>CANTUZ010000001.1:48383255-49668672 GCA_947846985.1 Fratercula arctica | reverse complement strand
AATTTATGTGACACTATGTTGAGAAAGGAACAAAGCTTTGAGATGCAAATTCCAGCTTTCCATTGCGTCAGAGCAGGTAACCTTGCAAACAACCTTCACACAGACCAGTCCTCTCCACTCTGACTGATGTCTCCCATATGTATCTATTTCTCCTCTCCGTTTTCCAATCAAGTTGACAGCAATTCCCAGTTCATTTTCTAAAGAGACTGATAAAAGCCAGGCTGGACTTGTACCTGTTATTAACCTCTCTTGTACCATTATTACTTATTTTTCTCCTTTGAGATAAGCAGTTACATTGCACTTGATGATCTTTGCATGTGATGTGTTATTACATAAAAATGGTACTGCAAATATCAGCCTGTTACTGGGTCATTAAAGTCAGGTCATGATATTTGAAAATTTGATGTTCTTAACCTTTTCAGGAGTTAACCAACATATATTATGCGTTTATTTGTCTTTGTTTGTTGTTTGTGTCATTCTCGTTGTTGTTACTTACATTAATTATTCATGAACACGGGGGCATATATCGTGCTATAAAAAACCCATGAAATTTAATTGATTTATTCATGTTATTGAATAAACTATGATTTCATCATTAACAGCATTTACATAATTATTCTCACTGGCCAGTTTAAGACCCCTTCAGTATTTTGAAGGAATAATTTTGAACTCTGTACGTGCACAAATAATTATTCAATATATATATATAAAATATATATATTCAATATATATATTTTATATATATATATATTGAATATATATATATATATATATATATATATATATACTACAGGATGAGATGGGATGAGATCGGAAATGGCCTCAAGTTGCACCAGAGGAGTTTTAGACTGGATATTAGGAAAAATTTCTTCACTGAAAGGGTTATCAGCATTGGAACAGGTTGCCCAGGGAAGTGGTTGAGTCTCCATCCCCGGAGGTATTTAAAAGACGTGTAAATGTGGTGCTAAGGGACATGGTTTAGGGGTGGACTTGGCAGTGTTAGGTTAACAGTTGGACTCGATGATCTTAAGGGTCTTTTCCAATCTGAATAATTCTATGATACACAAATAGAAATGCCATTGTTTTTTCTATATGAATATAGGGTTTTCCTGCCTACCAGTAGCATAACTGTAGCTTCATTTCAGTTACATGCAGCTTTATATTTGTTACAAAGCAAGGCTAAAGAATGTTGTGCTAAGCAGAAAATGGATATTTCTCGTTCTCAATTACAAATTAAAATATTTGATAAAATGTGTATCTAAAAATGGACCTGTATGATATTCTGCAGATATGAATTAACTGCAAATCTCAGCTAATGTCTGACACCTATCACATGTCAGAGAGGCATTCTAAGATGCCAAAAACTGTGATACTTATATAACTGCAGTCCCAAAAGACAAATATCCAAAAAATTCATTAGTTTTTGCAAGACTAGCATCACTTTGTGCCAACAGCTGTGAAAAAAAAAAAAATAAAAACGAGGTGGGGTTCAAATACTTGCCATGTTTGATTTGAAATGGAACCAAAATTCTTCTGGGAAACCATTCAGAACAGAGTTTATGAACCCAGACTCCATCTTCCACTTACATACTCAAAGTCAGATACTCTAAATAAATCAATCCAAAGATTATTTTTTTTATAATTTCTTTACTTCTCTATGTACCACAGGAGTCCGTGGTTTCTGCAGACAACATATTAGCATGAGTTACCACGTGCCTTCTTTGAATCATCACATTGAAGTTATTCTCACGTAAACAAAATCCAGATAACGTTTTCTAAATGTATACCTAAATTACATCAATTTATATTTATATATTTTAAAATATTTAAGTTTCATTCATTTGTTCAATGTACTTGATGAAAAGAGGTTATTCAGAAAATATTCTATGAGAACCTTCTTTGGTTGACAGTATAATAAATTTTAAGAAGTTACTGAAGAACTCTGTGTATATATATTTTTACTAGATTTTTATAGATGTTTTTATAGAGGCATAATACCAATGGTATGCTGGCCATCTGTTGTCCAGCTTTAAGAAGTGAGCTGTCATTCCTCAACACTAAGAAGATATCATTCTTTTTCTGATATATCATTCATGGACAAATGCTCTTGAAAGCTTAGAACAGCTCCCAAAAGCACAAGTCATTTTTTACAGTGACAATATTCAAGCTCACTTAAAACATGCAGTTGACAATACCATGCTGGTGAAAATGGTTTGTGTATCTTTTTCACACTGCTGAGAAAAAGTACTGAAACAAAATCTTCACAGATGGAACAATATAAAAGGGCAGTTTTACACACTAATGGTTAAAACAATCAAGCAGTTCTTAAACTCAAAATATGAACTGCACAAAATTGTCATATTACTGTTGCAATCACTCACATTTATGAGAAAAATGGCACAAAGCTATCGTAACTTGTAAGCAAAATAAGCTGTAAAAGTATCACACAGTAATGACTTTAGGAGTCAGGAAAATCTAAGCTCCAGAAGTGATTTATTACCTTCATAGGAAAGTGAATGGGCACCATGTGATAAACTAATTCTGAGTATGAATATTTTTATGGAAAGCTTTTGCTTCATGTTAGCACAATAAGCTGCTGCTTCCCTTGCTGGATGTGACACAACCAACCAGGAACAGTTAGACCTGCATCAGAACGTCACTCACACGGTGAAATATATTGTTCTTCCTGGTAGTACTAGAGTGGAGTTGTCGTCTCCAAAATGCAAGCAGTTTGGCTCTTCATAGAAGGCAGATTATGCCTTCACTCATTTTTCTGGGGCATTTTCAACAGTAAACTTTTGTTGCCTTTTGTTATTGTGTTATTTCTATGAATGAAATCCAATGTCAGTGGAGTGCTAATGACAGAGACTCTGACATTTGAATTGGGGTTGGTTTTTTTTCTTTAAGAAATCCTCATCTTTTTTGTGTTGGTCTTAGACCTATAGACTAAGGCTACAAGGTTCACTGGTGGCTTAATCCCACCCATCTTCAAAATCTTTTAGATTGAATTTTTTTTCTAAACAGTGTGTGTCTTCATTTTCCTAGGACCAGGTTGCCTAATCTACCTTTACTTTTGAAATAAACCTTTCTCCATGGTTTTGATCCTTCCTTCAGGGAAATATTCCCCTGCCACACTTGAGAGATAAATTGTCTAAGTGAACTTTTTAATAACTTTTTACACAGTATCTAATTGTGGACTAGCCTAGCAGGCAGCCTCAGCAGGTGCATTTCTATCAAAAATAATTTCACTGCATCTTCTATATAATTGAATTGACTAAGTTCTGCTGCATCATGATGTTTTCTCTCATTATAATGACAGCTGTGATATATTGCAAGTTAGTTGCTTGAGTAGAAGAAAAAAGTGAGAAGGAAAAAATATACATTTCAACCATAATTCTTCAAACCAACAATCTGAGGAAAAAAAAAAAAACAAAACAAAACAACAAAGAAAACCCACAACCAAATCATTAACTCCAGGATAAGTGGCAAATACCCGGAATATTAAATATTTTTGTTCAAAAAGTATGTAGAGTGGTTTTGGAACATTCACCATATTAGGAATCAAAAAAATCCTTTTAATGTTACTACTTTCCCCATAATATTATTCCTTCTACGAAAATAAAAAAAAAATACTAATGCCTTAAAAAACCTCACAGTATTCTTCAGTTTCTTAGCAGTGAGACGAGTTCCTAAGTTCTGCCTTGTAGTTTAAATCTTTTTTTCTTTCACTTTTTTCACCAGGGACACCCATTTCAAAACATTCAGTTAATATAAGCAGAAAATATCATATGAATCATCTGTGTGTCATACTATAAATGCAATTTACAGCCATTTAGAAAGTGTCCTAAGAATAACTTACTTTTTAAAAAAGAGCTTGTTCACTAAAAAAAAAAAGAAGAAGATTAAAATAACTGTGTCTCTGCATCTGTTTTCACGTTTTCAAAAAAGTACAAGGAATAATTTACCATCATTGAGAACAGTGACTACTGAGTTAAAGCAACTCCATATAGTATGAAAATTATAAGTAGCTTTTATATTCAGCTGTATTGCAGCTTGTTCAATTTTCTAATAATCAGAAATAACCTTCCTCAAATAGACCTTATTATACTTCCATAATTGTGATTTCTTAGTCTGAATACTACTTTCTTTCTATTTGTAAGCATATGCGGCACAAAATATATACAGTTAATAAAAATACTGGGCTATTGAGTGACTAATTCATTTTTCATTACCAGTTCTCAAAGATTTCACTTGAATTGAGCAATTACTATTGTCCCAAACATCTTTTAAATGCTTATCAGAAGAAACATTTGTATGATTATGTTACATCCCCCCAAAACATGTTGCCTCTGTCAAAACTTTTTAGATACATGGAACTACTATTTTTAACTGCTCAGTGCAGCACTTCGCAGAAACACAAAGAATGGTCAGGTTAGATACTTAAGGAAAAATTAAGTCTTTGCAGAAAGGCGGACTCAAAGAAGAAAAATGTAAATTAGTAGTGTGCATCCTGTGTGTGGCACTTTGCAGATGCATGGCGGGGGTGGGGTGGGCTTCTTTTATAGTCCTTCATATGAATGACATACAGACCATACGAACTGCTCAGTGGTCAACAGCCACTATGTGTGGGAACTGCCTGATTATCTGAATCAAGGTTGTACATTTAGTTACTTCATTGTACATAATAGAATCATAGAATTGCCTAGGTTGGAAAGGACCTTTCAGATCATCTAGTCCAACTATCAACCTAACTGACAAAAAACATCACTAAACCGTATCTCTAAGCACTACGTCTACCCATCTTTTAAATACCTCCAGGGATGGTGACTCAACCACTTCCCTGGGCAGCCTGTTCCAATGTTTGATAACCCTTTCAGGGTAAAAATTTTTCCTAATATCTAATCCAAACCTCCCCTGGTGCAACTTGAGGCCATTTCCTCTAGTCTGCTCCTGCACCTTAGAGATTTCCTTCTTGAAGAATGTCCAGCCTTCCTGGACTCCTTTGCCTTTCAGGACTGCCTTCCAAGCAAGTCTGTCAATCAGGCTCCAAACAGGCCAAAGTCTGCCCTCTGGAAATCCAAGGTAGGAGTTCTTTCTATTCTCCTTACTTCTCCAAGAATTGAAAGCTATCATTTCATGATCAGTTTGCCCAAGATGGCCTCCAACTATCACATCACCCACGAGTCCTTCTCTGTTCACAAACAACAGGTCCAGCAGGGAGCCTTCCCTAGTTGGCTCATTCACCAGCTGCATCAGGAAGTTATCCTCCGCACACTCCAGGAGATTCCGAGACTATTTCCTTTCTGCTGTATAGTACTTACAGCAGATATATGGTAAGTTGAAGTCCCCCATGAGATGAAAGGCTAGTGATTGGAAGAATTCTCCTAGCTTCTTATAGAATATTTTGTCTGCCTCTTAATCTTGATTGTGTGGTCTGTAACAGACTCCCACTATGATATCTGCCTTGTTGGCCTTCCCCCTGATTCTTACCCGTAAACGCTGTCATTAATCTCTAGACAGTTAAAACACTCCCTAACATACAGAGATAACCCACCACCTCTCCATCCTTGCCTATCCCTTTGGAAGAGTTTATAGCTATCCATTGCACCACTCCAGATGTGCAAGTAATCCCACCATGTTTCTGTGATTGCAACTATATCATAGTTTTCCAGCTGCACAATGGCTTCCAGCTCCTCCTGCTTGTTGCCCATGCTGCGAGCACTGGTGTAGATGCACTTCAGTTGGGCTCTTGATCCTGTCATCTCTTTGGGGGAAGAAGCCCTAATTCCTATGTGACCATTCTCAGGCACTTCTGTGGTTTCTAACACATCAATAACCCTTGTGTCTTCGCTGTTGCATGGATCTCCATCCCCTACCTCCACTGAGATGGCAGACCGAAGAACCTCGCTAGCACACCATCCCTCAAACATTGGCATGCTGCCCCCAAGCTTATCTCTAATGAGCACAGTATTATCTCTTTCCCACTTCAAATCTAGTTTAAAGTCCTTTCAGCGAGCCCTGCTAACTCCTGTGCAAACATCTTTTTTCCCCCTTGAGACAGGTGTACCCCATCTGTCACCCGCAGGCCTGGTGTTGTGTAAACCAACCCATGATCAAAAAATGCAAAATTCTGCTGGTGACACCAGGCTTGGAGCCAGGTATTGATCTGCTGGCTCTTCCTGTTTCTTCCCTCATCATTCCCTGCAACTGGAAGGATAGGGGAGAACACTGCTTGTGCTCCTGATCCCTTAACCAGTTGTCCCAAGGCCCTGAAGTCTCTCTTGATTGACCTTGGACTTCTTGTTGTAACTTCGTGGCTGCCTACCTGAAAAATCGATAATGGATAATAATCTGAGGGCTGTACCAGAGCAGGAAGTTTTCTCGACACATCTTTAACCTGGTCCACAGAGAAGCAGCAGACTTCCCTGAGGAGTGGGTCCAGTCTGCATACTGGGCCTTCTGTTCCCCTCAGGAGAGAGTCTCCTATAACAGTAACCTCACTTCTTTTTCTTTATCGAAGCTGTTTTGGTGTGGGGAATAGGCCGACTTAACCTTGGTGACACCTCCAAGCTAAATGAACCATCATCCTCACTATTGTTTGGTTCCACTTGCAGAGTCTCATACCTATTATGCAAGAACACTTGGGAAGGTGGGGTAGTCACAGAGATGTGCCTGCTGTATCAGGCAGGCGCTTATCACCATTGCCCCCTATCCCTTAAGTCACTGCGTTCAGCCAGACAGAGAGAGGATTGGGAATACTCTGTATCACACGTCCTGTCTGCCTGTTGGGCCTGTCTTAGGGGAGGTAGGGTGCAATTTCAGTAGTCTATCTATTGCACTCCCTGATAGTCCTCAAAAGTTCCAAACTTTTAGGAAATATTTTTTTCATGTAGGTAGCTATTTGTTTTCAAGCATAGATAAAAAGTTTTTATGGATTTGTGGAAGCACATAGCATAGGAATCAGTGCAAACCTCAGGTTGTTTTTCACAGGAATCATTGTTCATCTTTTACAGACAGAAGAATTTATAAAAGCTGCCCATCAGTGCTCACTCCAGCAGAACTTTAATGCACTTAAAAAGCAGAAAAATACATTTAAGCGATAACACAAATATGATTTAATAAGGTTTTGGTATAAAACTTAACATAATACATAAAATTTATTATAATAAGATAAAATATAGAATAATTCAAAAACTCTATTTTCTAATGTGGACAGGGTATTAATGTAGTAGCAAATCAGCTATCAGATTCTGAAGCTTTTCTGATATGTGCTATTATTGCTGAATCTTACAAAGGAAACTATCATTCTTTCATTTTTGTCGTTGCTACTAACACTCTTGCTGTCTCTATTTCCAGTTATTAACACAAGTAAATTGGTATAATCTCCATGAATGTTCAAAATAATTTCTATTAATTCCTTAGCATTGCATACTAAATAATCTAAATTAAAAAGAATAATTTATTTAAAGGCAGTATTTTATTTCTAGTATCTCAACACCTAATTTGATTCTCAGACAATAAAAACATTATCTGAAATATACCTGCTAGTATTGTATTATCTTGGAGGATACTACCTCAAAAAAATGCGTGATCATTTACCACTTTTCTCAAAATTATTTATGTAGCAGCAGTCCTATTTCAGATATGACTTTACCTGTGTTTTATGCAATTTCTAGTTTCATACCTTATGAGGATTTCCAGAGTTGAAAAAACACTGCAAAATAACAATTCGACTTTACATTAAAATTTCTGACTTCACTTAATAGTAAAAGTTTTACCTGTCCTGAAACTTGCTCAAGACCTGAGGAACTCAAAGGATTATGGAAATTGGTGAGGCTCTAAGGAATCTAATATGATCTTAAATTGCAAATGAGTTTACGTAAAATTCAGTAGACTAGAGTCCAAGAGTTCACCTTCACCTAACCTCTCAGACAATGAGCATGTGGTTCATCTGATCTACAAGAAAGGTGTCTACATCTGCTTTTATGTGCTGCGTTGGGGAGCTTTTGGATGAACAAGACAAAGAAGTCATCATGGGAACAGAAACAAAACCTTAGCTTTTCCTTCTCCTATGGGAACACCTACTTTATACAGATGAAGTGTCAGGACGTCTGTTTCTTGATTTCAGTTTTGCCCCTTCTGCCTAACACTGCTGGCTGTGCAGTGGCATGACTTTAAGAGAAAGACACCATGTGACCATGTAGTCTGTAGCTTGAGAACTGTCAGAGTCTCATGAGGATGCAAGCTTAATCCCCCTGGGGAGAGGAAGAAAAAAAGTTCCAGATATTCCAGTTCTGAAGCTCTATTCCACCACTCAGATAACAACTGTTTGTTGAGAAAATTTTGGCATGTCAGCACACATTATTATAATGCCTCCTAAAATGCAAATTATGTCAGAAAAAGTGAGATGCTGACGAAACTCCCTGAGTGGAGATAGGAACAGGCTGATCTGTGTGACCCTATCAACCTATTTTAAAAACTGATGTGCCATTTCTTTTCACATTTTTGCCACAGACCAGATGTGCTTTGATATACACCATGTTTGAACAGCTAATTAATATTTAAAAGTGTCATTCTGGCACATTCTGTACAAACATACATTTAGAATACACAACATCCTGTCAAATACAATTTTAAAAGAAATACAACCAACTGGATTATGTTCAGTAAAAAGACTACAAAGACCTATATGGTTGCACGTGATGCAAATACTTCTGGCTTTAGTGAAGAAAACACAACATTTTTTCTGTCATTTTTCTTGTTTTCTCCCTCAGAAAATTAGATTCACCTTTCAGGATTTAAATACAATAAAAACTTATTTCCAATTAACAGCCTTTGGAAAAATATCAGTTACATCTGTTTTCTTTAAAACAGGAAGTTTATTCTTCAAAGTCAAAAGTCACACATAAAAACTTCCTTAGAATAGTTTCAACATTTAAATTTATGTATGATTTTAAACATTAAGCAGTCTGCCACTGAAGATAGTAATAATTTGTAGAAGAAAAATAAAATTACATCTTCAATTCTGAAATAGTACTTGGTTTGAATAAATGCTTAATAGTTATATAATTGTATTTGGAGTAAACTACAGTTAAATGAGGAATTTATAAATGTATAGCCTCAATGGTACTATTTTGTTCAAAGATGTTTGTTGGAATGTTCCAAATACAAATTTTATTAGTACTTATATGGAAATAAACTTAAATTTCAATTTATTTTGATGCCATCACAAAAATTGGGCCATCTGCAATAGAGTCTTTCAAGTAGTTCAGTTACAGACAAAATTTACAAAACGCCACCATTCAGCTGCCATACAATTCCAAAACAGCAGCCTTTAATCACAGCTGCAACCATGATTACAGAAGCACAGAGCATCGATGAACCAGGCGTGATCTTCTCTGAAGCTGAAGCTGATACTGTTTTTACCTGAAATTGCAAAAGGGTAGGCAATGCCATAACACTCAGTGTTTAGTTGCCATTCTATCTTTACCAATTCTTTCAGTTTTAACAGTTCACTGAGTGGAAGAATGTAGATACTCAATAACAACTTAACTTTTATAGCCAACACCTTCAGGAGCTTTTCTGCAACACTGGATACAGTACAGCTACAATCAAAAGAGATCAACCATGACATTTCCTTTTTAATTGACTAGCTAACCTCTAATATGATAAGCCATTTCCTCCTTTGTAAATTTTCTCAGACAGCTGTATTCAAAATTTCAGAATAAATAATAAATATTTACATACCTATAAGTGTAAGCATGCCCAGTTATGAGCAGTAGCTAAGTTGAGAAAATATTTTTTTATCCAAAAGTACCAATTAATAATAATAGTAAATTACAAAATCTGAAAGATAAGGCACCGAGTAGCTTTTAATTAAATTAGGGTAATTTGTGGAACTCCACATTTGAAAACAGTACTTTGTAATGAACAGATCAATGGTGTAGGAAATAGGAGGTGATCAGAATATTTTAATAATAAATTGATCTCTTATTCAGTTCATGGACACTGGCATTATAGCTGAATGAAGACATAGCTGAATAGTTTTGTAAGCTAAATATTTTCTATGAAAGACCATACAAAAGGCATTGACAAAGTAGGGTGAACAGAAAATAAATATAAATCCCAGATAATCATAAACAGTTGTATTTTAACAACTTATCCAAATAATAAACCCATACATCACTACAGTATTTAATGGTACAGAAGTAATACATAGCACCTTTTACAAAATTACTAAATGTCAAGTAGTGATATATGCTATATTTTGCAGGAGAAAAACTAAGGGTACAAGTAATTTACCCCCTATCACACAATATGTAGGAACTTTAGATCTTTGTCTCCAAGTAACATGCTAAAACTTTGTCCTTCTCTTAAGGTGTTAAATAGGTCAGGTGAATCGTTCTCCTTATATATCCTTATAAATCCTTATTTATGTCTATAGATTATAAAATAGTCTAGTTTATTTAAAATATACATATTCTATATTGCAGACAGTAATTTAGAGAATTAAACTACAACCAATTTTCTCAGGTAGTGGGCCTTATTTAGTAAAAGCTTTCTTTTTTTTTTTTTTTTTTTTTTTTGGTTGGTTGGTTGGTTGGTTGGAGTTAACTATGCAATCAGATCTTTCAGGAAAGATGGGGAGGGAATCTTTATCAGGGAGTGTAGCGATAGGACACGGGGTAATGGCCTCAAACTGAAAGAGGGTAGTTTTATGTTGGATATCAGGAAGAAATTCTTTATGGTAAGGGTGGTGAGGCACTGGAACAGGTTGCCCAGGGAAGCTGTGGCTGCCCCATCCCTGGAAGTGTTCAAGGCCAGGCTGGATGGGGCTTTGAGCAGCCTGGTCTAGTGGGAGGTGTCCCTGCCCAGGGCAGGGGGGCTGGAACTGCATGATCTTTAAGGTCCCTTCCAACCCGAACCATTCTGTGATTGTGTGTGATTCAGTTATATTATCATACATTAAACATTTGATAAAGTTTCTACCATAGACATTTTGTTATTTTTCTAGTCACAGTTTAAAATATTTCTTTTGGAATACAGTAGAAATCCTGACAATCATGTTTTTTTAACTGATTTTTTTTATTATTTTTAAAACTTACTGACTACATTTGTAAAAATAATCTTCATATCCCAGATTACTGATTGCTTGGTCATATAAGCTTCATATTCTGCAATTCATATCTATCTTTTTTTCTTTTTTTTCAGTAAGAAAGGAAAGGAAGAGGGGTAAGTGTAACTGCTGACACACGTCAGCCTAGGGTTTTGGGGTTTTTTCCCTAATGTATTAGTTGGAAAACTTTCAACAAAAAATGAGGACGTTTTTCCCCATGTAAAGAGAAAAAAAAACATATTTTTGTTCCATACACACATGTGAACACATTCAGTGTGAACGAGTTCTTTCTCTCTCTCTCTATGTATATACATGGGTAAAGCAAACAGCACCAGTAAACAAAATTCTCTTACGTGACACAACTCTCTTTTCTTACTGGCTCCAGTAACTCTACGTACAAAATGGCTTTGAACTATAAATAAAAAAAAAAAAAAATTAAATCACATCTTTTGTAGAAAATACACGATAAAGGAAGAGATGTTGACATTCAGTTGACACTGTTCTATCTGAACCTCCTGTTACAGCAATGTGAAGTATAGCATTAGATAATGAACTATTTCAACAGCAGTCTTTCAAAGGAGATTGCTTGTGTTTATTAAGGACATTGACACTGTTCTCAAAATATGGTTTGCCCCACCAAATTATGATTTAAGTACTTTTGTCATTGAAATAACTGTGTGTTTTTTGTAGTAAGCAGTTATATATTGCTGGATTGCTATGTTGAAAAGTTCATACCTTTTATCTTTGATGCACTTGTATTTCAGAGAAACAGGAACTCTGTTTATTGTATGGAGTTTCTAAAGCCCTTCCCTGTGGAAGACAGGTTGTACACAAACATAAGATGCTGTATCGTAAAACAGGAGAATTTTTCCTTTATTCACATTCAGCTCATATTTCTGGGGGAAATCATGACTCCCAATGAAGTAAATGAGATGTTGCCATCGACTTTGTTGGAGCTGGAATTTAGCTCCTCAGATTTGTTTCCTCTTATCTTCAAGAATCTCAAAAGATTCTTGTGCTTTTTCTGAGACTGCTACTCCTGGTAATGGTGCTGCTCATCTGTATCACATGTAACTTTCAAGTTCCTGCTCTTACAGTAACTTACAGTCCTTAGCTAGCATTTGAGTTAAAACCTTTTTTTTTTTTTTTTTTTTTTTTTTTTGGAATGTCTAAATTGCTCCTTAGAGAAAGAACTGGCTCACTCTATTCTGATTAAAAATAGGTGGAAGAACATTCTCTTTTTTTTTTTTTTTTTTTATGTCATCACTTTGAAAATGCATCATCTGAGCAGCTATGGCCATATTATATTGTAGACATTTCTGTGATAGTCCCCTGTACAGTCCATGGGCAGAAACAGGTATTGTTAGAGTCCAATTAATTTTCAATAGATATCAAAACTGAGTCACAAGAATTAAGGAGTCTGTATCAGACTGAATGAGGTAAAGGTGAGGAATCATGGTACACACAGTAGACCAGGGATGTGGTTCACTCGTTCCTGTTACTTTAGAGCTTCTGTAGCAGTCACTTGCAGATCTGTAGCTTACTCTGAAGGAAAGTTTTAAGTATGCTTGTACTAAGAGCGTCCTCAGAATATCTGGAATATGTCCTGTCACTAACATGACAAGATTGCCTGTCACTTTAACAAGATATGTGCAATAGGTAGACACATGGCACAGCTCAATTCTCTTTCGTATCCTCAGTTTTTCAGTATCACTGTAGATAAATATAGTGCAAGGTCAAGTTTCATATTAAATTTTAGTTAAGCTATTGGCCTCTAATTTCATGTTATAAAAAAAAGTCTGGGATAGTTCAGATGAAGATCCTGGAGAGGTCAGACCTGACAATTTACTGTATGTATCTGGTAACTTGGAAAACCCTAGGAGTGATAGAGGCTGATGGACCCTTAACACTGAAAAGGAAATCATCTCTGCTCCTCTGTCACCAGACACGTGCTGGATGCCTGGCTTGGGTAGTCAGATATTGTGAAGCTTAATTGACAATGAATCCTAACGTGAGATATTATTTAAGGAACATATGTTGAACAATATAGGTAATGAACTTCCAATTCTGAAGAACATGAACCACTTCAACCTCTTCCATTACAGATGAGATTACTTCTGTTGTAAAGCAAAGAACAAATCTCTTTTTAATTTCATGCAGCCCATGAATTCTACCTGCATTATTAATATTTGCCCTTTTTCTGTTAGAGCAAGTACTCTCAATAAGTATTTCAGTTGCTATAATAAAGTCCCTATGAAGAGAAGTATGAAGTAATGAACAAACTGACTTTAATAAAATGCCTACTGAAAGAAGATACTGTATAAAATATATGTTTGGTATCCTTCCTCCCATTATGTGCTCTACTACATTTTGCACTATCAATAACCTTAGAATGTATGAGTAAATCCCTTGCTCCAGCATACTATTCTACTAGATAAATATGAAAATTTTAATTTGTTTTCAAACTATTGTAAACCAGAACTGTGACTGTTATAAAAATAATGAGGTTTTTTTAATAGATGTGTATTTTAAAAAAAGCCAAATTTCAAAGGATAAATTGTTACTAAATTCTACCCATTAACCTTATATTTCCACCCTTTTTGGCACTGCCACTTTTCCCTCCTAATACTTTCACAATATTCAATGTTTTCATACTGAATATTTCCCCCCCAAGAAACAATAGTCTTCCAGTTCTAAATTCTGTAACATACGTCTTGATTCAATTTATCTGCTCACTCCCACTAGAGGTCATTTAAGATCACTGCTGCTCACCTGCCCAGCTGGCCTGCCCTGGCTGTGAGGTACTGCAAAAGCCTTACCCACGTTGCTGGCTTTGCTTATAGTGGTAGGTGAAATATGGATATGGTCCATTTTCTAATTCTGAGGCCAAACATACGGCATAACTGGGCCACATCCACACTTGATTCTGCCTGTCCTATGTGTTCCCCTTAGATTTATCATATAATTAGAACTTTCTCTATGCTTTTTTTCTTTTATTTTTTGTTAAAATGGTCAAATAATTTGAGGGCTGTGCTGAACTGAAGCCTATAGGCACAGCTTTCTCACAGCATGAAACCAAGGATGCGGGTTAATGCTTGTAAGGACATTTCAAGGTGCAAAGCCAGCAGGCACAGCACTGAGTGACTGGGTAGGATGTGCAGCAGCCAGGAGCTAAATTTGCCTCTGCTCTCCACTGCTCCTACTGCCCAAGGGAGGCCCAGCACGATCCCTCCCCAAACTGTGCCTGAATGGGGTGGTGGAGAGTATGGCAATTGCTTGCTTCCCAGACCCTTTTTAGCAACATAGTCCCTGAATATATATAATTTCAGAACTTATTATTTGCGTTTAGGGAGAATAACCTGAGGTTCTCTCTTTTAAAGATGCTCCAGGATTTTTCCCAACAGGTGTGACAGCTGCAAGATAAAATATCTGTTCTACAGGAGAAGAGGAAAGGACAAACTCTTGAAAACATATAGACAGACTGTCAGGAACTGTCAGCTTTCCAACGCTTTGCACCTTCTCTGAAAGCAGATGGCTCTAAAATGAGCTCAAACGCTTCCTATAAGATGAGAACTTAACTCATTGTTCCATTCAGGCAAAATACAATTCGATCAACATTATAACTCACAAGATGACACATTCTCTTTAGGTCTCCCGAGTCAAAAAAATCATTGAAACACTTTCAGATACAAATTAAGAAAAAGTAGTGCAATATATAAATAGCCAGAATCCCAGAATCTACAGAATATCAAATTTCAAATCAGAGGTCTACCCCAATTTCATATTTAGATCGCATAAATTGTTGAACCTCTAAACTCCAATTTATTAGAATATCCCAAGGTTCATCTGGCACTGCTAAAATACCAAAAATATTGAGCTGTCACTTCCAAACCTTAAGTCAAGTCACGTCTACTACTACTAAATACAAAATTTTAATACACAATTGTTTCTGCTGGCCTCTCTGTGGCTTAATCACAACAAACCTCATAGCTATACATTTTTTTCAAGTAAGCCGAGACAAACCATGTTGATGTTAAGTACTTCTGTAGATCTCTTAGGAGCATCATGGTTACTGATTTTCATGGTTTTTCAAGAACAGACATTAATGGTGGTGCACTTTTATTGAGGTCTATAAAGCACATATATAGACCTTTAAATAGACATCGTAATCTTGAAATTTCACTGGCCTACCTCATTCCTCTAACATGCTCCTCTGTGCTTAAATAGCCATTGGCATCTGGTAAACAAGACAGCCTGCAGAATTGGAGCTGAAAATGCTATGAAATCATAGTCGTAAAGATATCATTTGATGATGCCGTATGCACAATCCGGTATGAAGATTTTGCTTGTTCTTTAAACAAAATCATCACCATATCACAGGTGGATGGAAATACGTACCAACATTTTTGTTGCCTTTAATCTCAGCAGCTTCTTTTTCTTTTCTAGCTTTTGCTTATCTAGCTTCTCTTTTACAGTATTTAAGTGCTAATATACCTCACTAATTTAACTGAAATGTGCAAAAAGATTTAGTGTGATGGAAAATAAATTCTTCTAATTTCAACTTGTACAGCATATCTGTTTTATTAATAGGTGAGCAGATATTAGAAGATATATGCTTATCATTTATTCAGGAACATATAAATGTATATGAATCACGGAGGGAGGAGGGGATATAATTCCCACTTTCGCATTTTCAATATAGATAATACTTTATCAGATTTTATAAATCTAAGGTGTCCCATGTTTTATTTCTGCTCAACTGTTCATATTTTCTTAGAATTAAGTTTTTATTTATATATGAACCTTATAGCAAGTTTTGTTAACTTAGAAAGTAAGGCTTGCCATATGCCTTCATATACAGGACTAGCCATACTTTTATTTGCTTTTATTAGTTTGTTGCATCAAGACAGAGCAGACTATTTTTGAAAGGTACAGTTTCATACTGCCAAAGAAGCTCCAGAGAAGAATACATAATTTCAAAACTTAAATCCGTTTCATGAGGAGCTATTCTTTGTATGAAGTTTGATTATACAGGGCCAACTGCAAAGTCAGGACTACAACTAGAAAATACTGGGGCTCTTTTATTACCATTGCTAATATTTGTAAAAAAATAGTATAACCAGAAAAATATGCTTATATCATAGCAATAAGCATATTGAAAAATACAGGAACAAGCATACTGAACTATGTTCCCTTTACCTGTTTCCTTCTCTGTTGCTGTACATTTTTATTTGCAATATATTAAACATTGAGGTCAAGTTCTCTGTATTCTGGAAGTTACAGAAAGCTGTTCAATACAGTATCAAGATAGATAAAAGTAGATGCATTTGAAATGGCTATTTGTAAAGACTAGATTAGATTTTCAATGGTCTTGCCTGCATATAACTATCTATCCAGAATGCAACAATTCATAAATTGAAATACAGATTCAGTGGTGTTTGGATTGATAAATATTCTAATCTCTTTCTCGCAGGTAAATAGTGGTAAATATAAACTGTTAATTCCATTTAGCATTCTGAATTGCTAATTTCAATTTTGTTTCCAGTACATACAGTAATATTTTCTTTATTATTTTTGCTTCTTTGCACAATATAGTTTTGATTAAGAACAGCAAAGTAATTCAAACTTCAGTGAGGAAGATATGATATGCCTTATTATGGTTCCTCATAATACCGTATCATTTACATAGATTTCTGAGGTGCTTAAAAAAATCATTGAAGAGTTATACTTTTTATTTTTTTAAGTAATCATAAAATTAGAGTACAGAAATGAGAACCTTTAAAGCTCAGGGATAAGTATATTTGTTATGCTGGCTGCACTGGTATAGAAGTACCATGAAAAATGACAAGTAATACAGTTTTAAGCATTCTCAATACATATGAATTAAACTGAAGCAAGACAATTTAACAGGCTATTCAGTAAAACACCCTTACAGAAAAGGAATATTCAAATCATACCATTATCACAGAGAATAAACTATACACCAGACACTGAAAATTTTAGTGTTGCCAGTTAATGAAAAGATAAGAATTAGTGTACCAAATCTTCTACAATTAAGATGAATTAATTTAAAAATCAGTGATGAAAACTAATGTGATAAACTGGAAATGTAGTGGAAAATAGCTTTTTCTAACCAGAGATTTTATAAATTAGCATTTTCAGAAACTTTAACAAAAGAGCGTTTAAGGAGTTTAAGGATGTATATGTAACACTAAACAGAATGTCAGTCTTAGTTTAAGACAAAAAGTTACCAATTTTTAATTTCTGAAATTAAGTTTTAGGCATTGCATCATATTGGGATTTAGGGAAAATACAAATAATTCAAAATTTCTGTGTGTAAAAAAGTAGTAATGAGATTTTTTACTGAGCCTCTAGAACAATGAGGTATGCAATAAGTGAGTGGTAATAACAAACAATTATCATGATGTTGGCACATTTTAACTTTACAAATCTAGAAATTCAAAATTCTCTAGATATATCCTAGGTGCTCCAAAAATGTAGGTTTACATTCAGTGCTAGTTTAAGCAGATGTCCCTTACTCTCATCTGCTTACCTGGATGAAGCGCCCTGTGTTCACCTCTAAAAGCTCTTTGTGTAACTGCATAGAAAAAACATTTTTTGAACGGTTTCCATTTCAGATGGGTCAGTTTCTCAGTCTAAATCTCTGCACAGCTGCAGAAATGCCCATGCTAGCAGAGAACTGACACAGAGGCAGGAAGAGGTAGCTGGGATGGGACAGGAATTCACGGGATCAAAGAGACACCAAATAGTTAATGATGAGCCACATCTGGAATAACCTGCAAACCCCAGCAATGTTACAAGAAATTAGGGTTGTAATTAAAGTATTTAAGTTAGATACATACAAACGTGTAGTGTCAGCTTTCTACACTTGCCTTCCCAAAGTATACATTTAATATAGCTAAATAGGATAAAAAGCAATAAATAAATAATCTAGAAGTCTCACTGTTTGTATGAATTAAGATGTTTTTCTTCTAAGAAGCACTTCAGAGAAATCAAAAGAATGTTTTCAGGTATATCTACAAGCAGGAATAAGAATAAAAGACGTTTCTTTTCTTGTTATTTAATACTATAACAGAGGCTGTGCCTTTTCTTCCTCTCTCTTTTTCAGCCTAATGGTGGAGTTCATGGGATACAAGTCACCTATATAAAGAATATGTACAAGTAAATCAAAGATGTTCTAAAGAACATGTGATTTAATGTAAATGCATTTATTTTAATGAAAATCTATTTTGAAGACCCTGTGACAGAAAATGACAAATGGAAGGAGAAAGCAGACAGGTAAAGCCAGCATTGCAGTGCTTTAGCATCCTTTGCAACCATGGGTACAAGGTGGCCTTAAACTTACCTCTTTCAGTTCTGCAGCCAAAAATTCTTACCAAGCTCCCTTAATTTTGGGGAATGAGAAGGCCAGACTCTGAGATCCATTCTAATAATTTCTCATAGGCAGTTATGCTGTTTTTTCATGCTTATTTTTAACCTTCTAACTTGCTGGCCTTCTGGTCTTTCTTTTCACTCTGCTGCTCTCTCTTGCAATAACGACTTAGTTATCATTTGTGTGAGGAAATAATGTAGGATTTGATTCATGGATATTAAGACTTCGACAAGAAAGCCTCTGAGATGAAAAATTAAATTATAATGGTCTAGAAATTCAAGCACTGAAAATGAGAGTAGCCATTGTTTCTGATCGAGTTTCATATTTCAGAAAAGCTCACAATCCCTGCTACTTGTTTAAAACTGACAGAGATGTAAGTTCTACAGGGGTATCTGGGGAAACTTCTCACATTGGAGTAGGGCAATACAGGAATGCATATATAGGTAAAGTGTAATTCCGCATGCATTTCTACAGAGACAGATAAATAAGAGGTATAGTCCACAAGACATTTCCGAGGGAAATCATTGTAGTGATTTAAAAGTAATTAGACGTTGTACTGAGGAAAACTAGAAGCAAGGACTCAAGCCTGAAAGAGGAAAGTAGGTTGTATGGCTCTTGGAACCCAAATGTCAGCTGAATTAAATTAACTTTTAACATATTTGTTTCCTTCAGGAAGCCCTCAGAACTTCACAAGATCAGAAAAAAAAAAGAAAAAACCCTCAAAAAAGTAATGACTCTTGCTTTCTTGTCTCTAAAAAGGAATATAATTAACAGATAGTCTAGAAGGTCCTGAACATGTATCTTCATTTCAAGGATACTGTGGCTAAAAAAAGAGAAATTCCTCTACTACAATTAGAAATAGGGTTCTATTCCCATACTACCAAACCTGGTTTTCTGCTAGCACTGAAAAATTTTTAAATGGGAGACTGCTACTTGCCTGCCTCCTCAAATAAAGAATGTAGCTCATGATATGTAGCAGTAGAAAAAGGAGAAATGCAAATATAAATTGCTTATCTTTTATCCTGTTCCAGTCACCTGCTTCTAATCCAACAAGTATCCCCCTAGATCAAAATGAATAAGTATTTCTACTCGAGTTGCACCATGCTCTGTGTGGAGAATTAGCTTTGCACCTACGTACATATTAACAGTACACCAGCAGGAAACTCATACTACTGTGTTGAAATGTACAGGTTAGAGACTCAACAGGTTTTAAGAGTTTAAGGTTTCAAATAGGTATCATCTGGATGGGTTGACAAACAGAATCTGTTGATAATCAACACATGATCTGCTCCAAATTTTGAAGATTATTCAAAGACATCTTTCAGGAATAAGTGAGGGAAACAAAAATTCACTTATTTTTTCACTGTCTTGGAGATGACTGAGATGTTTCTTTTCCATACATAGGAAAAAGTAAACCTTAATCAGAGAAGTAAAATCTCTGGCAAAGCTATAAGCAGGTAAGAGCAATGATTTATAACAGAAATTGCTGCATATCCTTGGTTACCTACCATTTGCCAAAGTGAAAACTATAGAGGTCTGTAAATAATTGAGGTTAATAAACTGTCTTCCTCCTCTTCCCCCAGCATGTTCTAGATTAAACACATACATTCAAAGCAAGAAATTGTTTAGAAAGTCAAAAACAGGAATCATAACTTGTTTGTATAGGACAGATTTTTCATTTTGAGTAACACCTTCCTCTGCAAACCCTTAAAATAATTTCCATGAGATTATGGCGGATTAAGAGACTGTTCAGAGTAAAACGGGCAGAATTAGGTCCTAAGAGATTTCTTGTGCTATGCTGTGATCCCTGAAGAGAAGAAGTAGGAATTACACTACTCAAATCATTAAAGCTAAACAGGATTTATCATTTAATATATTCTTTAAGAAACATTCCCACGTTTCATCTGTCTCGGCATGGAGACAGACAAGACAATTTAGAACTACATATTTTTCTCATGTCTAATTCATTTGATACTTTCAACTTGACCCTTGCCAAAGGTATTACTGTTTAATTTTATTTTTAAACCTAAGAAAGTATAATTATTACCATTACTGGTATATATTAAAATTATCAGCTCATACAATAAACCCATTTACAGACAGGTGGGAGTTTTTTGATTGCTTTTTTTCACTTGGGTTTTTTGGGGGAGTTGTTGTTGGGGTGAGAGTGGAGATGGGAGAGTATAAAAACACAGACCATGTGATGGGAAAAAGTAGAAACTGGAAAATTATATTGAGATTTATTTAATAAAAAGAAAATATAACTGCTCATCATACACTGAAAATAAGACATTTGAGACACTGAACAAAGTGAATTCGCTTAATATATCATATCATTAGAGAAATACCAAAAGAAATAACTTGATACCCCATCCACTGTAAATATTGTCAGTATTTAGTAACTTTCATTTTCTCTTATCCTATGTGCTTCTGCAGTACAGTTACTTACCGAAATATTACAGTATTCAAGAGTTATTCAAAATGTTTTCTGTAAGATTTTTTAGGATACCAAGTAAAGCATTGTAAGTATGCATCAAGAGCACTGTAGGGCCCTTTGAAACTAAAATACTCTACCAACTTGTGGTCCTGATTTCATTCATATTTCTTCATTATTATAGTTAAAAGACATAACACAATATACCTTGTAAATTGAGATAGCACTTGCAAACAGCAAGTCTATGAACTTAGGTGACCTAAAATTCTCTCATTCTTGTCTGCTCTTATTTTTCGTGTATGTTACTGCTTTTATTTTGCTTTGTTTGGGGGTTTTTGTTGTTGTTTAGTATTTGGGAACCTTATTGTGGTTTTTGTTTCTGGTTACATCTCATATAATCTATAAAAACTTGCATAGTCTATAACAACATACTAAACCACATTTAAATGTGAGATGCTGTTGAAGGGCAGCATTTCTGGAACCACTATAGGCTGAGGGCATTATTTACTGAGTTCAGTGGTGTGACTGAAGAAGTGGAATCTGTGCTTGTGAGGAGTGAGAAGACTGGCATGTTTAAAGGCAGATGCTTTTTCCATAAATAAAATTACAATAAAGAAGCACAAAAATTCCAAATTAGGAAAAGCTAACCTCAAATCACTTTTGCTTGTACTTCAATTTCCTTTATTCACCTTGGTCCAGCTCTGTTTTTCAAAAAATCAACATAATCATGTCTAACTGAAGGAGATTTGTATAATACAGATATAAAACGTGATATATGAAATCATTTCCTCTTGCACAAGAAGAAAGCATTCAGAAAAAAATCAAGAGTCAGTGCATCATCCAGCTAGTAATATAGGTAAAATATTGCCTATAATCACAAGTGTATGCCACCTGGTATGTGTTCAGAATCACTGTTTCTGCATGCAAATCAGTCATTATCATATAAACATACTCATGAGTATACACAATTTCCTCATCTGCATGGACAAACTGGGATCTCAAACGCACAAAGCAATTTTTTTTTTCAAAAAGCAAATTGGATTTTTACACCTGCTTGAATCTCTGACCTCCTTTAGAGACCTATTCCTTTCTTTTTATAGCCTCTGCATTTATTCATTTTATTCTCAATGCTCATTATTTATACTCTTTATGTAGGTCCCTGCTTCTGGTTTTCATTTTTCTCTTCTTAATTCTCTTGCTTGTTTATTTTTGCATCTTCTTTCTAAGAGCTCTGGTTCAAGCTGTTCTAGTCAAGGAAATGAGAAAGAAGAATAGCCTGGATGAAAGACCTGGTAGAGGTACTATGAAAGCCATTCAGGGCTGAGAAACTGTGATCATAATAGCATCAACCTGTCACCCATCCTCCCGTGTATTTAGCTGCTTATGTAGAAGGTGTGTCTTTTTTTGGACTGCAAATAGTTTGTCCTCCTTGCCTTGGCCAAAGTCATCAAAATAGGCACAGGATTATTGATACCTTAATCTAGATCCATCTTATCCCTATAAGCATGAGCACATTATGCCTATACATACCGTGGTCCCGACTACACCAGTAAAGGTTTGACACAGAAGTAGAACAGGTTTTTGAATTAAGGTTAATTAATCTATTTCTGAGGCAGCAATACAAAGAAGAGCTGATATTTATTCTACTGACATATATGTGCTTATCCAGAAAAAAGCTGCTGTTCTTTCTGCAATCTGTTATTATGGGTTTTCTTTTGAAATTAAGTTAAACAAACTATACCTAAAGTACTTCTGCATAGCTTAATGAACTCCAAACAAGTGTAAAGTGGTCTAAGTTGTACTTTAACATATTATTATTTCAGTAATAAAATTAAAATCCTGGCCAGGGGAAGCATGAGTAAAGGCAAAAACTGTTTTGGAGAAACTATACAGAAACTGGGGAGAAAGTCAATTTTAAAACCTGTGAAGAGAGCCCTTAAGCAGAGGTTAATAGCCTATGTCTTATATATACATTTTTCTACATACTTATGTCTTTGTGTTACTCTGATCATCAGTGTCCCTTGGACTGCACTTTGAAATATGTAGACAGAAACAATAATGAAATATTACTGAGAGGAATGCTTTGTACCAGTCCTGTGATTGACCATAGATATCACAACAAGTTCAAATCATCTGCCAGCAATGAGGTTTCCCAGATCCAGTGCTTTCAGGAATAGAGACATGGAAAAATCAAAGGAAATTCATTCTGGTTTTGCTTCCAAGACTCATTAATAAGATATCCAAAATCTCACACCCGATATCAGCCAGATTTGCATCCTCATGGCTCATTTCCCCTCATCTTTCTTTTCTTCTCCCACTCAAACACCTTACTGGCCACACATTTCCCTCTAGAACTATTCTGCCGCTGTTCACATTTTTCTTTTCTTTCTAATTTTAGTTTTATTTGCCTTTAGAGTACCTACTTGGAATCAGTACAGATTGATCAATATAAAAACGTGCCTTTCAGAAACCAGAAAAAAAACCCAGCAAAATATATGTGAGAGAAAAGAAGTCAGAGTAGTTAGGACAAAACTAGGGTTGGAAACAGCTGGCAATGTATAATTAGCATGCACCAAATTCTAGAATCCAAACAGGTTATTAACTCTGTAACTTAATAAAGCAATTAATATAATTCTGAAGTACTGAGCATGGATAGTGGTGGGATAGGATAACCTTTTGTATTTAGGTACTGAGAATATAAATCACCGCCTCCCTCTTAGGCAGCTTCACCCTTTTTCAAATTAAAAGATCAGTGAAGTTTTGATAATGTGTCATCCAGTATGATATAAATACACATCTCATGTTCAAATAGTCTTTCCTACCATGGCAATATGCCTAAAGTCAGTCAAGTTACCACCCATAAAAAGCTTTTTTCTTATGTCCTATAAAGGCAAGAACTACTGACATACACATTGGGGTATTCTGACCAAGCAAGCAGAATTAAAGACTTCTAAGAAATCTCATTATATAGAATAACAATTTACTTATGGACAAAACATACAAGAATGCTAATGATTAGGAAAAACAAATAACAGGAAGCAATATAAGGAACATCATTATTTAGCAAAGGTGTTGCTGCAGTTTACACGAGCAATAAATTCTTAGCCTTGGCCCACAGTCCTACTAGCTCTACAAATGTCTTCAGAATTCCTTTAAAGGATTTTCCTTATGAATAAAATAATAATGAAATTGTTCACACTGCAGTAGTTAATGTTGCATCAGCAGTTTTACTGTAACCCTTGGTGTCATGGGTTCATAGCTCTATGGTAAACATTTGCTTCAGACTGAAGCTTGGCATACCAAAGAGCAATCATAAGAACAGTAAATCAAATATCAAGAAAATTCTGTAAATTCAGTTTCAAGTTGTGAAAGGAAAGCAGTTCAGATAAGTATGGTAGTCTAAAAATTATTTTACTCTGAAAACTAAGAAACATCTTAAGCCTTAGTGTGCCTTTTTAAGATTGTCTTGTTTTTTTAATGAAAATAGATTCATCAGGAGAGACTGAGGGCATTTCAAAATTTTCAGAAGTATTTTAAGTAGTCCATAGTCCTCTACACACGTCCACAACTTTGTGTCGGCAAATATTCTGCAGTGATTTTCAGCCTATTAATAAATGCCCATGTGTACAAAGGGTATTTTGTCAAGGTTGACCATAACAACTTTAAGTCTTTGTTGTATCTTTTGTTCAGTTATCCACAAAAGAAGATGAATAACACTAAGTAAAGGCAGAGATAAAGTTGTAATGTTTCACAGAAGGAATAATGGCTTTTCAAAATTAATACTATTGTTTTGCCATATTGATCCTCACAGAACTGCTAAAGCTTCATCATATAATACCTGTACCGTAGACCAAAACTAGATAGAACTCAACATAAATGAAGTCAATAAGTACCGTAAAAGGAGTTAGATACAATGCTCACTGCGTCCAAGGAGTGGATGACTTACCTGCACTAGAAGGCTTCCACTGGGCAGGAGGTGAAGATAAAGGGTCTGGTCCTATTCCATACTCTCTGACAACTATTAAGGGACCTTTTCTGTGTCAAAGAACATAATTTGCCAAAGCAAAATGCACAGTAACTTCTCTGTTGCGGTCAGTAGCACTGGGGATCTTCTTTCAGAGTGATGTACCTCTGTCCTCCTGTTAATGCCAAAGCCCAGTGAGTCTGTGGCTTTTACTTAAGCACTTGCTACCACACACCTGTGTCTGCTGCAAGACTTCAGATGAGCTCCAAGCCTTTTTTGCCCACAGTTCAAAGTCCTATATACTGTATGGAGGACACTGTCATTTTTGCTGAGATGCCATATCACGATACACTAGTCATTGCCTCCTCAACTCATTTTACATTGCACTGTCTCCAAAGAAATAAGGGGCTTCACAATTATAAACTGGATCCTTTTAGTTTATTTATTCATTGAATACGAGAAAAGAATATTTTAAGCACCGCACAAATGTTGAAGAAGGGACATTGCTTCGAGCAATTTTTAATTTAAGGCTACTTTTTAAGTTTCCATTTGAAGTGTTGCATATAACTTCAAAAAACACCCAAAAGAAAGGCCACAAGATTTTCTTTCTGCTAGCAATACAGACAAAAGAAGTTGTAAAATACAAAGTTAAAAGGACATTGGCAGGGTAAATGTCATCTTTCTAAAGTGGATGTCATTTCCTTTGCTACTAATAACATTAGATTTATAAGACTGAGAAAGGAAATGGTAATTTAATTTTCACCATTTGTATTGTCCGTTGGCAAAGGTCACTGTCTTCACAGTGCAGTCTCTACCTGCATCTGATAGTATGTGAATTAGCTCACAACCAACTCCACCAAAAGAAATGAAGAAAAATAGCATTAAAAAAAATCTAATGATAAAATTTATAAGTGATAGGAGAGATGCAGTTTTTGTGAAGCATTGAGCTTTGGAGTGATACTAAGCAAGCATACTGAGTACAGGGCACATATCCACAAAGAATCAGCAGAGCTATGTATTTAGTAATAACAAAATAAGGCACATATTGCCACATTTTCCATCTCAGCGGAGCTACTACAATAAAAGAGCTACCACAGCAAAAGAACTCTTCCTTTTTTCTACAGCAGCTGGAGGTCTCCAGTTCATAAATCCTGGATTAATGATTACTAGTTAACCCTAGACTATCTTCTCTGGTTACAACAAATGCATTTGGGACTGAAAGAAATCTTATTGCTATCTGTCTACTTATCATTATCAGTGTTATAGAATGTAGATGATACTAACTTAATTCAAAGAAAATTCTTCACTTTGTTGTTCAGTGCTTAAGTAGTAACCCTGAAGACAGCAACTAAAATCTATTATAGCAACCAGTGAATGTGTATTGTGCCTCAGATCACTGTCCAGAAGTGTTGAGATACTAAAATATTAAATATTCCTTTTTCCACTGAAGAGTTAAGGCAGTCACTACAAGTAGCAGGAAAGATGACAGCATGATAAGACAGTTGTGAGAGCTCTTGGCAGCAGGTGCACTTGGCTACAAAATGGGAAGAAAGAATAGAGAGAGACCAGTGCTGCTGGAATACAGCAAGAGTGCATAAGCAGGGCACAGACACATCAAAGTTGTTTACAAATTCGTTGCAAAGCATAGCTGGATCCAGCCAAAACCAGGGGCACCAGAACAGAGCAAATCCTAATATAAGAATACAGAAGACAAAGCACTGGGCTAAGCAGGTGACAAACTAAAAGTCTTGTGCTCCATATAGTTTCTTGACTTTTCTACAGAGCACTAATTCTTCTAGTAATAAATATATCTACTACTGAACACTATTGGAGAGCATGGGCACTTCAGTTCAGGTGAACAAGCCCTGAGATTAATATACATAAAATATGATCAGATTTTTAGAACTCTATTAAATGTTATCAGACTTCTCCTTACAATAACACACAGAAAACTGGTGAGCTAGAAAAGGTTTTGAGAATAGAAATACAGGTGGAATCACATCAACAAATCCAAAGATAGTTTCATGAAGAAATACCGACATTCCAAAGGAAAAAAAAAAAAAAATATATATTTAAGTTGATGAGCTTCTTTCTTAGAAAATATTCAGGATAAAGACACAAGATTCCCATGTTAGTTGTTGGCTAGAGTTAAAAATGACAGTGCTTCACTTCACAATAAGCTGAGCAAATCCATAATCTCCATTCTTCTTGTTCATCACACAAAAACTAGTCAGCCTCCTGTGGGTTACAGGTGACTAAAGTCATTATGACCCATAACAACGCTATAGACTTGCTCAGAGGGGATGACGGGCTGCATGCCTTTATTCATTTGATAGGATCATTGAGAAATTCTGTGATCAGTCCCAAGAAGGTAGGGCTGGAGGACTTCTGTTAAGTGCTTGACTGTTAAACAGCACCTTAGTCAATACCTCACTTTTAAGCAGAAAACTGGAGGAAGGTGCAAAGGCTGAGACTTAGAACAATATCCTCAGAGCAATGGTTTATAAAGGAGTAAGTTGTGTCCATCCAGAAAAAGACACCATAGCAAACCTTTGCAAACACAATAAAAATAAAGCTTCTATCAAAAAAAACCCAAACACAGAGTCCAGTTGCTGGTTACAGAGCAACAGCTAAAGAAATGTGACTACAGTGCAAATGATACCTATAAACGTTCTTTGTCTCCTAGTTTGATAGTATACAATTACTGTCTGAGATTTTGCTTTTAGACAGAGGTTTCATTAGGAAAGAAATTGATAAATAGGAAAATAATATATTGATGCCTTGCAAAACTTAAACCAAATTTTTTTCAAGACACTAGAAGTTCATCATGTCTATGTAACGAAAGGAAAAATTTCACTACAGCCTAAGTTTTGCATTCAACAAAAGCTAAGTTAAAAAAATACATGAAAGAAAATTAAATCCTATGGAAAAACAAATAAATTTTAAAAGATTATTTCTTTGATAGTTCAATTAGTTCATGTTACTCACAGAAGGTATGTTTCTGTTCACTGTCTCCATTGGGCATCCTAACTTTTAAGTACCAGACAGATATATTCTTTGAGGAACTGTTTAAGAAATTAAATAGTCTGCAGGTAACTGACAGGTCAAGTCTGTAGGAGCCCCTAGAGGTTCTAAACATTCCTCTACATTTGTAATATTAATGCCTAGTTTATCCTTGCAAAGAAGCAAAGACTATGTTTCTTGTTTAAGTTAGAAATTTCTATTTCAATCAATTATGTGAGCACTTTGAGTTCTGAGCACGGACTGACATTGTTCAAGACAAGAAATAAAAGAGATTGGATTTGATTTATTAGGTTCTTGTAATAGTCATGCTTACTGTAACAGACAGAACTTATACATCTTTAGACTGTGAAATTAGTCATGAAAAATACTAAAAGTATGAAGAAAATGACACACAGTAATTATTATACTTCATGAAACAGTCTCGAGATATTAATAATTTTCCATCTGTTTACTTACGTTCTTAGAATTTTCCTTATGAATGTACTAGAGATTCAGCTCTCCAGTGTTGCTAAGAAAATTTACATAAACAGTGAGTTCTCAAAGGACTTCTCAGATGTTAGTAATGAAAACCTGGCAAGCATGCCCACTATCATAGTTTAGTAAAATATGTTAAACATAGTTGTTTTTTAAAAAAGGAAGATTGAAATGTCATGTGCATAGTTGCATAATGCACTGCATGCAAGGTATTAGAGTTATTATTTTTATTTTTTTTATTATTTTCATTTTTATTTTTTATTATTTTTAATTAATTTTTATTTAAAATTAATGTTATTTTTAAAAAACAAGATTTGTCTATGCCAAAAAGCATAGATTATTATTAGTTGTATTGTCTTCACTGATCCAGCAGACAGTGCATTAAAATCGAGTGGTTTTCACCAACATCAACTCCTTGGACAAAAAAAACCTTACCAAAACCAGTCATATGTATCGCTAACCTCATCATACTTTTGGAAGTCCAAATCTCCCAAGTCTTTTCTAAAAATGCATTTCTGTGTTACATATCTATAATCTGTGTTTATAATCTGTTACCTTTTTACAGTTTAAACTTTCATTAAGGTTCCTTTGGTTCATCAGAAATTAAAATATATTCTTTCCAGTGCTTTCTATTATTTTGCTATACAGTACCTGTTAATTCACAAAAAAAGTCTTCAGAAAGAAATTAGATTCCTTTCCTGAAAAGTAAATACTGTTAGGGACATAATTATCTCTGAGGGTGTAGTCTGTAAATAAACCTAATTTCCATGGGAAAAAAACCAAAAACTTAGGCATATAGGAATCAAGAGAACTTTGGTCCAAGTTCCTACGCTATTTTTTGAAAATCAGGTTCATTTTTGAGGCTGGATTTTTATGTGAATATGTTAAGATATCTTTTAGTTTTCTAAGTAATCTAGGCTCTCTCTTTTGTCACCTTAGAAAAATAGCTACATATGGAGAAAAATTGATTCTTGTTTTCTTAATTACATAATTTTTAACCAAGAAAACTTTATTTGGAGTTATCCAGTTTTCTTGGTAGAATAAAAAGTGAATATAGATTGCTCTAGATTTAGAAAATAACTTTTAAAGCGAGACAAATCTCACTTTATATCACTTAAATTCATTGTCTGAACATGAATAGAAGAAAAAAATTTACAATTTTCATACTTGAACTGAAGGTTAATTATGCATACGCTGGCTAATAATAAAATTTGGAGCATATATTTCAGTTATATATTAGGAAAAGGGATTAATAAAATGGTTGGTAAATGAAAAAAAATGAAAATATATCTGAGCATAAATACTTTGAACTGTTTATAGTGGTTTTATCTTTGGACGTTACTTCTACAACACAGGGAAAAGGTCTTTCTCTATATTGTAGGCATTCATAAGGGCACAGTATCTTAAAGCATCATCTCCTGTGGCTACACAGATTTAAACTCAAGAGTGTTGTAACACATGGCCTTATTTACTTAGTAAGCCAAATAAAAATTGCAAGAAAATTATTTTTCCCCTGTAGTGAAAGACGTAGCATAACATTAGATAGGATCTTAAGTCACTCTTTAATAACTCATACTTCATTATTAATACGAAAAAAATCATGCAATAAGAATGTGTTGAGCTTATGCAAAGAAGATCAGAATTTTTCTTGTGGGACAAATGGTGTTACAAACTAAGTAGTAGATTTAAAAAAAAAATATTAGAAATGTCATTGAATTGGATTTTAGAGATTAAATGTGTAGTATTTAAAACTAGTGTGTATAGGTATAAACACCTATCAATGTATACATGGTGGGTTGACCCCAGCCAACAGCTAAACACTGTCCAAGAAAATAGAAGGCAGGCAAAAAGGCTCAGGGTTCAAGGCAATGACAGTATGGAACACTGATTTCTTTGAACTGATTTCTTTGGACAAGGCTACATGACTATCTAGTCAGTAATCCCATTTTTTTGTCATAGCAAGTTTCAGGCAACCCACTTATTATTGACAGAACTGACAGCAACTAAAAACTGGAAAAAACATCAGTAAGGCTAATATAATACAGTGGCAAATACTAAGCTATTTGACAGCCAGACAATTCTGTTCTAGGAAGGATTTATTTTTATTTTATCCAGAAATATTTCTTTTACATGAGAAGTAGACTTTCAAATATGCTTACATTATTTTGGTTTCTTTGCAAGTTAACGGTGTTTTAAGAGCTTGATAAAACTAAAAAAAAAAATTAACCAGTTTGTTCAAAGGCCAGGATTTAGAAAAGAATCCTGATAGATATGAGGAAGCAAGTAGAAAACTCTATAATAGAATCTGATATAATTATTGTACCAGTAATTGAACAACCTACTCATTTACCCTTTTAAAAGATAAAGAGAAGAATTTTACAAGCTGAACACTCTTAGGTATTAAATGTAGCATATTAAGTCAAGATCTCCCCTTACAGACTTTGAAATGCCCTATGGCAAATGCTCCATCTCATTCATATTTAAATTATATGGGTTCATAACAACCTCAGAAAAATAAGAATTAAGGGGTTTTTTGATGCCTGCAAAATACAGGTTATATCAGGGTCATTAAGTCTGGTAAGTCTAAAGATCATCATGACTCCAAATGACAAGCAATCTATTCATACCAAACTTTGTAAGCGAAAATATATAATTCTGTCACTGACTTCAGTTTGTTATGTATGTCTAAGTCTGCTATTACATAATCTTTAATTTTTAACTAGCACTTGTAGATAATACAGATTATGCTATACTCCAGCGAGTTTTGGTACAAACAAAATATGTCACTTCAAAAAGCCTACAAAAAAGTTTTCTTGAGCTGTATCTTCAGGTTTAAGAATGAAACACAGAATTTAAAAAGTCTTGTAAAAAAACTAGAGTACTATTTGTCACAGCTCAACATGAGCAGGCAATGGGTTCTCACAGCTCAGAAAGCCAAACACATCCTGGGCTGCATCAAAAGAAGCGTGGCCAGCAGGGCAAGGGAGGTGATTCTCCCCCTCTGCTCTGCTCTCGTGAGACCCCACCTGGAGTAATGTGTCCAGCTCTGGAGTCCCTAACATAAGAAGGACATGGACCTGTTGGAACAGGTCCAGAGGAGGGCCATAAAGATGGTCAGAGGGCTGGAGTACCTCTGCTATGAGGACAGGCTGAAAGAGATGGGGTTGTTCAGCCTGGAGAAGACAAGTGTCCGGAGAGACCTTATAGAAGCCTTCCAGTACCTGAAGGAGGGCTATAGGAGAGATGGGGAGGGATTCTTTATGAGGGAGTGTAGCAATAGGATGAGGAGTAATGTTTCTACACTGGAAGATGGTACATTTAGGTTAGATATCAGGAAGAAATTCTTTACTGAAGAAATTCTTTACTAACTCACCACATTCCAGTGGTGAGGCACTAGAACAGGTTGCCTGTAGAAGTAGTGGATGACTCATCCTGGAAGTGTTCAAGGCCAGGCTGGATGGGGCTTTGAGCAGCCTGGTCTAGCGGGAGGTGTCCCTGCCCATGGCAGGGGGGTTGGAACTAGATGGTCTTTAATGTCCATTCCAACCCAAACCATTCTATGATTCTATGATTCTATGATCACATTTCTATAATGTAATCCACAGCACCTAAAAACAGAAGAAGAAAATAACCTACAAATGAAAATAAGAAAATATTTGTATTTATGAATTTGTGTTTCTGGTAGCCAAATACATAATATTTATATACTTAAATTTACATATATACATATGTAATATGTACATATATATTATGTATATAAATAAACATAATATTTATATACTTAAATTTATGTTTATTTATATATTTATGTACTTGTTTATCTATTTAATAATTTAAAAGGATTTATTTAATCATTATTTTATTTCCAGTTTTATTCTGATGTAATTCTTATTCTTAATTAAAAAGAAAAAGAAAAAAAAAGAAAGACTGAGTTTATAATGCTCTTCAAATTATAAGGTATAATAGGATTGTTATGTCTGATTACAATTTTGAGAAGTAAGCCTTCCCTTTCAAATAATGTGAGTTGTTTCATATCCATATGAATTTCATACGTCCTTTCAAATTATCCAGGCTCAAGTAATTGTTTCATTCTAAAAATAAATTTTCATACTTCTTGATGTGGTTGTCAACATATAAGTTTTTTTCTCAGGAGTTTAATTTCTTTAGAAAAATATGTTAGTGGCACTGTATAGTCTGGGATATAATTCAGGACTTCAGTAATCTCATTTATTTGAAGACCTTTCTCTGTGATATGGATAGATAATAAAATTTCTGTAGGGATAAAGCTACAGAGAAATACACAAAAATGAATTAATTTTCACCTATGCAATTACTTATATTTAGGAGATTTCTGCTGCCTCTCAAACTGATCTATCTGTCTAATAGTCTTTGGGCTTGTTGATGGGCAAGAGGATTCTACCATCATACAAACATGCCTTCAATCCCACAGCTATTACATTTTCAAGATAATTATCCAAAGCTCTGGTATAGGAAACAAAATCACTTAATCTTTGTGTTATGGTTTGAAGAACCCACAACAATTTATTGTCACTTAGACGACTGTTCTATCACCCAGTGAAACCTCTCCACCAGGGAAGGGGAATAAGGAAAAAACAAGGCAACCCAAGGGTTGAAATACAAACAGGTTTAATAGAATAATGCTAAATAATTAATGTTAATAATACTAAAGAATCAATATTGATCCCAATACTGATATAAAATATATAAGGATTCTTCAGTAATTCTAGCAGCAGGAAGCTGTGTACTCCCAGCAGGGGACAGCAAATGTCGGACACTGTGAGAGCTATGGCTTCGGGAGGAAGGGAAGGGCTCAGGGGTCTGCTACTGGGGCAAGAAGTTCTCAGGATCACAGCCATCAAGAGAGAGAGAAAAAAACTCCTCAGCAAACTTTCTAATTTATATTGAATGTGATGTTCATGGTATGAAATAATCCTGTTGTCTAGCTTGGTTCAAGTGCCCAGGTCTCGCTCCTCCTCATTCCTGCACCTGGCAAAGCTCAAAAACACTGAGACATTGAAACCCACATACCATAGCTGGCTATAAATAAATGCTTTCACAAATTCAGACATTAGAGTCTTCTAAACATGCAGTTTTCCCAAGCATTAGAAGAGACCTTATTGAAAACTGAAATTAGTGAAAGAGAAATTAATCCTTTTTCATTCAAAACAGGACGCTTTGTTAACAAATACATTCTCTGGGGGCTCTTGTGAAAGCACAATCTTCATATTTTTTAACTATTTAGCACTATGAGCAGGTATAATAATGCTATGTTTCCGCTTTCAAAAAAATACAGAAATAAAATCCTGCTACTGAAGTTCACTATTTATTTCTTTTAGAGTTTTATAATTTAGTTTATCTAATAAAATAAATTTGAAAGATAGGGTGTTTTTTAGCAGTGACTCCATTTCTTTAGATGTTACTACTGATGAATCTGTAAAGGCTTCCTTCCTTCCTAGGATTCTCTAACTAACCATGCTTTAGCAAAAGAAGAATGGCAGAATGCCAAAAGCATGCCAGTCACCACAAATCCAAGACAAAACAAATGGGAACTTGGATTCAGGAGAAGGCTTTCAATTAAATTTAAGAATAAGGGCTTTTTTGTTAAAAGTCAGCTGAGACACGGGAAAGGAGTTTCTCAACAATGAAGGTAGATAAGGAAAATTCTGGAAAACAGAGAGTAATTTATTAAGGATAAAGCAGAGTAAAATAATATAAATTATGTTGAATTTTGAAGCATTAGGTGATTCACTGAAGTTTAAAGTAGCAAATATGATTTAATACCATGGGAGTACAAGATTGGCACTGATTTACTGTACTTGAAAGAAAAGAAGGGGGTAACAAAGAAGGAAGTACATTTACTTCATTTGAGGGATTTGGTTGGGTTCAGTTTTGAGTAGGAAATGCATGATCAGGAATTCATTTCACTGAGATAAAAAAATTGTGTGGTCTTAGTATTTCCTCATATCCATTTTTACCCATTCTCATTTCTAATGATCTCACCTGATCTTCTTGGGTATCTTCTGTTGGGAAGCTAAACTATATACTGGGCTTTTTAGGATCCTGTGAAGAGGTGATGGAGAGCATGCCTTAATATATTTCAAGTATTTTTATTTTAAGCACTGCATACACACGCTGGGGATACGTATAATTTTATCTTCAACTGAGAGAACTGCACTAAGCACATATTTCCATTGAAAACTTCTCTTTAATGACAACCTAGAGCAAAATTACAAACCATGCATTCATTCCTATCTTTGAGCTTTCAAACTATCCATTTAAAGGTTGTATCCAACCGTGGAAGATAAGCAAAGATCATTATATTCACTAAGGGAGTAAATAGCTAAAATTTTATACACGCGATGTGGTCTGACCCTGAGCAGCAGAGAGAGTCCCACACAGCCACTCACTCACTCCTCCCCAGTGGGATGCAGGAGAGAATGGGAAGGGTAAACGTGTAAAAACTTGTGTCTTGAGATAAAGACAGTTTAACAGGGAAAGCAAAATCTGACGCAAAGCAAAACAAGGAATTCATTCACTACTTCCCATCAGCAGGCAGGTGTTCAGCCATTTCCAGGAGATCAAGGCTCCATCACATGTAACGATTACTTGGGAAGACAAATGCCATAATGCCGAACAATGTGACTTTCCTCCGTGTTCCCCTCCCCCCAGGTTTTATCACTGAGCACAACATTGCATGGTATGGAATATCCCTCTGGTTAGTTGTGGTCAGCTGTCCCAGCTGTATTCCCTCCCAGCCTCTTGTGCACCCCCAGCCTACCCACTGGTGGGGCAGGGTGAGAAGCAGAAAAGGCCTTGATGCTGTGCAGATACTGCTCAGCAACAGCTAAAACACGGTTGTGCTATGAATGTTGTTTTGGTCAAAAATTCAAAACATAGCACTATACCAGCTACTGTGAAAAAAATTAACTCTATCCCAGCCAAAACCAGTACAACAGGTAACTTTTTTTATTCTGGTCAGGGGAGAGAGGTGTTAGAGGGAAATACATCATTCTAATTTGATCACTTGGTAGCATAACTCTTACTGACATCCTTAGCAAAGCCAGATAAAGATCATCAGAAACACATCTTGCACTTCAGATATAAGATGCAATTCTTTGACCTCAGTTTGTAGTGAATTAAGAATTACAGTGCACATGTACTTCTTCCGTGAGGAGAGAAGGGGAAGGAAATGTAGAAAGCAAATATAGAATCATAGAATCATAGATTGTTTGGAAAAGACCTTTAAGATCATCAAGTCCAACCATTAGCCTAGCACTGCCAAGTCCACCACTAAACCATGTCCCTAAGTGCCACATCTCCATGTCTTATAAATACCTCCAGGGATGGTGACTCAACCACTTCCCTGGGCAGCCTGTTCCAATGCTTGACAACCCTTTCAGTGAAAAAATTTTTCCTAATATCCAATCTAAACCTCCCCTGGTGCAAGTTGAGGCCATTTCCTCTTGTCCTATCACTTGTTACCTGGGAGAAGAGACCGACCCCCACCTCTCTACAACCTCCTTTCAGGTAGTTGTAGAGAGCAATAAGGTCTCCCCTCAGCCTCTTTTTTACAGGCTAAACAACTCCAGTTCCCTCAGATGCTCCTCATAAGATTTGTGCTTGAGACCCTTCACCAGCTTTGTTGCCTTTCTCTGGATGCCTTCCAGCAATCTCAATGTCATTCTTGTAGTGAGGGGTCCAAAACTGGACACAGCATTCCAGGTGTTGCCTCACCAGTGCCGAGTACAGGGGGAAGATGACTTCCCTAGTCTGTTGGCCACTCTATTTCTGATACAGGCCAGGATGCTGTTGGCCGTATTGGCCACCTGGGCACACCACTGACTCATATTCAGGTGTCTGCCAACCAATACCCCCAGGTCCTTTCCACCAGGCAGCTTTCCATCCACTCTTCCCCAAGCCTGTAGCGTTGCATGGGGTTGTTGTGACCCAAGTGAAGGATCCAGCACTTGGACTTGTTGAATCTCATACCATTGGCCTCAGGTCATTGATCCAGTCTGTCCAGATCCCTCTGTAAACCCTTCTTACACTCAAGCAGATCAATGCTCGTGCTGAACTTGGTGTCTTCTGCAAACTTACTGAGGGTTTGCTCAATCCCCTTGTCCAGATCATTGATAATGATATTAAACAGAATTGACCCCAATACTGAGCCCTGGGGATCACCTCTTGTGACTGTCTGACAACTGGATTTATCTCACCACAACTCTTTGGGCTTGACCATCCAGCTAGTTTTTTACCCAGTGAAGAGTATACCTGTCCAGGTCATGAGCAGCCAATTTCTCCAGGAGAATGCTGGGGGAAATGGTGTGAAAAGCTTTACTAAAGTCGAGGTAGACAACATCCACAGCCTTTCCCTCATCCACTAAGTGGGTCACCTTGCCATAGAAGGAGATCAGGTTAGTCAAGTAGGACTTGGCTTTCACAAACCCATGCTGACTGGGCCTGATGACCCAGTTGTACTATACGTGCCACATGATGACACTCATGATAATCTGCTCCATAACCTTCCCAGCACCGAGATTAGACTGACAGGCCTGTATGTTGCGACAGACTTAGTCATGTTGCTTAAGGGAACCAGTGACCCTGTGGTGACAACCATGATATAGAAACCTTTGTAGAACGTAAAATCATGGCAAGTTCTCCTTTCAATAATCAGCTAGTAGAATAGAATTATCTTTTATGTATTTTTAGCATCTGTTTCCTCTTATGTAGCTTCTTCAGACACTGTGCATTCCTAGATCATTAAAAGTAATCCACATAATTTTTGCAGTACAGAAAAAGCAACTCTCATTTTCAGTCTTTGACTGCCTTCTCTTACAAAATACATTCTTGTTCAGTGTGGGTCTATTTCACTTAAAAAACCAAGGCATTGTCTTATTTTTATTATAAGACATCAAACCAATGATTTCTGTGTTCAACTAAGGCAGAAAGAAGGGTGTATGTAGTTAGTCAATGTATGCTATTGTATATATACTGCAAAAACACTACTATAAATAGGACATAAATTTCAATGTAAAGAATAAAATAATTAAAATAAATACAGTTTATTCAATTAAATTTTTAGTAGTTTATTTATTTATACTTTTATTGGACCTTATAATTAAAAAATTATAGTGGTTGAAATGCATTTAGAGGAGAAATCAATATTTGATATTAATTGTGCTAAAAAATTTATTGCTTTTTATACAAATAAGTGTACTCAGACCAAACAAGCTAACTATGGTCATTCTCCAGACTGTATGGCTCACAGCCCAATATGCTACTAATAAAAGAAAAATACAAGAACTGGTCATTTTTACAAAAAACAGAGTCAGGCCTCTTGACTGCTTTTTCACTCTTCATTGTCTCAGAAAGCTGTGAAAAAAAGGAACAGCAATCCATTTGCTGCTCGTTCAGTTCTTGAACTCTTGGCAGAAACCTGTTATTTTGTTTATACAGATTAGGAGAAGGAAGAGAGCAGATGTGCATGTTCTACAGTCACTGAATTTATCAATATGACCAATATAACCTAACTTTTAAACCAATGTTTATGAAAGCTGGAGGTGGTCTCTTTGGCTTAGTAATGGGGCTTGTTGCCACCATAGGAATGCATGGTAATACAACAGTACGCAGTATCACTTTCTTCCTTTCTTGCCCTTACTCTCACTCCTTGTAAAAGAAAAATTGGGAATGGAGATAAATACAGAAAGGGTTGTGATGAGGACTATATTTCTTTATGATCCCAAAGTCAGAAATCTTTTGAAAGGATTAGGGTAGCTAACAACAACATGGAATAAAAAGAAACAAAACACATTAAAATACTCAGGAGGAAATTCAAACCTATTAGAAAATTTATTTTTGAGCTGTTAATTTAAGCAATGGATATTCAGTGAAACCCTGTTAAAGCAGCATGAGCGACTCCCTGTTTAAAACATGACAGCAATGAGATTGTGTCCAAAGCTAAGGAGAGCTGATAGCTCGCTTCAGATAGATGAGTGAAACTGAAATGTTCTGTGCTAAGAACAGTCAAAGAAGACAGCAGGAAAGCAAAGGATATGGTGAGAATAAATACTGCTAATACACGACAGAAAAAGGAGGAGAGGATAGACCACTTTTAAGACAGAGGTTCTGAATCATGAACAAAACAAACAAATCTGCTATTTGCTTACTATACTCCAGAACACAATGAGACATGCTTCCATTAATCAAGCAAAATTTCTTGATTTCAGTATCAGCTTATCTTTCTTAAGAAAATGAACTAACACAAACCTGAAGACTCACTAAATACTTAGGTCACAGTGAGAAATGAAGCACAGATAAAATGACGAAAATTGACACGTCAAAGATTGCAAGACAAATTTTCCGGTTTTCATGGTAAGACAAAAATAAAAGACTCACATTAAAAGCAGCAATAGCCATTCTCAATACTGAGGATCACATGACCTACTAATTGCTAAATCTGCTAGTATACAAAATATGCTATTTAATAATTTCATTGATATTTTAAAATTTCAATCTTACTTTAGTTAATTCCTGGACTACAAAGACTGGACAAAATCTGTGTGCAGGTTAATAGGTTATTTTTCAAAGAAAAAAAAAAATCCAAGAAAAAAACCATTCTTTGTGAAAACTGTACCCTTGATAAACCAACAGTAAAATAAAAATGAGGACCACAGCCTGAAAAAACAGTATGCTTCCCTAGATAATGCCATGAGATATTGACCACACACAACTTTAATAAAATATGTTATATGCCCCTTTCTCTTTGTAGGATTCTTATATTGATGTGTTGTAAAAGTCTTCTTTGGAGAATATAATATGCTAATACTTCAGTAGGCATCCTGTACATTAAATATTGGTTTAGTTGTAAAATATCTCCCTATTGTGACTATTGTCAATTAAAAGGTTGGAAAAAAAAAAAAAAGCTATTTATTTTTATCATTCTCTGCCTTGGGAAACTGTGATTAGATTGATGTAGTCATTTGTTTCAAAAACAGACTACTTGGAAGTTAAAGAGGTTGTAGAGATAATCTGCTTCCTATTTCCGACATCTATATCACCTTGCATGAGGCAATAGCTATACATTGTAAAAAGAAATAAAAAAGGCTTGATAAAATAGGGCTTTTTTTTTTTCTTTTCTTAATTTTAGCCACTTAAACGTCACCACTTGGGTCTTTAGATGTTCTATTTTCAGTCTCAATTTTGACTTCTTTTATTTGCCAGTGACCTTTAAAAATTATGAAAATCAAAATATGTTAGAGAAAATACTCCCACTCAAACTGCAAAATAAACTAAAAGTACATACATGTTCTCTTGCCTTCTGCTGTGTATCTCTGTTGTAATCTCATAAAATATTAGTGTGTATTGGGTTTGCATGGCAAGGTTTTGGTAGCAGGGGGAGGTACATGTCCAATAGAGCCAATGCCAGATGGCTCCAAGACAGACCTGCTGCCAGCCAAGGCTGTGCCCATCAGCGACAGTGGTAGCGCCTCTGGGGCAACATACTTCAGAAGGGGGGAAAAAACTGCTGTGCAGCAGCAGCTGGAGGAGAGGAATGAGAACATGTGAGAGAAACAACTCTGCAGACTCCAAGGTCAGTGAAGAAGGAGGGGGAGGAGATGCTCCAGGCACTGGAACAGAGATTCCCCTGCAGCCCATGGAGGCCCATGGTCAAGCAGATATTCACCTGCAGCCCATGGAAGATCCCATGCTGGAGCAGGTGGATGTGCCCGAAGGAGGTTGTGACCCCATGGGAAGCCCATGCTGGAGCAGGTTCCTTGCAGGACCTGTGGGGAGAGGAGCCCATGTTGGAGCAAGTTTACTGGCAGGACTTGTGACCCCATGGGAGAAACACACTAGAGCAGTCTGTTCCTGAAGGATGCACCCTATGGCAAGGACACACACTGGAGCAGTTTATGAAGAACTGCAGCCCGTGGGAAGGACCCGCATTGGTGAAGTTCATGGAGGATTGTCTCCTGTGGGAGGGACCCCATGCCAGAGCAGGGGAAGAGAGTGAGAAGGAAGGAGTGGCTGAGACAATGTGTGATGAGCTGATCACAACTCCCATTCCCCGTCCACCTGTGCCACTGGGTGGGAGGAGGTAGGGAATTTGGGAGTGAAGTTAAGCCCAAGGAGAAGGAAGGGATGGAGGGAAAGTGTTTTAAGATTTGGTTTTATTTGTCATTAACCTACTGTGATTTGACTGGTAATATATTAAACTGATTTCCCCAAGTAGAGTTTGTTTTGCCCTTGATGGTAACTGCTGAATGACGTCCCTGTCCTTATCTCGACCCAAGAGCCTTTTGTCATATTTTTCTCCCCCTGTCCCGTTGAGGAGGGGGAAGGATAGAGCAGCTTGGTGGGCACCTGGCATCCGGCCAAGTTCAACTCACTACACGATGAAATGGAGATAATTTCATAAAAAGGAATATTCAGGAGTGGTCCATCGCAGTATTTAATTTTAATTACTTTCAATATTTTTTTTCACAATATTTATTAGTGCTGTTTTCCAAAATGAGAAAAGACTGAGAAATGGGCACAGCTGTGACTAAACGCTTCGTCACAAATGATTTTTGATCCATTATAATTTTTATAGATAAGTATAAAGATGAAACCAATGCAGTAAAAGCAGAAGTTAGCAGTTTACCATTGCAAAATTGATGTGTACAGTGACATAATATTCACTGGCCAATACCACTTGTCCTACCTATGAGTCATCAAAAAATTCTCTATTGCATACTAAATGCCTCAGCCACTCACATGTACAGCCTATGAGCCAGTACTCTGACTCGTAGGTATCTAATATTTGGTGCTTCTGAATAATGAACGGGTCACTGAACACTGGTAAACATGGAACTCATGGGCTATGGTAGGCATTGTGTTAATTGTTTGCTAGTATCAAAATAAGTTTTTTGGGGTTCCATTTTGTTCCCAAATACACCTTTATTCACAGAATTTTTTAGCTGTATGCAAGGTAGAATAAATCCTATTTTGCAGATAAAATCATTGTAGTTACTGGTAAGAATATCCTATGTTTGAAACAGATGGGCTACACAATTTATTTACGTTACCTTCTTTGTTAAAATGGAAAGAAGTTTTGTGCATCAAAAATTTCGTCTGGTGCATTTAAGTCATAATTTTGCCTTTTAATTATATAAATGTAACTTAACAATGTAAGTGTGTTTTATAGCCTTAGCTTTACAGTGTATGCTTCACAAATCAAAAGATGCAAATATTAGATGCTATGGAGAAGTAATGAAAAATGAGTTACCATGGTAGTAAACAAAACAAAAAGTCTCAGTGTGTTATTACTATGTAACATTTTTGTGGTGGGTCTGATAAGAAGGTTAAGGTTCAGTCCGTAGGACTGCCATCATATGAGACCATTTGTTGTTATTCTTAGACCAATTTCATAAGTGCATTCAAGTCATTTGACTGTTCCAGCAAAAACATTTGATATAAGACTATTTAATCAAAATTATAATAGGCAGATAATATGTGAGTTGTAGTTGTGTCTCATAGTAATCAATTGTTCAATATTCTGTCACTTGATTAAATATCCTTTCTGGTTCCTCCCTGCATACTCTTTCACTAATTTGAAAGAAAGGACAGAGTGATTGGCTAGCATTTAATGAAGATAGCTAAGAAGGCATAAATTTCAGTGGTGTGAAAGGCATCTCCAATTTCCTCAACACCTGTCAGTGCTCAATGTGCCTTTCGAAACCATGGCACAGAGACCAGGGTTTTATTCCACACAGTAACTTCTGAATTCTGATGACAAATTCTGTCATTGCAGCTAAAGAAATGAAAGGTATTGCTAACAATGGAGCTACTAAGCTCACTGAACAGGCTGAACAGATGTGCTGGATGTGGAAACATTTATCATCTCTTTTGACTAGTAGATGAAGGGAAGGCAGTGGACATGGGTTTCTTTGGATTTTAGAAAAGGTTTTGATATTATCTCTCACAGCGTCCCTGTGGATAAAATGTCCAGCATACAATTAGACATGCACACAATATGATGGGTGAACATATGATGGGCTGGAGGGTCGGGCTCAAAGAATTGTAGTAAATGGGGTAACACCTGGCTGGTGGCCAGTCACTAGTGGTGTTCCCCAGGGCTCAGCTTTAGGGCCAGTTCTCTTCAATGTTTTTATCAATGACCTGGACAGACGAGTTGAGTGCACGCTAAGTAAGTTTGCTGATGATGCTGAATTAGGAGGAGCCATTGATTCCCTCGAGGGTAGAGTATAAAGTGCTGGGCAATCACCAACTCTATGAAATTTAACAAGGATACATGCCAAATTCTGCACCTGGGATTGGTATATTCTGGGTGGACGTATAGATTCGGGAACAAGAGGCTGTAGTGCAGCCCTGAAGAAAGAGATCCGGGAATTTCAATATGAGTCCACAACGTGCCATGGCAGCCAAAATGGCCAACGATATCCTGGTGTGCATTAAGTGCAGTGTAGGTAACTGGTCTAAAGAAGTGATTGTCCCATTCTACTCAGCATTGGTGCAGCCTCACCTCAAGTACTGTTTGCAGTTGTGGGCTCTAGAATATAAGAAGGATATAAAAATATTAAAATGTGTCCAAAGGAGGGCAACAAAGATAGTGAAGGGACTACGGACATGACTTATGAGGAGTGGCTTATGAGGATACTAGTTTTGTTCAGAAAAGGAGACCGAGAGGTGACCTCATTGCTGTCTACAACCTCCTCATGAGGGGGAGCAGAGAGGAAGGTGCGGATCCCTTCTCTCTGGTGTCCAGCAACAGGATGCAAGGGAACAGCTTAAAACTGCACTAGGGGAAGTTCAAATTGGATATTAGGAAAAAGCTCTTCACTAAGAGGGTGTTCAAGCATGGGAACAAGCTACCCAGGGAAGTGGTGATTGCCTCAAGACTGTAGGTGTTCAAGAAACAATTAGACAATGCTCTTAGATACACAATTTAACTTTTAGGTTGCCCTGTATGGAGTCAGGAGTTGGACTCGATCCTTTTGGGTCTCTTACAACTCAGGATATCCTATGATTTTATGACTGACTGAAAAACCCTTCCTCTTTCTCCCAACCCCACACAGAGTTTAGTCGGGCCTACTTCTAATCAGGCAGAAGTATCATAAGCTCTAAATGTTAGCTGATAAACTTGCTTGACCACAAGACATGAAGTCTATACTTAATAACTTAATTTGGTTTTTTCACTGATAATACATGGCAGAGAATTTGCATTGTGCATTGTTTGTGATTATAAGTTTTTTCCACATTTCATAGCAGAAAACCCTGTGCAGCTTAAATTGCAAGAATGCATTCTCATTGTCCATTTGGTGACACTCACATTTGACAGGGGATTTCAGTGTCCCACTGGAAAGCATATGTGCACGCACACTTTGAATATATTTGCTTGCTTTCTTATGTAGACACCATCCTATATCTGAGGGCAAACAATTAATTAATAGAGAGTTTGTTCAAAAGAAGTGCTTTTGAAGTGTTGCCTCCTACTGTATTTCTTTATAGACTGTCAATTTGAGCTTTTTTGACCACCAATGGGTCTCCACAGTAACCTTCCTTCCTCTTCTCCCTTATCACCAGCAAGTAGTATAGCCGTCAAGAGGTAAAATGTTCAAATTTTTCCTAAAAAAAAATTTAAAAAAATGTGGTTTTAGACAGAGCTTTTGGGGAAGTATTTTTTGGCTGTCCTGTTTCTTTAATTCCTGGGCAAAAGCCTAGTTTCTAAAGCTAGTGATGGACTGCTTACTACCAGCACTAAAAAAAAAAAGGAGAAAAAAGAACCATGACACTGCAGTAGAAAGATGATACCAAACCTCTCTGTGATTAACTGGATGTAGAAGAAAATGAAATAGTAACCTAAGAAGCTATTTTTTTTTAAAGTGATTTATACAGTATATTAAACAGTGGGGAAATCCTTTCTAGAGAAACCCTTTGGAGAAAGAACATGTACTTATATTGATGTTTGTTACAGTGTTGCAGCACATAAATACCCAAACTGGCAAATACTGTACTCGGATTTCAGTTAATGAAATTATGGCATAAAGTAACTATATCCCTTAATTGACAATATCTAAAAACTTGGTTTTTTGTTTGGTTGTTTTTTTTTTAAATCAAAAATATTGCAGAATCTCATTCTCTTACCAAATTAAGACCCTGTATTTTTAGGATACTGACAGTAATACCTTCTCAGGAGCAATCAATCAGATGCTGTACCTGATAATATTCATACCCTTCTCCCCTGCCATCAGTCTTTGTTATTTGTCAGCGAGTGCTACAGTGGCATCTTCTGGCACACAGAAGAATTAATTGCCTTTTTGATGTGAAAGAACATTGCTATTAAACCAGTAAGTTAAGAACCTAAAAAACTGAAATAAAAAGCACCTGCTCTTCTTCAGTTTTTCTGTTTAGAGCTATCAAAACAGTAATGAATGATGAGAAATTAAAATCTAGTTCTTTGGTAAGTGGCCATTTGGGCATGAGGGTTTATGTGTGAGGCAACTGCTTCTCAGGCTATTAGTATCTTAAATAATGACCTATAATTGTATCAGTTGACATAAGATGACAAATGGTAGTTAATTAGAAAAAGGAGGAACAATAAAAAAGGAGGAAAAAAGGCAATAGATATAACTGACTAGAAGACAAAAAAAAAATTCATTATTGTCTTTTTAAATCCACCTCTTGAAACACTTTCTTTTACATTTTATGGCTTACATTTCATAGAAATTGCTGCACAGTAAAATAAATTAATGTTTATGGATTTGGGGATAATAAGAGTTGTTAATGAACTGAATATTATATTTGATATTTCACTAGAAAACTGCTTTATAACTTCATAAAAATGTTACTGAGTTCAAAGATTTTATCACAATCTCTTTAATTATATATTATATTTTCCTTTTTTATGATATATGCTATGACATTATACATCACACATCTTGCTTCGTGCATTCAAAGAAGAAGTGAATCTTGAGATTCACTGCAGAAGCAGCAACTTCCTCAGTCCACTGATGAGAGCCTTAAAGTGCGATAACTGTCAGCTCAGTCCTGGGCCATTGCTGCTCAGCACAGGTCATAAGAAGTTACCATTTATTTCTAGCATCTATTGAATGTTACCCTTTTCTGTGGAAGTTGTTAACAAAGGTATTAATCACAGGAGCATTTTACACAGTGTGAAGCTACTGGGATTTTGGTAGTTGGTGACTGTCTCAAAAGAACTAGTCCTGAATCTGTCAAAAATGCTTAGCATAGGAACGGGAGCAGCTGATGTCCTGACTGTATATAAGCAGATCTACAGGCAAAAGGTTCTCTCTGATTTTTACTTTTAAAAATCTGATCAAATTAAAAGAAAATTAAAATAAAAATTAATGGAGCGATACACTTGTTAAGTTCCTCCAGACAGAGCTGTAAAAAAAATTAAGAGTTTTTGCCATCTGACTGGCCAAACCTTCCAAATTTTGCCCTTTCTGCAGTGTACGTACAGGAGTAGACTCAGGGTCGAGCCCACAGGGCTGGCCAGAGAACTGGCTCACGACCAGGGCCGGATTAAGCAGCAAGTGATTAAACTGAGCTGAGTACTTCCTCAACCTCTCCACTTGGCCCCACTTCCAAAAGTGATTCCTTCTTGATAAAGACAGAGTCGTCCCCTGTGGTACCTGACACACCAGTGTCCAGTGTCCTATTGCACTGGGTTTACGTGGCCAGCTGCTGGCAGCAGGAGGCTGCAGGGGTGGCCTGTGAGGAGAGACCAGGGCTGCCTCATGCCAGACACAATTAGTTCCAGTGGACCTGCCACAGGACACAGCTGAGTCCCATCAGTCAAGATGGTAATGCCTTGGGGAAAAGGTGTTTAAGAAAGGGCAAAATGCTGCCTGGCAATGTAAAGAGTGAGGGGCAGGGGGAGGGGAGGAAGTGAGAGAAACAACCCTGTGAACACCCAGGTGAGAGAAGAAGGAGAGGGAAGAGGTACTCCAGGCGCTGGAGCAGAAAATCCCCCGCAGACCACGGAGAGGACCACAGTGGATCTAATAACCACACTGCAGCCTGTGGGGGACTCCATATTGGAGCACGTGGATGTACCCTGAAGGAAGCTGCAGCCTGTGGAGAGGAGCCCATGCTGGAGCAGTCTTATCCTGAAGTACTGTAGCACATGGAGAGGACCCACACTGGAGCAGGGAAGAAATTGTGAGGAGGAAGGAGTCGCAGAGAAGACCTGTTATGAACTGACTGCAACCCCCATTCCCTGTCATCCCTGCACCACTCGGTGGCAGAAGGAGAAAAAGGAGCTGGCAATGAAACAGTGAAGTGGAATGAAAATGGAACGGTGATGAAGAGAATGTGTTTGTTCCTTATCCTCCTACTCTATTTTAGTTGGCAAGAAATTAAATTAATTTTCCCCAAGCTGAGTCTTTTTTCACTCATGATGGTAATTGGTAGGTGGCCTCTCTGTCTTTATCTAGACATAGAAAACTTTTCATAAAATCATGGAATGGTTTTGGTTGGAAGGGACCTTAAAGATCACCTGTTTCCAAGCCCCTGCCATGGGCAGGGACACTTCCCACTAGACCAGGTTTCATCTTATCTTTTTTTTTTTGTTGTTGTCATTTGTTGAGGAGGAAGAGAGAGAGAGCAGCTGGGTGGGTATCTGGTAACCAGACAAATCAACCCACCACATCTATATCAACGTAGCAGAAACACATTCAGTTTTCCTTAAAGTGTTGGTCTCTTAAGTAGTTATAGTGGAGGTGCAGCATCATGTGTGGTTCAATTATATTGGCTAGAGGACGTACAGCTGCAGAGGACAGGCAAGGTGAGCAGCAGAGGCCACCCTCCCAGCTAAATCAATTTGCAAACAATAGTCAGTGCTCCTAGTTCACTTATATTTAAGGTGTGTCCAAGTGCCTTCGGTGTCTAATCTCACTTCTACTCTCACTGCTACTGGCCAACATCTGTCAGAGAGTTCTTCTAGTAAGCCAACCCTTGAAAACACAGAGTGGAATTTATCTCAGATTCACTTATCTAAATGTCTTGGGAGTACCAGAGACTAGCACATCGTAAACTGGAAACCTATTCAAGTTTCTTATTATATTCATTTAAATCTTATTATATTCATTTAAATATATAAGCACGCATATTTAATTATTGAAGATAGAATCCTTGATGTGCACTTTTAACTAGCCAATGTTTAACAAACAATAATTTTTTTAATAAATCTCAAGTACTTTTGTAAGTCACCATGTATGATCAATATTTTTTGTCTATAACTAGTTTTTGATGAACAATTTGATTAGGAAACTTTCACCTTAATTAATAGTTCCTTCTTTCTTTGGCTAATGACTGAATTTATCTATGTAAGGTATCAATACAATATGTACTAAGTGATTATTTTGCATCTATTTAGCTCATACGTAGCTTCTTCCTTCAAGAACAACTATCATATTCTGATTTTTCTTCCCGGTATTTCAGAAATAGTATTTTTTAACAGACGGCTGTCTCCACTCTGTCTAATAATTGTCATATTTTACAAATGTCACTGCTGCAATCTGTAAGATTCTCTTAAGATTCTCTTAAGGGTGTTATACTTCCATATCACTATCACGTGTGGAAATGTCCTGAACTGTGTTTCTCACGTCCTAAAGCTCGTCACAGGATCCACCCTTTGGCCTTGGAGTTGGAATCTTACACACATCAGCATTTCTATTTAAGCCTATAAACATTGAAAAAAAATTCAAAATGGTGGAACAAACACAATAAAGGTAGTGAACAAGGACATTTCTCATACATCCTTCTCCATTCAGACTTGTTCTTACTCAGACATCTCAATCAGACTTTTTCCTCAAAAAATTCCTCTCTTCAGGACTATTTTCTTATTCTTAGGCATTTTAGTTCAGTCTAACACTGTTGTCAAGGCTACGTTTTTCCTTCTCCAGGTTGGCTCTCAGAGACATTTTGTCCCTGAATTAAAATGGCATTGATTGACTTATGTCCATAATGCTTAGGGCATTACTGATAATAAAATAAAAACAAAGGTTCCATGCCTTTCCCAGAAACCTGGCATACCTTTCCACATGATCTGTCCATGATCACAAGGTTCATAACAAGCCCAAATCATATGTCTGAATGAGAAATGTACCAGCTACTCAAGGGGCCTTTAATTTAACCTTGCACTATAAAAGCAGTTAGCTGGGGATGACTGCATGTAACATATACTTAAGAAAGGAAGCCAAAAGGGAGAAAAGATCCATGTTTCAGAGACCTAATGGATTTGACATAAAAAACACTAGTGACTATATGGTGCCACAAAGGATGCCTGTGTCTATTGAGCTGTGGTATAACCTTCTGTTTCTGCAACTGGGTAAATCACAATGAAGCAGAAGATTTTCCCTTCCTTAAGCACGTCTACAGGCCCTTAGCAGAACCTGCTTAATGGTGCTCCAAGTAAGAAAAATGACTAGTGTTTAGCATGTCTAATCTCACTGCTACTGGCCAACATCTGTCAGAGAGTTCTTTTAGTAAGCCAACCCTTGAAAACACAGAGTGGAATTTATCTCCAGATTCACTTATCTAAATGTAGGTATCTACAATACAAGGTTTAATGTGAGATAGCTCCTGCTATAGACACTGGAAACCCAGTTCATGCAGTCAAAAGAAACTAGTGAGCATATACTGAAATGGACTCCTGAAATGATCTGCTAAAATGACAGCATGTCTAAGCAACTGAGATCCACCCCTACAACTAAGTATCTGATCTAGAGGGGGATCCTTCCAAGAGGAGCAGGGAATAAAGAATTATTTTTCCCTTGTACCATCTTTGCCATGCATTTCTTCCTAGAATGTAAAAAACAGTTCTTGTGCCTATTAGCAGACTAATTCTGGAATAGAGGCATCACATTCGTAGGCCAGATTGGAATTGTTCAGATGTCTAACCACTTCCCTTTAGAAGAGCAGAAGAAAATGGAACTCAGTTGCTGCCTTGTTGATACATTACTTCAGAGCATGCAGGTCATAGCTGAGTATTTTAGAATGGATTCACCCTTCTTTGGGAAGCTTTTGCTGATTTTTTTTTTTCTTGTATTTATATTCACATACATTTTACAGATTTTAAGAACTGGGTCTTGCATAGTCACATATCCCACACAGATTATTTCGGGGGGGAGGGGGGGGGGGGGGAAGTGCTAAGTTTTGGTAACAAACAAATTAACTGATTGTCTTTTATTTAAAAGTTTTCAAATGGTCTGAACATGAATTACTGAGAAGCAGATTATTCAAGGCATTGGAGTTATAATCATTAATAGCAGAAGACACAAATATGAAATTAATCTAATTTAAGTCTCTGCACAGGTTGCAAAGGGAACTCTCAGGAGATCACACACTTTGATTTTTTAAAAGAATATGATAAAAACTGGAAGCACATGACAGGCAGAGGAACTACCTTTGATTATAAACTACCTGTGAGTGTAGAGAAGTGTGACATTTATCATGGTTACAATCTGTTTAAAAAATAGATTGAAAGATAAATGTCTGATGTGATTCACAACTTTGAAAAAGAAGATTCTTTCATAGGAAGATTTAAAAAGTGTTTTACAGTTCCTTTTCAATTCGGTGAAATAATTCCTTTTTAGTATAATGGTCGTGAAAGTTTTGGTTTGTTGTAGTTTTAACATTTATTTTTCTGTGTTCCAAATCTAAAGAGAACACATAAAACATCTGTTTTATCATACCAAGATACCAAGACAGTTTGATAACCAAACACACCATGGGATTCACAGCCATTCCCACATCCTGTTGCACCAGCAACCATTTTCTCCATCATAGATGATGCAAAAAAGTAATTATTTCTTCTCCTGCCAAACAAGGCTTTTCAGACAACGTGAATTCCATTTTATGGGCCTTATTGGCTGTATTTGCAAGTAGCCCCTCTATTTTATGTTGTAACAAATCTTTACCGATCTTGACAATAAGACTGTAAAGTACATTGAAAGATATTTATTCCTTACCTAAAACTAAGCAAAATGAAATCTAAACCAGAGCAAAAACAAAAGAACCTAATTTAGGGAAGGACTTGTCTAACTAACTTTAGGTATCTGTACTTTAGCTACAGAAGCTTGAATCCTTTCACAATCAGTTGAGAGAAATAAGGACGGTAGGGCACAATTCTTCTTATCCTACTGGAGGTACTTAATACGGGCCTAATTAATTGTGCCCTCACAAGTTTATTCATTTCCAGTGATATATGTTTATTTATCTACAGTGACTATAAAAGGCATCTAGCACAGATGTTTACATTATAAAAAGGTAACATGAAGAAAAATCCTGTCCCTGTATCTATTGTTATTAAAGTAAGATTACATTGTCAGGAAAATAAAAGAAATTAATAGTAGTGTATAGCTGTCTTCCAACATTGATGTTAAGATTTTGGGTGGTGAAAAGGTCAGGTTTTTACTCTAACATTAAAGTAGCTAACCTGATCATTTTAGGGAATTGTTACTAGGATATGATAATCCTTTCAAACTGCATAGAAGGTTAGTTATTCTTTTTCTTTCCCTCAAAGTAATAAGAAGAGTTGGTTTCTACCGAAAACCTCCTCTTATATTTTCTTTGAGGCTTTATGTCAGTAGAGTAGAAATACACTGGAAGAATAAAAGAATCATCAAAAGTGGATAATAAAAGCTATCACAGACAGTATCAGAAATGAGACATCAATTGTGGGATGGCGCTCTTCTCCCTCGCCTCACTCCAAGGAAAATGATATTAAAATATGGAATAAAAATACGGAGCAGGTCAAATTCCCAAAGCAAATATTCAGATCTTTGCTAATTTTGTCTCCAATTCCAGCCTCTCCAAAACATGAACAAGATCAATTCACTTGTGACAGACTCAAAAAGTAAAATTCAGAATTTTGAGCTAAAGAAAGACCTCTTGGAGGTAATAAAATCACTCATGAGGCCAACTGGAGATGAAAGCAACTCTTTGGAAGGTCTGTTTTTTAAAAATACCTTAACTTCCGTATGCATATTTGAAGGAAAAACGCATAGCTTTTTGAGGATTAGATATCATCACTTAGAGAAAGGTATTGATTTAAACACATTTGCTTGAAAGGAATATATTTTTGTGGTAAAACTCATGCTCATTTTTATTAATTTTAAAATATAATTAGAAATTTGTAATTCCTACTAAAGTCATTATGTGGTCTCTCTGGAGAATACATTCTCCTATGAAGTCAGTGAAATGATGCCTACTGACTTCAGAAAGAACTTGATCAGAACTCATTTAAAATGTAACATATATTAGCCTTATTATTTTCCAATAGTCCAGACTTTCCATAAACAAGCAGTGTATTTTGACTTCATTTTGTGTACCTCAGATTCACATGCAAAAATTAATAGCACATAACTTAATCTAGAATAGATAAGTAATTTTAAATATTTTGTATGAAAAAAATGCATAAAGCTGCACTTCTTTTTTTGAAAGTTGGACACAATATCTTCTTCTCCTTTGATGAAATTTTCAAAGTTCTTATCCGTTAATGGGATGAAACATAAACCTTTTAAAAGCTGTTTCAGCAAAACAAAGACCTAAATTTGGGTCAGACACTAGTGAAGGTGTTATTTTGTTTTTCCCTCATATGCTAGGTGAATATGGTGTCCTCACTCGCCAAGGAGACCAGCTCCAGTGTAGGTAAGTCCGCAATGGGGAAGGGAATCATGGCAAAAAAGGGACAGCTAGGGGCTCGTTTTTGAGGCTTTTTAAAGCCAGGAAAAGCGGCCAGCCCAAGCTGGTACCTGGCACTTGCGGGGGGCAGAGGCAGCTGAGGAGCCGAGGGCAGAACCACCACCCCCGGTGGCAGGTCTGAACGAGGAGGGGGTGGGACCACTCTTCCCCCTCATAAAAGGAGCCCTTCGGGAGAACAGCGACCAGGTTGCTGGGCACTGAGCAAACAAGCAGTGAGTGGGCGCTGCCTGGGACACCCGTGGAACCACTCAGGAACACCAAGACAAGGGTGTACTTCCTGGGCTGGTGAAGAGGGCGGCCAAACATGGCGTTGACACATCAGTCCATTCACAGCAATTTGTATGGTAGTTCGCGCAGGATAGTGCTGAAAGACTGCCAACCCAGCCAGCCAGGTAGCGATGGTAACTACTCGCAAGAAGACCGCGGCATTCATGAGCTCCACAACCACAGGGTCTGATGCAGCCTCTCGGACGGAGCTCCTGTGGAACATGCTACCACACAGACATCAGGCTGTAGGGTGTGCCCTGCTCTTACGCCGGTGTTGGATGGCAGTGATGGGCATGCCTGTAGGAGATGTGCCCAGGTAGAGGATCTCCTCTGATTAGTGACAGAGCTCAGGGAGGAGGTAAGTAGGTTGAGGAGCATCAGGGAATGAGAGAGGGAGATAGATACTTGGAGTAGAATCCTGCATCCCACAACAGAAACCCAGCAGGCAGACAGAACCCCTGCAACAGAGAACTCCCTATTCTCTGTCACCTCAGCTGAAGGTGGTGACCTGGAGAACAGGGCAATGTCAGGAAGTTCCTGTCCGGCCCAACAGGCGCCACACTCGGGACTGCCCGGTGACTACCCCATCTTCCCGGGTGCTATTATGTAACAGGTACAGTGCTCTGCAAAGGAACCCGGATGATGACAAGCAGGATAGTCCTCCTACCTTGGAGGTGTCAGTGAAGTCTAGTCAGACCTCCCCCTGCATCAAAACCTCTGCGTTAAAGGAGAAAAGATGGGTCCTTGTCATAGGTGACTCCCTACTGAAGGGAGTGGAAGGCCCTATATGCAGGCTGGACCCAGTACGTAGGGAGGTCTGCTGCCTCACGGGTCAAGGACATGAAGAGGACGCTTCCTTCCCTGGTATGGCCCTCAGACTATTACCTGCTTTTGATCTTTCAGGTAGGCAGCGACGAGGTAACAAGAAGAAGTCCAAGGGCAATGAAGAAAGATTTCAAGACCTGGGACGCCTGGTCAAGGGATCGGGAGTGCAAGTTGAGTTCTTGTCTATCCCTTCAGTTGCGGGGAATGACGAGGGGATAAATAGGAGGAGCCAGCAGATCAATGCCTGGCTTCGAGTTTGGTGCTGCCAGCAGGACTTTGGGTTCTTTGATCATGGCCTGATCTACAAAATGCCTGGCCTGCTGGTAACAGGTGGGAATACCTTGACTTCCAGGGGGAAAAGAGTTCTAGGACAAGAGTTATCAGGGCTCATTGATAGGGCTTTAAACTAGATTTGAAGGCGGGTGGGGATGGTACTGGACTTGTTGGTGAGGTGCCAGGGCATAGTTACTCAGTGCTTGTGGGCCAATGTGCCAGTATTTCTGAGAGCCAGAAGGCACACCACATCTCAAGGGTCAAAACTACACACACAACTCCCTCTCTGAAATGCTTATACACCAATGCACGCAGCATGGGGAATAAGCAGGAAGAGCTGGAGATCTGTGTGTGGTTGCAGAGCCACGATCTCATTGCAATTACCGACACATGGTGGGACAGCTCGCATGACTGGAATGCTGTCATGGGTGGCTATGTCCTTTTCAGGAAAGACAGACCAGCGAGGCGTGGTGGTGGAACTGCACTCTATGTGAGAGAGCATTTGGAATGCATTGAGCTCTCACTAGGGGCAGACGAAGGGAGGTTTGAGAGCTTATGGGTAAGGATTAAGGGGCAGGCAAATCTGAGGGACACTGTTGTGGGTGTTTATTACAGGCCACCTGATCAGGATGGGGAAGCTGATGAGGCTTTCTACAGACAGCTGAAGGTAGCCTCGCAATCACAGGCCCTGGTTCTCATGAGGGACTTCAGTCACCCCGATATTCTCATGGGGGACTTCAGTCACCTCGATATCACCCCACCACACAGCCAGACACGCACAGTCCAGGAGGCTCCTCCAGTGCATTGATGACCACTTTTTGACACAAGTGGTACAGGAGCCAACAAGGAGAGGAGCCCTCCTGGACCTGGTACTGACAAACACAGAGGGACTGGTGGAGGACATTAAGGTTGGGGGCACCCTAGGTTGTAGTGATCATGAAATGATAGAGTTCAGGATCATGGGTACTATGCACAAAACAACAAGAAGTAAAATTACAACTTTGGATTTCAGGAGGGCTAACTTCGACCTCTTCAAGAAACTGCTTGGAGAGATCCTGTGGGCTAGGGCTCTGGAAGGCAAAGGGGCTCAAGAAAGCTGGTTGGTATTCAAAGATCACTTCCTCCAAGCTCAGGATCAGTGTGTCCCTGAGAGCAAGAAATCGGCCAAGGGACACAGGAGACCTGCATGGTTGAGAAGGGAGCTTCAGAAAAAGCTCAAGTGGAAGAAGGAAGTTTACAGTAAATGGAAGAATGGACTGACCGCTTGGGAAGATTACAAGAATGCTGCCAGAGCATGCAGGGATGAAACAAGGAAAGCCAAGGCCGCCTTGGAATTAAACCTGGCTAGGGATGTCAAGCTCAACAGGAAGGGCTTCTACAAGTATATTGGAAGCAAAAGGAAGGCCAGAGAAGTTGTGGGCCCACTATTGAATGAGACAGGAGTCATGGTGACGGAGGATGTGGAGAAGGTGGAGTTACTGAATGCCTTCTTTGCTCTGGTCTTTACTGCTCAGTCCAGCCCTCAGGAGTCCCAGGCTTTGGCAAAGTAACAGGGAAAGAAGAAGACTTCCCCTGGGTTGAGGAGGATCGAGTGAGGGATCAATTAGATCATTTAGATATTCACAAGTCCATGGGCCCCGATGGGATGCACCCGAGAGTGCTGAGGGAGTTGGCAATGTCATTGCTGGGCCACTCTCCATCATCTTTGAAAGGTCCTGGAGAACAGGCGAGGTGCCTGAGGACTGGAGGAAAGCTAATGTCACTCCAGTCTTCAAAAAAGGCAAGAAGGAGGAGCCGGGGAACTACAGGCCGGTCAGCCTCACCTCCATCCCTGGAAAGATGATGGAACAGCTTGTTCTGGGCGTCATCTCAAGGCATGTGGAGGAAAAGAAAGCTATCAGAAGTAGTCAACATGGATTCACCAAGGGGAAATCATGTCTGACTAATCTGATAGCCTTCTACGATGGCATGACTGGATGGATAGATGAGGGGAGGGTGGTAGATGTGGCCTACCTTGACTTCAGCAAGGCGTTTGACACGGTCTCCCACAGCATCCTCATAGGGAAGCTTGGGAAGAGTGGGTTAGATGAATGGACAGTAAGGTGGATTGATAACTGGTTGAAAGACAGAGCTCAGAGGGTCATGATTAGGGGCACAGAGTCTAGTTGGAGGTCAGTGATGAGTGGTGTTCCCCAGGGGTCAGTACTGGGTCCAGTCCTCTTCAGTATATTCATCAATGACCTGGATGAGGGGATAGAGAGCACCCTCAGCAAGTTTGCTGATGACACAAAGCTGGGAGGGTGGCTGACACACCAGAAGGCTGTGCCACCATACAGAGAGACCTAGACAGGTTGGAGATCTGGGCAGAGAGGAACCTTATGAAATTCAACAAGGGCAAGTGTAGGGTGCTGCACCTGGGGCGGAATAACCCCATGCACCAGTACAGGTTGGGGGCTGACCTGCTGGAGAGCAGCTCGGTGGAAAGGCATCTGGGAGTCCTGGTGGACAACAGGATGACCATGAGCCAGCAATGTGCCCTTGTGGCCAAGAAGGCCAATGGCATCCTGGGGTGCATCAAGAAGAGTGTGGCCAGCAGGTCGAGGGAGGTCATCCTCCCCCTCTGCTCTGCATTGGTGAGGCCGCACCTGGAGTACTGTGTCCAGTTCTGGGCTCCCCGGTTCAAGAGGGACAGGGAACTGCTGGAGAGGGTACAGCAAAGGGCTACAAAGATGATTAGGGGACTGGAACACCTCTCTTATGAAGAAAGGCTGAGGGATTTGGGTCTCTTCAGTCTGGAAAAAAGACAGCTGAGGGGGGACCTTATCAACACTTATAAATACTTAAAGGGTGGGTGTCAGGAGGATGGGGCCAGGCTCTTTTTCAGTGGTGCCCGGGGACAGGACAAGAGGTAATGGGCACAAACTTGAGCATAGCAAGTTCCATCTAAACATGAGAAGGAACTTCTTTGAGGGTGGCAGAGCACTGGAACAGGCTGCCCAGAGAGGTGGTGGAGTCTCCATCTCTGGAGACATTCAAAACCCGCCTGGACGCCTTCCTTTGTAACCTGCTCTAAGGTGATCCTGCTCTGGCAGGGGGGGTTGGACTAGATGATCTCCAGAGGTCCCTTCCAACCCTGTGATTCTACAAATGACTTTATCCACGGCTCTAGAGACTTAGCCTGATTATTATCTCCCTCTAGTTTTTCCTGCTGTATTCAAATAACTAAAGAGTCTTTCGGCCGAAGAGAGATGGATTTATAATGGGTAAAGATAGGAGACAATGTACTTGTGCATAATCTGCTGGTTTTTGAAGGACTAACCTTAACCAATTTTTCCCTGGCTCATTTGAAGGGACTGGGTTAGAAAATCACACAACTTTGATGATATCACATAACACATCAATAACATTCTCATAGGCTAATACTAATTGGGAGGCTAGGGATCTCTCACCCTCCCTTCTCACAGGAAGACTTCTCTCTCTTTCCTTTGACTTTTGGGGAACTGAAAATCTTTTGAAGATAAAGATTTATTGTAATCAGTACATTCCTGTGGAAAATTTACATTTCAATAATAAATCAGTATTTTCTTTCTGTTACATATTGTCAACACCTATGAAGTTCTAAAGATTTTTCTGTATGCATGATCAAGTGTTAGCATAGTAATACATACTGATATAAATTATCGAAGCATAAAAAAAGCCACAGTGATACACAAGTTCCAATGATTTCCACAAAAAGTAAAAATTCACTTGCAGACTCCTACGCATAGACCTTCACTAGGCTATGAAGTTTGCACAGATAAAGTTGCTGGAAGTATAATGAAGCAGTGTGAGAAAAACCAAAGCAAGTTTATTTGAAATACCATGTAAAACGTGAGAAAAATTACAAGACAAGTTCCTTGTATCTTATTTTCCAAAAAGGTGTGACCTGCATATTCATATTATGCATTGGAAAAAACAAATTATGACATTTCAATTTCTAATTGTTTCCTATTTAAAGATTATCAGCTCTCTCTCGACCACAATCTTTTGTCAGGAGTCAACATTTGATCTTCTTGAGTGATGAATTTAACCAGAGTAAGGGATTAAAGCTGTCAGGTTGGATTGTTAATTCAAAAACAAATAAGGCGAAGGGTAACATAAAATTTGCTGAGGGAATTCGCACAGAAGCAGAAACAAAGTCAGCTAATACAAAATTTTGTACTTTTCAACAGTGCATTACCTGGTATTAACATGTTACACTCAACAGGAAGATTATGACAAAGCCTACCACTAACACAAACACACACAATTACTCTTCAAACGTTTTAAGTTATGAAAAAACATTTAATGCGTATACTCACTGGTCTAAAACACAGCACATCAGAGCAGTGTACTTATTACGAACTACCTACATTAATAACATGAGGTTATGTCTTGATGGGAATTACCTCATAATAACACCACTAATTCTGAAAATTTTACTCAATGTATTATTTTATTGAACCAATATATAAATATTCACACTCACAGTTACCAGTAGAGAAACAAACTTTCCAGCAAAGTATCGATGCATATTGCTTTCTAATTCATTCTTTTATATTTCCTGAGGAAAAGGAATAAGATAATAGATGTTGCAGCTGTTTATCTGGATAGACAATGGCCCAAATTCTTTCTTATTTTTACAGTAGTAGAAGGAAAGTAACCAGTGCCACTCTTACGAAAGTGTTAGTGTACACAATCTGCCTCTTGAACAAATTCACTTACCACTTCTTAGTTTTTAGCAAGTTTCAAAAAAACCCTCCTGCCTACTACTGTATGCCTCCTGAACTTGAGCAAAGAGAATGTACTCTGTTATGTCCATTCCTGATCTGGATTTTCCTGTGTAGGTTACAGCTCCTGAGGAGCTCCTTTTTGGAATAATCAGAATATGGTGTTGTGTGGTCAAGATATGATGCAGGTTGAGTACCACCTGAACTACCTTTAGACTAATTGGCTATACATAGGAATAAAATTAGCATCCTGGAGGAGATAGTCACTTTATTTGGTACTGGACTAATAAAAGGGTAATTTATCAGTCTGGAGATTACTGGGGCTCCAATTAACAGGACAGAAAGGAAAGCTCACTCCTCTCCCTGGATTCATTCTCTTACTTCTGACTTTTCCTTCTCACCAGCACGGGAATCCTTCAAGCTGTTTCCTTGGATAGAGAAGGGGAAAAAAACCCAAAATCTTCTGATTGGTCTTACAGATATGTAGACACTTTTGAGCTCTTTGAACCAACAAGTTATATACTGAATGAAAAGTAATATGCCATTTACTTGTTTCACCTAATTTTAGACCAAAAAGCACAGAAGCAGTTACAGAGGACCAGAAAGTCCATTACAGATACAGTCCTAGTTTAAACAGTGAATAATACATCGAGTCTCCCACTGTGGACTATAAAATTAATTCTGAATTGTCCTTCTATGAAAGGGGTAAAAGCATCTTCTATAAGAAAGTATGTTTTGGCCGGAATTAGTGCAGAAGTCACAGCAGATGCTACAGCAGGGTAAGGAACTCTCTTCTCACTTTTCAAAATAATGTGGAATGTCCTGTAAGATCCCTCATTTCCTGTTCCTCCTCCACAATCGTCTTTCAAACATGTTCTCTCAAAGACAAACCACTAACTATAGACAGAATTATGAGACAGGGAATATACACGGTCTATTTCTGTAGTGTTTTGTAAGGTTAGAAAAAGTCTGCATTACATTCCATTAAAATACATCAAACACCATCATTAAATGTCAGTTCTTCTAGCTAAGAAGTGGTTCATCATACCTATTCCACAAAACACAATATAAAATCTGAGATTAAAAGCAAGTGTTAAAAGTTATTGCAATATTTAGACCAAGTTTCAGGGTTACAGAAAGAACTTTTTTTTTTTTTTTTCATTTTTAATAGAATTGAGACGTTCTGAATTGAGTGAATATATAAAGAGTGAACTCATGTAGCCCTTCCAAAAGCAACTGAATAAGAACACTTCACATTAACAATGGGGGATTAGGAAGAATACTGTTGTGTGTAAACAAAATAAAACCTGAAATCCTACTCAGACATAAGTGATCTCTTCCTTTACTGTGGTAACACAGAATGCAGATGAGAGTTTAAAGCAATATAACAGATCGCAAACATCATAATGGAGATTTTATTACTTTCACTATCTGGCGTTCCACCAGTCTTCTTCAGTCTTTAAACACTGAGACACTCACAGACAGCAGAAATCTAATGAGAAGCCCTTCACACCACTTCCATGATGGTTTGTACCCCAGTGCTTTACTTCGGGAGCTGAGGATGGTGAATGGCATACAAGTAATGGAAGAGGTTGCCCAGTGAACACAGGAATGGATTAATTGTGTTACCTGATACCATGCTGACAACTTTTAAGGCTGAATGTAACTTTCAGACTTGTCTATTTATTAGTCTTTGTTTCCTTTTTTTAATTAGACAATAGATTTTTAAGGGAAGGGACTGTGAACTGTACGAGAGACTCTAGTTTTGGACCATATTTCTAATACTTTAATACGTTCTGAGATTTACATTCTGAGACAAAGATATTGGTTTTCCAATACACTGGGATAAAGATGCACTCAAAGACACTGATCAATAACAAGCCTATTGTTAAACAGGTGTGGTAGAAGTATTGAAATATTTTTAAGTAAACAGCAGATCCAGACTGGAAGTTTCAAATATAAGCCTCAAAAAAGTATTTTGGGGGAATATCATGTCATTAAAGCAATTTTATTGTTCATTAGAATGTTTAATCTATTTTATTTGTATACAAATACTTTTAAGTTTGCTTCCTAATAAGTTAAAATAGAGATTAAGACTTTTAAGATTACATAATACAATTTTTTAAGATGTTTAAAAGTAATCCAGGGGCTCCTCATTTAGCATTTGACAGTCTGTGTAGTTGTGTACCACTTCCAATTCAGACTGTGAGTCCTCATTCATATTGAACTCCTTTGGTGAATCCATCTCAATCTAGTCTTGTGATGATTTATATAAATCCTATGTGCTTAAGGGCAGACGTTTTTTTACAATAAACAGAGTTCAAGATAAATACAATCATTTTGTCACATTTGCCTTTGCGGCCTAAACCAGTCTTTTCTTCTTGTGTCCCAGTCTAGTACTTTGAACGGACATTAGCTCACTGAAATCATATGTTATAGCACAGATAAGATTTGTACTCAGACTAGTTACTTTGTTCAGTGAATAGTAACTGCTCAATTCCAGCACATCTAGGGTGGGAACAGCTGATGAAGCAACTAAGAGAAGCAGGTGTACAAATGAGCGATACCACGGTCACTATTGCACATTCTCCTAATTCCACCTGTTCACGTGAATTGGTATTACTGAATTGATATTACTCTTCTTTTTCTAATTTAGGAAAATATTGTGCCCTCCCCTGGGTAGACCCGTCAGTGGTGAGAAGCAAGATGGAAAAGCCACTACAGAATTTGTACATTTCCAGGTATAGCAGTTAGTGACATTTGGTCTCTTTGAATTAGGGAGCCTAATGAAGTTTCACACATGTGCTAGCTTTAAGAAGCTTTGATCACAGAAGATGCCATGAGAATCAGACTTAAAATTTAAAAAAAAAAAAAAAAAAGAAGAAAGCAACTATACCAAAGTGGGTGAAGGAGCAGATGGAGGAGAAAGGATGTTTGAGGCTTGAGTATATAACATCAGATAAGTGACACAGACTGGTTTATTTGAATCACAGTATCCTCTTTCTACCTGGAGATGTCGTGTTTTCAGCTGTGATAGAGTTAATTTTCTTCCTAGTAGCTGGTATAGTGCTGTGTTCTGGATTTAGGATGAGAATAACGTTGATCACACACTGATATTTTAGTCGTTGCTGACCAGCGCTTATATTAAGTCAAGGACTTTCTAGCTTCTCATACTGCCCTGCCAGCGAAGGGGCTGCGGGTGCACAAGAAGCTGGGAGGGGACGCAGCCAGGACATTGACCCAAACTGGCCAAAGGGATATTCCATACCATATGAAGTCACACTGAACAATAAAACAGGGGGGAGTTGGCCAGGGAGTGGCGGACGCTGCTTGGGGACTGGTTGGGCGCTCTTCAGTGGATGGTGAGCAATTGCATTGTGCATCACTTGTTTGGTGTATTATTTTACCATTGTTATTATTTTCCCTTCCTTTTCTCTCCTATTAAACTGTCTTTATCTCAACCCATGAATTCTACCTTTTTTTTGAGTCTCTCCCCCACCCCACTTGAGGGGAATGAGCAAACAGCTGTGTGGTGTTTACCTGCCTGCCAGGTTAAACCACAACAGGAAATGACAAAATAAAGCCTTCTTAAAGTTACTTTCCCTCTATCACCTAGTCTGAACAAGAAAAAAAAAAAAAAATCTACAGATTAAGTTAAGTAGTCCTAAAAAAAAAACCATTTTGGAGACTTTTTCCCTCAGACAGGATGAATATCAGGTGAGATAAAAAAACAAGTGAGAGACAAGGTTTGCCTGTGAACACCTTAAGCACAAAGACACCCTTGATGAGCCCTGAACTAGGAGATCTCTGGCTGTAGTAAAAAAACACCCATGTTGCATGGTAAATTGAGAAAAGAAAGACAAAGTAGTGGTAGAGCGCTTTTCAGAAAATTAGTGGTCTTGCTAAAAGTCTTATGAGAATTTTTATAGATGGTATTGAGTACCTCAGAGGAGTGATATCAGGATAAGCCCTTCCTCACAGAGCTGTTTGAAAACAGATTCAAATCAATATATAGGTGATAAGTATTTGTTGTTATTACCTCTTGCATTCTGCAGGGGGGTTTGAGGAGGTAATTCATTGTGACGCATGAAATAGTCCTGTGGGAGCTCCTGGGTTAGAGCAGAATAAAACTAGTAAATGAAGTGTCAGGGCTTTATACTACTGTTTATTTTATAAATTTAAAGTGTACAATCCTTTCTAGTACTATTCCTTCAAATAAGAGTACCAATTTGCTGTATTTTAAAGGCACTTAGGAAGAGCGAAGCATTCAGAACAAGTGTAGGGCTTCGAAATATTGAATGTAATGTAAGGATTGACTGATATGAAAACGAGAATTTTTCAAAATACAACATATTTTAAGCACTACTGTAATGCTAGGGCTATCACTTCTGAGTCATAAATACCAAATCTCTTCATTGGCCTTCCAAAGCCTAAAGCCTGCCGTCACACATTTGTCAGTCTCCAACATTAAATGAAAACAATTCTTACATCTGTAACACTGTAGAAATAAGTCATCTTTGACTTCAGAGGCTATGTGTTCATATAAAATTGCTAGAGGTTTGTCTTGGCAGAAACATATCTACTCCCTTCCCCTCTGTCCTTTTCCGAGCATCATACACATGTTCAGAAGGCAATGACATAGCATCAAAAAAAAAGGCAGACGTGTCTTTACATTTTATACAAAGCAACATACTCAAAAGGGCTACTTTTGTATCATACTTTATCAGCTTATTACGGTTATGAATTTGTGGCAGACAAGATCATTTCCTTGGTGAAAATATCTGGAACAGCTAACGAAAAGGAGCTCAGACTTTGGTGAGGACCTCCAGACTCTGTTACAGTACAAAATAGGTAATAATTACCCTTTCTTTCCTGGCTGATTATGAGACAATGCAAAGTTGCCCAGAAAATTAAGACTGTAAAAAGTTTCTTTGGTGAGGAAAAAATAGCACTATCTGTATTTCTCCACGTATAAAAAATTGTTACTAAACCCCATAAATAATCTTTTTTCAACCCTTTTAATGTGACATATTAAAAGGAAATAATTATGAAATAACTTACCTATTGTATGTCCTAATTATATTTTGAGCTTCAAAAATTATAAATGCATTATAAAGTCCTATACCAATGCTTATATATGACAAGAAAGTAGGTATCTGGTTTCTGGAGTTTATTAAAACTTCTTAAAAGTTGTTTTTACTTAAAAGTTCTTCTTAGACAAAATGACTGTAACAAGAGTATGTATTTAAAACTGCAACAGTAAAAGTTGATTTCATACTCCCACATTCAAACTATTTGGTGCTCCAGTTTAATCCTGGTGTCATTCCTGTCTTTTACACGTCTACTGTCACCCATTTATCAATATGGATGGAAGACTGAATCTCTGTATTACAGAGAAACAGGACTATCACCCACATTTATGTGTTCTTTGCCCCACTCTATTCCCGCCTTCTGTCTTTTCTTACAGTTTTTTTGCAAACTGAAAGTTAACAGTGATGAAATATTAGGCCACTGATATTTCTAATATGCATCGTTTTTCTTCTGCCATGATTCCTAAGTTGCTATGTGGACATTGGCCAACTCAGTTCATCGTCTCTACTTGCCCAGTTCTACTGCAGCTGAGGTCTGTTTTTCAGCTTAAAAACGTGGTCATGTTACACTAATAAGCGAGTGTTTTATAATGCATAAAAGCAGCATGTAACAGTGGAAAACCTGAACAATGGTCTGTTATATACCAGAAGAAACAAAGTAATATTATACAGATGTACAGCATTTCTTGAGCTTGGCTTTTCAGCAAGATTGCAAGCGTTTGCAGATCAGAAGCTTATGAAAGGTTGGATTTGAACAAATCTAACTTTTCAATCTTGTTCACACTGCAAGTGTGGATTTTTTTTTCTTTTTTTTATATCAGTTTATTTAGGACTACAAATATAAGTTCCTATATAACAAATAAGTTTGCTTGGTCTTCCATGACATATATGAATATTTATATATGACATATCCCATCCCATCTCTCATAACATCCTCATAGGTAAGCTTAGGAAGTGTGGGTTAGATGAGTGGATGCTGAGGTGGATTGAGAACTGGCTGAATGGCATGGCTCAGAGGATTGTGATCAAGTGGTACCTGGTGACAGGACAAGGGGCAGTAGGTACAAACTGGAACACAGGAAGCTGCATCTGAACATGAGGAAAAACTGCTTTCCTTTGAGGGTGGCAGAGCACTGGAACAGGCTGCCCAGAGAGGTGGTGGGGTCTCCTTCTCTGGAGATATTCAAAACCCTCCTGGATTTGTTCCTGTCCAGCCTGCTCCAGGTGAACCTTCTTTGGCAGGGGGGTTGGACTAGATGATCTCCGAAGGTCCCTTACAACCCCTACCATTCTGTGATTTTGTGATTCCATGACATATATAAATACAGAAGAATACTCTGACATTTCTGGCCATCTGTATGCAACTAAGAAAAAATGGGATGCACAAAAAAGCACTAGAACTAACAAGCTAACATTGAGGATCAAATATACTGTAGTCAACATCTAGGTTTAGCTGAATTTCAGTCATGCTTTTCAAAGATCAGTAAGAAATATCAGCAGAGTAAATCTAGCTTCTCAGTTTAAAGACAGAGTTCAGCTTAAAATTGATACCAGTCACCTGAACCTAATAAATGTCACCAGCTTAAATTGTGATGATGTTGCCTTTTAATTTTTTAATTGCAGTTCCTCACATAAAATCATAAATCTTGATATGATAATTTTGTTTGCTTACTAAAATACATTTACTTAACTTTTTTCACTTTCAATTTAGCTTTTAATTCCTGAATTCTCACTGTCGTATCACAATATTTCAAAAGAATTTTTCAAGCTCCTGTTTTGTTTATTTTAAATATACACTTCAGTGATTTCTAAAGAAAAAGATCTTCCTGGCGTATATTGTAACAAAATTCTTACTAATTGGAATGTTTTAACAGTTCTATTGGACAGAAAGTCCATGTCAGTAAACATGTGTGATACCCCAGAACAAAGTAATGCTATCTGTGACTCTTTCTGGTATACATTCGAGACATCTTTTAAAGTGCATTCCAAATATTAAATTCATGGCAGCATAAATCCATAAAATCACAACAGCTCATCAAAGGTACTAGTAATTCAATATATATGCACAGGTCATTATACTGAATGGTCTGGACTCATAGTTTTGGTAAGTACTATCTCAGAAAAGGTTCAAATGAAACAGCATTACATGCAAACTTCAGTATGCCTGATACATAGTTTATAATTCTAGAGATTTATAAAACATATAGTATAAAGAGAATATGAAGGCTAATTATATTTTTGACATTTTGAAAAGATTACACTAAATATAGCAATATGAAGAAAATTCTAACGCAGTAGAAGGTGAAATAAAATGTACTATTCTTACAATTCTTTTGTCATTTAATACTTCATTAATAGCCCTAGTCATATTCTAAGACTATTTTACAGTCTTTCCATACCATGGACTGACATTATCTAATAGATATAATATATCCGGTATTCCAAAGTACATCTGTTTTTAAATATTTGATCTCTAACTTCTTTTTGCAAAGTTAAATCTTCAAATGCATTCTCAGGAACTAAGTGTCCAAATCTTTTTGCAGACCTCTTAAAATCCCATCTAGAGAAGTACAGCAGGACTTGAAAATGTATAGACAGGGTATCAGTGCAACAGTATCTTAGGCTGAATATAAACTGACCTGCTAAGGCATGCTCCAGGATACTCAGTCTCATTTCTCCAGCTGTTTAGATCAGAATTGGGCAAGCATACACTACAGCTGTTCTATGGCCACATTTTTAAATTGTCTTTTCATTGTCAAGTCAAGAAGGACCTGGGGTTCTCCCCTAAGCTTGGAAACTTGGGGTACACTCTAATTCAGTAAATATAGGTAAATTCAGGGATTGACACCAACCTTGACTTATTATTCATTAGCGTTGAATTTTGAATGCAAAATTCAGAAAAATGAAAAAAAAAAAAGCAAAATTCAGAAATGCAATTTTTATGATACCAGGCTTCTATTACCATCACCTCTGCCTACATTTCTACACTGGGAAGAGAAGTCTGGATGCAGAGAAGTACTTACTTGTGCTTCAATCCAATTGCTCTGATGTGCACAAACAAATGTCAACATTTTTTGAAGAAGAATGTTACAAACGTGGTTCAGAAAAGAAAAAAAAAAAAACCACACCACAGACATAAAAAACAAAAACAGTAGAAAGGCAGAAAGAAGTGTAAGAATCATTGACGCTGAGTGGGCTACAGTACATTTGTTCCAATACTGCTCTATGAAATTCAGCTACAACTAAACCTTATATTTTCCCATAGTTCCATGAAAAGTTAGAACAATTTTTCTGCTTAACTGCCAAACCTTTTATGTGTAAGTAGTAACTCACAGGAACAAGTCATGGTAACATCTTTTATTTGACTAAAATACTGTGTTGAGGTCTGTCTACATTATGCCAAATATGTATTAACGTGTTATGATGAAACTGATAGTCATGATACCATGCTCATAGAAATCCTATAATTGCAGTCCTATTCCTGTAAATCTTGGAAGCATTATACAGACAACTTTTCCACACCTTTTCCAAGATAATTAAGTGGTATTTCTTAGTGGAAAATATGCTAATTGACTATTTAAATGTATGAAGGAAATAGAATAATGGACTTACAGTCTGTAATTTTCAGGACTCTCTTGACTTCTCCACTTCCTGATCCTCCACAACCATCTTCATCATCACAGTCTCCACTGATTTGTTCATCCACACCTCCACCACTGCCTGTTTGTTGAGGATCCCATTTATGATATTTAGGAAATGATTTACCCTGTAACAGCTGAAGATAGGGTATACAAGTTAGCAGTACAGACAGAGAACTTCAGTGAGTACCCAAAATTTCATATATGTCTCTCTAATAATTATCTGATTTTAAAAGAAAACTCCAGGATCCACAGAATGATAGTAACTGATGATGCCATACTTTTGCCAACATAGTATTTATGGAAACAAAACACAGACAGTTTAATGAACTACACCCAGTTAAACAGGACACTTTTCTTATTTTTTTGGCCCAGTTCAAATCATGACACAGCTCCAAAGCCAGCTGTATCATAGGATACTCTTTGTCCCTGAGCTTTGTGGCATAGATGTGGGAATGAACCTCCAGCAAGACAGGTTTTCAAACAGGGGTTGCTGCCAATGTTTCATTAGTATAGCATAGCATAGCATAGCATAGCATAGCATAGCATAGCATAGCATAGCATATATTTACATATATACATTTTTTCAGCCTGAAAACATGCATCCCCTTCTACATTCAGTATCTCTGGCTCAGTCTTCAAAATGTATTAGATTAATAAGGTCTTTATGTTTTCCTGCTTCTCTAAACTTCAGCCCAAAGTAGTTATGTTCTCTTTTTTTTTTCCTTTCTACTTATTGAACATTATTGACTTATGAATACAGATCTGAAAAGTCAGACAATCCCACTAAGTTTCTTTAAATGTAGGTTTAACATTGAAAAAGTGTTCTTCAATTTTTTCCAAAATTTTCACTGTACTTGAAAGAGTAGAGATTAAGGAATGAACAAGCTTATTTGTAATTTGTGTTTTGTTATTCTCTTCACTCTCCTTAATGGCACAAGAGGAAATATTGTCTCCGTATAAGTTCACAAATCTCAGTGCTGGTTCTCTACCAAGCCTGGCTTAGTTCTAATATATTTTTTTTATTAAATTTATACCTATGTACTTCTTCAAAGCTAGCTTGATTCACATTACAAATAAAGATAAAAGGCATTTAAAATGATTAGCCTGTTGTGCTGCAATTTTTATAAAGCTATTATTTAAGAGGAAAAGAAACACAGGTTATAACTGGATGATTTTTTTTGTATACACTTACTGGGTCTTCCAGCTGAATAAGGAAAATTACTAGCTGTATACTGTGTGCCTAAAAAAACCTAGTATAATAAATGTTCTTTTCTTTTTCTTGCAGGCTAAAATAATCTCTTTTCCTCTTAGGTGTTCAAAAAGGTTTCCTATTCTATAAAATTACTGTCTTTAAAAAAAAATACTGTGAGCTTAATTATGTATCATTGTCTTTCAGTTTCAATGAAATAAGCAGCAAATATTATTTGCAGCCATGTTACTTTGACTGAATTATGGCAAAGGTTAGGTCACCAGTGTTGTGAGGTTGCAGTAGGCACACCGATATTCCAGGCTAGGTTTGCTGGATCTTTCCCTTAGTTTTGGTGAAAGTTTGTTGAACTAAGATTTTGGTATCAAAACCATATCCTTTGCTGGTGGAATTTTATTTTCACAGGAAATTTGTGTTTTCTTACCACTCCTCTGGTACATGAGCACAGGTGAATAATTCAGGTGTAGGTCAACTGAAAGGTCCCTGTGACTCTCCAACTTCACACCTTGACTGCATAACTTTGGGAAGCTGGGCCTCCTACTTAGGTCTTTCACTGCTCAATTGCCTAAAAATCCGTTTGAATTTTCAATGATGGCTTATTGGAATGCTTTCTTTGACACAAATAAAAATTCTAAAAATGGCTATATCAAAAAGAACCATTAATAAATTTTATGAAATTTCATCTTTTAGAATGAAAATGCAGGTTTGTGTGACAGAAGTTACATTGTTGTAATAAAGTACTTACAGGGTTCTGTAAATATATGATGGTGTTATAAAACATTTCAGTAAGAAGAAGAATTGCTCACAGCAGCTACAGAGGCATGTATAAGGGTATTTGAAGATTCATAACAAATCTCAGAGTGTAAGCATAATTAGGAAAACTATCACTAAGAACGTGTGGTTGTTGTATAGTCCTACAGGGTCTGGTAATTGTTCAAGATTGTTTAAGATTTTTATCAATGACTTGGAAAGCAGCATATAACACAAAATGACAATCATAGAATCATAGAATCATAGAATCATAGAATGGTTTGTGTTGGAAGGGACCTTAAAGATCAGGTAGTTCCAACTGCCTGCCATGGGCAGGGTCACCTCCCACTAGATCAGGCTGCTCATCTGAGCTTGCCTTGAACACTTCCAGGGATGAGGCATCTACAACTTCCCAGTGCAACCTATTCCAGTGCCTCACCACCCTCATAGTGAAAAATTTCTTCCTAATCTAAATCTACCCTCTTCCAGTTTAAAACTATTACTCCTCATCCTGTCGCCACACTCCCAGATAAAGAGTCCCTCCCCATCTTTCCTATAGACCCCCTTTAGGTACTGGAAGGCCATTATAAGGGCTTCCCAGAGCCTTCTCTTATCCAGGCTGAATAATCCCAACTCTCTCAGCCTGTTCATAGCAGAGGTGCTCCAGCTCTCTGATCATCTTCATGGCCCTCCTCTGGACTTTCTCCAACAGGTCCATGTCCTTCTTGTTTTGGGGGCTCTACCCCAAATGGGGTCTCACGAGAGCATAGACGGGCAGAATTACCTCCCTTGACCTGCTGGCCATGCTTCTTTTGATGCAGTCCAGGATGCGGTTGGCTTTCTGGGATGCAAGCACACGTTGCCAGCTCACGTTGAGCTTCTTAGCAACCAATACTCCCAAGTCCTTCTCCTCAGGGCTGTTCTCAATCCATTCTCCATCCAGACTGTATTTGTACTTGGTATTGCCCCAGTCCAGATGCAGGACCTTGCACTTGGTCTTGTTGAACTTCATGAAGTTGGCACAGGCCCACCTCTCAAGCCTGTACAGGTCTCTCTGGATGGCATCCCTTCCCTCCAGCATGTCCACAGCACCACACAGCTTGGTGTTGTTGGTAAATTTGCTGAGGGTGCACTCAATCCCACTGTCCATGTCACTGACAAAGATGCTAAACAGCACTGGCCCCAGAACTGACCCCTGAGGAACAGCACTTCTCACTGGTTTCCACTTGGACATCAAGCTGTTGACTGCAACTCTTTGAGTTGCCATCCAGCTGATTCCTTATACACCACCTGTCAAATCCATGTCTATCCAATTAGAGACAAGGATGTTATACAGGACAGCGTCAAATGCTTTGCACAAGTCAGGTAGATGGTGTCCGTTGCTCTTCCCTTATCCACTAATGCTGTAACTTTGTCGTAAAAGGCCACAAAATGTTAGACACAATTTGCCCTTAGTAAAGTCATGTTGGCTGTCATCAATCACCTCCTTATTTTCCATGTGCCTTAGCAGAGTTTCTAGGAGGATCTGTTCCATGATCTTGCCAGACACAGAGGTGAGACTGACCAGCCTGTACTTCCGTGGGTCTTCTTTTTTTGCCTTTTTAAAAATGGGGGTTATTTTTCCCTTTTTCCAGTCAGTGAGGACTTCAGCAGACTGCCACGAGTTCTCAAATATGATGGATAGTGGCTTCGCAACTTCATCTGCCAGTTGCCCCAGGATCCATGGATACATCTCATCAGGTTCCATGGATTTTTACAACTTCAGGTTCCTTAGATGTTCACGAACCAGATCTTTTCCTACAGTGGGCAGTACTTCATTCTCCCAGACCCTTTTTTTTCCTTCTGGAACTCAGGCGGTATTGCTAAAGCTCTTGCCGGTGAAGGCTGAGGCAAAAAAGTCATTGAGTACCTCAGCCTTCTCCATATCCCGAGTGACCAGGTCTGCGGTTTCCTTCTGGAGAGGGCCCACGTTTTCCCTAGTCTTCCTTTTATCACCTGTAGAAGCTTTTCTTATTGCCCTTGATGCCCCTGGCCAGATTTCACTCTATCTGGGCTTTAGCTTTCTGAACCTGATCCCTAACTGCTCAGACAATTCCTCCGTATTCCTCCCAGGCTACTTCCACCCTCTGTAGGTTTCCTTTTTCTGTTTGACTTTGTTCAGGAACTCCTTTTTCATCCTCCTGGCATTTTTGCCTGTCTTCCTCTTTGTTGGGATGCATCGCTCCTGAGCTTGGAGGAGGTGATCCTTGAATATTAACCAGCTTTCTTGGGGCCCTCTTTGCTCCGGAGCTTTATCCCACAGTACTCTGCCAAGCAGACCCCTGAAGAAGCCAAAGTCTGCTCTCATGAAGTCCAGGGTAGTGAGCTTGCTGTGCACCCTCCTTGCTGCCCTAAGGATCTTGAATTCCATCTTCTCATGGTCACTGCAGTCAAGGCTGCCCTTGAGCTTCACATTCACCACTATTCCCTCCTTGTTGGTGAGATCAAGGTCCAGCACACCACCTCTACTCCTTGGTTCCTCTATCATTTGGAGAAGGAAGTTATCACCTCTTGGATTGTTTATGCCCTGTTGTGTTGTCCCTCCAACAGATATTGGGGTGGTTGAAGTCCCCCATAAGGACCAGGGCTTGTGAACATGAAGCTGTTCCTATCTGTCTATAGAGGGCTTCATCTGCTTGGTCTTCCTGGTTGAGTGGCCTGTAACAGTCCCCAACTGTAATGCCACCTGTCCCTGTGCTGCCTTTAATCCTGGCCCATAAACTCTTGGTTGGCTCCTCATCCATCCCCAGGCAGAGCTTGATGCACTCCAGCTGGTCACTGACATAGAGGGTGACACCCCCTCCTCGTCTCCCCTGCCTGTCCTTCCTGAAGAGCCTGTATCTTTCCATTCTAATAGTCCAGTCATAGGAGGCATCCCACAACGTCTCCGTGATGCCAGTAAGACCATAGCCCTGCAGGTATGCACACATCTCTCACTCCTCTTGTTTATTCCCCATGCTACATGCATTTGCATAGAGGTATTTAAGTTGGGCCCCTGATGAAGCTGATTTACTGCTAATGATGAACCTTACATTGGTACAAGAACTGGAGAACTACTAAATAACAAAGAGAAGTGACAAAGTTGTCTAAGAAAATACCTCATCTAGTAAGCCAGGCAACTGAATGAATTTTTAAACACATACTACAATAAAATACAGACAAATTTAAATTTGCAAGACTAAATATTGTATTACATGCGTATTAGAAGACAAAATATTCTGTTCTGTAAAATAATTGTGGGTGTTCTGGATAACCAGCAGACTATGATTTATCAAGAGCAGTGTTCTAGCCAAAGATGTTAATGCAATATCTTTGGGGACAGAAATAGGAATAGTAAGTCAGATTAGGGATGTTATATTAGTCCTAAATCCAGTCCTTGTTTCCTCTATTCAGAAAGGATGGCACAGGAGTTCTATTACAGTGGTTAAAAAGGAATAGAAAAATACTTTTGTTTTTAACCAAGGAGTTCATCCTTAAGCATACCAAAAAAAACTCATCTCAAGAATTTATTTAACCAGGTTTGTAAGCACCTACACGTCAAACAGGTTTGACAGATTTATGTAGCAGGCCAAAGCATATGAAAATAACAAATTAATCAAAACCTTTTATTTATACATTCAAAGTGAATCAAACAAATCTATATTTACTAATGTAATGTATGTAAAATATCCATGAGGGTTGGTCTATATCAAAATAATTTATTAACAGGTATATATATATGTTCTGGATCAAATAGGTTTTGGTCTTAAAAGTATGATTTAATTCAGAGGTTGAAGGACAGTGTATGCAAGAGGTTAGACTAAATAACCAAAATGGTCCCTTCTGGCTCTCAGAAATCTATGAATTCATGTAAGTAAATCTGGTTTAAATAAGAAGACTTTTTTACTTTCCTGTGCTTGCAGGAAGTTACAAGTGATTTCATCTCTCATGAGTGATAACACTGAAAGGCAAGGGAACTTATGTTTACACTATTGAAATTGATGTGATATTGGTTCTCTTTCAACAAAAATCTAGTATCCTATTTACTTATCTTACACACCATATACCTTCAGGGGAAACATTGATTTTCTATGAATTTTTTTTTTATTCTTTTTCAATAAAAATATCTTGATGACACTCTGTTGCAGTCAATGTGAACTAAGTTCAGTCATAATATTTCCTCTCTTTCATTTATGTGCTTATCATATGTACTTGCAAATGGAATCCCAAAGGATCCCAGCAGTGAATACAATTTATCTAATCAAATCAAATCTAGAAGAATAATTTCTAAAAGTGAACTCTTTCAAATGAGAGGAATAAACTATGTTAAAGTTTATTCCTCTGCCTAGCATTACATACCTGAATACTCAAAAATCTTAACTTAAAGAGAATCTCCTTCAGGGCTTCCTTTCCAATAATGGAAAAGATCCTTAACAAAAACGTGTATTCTAAATTTGAAGTCCAGCTTATATTGGGGCCTAATATTTAGATAAATAGTATTACAACTCTTTTAGTCCCTCATGATTGTGGCCAATGTTAGTGGGGTTTTTTTTTAAATAAAAAGCTGTAGCTTTGTGTAAAGTACATCAGCTCCTTTCTTAGTTTTTGCTTTTTCAATGAAATTTTCAAAGAGAAAATGAGATTTCCAATCAGCTATAACCTTTACATCCCTGAGATGATGCAGAAAGTACAAGCAACACACACACTGCTATATCAAACCCACTGTTTTCTGCCCAAGATCCAGGGCTAGGTCTGCAGACTCATTCCACTCCATAAAATCACCAGCCAAACAGCAGTCTGGAATTCTGATGGAAGTAACACAACTTTTCTCTCCAGCCTAAGCCAACTCATCTGAAGACAGAAAGAAATAGACATCCATTCTGCTCACTGAACACGGGCAGGGATCAGTAAGGTGGCTGTGAGCCAGCACTGCACCTCACAGCTCTAACCTGCCCTTTGTGCTTACTTGATATTCCTTTATTACCTCAGGATCAAAACAGTTGCTGCTTGAATAGTAGAAATGGGAATTATCCCAACTTACTATTATACTACTACTTCAAAATCCAGACATTTCTTCTCAGTAGTTATTTATGTACCATTCAAAACCACTTAGTAAGCAAACAAAATTTTCACAGAAAGTTAACTACTGAATTAGGTAGAAATGACTAATAATTTTCACTGAAGGTACAGTTCAAAAAAGCCAGGTTGTGGGCCCAAGCACGAGCATATGCTGTACATTTTGTTCCATCATCAGCATGCTTCCCAGCCATCATAGGTTTGAACTGACCCTGCCAGCACTCTCCACAAAAATGCTTGACCCCAATTTGAGCCTTAGCATAGCCTAGGGACTGTTCCCAACAGGCAGCCTAGATATAGTTATTCTGCTCTGGGAAGTAGGACACCTGCAGTCCCTGACCAATTTTATGTAATGCAACAGATGATACAACTTTTTAGGATGTCTACAGTGCTGAATAAAAGAGAACCGGGGAATGAGCTAGAGCAATAGATACTGAATGTCGACATTTCTCAATCTTTGTAATTTACATCTGTTTTGGATTATTCCAAACAGTTCTCCCAAAGGTAACTCTCTTATTAAAGAGGCTAATTGTAAGCACTGGGGACATGAAGCAGTGCATGCTCTCATCCTTGATCCTATTCTTATTTAGCAATATAGATACAGCTTCTAAATGTAATTGTCCATCAAAAAGTATCTTTTTCCTCATTTGTTACATTATTAAAGACAAAGTCTTGTCTGCTGTAAAAATCTTACTTTATATCTGGGAGTGCATTTTACAGCTAAAAGTCCTCAACTCAGGTTCTCACATGAGTTCTGTCGTGAGTGATTACTTTTCCTTCCAGTTATTACTTGTTCCAAGTGAATACAGGAGAAAAGCTTGGCTCTTGTCCATTGGTACAATCCCTGCTAGTACAGTTATGCACACTATCAACTTGACTTGTTTAAAAAATATTTAGGTTTTTTTGGCCTTAAAAAAGTACATCTTGCTACCATCTCGCTATAGATTTAAGTCATCCTCAGAAAATTAAGTAAACAAGTCAGGCATTTCTAAGATAACAAATGAGAGCAAAATTAAACTCCAGAATAATAGCTTGTGCTCTTCTTTCTGATTAGGCAGTTGAAATAGCAGAACAAAGTCACATTATATATGATTAGTGTTTAGAGACTAATGTTCTTTGCCTGTTTCACCCGTCCATGAAGACAGAATAGCTACAAGCAGAAATAGATGATAATAATAATAATGAAAAAGAAACATGTACATTTCAGAAAAAAAGCCATCACCAGCAAAATTTCATTTAAAATATTTCTAAAGGTATAGTATGAGCTTATTCAATATCTGTTCTTCCGAGCCATGGACCTGCTTGGATTTTTTAGCTCACTGATCTTTTCTGTTCATCTGTTTTGCTGTATTTCTTTGAAGGTTACTGGCATAACCCCCTCCACTAGACATTACAAATAATTTTTCAGATAATTTGCAAATAATTTTATCCTTTACCTTATCCTCATGCGCATTTTTAGACCATTCTCCCTTTTCAGGGGTGGACAATAAGAGATATGGCATATATTAGATCATTTTCTTCTTTTGTAATAGTAGACTGAAATAACGTTCTTCTTCAGAAGCTGAAATTCGGTCTTTCCAGAACAGACTACATGAAACACTAGATAGCTTGATATCAAGTGGTTTAATGAACAATTGAGTTCTAACAAGAACAAATAAAAGGATTGATTTAAATTACATGCCATACTGTGATCAGATAAAGCTCATTTGAACAAGCTTACCCAAGATTTTCATTTGCTTTTGGCTCCAGATTCTTACACCTCAATGTAGATGTCACAAAATCTAAGTATTTTCCTGTAAGGTGTCTAAGGTCCTCAGTAGTAATTTGCATGTTAGAGGTTTCATTCAAAATTAATTCAATGGTCGTCTAGTGCCATTTGAGATGGCCTAGAGTACCTTGGGTACTACATAGGTGGAGAGATGTGATGATAGAGAGTTTGCAGAAGACATTCTGGAGCAGCAGGTGGAGGTCAAGGGACACTGAGCAGCTGGAATGGCTCCAGGCATCTGTGTACATGCAGCTGAATCATAATCCTTGTCAACAGACCCAATAGAAAGCAGGGAGCTATTCAAATGAACAAAGGCAGGTGTCTAAATTGAGATTTATAGGAAATAAATAATTACTAAACAAGTTTTCCAAATGAATTGTTAATTCTTTTAGCCAGACATTAACTTTTTTGTTTGTTTCTTTGGTAACAACACAGCACCTAGGCCAAGTGGATAAAAGCACAATGGGATCCCAGCCATTAACTGTATACTATAGCTATAAAATAGAAAATTTCATTGTTTCTTTGTAAGTTCTCTCTCTATATAAATGCACTATCAAGAATAAAGATCAAATTAGTTGTGACAAAAAATGCTGTAATCAGCATTATATAACTTAATAATTAAATTTTCTGAAAAAAAGTTTGAAACCAAACATTTTCAGTGCTAAAAACTAGAACTTACACATGGACAATTAATCACAATTACATGTATTTAAAACATCCAATTTCAATTAATCTGATGACTGTCATTACGCAGGACGGTTTTTCAAATAAGAGAAGAAAACAAAGCATACCAAGGAAGATTTGGAATGGAAAAGAATTAACCAGCCTGCAAGACTTCATGTATGTGGACATGAGTACATGAACATCAATTAGTTCATTATCATGCACTGGTTTGTACTGATACCGGTATCGATCAGTTATTAGTCTGGCTGTTTCTTAGAAATCAAAAGCATGACAGTAGCAAAACAATAAAAGTTTATTTTATTCTTTTCAGGATAAAATACATATTTAATGCTTCAACAGGCATGTTTATATAAAATAGCTACTGGAAAATAAGCTAAGATCGGATTCTACAGAAAATTGTCTATACTACGTCACTTGTCCATCTGTGCATTTCCAGTCTCTGGCAATTCTGAACTTATATCTACAAAAGTAGAAGTTGTCTCACTTTTATGACATGGATTGGTACTTAAGGAGAGTTCATGATCTGTAAACCCTAGTTTCCTCTCAGTATTAGTGAAAACGCAAGGCTAAAGTTACAGCTGAAGTGAATTAATGGCAGATCATGACACAATGAAAATTGCAGACAAACTATTTCAGGATCTGATTTCTCCTCATACTTCACAGATCTTCAAGTGAAAGGGCATGATATTAAGCCAGTTAAAGGAAGAATTTTAAAAATATCAGCACCTTCTGGAATGCTTTTCACTTTGTAAGAACAACATGTTACTTGACATTTCATCTGGAGGGCTGTTCAGAAGATGTTACAGAAAAAGCTGTATTACAATAATCAGTGGTGCCATCATGAGCAAAATTATTACCCAATTATTAGAGGTACATTGCATTGCCTATTGCTACACTATTGTGATTGGATAAATTGCTGATTTATCCAAAGAACTGATTTCAGTGAATGTAATTCAGTGGATGATCAGTGGAGGTGACCCACCAGCAGTGCTGGCTCACACACTGCTTTCCCTTACCCACCAGCTGCATGGTTCTTTTTCCCTTGATAACATTTTCAGTCCTCATGTGAGTCAACTCTGGAATGAGTTAGGAAAATCAATAGCTGCTGTGTAAAATCCATGAAGATTAAGTTGACAGAAGGGCTAATATTGCATTTAAGGACATGTTTGAATGTTAATTACCATGCCTCTAACTGTTTCTGCTATATCATTCAAGCACAAATTTAGAAATCAAAAAGAAGAGCTTCCTGAATGTTGGATAGGATTCATGTCAATGAATTGCAGGCATTTACATTTGAAGCTACTCATCCCAGTATTTCCTGTCAGCAGAAAGAAACAGGAATCTTTAAGAACCGTTCTCTGACTTGCTTTAGGCTTACCTATAGCATGAGGTGGACTGCATCCTAGCACCACCTATTTCTCTCTATTGGTAAGAAAAATCAGTTCAGATGATGTAGATATACGGCTACATGAATCCTAAAATTTAAGACTGTTGAAAAGGGGTGCATAACAATTAAGGCATCTCATAAAGAATACAGTTTTGCTGTAAAATTATGCCTAAAACTCACCACAGCTGATTCAGTTGGAAATCCATTCTGGTCATTTGACCTGTGGAGTCAAAGACATCCAAAACAGCTCCTAAGATATCATTCTTTTGTTCCTGACTGTAAAAACTCCATGGAAGCCCTGTGAGCTGACTAGGCTTTCAACGAGTTTTTTCTCATTGTAGCACATAACACAGAATATTGCCTTAAAGAAAAAAAAAAAAAGCAAACAAACAAAAAAAAAACCCAAACACCTCAAGCTTCTGTTTTATCTCTACCATTTTTTGGTGGTATGAAAAATGAACAAATATATTCAGGGCAATAGTGTTATTCGGTTCCCCTCAGACAAAGAACTGATTGAATTTTTGTCAGCTTGAGGTCTTTGCACCTTAATTTAGGTTACTGACTAACTTTAAAAAATACTTTTTAATTATTGTATACAGCTTGAGAAGGAAATTCTTTTCTATCTATTTTGACATTATAATTGAGCCTCACATACACCATTCTATAAACTGAATAAGCTCTTGTGACAGACCAATAGTATGTTCCATTCAGCTGAGGCAGTGTGTATGTTTAACACACAGCTGTGATGAAGCTGCTTAGAGTTTGGAAAATAAAAATACAGCCTAAAAGAGAGTACAGATATATTAAGGAAGCAGCCACAGAATTAATTTTTGCCACTTTCTGAAGTAGAAGTTTTATGAGATTTTCAGAGACACCAATTATCCAGATTTTTGTGAAGGAATAGGGAATCAAGAAACAAGGGGAATAATACATTTGCTTAAATTAAATGGAAGGTGACTGTTCACTAACAACAAAAAAGATCACTCATCTGAAAGTTTGGTGTTACAATTTGGACAAATTCCTTGGGACAATGACTGTTAACAAAACATAATATGAAGGATGCAGGTATGAGGAGTGCTGGCTCCTCCTAAGACACACTATAGGGAAGGACTCCATTGTCCTGTCTCAGATATGAAAGGCTCTCACAAGGCAGTCACATCCACTTTGTGTCTCTCCAGTAATTTTTTTCTGAAAAGGACTAAAATAATGTTGCAGCAGGAAATACAAGAGGCAGAAAGAAGCAAAAAAGTCTGTTTCTGTTCACATATCATACCAATCTAATATCGTATTAATTTGCAGGCTCTATGCAGCTGAGTTATTCTGAAGGGTACTCTGTGTGACATAGCTCAGTTATATCAATAAGTCATGAAGCTAATGAGTGGTTATAAAGCCCGTTCTCTGACAACTAATGATGACATTGTGAAATAATTCACCCATGGTTTATCAGTACAATCACTGACAGATGATGGGAACAATTGCCATTGTTGCCTAGCACAAAACAGGGAATAATTAACCAATTATTGACAAACAGGACATAGTAAATATTTTAATTTCTCAAGGAGACAGAAACATCTTGCTTTTGGCCCTGGGTAAATACTGGAAAAAAGTTACAACATCAAGTGGAGTATGAAAGGTAGACTTGACATGCATACACCCCCCCCTCATCTCCACAGCAGAAAAGTGGAAGTGAGCAGCTCAGGTCAACACTCAGCTGGGCCAGGAGACGTGTTTGTAAGGTTCTCAGCATTTCAGAAATCTAACACAAATGACAGCGTATGCCTCCAAGACACTTATGTCTACCAATAACTGCTGTAGGCGGCAGGTCCACAAAAGATTTGTGGATTGCACTTGATCAGGAATACAGATTTTTTTTCTAATCAATCTGCATGTAAATCATTGATCCTTATAGTTTCTAGGTCTAGAAGAGGGAGTACAGAATAATACTTCATGTAGACTTCAGCTACCTCCAATAAAACTGAGGCATATGCAGATAACAAAAGGTGCTACCGCAAGTGATTTGTGCACTCAGAGAACTGAGATACTCTTACGTACAGCTATCACTAAATTGTCATACAATTATGTGACATCGCATCCCATAATGACAGAATTTTATAGGTTTTTAAACAAATGGTAAAAGTCTTTCAGCAAGAAAAAAAAAAAAATTCAAACAGTGTATCTTTATGAAACTAGTACACTCCCAGAAATATTTGAAACCAAGTTAACACAAGAAGAAAGTAGAAGGAAGCCTTTACTTTTGCATTAGTCGTTGTTCAGTAGATAACAGCAGTTAAAAATCATCCACCATACTTAAAAAGAATGTAAGTATTAAAAATACATTTCCATCTTGAGCAGCTGCACAGGTACTTTTTCCTTAGATCAGAGCATTTTAAATTGGTCTAGAAGATGACGTAGGAGTAGACACCTTTGAAATTTAACACAGAACTCAATTAGTATGAAACAAAACCCTTCAGTATTAATTTATCTCACAATGGACCATAACAATGTTGTCTATAGCCCAGTTTTGTTGGGGAGATATTCTCTATGCAAAAAATAGTTTCCCCTCAATAAAAAATAAATTAAGAAGAACCTTCAAATAATTAATAAGCAGGAACCTCCTTCAGTTAGTGAGATCAAATACCAATTATAGAAGCATACCACCAGTCCTTATCTGTGACTTTGGTTGGTCCAATCTTATAATAAGTTTGCCACACAACACACCACAGCAAACACACACATTCAGAGTCTGCATTATTTATCAAGTTTTTCTTGAGGTCCTATATATCTTATTTTAATTTCCAACATATACCCTTCAGACGGAAAGCTAGCACAAACTCTAGTATATCATTTATTCCCCACATAAGCCTCACACTGGAAGTTTTCCAGTCGCTGAGATTGTGTGCTGGCACTTTTCAGAAGGCAAGTAAATTCTTAGTGAGGTTAAAACAAGGCATTCCTGCCGCCCAATTTACAGCCTGTCCCCGTTCTTGAGTTGTCATTTATTTTCATGACTTCTATAGAATTATACTCCTCTGGTTATGTTCGTTACGTAGTAAGGCTGCTTTGCATAAATTGAGACTTATCATGTATGAAGGGCTGTATTTTTAAATCCTCTTTGCCTCCAAACTATTCTTAAAATAGTTGCTATTACCTAGTCATGTCAAAATGCATCATGCCTGTTTTTCAAAATCTTCAAGAGAATTAAGGTATCCTTGAAGTATGGAAGTGGTGGAGGAGGGGACACTTATATTAGTTGAGAACAGCTTTCTTGGCGCATGAAGAAGTGGACCATTTACAATCAGAGTGTTCTCAGAAAGTTTTGATAGAATCCCATTTAGATCCCATTGGGTCTTTGTATGTGTGATAAGATTATAACTTTTCTCAGAAAAGCTAGCTTCAAGTTCAAGTAGCTGCCTATGCTCTTTCTCTGCAACATTACTTATTCAGATGCAATCAAATACCATGCAGAATATTACCAGATAGAAGAAGCCTTTTTTGAAATTCCTGAGAAAGCCTGGCTCATCCATTTTGCAGCTGTAATATGTGCGCAATAGTCTAATTATAGTAATCCTAATCTATGCAGACTGTGTTATTAAACGTGACATATACTTTAATTGTTGACAGATGACTTTGAAACCTGCATAAATATTTATAAGGTCACATGTACTCCTAGAACTAGCACACACAAAAATTCCAGGTATATTAATCTGTCTTTTTTGCATCCTTTTATATGCATGTGCAAACTCAGTATTTCCATTATGATAACTATTTTCTTGTTTAGGTTATCTGAAAATTTAAAAGGACCGTTTTCTTTTTAAAGTGAAATGAATACTGCATGGATTACAGACAGTTTTGATTACTTTGGAAATCAGAGTACTTTTTCAGCAGTATATTGTATTGTGTTAGTCCATGTGCCCACTGTTATTAAATACTGCCATTGTGCTGTTTATTCATAATCACCCATCTTCACTGATCACATACATAGGAGATATCAATGGAAAATCTCCAATAACAGTGCAGAAAAACAGGATCAATCCAGCAACACCATTCATTGACATGCGAATCTAGTGCACACGTTCCTCTTTTTTAGAACTTAGAAATCCTTGTTTAAATCACATATAATGAAAAACTTGGTTACTAAAAAACCACCCAAAACAACTAGAAAATAGGCAACATTTACAAAAAATACCACAAAGAAAACTGATTCAACTCCTGAGCCTTTCAAAGATGCCCTAGGGTAGGCTTAAACTAATGAGTAAGGTGGAGACTGAGGGATCACACAAGTCACTAAACGTGCTTATGTATCTTTTCAGCTGCTAGGGTGCGAGTCACTTCATGTAGCTTTAACTATCCAAACTTAAGCATCTGTCTCTGCAGAAAGACAGGCAAGTCCAGTGAGTAATTAATCTCAGCCTAAAGTTAACTGAAAGATGTTCACTGAAGTCAAAAGTCGGATTCCCTGCTGATATTCTCAGCTTTGAAAAATGCAAGCATCTGGGCATGAATGAGGTTTACATTTTTTTTTCACTGTAGGATTTGTCTACTCAATTTAGACAACTGAAGGCTAGTTAGGTGGTACTAGTGGTACTAGTCACCTTTTAGAGTCACTAGACCTTTTATAGGCGATGGAAAGAAACAAGCATCTTCAGAAGACTGACCTCATCCTACAATAAAACATGTAAGAGTGCATGGACATTCACATTACTGATTTTGAAGGGTATTAGCTGGCACTACATATTCCAAAGAGCATTGATTTTTTTTTTTCTCTGAATTCTTGCACAAAAAGCTCTTTCTGGTAAAAATTACTCTCCTTCAGAAAATGAAGGGAGGGGGGTGACTATTTAAAAGAACAAAGTGAAAATTAGAAACCTTAGTTTTTAACTGGAAGAACTGTGACCGTGAAGTTATAACACTTCATATACTTAGTCCTTTTGTATACTAGGCTTTTAAAGAAGGTGTGGTAATTTCTTCCTTGGAAGTCTGGAGAAGGGATCAATCAGAAAGGAAGGGAAGAAAGTAAACATCAGCCATTTGATGGCAGTCTTCCTACTGTCTCAAAGGCAGAGAAAAAATATTCTAAAAGTTCTGAAAGTAAATTATAAAAGCATTTGTTTTCTTCATTTTCCTTACAATTAATATATACAATTAATGTAAAACTTTTATGGCAAGTTTTATGCATTTCTTTAGCACAGCAACAGTAAGCTTTGAATTCTTTTCCTCGTATCAGAAATATTTCACACAAAGCGTGCCAACAACTAAACATCAGAAATAGATGAGTCAGCATTCTAAAGCTTTTATGAAACATAAAAGATCTTGCATTCCTTTGAGATGAGCCATGTTTATTGCATTATATTTTCTCTCACATAGAGCATCTAATTTGGAAAATACTAGAAACTCCTATTCAATGTAGCTATGTATTTTTCATTTTATTGGAAGCATGAAATTCTAGCATTAAAGACTTTAATACAAAATTAAGAAATCACTGTTAAAGCCTAGAAGAAATATCATAAGACTTTTTGTAAGGCACTTTGGGTGTTTTTCAATTTATCATAATCCAAATACATATGTACATGTCCTAGCTGCTCTGAGGATAATATATGACAGACAGAGTTTGAATTTCATTTCAAATGCTAGTAAAATTTATAAATTGCACTTAACCAGAGAAGAATTTCTCTATTGCAATGTATTCATTTCTGCATGTTTCTGTAGTGTAAATTTATGTAGAAATAAGAATCATTAAGAGATCAAGTATTAATGCAGAAAAATACAGAATACTTTTGATGAAATAAGAATCAAAATATATAAAAATGTTAAGTCTGAAGTTTAGTTTTTAGAGTTCAGTGTTCCCATTTCTCTTTTTAACTTTTAAAAATTGAATATTTAATAAATTAGAATCCTAGAAGATGCTCAAGTCTGGAGTTTTACATACAATCATTTCAGTAATACACTACTTTGTAAAAGTTAGTAAAATACAATTGTGTTTATAAATTAATACTTACTAAGAGATCTCCAATCTATAAGATATAGCAAAATTTGATTTTTTTTTGTTTTATTGTAGTGTTCTTTTACATCCAGGGCTGGGCTATACTACTCGATAAATTGCAGAGAAAACAAAGCAGTTCTAACGTGAGCTGATACAGCATAGTGCACTACTGGGCACTACCGGCAGTTGTGCTCCAGCCTGGGAGAAAAATAGCACCCATAATGTCCCCAAGAGGCAAAGGCTATTGGTACAAGCACAGCATTAGGGAAGAAGATATGGCTCAGAAATCAAGAATTTACATGCCTCACCCTTCCTTAAAATTCTCTTGATAGAAGGACAGATATCGCTCATTTTCTTTCATATAATACCTCAGTAATTAGGGTTTTCATGTAAAAAAAAAGAGAGATTCAGACTGAAGTCCTTTCCTTGTCCACAGTGATTCATAACCACATTTTCTTCTGTTGTCTAACTCTTATGCTAGTCTAGTTTCATTAAGAAAAAGGAAGGCATGTTCTAAAGCTATTCTTACAAAAATGCATCAATGAAGAATGAATTCTTGTTATTTTATGGGCCCAAAGTGCTGAAGAGAAATCATAGACTTGTAACCTCATAGTTAAAGATCTGAAATTTATACTCACTGAAGGACAAATAAAGTTCTTCCTCCTCAAAAATCCTGTAGCTTTGACCTAGAGGCACTCTCACTGGGAGAAACTGAACAAGGATCTCTTACCTTGCAGGATAGTACTTGAATCATGAAACTGTCATTTGAGGGGAAAGAAGGGAAGAAGTAGCAGCTTATTCTCTCAGAATGGTGTTAAAAGACTACACCATTTAGAATATGTGATTAAATGCTCAACTCCACCAATACAAAGGAGCACACAGACACAATGGATGGAGGGGAACCCAAATAAGCCAGTTAGAGATAAGCCCCCATCCCATCCCTCCCATAAAAGCCCCAGTCCCACGAGATGGGGGAGACATTTGTCACCCTGACTCAGTGGGGGAGGATCCCCATGGATCACTTCACCGACTGAAGGGGTTACTTCCTAGGGGATGTGGGACATGTTATTGGCTGCAGGGGAAGCGCATTTTGGGATCATACAAGACTTAACATGGGATGCTCAGGGGAAGAACCAAAGATGGGGAAAGGGAGAGATGAAGGGAGTCTGGGGATGAACAGGCAGGGGAAAATAAAGGGATGAAGGGATGAAAAGGGCCAGTCGTTTGTAAACAGGGTCTTATCTGTACACTTGGATCAGTGTCACTATACGTGACCTACACAACCTGCTCTGTCTTCTCATTCAACTCCATCTCTAAGTGTCATTTAGGGTGAGGGATTCTATAGTCTGTGTGCATGTGTATATATGACAGTCTGAGGGACAGCTGCTGATCTGGGACCATCAGCCACACAGGTCAATGTGTCTGTGATGCTAGCAAATGGAGGGGCTGGGGTGCAATGATATTGTGTGGGTCCATATGTCAGTGTGTGATCACTGGACTGGAGTAGCTCGAGTCAGATAAGACGCCTGGGAGCCAGGTATTGAAGCAGACATAAGTCCATGATGGATACTGGAGAGATCAGAGGGTCTGTGTGTTGGCTAATGGAGGGGCCAGGAGGTCATTTGCATGTTCGTGTCAGTGTGTGAAGCCCCTAGAGACCAGAGAATCCAAGGATGCTGAGTAGATGATGAGTGTCTAAGGGTAGTTACTGATGATATCCCTAGAGTGTGTTTCTGGGGATGTGTGTGGGCAAAGGGCATCTGTCCCAGAAGTAGGAGTGGGGTCCCTAACACAGGGCAGCTGCATTCACATTTTTTAGGACGCCTCGCTCTCAGTCCATGTGTGTTCAGCAGCCTTTGAGAAGGCTTGCTAAAATGAGCTTTCCAGGACAGTTATGCAGAGGGATGTCTTCTGTATCTGCATTAGCATTTGTAGTAGCCCCAAAGTTCTTCAGGGTGGAATGACTTCAGAAATGCACAAAACCTTAATCTTGGAACCTGAGAAACTTTGAAGTGTCAATGCAGCCTAGTGCTTCTGTGTCAAACAGAAAGTGAATAGGAGAAACAAAACGTTATCTAGTTTCTCAGCTTCTGTTTAATTTTTTTTTTTTTTTTTTTTTGGGGGGAGGGGGGTGAGGGGAGTTCTACCCCTTGGGAAAAATGAACAGAACCCTAAGGAATGGCTATGGTCACAGCAGATACCCGTATCTGGTCAGCAGGCTGTGCAAGTATTACAATTCTGTTAAGAGTTTTGTGTACATCATTGAATAGAGGATGGCAGTACCAAGTCAACATCAGAAAAATGGGCATTCTTTGTGAGGCACATTACCTTCCCCCTGGCTTGACCTCTGGAGATTTTATCGGACTCCGTTCCACAGAGCAATTGCTCTCCAGACGCAATGTTGAGATTCAAATTTAAAAGTATTTTTTCCCTTTTGTTTTCCTCCCTTTTCCTCCTTAATATAAACAAATAAGCAAGGGCTCGAGGCCTGAAGCTCAAGATGAAATGCATGTACAAAACTGTGTTTCTGAAGAGTTCATTAAAACTGTTAGCAAGTTTGTCATATATCATTTGCTATGTGTTGGCCAGGCCCTCTCTTGTTTTAAACCAGTTTTGATATAAACCATTGCTTTTGTTGTATTATCACTTAGTGTGAGAGGAATCATTATCCTCTCTTTGTATATAGAACAGTGAAACACATAGCATAAATTAACACTAAGATTCTAAAAGTTCTAAAAGATTCTCTTTTTCTCCAGAACACACTCTCACCATTCTCTTCCCACTTCCCAAGCAAAATATAGACTATGCACTGTTTGTTACAGATTCCTAAGTCAACATAAATTAGGGTTACTATCTGGCCAGTTAAGACGTATAACTAATAACTTGGTTTATAATTTTGAGAAGACCCATTACCTTACTAATTAAAATGTAAATATTGGCAGAGTAGATTATATTTACTACAGAGGTCCCAAGGACACGTTTGCATTTCAGCCTACATTTCAGCCTTATGTGAAATGAAACTTTTCATAGCTCTTTTTCACCTGAAACAATCATATATTGTGCGGTTCATTAATGAGAATTTCCTAATTTTTATCTATATTCCATACTGTATAGCATACTATAGCAATCTATTCTTCACTAAAAACGAGCTGTTCATGAGGGGGAAAAAAATAACCCGTGTTTAATTACATCAAAATTAAACCTTGACTTATGACTTTTCAACAGGATTATTCCAAATAAGAGTTCTAGCACTTACTTCTAGCAAAGATATTGTATTATTGCTCAAAGATAGAGCATTGTTGTCAGAACTGGTTTTTGTAAACAATAGAATACTTAAAGAATAGCACTTTCCCTTACTTATAGTAAGGTATTGAAAAACAAAAGACTCTCTAGATGCCTATAAATGTAGAAATGGCATGGCATGTTCTCAGACTTAGGGATGTATGAAAAATATGTATTTTACACAACAGACCTGAAAAAATGCTATAATTTTTTTTTTTTCCTCTGGATATTTATTCCATTTTAAATGACATAACTTTCAAATTTGCTATTTATTAATGCCTCATTTATTGGAAGAATATCACATAATAAATAATAAATACAAATCAAATATGTAAAAACGGTCACAGTAACTTTAAAAAAAAATAATCAAAGCGCAATATCACCACACAACAAATTCTAATAAATGTTGACAATACGTTATCAACTGTCACAAGTTCCAAAATATACTGCATGTAAACCAGGACTCTCATCCCAGCAGCTGACTCTAAAATGCAGGGAAGATGTACTGCACAGTGCAGCCCACAGTCCTGGTGGCCTGAAGATGCCATATCAAGAAGAAGCAAACAAGGAACACTATGGTTACATCTATACTAGTACTCATCCACAGTATGCATCTTTAGCAGCCCAGGAGACAATCTTAGGCATTGGAATATAATTGTCCATATATTGTAATTGCTAGTATGGTTTTGGCTCATGACAATCACCAAGTAACCTTTTTGATAAAGAAGTTGAATGAATCCTGGGGTTCATTCAGAAGTTATGACAAGCCAGAAACCAAATCCCAGTGACCAATTTGGGTGTAGCTTCCCTGTTTTGGGGGGCACAAGACCCCCAGGACCCACAAGACCTGCATGAAACCAAGCTGTTCCATGGCAAGTAGCCTCAGCACTAGAGAACAAGCTCAAGCATGTCAGTTTTATTAGAGTATATACAGCCAGGTTGTCTTTCCTATCAACTTTATATCTTCAGAACTCTTCCTAAACATTTTTTAGATTTGAAAAGTACAATCTACTTCCTCTGCTTTCAATATTAACACAAGTCCTCTATAATATGCCCATGAGCTTCTTTCAGTTCAATTGCACCAACACACTAAAAATACGCAATATTAAATCCCATTTCCTTAGGTAGACTTAATGTCAGCTCATCAGCTCATCTTCTGACAAATAAGATAAAAAAGTTTCTTGAAATTATTTATCCTTATTCTCACAGGCACAAGAGTAGAGAAACAAACAAAAAAAAACACACACACAGAAAAAAAACCAAAAACAAACAAACAAAAAAAAAAACAACCCCCCCCCAAACTGTGAGCAATTATCATATTCAGATCAGCAAAGTGATAATACCTGAAAGTCTTAGATTTGTATTCCCATTACAAACATTATAGCAGCAGCAAGACCATAGCTGCAGCAAATTAAGAGATTGCACCTGTTTCTCTCAAATGGTAACTGCTGCTGTAATCAAGGCCTCCATCTCACAACAATTGCAATATGCTGAATTGAGATGAATCGCACCTTAATTATCAGCAAATTCATGGTTAGTGTCTATGTGGATGGTTTTAGCTGATACAATATTACTTGAATTGGATTAACTTTCTATCACTCAAGGCTATACTAGCACATTATCTTACTCTTGTCAAGGATTGAAAATGTGTATGCTGATAATCACTGTGTATAGTAAGTGGTTCAGTTGGCATATAGCTGTTCAGTCCTGTATTTGAGCCTTAGGTCCCCAACTTTGATTGTAGTTGCTGCTCTAAGACTGACTGCATGTATGTACATGCAGTTCTGTGGACCAAAAGAAAGAGACCCAAACAGCAAAGCAGTTGGTGCTGACAACCTGCTCCTCACTCTTCATATATTTAATTTTCTACTTTTGAGAAACTCTGGTGCAGTCCTTGGGGCTGGATTCCCCTTTGTGGCTGCATTGCATTGGATTTGCTCCAGGAGTGCATCTTCTGGTTAAATTTCATCTAAGAGGAATCAAATTTGTATATTCCAAGACTAGTGTGCATGTTCAGTGGTGGCAACCAAGTGAGCTACTGACACTCATTTAAACACTACTGGAGATGCTTAGATTAGCACCGAGTGTACATCCATTTGTAATAACGACATGAGTAGCGATGAAATAAATATTTGTAGATTTTTACAGAAGCAATCCATGTTGATAGAAGATGGTTTTGTAATACTGACTGGGGGAGGAGGAAAGCAAGAGAAGGAGGAGAATGATATGATAATGCAGGTATCCAGATCTTGCCTGTCTTACAAAAAGAGGTACAATCTGTAAGGAATGAATATTTGCTTTGCCATCTTTTATTGTGCTTAAACAAAAAGCCTTTTCTCCCCAATTTGTAGTCACAGAGGATGATGAGGATACACATGGTAAAATACACAGAAAAATTGTTAATTTGGGGCAGTTTCAAATACTCAGCTCCAACAGAATAATCAGAATTGTGGCAAAGAATGCAGTGTGCAGTAGACCACCAGATTTTGAGACACAAATTATTCTGGCATAATAAAAACCATCTGCTTTCACACTATTACTACTTCTATTATATAATTGAGTCACTATCTTATTTTCTTTTACCAGATCGTTTTTCTCTGATTCACAACTTGCAAGTAGCACAAGTCAGGAATATCGAAATGAAGGCCAGATATTACAGCAGACATGTTTTCTATCAAGAGACCTCAGAGCAACAGACGATCGAGGAGAACAAAATTTCACCTTTGTAGTTTAGACACTGGGGCTTCGTTTTATGATTTTAATTATTCTGTTTAGCTATTACAGTTTTAAGTGTTTTGTGATAATCAGCAGAAACTAATTAGACATAAAACTATAAGACATTAATTTTCAAACACTATCTTAATTACATTGTAAATGCTGATATTAACAGATTACACAGCAGTTTGGCTGCTTCATTAAATGATTGCTAGAGAGTGCTTTAGAAGCAGTAATAAATGCACACTAATACCCTCAGAGTCTGCAGTAGATGTGGACAACTGAGGGAAAGACAGAGAAATTATGTACATTTACTTTCAAGAGCAAGAGATAGAGAAAGGACTATTACTTACATCCCCAAAGTTGCAGAGTGACATGAGAGACACCTTTCATCAGTAGGGACAACAAAATGTTCTGGACACAAATGGATTAATAGAAATGGGTCTACCATATTAACTCTGAATTGTTAATCTTCATAATTCAAAACAAGACTGAAGAAAATGTTAACCAAAGAGAAAAAAAAAAAAAATAATCTAAATAGCAGCCAAATACATCAGTGGAATACTAATACATCAGTGGAATACTAATACATCAGTGGAATAATTCTTTCAAAGGTGATAGTACTACTTCAAGGGCAAATGTAGCTCAAAATTTGAGAGAACACAAATTTTAATTTTATTCAGTTATTTCTAAGTAATTATGTAGCTTTAAAATGCCATACATTTGCTTTGGTAACATCTCTGTGGCAAATTACTATCATGCTATTCAGATTTTTCTTCCTGCAACATAAGGATTATGAAAACGAAGCCAAACATACCAGTGTGACAGGCTATTAGAACAAAACATACAGAGAACCTTGGCTTAACCCTTGCAAATACATCTTTGGGATACTGTGTTTATTCCGGGAGTCTGATTTAACAACAGAATAAACTATTGGCAAGCAAAACAGAAGACAAAACAGCTGGTTGCATTCTTGCCAGGCAGTTTCATAGTTCATAAACCCAAAAAAACCAAATGAAATACATTAACATCAAACAATTCCTAGATTTTATCACAAATCTTTCACTTCACGTTTGAACACTACAGCAAAACCTCATTTTTCCTGAAACTGACTGTTCTGGTTTGAGGTAAAACAGAACCGATTTTCTGATTTGTAATTTTACTTTTTAGCTGGGCCTCTTCTAACTGACTAAACTCTGAAATTAACAGCACATTGTTCAGAAACTGTTCACTCTCAGAGCGATAAGACCTGATTATACCAAGGAATGGTACGCACAGAGGCTCTTGCTTATACTTATTGCTATAACAACCAAGGTCAGCTAACTTCACTATTTGCACCATTAGAGCGTTGGAAGCGGAGAAGCGTAGATGGGTCCCACCTGTAGGGAGGAGTGGACAGGACAGGTGCCCCAAAACTGACCAACAGGGTATTCCATCCCATCTGCATCACAATCAGTGTAAAAGCTGAGGGATCAAAGGGGCAAGGCTGCTCTGGCTCGTCTCTTCTTCAATGGTCGACGTCCGAGGAGGACCCTGTCTGTTCGTCTGCCTTTGATCCCAATCCAAGCATTCCTGACTCTAATTCCGGAATTCAGCTCCTGTCCGTCACTGACTCCAGTCTGGGACTTTCCCTGTGCCTGCTGGTGATGCGATTGTCATCCTGGGAGCTGGATATGGTTTTGTATATATTGTATACTTTTTTGTTTTCTCTTTTCTCTATTATTATTTACTATTTTCTTATTTATTATTATTTTAATTAAAGCAGTTTAGTTCTTTTTCTAAACTCGTAAATCTCCTTATCTCTTCCTCTCCTCTCTGAGGAGAGAGGGAGGGGAGAGCCATCTGTCGTTCTTATTGGCCAATCTGGCCAAAACCACGACATTGACCCACACTTACTTCAAAGTCTTTCTGCAAAATAATCAGCATGCTGAGAGATTCAACAAAAATAGTAAGTACAGGACTTTTTCAGGAAATCATGGGAAACCATTAAACACTGCAGCCAAATTCAAAGCCACTTGATTTTCTCTGCTTTGAATGCAGAGCATGAAAGTGAATTATCACATTTTTGTATGAGACAAAAGTAAAAAAAATATAGACCGTGACAGCATGTATACAATTCTATGAAAAGGTAGTGTTTGATCATGGATACTAGGCAATTACACTATTTGTTATTCTAAACATAAGAGAAAACTCACCACATATTGACAAAGCTGAATTTTACCTGTATCAATGGTATATTAAATAGTCTACATGCTGATGACTCGTTTTAATGCAGGCACAAATAATTAGCAGAACACTTTCAAAGACTGACATAATCTATGAAATAGATTTTGCTGAAATGAGTAAAAAGCTAATAACTTCTGTGATTTTACAAAAACTCTTTGGAAGACTGGGAAATAGAGTTGTCTTGACACTTATTTCACTTCTGGGTTTAGGAATTTTCTCCCAAGTCAGTGTCTTGTGAGGATTTACTTGTGTAATTTGCTTGTATTCTGTAGATTCCACAAAAGGATGTCCACACCATTTAATAAATGAGCTGTGTCCATTGCTCAGTTTTCAGCCATAATCATCCCCTCTTCCCACAGAATGATGCTTTCTTGGACAATCCTTCATCTTCATTATCAGATGGTACAAGGGCCATAGTTTCCAAAGAGCATATTGGCATTTAAACACTGTAGTTGATCTCATGTGAGTGCTTAGGTTGTCCCTGTGCAATTTCCTAGTATGGATAGAGCCATCCAATCTTAGCAGGGTGATATTTCATGTATCAACATGAATCCCATGTTACAAAAAGAATATTGACAAACAGATGATTAAGATAGTCGGTAGCTATCACATAGCTGTTGATACCCAGGATTAGACTGCCCAAAGTTTCATACCTCAAATTCATACAAAAGGGGATTTGGTAAAATTGAGTGGCAAAGTCTACAACTGTAAATTTCGACAGTCTTTGTTGCAATACTTCGTCTCATTGAGGATCTATTCCTAAAAAATTAAAAGCAAAAGGATTGATATAAAGCTTGTTGAAATCAATCAAAATACTTTGTCTGATTACAGAGGCTTGTGAATCAAACTCCAAAAGTGTGAAACAGGAGTAGTTTGACACAGTGAATTTTTAAGTAGAGGAGCACAATTGTTTTAAATCTCTCCTCTGTAAAAGCAGCTGAACGATTTAGTATGCAGAACTCAGACTATAAGCAATTGTCAGAAATAAAAATCAATACATAGGAGAGGAATCACAGAGAGATATTCCAGCATATGACATACATTAGATTAAAAATGTGCAACAACTTCCTTGGAGAAGAGTTGAAAACTGAATTATGTGAAACTTTTTAATGCAAAAAATGAGGAAATACCAGTGTAAGCTGGTATTTTCGTTTTCACTTTCAAATAAACTTTTTCACTTTCAAATTCATTGTTTGAGCTCTAAGTAAGCCACAGCACAATTCAGTTTGGAATTCACGATTCATATTGTTCTCTGTGAAATACTTCCTAATCAGCCATTATCTCCTATAGGCATGAAGTCAAAGAAATCAGCAGAGTAGAATGTATTTATTTATTAATTTTAATCAGTGCAGCTAACGCCAGGACCTTTAAACCATCTGCTTCGGTTAAGGAAAAAGTATGGACCACTGGTGACGTTACTACTGAAAAAAACATTTAGAGGAGAAACATATGTTCCAATGGCAATTTGCCTCCTGAGTGCAGAGGAAAAGAGGCACACACTTAAAATATAAGAGCAGGATCTATGGTTACTGTTCCAAAATTCTACATATTCTGAATTGCCTTCCAAGATATTAAGGTTTTCTCTACATGTCTGCTAGTGCTCAAGGGGGCAGGGGACAGAAAAAAACCCACCGTAAGCAAACAAAAACTCTCATGATGTACACGTATGCACATTTCAAAGTGAACACACAGGTATTCCTGTGTTGAAGATTGAAACAACTATCTAATCCTTCACTCAGGCAGATTCAGAATAAATACCCTGGCAAACTGACCTGGCAATTAACATGATAGTTTAGTGCAGATCCAAATTTTAACTTCTCCTCTGTTACTGCCAGTTTTAGTATTTCCTGGTTTATCCATACTTTAGAATTCTCCAGCTAAAATGATTGTATAAGGTGAGGGGTGAGAGTAGAGGACACAGGCTGTCTGTCAAGACAGAATTACCTTCTTTCCCCATTCTGGACTGAATTGGTTCTGGAAACCACTTGTCACCGACAGTGCAATACAATGTGGGAGACTTGCATGAGATAACTTTCCTCGCCAGCATCTCAGCTGCAACTGTCTCCCTTCCTACCCTACTTTACTGTGACTAATAAGACTGAGAGCACTTCTTCACTTGAGATTACTCTGAGGCATGTCTTTCCATAGGACATGTGAGAAGGAATCTCCCATGGAAAGGGAACTGGTTGAAAAATTATCTGAAAAAGAGATGTCTATGACCTTGGCACTGATAATAAAATGAGGACAGAGAACCAATACCTCCTCTGAGCTTCATATTGCTTTAGGACATAACAATTCTTTCATGGGAGTTTTTTTACTTCAGTGTCCAGCATAACATAAGGGAGCTGTGTCAGCCCATCAGATTTGTGGGTTTTATGCATTGAAGAGCAAATATGTGTGGCAAATTCCTGGTTGCCACATGTGACTATGTGGTGGTGTCTAATTGCTCAAAGCCTGCTGAGGCACTGCTGAAGGACCATGGAGACCCAAGGAGCCAGACTTAGGTGAACAGCAGAACTACCTAAACAAAACACTCACTGGAGCGCAGTAATCTTGGACTATGTATTGGAAAAAGACTGGGTTTTACATGTGTAAAAAATACATTCATACACATGACATTTACAAATATATTTGTTGTGTTTAACAGCCCTCACATACAACCTTCAAAATAAATCAGTACAGTGCAGTAGGTAGCTGAGTACAAGACCAGTCATTGCGAGGCCATCCGTGTGAAATAAACAGGGTTTGGTCTTCATTAGGCAGCACACTCTTAGATGGTATATACATAACGTATTGCAGTATATATATATTTTTAATAAGAAAGAATACCTTTGGACTTCTGAATTTCTACAGATCATGAATGGTTTGTGTGAAGAACACAGTTGTTATCCATTCTTTAAGAAAACCAACCTGAGATGACTGTACACCCTGTTAAGATTTACTTACGACATCAGAATTGCCTTATCTTTTATTGTACCCGGCAGGCATAATACTAAGTGCTTAAGGAAAAAGTCCTTTAGAAAGGATTTCTGAAGGAAAAAGTCCTTTAGAAAGGATTTCTGAAGGAAAATGTAATCAGAATCCTAGCTACAACAATTCTTGTGAAAACTGCTAAAGAATATGGCCCTTTCAAAATTAAAACTCTAAGTGCAAGGAAAATTCATTGGGAGTGTATACTCATGCCTGAAGTATAAAGCTAGAAAAACGTATCTGAGATCTGCTACTGTGTAAAACTAAACAGCACTCAGCATTTATGCATTTCAGAATCATGTTGCTTCATTAAAACATAAGACTTTGCAAGTATCACCTTACTGCACAAAAATGTCAATTTTTGGTTTTCTTTTTTTTTTTCATTCAGTCAATTCCTAGAAAAACGAATAATGTAACAGCTACCTAATTTGCAGTTCTGTAGATAATAATAAGCTCTTTCTGGCATTCAAATGCATTGTCAATGGCAAAGCATTCCAGAAAAACTTTACAAGACTGAGCAAATGGCACATATGATTCAATGTAGGTAAAAGAAAGTGATGTCAGTAGAGAAAAATCATATAAATCATGGCTACATGATGCTCATAACTTGAAGTTAAAATTCAAGAAGAAGATTTTGAAGTTGATTTTGACAATGCTGGAAAATTTGCTGTCTAAAAAAGTCAGCAAAATTCCAATGATATTGTTAAGTACCATCAGAGAGGGTCTCAAGACCAAGGTGCCATTTTGTTGCCAAATCAAATTTTGCCACTCTGGCATTTTATATATGTGCAGTTCTAGTCTCCATATCTCTAGAAAAAAAAAAAAATAGATGTCAAGGAAGGTGTAGATAAGGGCAAATAAGGGATTAAAAGGACAGAGAGACTGGCCCATCAAGAGACAGCTTGAATAAACTGGCACTGTACGATTTGCAAGCAAGGCAGGTGAGCAGAGATGTGATTGAGATGCATTAAGGTGACACATGGAGATGTGGCTGAGGTGACAGAAGCATAAGGATGGCAGATATGCTGAATGCAAAGATTTTTTTCACCAAATTCTGCAACATTAAAGTTGCACAAGAATGCAGTTGAAGAAACTAATAATAGATAATTTAAAACCAATAAGAGAAAGTACTTTGTGTAAAGCAGGAAGTTAATTTGCAGAACTTTTTGCCATGGGAGATTGTGAAGGTGAGCAATATGAGAAGTTTTATAAAGGAACTCAACAAATTCAGGGGTCACTTGAAATGGACAAGGTATCTGTATCAAAAGGGACAGGCAGGAACATATCTTCAAACAGCTCTAACACAACCATTGTAGATGGTGGCAGAGTATAACAGGAATGGAGCACAGGTTGTGACCAGGAACACATTCTCCCCAAATAGAATCTCCTATTGCTACTGTACGAGATAGAGTACTGGACTCAATGGGCCACTGGCCTAAATGGAAAGGGTATTTCTGATGTTCTTAATCATTTGGTACTGAAGCAATAGCCTTTGAGGGGGAAATAACGAAACAGAAAATACAATACATAAGATTAAATAATATTATATTAGTTTGTGGTAAAGAAAAAAAAAAAGTAGAAGAGAGAATCTTTGAAAGACAGAAGAACTCCTGATTTAGGGCTGGAATAAAGATGATGCTATATTTCCATATATTTTAATATTTTAAACTTGTCAGTGTAATTTGCCTACTTCTGAGTAACATCACATTCGGGTTGCCACCCTGGGGATATAAAAACAGGCTTGCTATCCTGCATTTCTCCAAATGCATACAGCATCTTATGACATAGATATCATTGTGCATAAGCACCTTACTGAGCTTCAGACATTTGAATTATAAGCACATGGGGACACAAACACAAGGCAAATATTTGTATAGAAGTGACTCAGTAAGAACATTTGTATTTGAAATAGCTTTTGAGCATTTGGATTAAGAACCAAAGCTGAGTGAGAGGGTTGAAGACAGATTAGACCAGAGGCAGTTGTCTTTCAGCAATATGCCTAGATATATGCCATATCAATATATCATAACCATAACATTCATGAGTTCTAGGAATTATTTACACTGCATCTCAAGATAATCTCAAGAGAGATTATCTCTTGAGAAAACTGAAAGAAAAGATCAGATATTAGTAATTCCATTTTTTTAATCCTTCACATTTTTCCTCATATTAATTTGCCCATCTCCAGTTTTTAAACTGAAGTTAAAAAAAAAAACACAAAAACAAAACAAAAAAACCAATAAATCTCATTACTGTCTGGCATTCACAACTGCATTAATTAGCAGAATTTTTTTAAAGAAAGCATTATTCATTTATCTCTTTAGACACCAACATTAGACAAAAAAGTCTGAATTAAAGGGCAGGATAAAGGTTAAGTTGCTTGCAATTTTTAAAAAGGATTAGATTCAGTAGTATTATTCTAACAAATTTCTGACTAGTCATACTCAAAAATAATCATATTTTATTTTCCCACGTACATGTCATGATTTAACATACATAATACAACAAAGAAGGAAAACCAAATTCTCTTCAAGAATTCATTCTCCCATCTAGAAAAAATTGTCAAGGTACAATAGTCAGGAATGAACAATTCTTGCCTTCCCCTGCATTGGGAGCAATGAAGGCTCACGCTCCTTTCTGTAGGCCCCTTCTTCTGGATGGTTCAGGCATTTGGCTGCAAGGCCAAGCACACTACAGCTGATCCACTAGCAGACATCCTAATCTTTACTCTTCCGAAGTACAATATGAACATGCTTCAACCAGATTAAAAGCTAGCAATATGGATGGAAATATTCAAATCCTGATTTTGGCATCCTTCAGTTTGCTCTTGGTCACTATCTTCACATACACATATCACATACAGAACTAACAGAACAAAAAAAATGTTTCAGCATAAAACCAAAACTTTTGCAGCCTAAGCCTTATATCCACTGTGGTGGAAATAAAGACCAAAGATCTTTTAAAGATATTGATAGTAATATTAAAAATGCAGACAGAACATACTGCTGCTATTCATGGTAAAGTACTGCTTTAAGTTCAAGTAGACATTTCAGACAGGTCTACTGCTGGGTCCAGTACCTGACACGCGAGACAGAAAATATGGTTATGCTTTTGCTAAAACATGTATGTCATTTATAAATTAAAATATTTTCCCTAACAAATATCTTATCAGTAACATTACAGTAGTAGTTATCAGTGGGACTAGTAATATCACTAATGAAGATAAAAAAAAAAAAAAAAAAAAAGTAAAAATGAACACCTGTCTTTTTCCAAAATAATCCAAATGAATAATATTCTGGATCCCGTGACAAAGCTTCCATGGTCTTTAATGATACGTGATGGGGCTCTTGGTCATAGAAAGATGGCCACATTTCTGTGTAGTAACAAGAACCCATTTACTCTGAGAAAAGAAATGGCCACCTAAAACTAAAACTTTTTGTGCATAATAGCTTTTCATGAAAAAGATGTATAACCCAATTTCATTTTGACAAAACCCACACATTGAAATGGCCATCTGAGGGAAAACGTTTCTATTAAAATTCATTTGTGCTGTGAGGTTTAGTTCTTAATGTAACTAGGGCTATACTGTATTTAGGTCCAAATGCAGTAGCCACTAGCTCACGCAGAACTTAGCACAGAAGTCATACTCATACCTAGAGTCCTTAAAGAAAGAAATTGTCTAATGTGATATTTTGCTGTAGTTACAACACAACTGAAAGGCCAATGCCTAGTCTCCTTCCAGGCAAAAAAGGGAACAAGTCCAGAATAAAACAGCCACGTGGTAGTTCTTTCCAGGGCTTTATTTTAAACAGGCTGAATACACACCCTACTATAGCAAAACATCTCTTTACCTGCTTAGCCTTTTGAATATTTCCGTCAAAGTCAATGAGATAATTCAAATGCTTTCAGGGTGAAATAAGCGTGTTGAACATTTTATATCGCTGAACAGTCAGTGAGAGCAATGAATAGCCTAAACATTTTGAACCTGATTCTCAGTAAGTGTAAATTGCTGTTATCCCCTGAGTTCATTTTAACCACACAGATTTACAGCCATTGAAAAAATAGGGAATTAAAAAATGTTTAAATGCAAGATATGGAAGAAGTGCAACTATTTAATCATTGTTTTCTCTCTGGGAAAGCAGAAAGAAAATTTAGAAAGTCATTAATAAGGCTATGGTTACACAGTGCTTTGTGATAATATTCCATTTACTTACACCATATAAGGTAAATATCCTATTAAAAGTGAGCTAATAGATTCTGTAAATTTCATAATAGTAAGATCAAGAAAAGTAGTTAAGCTATTAACAAATAAATAGTCATTTTATAGTTTTCCTCAGGGATTCAAAGACATTAAAGGACCTAACAAAATACGAAAATCAAATAAAGGTGATTTGAAAATGACATTATTTAAGCATTGAAATAAATTGTGAGCAGAACCATGCTAGAGAATATGACATACTCTGAATTTATTTATTTCTTATTTTCTGATTAAATATACGAACTGGCCTCTACTGACATTTTTAAATGCTACTTTTAGAGTCATGCCATGCTTTAAATTATTCCATTTTGAAAGAATTGATTCATGACCAATTTATCTGATTTACTTCACTGCCAATGGGTATGAAGAGACAGAAATATTCTGTGTCACCAGCTGTGAGTCTGGGTAAAAGGCTGGATTATTTTATGCATAGCACCTGTAGTGCCTTTCAGTAATGAGAGCTCTGTAAATTAGCTTAATAAATAAATTTAACATTTAGCTTGCAATAATTATTGATTTTTAAACTAGGAAAAGTGTTTCTTGATTTGTGGTAACAGCTATGCTATAACAGGTTCCCTCCTAAGTATCATGAACACACACTTTGATCAGAGTCTCATTTAGTGTGATCAAATACAGGAATATAAAACCTAATTAATGGTTTCCCATATGGGGTATGTAAACTTTGAATAGTCCAAAAGATTATGACATAATAAAAAAATTGAATCTGTCCCATATTCTGCATTTCAGTATTCAATTTGAAAGAAAACTTAATCTGGCATCAGTTTTTGGATCATCACGAAGTTCCACATGAGACTTTCCTTACAAAAATTACTTATTCCCATCAAACAGAGTAATGGTCTAAAACAGTAAATTCATCCAGCAAGGCAAACACTAAAACTTCATATAGTTAAACATAGATTTAAATCTATTTTTGTGTTTTCGTCACATACTGCTTCATAATAATTTGCAAGATGAATACAGGAAAAAAAGAAACAAGAACTGTAACTTGGAGAAAATGCACTTCAGCATTTTCCCTCCATCACTATGTATACAAGCACTCTTTAAAATCTTCAAATTTATCCGTAATGCTCGCTTCTGATATCCAACCTACAAAACACTGTATCAGTGAGCAGGTAATGCATTCAGACTAATTTCATTTTTCTTGTTTTAATTATAAATTTGTGCTCCTCCTTTCAGCCTAATGCATTCGTTATGTGTCTTAGTCATACCTGTAGATTTGAAATCATTGCCTTTGTTGTACAATTAAATTAGAAATGACCAAGTAAAAATCTAGGAACTACTACTGTATAAATAATATTAGTCATTGTAAACAGAATCTTTATCTTTATTCTCTCTCAGCTTTGGGGAATTTCGGGATTTACCCTGCTGTTCTTTTTCTGAATAGGATACTTTCTTATGTGAAAGTAATAATGGCAATTAGATCAATTCAATGAAAAACCTAGGTTGGCAAGGAGAAGCAATAGAAAGAATATGTAGAGGACTTTTAACAGCCTAAAATCCCACTGTCACTGATTTAGCTGTTTCAGTTCACAAGCCTGGGAGAAAGAGCAACTAGTTGGACTGGTTTGGACACTTTGTCCATTCAAAACCTTAAAGAGACTGTGTGTTTTTTCCTAAATTCACACATAACTGAGCATCTTGCTAGCATCAAGGTAAACCCGCTATAATTATGCAACCAGCGATCTAACGAGGAAAAGCATGCTGCACCCACAGAAGTCCCCTCCTGGAAAGTTCAAGAACAAACTCATTTGCAAAGTTGCTTTATTAAAAGCCCCTGCTGGCACCTGCCATAAAGGAACTGCAGCAACCTTTAAAGCAAAAATCTCTCACCCATGTAGTGAAAAAAAAAAAAAAAAACCAACAAAGTGCCTTTACGCCCAGTACTGTTATTAGAGTTAGGAACATATTCTCTTCTTTATAAATATGCGGCTATGTACAATTTTAAGTGAGCTGAGAGAAGGTGCAAAAACTTTTGAGGTAGATCCATTAGTATTAAAATTGAGTTTCATAGTCACCACAAATACTACCTTCATCAAGTGTGATCTGCATGCTGAGCTGTTGATTTATTTTGTTTGTGGTTTTTTTCCTTTTTAACCTAAAAAAAAAAAGGCAGAGCAGCAACTGGGAACAAAAATGGTTTTCTGTTGACTCGTTTACCTACAAGCTGAGAACAGTGGAGGAGATAACAAACTGAGGCCAGGGATGAATGCAAAAGGTACAAATATCGAAACATATCACTAGGTCCTGTTGCTTCTTCCCAAAAAGGGAACTGAGTGGCAAGCAGGAGGTGAAGAAAGCAACAGATGGAAGTTAATCAGAGAGGAACCACTTGAGGAAATCCATATCAGGCATGAAGGTTTCTTACTATACCTGTGAGGTTTGGAAATATCAGTAGCTCTGTCTCAAATCATGCAGAAGGATTTCCACTAAGGAGATGTCCCCAGTGGTGGAGCAGCTGGAGTTTAATGTAGGGGAGACACACACACCTCCCATCCTGTGATGCCAGTGACCAGACAATGTAGAAGTGACACATGGGAGGCTGAACTGCAGAGTCTGAGCCATCTTGGCAGATTCCCTGCTTGCCCCTTTACTGAGGAGGAGTCCTGGATGGCTCCAGGGACCAGGACATCTGGTGGTACCATTTTGGACAGATTTCTGAGGAGCTTCTCAGAGGGATAAAGGAAAGCTGAGGGACTGCCACTCATCCTTACACTGTTGATGAAAAGTGCACACTTCTGATACCAAAGAATGGAGAAGTAATCTCTGTGAAATGGACGTGTTAAATATTGGAGTATGGTCTGAGGCATGTCCTCTTATTGAAACTACTGGAGCAACAGCTAACGAGAATAAACAGTGAGAGAAACCACTGACAAAGTTATGGTTATTGAATGACAGCTACTGAGGAAGGTTGCACAGGTATTCCAACTAGGTGTTTCAGATGCTTGTTTATATGCAAAGATTAAAGCACATCTACATGTCATATATACTCATCTTAAGAAATGGCACAATGTGCTATCTCGGCAGTTGAACCCTTTAACTCTTTTTTTAAATTGCTAGAGAATTTTGACCTATACTTTATCAGATAAGCAACCTGAAGAGCACAAAACTGTTTTACTCCTGTTATCTCCTCAACACAGTCCACAGACATTTAGGCTGTATCAAGACTACGTAACGTGGGAGCACTTCTGACTTCCTGGACTTGTGCACTAACAATGGTCATACTGCCTCCATCCTTGGGCATGAAAAGCGTTGAGATCATGCTACAGATGAAGGAAAACCTTTCCACAGAAAAGAAATTTATTTGGAACCATCTGGTGACAAAGAGCTGTCCTGCCTCTGACAGATCCAGCATATAGTGCAGCCAGAGTTTAAGTTTTATTCTGCTTTTATACACAAGACTCTGACTTAACACGGGTGATACTGCTGCTGTTTGTACACAGTAACAATACACTCAGACTTTGTTTCAGTGGAGTACATCTGTGCTTATAGCCTTCTATATGCCAATACTCTAGCACGGTATGTTCAGAAATTACATTGAACATATATTTACTTTAACAACCTAACTACTTCTTCCAGATATCTTACTTGAAACTGCATACATATTCAATATGTAGAGAGAATAGTTTCCATATTTCATGGGCAGATTACAAATTTAATCTTCATGATATGGGGATTTTGTTCAGGGATCTGCCAAGCAACCATACACCAGGATTTTATTTTCATATATTGCAGCTCATTTTAAACTTCAAATAATTAAAAGACTGAACTTCTGACAATATGTCTCTGATTGTACATTTGTTTCTTGGGGTTCTTCAAGGCTGTAAAGTATAGCTCAATAAAAGGCTTAATATAATTATACGTTGCTCACCATTTAGGAAACCAGTAAATCTATTCTAAGAATTCTAAAATGATTGATTAACCAGTTCCATAATTTTTTCTGTACCAAACTAAGTAGATTTTTTTTATTATTATTATTTCACTGAGAGTATCTTCACAGACATAGAAGAGCAGATCTTGTCTGTTAATTCACTTTATGCAGAAAACTGCCTTATGCAACATATAGCACACCTGTGAATTTTAATCGATTTAGTCTCATGTACTACCAGAAGACTAACACCATTATACAGATACTTTGAAGAGGAATCAATCAGCCAGTGCTCCAAGTGAGCAGGAGCTGAGCTCTGGAACCTTTCCCCAGCAGGATCTCAACTTCTGCGCTTCTAAATAAAAGAAGGGTTCTTATTGCTTCTCTTGAACAAAGCGATAAAAATAAGATATAAAATACAAAAATGAAAACCAAAATCCATTCCAGTTGGAGGAAAGGGAGGAGAAAAAGTCAGTAGATTATTCAGTGAGGCTCTCTTGCTTACATCTTTTTGTTCTGAACAATGTACTCAATCTCTGTATTATCATACTCGCTTTACATTTTCCCATTTGACTGATCTTCAAATGGAATCACTGTCATATAAGGGCACTAGACAGAATTACTATGCCTTTTCTTCTAGCTACTGCATTACAAGTCGTCTTTTTTTTTTTTTCTTTTTTGCATCCTGATTTTACCTTGTCTCTGACCAGTGCCACCACTATTCCTAATTGCACTTTATACTTTGCATGCACTTGAGGACAGATTTTCATTATTTAACAGTAATTTTTATCCTAAGGGCTCATGATTTACAAAGTATCTGCACAACACACTGTATACAGGAATACGCATTTAGGAGTATAATAACAATCTTTGAAGTCTTTTCTTTATGTTGTATTACATATCTTACTCCCTGTGACATCTTTGCTGCATTAGTCTTGATTCAGGACAAGAAATAGACAGGTCTACTATTACCACAGTTTTTGAGAACTTCCTCTTATTCCATGAATAACAATTGAAACACTTGACTTTAGAATAGCTTTTATAAAGTAACCAGAAGCTTTTACAAAGCGTATTCTGCATTGTTAGCAAAACTGAAAACTGCAAGGATTAAATTTCAGCATGTCAAATACTTCTGATGCCAAACCATGAAGTAATCAGAAAAGTTATAAAAACAAAGCTTGTTAGATTAAATAATTTTAATGTATGTTTCCAAGTTTTCTTTTCAACTGTAAGCCCACAGTAATTACAGTAAATACAGACCCACAGTCTTCCTAGGTAACACTGGTGCTCACAGCTCTTGGTACTGGGAGCTACGGAGCATACAGGTCCCAGATCAGTTCTTCCTCCCATGCAGGAGGAAGCCATAACTTTCATACCCTACACTCTCTTATTCCTGCACTAGGACCCTAACCATGCCTCCAATTTATAGTCCCCAAGTAGGAGTTTATCACATGCCACTGGTTTTTCCTAACACACTTTCAAACTGGTACTCTCTCCATCTATATCATTTCCTGCCTACATCCTTGTCACTGATAGTTGTAATCCTCTATGGGAAGGTACGTAATCACACAGCCAGAAGTCAAGACCTCCAGACAGTCAGTTATTACTCTGAGATTGGTGAGTCGCAGAGATTGAGATTTAGAACCTCCACAAAGGCAATTGTTAATCGCCAATATTTCTATTATCTAAAGGATCTACCCTGTAACTAAGGTGAATTTCTCCACATGGGCAGTGGGATCATATGGATATGTTTTCTGTAATACCATTTCAGGGCTAAAATAAATAGACTGGGAAGTTTGCAGGGTGGAGACACCATTAGCTTTTATAAAAGATTTATAAGTCAGTGGTGCCATATATTCCTTTCATTTCCCAGAATTTCAAAATCTAATCAGGATACTGTTCCTGAGAATCGTGCCTGGAACAGACTAGTCCAATCCAGAATACTGAAAATAACAGTTTGTAAGTGGTTTTGGGGGCAACTGTATTTGGATATTTCAACTTTTACCCAAAGACAGGAGAGCTAGAAATATTTTATACTGGAAGAAAAAAAGAAGATTGTGCTGTTTCATTGACTGTCTGCTGTACCCCCCTAATAATTTTTAAAAGCATAAGTGAATTCCAGGCAAATTTGATACAGGGGCTGGAATCCAACATTTCTGTACACATCTTTGGAAATCAATGACTAACAGCCATTTCAAAAAACAGAAGGGCAAGTTTAGTTGTGTTTGGCCCTGGTCAACTAATCAGCTGGGGAAACAGCAACCTAACACAACAGTTAGTTGAAGGTAGTGGAAGTGTTCATAGAATGTCTCTGCGCTATAGACTAGTAACATGCCTATGATGGTCATGGCTTAGAACTCTGCCTATATTATTGATAAAATTTCTTATGGGACAAATTAAATGTGTAGAAATAATCGGAAGCTTTAGCCATCCTGATGAACTTATATGTTTTATTCCTTCCATAACTCTAATTTCAAAGTAGAAATTACAAGTGTTTACCTCTTATGATTTCATTTTTTTTTTTACTTTTTCCGTTAAATTTAGTGTCTATAATGTACATAACATCCAGAAATTGTGAAGTGAAAGCAAGAGTATTCTTTAAGAATGAGCAGATCTGGTTTTACAAATCCAGAAGGATTACAACGTTTTCTTAAAAAAAAAAAAAAAAAAAAGTCTTTGTTCAAAAAACTGGCTGAGTCTAGCCGGAACAGAAATAAAAAGTATACTGAGACATTTTAATTCAGGTAAAATATTTTATTTTTGTAATTAGAAATCTGGGTTGGCACTGAAATACGATTTTCTCTTGAATGAAATATAAAACCACTCCGACTAGAAAAGGCTCACACAGCTTTATTAGGCATGGATGCCACCTACTGGAAATCAATCAAGGCAGAAAAATAAAATTTGAGCAGTGCTCAAATACTCAAAAGAAAATGAGTAAATTACTACCACGTATAATCTCTAAATGAATAAGCCTGGGGTCAACATGTGGGCAGGCTCACTGACAAAATTAAAAACATGATACTATCTAGGTCAGTAACCTAAGAGAGTGCTAGCAATTGCATATTCCGAAGCAAAGAAATCTGTCAATTTCCAACTTTGAACTCTAAACTAAATGACAGAAATGATCTTCTGTAATTGCAGAATTCTGAAGTTTAAACTGTTTCTGTATGAGGGAAAATCACGCAAAAAATGTGACCACAGGAAACATTTACTTATAGCCTTAGGCAACGAACAAAGATATTTTCTGTGATGAGAGATGAAATAGACCTTCCAATCACGTTTGGTCAACAACACATTAGAACACATAACAATGTCTTTCTGTAATAACTTAAAAAAGCATGGAGCTGCAAATTGTGTAAAATGAAGACAGGATATTCCATCCAGACCAGAATTAGTAGGGTCTTTAGCATATCCTTAAGCAGCAATTAGACTAAATTACAAAATCCCTTCAATATTATTTATTGACTTGACTGGCAGCTAGTATAGTCACCTAATCAACAATCTTACGTTCTAAAGCAAAAAAGGTCACACATCCACTCAGACAACTAATATCTTTTGTTCTTTTTTCCTCTCACAGACAAATTTTACTCAGACACACACACAGAGCATTCCAGGCATATACACTTTGTGGCAGTTCAAAGTTTTGGGGAAGTCAAGACACTTTGTCCATCCTAATGTTATAGTCTGGTGACTAATGCCATTCTCATCCCATCCTGCAAACAGAACAATTTTTAATGGCAAGTAAAAGTGTGAAAGTACAAATTATAATGGAATAAAATGATCTTGGATATTCTTAGGGGAAATCAATTTGAAGTCATTGCTCCTTCTAAAATAACGTTTTCTGGTTTTGTGTATTGCAGTGTTTTTAACAAAAATTAAACTTAAAAGTGCTTGGTTCTTCATGTCTCAAGTGCTCTAGTCTCCCCAGATTGTTACAGATAACCCATACAAATGCAATACTCTAGAAAGAAACAGAAATGACAAGAAGCAAGACAGTTCTTAGATGGTGTAACCTTGCTATAATAGCTCAACTGAAATATGAAATTATAAAAAACAACTGAAGTAAAACATAACAAGAAATCCTGTATCAGATATTTAGCCAATTAAGAGTTAAATTTGTTTTAATAATACCCTAGAACTCAAAATTAAATAAAAGTATATTCACTGTATGTCAGTTCCTTACCAGCCTCATCTAGAGGATTCTTGTCAGACAAGACTTTATTAATTTTATTCAATATATACTTCAAGAAATAAAAATCTATTACAAAGAGAACTCATGTTCCCTTAGTCTCATAAAATTTCAGCATTTTTGCAGTGCCATTGGCAAAGGTAGCAGTAAAACGCAGGGGAAAGATTTGAAAAGTGATAGGATCCTGCTAAGCTATAAGCACATTCTAGTGGTTATTGCGCAGGAAAACGCCTTGTGAAATGCTGCGCAAGCCAGATATATGCTGAACAGAAAGTGTAAAAACCAGTAAGTCTGGTCCTAAAACTATGCAGAATATACTTCAAAATTACTAACTGATCTCATATATGCAGTGACAGTGCATTCTTGCCAGCATAAGAGAACATGTATCCAGTTTCCATAATCTTAGCACAGTTATGGCAACAGCAAAACAGCTTTAAAGCAAGTGCAGAGTGAAAGTCCTTTTCTCTCTGAGGCTGCATTCCCTGTGCATGAGTTCTCACTGATCTCAGAAAGAATTTTAGAAAAAAAGTACAGCAAAGTCAAACCCCATGTCTCCTTATATAATGTTTTCAAGTACTACAGATGAGCAGAACAGGTCTGTACAAGTATAACTGAACACAGAGGATGCTCTGAGGCATTAAGTAAGGTCACTGTAGTTCAGGAAATCCAAGCAAACAAATAGATCTGCAAAAAGAAAGAAGGAAAGAAAATTTTCAAGAGAATAAAAAAATGCAACTGTTGGGCTGGAAGAAAAATTGACAACTCCAAGCCTTCAAGCCTCAAACACTACGCTTAAAATTTAGGCTCCCCCCATCACCAAGCACTTTCATATCCTTGAACTTTATAAACCATATGCAAGACCTTATCACAAAATCCATAACGAACCTTAGCAACGTTATTTTAGCTACTGCCAAAATAATGCAATCTGATCTACTAGAGAACTTCTGAGAACTGCACTGCTCCTTGCCGCCTTCTCCACCTTAATTAGCATTACAAGTACAGCTTGTCACCCCACTGGAAGTCCCCAGTTGTTACTAAATCTGCATTTACTTACACAGAAAAAAATCTGAGTCCATAAACTATTTTGTCCCTACTGCTTCCTCTTGGTCTTAACCTACAAAATGGTATATACATACCCCTTTCAGACATAAACATTAATTAATTTTCTATCCTCTCTATTTCTTTTTTACTCCTCTCTCAGAGCACTGGTTAGAAAACTCCAGTTGTCCCAAAAAGCTCAGACTAATGGTATATATTTCTAAGTCTTTCATATCTTCTGTTCTTCTTGTCTTTTCCTATCATCTGTATTTTTTCTAGTTTTATTTTTATCTCCCACTTGTCTCTCCTTCCTTCCTTCCTTTCCCTGCCCTTTACGATACTTTAAAAACTTCTCTTTTTCATGTCCATGTTTGCATACCTGTAACTGTTACCACTCTTCCTAAAAATTTCAGACAGTTTTTCTCAGACGCTTTAGAGGGAAAGCTTACAGTCACAAGACTATACAGTGTAAAAGATGTATATGTTTATTAAGACTTTAAAACATCATTGATATGTTGCCCATGATATTAGCTGTCTTTATAATAAACAATAAAAACTTTCATTAAAAAAAATCATATGAAAACAAACACAAGTTGGCACTCGGCTTTCAGTGGTCATATGCCTGCTTGAGGCCCTCACTGCACATACTCATCTGCATAATTAAACCTGGGTAGCAGGGATGGAGATCTTTTTTTCATCACAACTTTCAACAGATAGCTATGTCCACCTTGCTCTAAAGTTTCTTTCAGGAAGAGGAATTTCTGGCTTCCTGTCAATGGGTAAATATAACAATACACAAAATTAAGAACACATCTGTTTCTTAAAGAGCGGCATTGATGCTTTTGATCGATGAGATTTGGGACACAAAGGCGCTGCAGAGTCAGGATAGAAGTTCTTTACTTGAGCTGTTTTGAGAGTAGGTAAGAAATACATCCAATGGCGATGCTTTTATTTTGAAGGTATTTTCCATAGAATTCTCTTATAGGAACCCACCTGTGCATGCTTATACCCATATAAATTTTAGTCAAATCACTATTTTAGCTATAAGAAGACCAATTTCACTGGAAAATAATCTAAAAACATGAAACTAATATACATATCTCACACATACACATACATGCATACATTCAAGGATCTCTAAAGATATCAAAAAAATATATAAGATCCTGGGTTAACTATGTCTGCAAGGATCACTAACTACACCAAAATGTTTCCATTTTAGATTATCTAATCCTTCCTTCATTTCTTTGTTACTTGATGTCAAATTCTAATCCTGTTTCCTAACATCAGGTTTTTCCTTTAATATACATCTTAACAGAAAATTGTATTATTGCTTAAAAATATAAAAAAAAAAAATGTTCAGAAGACTGAGAACATCAAGTAAAATTAAGAGTTCAAATATTTCAGTTTCATTTTACAGCAGCACTGTTTTATCAAAAATAGGGTCTGATTGCCTCATGTCTCCAATATTTAACATAAATATGATTTCCCAAAATGGAAAAACTGACCTCCACACCATACTCTATCTCAACAACAGCAAGTGAAAGTATGGTCATAATAGGCAACCGACCCAACAAAGAAAGTGACAATTGTAGACACCTGGCTGACAACTCCTCTTGTTCATTTCATAACTTCGTAAAAATGGAAAAGAAATGTACAATTTACAACAATTAAGTTATTCAGGTTTCACTGCGGAACTTAAAAATGAAAATTATGATACTCAATGAACTGATAACTACAGTGTTGTAGAATGTGGAGTAAGGCTCCAGACTTCTCTGAGATGTGCAGAGCACAGACAGGAAGCTGAACAGCCCACCTTCAGCTAAGTGCTCTAATAATTAGGACAATTGGTTGCTAGTCATACTGTCAGTGTCATGTTAATAAAAACAAATCCCATGAAAGGATTTGTTTTTATTCCAGTACAGAATGAGAAAATGGTTTAATGTTGAAAATTTACCTTGGTTATATTTTACTGAAGAGTAGACTAAATGATAGTAAATTTCACTGTCATCCTGGACATTTTATCATTAATTATTTCAGCTTCAAGAGGTTATTAAAAAGTCTACATTTGCCATAGGACCAAAATATTTTGAAGAATGACTTCTTTTCAGTCCCCAACAGCAGCCACGGAGGTTTTTGTCACACAGCTCTGCTTTGAAGTTACATGTACATTGTTTTCACTGAGCTATGCTGTTCAGACAGTTGGCATTCAATTTCTAAGTCTAACCTGCTGTCACTCTTTAATGTCCCTGCTCCCAAGAACCAGACATATGTTCAGGTATACTTAGAGCATAATTCAACAAAATATTAAAGTGTATGTTTAAATCTACTGCTACAAGTTATGTACTTAAATAACTTTGAAGATAAGGGCTTTAAAGTATTTCTTAGTTTTTATATGGACAGTATTGTTCAGCTTTTATATGAAATACATGCTTTTTTAAACAAATGTATTTATCAAATCTTGTGCTCTCAGTCAGCACTGTTCAGAATAAAGTGTGAAGAGTAAATACTATCTGTCATACTGTCAAATCACAGCCAAAAACTGGATTTTTTTAACCTCAAAGAAGTCAACATACAAACACTGAATCTTGATCAGCCATAAAAAGAAGGGATGTATAAAATGATGAAGATTAAGTCTGGACAACTATTAATTGTATTGCACTTACACCTATAGACACCCTGATTTATCTTTGATTTTGATGCATATAACAAGGAAGGTAAGGAAGAAGTCTCTGGTGTCATAATCTTAACAGTCTAAACAGGGTCCTATAAAAGTAATTGGAAGCATTTATAAATTTATAGAAAAAAACCATTCCTCTTACAGGGTTCTTCTGTTGTATTGGGTTTGTGTGGCAAGGTTTTGGTAGAGTGCTCCATGTTGTGCACCAAAAAGGACTGTAGTGTGTTGACTTTGGCTGGACACCAGATGCCCACCAAGCCAGTCTATCACTTCCCTCCTCCACAGACAGCATGGGAACAAAATAAGATGGAAAAAACTCTTCGGTCATGACAAAGGCAGTTTAATAAAGCAAAAGCAAAGGCCATGTCCAGAAGTAAGGGAAAACAAAAGATTTATTCTCTGCTTCCCATCAGCAGGCGATGTCCAGCCACTTCCCAGGAAGTAGGTCTTCCATACATGTAGTGGTTACTCCAGAAGACAAAATGTCATAATAATGAATGCCTCCCACCTCCTCCTCCTTTCTTTTAGTTTTTATTGCTGAGCAGACATCATATGGTATGGAATATCCCTTTGGTCAGTTTGTGTCAGTTTTCCTGGCTATGTTCCCTTTCAAGATCTTGCCCACTCCCAGCCTACTGTTGAGCGAGGAATGCTGTAGAGACAGCCATGATGCTGGGCCAGCACTGCTTAGCAGTAGCCAAAGCACTGGTGCGTTATCAACACCTTTCTAGCTACCAATGCAAAGCACAGCACTATGAGGGCTGCTATGGGGAAAAGTAACTTCAACTCAGCCAGACCCCATGCAACTGTAAATGGAGTTCTGGAAAAGATATATAGGGCCAAACCAAATGAAGGTCCCTATGCCTCCAGCAGAATCAATACCAAGTTGGGTAACTGGTCTCTGTATAGAACTCATGGTATTAAATAGGTATCTTAGACACAAAGCATGGAGTTGTCCATTGGCAGAGTGCACAGCTCACAGTTCACAGTGCTACTCATTCTCCTCTTGGAACTGCTTTTACTGCTCAACAAAGAACTCAAGGAACAGGGTGAGTAAACAGGTGAAGATGCCACTTTGATCATTCTGCTGTTTTTTTTATTGCTATCTTATGAATTTAAAACTTCTGAATTGCCCTAGTAACCATAAAACTGTGGTTAAACCTGGTTTGCCATGGACTTATGTCCACTTTCCCATATGTTACCTCTGCCTATTTTCATTGAAATAAAACCAGATCCCACTTCTGTCCTATGCTTATGACAACCCCACCACAATTCTGTTCTCCTCTGGCGGTTCTCCATCCCATAACAGTAATGTCAGCTTCTCTCTACAAACATATCCCCTGCTTTTCATAATTTAGCACACTTACATCACCAAATCCTCCCTACAGTACCCTCAGTTCCCTCTGGCAGTAGTTCCTCTGGCTTCAGTACTACTAGCTCCCTTCCTTTTTAGTACATGAACAAAGTTAGTCAAAATCATTGTAATGTCCCATGCCTGAGTGACATCTGTTCCTTTGTTAAATGTGTCTGAAGAAGGCTATCAGGTCCAGAAGTTAGTAGGAGTACTGGCAGACATTGTGTCTCTACATAGGCTCCAGTTTCTTAAAAGGTCACAAAAATATTCATGACTGATTAGTAAATCCATGTGACTGGAGGCATCAACATTTGTAGATTGAACGTAGAGAAACATTCATGTCTGGAACATTCATGTTTCTCTAGGCAAAACCTATTTTCTGTTGCTAATGTACATTTGACTCATGTTACAAATGGATGCATTTAAAATATTTTGATGCAGTGCTGCTGGGAAACTCTTTATCATGTTGTATTTAATTATTTCAATAATTGGTGTATATCTGCACTGTAGTCAGAAATATCATCTTTTCTTTTTTGGGGATTGTTTGTTTGGTTTTTTTTTTCTCCCCCAGAAACAATCGTATGTATCTTTATACGCATATATGCATGTTCGTGATATATACTTAGCTCCCATACATGCGTGCTACAGGTATATCAGTTTCAAAGCAAAAAAAATTAATAGATTGGCTCCATCTTGGATCCAAAGTGGTACTCAGACATGTTAGCCCAGTTAGTAACACTGCCTGCTTTTCAGGTTCAGCTTACAATGTGGTTTTGTGGAATTTTAAACCACATCTTTCTCTCATTTGAATAGGCAATTTCCTCGTCTGAAAATAAATTACTCTTGAAGATATTTTGGTGAGAGAAAAAAGTTTCCAAGTATTTCTCATACATAAAAGATATCAAGTCCATGCGAAATGTCTCAAACAGAACACTCGGCTTGTAGCAGAGGCTTTCAATTTTACCTTTTATTTTCTGTAATAGTTACAAGCAGTTTTCCCCTCCTTTGCTGCATTTGAATGGCATATTTCATTTCACACATCCATTGCTTTCTGCCCAGCACTGTAATTCAGCTAAAGGAAAGAGCTTAGTATTTGAAAATGTCAGCTGCCCAAAAGATATTTGAAAGTCTGTGAATGTTAACCTTTCTAACCTTTGCTTAAAGCCGTCTGAAATTAATTCTCCTCCCTGCCTTCCCATATCTAAATAAGTAGAAAGAACTATTCTAAGATGCCTATTTAAGCAGAAACTGATAGGAAGTGTATGATTTCTTTGGGGAAAACAGGCCTCCTAATACATGTAAATAACTCCCATTCACATTACCAGAACTGCAGAGGAACGGATTTTCTCCCAAGATTTTTATTCAGTAAATTAAAGTCATGCTCGCCCCTCTCAGTGCCTCTTACTTATTCTTGTAAAATGTATATTTTTCTGATGTTCTGTGAACACCTTTCTTCTCAATTTACTGTGCATAAAATTAAATTAATAGCTAGAGATATATAAATAGTTTTAAATAATCTTAGAGCTCAGGGCATTTGTTTTAACAACCGATTATCAATTAATCAAGTCAAGATTACTGTCAAAGACATAAATCCTGAAGAAAGCTTTGAAATGATTATAATTTCAAATAGAGCTTTACAGTTTAACCTCAAAACACAACTGAACAACAGAGCCTCAATTTGCTGGATCACCATTAACATGAATCTGAGACTGTGTGTTATATGTTTAATTGCATCCTCTCAATATGAAGTAAAATGAAACTGCAGATCTGATTTAAAAAAAAAAAAAAACAAAACCAAAACCACCATGTAATCATTTCAAAGAAACAAAACAGAGCTACAGTTGTTTGTAAAGAATAAATAATGATTTTAAAATGATTTGTGCTTGAAGCAAGTAACTTTTTGTTATTGATACAGTATGTTCTCTCTATCACAACAGGGTTATTAAAACTCTTCTCCCAGAAATAAATAGCTTTTTCTTGACATGAATATCTTCCACTTGGACAAAACGATATGAGTCTACGGAGGCAAATCTGATTTTTTTTTTTTTTTTTTTTTCCCCTCTCTGTGGTCTTGAGAAAAGGAAAAGTTACACTCTCTCCTGGTGATATATAATCATAGCCTCCAGCAGAAAAACTTCTCTGGGCTACATAAATGGAAAAATAACCATGGTTATCAGGGCCAATATTAGGCAATGTGAGGTCACAACCAAGACTTACAAGCTCTACTTTTTTCCTTCTGAAATACTTAGCCTCCTCTTTCTTTTCAAAATCACATCTGAGCTCCATCTAGAACTCCACATCATCCATCCCATTTACACACATCATTATCTTCCAAAAAAAATGCTAAAGCTTTATGTTTCGCCTCCCACCTCCACTGTCCTACCACACATAGAATCATAGAATCATAGAACCATAGAATCATAAAACAGTTTGGGTTGGAAGGGACCTTTAAAGGTCTAGTCCAAACCCCCCTGCAATAAGCAGGGACATCTTCAACTAGATGAGGTTGCTCAGAGCCCTGTCCAACCTGACTTTGAATGCCTCCAGGGATGGGGCACCTACCACCTCTCTGGGCAACCTGTTCCAGTGTTTCACCGCCCTCACTGTAAAAAGTTTCTTCTTTATATCTAGTCTGAATCCACCCTGTTTTAGTGTAAAGCTATTAGCCCTTGTCCTGTTGTAACAGGCCCTGCTAAAAAGTTTGTCCCCATCTTTCTTGTAAGCCCCCTCTAAGTAATGAAAGGCCTCAATATGGTCTCCCCAGAGCCTTCTCCAGGCTGAACAACCCTAACTCTCTCAGCCTGTCCTCACAGATGTTCCAGACCTCTGACCATTTTTGCGGCTCTCCTCTGGACCTGTTCCAACAGGTCCGTGTCCTTCTAATGTTGGGGGTCCCAGGCTGCACACAGTACTCCAGGTGGGTTCTCAGGAGAGCAGAGTAGAGGGGCAGAATCACCTCCCTCCACCTGCTGGCCACGCTTCTTTTGATGCAGCCCAGGATAAGGTTGACCTTCTGGGCTGCGAGTGCACATTGTTGTCTCATGTCCAGCTTTTCATCCACCAGTACCCCCAAGTCCTTTTTGGCAGGGCTACTCTCAATCCCTTCAGCCCCAAGCCTGTATTGATACTGGGGCATGCCCCAACCCACATGCAGGACCCTGCATTTGGCCTTGTTGAGCCTCATGAGGTTCACATGGGCCCACTTCTTGAGCTTGTCCAGGTCCCTCTGGATGGCATCCCATCCCTCAGGTGGGTCAATTGCATCACTCAGCTTGGTGTTGTCTACAAACCTGATGAGAGTGCATTCAATCCCACTATGTCATTGATGAAGATATCAAACAATGCAGGTCCCAACACAGACCCCTGAGGGACGTCACTTGTCACCGGCCTCCATCTGGACATTGAGCCATTGACCACTACCCTCTGGATGTGACCATCCAACAAATTCCTCATCCACCAAACAGTCCACCTATCAAATCCTTATTTCTCCAATTTAGAGGGAAGGATGTTGTGAGCAGCTGTGTCAAAGGCCTTACAGAAGTCCAGATAGATGACATCTGTAGCTCTTTGGAATTGGAATATCTTGTCCCTTGGACAGTGGCTGTCAGGGCTGAGTTTCTAGATGCCAGGAAATCCCCCATGTCATGAAGCCTGGGAAAGTGTGAGATTTCACCATACAGAAACCAGTGCCTTGATCCTTTCTGGACCGCAGTAGTTCCCTCCATCCATGACAGTACTGAGTAAAGTTTTCTTCTGTGCCCCCAATGTGGAAATTAAATAGCCACTCCAGAATGGAGCCAGGGAAGAAAGCTACATTAGATGTAGGGTGAATGACTTGAGCCCCACATTAAAAAGTAAAGCAAAGTGATCCAACTTGTAGTAAATATTCTCAAACTCTCAGCTACTTAACCCGAAAATGTACAGGAAAGATTGATGGGTAAGCCCGATATGCAGAACTTCAGCTAAGTCTGATCCCACAAAGTCCCTGAGGTGTGATGGCTTATCAAAAAAAAAAAAAAAAAAAAGGTATCATCCTATGCAGCTGTACCTTTCTTTCTCTGTCACACTTTTTTTTCTCTCCCAATATAGCTAGCTCTTCCAAAAATATTGCTAGTTCTTCTTCCTTTTTATGGAGTTTCAAATTATGCCATCTAGAATAAATATTGCAATTTTGTTTCTGGTTATTTGCAAAGTAAACAGTGTTTAATCATTGGCAGAGGTGATTTGGCATGACATTTTCAAAATTGATTTATTGTGCTTTTTACACTAAAACCAAACTGGTTCTAATCTCAAATATGCAAAGGCCCATGATTGCACTGGTGAGTATGATCACAGAACCTATATGTTGCAGCTTACTGTGCTTTCTACAATTATTATTTATCCCCCATTTTACAGAGAAATGAGGTCCCAAAGCAAAAGTTTCTCTTCAGCAGGATCCTGTATGTAACCTCAAGAGCAGAATTCAATAAAAAATCTTAAGTAGGCACAAGAAAGAAGATTTAGAAATCCCTCCCCCCTCATCTCTTCCACTCTGCTTTTGGCCATGTGCTCCACCTACTTTCTGTTGATTTTGCAGCTCACTGTGTCCCTACACAAATGGATATAATTGTCTACTTTGTAAAACACAAGAGGAAAGGGGGTGAATTTAATATAGACCTTGTAGATCTTCACGTTGATACCAGTATCACAAATACTGTAATCATCATCGTCATCTTGCACTGCTTCTAAAAGATGCCACCTTGCCTCTGACTTGTCCATGGCTTTCCCACTTTTTTTTTTTTTTGCCTTCATGGGGCTTGTGCAGCAAGCTGAATCTGAAAATTAACTGCTGCTAAAAGAAACCCTTCAAATATGTCAGTTTTAACTTGCATTCGTTGCCTGATCCAGTTCACCACACGGTCGGCTGAATGTGCCTGCACGTGCAAAACTTGCAGCTGTGCTGGGCAGGAGAGAGGAAAAACTGTGTCTTCTGGAAGCCGTCTCAGTTGATAGCAACTTAAAACTTGACAGCCCAATGAAAGGTGCGGTAAGAAGAGTACCAGCCACATATTTTTAAATAGTAATTAGGAAGGACATGTATCCAAGAGGTGTAGGAAAACGTGGTTAGACATTGGCATCTCATTACAAGCCTAATTAAGAGCCCAATATAAATTTCAAGTGTGAAAATCTGTTCAGTCTACTGAAAATGATATGATATTTAATCACTCTGATGTCACAGTGATACTAATAAGCTCGTGTGTGTTGCTTATTTTATTGACTAAGTATGTAACAGAGATTGTTATGGGCATTGGAAAACCTCTAAGCTCTACTGATGAGATAATACTCGTAATGATGGTGGAAGGCAGACAATCTTTTATTTTCATTTGGCTGCTCTTGCTTGGGTTTTTTGAACACTGGACTTCGATAATATCAGCAATTACAAGATGCTTAGAATCCTGCCATCCTTTCTACTTTTTTTATGGTAAAATTACGCTTTCCACACGTAACTTCAGCATAATTTTGTTGTAAAGTGTAACCTAAACGATCTCAAATCCCTTCTTAAACTGATATCTTCCAGAAATTCTCCCAAGGATTTTTTCATCCAACACACCAACACCAGATATGATTTTGCATCCTTCCAAGTATGCTTTCTTTTATGGTGAAATGTCTGTCACCAGGTCTTGAAGTCAGTGCATGCTCTGCTGTGGAGACAAGTCCAATGAATCAGATCCTTAGACAGTAACTTCTGATAAGGACTGTATACTTGTGAAAAAAAAAAAAAAAAAAAAGGAAATATGTATGATAGAGCTGAATAACTTTTTTAATGTTGGGTTTTTTAGTGATTTGGAAATGAAGTCATCTTACAGTGAAAGTGCTTTAAAAATGCTGAATAAAAAAAAAAACCAAAAAAACTATGCAGAGTTCTTTGAAATCTATTGTGTGGAGAAACTGAAATGGCCCACATAATTTTGAGTTGTCCGTGTTTTTTGCTAAAATTAATGAAATTAACTAAAACTGTAAAATAAAAGTGATTTCAAACTGTGAAATTATAACCGTTAATTTTGAAAATGTCAAACTATTTTATTCTTTATTTCAAAATCAAAATTTTATTCAAATTCATAAAGATCACAAAATTCACTACTACTGAGTTTTCGTACTTTGTCAGAATGAGTTTGGAGAAAAAATTGCACTCACTTTTAATACTCCGTTTTATTAGAATATTTACTACTCAACATTATTAGGTACAAATTACAATCTTGTACAACCCAATACTCCTGGAAAGAAACAGCGTTGGTAAAATTGAAATGTAAAGTACCATTGTGAACTGTGCACCAAATGATGAACTATTTTGTATAACCAAAACTGAATCAGTTTTTCTCCATAAAGAATTATACCAAGAAAGGTAACAGACTGAACACTTGGAGACAACAAATAAAACAGCGAATGACCTTATACAGATTGTCTTCAAATTTCAGGTATTTTCAGATAGGCTTGGCTAAAAATATGGGCAATTTTTGTGAAGTTCTTCTTCAGTTCTATCTGAAGAAGACAATCATAAAATATTAGATAAAATAAAAGACATTATTTCTGTTTTATGAAGTTTCATTTCAGAGCATTCAATACGTATTGCATTTAGAAACAAATTCCATCTCCTAACTTCTGATAATGATATTAAGTGAAGAAAAACAGAATAAACGACAGAAGTTCCCAGCTGTTGCCTAAACTTCAAACCACAGAACTAAACATACTGTGTATTTTAGATCACAAAAACTTTGCAATGAATTCATGCACTCACGTACTTAGAAACACTGGAAACTAGAAATTTCTACTAAGCTTTTATTAAACTCCTTACCAAGAATGAAGAAAAAAGAAAGAAGAAAAAAAAAAGAAAAAAGAAAAAGGAAAGCAAAACAGAACAAAACAAAACACACTCCTTTAAAGAGATACAAGGCAGTCCCCGTGTCCATCCATATATTTCTGCACACATTAATTTTTTATGTTTGAACATGGGGGGATAAAAAGTAAAACAAAGCAATCAAAGCTTTCTCAAATTAGGACGCATCAGTTAAAGATTTTCCCTAGACTGTGCAGTGCTGCAAGGCAGGCTCCATGCTGTTAAAATCACCTGTTCATCCTGTTGGAGCATAAGTTTGCACTAACACTTCCAGTATAACATAAAGGTATAACATAAATGACACACACTTTCAATCAGTCCTAAGAAACCCAGTCCACTTTCATCTGTTGGAGAACAGATTTTCGTTTTTAATGATTTAATACTGCTACTCTCCTCAGAGTTTTAGGGAAAAAAAAAAAACATTCACTTCTGATACGGTATTGGGGTCCTGTGGAGAGTAGAACAGATGCTTATTGAGATCTTCCAACTCAGGCATCTGTTGTGGACTGGGGGTATCAGGACTCAGTGATCCACATGACACCTTCCTAGACTGTATTTTCATACAGTAACAATAATTACAGTTGCATAGCCAAAGATTGAGCAAATATCATGTAAGTAATAGGACTGAAGTTTCTGTTACTGCCAAAAAGATGCAAATTTTGTAAATTTGGCTATCAATAGGGAATGGGGTAGAGTTCACATATGAAAGACCTGTAACACTTTAAATGAGTACATACAAGAGAGATTTACTTGCAAATAAAGAAGTAATAATCTGTTCGGAGTCAGTCTTTGTGTAATATATATGGGACAGAAATTTTAGAAATTTGTCAAACGAAATTAAATCAAATATCTCACAACAGATTATTTCCTTCAACTTCTCACTGTTTAATTGACCTTTTAGCACCACAAATTCTTAGTGTAAAAGTTTACAAAAACACTGAGTCATATATTTTACATTATGGCTTCTGGAACACTGAAAATGAGATTAGGAGACAGTGATGCTGAATTATTTAAGTTGAAACCCATTTTCAATGTACATTAGTGTACAAAAAATTATTTCTACTAGAGATATATTCATAATGAACAACACAGTGCACATAGTTCAGTGCAAATGGTCACAGCAACTAGAATGTTATAACAGTATCATTGGGAAATCACAGTCCTGATGAAGTAATTGGAGACATTCTTATCAGCTAAGCTTTATTTGGAAAACACTGTAATTTGATTGTGATATATGAAAGTAGGTTACAGAATTTAACTGATACATTTATTTCCAATGTTTTTAGTTAAAGTCTGCTAATTTGATAGGCAGATTAATTGAGTCTACACAAAGGAAACTAAAGTCATGTAATTGGCATTTACAGGTATGGTCACATGTCTACACTTAACAACAGGAAAATTAGGCTAAATTACTAAATGCTATATAGCACTTATTTGATTACTAGCCATTAATAATGATTTTCTTATTTTAAGTAACTTATTTCTGTAGTGCCAAACTTCAGACAAATATTACAACTCTCTTTTCAACAAGTAGAAACAAAGGAAAACCTGGGGAAGTACCTAGCAATTGAGGATGTGACTTTTCAGGATGAAAACTTGATAATTTGATAATTATCATAATTATAATAATTTATATTTGAGCATATTTATATTTGAGCATAATTTGAACAGACCTCCTATAGCCTGTAGCCTTCAAACCTGTTCTACAATATCAGCCTATACATATGAAAAATGTAAAATTCCTTAATCACAAAGAAGCTAAAAGCAAGATGACATTACAGAGCAGCAATTGGTTTGCTGGGGGACAAGGAAAAATGTCACAGTTAAGCTTCTGAATTCTTACTCCTGTCTCCTTGCTAATTATTTTGTAACTTCACTACAGTTCTGTGCTTTGTTCTTGCAAGCTTCCTAGTGGTTTAAAGTTCAGTTTAGATTACCACACACTGGTACTTGTAAGCGCCATGGGCTTCGCATCTGTGTTAAGAGGAAAGACAGTCAGAGGCCATCATGTAAGATGGAGAGGGTAATGGCTTCAAACTAGAAGCCCTAGATTTAGGTTAGACATTAGGAAGAAATTCTTTACTGTGAGGGTGGCGAGACACTAGAACAGGTTGCCCAGAGAAGCTGTGGCTGCCCCATCCCTGGAAGTGTTCAAGGCCAGGCTGGATGGGGCTTTGAGCAGCCTGGTCTAGTGGGAGGTGTCCCTGTCCATGGCAGGGGGGTTGGAACTAGGTGATCTTCAATGTCCCTTCCAACCTAAACCATTCTATGATTCTGTGATTCTATGTAGAAGGCAGTGGAGGTAAAAGCTAGCCTGTAAGATACTTCATAGGCCAAATAGGCCTTATATTTCAGATGTACGTTGGAGGATAAACTGACAGTTATTTCTATTGCAGAATTCTCCTGCCTCATGTCTTGATTAAAGTCTCTATTTGGAAAATAAAAACAACAAAAAAACCCACCATAGGAATCTCAGTTTGCTCATTAGGTCACAAAACATTTTTGTCTCTCTTTAAGTGATAGTTAACAACTAATAAATCATAACAAAACATTTCCCTTAAAAACAATTTGTGCAGTGAAGCAGTTAGCTACAACAACCCCTTAGCTAAAGACAGCTGGGATTCAGACTGCAGTTTTAATTAGTAAATCAGCAAATGTCGTCTAAAATATATTAAAAAGATATCTCACAATTAAAAATAATTGCATTTATTTGGAGGCAAAAGCCACATGTTTATACTTAGCCGTTAGAAAGTTTTTTCCAAGTTAGTACACTAAGGAGGATATTAAAAGCTAAAAGTGTTAGACAACATGAAAAATTACGTGTCTCATTCACTTGCAGGAGATTCTTGCACAAATGAGGTCTGTTTATAGGGAAGAAATAAATGTAGCATATAGAAGCTCTTAAAATGATTACAAGAAAAGATCCCAAGTAGCCCTAGCAAATTTTCAGGTATAAAAGTCTCTCCAGAAGATATAGTACTTAAAGATACTTAGTTCTGCATACATATTGAAGAAATAACTAGAGGAATCAAAAACAGTGTGTCCCCTTTGACCAGAGAAAAGAAAACAAATTACCGATGTATTGAACAAAGACTAAATCAAGATGTTGGGAGCCACTAACCAGTTTTGCCATTTTACTCCAAAATTAATAATTTTGACAAACTTGCAAAAAATAGATGGAGTTTTCAAAATCGGACTATAGAAGCCTAAGTCCCACTGAAAGTCAGTGTGACCTGTGCTTTTCAGCCACTTAGATTTTATTGAAAATATTCCCTTTGTACAAGTATGTATCTCTTGCCATATCTATTCTTTTCCGCAATTACAAAAAAAAAATAAAAATCTAGATGACACAGACAATCGGAAAAGAATCTGTAGAAAAAAAAAACACTTGAAGTGTAAAAATAATCCAGGTTATAGATTTTGGATGTTGTATTTATGTCACCATACTAATAAAGTGTATGCATTCCAGACTACTGCAAAATTCAGTCATGAGTGGTACTTTTAACCATTTCTATTCACACTGCATACATACCAAATCCCAAACTCCATGGCTGTTCAAAATGAGACTTCATATACTACCTAATCTCTCTGATCTAAAAAAGATTATATTCAAATTATATTCAACATTATCACTCCAAAGACACTCAACTCAGTCTAGTTCAACTTTCCTCTTAGAAAAGTTCTCTATATAAAAAAAATGTCAGTCCTTTGGAATTTTAACTTACATCTACAAGAAACAGCAAAATTAGGTCAAATAACTTCATTTATCAAATTAGATATTTTTAAATTATTGGCTTGGAAATTCAGTGATGAAAAATATTTTCAGCCCTCCCCAGCACTTTCCACCAAAGAGCATGCTTTTATGCTAGCAAAACAACAGAAATGCAGCTTACGTCTTCAGAGAGTTATGAAAAGGTTCATTCAACAGATCTTTTGATTTTATGCTTTGTAATGAAGGTGTGCAATTTCATAAGTGGATAATACTTTTTCACAAAATTTGTATTGCTTCTCTAGGTCCGGTTACATCTGTAGTATATAGCCTTTAACAACAGCTTGCTTTTTTTTTTTTTTTTTTTTTTTTTTTTCTAACTTGCTGTGTAACAAAAAACTTTGGGCTCTTGCTCATGTACAATACATGTATCACTTGCTGTTACCAACAGCTTGTGAAATTGAACATTTAAAGGATTTTTTGCCATCACTCCCACCATTCAACATGCTGCAGTTGTAGATCCACAGCAAAATTGTCTTCGCTGTCTTGAAGTAATATTAAACCTTGAGTTTATGGGTAAAAGGCAGAAGTTTTATTTTAGGTTTTCATATATTAAATTTTTTGGAAAAAAAAAAACTGAAAGGAAACTGGGAGGGAGAAATACACAGGCTTCATAAATATAAAAAATATATTTTAAGGATTGGAGCAGTAGTTTCTGCAAATGATGTCAAGTCTTGTCACCATTATCAATTCATGAAGGTAAACAAGGCTGGGGAAGAAAGTATAACTAACTCCCTTCTTACATAACCAGAGAGAACAAAGAATCTGTTTTTTTAAAAGGACATTTAATGTGCAACATCTCTCTTTTGCTCTCAAAGTTGGCAACTTAATGCTTTTTGGTGTGTTTTTTTGCTCTATGACTTGTCGTAGACCCTGTAAACTCGAAGACAGAATGATACTCCTATAAATCTATCTCATAGAAATGTCAATGAATCATACCATATCTTCTAACAACGCATGTTTTGACCTCAGGATATGTCAGTTTTCTGCAGAGACCTCTTCTACTCAGCATGCTTCTTTTAGAGGTCTCAGCATATGAGTGGAATTTATAGCTGAAGTCTCTTTTTTTCTCTTAAAGACTGTGATACTGTGAAAGAAAAACTGTAACAGCTAAAACACATTGCAGACTTGTGCATATCTGAGTGCTGTGTTTTCTTGTTATTACAGTCCAATCTAATTTAAAAACAAGCAAAAACAAAACCACAAACAAACATTTGTAAAGGAAATCAGTTTATATTAGATTACAAAGAAAAAAAAAAACCAAACTTGGGACTTAAGACTTATACAAGAAGCATAACAGTGCATAGTGTAAAAGGTCATTATTACAATTCTTGATTGCCATATGAGACACAAGGTCAATGACATTCCACCTTCATTTATTCATTAACAGCAACACGAAACACACTATGAAGTACCTCCTTGTAATTATGTCATAATCTGTTTGGTTTCACAATCAGAAAAATGAATAAAAAACATTCTTACTAAAAACACACACAATAAGCAGGCTCTTTTTAAAGCATATTCTGAACTCCTATCAGTGTTACTTAAATTGATAAAATTTCACTGAGAAGAAAAACATACCCCAGTGCAGAAAGTGGCTTTGCTGTCTGTGAAGCATTGCACAAAGTGACAGAGACCAGCCTGATAGGAAGCACTGTGAAACACAGTCTTTTGTTGTCACCCGTGGAACGCATGTTGTTGAGTTCATACCGATGTTTTAATTGCATCTGTGCCCCTTTCAAGTGGTGGTGTTAAAAGGCTTATTCTACAGCATCCCACAATGTATAATAAGCATTCTTAATAATGCTAACTTACAGCCTGTGTGATGTTTGATGATGTTTCCAGCTTCCTTTAATCACAAACTCAGATACAAGTATAATTCAGAAACTTCAAACAACCACTTAGCACTCAGTCAACACAATAAATACCAAAGTACAAAGAGATGAAACAAAGTCAGATATTAAATTCAAATTTTTTTCCAAACATGGACCTCAAATATCAAAAATGCAAAGGAAGGCAGAGAACAGGAAAATGTTCACCATAAATGGTTACACTACTATTTGTAGCATGGCCACTCACACTTCTTTTACAAGAAGAATGTGTTCCTTCCCTCAGATCTATTCACAACCCATCAGCCAGAACAGTGCTATAGGTTTGTGGGATCACTAAATGAATTCAGCATGATAAATAAACCAACTGTAGAAAACTTGCAGTTCACCGCAGAGCACAGAAAAAGCCTCACAACATTCCAAAACCAAGCGCACAATGGAGGTGGCAATTGCACGTGATGGCTTGTATTTTGTAAAAATTTACCAGAAGATCCCAGTTTTAACAACTGCCTTGGGCCGAATACTTTTCTTCACCAACATTTTTTTTTTTCTCTAATGGCTGTGTTTTCTTGCTGCCCAGGAGAAAAATGAAAGAAAATCTTTACTTTTTAAAATATACTATCTGACGAAATCAATGACTAGGGATTACCCAAATTACTTTAACTGTGTGCTGATTATCTCATAAGATTATCTCTTCTTTTCGTGTTCCGTTCATATAATAACTATATCTAAAAAATAAAAACAAAAAATATGCAGTAATTCATAGAATCACTCAGTAAAATGTAGCTGTTGGAAGAAATTTCCTGTATACTCAGAAGAGAAATTAAAATAAATGTGAAGAAATCACTTAACGCTATTGTATTTAATTAGGTATAGGCAGATCTCATTAGTAACTTTGAACTATTATTCAACTCTGGTTGAAAAAAAAGAAAAAAAAAAAAAAACACAAAAAACAACCAACAGTGATAATTTCTTAATATTCAAAGGTAGAGCAAGTGTATGTTGCCTAGACATTCAAGATTTGGCTTATTCTGATTTTGTACCTGCAAGAAAAACCTGAGTTTTCCTTCTTAAAGACACAGGGATGTCTGGCTTTTAAAAATTCAATATTTGCTCATAAAGAAAAGGAAATGAATAATCTTTCTTCAAGCAAAAATTATGTTTTTGAATTATGGTTAAAATATGCAAATGTTCTTTGGCAAATTGTCTTTCTGTATGCAAGTACTCTTTTTTTTTTCAACAATGCATAATATGCTCATATGTTATAAAAATAATTTTTACCAAATAGTCTGCAGAGTAATCCTGTTTTCTAAAATTTAGTATAGAGCTGGCTGCATGTGTCTCCTTTAGAGTCTGCAAATACTTGAACTTGTGATTGAAAAACGCAAGGAATAGTTTGAAAAAATTATTGAAAATTTGAATCATCTAATTTGATTAATGTAGGAAGGATATTAATTTATATTTTTATTTTTATTTATTGTTATGTTTATTATATTTAATTTATATTTATTATATTTAATATTAAAATATTTAATAGTCACACATTTCTTCAACTTTTCATCAACTAGACTAAGAAGAGCTTCAGAAGATGTTGAAGATGCTGAATGAACAGGAGAACTAAAGAGCTAATGAAAATGTTGAAAAATGTAAAGTAATATGCATAAAAAAACCCGCCACTGCTAATTCATGTTGAGATCTATATTAGTTATAACACATCAAAAAGTGATTGTAGAGTAATTATGGATAGATTTATTCTCGAAATCAAGAAGACAATCAGGATGATGGGATTATTAGAAAATGATTAGGAAATAAATATCACTAAAGAGTCACAGAATTGCAGAATGGTTGAGGTTGGAGGAGATCTCTGAAGGTCACCTGGTCCAACTCTCCTGCTCAAGCAGAGACACCTACAGTAGGTTGCCCAGGACCACGTCCAGACAGATTTTGAATATCTCCAAGGATGAAGACTCCACAACCTCTCCAGGAAACCTATTCCAGTACTCAGTCACCCTCATGATGAAAAAGTGTTTCCTGAAGTTCAGAGGGAACCTCCTGTGTTTCAGTGTGTGCCCATTGCCTCTGGTCCTGTCACTGAGCACCAAGGAAAGGAGCCTGGCTCCCTCTTCTTTCTATCCTCCCTTCAGATATTCGTATACATTGATGAGATCTCCCCCTGGGCCTTCTCTTCTCCAGGATGAACAGTCCCAGCTCTCTCAGTCTTTCCTCATACAAGAGATGCTCCAGTCCCTTCATCATCATCTCTGTGGCCCTTTGCTGGACTGCCTCCAGTATGTCCATGTCTGGTCTGTACTGGGGAGCCCAGAACTGGACATAGCACTCCAGGTATGGCCTCATCAGTGCTGAGTAGAGGGGAGGGATCACCTCATGGGACCTGCTGGCAACACTTCTCCTAATGCAGCCCAGGATATTGTGAGCCTTCTTTGTCACAAGGGCACATTGCTGGCTCATGTTTGACTTTGTCAGATCTGTCAAATCAGAAAGCTGTTTTTCTTTTATTTAGGTATTTACAAAAGATAAGCATACAGGGCAAGTAGATTCTCTGCTTCATGTTACACCTGGGAGCTTTGTTCCCAAAGGCAAAGCTTTGGAAGACACTGGACTTTCAGTGTCTGGACACAGCTTTCTCCTACACATCTGGGTTTCCTTTCAAAGGAAGACTAGGGTGATGTTCAAAAGACCAGGACTGTAAGGAGCACCAGTAAATCTGTAGGGCAAATCAAGCTCAAGAAATATCTCAATCTTTCATCTCCTACTCAAATCCAAGAAAACAACTGAGTTTTTGTAATTATTAATAAATTTGTCTCTTAGGTTGATCTTGCAGTTAGGTATGCTGGGACCTTAAATAGGTAAAATACAGAAAAGGATGTACAATTTTAAGTGCTTTCTAATAACTTCAGACAATTCCTTAGCAAAGCAGTGGAGAGGTTTTTGATGAGTTCTTTTCTATCTACTTAAATTTGCAATGAGTAAGATGGAAATACGAACATTTTGCTTGTGAAATGAAATTTCACTACCTTCAAGATGATAAAAATTCCAAACATAAAAATTCATCAGGAAGAATGGAAACCAAAGTATAATGACATAAATATATGATGCTTCCTCAAGTCCACCTAACTTCCTCCTAAAATAAACAACATACAAATTCATATTATGTTCATACAAAATATTAAGCTTATTTAATTGTCTACAGTTACAACGTACCTTTTAAGTCCCTAGCCAATTCTCATTTCCTCATCTCATGCATAGAGATGAGAATCAGTAGTAAATTATGGGAGGTATAACAGCTTTTCTGCATTATAGGAGCTGTAGTTCTGTATTTATGTCAGACATCATGTCCTCTAAATTAAATAAGTAATTGTTCTCAGTGAGATATCACTGGTGCCCAGTCAGTAGGTTATTTCTGCCCTTCCATCCTCACCAGGAAATGAATTACTGTAAAGGAAAAGAAAATGTATTTGTCGAGAAAAATGAAGGAATGCAAGGAGGAACCTGAAAACGCGGACACCGGTGCAAGGTGATCACCATGACTACAACAAGCCAGTAAAAATATTTGTTGCATATTACAATTCATGATTTTTTTTACATGGTTTACAGCTAACTATCTTTTGCAGACTCTATAGTTTGATAATGCAAGTTCTATTTTTAATATAAAATAATATAACATTTTTAAATTATTATAATTTGAATTTCAGATAAGTTCCAGATAGTTTTATTTGTAGGCACATTCTCCTAAAAAAAGGTAATTTTCTTCTAAAATGCAGCCCAGGAGGCTTTTCAGCCTTTGCTGCAAGAGCACATTGTTAGCTCATGTTCAGTTTGTGTTCACCAGTACCCTGAGGTCTTTTTCTGTCTATCCATTTTCAAGATGGCCTTCCCCCAGCATGCATTGGTGAATGGGGTTATTCTTCGCCAGGTGAAGGAATTTCTCTTTCCCCTTGTTGAACTTCATGAGGGCCCTGCTAGTCCATTTGTCCAACCTGTCAAGGTCCTCCTGAATGGCAGCACGAACACTCAGTGTATCAGCCAGGCCTCCTAATATTTTATCATCATCTCAGTTGAAAGAGAAAGGCTCCTCCAAAGGCAGTTCGCCACATCTGTACTAGAACAAAATGAATGGTGTCCTGAGGATGCCCATCTCTCACCACTAAGTACTGTTGTGCTAAGATGGATAGCTTGTACTACATGCCGAAATTTCCAACTGGCAAACTTGGGAAAGGTGAACTTATGCTAAGTGCTTACGCTGTGTGTCAAAATAAAGAAGTATGGGAAATCCAAAAGTGTATAGTTAGCTCATCAGAAATTAACTACACTTTTCTCAGACTTTCTCTTTTTAGTAGTGGGAGTCTTACATTGAATTCTAGTATAACATTTGTCACACAGAACATATTTACATTTCATACAGTAAAGAAAAAAAAAAAAAAAAAAAAAACAAAAACCCCAAAATACCAACAAACCAACAAAAAATCCTCCCATTCTTATTTACCTGGTGTGGTAAAAAATTTGTCCCCATCTTTCCTGTAAACCCCCTTTAAGTACTGGAAGGCCGCTATAAGGTCTCCCTGGAGCCTTCTCTTCTCCAGGCTGAGCAACCCCAACTCTCTCAGCCTGTCCATGCTCCAGCCCTCTGGTGAGTTGCTCCAGACCTCTGACCATTTTTATGGCCCTCCTCTGGACCTGCTCCAACAGGCCCATGTTTTTCTCTACTGAGGACTCGAGAGTACTGAGTATGCCCTACTCCAGGTGGCGTCTCACCAGAGCGGAGTAGAGGGGCAGAGTCACCTCCCTCCACCTGCTGGCCACGCTTCTTTTGATGCAGCCCAGGATAAGGTTGACCTTCTGAGCTGCGAGTGCACATTGTTGTCTCATGTCCAGCTTTTCATCCACCAGTACCCCCAAGTCCTTTTTGGCAGGGTTACTCTCAATCCCTTCATCCCCCAGGCTGTATTGATACCGGGGCTTGCCTGGTACTTAACCGCCTTCTAATTTTCAATTAGCTGTACTTGTACCACATCAGAATGAATAATGTAGTATTTTCTTCTGCACTGCCCTACCAATTCATTTTGCAGCTTCTTCATTGATATATAAAATGCTATACTTTGTACAGCACCGCACCTTCTCCTGGCCTTTCCTTATACTTCCCCTCTTTCCACAGCTGAGTATGTCCTCATTCTCCCATTGTATAAATGACAGCTCGGTGTGTAAGGACAGTAAAAAGGAAGTTGTCTAGGGAAGAACAGCAAGTATCTGAATCATTTTTCAAAAGATGGAAAAGAAAAAGAACCATACTGCTCCACTGGGACCTTGCTGCTGCATCTCTTCCTAAAAAAAAAGGAAGCCAGTTTGCCTGTATATTTCTTTGTCAAAAAACTGCATGGTTCCTAAAAGACGAGTTTCACTTTACGGGATGTCTGTTCTTTTCTGTGAGGTGAGGTTAAGAAAAGCAGTTCAAAGAGTGTTTACTTCTTGATAGTCTACAGACCGTGTTCAAATTTCTAAGATCTGCCGTAATTTGATGACTGGAATCATTTGAGGCGATCCCTTCTGATCCTTCTAGGTACCTGATCACTTCTAGGTACAGATTGCCCTGAGTAAAAAGGAAGCTAGGGCATCTGTAGCCTCTGTTGCAGCTGTCATCTGATACAATGCATTTGTTCTCAGTCCTGCAATGTGCTTGCAGCCATTCAACTGCACAGCTTCCTCTTCCCACACTACCATTTCAGAGACTCTCCTTCCCCTCTGGAAATCTCAGCTCAAACCAGGATTCCTGGCTGTAACTGTTCCTCTACTTGCCAGCTCACTCGTTAACTGAGAAATCATTTGGCACAGCTTAAATCTTAAAAGTATGCAGAGAAGAGTGTAGCCTACTGTCTATTGCTGTCACTTATGTAATTCACTGCATGAGAGGCTATCCGTAGACCTAGAGAATCCAACATTGTTAATCTGAGGTGATTTTTAAGGGGATGGCAAATCGAGCTGTTTCTGTTTTCTTTTTCAAAAATAGCTATGCTACAAAGCAAATTTGTCAAGAACTGAAAAGGCAAAAGAAGTCAGACTTAAGACTGACACCTTAACTGCAAATAACACAGCCTGCCCAAGTGCTGCAGTAACAACTGGTGTCTGCAAATCTGGGATTTAACGTGCCAATTTTTTTTGGATGTAGATGTGCAATACAGGTAATTTTGCCAGGCTCAGAGGTAAAAGTTACACATAATTCCTCCTCAGGAAGATGTAGCAGGCAAGCTAGGTGAAATCACGTCCTCCTCCTGTCTCCCCTGTTAATAGTGAGTTGTGCATGCTCTAGATAACATTCCATGATCCTGGTTCTGTGACTATGCAGACCTCCATCTACATTCTAGATGAATTTTGCCCTACTTTCCAATGTATATTGATTATATATTACAGGGTATAGGATGTAATTTCTGATAATAACTTAATTTTTTTTTTAAAATAAGGGATATAAGCAGGTGAATTTGTGCCACTTATACATCTATTGAGGACATATATCATTTGTACAAAAGTCTTGTTCCATTCCTCAGGTACAAACAGATCGTGCTTTGGAGATGTATCCAGTGCTGATTGCTAACATGCACCTCAGTTAGTGAGGATGATTATAATGTAGAATAACCAGGAAGTTTTCAGGGACATTGTTAAAGAGGAAAGAACACACTACTGACAGGTGCTCACACTGAGGTCAGAGATAGAGTTAAGGCTAGAGTTGATTACACTACGCTCTGAACTGTCCTAATGGGTTCCTGCAGAAAAGATCACAAAAGAAGCTGCAAAGGGCTCTGCATGAGATCCTTTCATCCCTTGGACCCGAGGTGAAGACACAGATCAAGTGCCCCTTAGTCAAGGGTGGTTAGCAAACAGGATGATAAATCTCCATCAGAGGTTCAAATGTCAAGCAAAACTGGTAGGGCGACCAAATTACTTGGGACTGGGTTATCTGGCTCTGTAGGCATATAGCAGACAAACGAATGGTGATGTTAAGATATTTTTGAACACTTATTTGCTGGCAAATAAAGAAGATGAGAGAGATGGCATCTTTTTCTCTTCTTTTAAACCAAATAAGAATTTGATGGGTATTATGATACCCAGAAGAAAAGCAGCTGTGTCTGAGGAAGGGTTGGGAATAATAGGACTGTGCACTGTAAAGTATCTGTTGAACAATGAGAACTGATCAATCAGCAGAATGAAAATGTGCTCCTAGCCTTGGATTCCTGGTATTTTTCCTCCATATACTTTGGATACCATGTCATCTCTGAGAATCTGGGAAACAGTCTTTGTTCAAGCCACATCTCTGACAACTTTTTTGAAAGAAAATATCACCACTCTAACCTAGTACCTAAATCCAGTGTTTGGCATATAATAATAACATTCTCCAGCAGAGACATTAATTTCCCAAAGTACGCCAAGACCCTTCTGAAGACCTCCTTTTACTCAAGCCCTACTCCTCCTTATAAATAATTCAAAACAGAAATTTTATTTTTTTTCTATATCTGTTTTCAGTCTTTCAAGTCTTTGTCCAGACTCAATATCAGGACAGTTGCCTACAGCACCTGATTTAAGTTTTTTGAAAAATACTCATGTGATCTTATCAATTTACCCTCTTCTCAGTACAAAAATATGCTCTCAACATAATTCTCTTTTTTCCACTCACTGTTTCAGTGTCCCTACCCCTCATCACACTGACCACATATTTCTGAATGTTATCTTCGACCACACTAATGACATTTTTCAACCCATGATTTACATTAATTTCTCCCTTTTATTCTTTTTTATACATTTACACACACACTTCTGCTTTTGTACATAAATACAGAGCTTTTGAACTCAAACTTCAAAATGCTGGGTATGATAGTAGTACCATCAGAGGGCAAAACAGAACAGTAAGCAATTATCTATCATTTTGTGGCTTGGGTGATTGTCAGTACTACATGGCATACCAGTTCATATAGATATATTTTTTATTGTCTTACAAGTTTTATTTTTATTTCTTATTGGCTGAATCAGATTATTTTTTAGCTGAAGAAGCTTTCTTACCTGCAAAAATGTAATTTGCTCTTATATAATAAAGCTCTCTTAAATAAATTTAAAGGTACATATAACTTTTCTTTCTCAATTTTCATCATAATTTTTGACACTCAAAACATCCCTGGTTTTGTGGTATATATATTTTTGTCTCCTTTTTTCATTGCTTGTGACAACAACTTTAACTTGGGTATCAGCATCTAAGGTCTAATCTGAGAAAGTGCTGCACTTCCATGCTGAAAATGTTTCTATGGTTTTCCGTTGATTAAGAAAGCATATGACAAATACAAAAGGAAAAAAAAAAAAAAATGACCGTGACCTTCCAGCACTCAAAGAAGAAAGATTTACTTGTTTTAATCAACAGAAAAATGCTGGTTTGGATGATTCAATGAGTGAAAGTAAATAGAGGAGATTTATTTTCACTGGAGGCAAGGGTGAGGAATGACAGCTTGGCTACCCACTTGCATATATATCCACCTAACCAACATGCACCTGTCTAATTCAGATGCAGGTCCTTTTTCTGTTAGTACATTTGCTTTGTTTTTGCAGGTGAAGGAAACCGTAGGGGAGATGTTTAATTGAACTCTGGTGTGGAGGACAGACACAGAGAAAGCAGAATGGCTTCCAGCTTTCACTTACAAATTAAACAAAATCCTCAGGGATCTTTAACTGGCAGACATTTGGAGGAAATTAAATGCTAATGTGTTCAGTTGTACTTTTTACACCCACAGACATCAAATATATAAAGACATTAACTTCTCTTCTGTTGCTGCAAATTCATAATATATGCACAAGGTATAAGGTTAAATCTTATGAAGTAAGGTAAAAATTCAATATCAAATCGTGCACTTGCAATATAACATGAGCCCAGACATTTTCAGCCTTAAACTGTTTAAATAAATGACTAACACTTTTTTTATGTGCAAAAATATGGCACTGCTGCAGAATTAGAGAAGGTCCTTGTTGAATACTACAATGTGAATTATGCCCAGGAGAATACAGTAAATGAGGTTCTGGGACGGCATGAAAGCTCTTATGCATAAGCTTTCAATACCTCCATCCAGGGAAGAAAAATGTTTTAAATATTTCCCACTTAAGAGCTTCAAAAAAGACTTCAGCAACTCAGGAGAAGGAATATCTACCAGTAATGGCACAGGGTGAGTGCAGGTCACTGTGGTTAGAAAGCTCATGTGCTTTATCCTACTCTTCTTTTTTGTAGGTTATGACAAATGTGTGCATGTGTCCAAATGACAAATTATAGTATTCTTATGTATGTTTTGTTACTGTCCTAAACTATCAGAAGGATAGTATCTTTAGGCAAGAGCAGCATGTAAACAGCCGACTTAGGAACTAATTGTATGGCAAAATGGTTTGTGAAAGCATTGGAGGACCACATGAACAGACTTGTAGAAACCAGTCAACAGCTGAATTTATAAAGAGGTGGTGAATTATATAAAACATATGCTTTAAAATAGGAGGGAAAATAATGGAATTAAAAGGAAAAAATTCAATGGTTTTGGTTTTCTGCAAATAACAAAAAGAAATCCAACTGTTTCCTTAGAAACCAAATATTGGATACTAGCTGAAAACCTCACTGAGTTCTCCCTTAAGCTTAAGGGATGCCTGAGAGTGACGTTTATATGACCTAAATTTTATCTATACCTGAACAAGGCTCATTTTGAAGTCAGTGAAGAGAAATACTTATTGAAAAGACAACTTAGATGATTAATCTTTAGGTTTTTAACACTAACTGAGATGAATTATGTCCCAAGTTCTTACCAACACCAATGCTTGACATTATTGAATTGCTTGGTATGGAAACTTGTAGCAGTTAGCATGTTAGGCCTAGTTGAAAGCAGTCTTAGCATAAGTGGATCCCTATAAGATAAGTTGACCCTATAAGAAAAGGGAGTAGTTAAGCAGAGAAGTAACTTAAACATAAACCTTTGAAAGTGTGACTGTTGAGATCCTTTGAGACAGGAAGACTGAACACCAGCACCAGCCACTTGTTGGGCATCCGGTGAATCTGAATGGGCCAGTCAAACTTTGTGTATTCTCTACCCCATCACAGCTTAGACAGTGTCCAGAGTTGTTCAGAGAGAAAACCTCAGGGACCCTACAGCCCTGCAACAGGGTCAGGATCATCTCTTTGAATTCCAGAGATGCCTGAGAGGAGAAGAGCACTTGAAGCTAAAGAAGGACACATGGCATATCTGGAACTCCTGTACTGACCCATCAGTCTCCCCTGAACTTCACGTTTTCTCACAGAGAACAAGACAGTCATGTAATTTGTAAAATTGTTTATATCTGTGATGAAAGGTATCTGAATCCACTCAGTCTCCACACTATAATTTGGTCTGAAACCACGACAAGACCACAGCTTGTTACTTAAAAACATGTCTCCCACATGGCTGCAATATGGAATAAAGACAGGCTGTAAGTTTGAGCCTTATAGAAAAGACGGACAGAGTTCAGATTTCTTTAGTACTTTAGTTCTTTACTTAGTTCTTTATTAGTACTTTAGTTCTTTACTTAGTTTACTTAGTACTTTAGTTCTTTACTTAGTTCTTTATTAAATGAAATAAACAAACAAACAAAAAGAAAACCCAAACCAACAAAGCATCAGATTACAATCAAGAGAGATCTTCCTGCTGAAAAATTTCTTAACACAGATGATTAGACTAACAACTGTCTCAGTGGAGCACTTTTCATTGAATCAGAGCAGAACCAAGTAAGGTCCAAATTTTCCATTTCTGTGTTGTATCTGGTATTCAAAATTAAAGCTCTATATGCATTGGAAGAAATCCATTAGGACATCTGCAAACTAGACCTACAGTACTTGTAGTTTAGGAAAGCTGTAGGCCAGAATGAGAGCTGTACCAACAGCAGCACAAAGTGAGAGAGATAATTACAACAACTCTGAAGAGAATTTGATTGACTGGCCAAAAATTATCTTTGCCTTACTGGTAGCACATCTTTTATTCTGGCCTCCCACTCCTGCTGCTGCCAGGTTTAGTTACTTGCTATGTCTGGAAACAGAACCCTCAAGGTGGTCATTGTTCCGTTTGCTCTTGTTTAGTAATAAAGCACTGAGTTGCTGGAAGTGGTGGTTTTTTTAGGGGAAATTCAGAGTTTAAGGTTGAAATGCACTAGGAAAGCATTTCTTAATACTAGAAATATATATGATACTAAAAACAAAGCAACTTTTTGGTTTTTTTTTTTAACATATGTTACATGGAAAAAAGCGTGCAAAACCAAAGCACACCAATTAAGAAAGCAAACTGCAGAGTGCACTTTTTCCTTTACCTTGTATCAACATCAAGCACCTTTTCCTCAGCAACCAGGATACTGAGTGGCACTGCCCATTCACTGTCTTTCAGGTTAATAATTCTGAGAACGATTTCATCAAACAAAATTAGCAGCAGAACTGAATGCATTTTAATGCTTTCTAAGAATACTCTTGATTTTCTCTGCAAATTTAATTTCCCATCAAAGTAGGTTAAACTCTAGCCCACTCCCATGAGGTATGTTTTAAAATACTAGACCAGTTTAATAAAATCAGAGGACTTACATTACTTTAGAATTTAACCCTAGTAGGTAATGAGAATATGGTAGAGCATCTTTAATATAGTACATGTAATTAGCTCTTCCACAATTAGGAACTTGAAAAAAAGTCTTCACCTGAAGAACATCAATGTGATTCCAAATGGGAAAACAGAAAGCCTTGATATGTTTCTTTGATAACAAATTATCTTCTTGTTCACAGAAAGATATTTGCTTTACCAAAGGTTTCCAACTCCCCACCTCCCCCAATATTCAAATTATTTCATACTCTAATTCTTGAGTAGTTATTTTCCCACAATCATGCTGAACTGTGCCTTCATTGAAGCTGAGATGCTAGCCAGACTGCTGGAAGCTATCCAATGGCTACTCAGCAGAACTCAGTCTAGATTTATGAAAAACTATTGCTCAAAGTACAATGTTCATTCTTGTGAAATGTCAGTGAGTTAACTGGCTTATACCGGAAAAGTGAGATTCATATTGCAAGTTATTGCATATTTCAGATTTAGTTACAGCCATGTACTGACATCCATCATCATTCATTTTCAGGTCAGGCACACATGCTTTGACTTTACTTTTGTTTAGGGGTCTTATTTCCCATAGTACTTGGCAGTTACTATAGAAAGGTATACAAAAATTGCTGAGGAAGTATCATGAATTTTTGGTAGTTCATGTACGGTTTAATTACTTTTCAGGAATTTACAATACCAACTTGTTGCAAACCTAGTTTTGCAGGGTACAAAAAATACTTCTCAGGAAGACCTTTCCATTTCAGGAGTTTCTCCTTCATGAAATTCTGGAAAAAGTCTGAGTCTCAAGATGTAAAAAAGCTTTGAAAACTATTTATTAGCTGCTTGCTCTGAAGATAATTTCTCTGGACAAAAGAATTAATATTCCTGACTGCAGAAGCATAGTCACATACTAGAGTTTGTATGCCAGAGTATGCAAAGGTGAGTAATTCTATTGAAATGCATATGATTAAAATGCAGATAGGCTAAATGTACCTTTTCATCTTTGCAGGTTACAATGCATTTTGTGATCCAGAGGATTAAATAATAACTTTGCCTACAGAACCCCGCAGGAGACCTCCGCAGAGGCTGAGTTGTCTTTCAGAAGAAAGAAAGGACCATTTCTCTTTCTTGACCTGAAAGACAGAATAAGCATTATCTCCCTGGCAGACTTTCAACCCATAAATATGGTTCCCCAGGCTGTGAGAAAGACTAGACTTAAACCACAGTACTGTCAGCTCACATATTCTGCTCTAGGTAGTTCGAGGCACTTCTGTCTCTGTGCTGCATATAACATGCAGCTTGTTCTCAGCTTATTCTGAGGCACAGGATAGTGCCTAAGTATTCACAGGATATCTATTTTGCTTAAGGTCCAATGACGTAAAATTTAGGAGTTGCACCATCAGCTCAGGATTCCGCTCCCAAATCACAAGAAAATTAATCTTTTTTTCTCAAAATCCCTGTTTTGATATGGGTTTCAGCCTGTTTTATTTGAATGAAGAGATAGCATTTTCCATCTCCAGAAAAATATCCCAGTCACAATGTCACTGAGCTCTCTTTCTTTTCTGTTCAGCATCCCCTGACTCATCTGGAAAACGGAGACATAGTTGATTTCCATGTTGGCTGGGTAAATGGTCTAACTTCTAGGTGGTAGAACCTTTTTCTCCCTCTCTGACCCAAAGCATGTGTTTGGGATGGGGACACGTACATGTACTCACATAATTTCTAGCCATTCCTTGCATTCAAAATTCCAACTAGAACAAGCCCCACTAAAACGGAATATATTATAAATATATTATTAAAATTATTAAAATTTATACAATTTTATAGAATTAGGTTTTGTACACTTTATATTATTTATTAAAATTTATAAAATCTATTATAAATTTCTTAATTTATAGACTAAAAATGCCATTCTGGGGTTATCTATAGTTCTTTTAATATAAACTTTCCTCACTGAAGTTATTTCACATGCTATTAACAGTCAACATTAGAGTTAGGAAGGAAGATATTTCCTACTCTGATTTGAGGACTTAATCTAGTATTTCTATGGGACTCTGCACAGCCCTGTGTTACACAGATTTACCAGCTAGATCAGAAATCTTGGAACAACACTGCACAGATGTTATGGTTCACTTCACCAAATAAATTGTTCTTTTCAGTGGTCAGAACTGGAAGCAGAACTGGCCCTGACACAAGGAGATGAGCTATGGCTGAAGAACTGACAGAACTGGGACTGGGAGCTCCAGGGTTAAGGGGAAAAAAAACTGAGCAGAATCTACCTGTGGTACTGACTAGGCAGAAGTATCACAGAAGAGGCTTTACCTCTGGAGTGGCCCTGTATAGTGGTTGTCCTGTTATGACTGGGGTTAAAAATTGGACTTTATGGATATGGTTGCAGTAACTGTGGATTCAGCAAAACATACTTACATGGCAAAAAAAACCCCAACATTCTAGGTTTGTCTATAAAAAACATTTTAAGTGCTTTGACTTAAAATGCTGCTTTCCATTTATCTAAACTATTGAAAACTGCACTGGAAAGATTGTAAAGAATAAAATATATACTTCAAGGAAAAAGTATGTTTTAGTATCTTGGCCAAACTAGTCTTCCACTGTTATAAGAAAGAACATGCTGTTTTCTGAAGCACCTAACTGGTATAGAGGCATAATGTCTGTGGACTTGGAAGCATCTGGCAATAATATTCTACTAAACATGTAATTCCTTCTCAGATTATGGGACTGGATAAAAATCATGCAAGTTGTGAAAGGTGTTTGTGAATACCATACTAGAAAGTGTAATGAAATAAAGCTCACAGACCATTATTAAGATACAAGCAATGTTGGAATAAAGAAAGTACACTTTATAACATTGTAGAACACTCTACTTATAGGAAGGAAGTTTCAGTGACAAGCAAGTATAGCTATGGAATAGCTGCTGAATGGCTCTTGCTATTGGATAAACTGAATGCAAGTTAAAATTAGAATATCAGAGTTTCAGAATACAAATTTTGACACTGAAAGTCATCATTTTCATAGAACCACAAAATGGTTGAGGTTGGAGGAGATCTCTGAAGGTCACCTGGTCCAACTCTCCTGCTCAAGCAGAGACACCTACAGTAGGTTGCCCAGGACCACGTCCAGACAGATTTTGAATATCTCCAAGGATGAAGACTCCACAACCTCTCCAGGAAACCTATTCCAGTACTCAGTCACCCTCATGGTGAAAAAAGTGTTTCCTGAAGTGCAGAGGGAACCTCCTGTGTTTCAGTGTGTGCCCATTGCCTCTGGTCCTGTCACTGAGCACCAAGGAAAGGAGCCTGGCTCCCTCTTCTTTCTATCCTCCCTTCAGATATTCGTATACATTGATGAGATCTCCCCCTGGGCCTTCTCTTCTCCAGGATGAACAGTCCCAGCTCTCTCAGTCTTTCCTCATACAAGAGATGCTCCAGTCCCTTCATCATCATCTCTATGGCCCTTTGCTGGACTACCTCCAGTATGTCCATGTCTGGTTTGTACTGGGGAGCCCAGAACTGGACATAGCACTCCAGGTATGGCCTCATCAGTGCTGAGTAGAGGGGAGGGATCACCTCATGGGACCTGCTGGCAACACTTCTCCTAATGCAGCCCAGGATATTGTGAGCCTTCTTTGTCACAAGGGCACACTGCTGGCTCCTATTCAACTCGGTGTCAACCAGAACTCCCAGGTCCTTTTCCGCCCACCTGCTTTCCAGCATGTATTGATGCCTGGGGTCATTCCTGTCCAGGTGCAGGAGTTTGCACTTCCCCTCATTGAACTTAATGATGTTCCTGCCAGTCCATTTCTCCAGCCTATTCAGGTCCCTCTGGATGGCAGCAAAAATCTGAAGTATATCACCCGTGCTTCCCAGCTTTGTGTCATCAGCAAACTTGCTGAGGGTACACTCTGCCCCATCATCCAGATCATTAATGAAGTTGTTGAGCAGGACTGGATCTAGTATTGACCCCTCTTGTGCACCACAAGTTGTTGGCCTTAAGTAGAATTCATGCCACTTATCCCCACTTTTCTAGGACTGGCTGTTCTGTTCTTCCATCCCATATACCTCATCAGCTTTACCTCAAAAGAACAAATGACAACAGTGTGTGGACTGTGCCAGATACTTGTAAGCGTGGAATTAAATCTTTTAAAATAAAACCTTTTAAATTATTTAACATACCTATATAAAATAGAGGGGGAGAAAGATAATATAATTTTTGTTAAAACACAGTGTTTAAGACTTGATTTGACAACATTCAACTTACAAAATTTTCTGACTCTAAGAATAACAAAAACCTGTGGTATAAATATAGACAGAGAGAAAAAAAAGACTGGGTAATGTGAAATTTTCTGTATTGTTATCTGACTTCTATGGCTTTGGTGTCACTCATTGCGAAGTTTTATTCTCGGCTGTACGTATAGACCTCACGATTATCTTAATTTTCACTAACTAGAGTAAAAATATTCCTTTAATTTTGTTGACTTTCTGTATATTCTTTTCTGTAATCTTATGAAAATAAGCTAACAAATAAAATCAAATCCTTCCAATTCACCTTGAACGAGATTTCTTTTGAATGGAATTAATTAATTTCCAGATACTTTTAAGGACAACATAGCATACTTCTTTGTCTTGCCTTCTTTGGCTACCCTTTCAGTGCTATACTTACTCTGATGTAGACTGACCTTTGCAGATAAAGATTGTTTAATGATTTATACAATTCATTTTTGCAGGTCACTACTGCCTTCTGACTTGCCCCCATCAGTATTGTTTCTATATAATGTGATGGTTTACGTCCTTGTTGTTTTTTTTTTTTTTTTAATTTTGCTTGAATAAAATCTTTCATAAAACATATCTAAAAATGTATAAACCAGTAGTGTTGTTGAGTCTAGTATTTTGGGCTCAGCTATCCAAACTAAGTGTCCAGTACTATTTGAGAAGTCCCAGGGTTTCCAAGGCATACACCTTGAGCTGGAAGCTCTGACACAGGAGGAAAAAGAGACTTGCAACCAATTGTAGAAAAAGTTGGAAGCCAGCAGAAAATCCCGGTTGACGCTGAAAGTTTTATGCTAAGGCAGCCAGATCAATCCCAATGGAAGACATCACTGTGCAGAATGTAAGACTTCATTTGCGAGAAAATACATTAAAATCTATTGCCTCTTTGTTTTATACCCATTGCTATTTCCATGCTTTTTTTCCCTCTCTGCTAATGTGCTTCAGATTGTCTAAAATGGATTTGGTAATATTCCAGAAATATTTTAAATTCTTTACTTGTCCTGTCTATTTCCCATTCTGTTTGCTAACCTACTTTAAACTGCTTTGTTCTCCATCACTTATGAGACAACTAGGATTTGAAACACAAAGAACAATAACAACCTAATTCTTGCACTATATACTACTCTCTTGCTATTGAGCTAATAATATAACAAATATGCCTAGTCTTTCACTTGTTAAAAAGAGTCCAGTTAGCCAAATTGCAGGAATCCATCACTAATCAATAGGATGAACATTCAAATAAAGAAGTAATAACAGTGTATGCTATTCTTAACAGCTAGAGCTTGTGGTGATTTTTCAAACTCTCATACTAGGCTTCCTTTTATTTCAAAACAAGTTCAATTCACAAAGGACTAACATGACTGGACCCAGGAAAGCTTTCCTGCTTCTTTTTTCTAATCAGAAATATTAGATATTTGATTAAATTAAATCATAACTTTAATATCTATGATTCATGCTACTTATCACATTCACTTTAAATTTCCTCATATATACAAGTATGTGTGTATACAGAATAATTTCATGACATTACATGACATTTAAAACCCAAAAATTTCTTTCAACATTTTTACAAGTTTCACAAAATAGTATTTTAAAATTATTTCTTTCATACAAATGAGCAAATCAGAACAGAAAGCAAGATTGTAATACGTGTGATCACAACTGACTAGCAACCTTCTGTATATTTTTGTCCCTCTCTTTCAGTGGAACTTCTTCCAGTCAAGCACTATCTGGAATAAGTATCTAATCTTATCACCTCTCATTAAAACTGTGTGCAGACCATTACTTGGGAATATACACATTTTTCTATATAGGAAATAGAATTCATCATTGGTTATGAGATCATGATTCATTTTTGTTTATAGTTTACTATTGATTGCATACACTTTCCACAACCACAACAGTTTTAAATGTAATAAATAATAATTACAATGTTTTATTTTACCTTACCTGTTTCTACAAAAATAATCAGAGCATCAAAAATGAAAAGAAACTATGGAAATGTGGAATAGCGATAGCTGAATAGACCAAGGAAGACAAGTTGCTACAGTGTTCTTTAAACACACAATTTTTAACACTGATCTTATGTTCAACTATTCTGCAGGCTCCTTTGGCATGCAAATTACCCACGCATTCCAATACTCTGCTTTTGTGGAAGCCTGGTAAGGGTTATCAAAACACTGATGGAAACAAATATTTGCTCTCCATGATTTCTGTAGGGAAAACATGACCAGAAAAATATGCAATAAACACTTTTCCAGAAGCTGGATTCTGTTTTGACTTAGTGACAATGAATTGCCAACAACATACATCAGCAATGGAAAAAATGGAGAAGCTGACAGCCATGTGTAGACATTGACAACTGGGAAATACAAGAAACTGGTGAAGGAAACCAAATGTATTAATGAAACTTCTAAGGCAAACATTAAGACTAACAAGTACTATAGTATATTGGAAACAAAAAATATTCTAGCACTGATATATGACCTAAAGTTGACACAGTTGGACAATTCATCAATCTGTCATAATGCAACATGTCAAAACAGTACAAGAATATTTCTGTGTTTGGAACAAAGCCAGGTGAAATATTTTACCATAAGTGATAAGAAAATGCTTTCTATCCCATGACTAAATAAAATGATGTTGAATGACAGCTGTTAAGTGTTTTAAATCCAGTTTAGATGCTATTTTAAAATGATAAAATATGGGCATAGAATTTCACCACGGCTTAAACTGAAAGGCTGTATTGAAATAAGTCAGAATACATATGCAAGCTAATCAGACTAACTTCCAGGGAAGAACATCAAAATTATGGATAAAGGAGCAGTCTGCATGACTGATGTTGATTCTTTAATATATTTCAGACTACAGTGTAGGGTCTGGGGAATTTGGACAAGCTAAAGTTCTCCCAGCATTTTAAAAGGGAAATTCGTTGACAAAGGCAACTATGGGTCTGTCAGCTTCACAAAAATCTCATAAAAAAACAAGAAAAAATTGATATGCAATATAGTTTATAAACGCTTCACAGACGACAATTAAATCATTGCCAATTCCACACAGCTTATATATATTTGTCTTCTCAGACAAGATTTATACATACGCATGTTCTGATATGCATTCATGTTTCTGTGCATGTATGATCATTTATATGGGTGCATATATGCATAATCATGATTCAAGACAAAGAAAACTACTCATAAAATAAGATTTCCATAGAATAAACCACTCAGGTTTTAAAGGTACTTATTAACCTGCCTATCATTCACTTTAGCCTTGCATGACATTATAATAAGAAACTTATACTAAATCATTCTTTTGTCATCTTTAAATCTATGAATCATCTACTCAAACAAAGCAATATACCATCAAAAGTTCTTATGCTGATATCTCAGGGAGGAAAGTGTTTTAGATGTCTATTGAGACTCAGGAAAAAGAAATCCTGTGTGATAGTTATATGGAGCTTTTTTTTTTTTCTTAGGAGGGAAAGTTTATGGGCTTCTGTTTCCTTCTGTTTTCTCTTTGCTTCCATAAAACAGCAATGTATAAATATGATAAATTCATACTTTAGCCATTTGCTGCTAGAAAAACAATACTTTAAGACAGCCCTGTAGTGGCCAGGCATTATTTGCTTGCTAAATAGTTAGTAATGCAGTTGTTTTGCCCAGGATCAGGTGAAGCAGGAACAGGGAATGAAGGTTGTGAATGCAGGTGAAAACCTTCCTGATTATAATGAAGCATCTAGCTAACTTACAGTGTGCAGAACTTATCACAAGGAAAAAAATTGTCAACTCAAGAGAAACAAATACGTGCTGACTCATCAAGCAGTGGTTCTCTGCAGCAAAGTCAGTGCAGGAGGAAAGAAGGTTCTAACTTCCTTCTCTTTAGGATTCCTCTAAATCCTCAATTAGATCTAAATCCTCATTTAGAGGAAGGTTGAGTTTCTCACCCTCACTAAATGCCTCACACAGATCCAAACTGTAGTCTCATGAAGTACATACCAACTTTATATTTAATTTAGAAGAAGATTTGACCTATAAAGTTTTGGAGGAAGAAAAGCATCCTGATTAAGAAACTTATGTAGAGATTGGCTAAGTGATCTTTGTTATTATATGCTTTCCCTCTTAATAAATTTTGCTTTCTGTTTTGTTTTTTTTTTTTTTTTAAAGTTAATATTTGGAAATCATAAAGCATTAACTCATATCTAAAATCTGTGAATTACATGAGGTCATAAATGACAACATATGACATAAAACTGGAAAAAAACCCTGCAGTCGTGTACATTGCAAGGTTCTTTTTATGCCTGAAAAACTCATGTAGAATGCTGTAGTTTGTTCCTCTCTGAGCAAGTGGTGAAGTGTCTTGCATAATGAATCAGCCTGCCTCAAAAGGTAATTTAAACTTTTTTTTTAATAGAGTTGAGAAACTGATCTGTGAAGGTCCTTAATGAGAATACACTCACTCATAATAGCAGGAGGACAGATAAACTTTTCCAGTTTTCCTTTTACAGCCAACAGATATTTATAAAAAGCAGAAAGTCTTGTTCGTGTTTTGTACATGCAGGTTTGTTTTTTTTTTTTCATTTAGGTAAAATAGAGATATTACTTTTTCAACCTTTTATGAAATGACTGGCAAAACGTATCTACTAAACACTATATAAAGTTGTGGCATAGTGTAATTGCCCCCCCTACAGTTCACACCTCAGTATTCTTCTACAGAAATTTTTGGAAGAAAAATATAAGTCATCATGGAGTGACAGAGTTCCAAGCATGTTTTCAGCCAAACATGTTGAAGATTAATCTCACATGGCACATCTTTCACAACTTCATATATTACTATTAAATAAAAAAAAAAAAAAAAAAAAATCCAGTTCTTCAACTCATTCAATACTAAAAGAGTAGTATTTACATTTACAGCATAGACCTGTGTAGTCTTGTAAACTCTCTTTAGGTTTCTCCACCACCTAATGTGTGAGAAACAAATCCCTCCTCTAATGATCCCTCACTATCATTAAAGGTAATCTGAAATCTCTGAAATACTAAGTTCAGTAGAACTTCAGAAGTTTATTAAATCCACTTTGCTTAAATAACTACTGATTTTGATTTTCACTGATTTTTAGCTTCTTTGGCTCCATCTTACAACCCCTATAGAAAGATTTATTTTTTTTTTTTTTTGCAGTTTATTTGGTGAAGACTGTTTCCATACTAACCATTACGAATCTCCTCTAGATCAGACTTGCTACAACTCACTTCAGGACCAGGAATTATCCTTGGCTTCATACCTTATGTACCCTATAGGCCTACAAGCTCTTCAGTGTCTTCCACGTGCCATGCACAACATTTTTCTGTTCCACAGATGCAACAAAATGTACCAATTTTTATAATCTCATCTTTTATTTCCATGAGCATAGCCTATGCTCACACAAGCCAGCACCAACTTCTGCAGATGTACAAGGAAATTCTCACAATTGTGAGTTGTTGAATTGGTATGAGAACCTGTGATACCCTTTCTAGGAGTGAAAAATTTTAAGATTTTTTTTTTAAGCTTTTCTAAATAACTTATTATTAAACAAGGCATCAAGAAGAATGACTTGCAAGCATGGCATATTATAACACTAAGCATTGGGACAATGCTTGGGTTTAGGGTTGGACAGAGGATCTTGCTTAGTGTGTTCGTTGCTTCATTTTTTAAGTTGTATGTTAGGCATGACCAAATATGCTATTCGGACCACTAAAAATACTAAGCCAACTGTAAACTTTGAAGAATGCTTTACTTTCCTTTCAAAAATCATTATCTTCCCTTCAGATTCATTACACTACATATAATTTGGAGCTAGATATAGATGCCACCATCTAACTAATAGTTAGATGTTTTGAATAGATTTTAGAGTAATTATATTATCAAAAGGATCTTTCATCTAAAATAAATGACAACAAAATTGGAACAGGAACCAAGCCCTATCCTGTTTCTAGGTACAAACATTAGGATAGAGAAAGATGCCTTCTTTCGCTCACTCAGTCATTTTATACTACAATCATTTGTGGGACAGTAAGAATCTTCAAACAGTATAGTCAGAGATCTCTCTCAGTCCTAACCACAAGACTTTCTCTAGATCTACTAATTGATGATACAGGTGATTTTGAACCTCATCAGGCAGAGGAATAAATGAACTGATGGCCTCACTCTTCATTGGTCTGTGGAGCCCTTTTAAAGTTATGATAATATGGGCAATTGCCTTTATCTTTGAAAGTAAATGATGGAAAAAATCTGTATTTTTTTTTTCTTTTGTCTGTTGGGTGTATTTTTAGCATTCCTACTAGATCAGGCCCACAGGAAATAAAAAGGAAAAAGATATTAGTTTCTGGCCTCAGTCTCGCTTCAATACCACGTAAGGTACTGCATGTATTTACTGATGCTTGCCATTTGTGTGATCTGCAGATATTTTGCTAAACCCCTCATCTCTTTTCTATCTCTTTGCTATGACTATATTTCTTTAGCACGAAGACAGATTAAGGAAGATGGAATTCTTTCCATGTGCTATATTACCCACTACCTTAAAATAAACGGCAAGAGTCACAAAGACAACAGAGATGCATATTAAGCATAGCCCATTGTTAGCTCTGTATCTCTTTGTTTTTCATTCAGTTTCTTTAAGAACCTGTTAATTTCCTCTCTTTCATAAGCTGTTGGGTTTTTTTGTTTGTTTATTTTATTTTCCTCCCCTTCTCTTTCTCTCCTTTCACTCCAAGCTTTTAATAGAGAAATAGAAAATCCTACTTTTGGCAGGCAGGAGCTAGATTAAGTCACCTCAAAGCCTATCTATTCAGCTTTCAGCAGCAGTCAGAATCTCTTGCTAAGGCAACTTGTTTTCACTCAGCAAGCAAGTGGCATTAAAAACAGAAATAAATAAATAAACAAAGACTTGACACAAGACGTAAGTAAAGACTATCTCATGGCAACAAATCCCTTCAACCTCAACCAGTTAATCACTTTAATGTTTCATGCCTACGTTGTCTTATTTGCTTCTGAAATTACCAAACTTTGCTAGAAAAATAAATCATCACAAGTGGATAACAATACTGTCATTCATCCTAAGTTAACCTAACTCTCTACTTTTCATTTCCATTGTTTGTAGGCAATGGAAAGAAATATGAATCTTCAGGTGATAATTCACTTCTTTAAGACAGATGTTCCACCACTATCAGAACATACTCTTCTGTTTCCCATTTCCTCCTTTTGTTATATTAGAAGCTGAGAGGTGCTAGCAAAAGTATTTGACTTTTAGACATCTTAAGTTATATGACATAAATCCTCCATAAGGTATATTTTTCATTAGTTTGTATTCTGTGCAATTCATAACATATACTGTGAGACACTGTGGGTAAAGAGATTTAATAATATAGTTAATTTTGTGATTTAACAAGTGTTATAGAATTACTTTAATCAGAGTTCAATTATTTTGTTCATGTTTGCAATTTAAAGGAGTACTCCCACTGACAAGGTATTTATTTTACAAGTGAAAAAAAAGCCCCAAGTATTTATCATAACAACGTCAAAAAGGAGAGGAGATAACTTCTATGTAAAACTTATACCTCTGGTTACCACTTTTTATGGTGGCACGGACAGTGTGTTTTTCTTATTAATTAGCTTCCATAATAAGCTTCACTTAATAAAGTGAAGACTGAAATGTTTAAAACGCTGATTTTTTCAGCATTGTTTTCATCAGGAATCCAGGTCACAAGGTAGCAAACCAAAGTCTATTCTTAGGAATATCACATTTTTAAGAAACAGTTAGATGGCTCATTAAAATGTTCTTTTATTTCAGATTTATAAAGGGGATAATTAAAATACTATGACTGTATCAGTGTATTCTGATTTTTCTGCACATAGTTTTGTATGCAGAGCTACTTGGACAATTTGATTTGATAGGCATTATTGTAAAAAGGTGATTTAAAACCAGTTTTGGCAATGTCAGTTCAGCCTTTGTGTATTGTGAAGGTTACCAAAGACTTAAAATAAAATGATACAGTGTGATGCAAAATTTCCGTTTCAATATCATCATTATTATAAGAAGCCCAAATATAAGTTTCTCCAAAACTATATTAGCTACAAAAACAGGCAGTGAAAATAACACATATATAAAAAATAGTCATATTACAGTACTCTGTCATCATTAAATTATCAGACAAGAACTCAAACCTTTAAGTTTTGCTCAAAATATTATTAGGACTTGATTGAAAGAACTCAATCTTTTGACGTTGTATACAAGCACCAATGAAACACATTCAAATGAATATACAATTAATTTTTTTTTTTTTTTTCACGTATAAAACGTCCCAAAACAGTCTTTCCCTTCCCCTCCTCCCCCTTTTTTTTATTCTTTTGCAGAGGTGTGGGGGAAAGTTTGGTAGAGCAATGACAGGAAGAAAAAACATCACAGATCCATAGAAATTGTAAATGTAGCAAACGATCCATGCTTGGGCACAATTTCTGTATTGTATTTACTATGGACAGAGACTAAGAAGTGGTTATGCAATAATAGATATATATTCCCAAGAGAAGTCTCCTTACCATTAAGTAAACGTTCAAGATCATTATGCTGCAAGGACAAACAAATCTTCATTGCCAGCACAGTAAGTGATAAAATATGTTTATTGAAAAAGGGAATGTGCATTTTCAATAGACAGAATGTAAAATAATTTGTAAAACCACTGCACTTTTTTAGGGCTGTTTTTAACATTTCTTTTTTTTTTTTTTTTTTAAGAACATAAACAAATGATTGACAATAAATTGTGGTATTGTAGACTATGAATTTGAAAGTTCTTTTTACTGATACAAGTGAAAAATCAGCCCAATTAAGCATTGCAATATTTATATTAAGTAATGTAATATTTTATTCACTGCACATTGCATTCAACCACATAATTATTCCCTTTTAGTTTTCAATTAAGATAATAGTTCTTAATTCACCTTAAAAATATGAAGAAAAGAAATATGCATGCAAACCTAACCTCAATTGTTTCTCTGTTAGCCAGACAATGACACCTTTTAATGAAGATGTTATTTAATTATATCATTGCCTTCTAATTTTAAGATCACCTGACTGAGGACAATTAGATACACTGTGGCTTGCACTGAGTGTTAAATTGTGACTGTCTTAATTTAGGCAAATCAAGACTGATATTTTGAAAGCATCACCCTCTTCCTTTGTATAGCCATTCTGGTATTTACAAGTTTCTTAACCTCCAAAAACTCCATAAATCTGATGAATCTGAAATTATTCAAGCCAATGTGAAAAACTTAACTAACTTCAGTGAGCTCAAATCAGACTCCAGATAAGAACAGCAAGATCAATTTTTCCCAAAAAAAAGTGTTATTTCTTAATTCAGCAATACGGGAAAAAAAAAAAAATAGTCAAAAATATAATACAGGCATAGAAGTATGACAATGAAATTAATTTTCTTTTAAAAGTCTTACAGAAAAATAAAGAGATTTTTTGAATAATGCCTCTTTAACCAATTCATTCACCCCACCTGGTTTCAATAAGCCACACTTTATTAACAGGCAGCTAGCTCTTTTCCCTGTTATAGTAAATCAATGGAAAATGTATCATTGATTTCAGGTAGAAGTGAGGGATAGCAGGGAATCGAGGCATAAAAGGGCAAAAAAAGAGACTTAAACACATTTGTTTTATTGATTACTGTTGATTATAACTGCAAACCCATTAATAGGTTTGCAGATTAGATTATAGGGGCCTTGGTTTTCGCCTTGCGTTGGACAGAAAAACAGAGAGAATACACACAAAAGTGAGACAGTTACAGCAATGAAGCCGTGCTGCAGAAATTATATTTACTGAGTGATAGAAAGACTTAAACAGGAATTCTGTATATGTACATTTGCTTAAAATATTCCAGCTTTTTAATTATAAATATAACTTAATGCATTTATATCCTTCAGAAGAAAGCTAGTAAGATAAGCTGAACTGTTAATGCTTCACTAGACAGTACTATTCCTTTCTTTATAAAACAAAATTGTTGCAACTTAATCCACCCAAAGTTATACCTTAGTTATAGTTTGTATGATACAAATAGTTACCTAATCCAAAGGTTACAAAAAGCTTAGTAAATTAATACATTAAATGATGTATGTGCACTTTAATTGTATTTATTTCAGAAGTCAAAATATCATAGCATATAGATCCAGAAAAAGGATTTAGAATCCCAAAATCAAAATTTTCATGGGGGTGGGAGGGAACAGAAAAAAAATATTTTTTTTCTGGTAAGGAATTTTTAGGTGGTAGTCAAAATGTGGTAGCTGATAGATCAGAGATTAAAGTGAGGTGAAATGTTGTCAGAACTTTCAGGTGCAGTTGAGAGATGACTACCAATAAGTTAGCGAAACAGCTCATGAAAAGATATATTTCCTTTATCAGCATTACCTAACGTATATTTAGAATTGCATGAAGAATTACTAATAGTATTATTGGATTTCAGTAGTTTCAGTAGTTTAAACATTAAGCAACGTAGCCAGCTTCTCCACACCTAATTGGATCTGTACGGACCAATAGAAATGAAAGGTTCAAGAGACGTATTGTTCCAGAGTAGTGTGTACCCCTAACCTGAAGTCCTCATCTCAAAAAATAGGATTCTGTGGCACAAAATGAGCTGTGGAGGACAATCCTTCTCTGCTTTTGCTTAGGCATGTAAGACAGGAAGGGGTCAAATACAACCTTACTGGCAAAAGTTGGGGGTGAAGGCCCTATAGTTCATAAGCACTTGCTGTTCCAGTGGTCAGACATCACCTGTCCTAAGCATGGCCACCCAGTTGTACAGCTGCACCCACTTATATCCAAGCTGAGTCTGTCCTGAGCAAACGTCACTAGTTTTCTGCAACTGTGAGAATGCAGATTAAATCCAGAGAATGAGTGATTAAATCCAGAAGGTGCCATAGGAGTATCTAATCTTTCCTTGTGCTCCACAAAAGACATGTAGCAAACCTTAAGTACAAAAGACCAGAACTTCCAAACTATGTGCACAGAAAGATACTATGAATAATCCAGGCCACTGTCAAATATCCTGGACTTTCCTCCTCCATAACCGAGAGAGACAACAGACAGTAGTACTTCACTTCCTTACAACATTCTGTTCTGTTGCAGACAACATAGCCCGGATTCTACTGTGCCATGATACAGAGAATGATATGGAGGGGACCAGAAAAACAAGAGTGACTTACTCCACTTGGCATGGTTGAGAGAATAAATGGGTATAAGGTAGGTTTATGTTCCCATAAATTCTGAGGATACCTGAAGGCAGCTCAGCCCAGCATCAACCTGAGCAGCTAAAAGTCTTCAAATTTACAGCATCCAATAATAATTCCCTAGACACTGTTGTGGCAACTAAGAATTTCTGAAGCGCGTTCAGCCATTATCTATACACCACCTTTTTCTGAGAAAACCGGAGGCGAGTCAATACAGGAACAAACTAATATGAAACAGCATCTCCAAATCACTATCCTTGCCCTAAACCCAAACAAACATATTATCGTCTCAGCAGTATCTTCCAGTCACCATGTTATTCCAAATGACTTTCGCATTAAAAAAAATAACATTTCATCAGCCTGCCTTTGTGCAATATATTGCTAGTCCCCTACCTGAGCAGCTCTGATAGTGCCAGTACAAAAACACATTCAATGTCATATGTCAAAGGAAAGAATGAAGCACCAATGTGTTCTGCGTACCAGATGCGCACAGAAGCATCTATGGTGCATGATTAGCATAATTTTGTGACATAGGTTGAACAATGAGGCAATTACAGCAACCATCCTGCATATCACAATCACCACTTCAGAAAACATTTTGTATACACAAACAGTCGTGCTGTTTGGAAAAGGAACTGACTCTCAGGAGAGATAAGAGCTGATCGATCAAAGTCTCTACTGAGATTATTTTAACCGAGCACGCTTTCTTACAGCTCACTGCACTTTAGTTTGCGTTTATGAACATGCAATGCTGAACACTCCTTGACAGACAATGATGATGTCTCTGTCTGACATGACTATTATGATACTGTGACTTTATTAGCATGTAAGCATTTTTCTGCTGATTTGTTTGGATGGTATGCAATGCTGATGCAACTCCAATGGTTTCACTGAGCAAAGAGACGAGACAGAGCATTCTGCAGTTGCATGATGTCAGCCCAAAACTAAGTTTAAAAAAAAATTGAAAATGGGATGCTTCCTACTGCTGAAATCAATGGTGGCAAATCATGCTATTTGTAAAATGGAATTTGAATTTAAAGTTATCTTAATTATCAAATTCACTTAAAGTTAATTATACTTTAAATCCACTTAATACTTTGTAATAAATGTTATACTTGTAATGGATAGGCTCAGCCAATTAAAACAATAACTTTTATGAGTGAGATGAGGCCAATTTAAAATAAAATTAAACTGTGGGTGGAACAAGGATTGAATTCCAATAGTCTAAGATCTCAGACACAATACACACTTACCAAGGGCATCTCCATCAATATGCACCACATCATTCTGCAGTACACAATATACTGAATTGGAGAGACTTTTTAATCCTTTACTATGGCCTCCAGCCACTGGCTTTGGCTTTCTGTAGATTAAGAACTGTTCTATATCAAGTGATATTTTAACATAAAAACCGGAAGACAAAAACCAAGATCTCAAACCGTAAAAGTTCATTTTGGAAACAGTTATTTTTAATTTCAAAAAGTTCCAGAAAACAATGACAGCCAGTTCTGAACCTCTATATAATTTATGTTAACACTTTCAAAGGAAGCTTGTGTTTTCTAATATTTTTGTAGAGCACAGTGAACCTTCTGTTGCAATATACGTAAGAAAAGACACGTTTAGGTTATTTTTTTATATAGGAATTAATACTTGCTTTTTTCCTGGCAAATTTCCAGACTCCTTGGGAAAACGGTAGAAGAAGGGAATGCATCATTCTTGCCAATTCATCAGTTCTTTCAAGACTAGCTCTGTTGCCAACTTTAATAAATATTTCACATTTACAAATTAGCATTTTTAGTACCTAGCCCTTCTCTGGAGTTAGCAGTCAGGTATTTCACCTGTTCTTATAGCCAGTATTGTAAATAAAAATATACATTAGAAACCTTATTTAGATGTTACAATTGCAAAGTCAAACACATTGATTTAATTCAATTTCTTATTGCATATGTATTATAATCATCTTACAAAAATTATAATGCAAATCCATCCCATAGCCAAGATGACACCTCCGTAATATAGGATTCCTGTTCTATACTTTCAACACCAAGGACATAATTTCTTATCTTGAAACCCTCTGGCTCACTCACCCTGACCTCTTGCTCTTCTTCAGTCCTCTCTTTAAGCAAAGGCATATTCCACAAGGCGCTTTTTTTTTTTTTTTCTCCTACTTCAAAATTTCAACCCAAAGCCCTTAGCTGGATTTTAGTTAAGCCTTTTATTTCACAAAACAAAAGGAAACATTACTTTCATTCAGGGCAAATTGACAGTACAGGATGATTGCTTGCATGAAACTCCTTTCTCTATTTTTATCCTAAAACCAGAAGTGATTGAAGAACTACTTTAACCTTTGGAAAAGGTTGAGTCAGGTTTGGGTTTTTTTTTTCCATCTTATGGCTTTAAATATACGTTTCTCCTAACAATGCTGTAATGATCAGGTGTAAGTATTTGGTGTGGGAGGGAAGGTACTTTGTACTTCTGCAGCTGAAGCTCATCCTCCACACATTAACATATAAACACAAATATTTATTATGCTAGATCAAGCATGACTCTTGTTTCTTACTGATTAACATACTCAGTGGAGGAGTTGTGGAGCAGCCATTTCTGAATCTGCTGTTTAAATGACTTAAAATTAACCATGATTTTCTTGTTTCAAGTATTAATTTATTTAATGATAGAGCCTATATTATTGCTTGTTATATGCACTGACCAATTTCCTCCTAGTCATTCTCATTTCTTTTCCATTCGTCTTCCCTTTTGGTCTTACTCATAGGGGAAGGCGTTAGATAGCAAGCATAATGCAAGATATTTGCACATCATAAATAGAATGTTTGTATCATGCATCTTGATTCCCATACAAGTACAAAGGAGAGGAAATTAAGACTCATTTTGAGTTCTCCTCCCTTATATATAGCCAGTAATAAAGCTTAGTTAATAAAACATGACTATTATTAGGGCATTGGATAAATACAAATAATCCCAAACAGATCTGATTCAAGCTTTATAGAGTCACATGATCACAGTTCTCAAAGGAGCATCCAAATATTGTTTTTACATGCTTCTTTAGTAATTCTTATTTGGCTATTTAAAGTGGGTTTATTATAAATGTTTCCATGACAGTAAACACCCAAGTATTAGGAAGAGAATCAAATTGCAATGTTCTACCTGTTCTGTTCATCAGTGGGGTTTCTGCCACTTCTTTGACTTTTATTTTTCTCCATTCTTACAGTCCTTAAAACATTAACAGCAGTCACTTTTTCTGTCTATGCCGGATTCAACTGCTCTAAATTAGATAGCAAAAACAGAGCTAGATCATGTTTCTTGAGAATTCAGTTTAAACCTGCTTCTTTATGACATGTTATCAACTGTTCTTTTCCTTATTTGATTTGTTTGTGCTCTGTTCATTAAATACAGATTGTTAGTGCTGATACATTATAGACCATTTTTATTACTGAAGAATATTGCTGTAAAAATCAATAAATAAATGATTACAAGCTTTAGTTACGTCAGACACCTTCTTAAAAAAAATTAAAAAAAAGAAAAAAACCTCTTTATTTCACTCCTTTTACTAAAACACACACTTTCTGTGTGCATTTTGAGGTCTATTTCTGAATTGTGGTATTTTTACTATAGTAAATGTTAAAGGGTGATCTCAAAGAGATTGTGTGCATATTAGTGTTGAAATATCTCATTGCTTTTTAAGCTTCCTTCTTTAAATCATGCAACTATGTTAACAAGTAGGGCAGTTTCTAGAGAGCTTTGAAAATGCAAATACAACTACACAGCTGAAACTGTAGTCTGCATGCAGCAATATTTTATATTTACATCAGATAGGAAAACGTGTTAAAAATACTAGGATGGATTATCTGTTCATGCCTCAGATAGACATCAAAGTTGGCTTTGGAGAAAAAGAGGTACTTTCAGGACATAGTTATAAACTGCCAGAACCAGATAGTATTTACCTAAGAGATCTAAAAGAATTAAAAGATAATATGGTTGAAATAACAGCAATCACATGTAATCTGCTACCCACAACAGCCTTGGTACCTGAAGGCTAGGAATAGCAAATGTAATACCAGTGTTTAAAAAAACCCTCTGTGGTGATCTGAGAATGTAAAGCTTGATTAATCTCCAGCCTATGTGTCCTGGTTTGAGGTAAAACAGAACTAATTTTCTGTTTTGTAATTTTACTTTTTAGCTGGGCCTCTTCTAACTGACTAAACTCTGAAATTAACAGCATGTTGTTCAGAAACTGTTCACTCGCAGAGTGATAAGACCTGATTATACCAAGGAATGGTACGCACAGAGGCTCTTGCTTATACTTATTGCTCTAACAACCAAGGTCAACTAACTTCGCTGTTTGCCCCGTTAGAGGGTCGGAAGTGGAGAAGCGTAGAGGGGTCCCACCTGTAGGGAGAAGCAGACAGGACAGGTGCCCCAAAACTGACCAACAGGGTATTCCATCCCATCTGCATCACAATCAGTATAAAAGCTGAGGGATCAAAGTGTCAAGTCTCTTTCTTCAATGGCCGACGTCCAAGGAGGACTGTGTCTGTTCATCTGCCTTTGATCCCGAGCATTCCTGACTCCAGATCCGGAACATGTGAAAAACACACGAGGAATTAGAAGTTCAAGAAAAGGAGGAAGATAAAACCTACTTTGTACAGCTGGAGAAAGCCTCACAGTCACAGGCTTTAATACTCGTGGATGACTTCTAACTCCCATGACATCTGCTGGAAAGGCAATATGACTGGGTGCAAGCAATCCAGGAAGATTTTAGAATGTATTGAAGACAATTTATTGATACAGGAAATCAATGAACTGACATGGGTAGATGCTTTGTTGGACCTGCTAACCACAAACAAGGAAAAATTGATTGAAGATGTGAAGGTGAAATGGTGACTTAGGCTGCAGCAACCATGAAACTGGATTTTAAGACCTTGAGAGGAGTGAGCAAGACAAAACAGCAGAATTGCAACCCTGGACATCAGAAGATCAGATTTTAGCCCCTTGAGGGGCCTGTTTCTTAGAATCTCATGGGAAACTGTCCCAGAAAGCAAAAAGAGCTGGCTAATCTTCAAGGACTACCTCTTCAAAGCACAAAAAAATTCCATTTTAATGCACTGAAAGTTGAGCAAGCATGACAGAGGATCAGAATGGATGAACATGCAATTCCTGACTGAACTCAGACACAAAAAGAAAGTGGAACTAGGAACAGGCTGTTTGGGAGGAATGCAGATGCATTTCCTGCAATTTAGGAATGGAGTTACCATAGCCAAAGTTCAGATGTAGAGTTCAAACAAGCAAGGGACGTGGAGGGCAGTAAAAAAGATTTCTATAAATACATTGGTAGCAAAAGTGTCCATTGCTGACACCAAATTGTGGATGGCAATCAATATGCTGGAGGGCAGAGCTGCTATTCAGAAAGACCTCAGTAGGCTGGAGAAATAGATCGATGGGACCCTCATGGAGTTCAACAAGAGCAAGTGCAAGTACTTGCAAATGGACTAACCTCTTGTCATGATGCAGGCTGTGGCAGACTCTAAGAGGTAGCTTTGCAGGAAAGGACCTGGGGGCTCTGGTGGACATGCTGAACGTGAGTCAACAGTGCACCCTTGCAACAAAGAAGGTCAAATGTATTCTGGACTGTATTGGTGACAATGTCAGTAGGTCCAGGAAAACAATACTTCACATTTATTTGGCATTTGTAAGACCATATCTAGAATGCTGTGCCCAGTTTTGGACTCCACAGAACTAGAGGGACATGGATGTACTGGCTCAGCAGAGGGCTACCAACACGGTCAGGGACCTGGATCACATGATATATCAGGGGAGACTTCAGCTCAGAGAAAAGAAGGCTCACGGAAGACATTACTCTTGTTTACAGCTACCTGATCAGAGGATACAGAGGTAATGGAACCGGACTCTTCTCTGGGGTGCATGGTAATAGGTCAAGAGGCTATGGACAGAAACTGAAACACATGTAAGTTTTGATTAGATACAAAGAAAAAAAATGCCTGTAAGGGTGGTTAAATACTGGCACGGATTGCCTGGAGAAGTTGTGGTATCTCCATCCTTGTAGGTATTCAAGACTCCATTGGATGTTACTCTGAGCAACCCAGCCTAATTAAACCTGCTTTGAGCAGGCAGTTGAATGAGGTGACCTCTGGAGGACCCTGCCAACCTAAATTACAGTTAAATTTTTCAGTGTCTTCATGAATACCTACCTTGAAAAGCGTATGGGCAGTGAAGGATGAAGGATTGTTCATGTTATAAAGTTATGCAGAATAATAAGGTCAAGGTGCAACCGTGATGACCTGCAAAAGTATCTTATGAGTCATTAGCCAATAAAATAACTGGTGGAATTTAATGCAACCAAATTTAAATTGGTTCATATTGTGGAAAAAAGAATTCTAACTTAATATCTAGGACCATAGGTTTCGATACAATTGTTACCAATTTAGAATATCAGGCTTACGATAGCTAGTTCCATCAAAATATCAGATCAGTAAGTAGTATAAATCAAAAATACATATCAAATGCTAGAAATTATTAGGAAATAATCAAAAAAACGACACAGACAGCCTTAGAGAACACAGTTCACCACTTCAAAATTCATGAAGCACCCATATATTATATATTTAGTCCTATGTGCAGTTCTGGTCATTTCACAGAAGAGATTTGGAGGGGGTAGTGGCATGATCAAAAGCATACAAAGACTTTTGTACTATGAGCAATTCCTTAAGCAGGCATTTTAATTAAGGAATAGAGATACTATGAGGTGAGATGATACAATAGAGATTTAAAAAATGACTGGCATAGACATGTTGGCTTGAAACTTACTATTCATCATCTCTTCCAAAACAAGAATCAGGAATATCAAATGAAGTTTAGCTGGAGACAGATTCATAATAAGCAAAAGGACATTTTGCGGAATTAAGTATAAAACTGTAGAGCTACTTGATATAGACTGTTGTGAATGCTGAAAGTTACATGGATTTAGAGGGAAAACTTGAGCAGTTAATGGAATCTAATGGTTATTGAATATATAAAAATGACACTGCAGTTGATTGTGTGTTAAGGAAATGTATTTTCCTTCTTGCTCTTCTTTAGGCATTTATTTTAGCTAATATTGGAGTATGGAACTTCACAGACCTTTTGGTCTGACCCAAGATAGCCATATTTAGTTTTATGATATGGTTCATCTGTATGACATAACAAAGCTGAAACCTCCTCCCAGGGGTGCTTGATCTGTATGCCACAAGTCACCCTATCAGATAAGATTCAAACAATGAAAGTACATCAGTCAGAAGCAATTACTGTGTTTACTTTTGGTTTTATATTGCATCACAGTGAATGAGAAGGGAAACTTTCAGATATGTATTTTGTGCTGGATCACCAAGGGTTGTTTATTAAATCACTGTAATTTAAAATAAAGCGCTATGATATTCTGTTTCGATTTACTTTAAAAAAAAAACCCTACTTATTCTACAACTAGAAATTCCCCATGGTTATAACATGGAAGGGAATAATTTCCCTGTAATACTTGCATGGATAAATAAGAGATGACAGATGGTATAATACACAATAAAACTTTCTATTAGGTTCAGAATACATATCCCACAAACACAATACTCATGCTCATATGTTCCCAGTGGCCCTGGTCTAGATCTTAGTGAAATCAACAAGACTATTTCCATTAAATCTGGTGTATGGCATAAGAAATTTAACTGTTTTCCAGTAATTTCATGAACAAAGATTTATTGCTTGTATAGAGTATTGAGAAGCATTGATTTTAATAATTTATGATCCCTCTTATTGTGTTTATGTAGTGTAGGCTGAAACCACCTGATTAAGCAAACTATATACATAGTTAAGGCAGCAAGAATGCATAAAATATATATAGTAATAGCAAAGGAAAGTGGTGTGTTCCTTTTAGGTTGACTCCTTGGGCATGCATTGACGCTATGATGCGCAGAGGAAACTCAAAACTGTGGATCAATAAAACAATATAAAAACATTAGGTAAAGTTAATCATGGCTGAAATGATAAAGAACAGGGAGAACAGGGTAGAATTTTAGTTGCTGATAATGTCCTAGCTCTATGAATATCAATTGTCTAGAGAATTTAACCTATCAGTACTATAGATTCGATTCTTCTTTTAGCTAGTTAACTGCAAGCTAAATTTGATTAAACAATGAAAATTTTGAAGATTTTGCCTGTTATGCATGACAGAAGAAGGGACATAAACCAGTTCATCTTTGTATATGGAAAGTGACTTGATAGCTGTGACGGAAAAAGGAATATTTTTTTAGGAATTTCTTTTCCCAGAAAATTGTTTCATTTTGAAAAACCAAAGTAGAAAAAAAAATAGCATGTTCGAGGAAAAAAAGAAAAATAATTTATAATTGCAAAGGTCTTTACACTTCAATTACATTAAAACCAATCAGTTGATATACTGGATGAATGCAAAATTACCGAAAAAGTCTTTACAAAGTCTTTCAAAAGATGACAGACACTAAAACCTGGAGTTTCCTTCTCTTTTATTTGCCTCTTTCCTTAGGTTTTTTTTGGTTTTTTGTTTGTTTGTTTTTTAAAGCAGGAGAACTTTTAGAAAAATGAAATGGTTCAATGTGACAAGTTTAGCGAAATGAAACTTCTAGCTATGTATCAGAGCTTGCAGTGTGCAGTTCGCTGTGAAATGTTAACTTTGACGAAAACCCTGTTCCCTTGTAGCCAAATAGAGTGAACTCCCAAGGGCATCCTCCATGTGTCATCGTCATTGTGTTTTGTCATCTGATCAAAATGAATCTTTCATGCTTGCTGAATACACAGGTGGTGTCTTGTAAAGTTACTTGCTCCTTGCATTTTCCATAGATGTTTCTAAGATTCATGATTTCATATGTTTTCAGTGCCTCCTGGGGTAAACACAGTTTCATCTACTTTATTTTTGCAACTTTAAGTATTTCAGTCTATGTAGTCTTGTTACTTTTTTCAGCTTCTACTTTCTCAACAATTTTCAACTTGGAATTCTTCCACATTTTGCAGACTTGCAAGGAGCAGTTCAGGGGCCAGTAGTTTGGAAAGACTCTCATTCTGGCCAACCTGTCTGAGTATTAAGTGCAAGCTCATGTATTACATAGAAGAGAAACTGTGAAAATGTGACAAAATTGTAATGACAAAGAGAAGTGAATGTTAGAAGGATGGGATTTGTCAATAGTGTTTGAGAGAAGTACTTTTTTCATGGTAATATGTAAAGACAATAGGTGAACGATTACAAAATAAAGTAGCCATGAAGCAAGAGGGTGGGGGGTGGGGGGAAAATAAACCCTAACTAGTTTAAAAAAGATTACTTGAAAGAGAAAGTGGAAAAGACATTTCTTGAAAAATGTACATATTATGGCAATTATAGGCAAGACAATCACTGAACTTTGAAATTGCCAGAAAGATAATTGTTAAAAATTTTTCAGAGGTACAGTTGATGCTAAGTTCATTTTGTAAAATGCTGTGATGTGTTTTCTCGGGGGGAGTGTGGGGGAGGGAAAAATGGTTTATATTTTAAATTAAGTGTGATAAACATTTTTCATAACAAGAAAAGGGTTGTAAAAAGATTTTGAAAAATACAACACTGTCTTAGAGCTCAGATATTTTAGAGTTCAGAGGTCTTACTGATTCCCTCTGCCTGGGCTTTTAGATTAATATTTTACATCCTACATTTTTTGTTCCCACACTAAATGTAGAAAGCACTCTAGGTGAGCTCCAACTCAAGGATCACTGATCTCAAAATCAACTATACTACTTTATAATTAAGAAATAGGAATGATTTATCAATAGGACAATGAAAGTTCTTGAATAATGAGCCAAAACTGATAAGAGAATTAAAGTACAAGGAAAGGAAACTCCAGTAAACCCAAGAGAGCAAATGTCTCTGGAGTTTTATCACACTGTGTTTTCTGCAGTTTTCGTAACCAATACTTACAGAATCATCATACATAGGTTTGTAGTTAAAAACTTGATTTCACTAGGCTATTAAGATTCAGCCACTTGAGCTTGGAATGAATCCATTAACTTTGGATAATGGATAAATATTTGGATAATGGAATAAATATGGAATAAATGGAATAATGGAATAAAAACTCTGGATAATGGAATAAATCCATTAACAAAACATTAACTTTGACTTAAGTATACAATGCAGAAAGACATTCTCTCACGACTTCCTGAACTCATAGGATGAAGAATTGATCTTCACTTTATTGCATTGGTCAACCACCTTTACTAGTAAACATTATTTTCCCCTCAAATATGTCTGGCTCCTTTCTTTTATCATTATTTTTCATAAATTCCATACTGAAGCTGACTTTCCAGATTTTCCTTCTGAAAATTATTATAAAATAGGAAAAGAATTCCCAAATCATCCTCATATTTGCTTGCTTTAAATAACAGGTTCTAACTGAGGGTTATCTTTTCTAACTTTTCTAACTTCTCTATGTTCTTCTTGTACTTTTCCACACCCCTTTCAAATGTTGACTTCAGCTCTGCATTGTAGTGTTGGTGTCTTTAATAATATGTTTAAACGAAAAAGACTGTTTCCTGTCTCTATTATACACGCTTCTGTTCATTCTTTCAAGGACGGCATTAAACCTGCCTCCACTGACTGTAATCTAAGACCACTAAAGATTTTGCAGGGGTACTGCTTGCAAAGACGTAGGCACCTATTCTTTTGGTATGTCCTGCTTCCTGATAGTATACATATATCTATATTTTTTGCAATAATTATGCAACATAAAAGTGAGACACTAGCTTAAATTAATTATTTAATATTACTGAAATCAAGACACATCAGGGCATAGTTTGGGGCTTTTCTTCCTATTAGTAATGAATAAAACAACCTTAGCTAGTGAAAAGACTGCAATTCATTTTCACTTACAGATCACTTGTAGCAGTAATACACAAGTATTACAGCATCATAGAATCATACAATCATAGAATTGTCAGGGTTTGAAGGGACCTTAAAGCTCATCTAGTTCCAACTCCCCTGCCATGGGCAGGGACATCTCCCACTACATCAGGTTGCTCAGAGCCCCATCCAGCCTGGCCTTAAAAACTTCCAGGGATGGGGCTTCCACCACCTCTCTGGGCAACCTGTTCCAGTGTCTCACCACCCTCACGGTGAAGAACTTCTTCCGAACGTCCAGTCTGAATTGACCCATCTCTAGTTTTGATCCCTTCCCTCTAGTCCTACCATTACCCGACATCCTAAAAAGTCCCTCACCAGCTTTCTTGTAGGCCCCCTTAAGATACTGGTAGGCCACTATAAGGTCTCCTCGGAGCCTTCTTTTCTCCAGACTGAACAACCCCAACTCTCTCAGTCTCTCCTCATAGGAGAGGTGCTCCAGCCCTCTGATCTTCCTTGTGGCCCTTCTCTGGACAGGTTCCAGCATGTCCATATCTCTCTTGTAGTAAGGGCTCCAGAATTGGACGCAGTGCTCCAGGTGGGATCTCACCAGAGTGGAGTAGAGGGGGAGAATCACCTCCCTCAACCTGCTGGCCACGCTTCTCCTGATGCAGCCCAGGATACCATTGGCTTTCTGGGCCACTAGTGCACACAGACAGCTCATGTTGAGCCTCTCGTCCACCAGCACCCCCAAGTCCTTTTCTTCAGGGCTGCTCTCAAGCCAGTCGCTGCCCAGCCTATATCGGTGCTTGGGATTGCCCCGACCCAGATGGAGGACCTTGCACTTGGTCTTGTTGAACTTCCTGAGGTTGGCATGGGCCCACCTCTCCAGCCTGTCAAGGTCCCTCTGGATGGCATCCCCCCTTCCCTCCAGTGTGTCAGCCACCCCACACAACTTGGTGTCATCGGCAAACTTGCTGAGGGTGCACTCAATGCCGCTCAATGTATTATTCAGTAATACACAAGGGCATGTGTTTTAAATCTAATGGTCTAACAACTCACTTTTTTGCAGTTTCTTAAGATGAATTTAATGCTTCATTTCTGTTTGAGTGTGGTGGCTAGATATATTATCGCTTAGGCCACTATGTCATTTAAAAAAACAAACAAACAAACAAACATACAAAAAACTACCAACACCCCAATCAAAAAACTTTAGCTGCAAACAAATACATAACAATTTTCTGTTTCTTTCCTGGGCAAAGAGAGAGGAAGGAGATGAAAGGAACTATTTAACCTGCATCTCCCAGTTCCTTGCCGCATTCACATTCCCAGGTCAGAAATGAAAATTTTTTAAGATGCTTAACTTAATCTAAAAGATTTTGGGTGCCACTGAGAATTTATAAAACTCTGTTTTATAAAGGTGAAAAAGTTATAGGCAGGTTACAATCCTAGCTCATATTCTCCTGTTTGAAACTCAGACAATGTCTAACTACCACTATTTAGACATAGCCTTAGAAAGTAAGGTCAGTGATACTATTCACACCTAGTCTGAGCATTCTTTCAGCACATTAATAATGCATTTGGGATGCAGAAATATTCACTATAGACAATTAAGTAGTCACAACCATAAATGAGACTGACTTAAAGTCACTACAAAAATGATGCATTTTTACTCCATTAAGTAAATCAGTTATTTCTACTAGTTTTACTCTAAGTATTTGTAGTATGATTTGGAACATACAGAAGTGGGGTTTTGGCTATTTGTGTTTGGGATTATATTGTACACACTACTACATGAGGCAGCCATTAATCTTTTACAGCTGGGAAGCTTGTGTAAGTTAAGAATAAAATTCTTCGTGACAGGTATAAATTAACATGACAGCAAATTTTTATTTGAAGGATTTTTAAAAGGCAGCCTTCAATTGTAAATTTTATAACTTTAAACATCTAAGCTTTAGGTGTACTTTAAGTATTTATTTAAAAACAGCAAAACAGGATTAAGTTAATCTGTTTCCCCAAACATCCATTAAAAATTCCTTCATTATTAGATTTTATAAAATCTAGCATAAAAAATAAGCTGTATAATAAGCACTTTAAACTACTAAAACTTAATTTTAGAAATATATTAATTTTTTTCAGCATTAATGCAATTTGTGATTCACTTATTTATGACAATGAAAACAAACTAGTCAATTTTATTGTTGGTTATGTATATTTGAGTCTTTTAATTGCCAGCTTTGTGCCTTACTTTCATCTGCAAAATGGACTTAGAAAAAAGTAATGGAAGTATTATGCTTTTGGGTCCAAAAATGTACTTTTTTTTACGCAAGGGCTATATTTATCTACAAATTACACTAACAATTAGAGTTTAATATGCTTTTTCTAATTCAGTATTTGATCATATAAAAGCAGAAGCAGAGTCTACACAGAACTTGGAAACTCCTTTTTTTAAAAAAAAATTTAAGGGGAAGTCTTTCTACTGATACCAATTAAATGACCTATATATTGTTTTATTCATTCTAAAAGGTTGCTTGCTGGGTGTGTATTCAGATTAGGTAGAGATGCTCAGCATTACCGAGATAATAGAATTAGGAATATGTTTAAGAATATGTTGGAGGAAATAGAATTTAACGTAAAAGCCATGTTTACCTTAGTTTCTGAGAAAAGAAGTCCAACTATAAAAATTTATATGATTATTTATTTATTTACTGTTGATTTTTGTACTGTGCACTCTTACAATGGAAGTTTCTGAAAAAAAATATCTGAGTTTTTAGATGCCTTAGGATAGCTAAGGGTGACCTAGAATGTCCAAAACATCTACCCAGACCTGTCAGATATGCTGTAGCCTGTGTGACCTATCCATGAACTTCTGTTGTGGTAGGTAGAGGCCAGGCATTTCAGATGGCACAAGACACCAGTATGCAGTAAAATGAATTGAACTCTGGGGACACAGAGCTCAACCCACTCTTAACTCAAAGCCTGAACTTAAGCATCTACTGCCTTCTCAGTGCTATAGGTTATCCAGGCTCCAGCTGCCCCCGCAGAAAGGTAAGAATCTCCTCCATGTTCTGCATTTGCAAGGTGTCTGAGCTCCATGCAGATACCACCTAAAGAGGGCATTTGAAACGTCATTAATTATGTATTTTCAGGTAACCAAATCCTGCCCATTGTGGCTGACAGAGATACATCACTGAGGATATGTGGGTACATGTAATAACCTGCAATGTAGATACCCACATTTATAATATCGGAATCTGGAGGTGAACCCCATTGTTGGTTACAGGCATGTAACCAACCAACCAACACATGACCTGTGAAAATACTACCTTCTCCTTTGATTAGCATGCACTTGCTTTTTGGTAAGCACTTCTTTGATTCAAATATTTAGCCAAAACTCAGGGGCAATTTTTACTTTCTCTACAGCTGTTCCAACTATCCAGATTTCTTATGGAAAATTTAAAGGTCCAGCATGAGATTTTTTTTTTTTTTTTTTTAAACTTTTGGACCAGCAAAACATTTTCAGACATTCTTTATGTTGAATATGAAGGGGTGATACAGCTTATGATGCCTTAATCCCTTCTTGCAGTACAACTATTCAAATTACATATATTTGAACCAGTGCCAGCAATACTTTACATATGCAAAAGCAAACCTGCCTTTATTCCTCCTTAAACTTTTTGATCAAAAAACGAACACTGAAAATTATTCTGCAAGCACCAAGGTTGCCCTTTTTGCTTCCCTCCTCCATTTTTTTGTTTGTTTGGGTTTTGGTTTGAGGGTTTTTTTTACAGTATCAAATTGTCATTAAGATCTGTTAACTGAACAGAACTTGTATGTGCAATGATCCTGTTTCTTGTGTAATTCTCTTTAAAATATCAACTAAATTGCTGAATTTTCAGTTCGCTGAACTGCTTGACTTAAGATTTGGATTAATGCCTACTTGATGATCAGAGGGCTGGAGCACCTCTCCTCTGAAGAGAGACTGAGAGAGTTGCGGTTGTTCAGCCTGGAGAAAAGAAGGCTCCAGGGACAACTTATAGCAGCTTTCCAGTACCCAAAGGGGGTCTACAGGAAAGACAGAGAGGGAGTTTAGTGATAGGATGAGGGGTAATGGTTTTAAACTGAAAGAGGGTAGATTTAGATTAGATACTAGGAAGAAATTCTTTACTGTGAGGGTGGTGAGGCACTGGAACAGGTTGCCCAGAGAAGCTGTGGATGCTCCATCCCTGGAAGTGTTCAAGGCCAGGCTGGATGGGGCTTTGAGCAACCTGGTCTAGTGGGAGGTGTCCCTGTCCATGTTAGGAAGATTGGAACCAGATGATCTTTAAGGTCCTTTCCAACGCAAACCATTCTATAGTTCTATGATTCTATGAACTTGCTTGAAACATTTTTTCTTAAAAGTTAGAAGCTGGCCAAGCTCTTCATTTTGGGACTACAAGGTTAACAAGTTGCTGTAAACAGTACATCTTACCCATGTATTTGATTTGACTCAATTTCTCTGACTGACTCCCATGTTGACCTTTTCCTCTAGAATTTGTTCTCCCAGGGCATCTCTCTACAGATACCCTCGTTTCCTGGTTGACATTGTTGCAGCTAGAGTATCCTTAAGTGACTAGAATTTTATAACTCCTGCCTCAACAAAGATTTCATCTCTGACTAAGTTACCTAGTAGAATGCTCCCAAGCAAGCTTTGATGTGACTGATTGGAATAACTTCTCCCTCAGGCTTCGTCTGTTCTTGTACAAGAGATTACCATTCCTAAATTACTGACAATTGAACAGCGTGTGCTGGTTGCTGAGTCATTTGAATTCACAGCCTGGTACAGCCTGGCACATTCATTTTCTATGCCATTTGGTTTCACTTTCAATAAGTATAGCAGGCCACAAACTAGGGGTAGCTGGCACATACATGGTTTCATTTGGACAGCTTCTGGAGAAAGATATAGCAGAAGAGATGGAGGAAATGACCTTTTAAATTGTGTGAAGTACAAGAGTTTGTCTGGAGTTATTGCCGCCTTCTTGGAAAATATCCAGACCTTGTTTTAATTCCTTTTGTGAGGCCTTCAGCTAATTTGAAGTCTTATTTTAAATTTTCTGGGACACACTTGAATTCTCCATCCTCTGTTTGGAGGATGTTTCATTTTGGGTCAGCAACGTAGAAGCTCATGCATTGTCTCCACAGAAACTGAATCTTATGGTTGTCATCAGTTCTGCCCTTTTTGACCTACAACTTCTACCAACTCAGGTGAAAGCTTTATTTTCAGACTCAGTGAGGCTGAATCTGGTCTATAATAGCTCCAGTAGTCATGGAATCATACTGATTTCTAAGCCAGTTTACATGATGACATTGCAGATGTCAAACAAAGCAAGTTTTCTTTTATCTACTATCAGATTTCTACTTTTATTCTGACACGTCTACTATTAGCAATGCTTATGACTTTATGCTAGAGTACAAAAAAATCCAATGAATGGAAACTTGAAAATAATCTTGCTCTGGTATAGCTAAGCAACTTCCTCACTTTTCAGTTATGTATTTAAAATAGGGGACAAGAAAAGTTGTGAGGAATCCCCGCAGCTTTTCTCTAGACATAGTTAGGACTAAAATGATCACTCTCACAGATTCCATTCTTTTGGTCGTTGATTTTCTGTTACTGAAGCTTGTAATATCTTATTAAAATTCTCTTTGAGTGTACAGAGATGTTTCAAGGAGCTTATTTCTTCACACTAATGTCTAGCTACCTGATTATCAGTTCATTTATGCTTTCCAAGGAATCATTTATTTTTTTAAGACAGTGTAATTTTTGTGCAAGCCTGACTGTTATCTCATTTGCTTGCAAAGTGACAATTAATTCCTGATATATAGCCTCTAGTGTGCAGCCCTTGTCAGTTACACAATGAAATGCTCAGTCACTGATCTTGAAGTCTGTAGGAAAATATACTTAAACTTGTGTAAGGTTTGGTTTTTTTGTTTGTTTTGGATTTTTTTAATACAAATAAAATTAATGTTGACACATAAACTTGTGTATTACCTACTCCAAGGCAGTTTTTATGAATTGCATTCACAACTACATTACTCTGCATCTGATTCTGCTTTTGTTTCATTTTCTTTTGAAATTTTCCAGAAGAATGATGTTTTAGACAGAAAGTTCCTCTGTGCACTTCCTTAAGATGTTTGTTATAGAAATTAGCCGTCTAATGCGACCGTTTCTTTGAGAGCTATTTGAGTTAGCAAATTACTTTCAACCAGAAAATTACATTAAAAATCTTTAAAAATGTATAGGAAACTTTACCCAACCACTTAATTACTCATTAACACAACTATTTAAAATGAAGTGGTCTATGACTGAGGTTAATAGGAGTTTTGCCTTTGACATCAGTGAAAACCTTTCTCAGAGAAATCTGGGAGCTAGGAGAAAATCAGCTAACACAGCAGATGTCTTTAACTAGATTGTGTGACTGATAAACTTTTATGGACTGGAGCAATGTGAAGGGTATAAAATCTGCGTATCATTTATAATTGAGGAAAGATTCCCTTAGAAAAGATATTGAGGCAGGCAGGCAGCTAGAGGCAGCCTAAAGAAGCTTTAGCCTAGCATGGAGGAAAAAAAAATAATGTGAAGAGCAGTGGAACATATGCATGAGTAAAACTTACACATTTGCATCAGTAGGAATAGTCCAGATTTGAAGAGATGGGGGAAAAAAGGGAAAGGACACAACACTGTTGATGGTTGATGGTTGGACTGGATGATCTGAAAGGTCCCTTCCAACCTAGGGGATTCTATGATTCTGTGCTGCTATGACTGTTCTGCAACCCTGAACTGAACTTTGTTCCCATCCCCATGCCTGCCTGGGCTCTTGTCCTAATGTTTACGGTGTAGAATTAGTTTCTTTTGCCTCTGAGTTATAATGAAACAACTTGCTAAATATATGTCCTTTTAAAACCATTTTCGTATTACAGTAAACAAAGATTTCATAGCAATAGAATAAGGGGTACCATTCTACTCCTGCTGAAAGTAGCAGTAAAATTCAAAGTGTTTTTAATGAATGTTGTCAGCATTAATGAATGTTTAAACAATGTAATACATCTATCCCCTTATCTACAATAATGGATTCTAGTAGCAAAAAGACAAGGAAGGAAAACTATACAGTACTAAAAGATAAGACAAGAATAAGTCCAGAGCTAGCATCTATTATTTACCAGATACAGGCTCCAATCCAAAGCCTAGAGGAATAAACAGGAAACTTTGGGTTGATTTGCTGAGCTTAGCATGACTACCATAATGACCTCACTAATCTACAATTGCAAAGACACCATTTCCATTTGATCCCCTTTTGAAATTGTGTTTGGGTTTGTTTGTTTTGTTTTGTTTTGAAAGCAGTCCCATTCTTTACAAAGGCAGTTTTTATGGAAAATATTTATTTATATACATGTATCAACTTGGAACTATACTTGAAGATCAATAATATAAAAATGCCAGGATGGGAAAATAACTTGTTCTGTCAAAACATTTGGCAGAATAAATTTATTTTTGAGCTCTGTCAGGCAATTGCTTGAAGACATAAAAGACTTAAACTATATACAGTCATAGTTGATGTTATGAAGTGACATGTACACATATATATATGTAGAGTGTGCATATTACTAGGAAATTTCTCTGTAGGCACATGCACACACAGTAACATTAACTATTCCTTTATTTTTTCCCCTTCCTCTCTTGTAAAGTTTCTCATTTCAACCTCATTTCTTTCTTTCTTTCTTTCTTTCTTTCTTTCTTTCTTTCTTTCTTTCTTTCTTTCTTTCTTTCTTTCTTTCTTTCTTTCTTTCTTTCTCTCTCTCTCTCTCTCTCTCTTTCTGGGACATATATTGTCTTCAGTTTTTTTTCCTTTTTTTTTTTTCTTCTTGTCTGTCTTGCCCCATTAGATATTTATTAGCATTTACATCATATTTCCCTTTTTTCCCTTAGATCTTCTGTTGAGTCCTTCCACACTTTTTATCTAGCTTTCAGGGAGTCTTTTTCACTTCTATCCATCTTTTACGCTTTTCCAGACCCTCTGTTCCCTTTTGCTTCTCCTCCATTTAGTTATTTAGCTATTACTATTCATCTCTCCATTTGTAATATTTATCTTTAGGCCATACTTTTTGTGGGGGGTCATGCAGTTCTTCCTGTGTAGTTGTAAATTGCATGCAGCACACGCATATAGCATCACAGGATAGTTTTAGGATGAGTTGCTCTGTAAAGCTTAAGTTACACTTTAATTCATTTAAATATGATAGCAATAGATGACACTAACCAGAAAAAAAATCTGCTTCAGCATATCTGGGAGTTGTCGTGAGGGTATCATTTAATAAATGATCTACTTCATTCAGTTTCAAGCTTGTTTTGAAACATGTCCCATTGTCATTCTGTTCATATTCTGCCCAATGTAGCACTTGTTGATTTCAAAGACAGTCAATAAGAACTACTGCAGCATTCCATAGACCTACTCTGTCTTTTGTTTTCTGCATAGATATCAATTTGTTAAACAACCTGAATCTTTGACGACTTACACAACAGTTCAGCTAATGGTCCATGCTTTAATGCATCTTATCAACTGCAAACATCTGCCTAAAAATGGCTGTGCTTTCATGACTGTCAAGCTCTAGGGGAAATCTGAAGTTAGATGTCATTTTGTTGATCAGGTTTAAAACAAGGACTGAAAGATAAAAGATTCCTGGCTCTAAGCAGCAATTCCATGTAAATAATTTATAGTACAAAAATAATGCACTATTCAACACTCAGAGGAAAGAGTCTTCTTTCTGTGTCTATTTTATAACTGTTCCTTTAGAATGATTCCAATTAGCATTCAAAGATTACCAACTTCCTATCTATAAATGAGTTGCTTATTAATATTACATAAGCTGTCCTCCTTTCTTCTGGTGAGGCAGAGCACAACATGCTGTAAACAGTATTGACAGGAAAATACATGGCCTGGAACTGCAGCGCAGCCATTTACCATTCGTGAAGTAACTTACTAATAATAGTTGTCTGCTTATGAAAATCTCAGTATGGTACTAAAAAGAAAACTCTAATGTTAAGGTTTTAACAGGGTGCTGAGATTGAAATAATAATAATAATAAATGACCTAGAACAATTCTTTTTTCATACAGCCGCGTAGAATAAAGTGTTCATTTTGAGTTGCACATGCACAAGTAAGACATGTATTTTAGTTGGCTGGAAAATTCATCAGAGTAATATGGCTTTATGACAAGCAAATGCAAAACTTACAAACTAGTTGTAAATACCTTATCTACTGGCCTAAGATATCAATAAATAACAAAAGGGCATCTTTCCATCAGTGTGCCTTTGGGAAAATAGGGGCACTATTCAAACAGGACAGGTTTTTAAAACTGTTAACAACACCCTAGCTAAGTGGACAAAAGCTAAGCAAAGGTTGCCTTCCATGATGATTGTACAAGAAAAAAAAAAAAAAAAAAAAAAAAAAAAAAACACCAAAAAAAAAAAACCAACAAACCAAGCAAACAACACCCGACATCAATTTGTCCAAAGCATGTAAAAATCAAACACAATAGCAATAACTGTAAAGCAGTGATGCACTGAATGCAACTTTATAACTACATGCTGATTATTTTGACAAGTTCAGCTGTTTAATATCATGCCTGACTGCTCCTTTATGGCTGATGTTTTTCTTTTGTTCAGTATGACAAGCCTAAATGAATTAGAACCCAAGTGAATTAAAACTCTCATTCGTTTACTTTGTCTAAAATCCCCTATGCACAAACAAAATGTGTGAGTTTGCTTCTGCTAATTCATTGGTACAAACATATGACTATCTAAGAATGCATCTGGTTGATGCATATTCCATAATTCTTCTCCACAGGCTTATAACAAGAGCAAAGAACTCTTCTTTGCAAGAGCTAACACTATTCTTTACATTAGTGACCAAAACCATTTTATGAACGAAACTCATTTCTTTAAATAAATAGAGCGATCAAGATTTTGCTGGCTCTTAACATAAATTCAAATCTGCTTTATAGACAGTAAACATGATATAACATTGATAATAGAAACTAGTATATTTTAGAATTAGAATAAAGTTTCCTAAAGGACACAAAAAGATTGCAAATGAATGGGCAGTCTCTGTTCAAGCAGCATCACTAAACCATACCAGAATCTAGTATTGACTAGCACAGCATTGGGATGGGAAGGAAAACACAGATGATGTAGTTTCCTCTACTTAATAAAATAAACTTCAGTGACTGTTTAATTCCTCTTAGGAAAATCTCTGGTACAGTGCTGTCATTCAAAAGAACCCCAGAATGAAAATAAATTTAATACAGTCTATCTCTAATTTTTTTCTTAGATTAAAACATTTCCACAGCAATAGGCAGACACACAAATAGGAAAACAAGATTGTTCTTTAAAGCACCTCTGATTTTTGCTTAGTTCTTCTTATATAGGTGACATACATGCTTATCACTGTATAATGTCATCACATCACTTTCTCTATTTCCTCTACACATTGCAAAATGCTGACTGAAAAAATGTAGTAGGAGGTATAAAACAGTCATAATAAACAAGAAACTGTGAAAGACAAAATAACAAAAGATATAAAAAATCTAGAAGGTAGATCTTGTGCAAAATAAATAAGAAAAAGTATTCTTTCTTGAGTTGGAATTATTACAAAGTTTTCAAACCTACATAAATATTTGTGTAGACTCCTAAACACACAAAAAAACCCACAAACCAAACAGATGCACAAAGAAAATAAATGTTTATAAATTGTTCATATGTCAATTTACTGAAGAGCACTGTTATTTTCTAAAACATACAGAAGCCTTCTTGACATTAATTATAAATATAGGACTTGGCTTAAACAAGCAAATTAAGTCCTCAATCATAAATCTCTTACCAAAATCCCTACCCCTCTATCCTTCCTTCTCCCTCCTCAATCCTCTGGAAAATCTTTGGATAAACACTTTGCAATCATTCTTGAAGGTATGCAAGTCAAGCCATTTCTGAACAAGAAATAGAAGGTAGACACATACATTTAGTAAATACGAATTAGTAAATACAGTCAGCCTTTCCATGTTTTCAGACTAATGCTCTGAAGAAGACTAGACTTGAGTGCCACCAATTCAGTATCAGCATGCTTAGAATACAGGTTTCAATCCATCTGGGAAGTCACTTTCTTTTTTCTCAGAATTAGTCATGGAGACAAGAAAGGAAAAGGATATCAATAATGTTAATAAAGTCACTATTTAATGTTAATCAAGTCACTATTTAATGTTAATCTGTGCTTCTTAGAATCCACCAAAAGACCAGTCAGAGTTTGATATGACTAAACTGCAATGAAATTGAATACCTGATAAGAAATCTTCTAGGAAGCTTGGAAGGATCTTATTTGAGTTTAAAAGGTAGCTTTCCTCAATAAGCATGAATAACTCCACTGAATTCTACAATTTCTATTTAAAAATATATTTTTTTTAAATTTTCAAAATGTGAGTCAAGTGCTGCCTATATTTCTGCTGCCTTGAGTATGAATGTGGATGTGAACATAGATGCCTCTAATGCACAGGCAAACCTGTAGGGAACGTTCTGCTCAGTGCTACCCAATGAACTTCGGAATAAATGGAGAAGCAGATGTGAGGCCTCCAGTTTCCTTCCACTGGAGTAAATTTCTGTACAGTATCTTGTGGGTAGGGAAGAATAACTGCTGTCCTCACTGGAGCAATACCAGTAGAGATAGAGAGTTGAAAATCTAGAACTTTAAATTAATTTCTGAATACCTGCAGCAGCAGCAGCCATGATCAAGTCCTGTGTAGCAGGAGAACCACATTGATGTGTGCCAATGATGAGGCAGGCAATGACAGCACTAATAAATTCTTTTCCAATAAGCTTGAAATTCAGGTTCTGGAAGAGTTTGCTCAAATTCAAAGCTCTGGTCACAAGAATTTATTTCACTTACCCTACAAGTGATTCTTTCACAGTGAGAGAGATACTATTTACTCATAGTTGCCTTTCCCCACCCTCTTGCAGTAGAAGCAGAAAGATATGATTTTGTATACTCAGTATAATGCTATTATATTGAATATATAATAGACAAGGATGTTGGATGTGTCTATTTAAAACTACAAAACTTGGGTTTAGAAAGCTGGAAGAAACTCCACTGCCTAAGGTAAAAATAAGTCTGTCAGTTGAAAGCTGCTAGGTCATTCATAAGCTGGTTCAGACAGAAATACACACAAGACTTTAATACTCCTTTTTTAAAAAAGAGTACCTTAAAGTAACTGCTTGCTCAGGGAAAAGACATAGTTATTCCGTGAACGTACTACATCCTCTACATACTCTAAAATCTACATACTACATACTCTAAACACACCACATACTAAACATCCTACATACTCTAAAATCATGGCCAAAATTTACTCTGAGTAGGACTCTCCTTTTAATTGTTTCATGAAGGCTATGTGCTCCAAAATGCTTTTGGTTTGGCTAAATGAAAAAAAAAAAAAAAAATTTTTATTGGCACCACATATTATCTCAGGGAATACGTGGAAAACATAATTTCTCAGGTAGTTTTCTGATGATTTTTTTTTTTTTTTTTTTTTTAAGGATCACTTTGATTAAGGAATTCAGTTTGGGTATTTAAATCATTGTCATTTTGAAGAACTGTAATGTACAAAGTCTGTGTTAGAAATGAGTTACAGAAAACTGAAGGGCCACTGAAAAAATATTTCTCAGAGAAAAATATTCTCATAGAAGAAAAATTTCTCATGGAGAAATTTTTCAGTGAATCTTTTTAAGATATGTTCTCTTTAAAGCATAGTAAATGCTTGGAACCTCTGTACTAAGCCACTGTGTGAGGAGGGATCATATTCTTTACATATACCTAAAATAACATGGAAGAGTACTGCATCATGCACCAGCTCTAGCAATGCATTTTTAAAATACCAATATTTCGCTCAAATGCTGATGTTCCAAAGAAAGGTTATAAATTCTACCATCTGACAGTGGCTGTTGCAGGAAATTTCAGTAAACTGGAGAGTACAGAGGTTATTATGCTTCACAAATCTTACTGAGCTCAATGATTTAAAAAAACAAAGAAAAATCCTTTAAATATTTCCGTTTTTGTAAAGGGAGTGATAAAGTACTTCCTGCTTGGTTTTCCCATAGTTTAAGGCAGTAATATTCATTGTTTTTCTTTGATTCCCTCTCTCCTTTCTGAGGGCCTGAATAGGACTTTTAAATACTTAAAATACTTTTTTTTTTTGGACCATGCATTACCCACACCACCTCCTTTCCAGTATCTCATAAATATTCTGTTATCTCATCCCCCTCTAAAGCCCCTTGTGGAAGATTAGTTCCTGAACCCCCTCCAATAAAGCACTCCATGCTTAGAACCATCATGACACAAGAGACTATTAATTTTCTCAAAAGATGAAAAAAAAGCAAAATTCTGTCCTTTTCTTCTTCACTTTCTTCTTTTTTGAAGGATGAAAGTGAACTTCTAATGTTAAAAATTACAAAAGCAATAATAATAATACCGGTAACTTTACAAGTCTACCATACCGATGCAGAAAAGGAGCTATTCAGTAAAAAATATACAGATGCCTGAGCAAAGCTAAGTAAATTATCTGTCTTCTGAGTTGCCTGGAGTTTGGAAATCTGACATGCTTTTCACTCAGTAGAAGGAATAGTTTTGTTTCCTTCAACAGCAGTTTCCTAAAGTGTTTTAAAAACCCAAAAGGTATGGTCTTGCTCATCAGTTGTATTCAGGAGTGCAACTAGGTGACAGAATAATTACTACAACATGGGATTCATTTGTGCCATTGTAGAGCAAAGGAACATCTGGTGTATATTTCTGTCACTTCCTCCTTTAACATCACAATGAGCTGTGTCATCAATACCATGTGTTCTTGCTCCTATGTTACAGCTTTGTTTCTCCCCTACATGGTTTCTATATCCCATGTTATATGCAGTCATTTGGATGCATAAGACAGTAGCTCATGTATAATGCTGTTATTGCTCAGGGGATTCATCTATATTTGAACATAACATATTGACTCTGAAAAATAAAAGCATTTTCTTTTTAATTATAATTACAACTGAGAATACAAAATGAAAGTGAAATTGAAAGTCTTAAGAGGAAAAAGCAAACAAGCATTCTTTCACACATACCTTCATTTCACTAGCCAATAAATAAGGAATTAACTTTGCATTTATTTGCAGAAAGCTCTGATCATGCAAATACTCCTAGCAAAGGTCAAAAAATTCTTAAGTTTCCTATCAGTTTGCACTGGACAGAGCCCTACTGATTTTAATAAAAGTTTTATTGACTGAGCATTAAGTAAGGTCTTCACATTTCATCTTTATAGGATTACACTTCTGGATAAAGGCTGGGTGTAGAAGCAGGGGTACTACAGGATAGTCTACAGAATATAATGTTGATAATGTTGTAATTTCTGTGGTTTACTGCTTTAACATGATAGAGACATAAATCATTGCTATTTAAAATAAAAAGAACTCTGATGAGGTAGATGGGGTTGCAAGCATATGCACGTGTATATATACTTATATGCATACTTAGATGCATATGTATACACACATATACATAGATATGTATAAAAAAATACATAGTACTGTTAAAGAAAATGGAAAGAAATGTGATGAGCTTAAGTTTGAAATTGCAGGGTTGTTCTCTAGCCTTAAAGCCAGTCCTCGTTTGTAGATATGCTCTGAGATAATTTGTTTTGAGAATATGTGCATCCTCAAGGAAACTATACTCTGTTTTTTTTCCCCCTGCCCCCAAATACTTCTGTGTAAAAGCTAGCAAACCTTACCTATTAAGAACCCATACTCTCTCTTTTTCAGTCATTCCAGACAAACCCACAGGACAGTTCAAGTATGGTGGGTCCTGAGTACTAGGCAGCAGCTATTTTCTTTTAAAAGCCCTAAGATTCCACCAGGGTAGAGATAGGAGAAACACAATCTACTTCCCATCTAAGGAGAAAAGGCAACATTCATAACTACACTTTCATTGCATGCTTTTTGCTCCCTTTTGTGCAGAGAAAGAAAAATAAGAAGCCACAAAGCCAATACCATTGCACAAAGTGATTTCTGAAACACTGTAAGGCCACACGTTTCAGAATTCCGGTTAAAAGAAGATATTAACAATCAGTTACATAAGAATTAGTACTGTCATTAAATTAAATGGCTTCTAAATATTTTCTTTTATAACTGGCCCAAGGATACTGGATTTCAGTTTCCCAGGCTTTTTGATGTGTCTTTGTGAAAATCTCATTGGCTGCATGAATATGCAAGAAACAGAAACCATTAGTGAATTCTATGCTGTTCCTCCTGTGCTTGAAACCCAATAAAGTTAGGGCACTCATAGAGCGTCCTATACATTTTTAGATTTTGCTTGAGAGGTAATGAGATAAATAAAATTTGTGTCCTCTTTCTCAAAAACATCTGCATCCTAGAGTTTACATTATTATAGGGTTTTCATTTTAAAACACACACTGAAATTGCTCACCACGGTCACCAAGATTTTTTTTTTCAAAATGTTTATATATATATATATAATATATATACACAGATATATATAAATTGTGTTTTCTTTTCAAATGAACTGCAGGAAAACTAATTTTGGATGGTTGACTGTATTTCTTGTTCCTCAAACTAGAAAGGCCTAAGAGCACAGCTGAAATGATCCATTCACATGCCAGGGAACGGAATTTAATTTGATATGAAAGTGACATTTTGTGGCCATTTGTAAGCTGTATGACTAAAGATCTTAAGTGCTCACAGTAGGCAAAGAGAAAGTGTATATGCATTCCCTAAAACCGCTTTTTTACCCTAAAAATAAATTATTAACACAATATAAAACAGAAAATAACTTTCTTAAATAATAAGATATAATGAGACCAGTGTAGTCTAGTGTATTCTGACTTTAAGTAAAATATAGTCCTATAAGGACAGTCATTATCCATATGTATTTGGTGGAATAGCAGAAACTAGTCTATAACACCTTGCCTAAGCCCAACAGAAAGAAGACATGAGGCCAGTAATGAGAAACTTTTCCTTACATTCTCTTCTGGGATGCTTGCCCACATATACTCTGATATTGGACTAAATAATCTGTTTTTCCTATTATTGAGAAAATAAATAGTCCCTAAACACTGCACATAAATCCAGCAGTGAGATAATACAAAATATCCTGGGTTTTATTTTTAATTTTTAGCTTTTTTTTTTCCTTGTAAAGAGATAAAATAAATAAGTAAAATATATTCTTGCTAAAGAAATAATAAGGTTGAAGAATATGAAGTTTAAAATTATGCATACAATTTTTTACTGAATACAGCACCTTATTTGTTCACAAAATCCTAATAGGTCATGCATGTCAGATCATGTAATATGCTATGACACATGTATGTATGAATTTAGGACACAGACATTTGAAGTACAGTGTTTCACCTCAGAAATGCTCAAAAGTACTTGTGGTATTATAGGTCGAACTCACTGGACGGACACTGAGACATCTCTAAAACTGATATCTTTTTTTTCACCTCAAATCAATCAAGCCCTTGTCTTATAACAAATTCTATTGCTGCTGAGCTATCAAATCATTTTTCATTTCTTCTGACATTTTCAGTGGAGAACATACCAATGGCTAGAACAGGATCATAGAATGGTTTGGTCAGCTCATGTTGAACTTTTCATCCACCAACTCCCCCAAGTCCTTCTCCTCAGGGCTGCTCTCAAGCCATTCTCTGCCCAGTCTGTATTTGTGCTTGGGATTGCCTTGACCCACATGCAGGACCCTGCACTTGGCCTTGTTGAACTTCATGAGGTTTGCACAGGCCCACATCTCAAGCCTGTCAGGGTCCCTCTGGATGGCATCCCTTCCCTCCAGTGTGTTGACCACACCACACAGCTTGGTATCATCAGTAAACTTGCTGAGGGTGCACTCACTCCCACTGTCTGTGTCGCTGGCAAGGATGTTAAACAGCACTGGTCCCAGTACTGACCCCTGAGGAACGCCACTCATCACTGGTCTTCACTTGGACATCAAGCGATTGACCACAATCCTTTGAGTGCACCCATCCAGTCAATTCCTTATCCACTGAGTGATCCATCCATCAAATCCGTGCCTCTCCAATTTAAAGACAAGGATGCCATGTGGAACAGTGTCAAATGCTTTGCATAGGTCCAGGTAGATGATGTCAGTTGCTCTTCCCTTATCCACCAACGCTGTAACGCTGTTGTAGAAGCCCACTAAATTTGTCACACAATTTTTCCTTAGTGAAGACATGTTGGCAGTCACCAATCACCTCCTTATTTTCCATGTGCCTTAGCAAAGTTTTCAGGAGGATCTGTTCCATGACCTTGCTGGGCACCGAGGTGAGACTGACGGGCCTGTAGTTCCCTGGGTCTTCCTTTTTTGTCTTTTTAAAAATGGGGGTTATGTTTCCCATTTTCTAGTCAGCGGGAAGTTCACCAGACTGCAACGACTTCTCAAATATGATGGATAGTGGCTTAGTAACTTAATCTGCCACTTCCCTCAGGATCCGTGAATGTATCTCATCAGGTCCCATGGATTTGTAAACCTCCAGGTTCATTGTATGGTATCAAAACTGATCTGTTCCTACAGTGGGCAGTTGGTCATTCTCCTAGTCCCTTCCTCTGCCTTCTGTGACTTGGGCAGTGTGGCTAGAGCACTTGTCGGTGAAGACTGAGGCAAAAAAAGTCATTGACTAACTCAGTCTTCTCCATATTCTGGGTAACCCGGTCTCGTGTTTCCTTCAGCAGAGGGCTCACCTTCTTCCTAGTCTTTGAACATACCTGTAGAAGCTTTTCTTGTTGCCCTTGGTGTCCCCTGGCCAGATTTAACTCTATCACGGGTATAGCTTTTCTAACCTGATCCCTTGCTGCTCGGACAGGTTCTCTGTATTCCTCTCAGGCTACTTGTCCTTGCTTCCACCCTCTGCAAGTTTTTAGTGGGGCCTTGTTAAAAAACAGAAAACATGTTATGTGGGGCAGAAAGGATTTCTTTGAAATTACTGATCATAAAGAAAACTCCTTCATGTACAGAAGCAGAAAAAATGCATTCACAAAACTGATAGTAATCCAGCCATTGAAGTAAATGAAACTGAAAAAAAATGGACAAAGTTGAAAATTACAAAACACTAAAAAATACACAGGGCCAGCAAACAGGATTTTTCCAACTATAACAGTTTTTGATAAATCTCTAGCCCAAGTAAATGGGAACTTTTATTTTGGTAATATATTGCGTCTTTAAAATGAACTCAGTTTTTATTGATTTTGAAAGTAACACTTGCAAGTATGAAGGTAATAGCTTTTTGATTGATTCAGTCAGGATGACTTAGGCTTTGTGAATAAAGGGGGAATTAATCAGTAAGGGTTGATTTAGGACCTCTTTCATAATATGGATTTCCATTTTTTTGTGTCATTGTTCTGTTGTTAAAGACCTGGTGGACGGTTTGCACTGAGGTGAATGATTAAATGACTGTACCCGTGAGTGACTGAAAAGTGAGGCCAGCTCACAAGAATTAAAGCCTTCCTGAAACTAAATGCAACAATCAAACTTAATCTAAGAAAGTCTGCAGGAACCTATAAAGTAAGCAAGCAGAAACAGAAACAGCTCAGAAAAGAGACAGAAGTATTTCAGAAATCAGCTTTCAGAGAGAGAAAGAATGGTTTAGGAGGTAATACTTAAAGACATGTATTGAGGTATTTGTGACAGGCATTCTAGCAAGTGACACACTTGCAGTGTACATAGTACTGGTTTGACAAGTATCACCGTATAAAGTTGTTCTCCACTGGCCTTTAAGTTTCTTTTTTCCTCCAATGTAGATAAACGTTATCTTGTCAAGGTGCAAAATATTATTAGGCTTGCTAAATAAAGCTGTGGTTGAAACAGAGTTTATTGGATACTGAGCTGAACAAGAAGGCAAAGAGTTTTTTATTTGCCTTCTCAGATTAAAATTATTTATTCAGGAAAAGTTGAACTATAGGAAGTGGATACCAGTTTTGTGCCAAAATTCCTGAAAAATAAATTTACTTTTATGCTATTGGACTGGTGCTATTACAGGACAGGAGCATATATAAAGCTCCAAATAATGCTGATTTCTTTTCCCCTAAGGAAAAGACACAAAAAGTCCCTGTTATCTGCTACCTTTGAGTAAAGGACAATTCCACCATATCTCTAGCCACAGAAGAAGTAGACAGACTGTATCGTATCTTTAGATCAGAGTGTGTATCTTTAGATAAATATTTTTGTGTATGCATGTATGTATACTTGATAAAAAGAAGTAACTTGATAAGAAACAGACATTAACTAGATTTTTTTTATGTTTGTATGTACTAACATATATTTTCTCCCATAAGCATCTGTGAGACAACTAGTTTAAATGAAAGAGAATATAATAATCATGGAATAGTTTTGCATCATAAGACTTGGTTAATAACAGCACATATTGTAATAAGTCATGAACTCATGGTTTTCAAACTGAGATTTCATCTTCTAGAGCTGACTTAACTGCTGATGAACAGCTAGTCCCTTTTAGAAATTATCTTCTTTAAGACCACATAGTTTAAGAAAAACAGTATGGCTCTAAGATCTTGAGTTGTGATACTGTGACATCAGACCATCTGAATAGAAAACTTGATCCTGGCAAACAGCCTACATCACACACAGAAAACAACCAACGTGTCTATATTGTAACGGAGATCAGACAGAGTAAAATAAGAAAGATAGGTGAGAATAATTATTCAGTTGTTGTAATGAATGCAGCAACTATGTTCTTGGCGGGGGGGGGGCAGGTGTTTTGTTTTGCTTTTGCAAATTGCTCTATAGTTACTACAAGTTTTGTTTACTACATTCTATTAAAAAGCTCATGGTTAGGCAGCTGGGAGGAAGTCAACTTTTGGGTACTGCCTTCCAGGTCAGCTGGATATGTAATAGAACAATTCAATGAAACACGATAGATATACAGTCAGATTAATAAACAAGCACAAAGAAACATTGGTATGAGACTTTTCTGGACCCCGGAACACTGCTTCCTCTGTTCCAAAAAGGGAAAAGTAATGAATAGCACTCTCATCAATGTGCCATGAGAAAACAACATGAAGAGACAGAGATAACTCTGTGTAGCTCTTTGCACTCTAAGAGAATATATTCCTGCAAGCAATCACATATGCAAAATGAAAATGCTTCCTTTTTCCCTTGAACATGCTATATAATTGCCAAATTTATCATCACTTGTATTGGGCACCACAGCTGACCTATTTAGATGAGGTTCTGGGTTAAAACAAGAGAATCATTTGCAGATCCTTATAAAAGAAAAGGAAAAGACCTTTAGGATTTTCTTAAAAAAGCCTGAATACATTTGGGTTTTTACAAGAACGCATTAAAGACAGTATTAATTATTGAAAAATGCTAAGATAAATGTTTGTTTTTAAATGCAGTGGAATACAGACGTATACACAATAAACAAATTATTGTAATTGCTTTCCCCAAAAAGACAAGAACTATATGAAGATCACGGTGTGCTTTATTCTACTCTGTCAGTGTATTTTACAAATCTTGTTTCAGACAGCTAAGCTAGTTAGAAAAAATTATGTGTAGACTGCATTACGAATGGCAATTTAAGAGTTACAGAGAGCTGGTGGGTGAAGCAGAGGAGTCAGCTAAGGGTCTAAGATTTCTTGCCAACTGCCTACATATCTCTGCTATTATGTCAAACTATGTCATTAGGACAGCTGAGAAACAGTCCAGGGGATCTTCCAAAATCTGTATCAAAGAGTATTGCTGGTAAACTGGCAAGTACACTGTCTGGACAGGCGTCCTTTTTCCCAATATTCTCAATATTCTGTCAGCTCTGTTCCCCAGGACTTTATGCTGTGCAGCACTCGACAGAAGGTAGGCTGTACTGGGAATGTCACGGGCTTATCCTTGCGTACTGCTCTGCAGCCTGCCACTACTGACGATATCTTGGTTAGCTTGGATACCACCTCAGCATTCACTACAGCTTGGTTTTCCATTAAACACCTATGCAAAATGAAACCTACATTTTAGATATATTATCAAAAAAGCAAAAAAACCCACCGCTAAAAATAATGGCATGAGAAGAATCAAATTCCCTTCTTTTGCTGAAGTAGGTGTAAATTTTATGAGAATTTGGGAGCATGAAGTATTGAATTAATGGGTTTTCAGCTTTAATACTTTCAAAGATCTTTTAATAGTAGCTTCACTATCTTATTTATTTTCTACTGTTCATTTTATTCTAATTTTTTCTTGCTAGCAATACAGCAATAGATTGTTCTCTGAGACCACTGTAATAAAGATCTTTTTAAGACAACAATTTTATCTGGATATTTCTAGGAGAGAACTGTGCTATAAACACTTGGGCATGCATTTTTTCCCCTCTTCGTATCGGATAGCATATTGCAGAGGTAACTGTTTTACTAAACACTTCTTGAGAACACTTTTCAGTATTTTCTATTACTAATGCACTGGAAATTGAATAGTTCTTTTTTTTTTTTTTTTTCTCTTTTTGTTGGAGAGACAGGAGTGCAGTGGACTGGAGAGGTGAATTGTTATGAACAGTTATTAGTTCTGGAGCTTAAAGAGTGAAGAATGACCTAGATATTTTCCTCTTTGAAGATGCAATATCTGTATTCACCATTTCTAATTTTTTACATAAATTTTAAATGAGTTATAGTTAGTGCTGAAGCACAGGTTATTTGTTGTCTAAGTATGTGGATGTATTTCTAATAATACAGTGCAATTAAACATGCTGTCAAGACACGTCTATATGAACTCCATGAACTCAGAGCAATACCCTGCTCCAAAACATATGTGAAAGTTACAGTAAAAAAAAATAAATATCTAAGTAATAGTAAAATGCAATGATTTTCGGTGAGAACACTTTACACTTAAACAGAAGGACTTCATTATAGTAAAAGGAGAATCACACTGTCAGAGGTTCTATAATCAATGACAATTGAGGAGGATTAAAAACTGGCTGAACAGAGGGTAGGGATCTGTGCCACAAAGTCTAGTTGGAAGCCAGTAACTAGTGGCGGATCCCAGGGATCAATACTGGATCCAATCCTGCTTAACATCTTCATTAATGATTTGGATGATGGGACAGTGTGTACCCTCAGCAAGTTTGCTGATGAGACAAAACTGGGAGGAGTGGCTGGTACACCAGAGGGTTTTGCTGCCATCCAGAGGGACCTTGATAGGCTGGAGAAATGGGCTGACAGGAATCTTATGAAGTTCATCAAAGGGAAGTGCAAAGTCCTGCACCTGGAGAGGAATAACCCCTGGCACCAGGACATGCCGGGTGCTGACAAGCTAGAAAGCAGCTTGGCAGAAAAGGACCTGGGGGTCCTGGTGGACATCAACTTGAACATGAGCCAGTGATGTGCCCCTGTGAAAAGACCACCAAGAGTCTCCTGGGCTGCTTTAGAAGAAGTCTTGCCAGCAGGTCAAGGAGGTGATCCTTCCCCTCTATTCAACACTGATGAAGTGACACCTGGAGTACTGGGTCCAGTTCTGGACATCACACACAGTACAAAAGAGAGAAGGAGCTACTGGAGCGAATCCAGCAACAGGCCATCTTTGCATGAGAGACTAAGAGAGCTGAGACTGTTTAGCCCAGAGAAGACTCAGTGGATCTCATAAATGAAACTCATAAATCTGAAGGATGGGTGTAAAGAATAGGGAGCCAGGCTCTTTTCGATGGTGTCCAGTGACAGGACTGGAGGCAATGGGCACAAACTGAAATACCGGAGGTTCTCTCTGAATATCGGGAAACACTTTTTTACTATGAGGGTGACCACATACTGGAATAGGTTGACCAGAGAAGCTGTAGAGTCTCCATCTTGTAAGAGAGTCTTCACCTTCAAAAGGTGTAACTTTCTCTGGGTGACCCTGCTTGAGCAGGGGAGTTTGGTGATACGATCTCCAGAGGTCCCTTCCAACCTCTGCCACTCTGTGAATCTCTGACAATGTGTCTTCAGGCTCCAGTGTTATTAGTCTGAGTTCCACTTGGATTGTGCATGTTGCTGTGCTATTGCAGCACAGTTTGAAGGATGGCTGTGGTATGTAAGAGCACTTTTTCAGCTGTAGACTTGTAGCTTTCCTTTCTTACAATTTTTCTGAGTTGGGTCTAATACTATCTCCTTAGTGTGTACATCCCCACCATATATACATATATAGCAGGGGAGGAAAATCAAGGTTTATCTGTTTCTAGTCAACATTGTCATCACTTCCTTTACTCCTATATTAATGGATTAACTGTTTTCCAAATTATAATACCATCCATACCAAAAGCCCCAAACAGAAATTCAAACTGCAGAAAGACAGAATTCACAATCCAAAGAGATTTAATATGAAAAAGAGTATCTCAGAACAACAAACAAACCAAAGGAAGAAAGACATGTTAATATAAATCATTATGGAGTAAACACTATATACATTTAAGCTAAACGATGGTACTTAAAGAACTAAGCTTAAATGAAAATATATGGCAAAAGAGATCAAAACTTTACAGACAGACAATAAATCAAATTCCGCAAACAATTAGGAACCCATAATTTCCCATCTTCCAAATCATGTTAAGAACACTATCCTTTATTGTCTCTTTTTATCACACACATGTTTTCTTACTGAATACATTTTAATTCACACTTCCATTAAAATCAGAAATTAAAGACAAACACAGAGTTTGTTCTTAACAGCAGACAACTAACTGTGATAAAGAAGCAAGAAACTGCATGCCTTTTCATAAATAATGGGTTCATATTCACATTTTGAAAAATAAAACCAATAATTATTAATTGAATTTTCTAATAATATCTGACGTGTTAAAGTGAAATATCAACTCAAACACTATATCTCAAGAAAAAAAAATATGATAAAGGGAGTATGATTATATAGATTAATTGGAGTAATTTTTATTCCAACACAGGTAACAATATGTGCAAGATGCTCAGCACTTACTGAAAAAAAAAAAAAATCAAAATAAAAAGGTTTTCGTTTCCCTTCTTTTATATCAGATTAGGGGTCTTCTTGAGAATAGTCTGCAAAACCAGCCATTTTAAGCTATGCTGATTTTACAAACCAGTAGTTTGGAAACACTCAGTGGCAAAGGGATTTCTGAAGGAAGCTCATACTTTTTTTATAAAAAAAAAATCACTGGCAGTTTGAAAAAACTTAAAAAGAGAAACACTTAAAATTATTTTTAGTGAGAATAGTTAACATTCATAAATGCTGATACTTGATGTTGTGTAAATATATGCCTAAGGAATAATTGCTACTAAATCAAAACAACGATTACTACTAAATATTTTTTCATTATAGTATTCACAATATATTTGAATGAGCTTAAAACAGTTGAGAAATTCATCATTCAAAACAATTACTTCAGAATTGCAATTCCCATATTTTTTCTGTAAAAGTAAATTCATAATTAGTAGTTACATAGGATTTTGAAAAAAAAAAAAATTGAAATCCAGATTTATATTAAGCATAATCCATTGAAAAATAAAAGAATCATTGAATGCCATAGTAAATGGAAGTAGATACTGTAATTAATCCTTTTCGTTGTTATTAAGCTTTACACTTAATAAGGGGAGAGAAACACAAACCTTTAATTGAACCTGATGTGAATGCAAAAGACACAAGTGATAAATACTTAAACATCTTATTCAAAGCCTGTTTGCATTTTTTTTCATAACTGCTTAACCAAAGAATTAAGCGTTGGAAAGTACCTTGGGAGTCTAACAGAAATTTTTTGCCCTTGGATGATCATTTTATTTCTACAAAGAAAAAAGAGGATTATTATTTTGAAGTCTTTAGACAGTATTCAGCTAGGAAAAAATTGTATATTGGCTTACCAGGACATAGCACAAAAGCAGGATGATTTTTTTTCTTTTTCATTTTGCAAAGTCTAGCATCACTTACAAGGTTTTTACAAGAAACATGCCCCAAATTTCACCACTTATTAAAGTGATTAAAATGTTCACGGCTATGAGCATAGCAAAAGAAATGAAATGGCCACAAAAAGCTTTCATGAGATATTTCTGATTGCAATTCTTTCCTATGAAAAGTTCAGTGGAGGGAGAAAAAATTTGTTATGATTCAATTCTACCTTTTTAACCTATGTAATTGTGAAATTACATGTGGAAATATCAATAGATCAGAAAGTGGTTAAAATAAATCTACACACCTATTCAAGAGATCAATTTTAATAAAAACTTTTTATATATTTTGGGGGGGGGGGGTGAAGTTTGGGGAATAATCTGAGGCTTTAAGTTTTACTGAATTTGCTAATAGTAGGATTATTGATTCTGTCAAGGCAATAAACTCTGAAATAAAATCAGTTCATCAACAGCATCTCAAAATCATTCAATAGAATGTGGAAGTTACTATTACAGCAATTTTTAAAGTATTATTGATTTTTCTCTAAGTCCCAGTCATTATTATCTTCTTGGTTTCATGAAAAGCTCCTCAAAATAAGACAGTCATAATTTCCCAAGTTAAAAAATAAAAAAATAATAATAAAAAAGAACACAAATTTTCTTCATTGTTAATACTGGAAAAGCAGATAAAAGATTTGTAATCTCTTATTTTCAGGAAGCAGGCTATCATAACCAACTTTGGAATAGAACAAAACAGTTTAATATTTATGTATTTATTGGAAATATTTAAATATTTAAGTAAAGCAGAAATAACTGAAAATATAAATTTACATTGTCATCTCTTCATTGTAATAATATCAAGTGCTAAAATTCAACATAGAATCTGAAAAAAAAAAGGAAATTTTGAAATTAATTCTGTAGGGCAACTGGGTTCATGAAATAATCAGTTAATGTGTTTACTCAAAGGTACACCAATCACACTGGAATATACTACTATATTAATAATAATATTATTCAAGCTTTTATAAAATGAGGTATAAAAATAAAAAGCTATAAGAAACAGCATATGGAATTTGCAGACAAAAATTTCTTTTTATATGCTTTTTAATTCTAAAAGAATATTTAAACTTGAAGTAGCTTTAAAAAAAAAAAAAAAACCAGGCAAGTTCCATCCTTGCCTGACTGCATGTCATCTTCTGTATATATTATACGGAAAATAACTGGGAAGAAGATGAATGCATGATAAGAATCTGTCCCTGGATCTATAGCTGTGCCAAAGATAATAAGCCTTCTACAAATCCAAGTTACTGGGGAATACAGGAGGCTCAAATTCATCTTTTGATGGGTTACCAGACCCAGGTCCTACCTTTCTCAGTTGCCTCCAGTTGATGTGCTTCAACCTCATAGAATTTCTTAATTCTAACTGGAAGGCTGTCCCCTATGCACAAGCTTACATTTCATGTTTTTGTATTTCATCCTATTTCTATTACTGAGACCCTTAAATTGCCTAGCTGTGTCTCTACATGATCTGACTTGTTTCTCATTGCCAAATCATGTCATTTCTAAATTTGTAAACCATCAGCATTTAAGCCAAGATCATTTAATATTGACTGCAGTGCCAAGCTCTGAGGGACTCTCCTAGTGATCTTCCTCCAGCCTAATAACTGCTCTTTAAACACAGATGGTAGACGACTTTTTTTTTTTTTTTTCTTTTGAAGTTAATTTCTTAACTACAATCTCTATAATTCTTATCTTTCCAAATAGGCCAAAATTACTTCATATAACATTTTAGCTACCATCTTACTGACACCCAGTAATTATTCTATGATACTCCTTTAAGCAAAGATTCTACAACATCTTTTTTGCTTGGAATATTGACAAGACTTTATGTTGCTCTGTCATGAATGGCTCTCTATAAACTCATGCTGTCTCTTAGCATGTTTTCTGTTTTCTCCTTTCCTCTGCATTTTTTCCTAAATTGATTCATGGTATTGCAGTCCATCTATTAGGTATAAAGAAGCCTGAAATGAGGCTTAAAAATTTTCATTTGATCTTGATTATCTACATTTTATTTCCATGTACTCATTCCCACAATTCATTCACCCTTGTGTTCCTTATTCAACAACACCTCCGTTAGTGGAAATGGATACACCAAAGCTCAGTTCCCTCTAACTGGCTTTTTATTATTGTTGCTGAAGATTTTTGTTACTATTTGTTTTACTATTCTCTGCAAGTTTAAGTCAGCTGAACTTTTGGCAATTCCATGTAATCCCTGCACTTTCTAACGACAGCCTTCCATCAGGTCCCTTGTTTCCAGTAGACTTTTGCATTTTTATTTACCCATTTTGATTTGGATCTCCACTTCATGTTTCTTGACATTTAAATAAGAGACAGTTTCTACAATTCACATACATTTTGTATTCAAAATCATCAACTTCTCAGCAAAGTTGCTTTCATATCCCTAATTTTTTCAGTTTGCCCTTTGAAAAAGAAAAATGTTAGCTACAGGGCTTTTGTGTGTATATTTTTGGCAATATGTTAATTTAAAATGTCAAAAAGCTTTTTAAGGTGACTAAAACACTTCAGCAACATGGGAAACGTTCACCTGATATCACTGGCAGCAAAGCACGCAGGACTACATTTAGATTCCTTCTAGTAAAAAAGACCCCATTTGTGTACCAACTTTTTAGGTGAATAGGGTTTAGGCTGTACAAAAACCTTAGTGGAGGGCCACAACATTTTCTCTTTGCTTACTCTTTTTCCATGCTTAAAGTATTCTTTCTTGAAGACCAGATGACATGTTGTACTCTAAATAAATAAATACAGTACTGGATTGCTATTGTAAACTTTTGTTGTTATGAATACTATGATTATTTATTTTTAACTCAGTCATTCCATCAACTCCATTTGGGATTTACCAAATCCCAAGCTCTTACTGAATAAATTTGGAGTTCATTCTTTCCCAGCTTTACAGTCACCAAAACTAAGGTTTTACATTTCCTGGGCCAGCACTGTAACAACCAACTTATTAGCAAAAGTTATCTAATGTGATCTCAATCTTATTCTTTCTCTTCATTGTAATTAATTCACTGGAATCACAGGATGTAGTATGGAACATTATTAGTTTAAAAAAATTGTTTTCTTATCTCAGCAGTCCTGAGATAATTAGGGTCCCATACTGCATAGCAGATCAGAGCTAGGTAAAAGCAATCTCCTCTTATTTGTCCCTCCAAATCACCCTAAACCAGCAATACAAAAGACTGCAAACAAGAATAAGGAATATGGAGGGACTCATTCTGGATGTCATATCCAAGCACATTCAGGAGCAGGAAGTTATTGGAAGTGGTCAACATGGATTTACCAAGGGTAAATCATGCTTGGCCAATCTCATAGCCTTCTATGATGTTATAACTGGTTGGCGGGATGAAGGCAGAGCAGCAGATGTCATCTACCTTGACTTCAGCAAGGCTTTTGACACTGTCTCTCATAACATCCTCCTTAGGAAACTCAGGAAGTGTGGACTAGACGAGGGGACAGTGAGGTGGATTGAGAGCTGGCTGTGTGCCAGGACTCAGACGGTTGTGATTAATGGAGCAGGGTTGAGTTGGAGGCCTGTAACCAGTGGTGTCCCCCAGGGATCAATACTTGGATCAGTATTGTTTAACGTATTCATCAATGACCTGGGCAAGGGGACACAGTGTATCCTCGCCAAGTTCACTGATGATACCGAACTGGGTGGGGTGGCTGACAGCCCAGAGGGCCGTGCTGCCACCCAGCGTGACCTAGACAGGCTGGAGAGCTGGGCAGAGAAGAACCTAATGAGGTTCAACAAGGACAAGTGTAGGGTCCTGCACCTGGGGAGGAAGAATGTCAGGCACCAGCATAGGTTAGGGTTGGACCTGCTGGAAAGCAGCTCTGAAGAAAAGGATCTAGGGGTCTTGGTAGACAGTAAATTATCCATGAGCAAGCAATGTGCCCTTGTCGCCAAGAAGGCCAACAGAATTCTGGGCTGCATAGGGAAGAGTGTGGCCAGCAAGTCAAGGGAGGTCATTCTCCCCCTCTACTTTGCACTGGTGAGGCCACAACTGGAACACTGTGTCCAGTTCGGGCTCCCCAGTTCAAGGGAGACAGGGAACTACTGGAGAGAGTCCAGCGCAGGGCAACAAAGATGATTGAGGGATTGGAGCATCTCCCTTATGAGGAAAGGCTGGGAGAGCTGGGACTCTTTAGCCTGGAGAAGAGAAGGCTGAGGGGGGACCTTATGAATGTTTACAAGTATCTAAAGGGTGGGTTTAAGGAGGATGGAGCCAAACTCTTTTCAGTGGTTCCCAGTAACAGGACGAGGGGTAACAGGCACAAGCTGGAACATAGGAAGTTCCAATCAAATATGAGGAAAAGCTTCTTTACAGTGAGGGTGACAGAGCGCTGGAACAGGCTGGCCAGGGAGGGTGTGGAGTCCCTTTCTCTGGAGACTTTCAAGACCCACCTGGATGCAGTCCTGAGTAATGTGCTCTGGGCAATCCTGCTTTGGCAGGGGAGTTGGACTGGATGATCTCTAGAGGTCCCTTCCAACTCTGAAATTCTGTGATTCCGTGAAAAAAGATGTCTGTCAGATGGGAGTCTTTAAGACTGGTATGTCTCCTAAAGTTTTGTGTTATGAAAATATATCCTGAGTTAACAAAGTACACTCAAATTACTCCCAAGAAATCAGCTCATCAGGGGTTTTTAATGAAGTTTACATGTCTGGGGAGCTGCTAATATGTTTTAAAAACCTACAGGACTTTTGTGGTCAATCTGTTCTTGAAAGATAGCCACCTAAGGTCCACACGAACAGAAGCAAACAGAATTTAGTGCTGCCCACAATTAATAATATTCTGTGTCTGGCCAAGTATATCTAAGAAAGATATCTCAGTTTGGACTGTGGTCATTCTAGGATGCCAAAATAGAAAAGTGAGACAGTATGAGTCACACCTCCTCAAGTCCCAATTGCCTCTAGAGGTGCCTTTTTCTCTTTGTTAAAGGGAAAGTATCAGGAATCAATTTAAATGACTCACCATGGTTTGAGCCCAGGCTATAAGTTTGCTTCAATATCAAAGTAATGATAGTTATTCATGTAATTTTTTTCTTCTAGAAATACATACAATATCAATATAGTATTTTCCGATCCTGAAGGAAGTTGTATATTTTACACTCTGAATAATGGAACTGTCATGCAAGTTGGAAAGCAATAAAGGTAAGACTCAAAAATAATTATTGTACTGCTTGAAACCTATTATTTTAAATACATGGCAAACAAAAGAGAGAGAGAGAGGGAGAGGAAGGGGAAAAGCAAAAGAAGTTGAGAAGCATTAAAAAGAATTTTATAAAATTAAGCCTTTCACCTGAGCCACCCATTCCTGTAAAATACAGAAGTACAGAGGTAAAGACCACAATCTCAGGGTCTACAGATGACATTCCATGTGGATCTACATTACCAGAATGTCTTATGGACAACAGCCTTGAAAGTAATCAAACAAGATTTTAGTTATAAGTTATAGAAATAATATACATCAATGAAACTAATTTCCTGTAATTTGTGGTGCTGGTCCCTGTAAACAGAGTCTTTTTTTTTTTTTTATTTAATCAGAAAAACTGTCTAAAACATTTTTTAAAGTATTACAAGACATATCCTCTAAATTTCACTGCTGTAATCAGAATCCATAAAATATATGCACTCCCGTGAATTCTGCTCTTAAAACAGACCTTTTCCATTTTCTCAGAATATTTTCAGGATCATTTAGACAAAGGACTGCAAAATGAACTTATTTAGTAGCAACAACAGCAACAAAACTGAATAAGACTTTTTTTTTATGTGACATGAATCGCCAACAGTTAAAAATGCTAAAATATTTTCTCAAAATTTTTTGAGGGGTTTTGTTACAAATAACATCTAAGACCACTAAAGATAAAAAAGAATATATTCCACTTTCTCCACTTTTTATTTATTCATTTCACAGGCCTCTATGCCCAGCAACGTTCCTTCTAGGTTCTTAAGAAACACTTCTTTCCCCTTACTTCTCCATTGCCCACAATTTCAAAGTTACCTGAGCCAGTAAGGTGCTCTTTAGCAGTTGCCCACTGGTGCCATGGGGAAAGCAGCATTTCATTGCGCTGATGATGCTCTGCCAACAAAAGCCTGTTTGTGGTGGGAGGGAATGAAGAGTAACAGGATTTACTGACGATGAGAACCTGGTGGCAACTGGAGTGCAGGGGATGGGAAATGATTCTGAATCACACTTCCAGGAGAGGATGAAGAGGTACCACTAACGCTACCGGTTCTCACATTAGCCTAAGGTGAAGTTTAAGATTAAAAATATTATATGGGGCATAAAGAGACAGGTAAACATTCAAGGGACCTAGAGAGTACGGTTAAGGGTCTGACGTGCAGGCTAGACAGTTTAGAAGAATTTGAATATGAATTGAGTAGACAGGCAAATTGGCAGAACACAAAGGACAGATAATTAAGCCATGAACAAACTGAAAAGATTCATAATTCACAGCAGATGAAAGAAAACTGAAAATCAGAATTTCAAAAGCACTAGAAAATATCCTGACAGCACATTCTGTAAATTTCATACACAGCACTAGAGAAGTTTCAGCATCAAATAAGATATCCTAATGGAGAGCAATAATAGCTTTCTCATGAATATTAGTAAAAAAAACCCAACCAACCAACCAAACAAACAAACAAAAAAAGAGAAGAAGAATATAACTATTTGAAATATTTCCTAGAAAAGTCATGGAAACCTTTTTTTTTTTCCTCATGGCCTTCAACTTCAAAAATTCTGAAATGTTCAAGAAAATACAGGTTACTGCTATTTTGAAAATAATAACCAAAACACACAAGAAGTAATTATACTGACATGTAAGTCATTATAAGATGGGGTTAAACATGCCAATTCATCAAAATTAAAAATCTTCAATTATGTCTTTTTTAAAACTGAATATGGAATACTGAAACTCCAGGTGGGGTCTCACAAGAGCAGAGTAGAGGGTGAGCATCACCTCCCTTGGCCTGCTGGCCACACTTCTCTTGATGCATCCCAGGATGCGGTTGGCTCAGACAATTTCTCTGTATTCCTCCCAGGCTACCTGTCCTTTCTTCTACCCTCTGTAGGCTTCCTTTTTCTGTTTGAGTTTGTCTAGGAGCAACTTGTTCATCCATGCAGCCCTCCTGGTGTTTTTTCCTGACTTCCTCTTTGTTGGGACGCATTGCTCCTGAGTTTGGAGGAGGTGATCCCCGAATATTAACTAGCTTTCTCGGGGCTCTCTTCCCTCCAGGGCTTTATCCCATGGTACTTTGCCAAGCAGATCCCTCAAGAGACCAAAGTCTGCTCTCCTGAAGTCAAGGATAGTGAGCTTGCTGTGTGCCTTCCTTGCTGCCCTAAGGAACTTGAACTCCACCATTTCATGGTCAGTGTAATCAAGGCTGCCCTTGAGCTTCCCATTCCCCACCAGCCCTTCCTTGTTGGTGAGATCAAGGTCCAGCATAGCAGCTCTTCTTGTTGGCTCCTCTGTCACTTGGAGAAGGAAGTTATTATGAACACATTCCAGGAACCTCCTGGATTGCTTATGCCCTGCTGTGTTGTCCCTCAAATATTATAAAAGTATGTTCTGGAAACTATCTAAATGGAAATGTCTGCACTTCACCAGCTAAATCCTGTCTTTACACTCTGATCTTAGCAACTTCCTCAAACAAGACTTCCTTAAAAGGGATGAAAAAAAATCAAACAAACATAATGAGTGGTTTCTTGAAGGACCTGCACAGAATGCCAGTATAAGAAATATAAGCAAAAACAAATGCAACACCAGTGATTTTTTTTCTCAATATTCCAGTGGTATCTAGATAAATTATGCTAATTTTTTGTAGTATCACACTGGAATTAAAATATCATGACTGGACATTCCTAGTATTTTTCCAGCTATAGCCTGTAGCTACTGAATTTCTAATAGGAGATGCTTAATAGACTTGAACGCCCTAAGTTCTTTCTGATCTTAGCCCTTTTGACTAAATACATGGAATTCAGTGGATGAACAAAAATGTGGACTGTCTCCAAAAGGATCTTAAATATTTTGTAGTTCATATTCTGACTTATTTGGTAGACCTCTTACAATGTTCAGTAAGTGCGTATTCTTTACCGCAAACATATCAAGGATTCCAGGAGACACTGACTGCTCATTTGACTCCTAGCCATAGTAGCCCATTTCATAATAGTAACAGTTGAGAAAATAGGAAATATTCCTGAAATTCCCAGGATTCCAATATCTGCATAACCCTTCACCAGTTTTGCACAGTATGAGCCATATATCTTCCTGATCACAGGCTTTATGTCTCCTTGACCATAATAGATTTAACATTAACATAAACAACATTTAAATGAAAGCAGAATATTTTAAATAAAGAGGATACATGACAGCTATTATTTCAGATTGATCCTCCTCTGTTAAGTTGCCAGAAACGTAAAGGAAGGAAAAGAACCTACCTTCTTATTTGCTTGAAGTGCTTGAGCACTTCCAGAGCCCAGGAACTGGGCAAAGAGATTTCAGCAAAAACATTCTCTCTCTTTAAACTCAAAGGCTAGTTACATAAAGAGAGTCAATTAAATCAATCAGACACAGAAGTACATTAAGCCATTCATGCCTTCAGGCAGACCTCCAGCAAGAGTGAGTAGAGTTCCCAATGAACTGCATTTAGTATCCATCATACATCTATATGATTACCTGCTTTGGGGCAGGCACCAGATGGGTATGCATTGCCTAAGCAGCCTATAGCCCTAAGAGACAAAGTCTTGACACTTGAGACCAAGTTCTTGAACTTAAGAATTTCAGGGAAACAAAGACGTTTATCAAGAGTACTCTTTGAACATTCATCTTCAGTGTTGCTGAGGAGCAGTCATCCTTGCAGTCATCTTCTCCCTGGAAGAAGGGATCCCCGCAGGGACTAGAGGTAGGCTGAAATGATGGGCAAATAGTTCAGTGTGTGATGCCAGGGAAGAAATCACACTAAATTACCTGCCCGTGGTGAACCCGGTGAGTTGTCTATATAAGATATCTAAAAATTGCTGGAGAGGAATGAATATTATTGGCACATGTAGGTATAAAAAAAAAAAAAAAAGGCTCTGGAGACAATATTACAACATTTAAGTTGTTAGGAAGAAAACTGGAGACCAAGCCCTCCACAGTAGCATTTACTGGCATACTTTCAATATCACACATAGGGCTAAAAATAGAAGTACAGGGGCAAAGCTTTAATCTACAATTGAAGAAAGAGTGCAAGTCAAAAACATTCAGATTAATCAAGAACAGGAGACACTTCAGAAATGAAGGGAGCTGTTATAGCAGGGAATAACTGCAGCTGAACTGTAAGGGAACCAGATGGCTAGCACTTCAAACAAGGCTTCGAAAAGGTTGTAAAGGAGTTCTTAAACAGAATGGGGAAAAGCTGACAGCTACGATAAAGCATGTACTAGATACAAAGTGTTGAACAGAGGTGCAGAGGCTTAGAGAAGGACCTCTGGAAAGGGTAAGATACAGGATAGCAGCAGTCAAATGGAAGGCAGAGAATAACAGATGGAACGGAACAAATGATTATTATAATAAGTAAAAGCACTTCCTGAAGTGTTTCCATGACACTATTGAATGTCATGTTCTAGGGTTATGATGCTCTCTAACTGTTCACAATCAGTATGAGACACACTTGGAAAGCAGATTGTTACATCTCTGAGCATTACAAGGGTGTTAAATCAGGGGAAGAAGAAATAAAGCAATGATGGCTAGTGTTATGAACAGTAGCCTTACTGTGATACAGGTCTGATATACACATTTGCATATTCTCTTAAAGAAGTAAAGTTATATTTATTGATGTATTGTGTACAATTTTGTGCGTGCAAAGGTGTGTGTGCTTTGACATTAAGCTCAAACAGAATAAATTTAGCACAGACCTGAGCAAACAGTTGTGTTGCAAGGCAGAGTCAGGGCAAAGCAGTTAAATTAAGAAGGAAATTACAGTTAAACGTAAGAGAATATGAACTTTGTAACCTCTTTCAGCCTTATCACTGTGGCTTTATCATAGTCATTCATTATTTGCACTTTAAAATGCCTCCCTATCACCACAACCAAGGCAAAAGTTTTCACAGAGGCTATAATACATTCTCTCCTACTTTCCCATATGAATAGTTAGTAGCTAACAGTAAGACCTTAATTCAGATAGTTAAAACCAGTTCTTTCTGTTCTAGACATGACTGACTGGGAAGCAACATTTCTGTGTTCAAGATGGGTTGTTACCATCCCAGACCTGCATACCAATGGGAAACAATGAAGGTCAGAAATCCATTAAAATAAATGCTGAGTAAGACAGTAAAATATTTTATGGAATGAGGTTAAAACCATAGGATTCTTTAAGAAGACAGGAAAAGGAACGGAGGAGGGTCAGGAAAGAAAAACAAGAAGATGATAAGGGAGAGTGGACCTGGGAAAATAGTACTTTAAGGAATATGGAAGAAGGGTAGGACACTTCACTCTTCACTGTAAATATACATCCCACCAACAGGCAGAAGAGAAAGCAAAGAAATACTTTTATCTAAAACTAACCTACAGAACTTCTATCAGTAAAAACCTTTAGTCCCCACAAAAATTCTGTTGTGATTTGCACAGCCTGGATTATGGGCCAGTGTATCTATGAGCAGATTTATATTGTAATCAGATGTCAAGTAACACCAGATATGGATAATGATTACTTTTAATGCTTTTGCTCAATTGAAGTGGCAAGCAAGTTACAAGAAGAGAAGCTTCTAATCAAATCATTGTCATACATGAAAAACTGTGGTCTATATATTTTGTTTAAGAAATTATAGATAACAGGATTGCTTTTGGGCTCTCTCTACAAGTATTTTACAGATCCAGTTCATTGTTTGTTGTTTGGGGTTTTTTTTTCCCCTACAGCTGTTTATGTCAGTGCAGTGAGGTAGTCTATAGATCAAGCTGAACCAGTCCCTGAGACAAAAAAAAGCCCAGGGAAAAGAGGAAGCAGAGGTGCCTCATCAATGTCCTACTACCATAACAGCACTTCCTACAATTATCACCAGCTCCAGGGTAGGAAAGAGAAAGAGGTATCTTCATTTTCTCGACAAAATATGGCCTACAGGGATGGAGATAATTAACTTTGCAAACAACTTAGGGTGTGTCCTTGACAGCAGAGCGTCTAGATCTTCCCACAGACTTTCATCTGTCTGCTGTTAAAGATGAGGCCTAACAGAAACAGACAAGGATTAAGAAGGCCAAAAGACAGGAAAATTTATGAGCATCAAGGAACTGGCAAGTATGCTGGTTTTAAGCCAACAAATAAGATTATGTTACTTTTAGGATGTAAGGTCTTGGAAAGTCATTTAAAGAAATGGATGCATTAAAGTAAATTTAAATGAGACTGTGCCACCTGTTTAACAAAGTATATCAAGATTGGTTTAGTTATATATTTTAAAGACAAAATTTGAAAAAGATTTTTCAAAAAACCTGCCTTGTAAAGAGATACATAAATCTCTATTCAGTCATATTACTATCGAAGTTATGATTTGTTATATATGTAATGAATCTTGACAAGTTTACTTCTATGAATGCACTTTTTTAATTGTGTGCTTATTTTAGAAAGAATTTAGAATCAGCATATTTATCACACTTTTTTTTGTTGTTTTGTTTGGTTTTGTTTTTTTCAAATTTGTTAAAAAATTAAAGTTAAATACGGAGCAGTGTAATGTTTCTCTTTTTAGAGAGAACCTAGCAAACCTAACAAACCTAACCACAAACCTAAAAAATAACCATAATCTGCCAGGACATATTTGCATTCACTTGTATTATCTCTTGAAATAAAAACTAAATTAAAATTAAAAATTGCATAGCATAGCCTGTTTCTGACACTTTCTTTAATCTGCTGAACAATTTTGCTGAGACTTCATCCCACTTGTATACTTCCTTTTTGGTTCTGATTCTTCAGCCACTTGCTGGCTAACTCCCTCAAGACAACACCAGGGTTTTGCTGAGCAAAATTTGTGCCCTTAAAATATACAGTACAGTTTCAAATATGGTTTGTGTTATCCACATAGATTTTACGTGCACATTACAGGAGTGAAAAGCAGTTTAATGCACCATACTATGCTGCCATTTTCTACCATTTCCTACACTTAGAAAGAGCAAAAGACTAGGCAGATGAGTTCTTTAGGCAACAAACAGCCCTCATAGATAACACACGATTTTTGTTTATAAGGTTTCAGAGCAACAGATTGTTTTCCAGACTGATATTTCTTGTGCCTGCAGAATGCATTGCTTATTGTACAGACTGACGAGGAGGACAAATTATGATGATGGCTGCAGCAAATGACTTGCTCTGTATTGCTGTCCACAGGCCACTGACTCGGAGGATTTCCCAGGAATGAGACTAAAAGGAAATAGCCTGTCTCAGATAGGAAACATTCAATATGCTCAAAAAGGATGTACCACTTTTCAGGCCAGAACATCTGTGGACATCAACTTTTTTCTCTCAGCGGTTAACTGTATAACACAGAAGTACTGCTGCATTTCCTTTTTGCAGCGTTTTGTGCTACTGCAGTACCTGTTTTGTTTTAGACATCATAGCTTTGCACAGTGAGTATTGCACGTATTCTAAGAAATGGTCTTATGATCACTGATGATAAAGAAGCCTGTGTCCTTGATGCTTTCCATTTTGTAGTTGATAACAACCTGTTTTCATGGCCATAGCATTTATGATGACTGTTCCCATGTGTATTAGCTGGTGTTAATGAAGTTTGACCTCACACAGTCTCATCCTATAATCATAGAATAGTTTGGAAAGGACCTTTAAAGGTCATCCAGTAAATCCCCCAACCTCCCAGTAGTGTTTTCCTCAGCTGTGACGCTTGGACTGACAAGAGGCAACACTTTTGCCTTTTGTCAACACTTGCAGAAATGCCATTATCTTTGAACTGATCCCTGCTGCTGTATAGAATCCACTCCCAGTAAAGTAATGTGGGGAATGCACCAATCGGCCAGCACTAACACACAAATATATGCACAGTACAGTTATCTTGCTTATTCCCTTAATATATCAGTTTAGAGGAACTGCTCACTCAGTAATTTCCATAGTTCTGGTGAGACTTCATGGCACTCTACATGCTGCTTGGATCTTAATGGTACCTACTGTAATCCCAGTTACTCTCTTTATTTTTCCTTTTTAATGAGTTTGCTTGCATACAAAGTGTTTTGTTAATGTTTTTGTGATATTTACAGACTATATCTGTCATTAATTAGTACTAACAGGAACAGTAAGCTGCTTATCAAATTTTTGTTGATACCATCCATCCTGATGTGCGATTTAGTTGCTGAGTCCCTCTTCAGAAGAGGCTGTCAATGAATCTAACTAAGGGATGGTTTTGTGATATGTATCAGACTTCATAAGTTAAAACCACTAATTTGATTTTCACTTCTGATAAGAGAGTTGATTTTCTGCTTTACTTAAATCTTTTAAAGTCTCATTTTATATCGAAGTGTACATTTCTCTTCCCTTTTTACCAAATAAGTTGTCCCAAATCTGCTAGTTTGCGAATATTCCTCTATTTTTTATTAATGTAACAGAATCATAGAATCATAGGCTATCTCAAGTTGGAAGAGACCCATAAGGATCATCAAGTCCAACTCCCTGCTCCTCGCAGGACTACCTAAAGCTAAACCATATGACTAAGAGCATCAACAAGATGCTCCTTGAACTCTGAGAGGCTTGGTGCCGTGACCACTTCCCTGGGGAGCCTGTTCCAGTGACTGACCACCCTCTCGGTGAAGAACCTCTTCCTAATAAGCACATTGATTTCAGAAGTAGGTATTATAATGGCGTGCTGGGTGCTTGGTAGCAGGGGTCTGCAGGGCGGCCTCTGTGAGGAGAGGCCGGGGCTGTCCCAGGCCAGATACAGCCAGTTCCAGCCGGCTCCGACCGACCCACCTCAGGGCATGGCAGAAAACATATTTAAGAAAGGGTAAAAAACTATGACCAGCAGCTGTGAGGGAGAGCAGTGAGAAAAAATGAGAGAGAAACAGTCCCGCAGACACCAGGGCTGGAGAATAAAGAGGGGGAGAAGGTGCTCCATGCACTGGAGCAGAGATTCCCCTGCAGCCAATGGTAAAGACCATGGCAAAACTCATTGTACCCCTGCAGCCCCTGGAGGACCACAGCGGAGTAGATATCCACACCGCAGCCCACGGAGGACCCCACACTGCAGCAGGTAGGTGTGCCCTGAAGGAAGCTGCAGCCCATGGAAAGCCCTGGCAGAAGCTGTGGCTGGTGGAGAGGAGCCCACACAGAAGCCTGTTTCTGAAGGACTGCAGCCCACGGGAAGGACCCCAGCCCACGGGAAGGACACATGCTGGAGCAGGGGAAAAGCGTGAGGATGAAGGAGTGGCAGAGATGAAGTCTTATGGACTGACCACAACCCCCATTCCCATCTCCCCGCACCACTCAGGGTGAGGAGGTAGAAGAGTCAGGAACGAAGAAGTTGCGCCTGGGAAGAAGGGGTGGGGGGTGGGGACCTGATGGGAAGGTGTTTCTAGCATTTTCCTTGTTTCTCACCATCCCACTCTATTTCTAATTGTCAAGAAATTAAATTAGTTTTCCCCAATTTGAGTAGCTTTTGCCCATGACAGTAATTGCTAAGCGATCTCCCTGTCTTTATCTCAGCCGATGAGCTTTTTCATCTTATTTTCTCCCTCTGTCCTGTTGAGGAAGGGGAAAGAGAGAGCAGCTTGGTGGGCATCTGGTAGCCAACCAAGGTCAACCTGCCACAAACGGTATTTGCTTGGATGCAAATAACAATTTCAATTAATGCAGCTTCCTCCAGAATCGCGTCTGTTAAAGTAATCTACAGTGCAAATCTGGGAAAACAGTTCAAATGTAAAGAGTGATTGAATTCTTATACTTAAACTCTCTTATGATTAAAACAACCTTTTTAATAGTAATCAAGCTTATTCAAAGCTCCATATAAAATATTTGCAAAACAAACTAGCTTAAAATATTTCAGAAGACATTTAGGATAAAATAATTTATAGCAAACCGCAACACACTGCAAAATACATTTTGTAAAGACACTAACCAAATAGTCGCTCTACTGCTGTACAAGAACAGCACAAGCCAGTATGACTACAATTTGATACTCAAACACATATTCACCTTTCACAATACTGGACATGTATGTATTCTAGTGTAGTTAGTAGATTGTAGCTAAATGAGCTAGGGTAGTCCCAAAACTTATTAATTTAAGTAAGAGTCACCATACTGTATTAAAATCTAACCAGATTAGTGATATTCTTATCTTTTCTAATGTGATAAATACCAGTGAATACTAATATCATTTAAAAAAAAAAAAAAATCTATTAGTATGATATGTCCTCCCTGTTTTATTGTCTATTATAGACATATCACTTGCATTTTGTTTCATTATCAACCTGAGCTATGAATGTAAAAGACAGAAAGAATAATGTTTGTACTGCAAGTAGCTCAGGCTTGTATGCATCTCTACAAAGTTCAATTATTGTTCCACATAAGAAAAAGAGGATGTGGTTCTTCAATCATAAGAAGAAAGACTCTTTACACAAATCCAGATCCCATTAGACAGGACACTTGCAAGCTGAATTCCTAAAGTCATTTCTAGTTGATTATATGCTAAGTGGCATGGTTGCCATTGCACAACAGTTGATTCTCTAAGTGGGAAGGCCAACAGCAAAAATAATCCACAACACTGCTGCCTAAACCAGTCCTTTATTGAAAGTATTCAGAGACAAGTCAGTTGTTAAACTGGCATTCACTCAAGATTAAGTGCATTTCCTATAGCAGTTTTGTTCTCTTTCCTCAAAAGACATCAAAGAGGTTAAATAAGTTATCCAATTAAAATATGAAATAAGGCATTGACAGCTTCCTCCCCATTTTATACAACTGAAATATATAATAAATTTAAGGAATTTTTTTTGCCTTTTTTTATAACAATGAAAAAAACACATATGCCCCCAAAAAATCCCAAGCCATTTTGGAGGAAAGATTCTCCCAGTCCAGGCAGCTAGTTAAAAATCTGGCAATCTATCCAGTCATACATTATGCAATATGTCGCATTCATCTACACAACTAATGGGGTACTACCTTACTGCAAAGAGAAGGGATTTTCGAGTCACTGATGAAATTATAGAAGAAAGCAAAAATGTCCAGCCTTCACAGACTGATGCCTACACTTCTGTGGAGCCCACCAAAGTCAATGATAGGTTGTGTGAATACAATTGTGACTACTGTGTCAGGGCCCTGAAGCCTTCTTGAACTCTCTAGTCTCTCCTATTATATACTGTTATATATATTCCCTTCCTTTTCAAAATTGGGATTGGTAATTAAGGGCATCAGAAACACCTCACTTTCAGAATTGTTACTACTTCCATGGAGTAGGGGGACAAAACCGCTTGTTTTCTTTGAGATCTATAGCCAAGGTTATGGGAAGTTTGAAAGAAAGTATTAAAAGAATAAAATAAAAACACATTTTTAAGAAACTCAAGGAGCATAAACAATAAATTAAAAATATGAAAAAATTATTTCTTTTCCACAGTTTTGCAAATAGTAAAGTAGATCAGATTTTCTAAAGTAAGCATCACAAAAACTGTGCCCCAGATCATATTGTTTGTCATGCCTATAACTCTTCCAAAATCTCAAAACTCTCCTTCACTTAATATTGTACTTAAAAATGAGAAGATAGAACAATGTTTCTGTTTTGCTAAGAAACCCCAACACAAGCAGTTCTTACCAGCTATAGCAGCAAGTAATTTAGGTGCAAAATAGGCTTTTGTAGAGGGCATCTGCACCATAATGAATACTTCAGTTAGTGTCACTATCCACCTAAGTAGCTAGAAAAGGCTGTCTTGTTTTCTGTACCACTGTTGCCTGCACTAAACGGGTAAGAATTTATAGTATCTCTCTGTTGCAGGGATGGGTATGTTTTCTCACCGTGTACTGTGCAATGCTTTATAAGCAATGGTAGCAAAAATACTTATGTTAGGGATTTTAAATATTTTTCAAATACCTCATCATTTAGAGTTTTAGACAAATTTGAACCTTTAACTTAGTTACAGAAAGCTCTGTACAATGTGCAATCTTTTCCTTTTGTTATTCACATTAGGAGAAATCAAAAGCTTTTCATTTAAGCACAAATCCTATTTAAACAGATACTACACAAAAATGAGGATCATTTGTGCTAAATAAATGGGACTCTGATTAGTCTTTAATAACTTTGGTAAGCTAGTTAGCAAAAAAAACAAAACAAACCAGGAAAAAAGATTATTGGGCTTTTATTTAAATTAATGTCAAAACCGACTACGTTGCTAGTGACCTGTTCTCAATTTAGCCCCCTCAGCATCCCAGCACTGGAAGATGCATGGTTTCAATTTCATGCCCTCCTAATCACTTTTTCCTTCTTTGCCTTCCACCTGTAAATCATACATAGGTTTGAGTTTACACATAATTTTCCAGGACATACAGTCATCTCAGAATGTTCATATAACTTTCAGTGTTTTGACTTACAAATACAGAAAGACCACCTTTGTGAGCCACAAAAAGGGCGTTGGCCTTCATTATCATCACAGAACTGTGAAGAAAACCTTTTCACTCTCAAGAGATACAAAAGCATCGGTGATACTGCACTCTACTGTGTACTTACGAGGTTCGAAGTTGAAGTGTATTTTGAAAGGGTGAGGTTCAAACTCAGAAAATAATTTCCCATCTCATTTCTAGCTGTTTAATATGTTTACAGAAGTTATGTCAATATCTTACATGCAATGGTAATACTCAAGTTAGCAGTCAGAGGTAGCCTAAGACAAGACAGTGTGATAAGCTGGCTCTCCGTAGATGTGCCAAAAGACAGAAACAGCTCACACAACAAATAACAAATAGGTTTCTCCGGTAAGTAGAAATATCCTAATATGACACGTCACTCTCATACTCTGCTATCATGTCTTGCCAAAATGGAATTTGTCCAAGGGACTGATTTCAAAAAGACAGTAACATTGTATTAATTACAGAAATAAAACAAAAGAAGGAGTCAACACATCAAATATGAAAGGGAGAGCCAACAAATCACTGGGGAAAAAAATTAACACAATCAAGATACTGAGCTATTCTGTACCTTGCAGGATTGTTCTAACTTTGGAAGAAACTAGAAAGTCAAAAACTTAGTAACAGTGAAATCTAAAGCAAAATTAACATTTAGATATGGATTTGTAATATGAAAAACAAAATACAACTTGTGAAGCAGTCTTTCCTGTTGCAACTAAAATAATAAATAGACAGTTTAGGGGCAAACACAGCTGAAAGCAATTCTAACACCAGTGAATGTTGAATGGCTGTTGTACAAAGTGCACTGAAATTTTACTTCCCAGTTACATCTATGGGGTATCTGTTATTGAACGGTGCAAAGTGCAGGATACAACATATGAACAAAAAATCATTTAAGAAGAGAAAAGGAAAGAAAAACATTTAATAAGTGGGTCTCCAAGAGCGTGTTACTGAAGAGCATATCAAACTAAGGTCCTAAGTATCCAAGACTGTTAAATGCTGTACTCTTGAGAATTCACTCATTCCATGAGAAAGAATTGCATTTCAGTCATCAACAGAGTCATCAGAATCATTAAATTTATACAGCAGTTTGAACTATTCTAAGGTGCAGGGGGATTTTAACTATTAGATGATTATCATAACACTAAAGAAAGCACAAACTTCATATCAGTGATCAAAGGGAAGCACAATTGCAAGTGCCACATCTTGCATATGAATAATTTAAAAGCATGGTTCTTTGGATGTGCAGATGAGGGCTCAGGTAATGTATTCTATCATCATTTCCAATATGTGCTTGAACAGCTCTTACGAAAACACGTATTATTTTGCCTGTGCAAAATGTACTGGCCGGTACATTGATAAAAGCTTTGAAAAAGATAGCTGAAAAGTTTAGTTGTTAGAATGACAGATCAGTGTCAAAACAAAATCTCACCTCACTATTTTTGTAATCTTTTTGAGCTAGGTAAATCGGTAAATGATGACATGGTGAAACACAGTGCTTACCACACCATAATAACGACGAGGAGTAAACAAAAAAATAGATCGTCACCAATACGTAATGTCTTATGAAGTAGTGGCCTCTATTCACTTAAAGATGTAGGCGCCACTTCCATTAGTGACAGTTTTCAGCCCTTTGTGGAGAAAGTAAGTATTATTCCACATATATCAGCTAGCAGTCCAGTGGTATAACAGTATAAGATGGGACCCCTTCCAAATAAGTTCACGCACATGTCTTTTGCTTCACCTAGAAGCACAATTGGTCTGCACAATTGGTCTGCACAATTTAGACAGACAGACATAGAGGTATTTTCTACTATGGCAGGATTTCCTAAAATTAGGAAGTCTTTATATCACCTGTAAATATGAGCTCCAAGTAACATCTATTACTTTCAAAAGCAGTAACTTTTTTGAAAGAATACATTGAAATGACCAAGGTCCAATTGCCTGTAATCACAGCACCAAAATATCATACTTACTTCATAACCTCAGTATTTGCACTTGCAGTAAAGACAAATGAATCGTGTTGTTAAATTATAGGGGAAGAAAGAAAAATAATTACCATTATTATTGCTGCCATATGCAACTGACTTTGCTTGTCATGATTGCCTATTAGAGTAATAGTTGTAGATTGCAGTACATAAGAGACTATGCACTGAACCCATTATTTGCCTACCGTGAAGACAAATGAATGAGGAAGAGCCCATCATTTAAAACTCTCCAAAACACCAGTCTGTACAAGTAAGGACTTTTACAAAAGAAGGTGACTTTGTCAAGCCATTTTCAGCACAGACTGCTTCAGCAGAGTTCGTGTTAGTTCGTCTAATTGCACTTTGTGGCTGTGAATATGAACCTGCGGAGTCCAGAGCACAGATTATAGCAGTCAGGGTCCTATGGAATCAAAAAGTTCTATTGATTTTTGGTTAATCCACTATTTACAGAAAAAGAAGGAGGATTACTGTGAGCCTCTCACAAAGGAGAAGAGCCCAGAAACCACAGCCTGCAGGGAAGAGATACTCTCACTTATGCAAAAAGTTTTGTTTCAGTGTTTTAAAGTTTTTAATACAACAGAACCTAGAGAACAGAATATGTTTAAGCATTGTATGTTACATATTTTAAAGCCGCTTCTTTGCTTGGTATTTTTACGCACTTGTATATCTACCTTGCAAGAAAAGAGGAGATACTAGGAGATATCTGTTCTTTCCTGCATGCAAGACAGAATGGTCTTTGATCTGTTTTCTTATGTGCACATTAAAGACAAGCAGGAATGGATCTTTAAGATATCTGTTCTTCTTTTTCTACTTGATAATATTTAGTCATTTGTACAATAAATATGTAAAGTCTGATTTTCTGAGAGCTCACTGGGCTCTCCCTTAAATGGGCTCTTCCTTTACATCTCAGAATATTCACTGTCTTCTTGCCCTCATACTTGGATTCTTGAAAGTAAGAAGGGAAATCTAGTGTAATTGGTGAGAAAAAGGGTCATCTGCTTTGATGACAAAGAGGAAAGAAGTTTTCAGAAAACAATGAAGCTTTCTAACAGAGTTTTTCTACCCTGTATTTACTAGAGAGAATTACCTTTTCTGGTCTGGAGGGACAAAATTTAATCAGGATATATTTCTCAATCTGACTTAAACCATGTATTCTAAATGCAAAAACTGGTCCTCCTCTTCAAAATAGTCTTTCTATAGTTTAATCTTTTTTTTTTTTTTTTTTTTTAAGAGCTCCCCAAATGTTTGTATGTATCTTTACAAGTTCCTGGCTGTCAGAACTGTACCTAAGATCTCTGAAATGAAAACAGTCATTTCAGATGAATTAAAATCCAAACAAACAAACAAACAAAAATATCCTAAGTACTTCAGTCCAGCTCAGATACCAGCAAAAGCAAAAAGCTTCATTTTCAAGCAGACTAAGTTTGTTTATAGTTTGATGATCAAAGGCTATGGTCCAACATAGCCTTTGAAAAAGTAGAAGGTATCATTATAAGAAGATCCAGTGTATATGCTAAATATTTCTCCTTAGAAAATGATACGTTTCTGGTTTGTGTGTTCAGGCTGACAACCTCTTGGAAAGGGCTCAAAAACATGACATAAAGGGTGAAATCAGTCACCTAACTGCAGGTGTCTACAGTGCAGATGCCAACATGTGGGCAACGTACCCAAACTCCTTTTATATTGTGCAAGACTAAAGAACTGCTGTTCTTCTTATCCTGAAGAAAATATTTGCATATGGCCAAATGAACAGCTCTCTAAGGTCCATGACTAAATCCACATGTAAGGGAAGCTTAAGCACAGAAATGCAGCTGTCTGATTAAAGAACTGAATTCCGCCCCTGCTGCAAACAAATGTCATGGGTTATCTGTGCATTTCACCATTTTCACTGTGAGAAGCTTCTGATTCTTTGCCTCGTATTGTTATTTACAAAGTGGTAGAGACTATTCAGTCCTGAAAGCCTTGGTACCATGACAGGCCATACAAGTGAAAAAATCAAGCTATATTTACCACTGATACACAGAACTCTGACTGTGGTTGAGAAGGAAGGACCATATCCTACCATGAAATCATGAGACAGAGGTAACTTCTACTTCAATACCCTGAATCTTGAAATGTTTAAAAGCCGACGTGAAAAGTCACATAAACCTGAATTACCACTCATTCCCTTTCTCCTAATACAGAAAGCAAATGACTACATACAAAACACAACCAAATAACAAAAATGTACTTCCTTAGCAAGCAAGGTTACAGCAACATGGAATTTATATAAAAAATATATATAGTTGCCTACACAAATAGCAAGTTATATATCATCCTGCCAATCTGTGTCACCTTAAAGCTAAATTAAAGTACATATAACTTTTACAGATTTCAGGAATTATTAGTGCTGGAAAACAGGACAAGTATGGGTTTTTTCTACTAAATTAGCTATTTAAACTTTTGCTGCATAGTAATACTGCTTGGACAGAGTGCTGGACTTAAGTATGACTCCGTCTATCTCTGAGGCAGCACCACAATCCATTAAGCTCCCCTTATTTAATCTGTCCATCATAAGCTTAATATGTGATTCATCCTTTTCATATCACAAAGGACAAAAAGGTGATCTTTTGTATTTGAATCTCTAATTTACGCTCCCCATCCCAAGCAGTAAATGGTAGAGAAGAAAGCTTTTTCTGCAGTTTCTTCAGCCCTTTTATCTGAGAAAAAACAGTTATATGTTGGGTCTCTAAGGAATTTGATGCTCTCTTTATCCCCTGACCCTATTTCCTCACTCAGAGCTTCAAGAAAGGAAGCTATCCCATAGAAAGATAACAATATTCAGAGGTTAGTAGGACTTGCAGTATGTAAATGATACGTCTTTATCCCCAAGACCCACTCTATTCTTTTGGGACAAGGGCAAATAAGCTCTCAAAATAAATACCTCATAGTGGAATTGTTCTATTCCCCTCTTTTAGATCCTCACTCAAGGAGGAAACAACACAACTCCTAGTCTCTAGAGGAAAACAACACAATAAACTATACAGTGCAGATTTAATATCAAAGAAGGAGGGCATTCCTGATAGATGAAAGACCTTGAGGCTTACCCAGTAAGATTTGCAATATTTCCCTTTGCACAGTAATTTGTAGTTCTTAATTAAGTCATATCATCTCTTTGGAGGGAAAATTGTATTCATTTTCTCACCATTGTAGTAACCATTTTAATAACGAAAGAGAGACAAAAGCATGTTGAAGCTGGAGGGCTACAAAAGATATTTCTTTTAAGGAGGAAGGAATAATGATTGCCTTTGAGCTTCAATCTGGATGCCACTTCCAGAAAACAACGCTACTGACAGAAAAGAAATTTTTCTTTTATTTTTTTTTTCTATTTCACCACTCTTTCCTTTGTTGTCAGAGAAGAGTTATTTTATATGAATGGAGAAATAACAACCGAGAGAGTTTATCATGAAGACATCAGTAATGTTAGAATGGCTTGCTTATTTCAACTCCAGAAACCATTTGGGAAACTGTATTTAAAAGCCACCAAGAAGATGGAAAAACAAAATTAAAGCAAATCCTTAGATGAAGCTAAATGCAATAGGCAAGGAAGAGCTGTCTAGTATCTCTAATTATCATGTTTGGGGAATGAGGTAGGGAAGGGGAGCGGAGACCATAAAGGTGTCTAACTTGCAAATCCTCCCTAAGTACCTCTCCTTTTACCTCTGCAGATGAGAGGATACTGGGTTAGATGGGTTACTGACAAGAAATCCCAGTAGAACATTTCTTGTCACTGAAAATTCAGATCAGAGTGGAAACTTGCATTATTAAACTGAAATAATGAATTGTCAGCAAAATAACTATTGGTTTCAATAGAATCAGAATTTGGTCCTGTAGTTCTGGCTATCTGTGCATATAGATACAGCGTGTAACAAAAGAAAACTTCAGTCCTTTAAACATATTACAGTACTATGATCGTGCACAACCATATTGGAATTGACTGCCTTGTAAGCCTTAAATTTAGTAACACAGGCATGTACATCAGGTAATGAAGACCAACTCCTTTAGCAAGCGTGCTGTTCTTCAAACTTCCTAGTTTTTCTATCTGGCATCTAAACAAAAAAACCTCGCAGCAAGACTAGTTAAGAAAGAGCCTAAATTCAGTAAAGAGGATAGAGGGAACTCATGTTTTATTGTTTTTTTTAAACATATGCACCCAGTTAATATCCCTAAATTATACTGTTTCTGCTTTTGTACGCTTACTGCAATGCTGCCCTGTGGTACTCACAGGTACAAAGGGCCCAGCTGCCAGAGTCTTACTTCCTACGCTCATCTACCATATGCAGACCTTTTAACTAAATCATTTTTAATAGTTGAAGTGAGACAGAGAGCAAGTAGTGTTTTGGTATTGACGTACACAGAGCAGTAACTTGAATTAACAATTAACCTTTAATGCACAGTAAATTAATACTTTCACTACTAGAGTGGCTTTTAGTACTATACTATATCTATAGGTAAAAGCAGCTTACCTGAATAACATGTTTCAGCTTGTCAATAATTTGACTTATTACAGGATCTGTTCCCTTCACTTTTACTTCTGGATTTGCAGACTGAGCTTTGATTCCACTGCCAACCACACGATGAGTATAGCTAGTTTAATACATAAACACACACACAAAAATAGTTTAGTAAGTAATTCTACTCTCAGAGAGTCATCTTCTAGTTTGTATTAGCTCTCATGGCATCAACATTCCACTTTAATGAGATGCATTAATTTTGTGCACATATTTTTCACAGAAAAGAAATACAGCATAATGTAATTACTACATTCCACAAAGTTGTATTATTTATCACAGCTTTAAATTTACTACAAACTTTAACAAGAAGAGAGTTATCTACATTTTGAAGCGAGAACATTCAGTCCTATGTGTGGTTTTTTGTGTGTGCAAAGACTGTCCTCCATTTTGGTTTTGCTAAATACAAACTATATGGTGATTGCTTAAATGTATGACATTTCAGGTTTTTAAAACAAACTCCAGATTCTACACACACTGTATGTTCAGAACTACACCTGAAGTTTCTTAGTGTTTTTGTGAATGCACATGCAGATAGAACACCTATTGCAAGACAACAGCCAAATTGTGCATAAATTATTTAGCATTATATAACTGATATAAGTACAAAGTAGACCAAAATTTACTTAATAGACAGATAAGTAAAAAAGAAGCAACAGGAACCAGATATATGCTCATTCAAGAAAGAACTGCTGTAGTAAGTAGAACATTGTTTCTAATATATCAAAACTCAAAATGCAGAGACTAAAATCAACCACCTAGCAGAATTCTGTGGTTTATTAAGATGCAATTCTTCATTCAACTTCCCGTGTTATATGTAATACTCAAGTTATGCAAAAAAACCCTATCTACCTTCTCATCACAGCTACTGTACGTTATGCAAATACCCTCCATATGTTAGATTTTGTCCGCATACTCTACAAGAGGACAGCTCTATGTATCTCTGTCTCAAAAATATTTTGCCAGCTGTTACACTGTAAGAAAAACAAAGGAAAGAGCCCTATCAGGAATGGAGTAAAGAAATGCCTAATTCCTGCCTATTACATCTGCGTATGAGCATAGACAACACAGCATATTCAAATTTTTCAGAATCTGTTTTATGAAAAACATTGCAGGTCCTCTTAGCTCTGCAGAAAACCTTCCACGTACGCTAAACGATGAACACTGTTCATTAAAGCAAGGTTGCCACATAACGACAATATTTTGTCTGCGATATTTCCTTAAATATCACCTTAAGTGAGATTGAGGATATTCCTAAGGAAGTATACGCGGACTCAGATACCAGTCCTAAAATGACATTGGCTATGCTTATAGATATAAATTAACCCTGTCACACAAAATGACGCCAAGTTTTCCATAGGTCCCAGAGAGCACAATTTGCCTTCTGTATGACAAAAATTAGTAGCTCCTTTAGGCGTTACAAGAAGATAGTTTTTGGACGGCAAATTCTACAAAATGCTTCAAAAGTGAACAAATTCTGAGGCTTAGCAAAATTTTCCCTGACGTTTAAGCTATTAAGAGCTAGCAGTCTTTCTTCACTTAAGTCCCTTAAAGCATTTGATTTCACACAGTAAATACTAAAATTCAAGATCTTCTGCATACAGCTCTGTATGTGCTATTTAGGGCAAATCTGCTCTCTATTTCTTTTGCTTGCAATCAAGTTCACTGGAAGCAGATATAATATCAAATTTAAATTCAATTATGTATAAACATATCACAGCAATAATCACCTACAATTAGTCACCAGTAAAAGATTCCAGCTTTATTCGTCCTTCATTTGAGAAAATAGACAGCTGTATCCAATATTCAGGACACGTTGTATCAGTTAAAGATAAATACTAAAAATAATATGTTCATTACTGAAAGCCGTTATAGAACCCTTTACTGATTCACTAGCCATAATATTACTTGGAATAGATGTTAATGATGCACTGTCAGGACAGCAAGGTTTAATGTACTTAATTGTAGTTCACTGGAACGTAGTAGCTGAATGAGTTTAAAAAAAAGTCTTCATAGCACTCTTGACTACATTGAATATATGAATGGTTCATATTCCTCACAGAGTGGTATTTAGGTTTATAGCAGACAGCTTTTTGTGCTGTCTTGCAGTGATGGGGCAATTTGCCATCTTGTAGTGATGCGGCAAAACTTTTTATAGGTTTGTGTACAAAAAATGCAGCCTGACTGCTAGACTTGTGGGAACGTTTAACGCAGCAAATTGAGTAGGGTCAACAAATCTTCTGGTAGCTTCTAAGGATAAAAAAAAAAAAAAAAAAAAAAAAAAAAAAAAAAATCCAAAAAACACACCCCCAAACTAAAAATCTTCTCCAATATTTTTCTCAAAAATCCTTTCTCAACAGTCATTTTCCTAAATCAAAATAGATAATCCAATATGGAATTTCCTTCTCTCCCTCCCTCCCTCCCTCCCTCCGTCCTTCCTTCCTTCCCTCCCTCCCTCCCTTCCTTTCCTTCCCTTCCTTCCTCTTTCCAGCTGAATAATAATGCACTCACCAGATGGACGACTGGTTTAACTCAACACACTGGTTTAATGCAACACAGTAATTTCTCTTCATACTATAACACTATGAAAAAAACTTAAAGGTTATGGCAATCCTTTCTAAACAGTGCTCCCATTTTCTGTTTCACAGCTCACAAAACCTACGTTCTCACTTTCTCTCACTTGGAATTCTTCAATTAACACCTTTCTTCAAACGCTGCAAACCCAACTACTACACATTTGCCTGTGAACTGCATAACTAGAATATCCTTTTTCTTATTTTAATTTAATTAATGATAGTCATTTCTCTAACTGGGCAGGAAGAAATAAACCACGCAGAAGTTGAGACTTGCCTAGGTTACAATTTTATTAATTCAGCTCATCTGGGAATTATCTGGCAGTGACTCATTCAAGGCTGACCATCATTTCTTTTCCAGCTATTTCCACAATGAAATCCACACCTGTGCACAGCTGGTATTTACCGTAGGACTAAATTCCCTTCTTTCACACGAGGGAAAGTTGCTGGGAAAGTAATACTGTCTTGTGAGTGGACCAGATATTAAAAGTTTCAATTTTGTTCCCCAGCCTCTTTAGAGCTGTCATCCTCTAAGTTCCTCTTCAGCTGTGGTTCATAAGAAATAATTGGATTTACTTACCAGTAAAAAGTGTAAGCAATTAATTTTAGTTCTCTCTCCCACTCCGAGTCATTCTGTTATAGTAATTGTTTTTGTATTCTCTCAAAGGCAAAATACACATCTGCTCCCCAGGTAGAGGAGCTCTATTATCTAATATTAAAATTTCTTTCTAGGCAATGATTGATTCTCCGTTCTCATGTAACATTTTCAACATTGTCAAACCCATGTGGCCCAATGGCTCTTTGACGTTTTGGGTTGGAAGCTTCAAGTTATCACAGAAACATGTCCAAAATCCATTTGAATGTTCTCTCAGTTCTCATGGCTGAGGCAATTCCTATACAAATTCCAGATATTCTTACCCTGTAACTCTGCCTGTAGCAAATCTCACTTAACCTTCAGCTCTTTTGCCCACTGTGGTGAGAAAAAAGCACCTCTGCACAAAAAGCAGTCGTATAGTATGAGTGGGCATGCTCTAGTCTGGGAATATCCCTGTCCATCCAGCCTGTCCTCACAGCTACGACATAAAGAAACTGGAAGTTTGGTAATAATTTTCTTCTTTTACAGTCACTACCAGGCTACTACTTCTTCCTTTCAGGAAGGAAATCCACTCAGTCACTTACCTGTCAAAGAACCTACTGATTACTGATATTAGTTAGTAAATAGCGTCCTTGCTGACTGCTCAGAGGTGGGATTTGCTTTTTCCAGTTGAGAGTAGGGAAGGATAAGCAGGTGAAGAAAAAGTGGCATGTGCATTGAAGCAATGACAAGTATCACACTAGTGCTTGATAATACCACGACTTTACGACTATTAGCATTGAACAACTATTAGATCATTAGGCACTGGTAGTAACAATCTCCATATTAGTTGGCCTTACTTGCTCTGAGCTGTTTAGCACCTTTCTACTTTCATTATCGCTCCTGACCTTTCTTTCATCCACAGCCAGCGTGATCCTTTCCAGGGCTGACAGAAGAGAATTTGTGATTACCCCTGCTTCCCACTGCCTGTGGGCCTCCTCACCCTCCAAAGCAACGTTCCCAAGCAGAACAGAGCACCTCTCCACCTAAAACCTTCACAAATGCACTGGCTGCCCCCAGAACAGTTCAAACACAGTTCTGTGACAATTGACACATTTTGGCCCATCCTCCTGATATTTTTGTCTGTCACAGGCCTCAGCAGGCCCCAAATAACACACAAGATTACATCCGTAGAAAAAAACTTTGTGTCCAAGGGGGGTGGAAGGTGTTTTAAAATTTGGTTTTGTTTCTCATTATCCTACTCCAATCTGATTGGTAATAAATTAAATTATGTCCCCAAGTTGACTCAGTTTCGCCTGTGATGGTAATTGCTGAGTGTCCTTATCTCAACCCATGAGCCTTCTGTCTTATTTTTCTCCCCCTGTCCAGTTGAGGGGGGGAGTGATAGAGTGCCCTGATTCAGTCAGGGTCAACCCACCACACCAAATTTGACAATACTGTCTTTGTGGACCAGTTCACCGCGTAAGTGTTGAACAGCATTTTTCCTGTGATGTTGCATTGTTAAGTGATGGTGGACTCAGCATAGAACACCCAAATCTGAATACATTTAACATACTGAAGTAAATGCATATGTTTGCATGTTTTCCTGTTATTGGAAATAACTAACCCATATTAAATTTGCTTTCACTGCAAGGTGATTTGGCTTTGATCAACTGACATTAAAAACTATGATTTAACTTTGAGTCTTTTGTAATTACAGCCTTTGACAAGTCAGAAGGCACGTTGAAAATCTTTTTTTTTTTTCTTCAGGTGTATAATAAGGCATTGACAAAACCTTATGAAGTATTGCTTTATTGATTCTTTTCAAAAAAGTAAGATTATGTAAGTCAATCTCTTTTTGTTTAATCTACTCTTTCTGCTTGAAATAATATCTTTTGCATACAAAAATTATAAACTTACTTATATGTTGTTTTATTTTCCATATATCATTGTGTTTAATTAACAAATGTCTATAAATCTAACATCTTCAAACATTCTAATGTGAACTAAATGACCTGTCAGAGCTAAATGGGCTATTGGGAATCTGAGCATGGTACACAAAACTTCATCCCTGTTGACTTACATTTACATGCAAAATATGTTTCTCTTTAGTTGGGGGAAAAATATAAAAATCTCATACTCTTGGTTTGAAAGACTTCATACATTATAAAGTTTTAATACAGCATTAATCATTTTGTGTTTCTTTTACTCCTAATGTACAAGTAATGGAAAAACATTTTAAGGATTCCCACAGAGGTAGCCTGACTTGAGCAAGTGTTGCTCAGATTTGAATCCCGAGGAAAAAAAGAAAAACAAAAAAGACAAATTTCTTGCTAGAGAAGTAATAGACCCGCCATCTGTGCTCATTTCTGTACAAGCATGGTAATGTATCACATCACTTTAATAGGCAGACTTGGTCCCCAAGTACTATTCATTTTCATCAACACTAGGGAAAAAAAACAAGCACCAATATATTTGTATTCTAGAAACATGTTTTAAAGTGATGAATAACAAGGTGCACATTTTCTGAGCTCAATATATGAATATTCATGTAAATTTCCTATTATTCTCTCTTGTATCTAGAAATGTAGTTGGTGTGTTTTCTAATTGATTGTACCAATACCTCTGTTAAAAGAGAAGACCATGCTCTATTGGCTATCACTGATTTCTTGGTACACGCAGTTGGAAAAGCTATTAGAAGTAATGAATATATTAACTCTCATAAGGATCAGCTATTTTGGACATGGTGCTTAAGGCAGATCTACTTCTATATCCCTCCAACACAAATAATCTGTGTTATATTGTGATGACAGCGCATACTGATACATCATATTTATTGGCAACAACTGATGATGATTTTCCATTCCTTTGCACTAGCTTTGCAGAATAACATGAGTATAGAATAGACAGAGTAAGAAATCCACGCTAAAACTGGGTCCGAGCCATAAAGTTTTGATCTAGATGCAAAATTCTCCAGAGTTCAACTCTCAGTGCTAGTAATGTTTTGCTTCAGACCTGTTATTCTTTAAATTTGCTGCTACTTATCTCTCCTATTACTTCAGTATGAAGAGAACACAAATCCTTTGTTAGCAACAGATTTGTTTCGAGTAAAGCCAACCTTATTTAGCACAGTCTTTCACACAGCTACTTAAGAGGTTTTAAGAAACTAAATCTATACAAAAAGAAGAAACACGTATTATGGAAATAAACAGGGAAGAATTTCAGTTGAAAAAATCTGGCTATGAGATTCTCACCTACATTTGCGATATTTCATCTCAAATCAAATTTTAACTGATTGTATTACAGTAATCTCCATGAAGGCAAGAAGGCCACTACCACTAACTCTCTCCATTGACTTAATTTTCTGCATTTGAAACTAATTTGTTGTAAATGAAGCAATGCTGATTTTCATCAGCTGACTATTTGAAGTAAGCACTGGGGAAATAGTTTGAAACTAGGTGTTTATTTCCTGTGGCTTCTCTGTGAAGCTCCAGACAGAGAGAATAAAATATACAAGACGAAATAACTTGATTTTTAAAATAATATATTTATTTACTGTATTTACTCTCCTGTATTCATCTCTTTTAACTGGGATTGATATAGTGACCAAGATGCAACTTTTGCAATACGTTCCTCCTTCACAAACTGGATTTTCTTGTTTGTATGTTCTAGTTTGGAAAAGTCAGCATTCATGTACTGGCATCGCTAAAGGATTTGTTTTGTGCAGCTTCTCACCTTAATTGAATTCTAAATTACTTCACAGCTTAGGCTGCTGGCATTTACAAGTTGCAAGCAAGCATGTGCATTTGTATAGTCTGACTGTGTTTAAGAATGGTAAGACAGCACAGTGTGCCTACTACGTTTTGGTTTATTTCAAACTTGGGATATGATTTTTAATAATTCCTTCTCTGTTTGCTTCCTTGCTTTATGATTGCTGATAATTGCTGTTTTACACCTGCTATTACTAGCATCTTCATCACTGCTGGACATTTCAAAGTTCTGGGTAACTTAATTGAGACATTCACAATTATCTGAATACTAGTAAAAAGTAAACATGTGCAGCAACAAACGAGTAAGACTGTTTAGGGTGCAAATTTTAATTAGCAAATCTGAACAAATCAAAGAATCACTACAATGATAAAAAAAAAAAAGCACTTGGAGCTTGCGCAGCTGTTTGTGCCTAGTTTGCTGGTTTTGTCTAGTCTTACATAGTTTTTCAACATTAGATATTGCAAAGTTAGCCTCAGAAAACCTGTCAAAAATATTTTGCACCTGGTTATCAGAACTAGTAATTCTAGTCATTTTCAATACTTTTTAACTGATCAACATTTATTTCAAAGTAAAATAAAATGTCTTTTAATTTCTCAATGAAAAATTATTTTTAGATCTGTAATTTGGTATATATTTGAAAAAAACTGCTTACACACTTGTTAAATTTACAGAAAATATTGTGTGGAAAACAACTGAGTAAAAGTTGTGTTATTTATGCTTCAGACAAGAATATGTTCCTGTAATCATTTAGGCTAAAACATGTCTAATAGAAGATATGTATTTAGGTTCTGATCATTGACTAGGCCTGCCTTGTTAAAGTAAAAAATAATAGGTCAGCCTTTGGGCTTTTCTACACTTGAAAACTAAGTGATGTGTCTTTGGAATACTCCTTTTTAAACAGATATTTCATTAAAATTTGCTTATTTGGAACTAGGTTCATGGGAATAATACAAATCACACAGAAGTATGTAATAAAGTAACTATTACAGAGCCTTTCAGAATATCTCTTTTAATGAATTTCCAAGTGTGACCCAGACCTTTGTTATTTTGTACAGCACAAAATCTATCATCTCAATAATTTCCATGATATTCTAATCCTACAATCGCTCTTCCAAAGCTCAAAAACAACCCCAACCATCCTTCATGGTCTTAATTTGAACACCAAAATTTTTGAGAGGATTTTATACAGAGTGGTTGGAAGCCAGTTCATCATAGTTTTGATGTTAACAGTGTCTTCCAAAAATAAGTTCTTAATAAACAATGAGAAGTGCTAATGAATGTCCTGAAAGCTTCATTGGGCAGACAGGTCTCCCTCTGAAGAGACTTCCAAAAGCACCAGCTTTTCTCTAGTTGCTATGTATGGAACATGTGTTTAGAAGCATTATTTTACTAAGTATCTGAAATTCATTACAAGACGTGTGTCCGTTAAGTAAGACTATATCCTTTTTGCAAAGAACGCAACTTCTACTGAAGTGAAAACTACTAAAGCTAAATTTTCTTCTTCAGAAGTGCTATATTCTACACGCTGAACATTCATGTTTTGAAGCTTTCTTCTAGCACAGCAAATAAATTCTGATCACATTTAAAAACTGATAAGTAACACAGTTGTGACTGTTTTGAAATACACCAAATTTGCCTGGATCTGCATTGACTCGTCAAAGTAACCTATTTCAAGATATGGCTATTCTTTTTTTTTTTTTTTTTTTTTTTTTTAAATACTGTCTTTTCCTGCTGATTTTCCATCTTCCTTCTCTTGGACATCATCTGAATGGAGTAGTCCACATAAACTCAAAAAATTCTAGAACAATTCTGCCCAAATATCATGAAAGCTTAAATACATTACCTTGTAACTGCTGCTATTTCCTACTGTAAAGAAGACTTATACATCATGTTACCAATGTCAGAGAATTTTGTTTTGTTTTGCTTCAAAATGTAATCTTTACACTCTTTCAAAAGTTCAAGAACTTCTGAAGAATTCTCACTTGAAAGATACCATGGAAATTAATCTTCTTGTCAATTAATGGTAACCACTGTAATAGTTATCTATGTGTATGTATCTCAGCAGTATGTTGCTAAATTCCAGACAGAGGCACTATTCTTATATGTGATGCAAAATGAATGCCACAAAGAGCAAGACAAAACACCCAGTCAACAGCTCTGTTCTATCAAATAGAAACTTACACTCTGACGAGCATCCCACCCTAATGGGGGGAATTCCTCACTCCAACAATGTCCAAATTGTCCACAGAGGCAGAAGAAAAAGCATCTGAGAGGGAACTGCTATCAATCTGTAATGCACCTTAACAACTAAATGTGTTCTAGTAATTGCAAGCTCCGTTGAAGAGAAAAGAACTGAAGAGGAGCTTTGAGACAGATATTTCATTTAAACTGGGTGCCTTGGGTGAGTCACATGATTAAAATTGAGCAAATAAATTCTTATTACATTAGAAAATAACTAAACAGCAGACATATGCAAGTGCACTAAATCTAGATAAATAAGGACAACATATCTCCTTCTTCTTGTAGTACTCCTGAAATCTTCTTACAACCTTAATAATTCTACTGTACCTTCATTTAATGGAGCAAGGAAATGAGAGATATTTATTATCATAAACAAGCACATAAATGTTTATAGCAAATAGCTGGCAAAACAAAAGGAATTATCTTGGAACAATAATTTGAACAATTTGGAAACACAACATTGTCAAGCCTAATTAGTCTAAAATTGAGAAACCTGGTTCCCTTATAAGATACTAAACTATCTCTGCTTAGGCATGGCACAGGAGTCATGTAACTATGGGATTATGACCTTGGAGACAGAAGTCTCCAATAACTACCAGACCTTGGAGACAGAAGTCTGTCATTTCATACTTTGTCCAACGTAATGCTTCAGTGCACACACCAAAGTATCCTCTAGGAACTTGGAATACACCTGATCATTTTAGGACTTATACCTGACACAGTGCTGGCACAGTCAATACTTATCACACAGCCACATGGGGACTATACCACTACAAATCATGTCAAAGGCGCACTCTCACAATCCATTATTTGTTATTGAGTAGTTTGGGGGTTTAAGTAATTTATGGAAAATTAGCACAAAATGACAGTTAAGTTATGGTGAAGGAGTATCAAGCAGGTAATAAACCTGAACGTGATTATTGACAAAAGAAAATAAGTTCATTCAGCAAATAAAGGTCAAATGAAGGAAGCAACCTAAGTCACTGTGCAACGCCAAGAGTGAAATGCTATTTCAGCAAATCCACTGACATGAGCCACTTGATAGATCTTTTCCTGTTTATTCTAAACAGTGAAAATCCCTGTGGTGGTGAAGCTGCTTTTTACTGGCCCTCTCTGTTGTCAGACTACACTCAGAGTTAGCAAAAGATTGGTGGATTAATAATAAATCAAAGTAAGTGGCCAATCCATCTCTGTGGCTTTGGGTTCGTTATATCTTCCTAATTTATCTAAATGTGCATGAATCACAACGCTGCAAACTAGGAATCAATGACAGGTATCCAACACACGATGCTTACCATCTTAAATGTTTTATGACACCTATGTGCTTAACATTGTGTGGGATGGTGAGGTTTTGGGTTGTTTGTTATTTTTTGTTTGTTCATTTTTTCACAAATAAAACACATTAATCTGCTGCCATTTTCAATATTTTTAAAACCTAGAGAATACAACGTTATCTTGAGGAGAGACAGGGTGTAATTCTCTCTTCATTCAAACCAGTTTTACACTTACACAAGCGTGCTTACTTCATGCATGTCTGTGTGGGAAGAAAATCAGTCTCCAGATGTATTACTATACAATTTGGATTGGTTTCATTTTTATAAAAAAGATATAAGACATTTTACTGAAAAAGAGTTTTCTCAGCAACTAGAAGCTTGTTCAGCTACTAACCCATAACTGTTTTCTTATTTCACAGCTTTATTATTCACAGCACCTTTGCTGGATGTATTACCTGATCTGCAATATACCTGCATTGCCTCTTCTCAGAGTGAAGAACAAATACAGAGTTATGGATCAGAAGCTCTACAGCATACTGTATTTTATTAAATAATAGAAAAAGCATTACAGTATAATACCAGTGATGTGCTAGTGTTACTTAATCTGTATGGGAAATTAAGCTTTTTCTAGAATGCCATTTTTTATCAATTGCAGTTGAGTAAAGGTTTCATTCTGTACTGATCCTTAACTAGTCTTATCTCAAACATAAATACGGTTACCTTAACCTTCGATGCTTTTCACCTTCCATGAGAGGCATGATCGGTAATTTTTAAAGTATTTCAGGAGAAGTCACAAAGAATATGGGTTTTAAATAAAGTCACATTCAAAGATAGTGGCATATGGATTAAGAGCTCCAGTTTCGGAAACCACTCATAGCAGAGCAGTCAACTGAGTGCCTGGAGAAGGCTGAAGGGTTGTGTGGGAAGCCACTAGGAAGGCATTTGAACTGGCCTGTTAAGACACATATCCTTCATTTCAAATTTTGTTAGACAAAATCATATCAGTACAACATAGGCATATTTTAGATGCACATTCTTAATATCAGACAGAATAGGAATAATGTAAACACTATATACAAAGCACATCATGGTACAGGGGGCATAAGAAGGGATAAAAACACATTTGAGAATGCTTCAATGTTTTCCACAACATTTCAGCCCGATGGTTCTTGCATTCACGTATGATGTGGCACCATTGCTTAATGTTTCTTTAAAAAGACGAACTCATGCTTTACCCTTTGTGGGTACAACCAACAGATATATGAGCTAAGAAAGCCTTCACAGGTAATGTTAAATTCTTTAAAGATAGGGACTGTATTGGAGGCTTAAGAGCTTTAATAAACTTTTGGTTATCCTTTTCTTCCCAGCCACCCCTTTTTGTGTCTTCTTTTTACAAATTTCATTTATCACGTAGAATTAGTTTTTACTTTTAGATATAAATGAGTGGATGTAAATGCATTTATTTTCTCTTTAGTGGATAAAGGTTTATGGGATGACAGTAGTAAAAGTATTTTTTATGGAAGGATAGAGATGATCATATTTCCAAGTCCTAATAAAAATAATTGGTTCAGTTCTATTGTCTATGAATCTCTGTAATTGTTCTTTGTTTTGCTGTGTTGTGACAAAATTACAATGAAAATGTTGCAGTGACTCAATTTCACCTTCTTCTTCCCATTCACCCAAATCTTAATAAAATAGAGATTTCAGACAAATATGACATAGTTTTCCCCTGAGAATGCCCCCATAAGAAGGAAGATGACAAATGATTATCAATTGTATTCCACTTACCTATCTTTAGCTATTTAAAAATAAGGCATCTATTGCCTAAGCTTCCCCTACAGAGTAGGGTAAGAGAAAGAAAAGAGAGAGAAGGGTCTCTTGAGGGAAATACAGCACCCACTGTAGGATGAAATGATGACTTGCCATCTCCATTGGATACGCCTCTTAAACAACTAGTTAGACACAATCCTGAAATATCAAATAACTAAACTGAAATGAGATTGCATTAGCCTTCATGTATTCAGTGTTGAAATCATAACCTTCCTGCAGTAAACCTATTATTCCCCCTGGTTTCAGTCATCATAGTTCTTACTTATTTGTATCATGGAAGACACTATGAAAAGACAAGAGTTAAATATTATGATTTGTCTACCTATTGCAGTAATGGGAACTGTATACCCGAGCATCAGTAAGATGTCAGAGAACTTTGCATTTTTTCTAGAACATGCAGTTCAGTGCAATCTAGGAAACAGTGCAGCTAATAATAAGCTTTTATCTTACATTTTGTTCCTAAAGTAACTCAAAGTATTTCATTTACTGAAATATTCAGTAGAACATGACAAATTAAAGGACAAAACTTATGAGAAATTTATACAGGTTATAATGGACTGCTGGAAGCTAAAGCTCTTCCTAAGAAAAGAAGGGTTCCACTTTCTTCCTTTGGGATCAGAAGGGGAGGAAGTCTTGTCTGTTTTAAGTTTGGAAGGTCTATGTGACTGCTTAGTATGCAGTCTGAAGGAAGAATCAATCTAGGCAAGGCTATTCTCAGAGATTTGATTTTTAACTTCACTTGTGATATTGCCTTGGTTACAGAAATTAATGTCAAGTAAGTAACAAGGGGTTCAAGGATAATGTAAGTCAAATAGGCTATCTTCCCTGCAGGAAAAGCTGTCAAAAGAAGACAAGAAAATGGGGTCAAAGTGTTACCAAAAACATTCTTCAGGGAAACACCACCCTGCAGCAACTATTACATGTCTGAAAATATTAAATGAATCTTGTGTTGCAAAAATATATATAATTCCAGTGTATAGTTATAGATTTGTATGTGTATGTATATACATATATATGTACAGATGTGTACATTTCTGTTTTGATCTACATACTGAGACAAACTTAAGTGTCTCTGTCCTGTATCATAGACCCTAATGAAATGATCAGAATGTTTATGAACAATGGCTAGATTTTAAAAATATTGTCATAATGAGGACTTTCACTGAGAGAAAAAAAACAACACGCTTCAGTATCACGGGAGTCGGGAGAGTAGGGTTTCACTTGTGTCTCTACATATTCCTGATTTAACATTGAACAAGCAACTGGAAACTAGGTCTTCAATACTACAAGAGTGTTGCAGTGACATTTTAGTCATAAGTTTTAGGTTGTTGGCTGATGTCAGGAAAACCACAGCCTAATTTCTCATGCAAAATCTCTGGAGCGAGAGTAGTTTAAGAAAGGGATTCACAATGGCCAGCACAGTCACTTTTGGTAAACAGGAATTAATAAGTTTCTTATTCTAAACATCATTTTGTCTTTGTCAATACATACATATGTCAAGCCGCCTAAAAACTATTTCTCTTCACTGGGCTGTTTTGTTTAAATTCTATTGATTCTGTGGAATTTACTTCATTGTCAACTGCGATGATTAAATGTAATGATTCAGGTGACTGATGTGCCTCGGATTTATTCCATGCTGTAACACAAGAAAGAGCTGGATACAGGAAACTCTCCTCTCTGTTGACAGAGCGTTAGTCAGTCAGTCACATCAGTACGTCATTCATTTATAGACTAATTTGGCCAGAGACAAAAAGGACTGTGGATTGTTGTTGGGGAAGAAACAGAGAAAGATAAAACTTCCCATATCTTTATACAAAGGTACATATTCTTTGTTTTACATTTACTGGATAAAATGATGAAATATTCATGACAGCAAAAACTGTGACTTTGACATCTAGTTCCTAGCAAGCCATCCTAGTCATTAGGCTAGAGGCCCACGTTCATTCCTACAATGCTTTTTCAACTCATGAATCTCAAATTACCCATACAAACTGAAGAAATATCAGCGGGACAGACTGAGAAGTGCCTTTTCATGCCTGCAATGGCTTATATCCCTGTGGATTCTGGGGCGAACAGTAAATGGCCTGTACTCCATACCCTGTTGGCACGTTTCTAATTGCTGAATTAAAGGAATCAGGAAACTACCTTTTTAACAGTGCCAAATCCTCCTCAGTTTTTTGGTGTTTTTTTTTTAAACATGCATCCTAATCAGTTACACGTGCTCTGATAACACTTAACAGATTGCATATTGCATATAAAACAGCCAAATCTTTTAAATTGTGAAGCCCAGAGAGGTCGGTGCTTAAGCTGGAATTCAGCTGTTCCACACTCTTATCCCTGAAATAGGTTTTTAATAGCCAAGAATGAAACAGAACTTGGCAAACAGTTTAAAGAGGAAGTGCCATATAAAGGCAAGCAATAAATAGATGTAGCAGCATGAAGAGTCATACAAACTTCTGATGTACGGAGCGTTGAACTAGAAACTGAAGAAGAAAACAGAGTGGCTCTGAATGAGAAGGCTGCATCAAAGAAGCAAGACAAAGTTAACTTCTTGGAGATTTTTGAAAACCATGATGGTACATTTAATCATTATGGATTTGGATCTAAAGAGTAAAAATTAAAGGAAAAGAAAAGTAGAATTTTGAGTCCTTAATATAATGTATTAAGGCTATCAGAGCACAAATATAACCATATTTAGTTTGTGTTCCTGGTAAATATCCTTTCCACTCCTCCAAGTCTCTAGCTTATGCAGTGAGATAAGTAGTTCCATATATTTGTTGGCTCGGAAGCCAGCACATAGGTCAGCAGTAATATATGGCTCAGAAGCAATTGTTTTGATTTTTTAAAAAATGAGATTGCTAAAGGAGATGACCTTATTACTCTAGAATTTTGATAAGTGCCACCTTAGACCCATTTCAAATAATACACACAAAGCCCCAATTTAGAATGTAACTTTTTATTATTTTTATAGTGCTTAAAATGAACATAATATCGTTTGTCTATGAATCTAAGTGACAATAATCTCAAGGAGCACTCTACCTTCATTTTATTGAAAGTCTGATGTGACTCAATCAATCAGATGTCTATAGAATCTACTGAGATGATCAATAAACTGCAAGGCAGACATTCAGTATCTTGTAATAAACTGAATTGACCATCAGTGTTTCCAGTAACACTTCAGAATCTGTCTAGAAAATACAATTATTTAGGAATACATCCCTTTTTGTTAGCAAATATTTCTTAACAGAAGATAGTGTATCTGCAGCCTCCCTGAAAAGGACGTGGGGACTAACATCAAGTTAAATATGTAACAGCAATGTACCGCTGCTGCAAAGTGGACTGCATCAGGAGCGCGGCCAGCAGGTCGAGGGAGGTGATCCTTCCCCTCCGCTCAGGACTGGTGAGGCCACACCTGGAGTAGTGGGTCCAGTTCTGGGCTCCTCAGTACAACAGAGACATGGACATACTGGAGAGAGTCCACAGAAAGACGCAAAGATGATGAAGTAACTGCAGCATCTCTCCTATGAGGAAAGACTTGGAGAATTGGGACTGTTTAGCCTTGGGAAGGGAAGGCTCAGGGGGAACTTATCAATGTATGTAAATACCTGAAGGGAGGGTGCCAGAAGAAGGGAGCCAGGCCTTTTCCAGTGGTGTCCAGTGACAGGTCAAGAAGCAATGGTCACAAGCTGAAACACAGGAGGTTCCCTCTGAGCATCAGGACACACTTTTTTACTGTGTGGGTGACCAAGCACTGGCACAGGTTGTCCAGGGAGGTTGTGGAGTCTCCATCCTTAGAGGTATTCAAAAGCTGTCTGGACATGGTCTTGGGCAACTGGGTCTATTTGGCCCGGCTTGAGCAGGGGGGTTGTACCAGATGACCTCCAGACATCCCTTCCAACATCAATCGTTCTGTGGTTATGTGAATGTACAGTTAGTTATTTTTCATTTCTTGATGTTGAATTGTGTATTATGTTCTTCACAGTGTTACTCATACAGTTCTTCATTACTGATCAGTAATCTTCAGACCAGTCATTGCAACCATGTAGTAACTGGGATTTCCCTCAGCAGAAAAATTATTTATTGTGTGCATAAATTCTATTTCAGATTAGAAGACTATAAAAAAAATATAGACTTTCTATGTGATTAACAAAAGTTTTTTTCTGAAAATTCTGGGCCTGCTACCAACTACTTTGTTATTAATTAAAACAGTTAGAAAATTGAACATCCCATTCACAAAGTAGATCACTTTACAGTTTATTCTGCTCAGTGGATTTGAGCAGAAAATAATTTTCTTAAATAATAGAATGGGATGCTAAACAGCCTAGGAACTTTGCTTTCGTGTCAACTGCCAGGCAAGTTCCAGAAGATGAGGACCTACCTAAAACTGAATGATTTGTTTCATAGAGTGGCATTCTTGCCAGAATAGAGTGACTACCTCTTTGTATCTGGGAAGTCAACAGCATAGAAAAATGGCCTGTCAAAACACACAGGTACTAAGAACAACCCGGAGCCCCACAAACCAGAAGACAGAGCAGAAAGCTGGGCAGGGCAACAGGGTTTCCAATGGACTAGATTACAAAGGAAAAAATTAGCAGTCTATGAATGTTTCGTCTCTGACAAACCATCTTCCTCCTATAAAAAACTATTCCATCAGACAGCTTTTGCTCATATTTACCTATTTCTAATAATAGCGTATCTAATATATAATATGCTATTATATAATAATAGCATATCAGCTAGTTTGTAATTCTGTGATTATGAATAGTAATTGAGATGCATGAATATCTTGGTGAACAGGTTGCACAGAGCAGAAAATTATAGTGCCAGCTCTCAAATACACTTTCAATGTTGGCCATTAAGAGATACAGACTCTGTGGACAAATTTAGAACAAGTTATTCAGCTGCAGTTCAACCAGACATTCAAATACTTGAAGCTCAGCGTTAAGCATAACTCTTAAATTATCTTAAACTCTCCGATATGCTGTCAAACACTACCTTAAGCCCTCCAGCAAAGTAGACATGAGGGTTGATTCAATCCATCCAATCTAAAAGCAGTTTTCCTAGTGGTAGTAAAGACTGAAAGCAAGTTCTATATATAAAAGATGAAAAAAAACCTCTGAACCCCAAAGCATCACTGATATATAATTGTTTGCTCTGTGAACATACTGAGGATCTAACCAGAGAACAACTACACAAAAGGAATTAGAATAAATTCACTGAAAAAAAAAAACCCATATTCAAATCATATTTCTTTTCAGAATCCCTGGAATCCCTTTATCTCGGGCTTGTTCTCAGAACTGCTTGGTCCATGCTTTTGGGAAAATACCTACATTTGTGTGATAGTAATATGGTCCCTGTCTCAAGACCCTAAATACTTTTTTCAAGAAAATAAGTTAACAGTGTGTATTTTCTCCTTGTATTTAAGGTTCTCACTGTGAATAAATCTACCAAATAACTTTCAGAGTAACTAATAGATCTTTAGAAAACTTCATAATATTGATGCAGCAATTTTCAGAATGCAAATATGAGATAAGGAAGTCTCATTTCTTATTCATTCCCTGAAAGAGTGATTCCAAAACTGCCTCATAAGGAAAACTTTTGTCCCTCAGAAAAACATCATTTTGAATTCCACATTTCTTCTTCCAGAAGTTCCCCAAAACTTCTGATTATTACTTAATTTTGATACTTTTGAATATGCTACATGGAGATCTGAAATGTAACTTACGACTTCTGTTCAGTCTTTTGTTTATTTGTCCTTTATGGCTAATTCTACTTTTCTAAAAACATGTTCTCCTCATTCCTGCTCATGAGTTTGTTCTGCATCTGGAAATTTTTTTATTTTTTTTTTATTTCAGGCCACCTGGTCTTCTTTCAGTATATGCATGTCTACTGCACAGCTTCGCTGGCACAGCCTTGCATTTTTTCTGTAAGAATATCTCATTTTGTCTGAATAGCATGGTAATGCTTGCCACTCTGAAGACAGCCAAAATTCGGGATAGCAGAAAATTCAGCATAGCAGTATTGTCTTATTTTAGTTCTTAGTAGTAGCTGAGGCAAAATCCCATTTTGTCCCAAAATTCCTAGTTGTAGCCCTGAAAGCTCATGGAAGGTTTTCACTTTCCAGATCAGATTTTGCTCCTCATTAAAAATCATGCTGGCATTGCTCCTTACCAGACTGCTGGTACAGTCTTCCTGGGTGTGGTTTGAATAATTCTTAAGAACTTAACATTTTTCACCTATTCTTATACCTAAAGGGCATTTCTTCTCACTCCTTGAGGAGTTTACTTCATCGTCGTATCTTGTGAAATAACAGATGCCCAATGGCACTATGTGGTTTTTGTGGCCACAAATCTAAGGATACACTCTCTCTAGAACACGTTGGTTATGTCCACATTACACAGAACTTGATCCTGGAGCCTCTTTTTGGTCTGTTGAGGTCCTGTGGTCTGCTATCTTTTCGTATCTTTTTTAAAATAAGAGTGACTGAAACACTGTGAGTGCTAGGTGGCAACCTGCCAGAGAGGTATTTTTATTGCATGAAACCAAGGGTAGGCAACGGACGTACCACGAGGGTACCTGGGGGAATTTAAGGGTGCAGCACTTCACAAGGTAGTTCCTCAGGGGTGTGTAGGGTGGACACAGCCAGACTTGCTGCCTTACTATCTCTTAAGAGCGGTACCTGTAGTGAAATTTGTCATATACTGTGCATAGTATTGAGTGGTTCAAAATAAAGTTGGAGAGCGGGCTAATAAGTTAGCCATGAGGATGAACCATGATAGTACTCAAGCTTGCGGCCTAGACATCTTTTACTTAATGGTGTGAATGTACTCCATTTATTTTTCTGATAACTTCTTACTATTTGATGGCCTCTCTCGACTGACAGCTCCATCCAACTTGTTTTTTCCTGTCTTTTTCCCAGTACCCACTAGTATAACCCCTAGTATAACCCACAGGCATTTCAGACAAGGGTAACACATACTGCAGTCATGGTGAGTAGAAAAAAAAAATAAAAATACTGCACTTTAGACTACTTCAGTTGCTGTTTCCATGCTTGTTCTCCTGCTTTGGAGCTTCTGTCTGATTACATTTATCTAATTCTGTGCTTTCCTCTTTAAATGCAGTGCTACAGACAATTTTCTCCTCTTTCTGGGGGCTAGAACTATTGTATAAGTGGGTCGTAGACCCACCATCTTAAAGCCACTCTTCAGACTTTGAGTTTTCTCCACTGAATTTATATTTTCCTTAGGAGACTGTAGCCTGCCAATAAAAAACCTGTTGAAATAACAGTATTCAGACCACTTGAAAATATTTGTATCCTAATGAAGAAATAGGTTGTTTGTTTTTTTTTTTCCTTGAACATCCTCCTTATAGCATAAGGCCTGATTTGACTTACTATACAAAAGACATTTTACTGTGAAGTACATGAAAGCTTAAAACACCTACACGAGTTATTAGGGGAACTTTATCACAAGTACTGTAAAGCACTGGAAGAGGTTCTGGAAAAGATGTGGATTTCCCGTTTGTGATTTGATGCTGGCAATCCTGCACTGCCATGAGTCTGCTGTGAACACTCAAACAAGGCTTGGAAGCAGCCGTTTCATCTGAACGTCTGAACTCTACACACGAGACAATATGTCAGAATTCTAATGTGCCTAATATTGCAAGTATTATACTAATGTGGTCTATTATTTTAACCTTTCTGTCCACTTCCTGCTTAATTCTGAATGAGCATTGGGATGTATTTTTCACGAGGATATATCTTTTCAACCAGTGTAGAAGGAGCACAGTGACTAAGTCACAGGGAGAACACTTGGGTCAAAGTACTCGGGACACATCTCAGAAATACTCATTATTCAGGTCATTGATTTTGCTACTTTGTTTTCAGCATAGGAGTGAGTCACCAAATGGCACTGAACAATTTTTTCAGCTTGTAGCATTCACAGAGAGCAATATTAATGCAACCTATATTTTCTGACTTAATCAAGATCCAATCTTATGGTCTTCATTCAAAGGAATTTTCAATTTAAGGTCCTGATCTTTCAATGAGTCTATTCAAAGAGGCCTCTCTCCACACTTATAGTAGAAAATGCAGATCTCAGTTGCAAATATGATTATTTTTGTAATATCATTGGTTTGTACATATCAAATATTGAAATAAAGAGGTGCCCATATATCCTGATTTTTTGGAGTGCTTTTTAAATAGAGCAGCAATATTATAAAACAGAAGATACAGCAGCGACTTTGCAAACAGCCTCTGATATTATTAAACGAGTGTGTTGCCCACCAAGACAGACGTTGGCATGTCCTGCCTTGGGACCCCAACTTTCTTTTGTCTTAGCTGAATTTTCACTGATGTCACCCAAGTTTATGACATGAAAACCGCTGTTCAGATGGTGAGAAGTAGTTTCAGACTCCTTTAGACATCCTGCTTTAAATCTTCCTCCTTAACTATGTTTCCAAGAGCTTTATCAACCCTCAGCAGAGGCAGGCAGGGAGGGTACTATCAGTGCCTTTGAACACTCTAACTCACTTTGGTGATGTTTAAGAAAGAAGCATACATTAAAAAAAACCACATTATTTTGAAGAAAGAGATTAAAAGGAAGTCAGAATAAAGCAAAGAATTGAACTCAAATTTCTCAGTTCTCAAGCTGTGACATAAACATTGGACAATTATTCCTCTATCTGTGATTTCACTAGGTTATTGGTATTAAAACTACTGGCTAGTGCACTAAGGGAATCAAATTTAGCTTTTGTCTCTGGAAGAAAATGGTTTTGTAATTTTAAAATTCATATGAGATGACAGAAATCTGAACATCAACAAAAATATTTTTTTTTGTCCCCAGAGAAAAAGGGAAATTAATTACATAAGTTATTTACCAAAATTCAGATAAAACTGACCTTCAATAAAAGTTAGGTGTATGGTCAAGATTTTCTTCTCAGGCACGGTTACACTAAATTTACTTTTCCATTTGGTTTTTACTTCATTTTTGTAAATGGAAACAGAATCTGTTACCAAGTAAATGAGATGTCCTACCTGGCTTTCTTCTATCTTCTGTGGCAAACTTTGTCCTTTTTTTTTTTTTTTTTTTTTTTTTTTAAATTTTTAACCTGGGTGTAATATAATCAAGCCCTGAGAAAACAAATATTAAACAAAAAATCAAGATTTTAATGTTTCTTGACTGCAATCTTTAATGTAATTTTTATAAATCTGTTTATATTATTTCTAAATATGTTTGAACTAAGGCAAGTTCTATACTGAGTTGCAGGAGTATATCATACATATGATGTTAACTATCTTAGTTTTCTTTGCCAGTTTGCTCCTAAGGATGACATCAGCTTAATGAATGTAACTTTTTTTTTTTTCTTTTTAGTTTGTGCTTCATTCTGTTTAGCTATTAATCAAAGACTGTGATCAATAAATAGTTCCAGGAGACATATTTCGCAAAATTGTCAAGGGCCAAACCAATAGCAAGTTTTGTATGTGAAGAAGATTTGCCAGGAGCAAGTAAAGATGGAAACTGATGGAAAGGCAAGGTCACACTGGCTGTTTTTCTCTGGCAAGCGTATGTTGAAAAGTTGATTATTGAGGGATTGACTTGAGAAACTTATGATGAAGAAGTGCTTACTAATATGAACTCATCTTCCCAAAGGATTGAGCATTTTTGCTTGCCTTTCTCTAAGCTGTGGTTTTTCATTAATTTTTAATTGCTTCTGGAATGGTTTCAACCACTTTTGTGGCTTTATTATATTGCAGCCCACATTGTGATTTGGTATTGGGTTCACATGGCGAGGTTTTGGTAATGGGGGGTCTGTAGGGGTGGCTTCTGTGAGAAGCTGCTAGATGCTTCCCCCATGTCCAATAGAGACAATGCCAGCCGGCTCCAAGATGGACCCATCACTGGCCAAGGCTGAGCCCATCAGCAACAGTGGTAGTGCCTCTGGGATAACATATTTAAGAAGGGGAAAAATAAAAAAAAACCTGCACAACAGCAGCTGGAGGAGAGGAGTGAGAATACGTGAGAGAAACAACTCTGCAGACACCAAAGTCAATGAAAAGGGAGGGGGAGGAGGTGCTCCAGGTGCTAGAGCAGAGATGCCTGTGGTGAAGACCATGTTGAGGCAGGCTGTCCCCCTGCAGCCCATGCGGGTCCATGATGGAACAAATATCCACCTGCAGCCCGTGGAGGACCCCACCCGAGAGCAGGTCGACGCCCAAAGGAGACTGTGACCCCATGGGAAGACCGTGCTGGAGCAGGCTCCTGGCACCACCTGTGGACCCATGGAGATAGGAGCCCACACTGGAGCAGGTTTGCTGGCAGGACCTGTGACCCCATGGAGGACCCATGCCGGAGCAGCCTGCTCCTGAAGGACTGCACTCCATAGAAAATAAACATGCTGGAGCAGTTCATGAAGAATTGCAGCCCATGGGAAGGACTCATGTTGGACAAGATCGTGGAGGTCTGTCTCCCATGGGAGGGACCCCATGCTGGAGCAGGGGAAGAGTGTGATGAGTCCTAACCCTGAAGAGGGAGGAGCAGCATAAACAAGTGATGAACTGACCACAACCCCCATTCCCCGTCCCCCTGCGCCACACAGGGGAGAAGGTAGAGAATTCAGGAGTGAAGTTGAGCCTGGGAAGAAGGGAGGCGTGAGGGGGTAAGGTGTTTTGAGATTAGGGTTTATTTCTCATTACCCTGCTCTGGTTTGATCGGCAACAAATTAAACTAATTTCCCCAAGTCGACTCTGTTTTGCCTGTGACGGTAATTGGTCCTCATCAACCCATGAGCTTTTTGTTATATTTTCTCCCCCTGTCCAGCTGAGGAGGGGGAGTGATAGAGCAGCTTTGGTGGGCACCTGGCTTCCAGCCAGGGCCAACCCACCACAGATCTATGGAAAATAAAACCAAGAAGGAATGGAAGAATTTTGAGAGCTTCACAGTCTCTAAAGTTAAGTTACAGGTTTACCTTGCAAATAGCATGGATCTCAGAGTCATAATCTTGGCCACACACCAGGCTGGGATTTGATTTTCTAAAGAGCTAAACTTTTTCTGAAAAGCTTTTAGGTCATTTCACTTAACTATTTCCTTTTCCTTTCATTAGAAGACCGACCATGTCCAGAAGTACTATTTCTCTCCCTCAGCTATGTATATGGACAACTTGGATGCCTTAGCTTAGCTGCAGATGTCTAGGATGCAGTTCAAATCCTCACACATTTTGAAAGTGTCATTTTGAAAGCCGAGAATACCTTAGACAGATGGACCAGATTTCATATCTGACAGAGGTGCTAGAGGATACCTGCTCTCTTCTGGCATGGGACTTGGATACAGGGTACTCAGAGTGCCTCCTGCAGTGCAAAGCACTTACGTTTAGGTACCTCAAACACACCCTTCATGAGAGCCATGTAGATCTCATCACTATAGGTAACAGACTACTGGAAGGATGTCAAAAAGGCACGAGACATCCTAGTTTAATAGGCCCTGTGCCATACACGTTTACATGTCTGAACTGAACTCCTACCCAGATATTTCAATTGCCTGAAGCTGAGCTGACATGATATATGACAGAGATTCAAAGAAATTAGTTCATTAAAGGACATTCAATTTAATCCAAAATGTTCCTCAATTTAATCCATTTAGTTAACCTTTTGAACTAGGACCAATGAATTTGCACTGAAAACACAAGCCATAATATAATTATCTCTATGAAACTAAGCATTGTATACTAATATAATGGTTAAAATGCAGTTTTAAAATATTTATCAAAATTCATCAGGAAGTCAGCCCCTAATTAAGACACTGTCATGTAGATATGAAGACTCTCTTCCAGCTGCTGCTCCAGATACATAGAAGTACCTTATAGGCCCTGTGCCATATCTGGTAGCCTGTCCCTGCCTCTGGTATCATATTGCTAAGGAACAAAATCACGCCCTGGAGATCTAGTGACACCCTCAGTGGAGTGAGGAAAGCAACACACCTCAAAAATACATTTCATCAGCTGAACCGCCTTTTAAGCATCACTAATTGTATTGATTAGGGACTTGTTTGAATTGTCTAAACACAGGTGTCTAGTGCTCTTTGAGATGATGACAGGTATTGCATCTGGTCAACAGCTGCTGCTCCAGAAGCGTGCAGATCTCCCATGGTATATCTACCTGCTCCATGCAGGTCATTCTAGTCATTCTGGATATTGCAAATAGCACACTCAAGCTTCATACCTTACTAGACAAAACCTCAATATTATAAATCCCTGAACTACAGTGGGAAAACTTGACACGTTTAACCATAGTTGTAAACTAATACTAACATTAATGTTAGTATTCAACAGTTCTAACAGTTTCTAACATCTATATTGAACTTGATAGTTGATTTTTACTGTCAAGGATGGCACTCAAATAATAATTTGACATAAATTAGACAAAATTTTAACCCTGGGAATTGTTGTTTTGGTTTGGATTTTTGCTTGTTTGCTTGTTTGTTTGTTTTTAAATATCTGCGTAACCTTCAGATGAGAACTTCTCTAATTTTCAGGATTACCCTCTGGGCCTTGCATACCTCTTCTGCCTGTGCTCCAAGTTGGATGGAGGCCAGCCCGCCCTGATCTGAGGGTTGTGAGCTCAAGCTAATATGGTAATCCTAATGAGAGTACAGCATCGTGCTAACAAAGATGCACAGCTTTCAGATTGAAGCTTGCTGGCCTTTAGCCAGCTCTAAGCACCAGCGAAATGAGCGTAGGTTTTGTCTGCAAAAGGCCAGGAAGATCTGCTGTGACTTACAATGAGCCAGATTCCCAGCACTTCATAAAACGATCACATTTGGCACAGCCAGGTGTTGAAGGGCAAAATCTCTGAAAACATCTGTGGCTAATGTTTGAATGAACATGGCATTTAGCAAGAGACCTTTGTTGACATAATAAGACTTCTAACTTTACAGAAAGGCAAGGAAGGAGGAAAAATTAAGTCCCAGTGAGATGTAGGAAACCGGAAAGCATCTACTTGATATAAGAATTACACATACAGCATTTCTATACCCGCAGAGACTATGTTAACTGAGGATGAGGTACAAAGATAAAAATGCTTATTCATTAGAATGAGTGGGCCTGCTACCTGTACTATTTCACAAGTGGGCATTTTAGAAGCCGCTTAAGTTAAAATGATAATGTACTTGGATTAGACAACATTTTTTATAGATTTGTCAAAAAAAAAAAGAAAAAAGAAAAAAAGAATGTCCTGTGTAACTAAGGAGAATGTAATTCCCTAATTTCATACTTACATGGTTTGCAAATGTTTGGAAAATGAAAAATTTGCAGGAGATAAAATATGACATAGGCGGTTATTAGAAATTATATTTATGCCATCACAATAACCCATTTTGTCAAGCCACATTACAGAAGAAAACAAGATTTTGTATATGACCATAAATAACAGGACTTGAGAAGGTTTTGTCTGTTGCTGTGCATTGTCTTTTTGATGGAAGACAACAGCTTGACACTCAAAATAGTGTTAACTCATGACTTTTGATTTCTGCAGTAAGAAACGTGACATTTTACAATAATTTTAGTGACTGATAAAAGATGAATGCAGCAAAAGTTTTTAGCCCTATCTAACTTAATCAGAACCAGTTAAGAACTTAATCAATATTAATTCTATTGATGCTGCCACCTCTGTTACATACAAAGAGGCAGTTTTCCTATTCTCTGTTGGTTTGCCACTATATATGTTTGGGTAGTGGGAATAAATGGCACAAGATTATTTTTTTTCCGTATGTAAGCATGAAGTCAAAAAGTCAAAAACCAAAAGTTTTTAAAAATGTGGTGTGAAAGAACATAATAAACAATATCAACTGTGTTCTTTTTCCACTGATTATAACACTTGCAGATTTTATATTATTAACATCCGGTTGAATAGAGCTCCTTATGTTTAGAGCAAAATTATGTAAGTTTATGCCAATCAACTTCCTCATACTTAGTAGGCAAAAAAAAATGCCAGCAGATTTTGACTACTATTTAAATGAATAATCTCAGAAAATGTACTAAATAAAATATGCATTAATTTAAATGCAGAGAGATATTAAAATTCCTTTTGTTTCTCACAAACTTCTCACAGTGAAGCTTGTGATACCTTGTGATACAACCTGTGATATTTTCACCATCTAGCATATACACAGATTGTCCAATACCCACACATACAGTGAACATATACATACCCGGGGAATGCATACCTATATTGAAGAACAGACACATATGCCTAACAAAGTAAAAATATGGTAATGGATCAAATCCCCAAAGTGGGATTTTACACACAATTTCTCGAATTAGTCTGCTAGAATGTACTGCTAACAGAGCGAAGTGTAGAATAAAGCAGTCAAACAGTGATTGTAATATAGAGCAAAAAAGAAGACTTTTGATCTGCTTAAAAATCAGCTCCTAGACAGCTCTCTAGTGAGAGGTCATTATCTGGAGGTACATAGGACTGGGTTAATCCTGCCTGACTAAGTAATTGGTTAAAAGTGCTAATGCTACATGCCCAGTTGCCTGAAAGTCCCTCTGTAGTCAGTAAAGAGACAGAGGCAACTTTGAAGAGAAAATTATCCCATATAAGTCATATTCAGCTTTTATAAGCGCCTCTGTCTCTTCATTTGTGATGACCAACACACCACCGCAATGGAAGAAGACTCCGAGGAGAGGGGCAAGAAAGATGAGCTTAGGGAAGAAGGTAAGGAATGACCACCAGTCATCGCAGAGAAAGCTGAACTTCCCTCAGCACATGGGGAACTGGAGGGTAACCGTTGTTGCAGATATACAGCTGTACCAGGGGGTCTGCAGGTTGTATAAAGAGCCTTCCCTGGGATAATTAGTAGAGAGTAATGTCTTCCTGAGCCAGCCAGACCAGTGTGGGGCCAGGGGAAAAATGTATACATGGATCAACTCAACATGAAGTATAAAAAATGGATAATTAATGAAAGGAACTTTGAATAGAGAAATGGGCTTCAGTTAGCTTTTATCCACGAACTCATTCCCGGTGACTGGGGACACTCAGTGTCATGATGGTGAGCATATAGGGACCAGTAATGGGAATCATGTTTGTATTGGGATTCAGCTGTATATTGCAATCACTATATTATGCTTGTGTTGTGATTTCAGTATATTGCTGTATCACTTTGATAAACCAAAAGCCCGTGTAATGCCAAATATCTTCAAATAAGTACAATGGATATTAAACGGTAAACCCTCCTCATGTGGAATATCTAAAAGAATCTTGTCAGACAGTATTGGACTCTGACACCACTGAACACAGGGGGCAGGAGGACACATAGACTCCTTGCTTAGGAGACAGGCAAGCTTTTTAATCAAGATTTGATGAATGAGGGCCAAATGAGATGTTCAGGATTCAGGTCACTGGATTTCAAGTAGCATGAAATCAAGTAGGATTTCAGGGACTACACGCAGCTGGGTTTGATCAATACAGTACAGTCATTTAGGAAAGAATATGGCATAATCACATTTTGAGCAGCATTTTTCCAAATGGATGTCTCCCTATACAGTGGGTACACCGGCATTCTGGGGGAGCTTATGGTGTCATGTGGGTGATTAGCCTTTAGTAAACAGTAAATAAATAAAAAAAAAAATAAGGGAGGAAAAAGGTCTCTTTTTCTCATCTGTGGCTTAAATCACATTAAAGAAAATGCAAGTGTTCTGCATGTTATGATGAAAAAGACAGACATCACTATCAGTACAGGAGTTGCACTTCAGCAATCACTTCTGGCTGTCAAAATAACTTATTCTAATAGGAAGATTCAAGGGAGGAGAGAAAGTGCAACCATATATTATGCAGGGGAAAAAAATCATCACAGTATCATGTAATTTACAGATGAGGTTCCTGAATTTTGAATTTTATCTACTGTCAGTACAACCACTGGAGCTCATGCCAACACCATATGTTACCTCACGTATACACCACTCCACTTCTATGCACTTTCATACAACGTAGATCTAGCAGAACTCTTTACTCGCTTGGCCAAATCAGTTACAAGGTTTAAAGGAACTTGGCTCTGTGCGTTCACGTGTTTCTGTCTGGGTTTTAGCTGGGATAGAGTTAACTTTCTTATTAGCAGCTGGTATAATGCTGTCTTGGATGTGGGATGAGAATAAATGTTGGTAACACACTCCTGTTGTTGCTAAGCAGTCAAGGACTCTTTCAGCTTCCCATAGAAGCTGAGAAGGAGCATAGACAGGACAACTGGCCCAAGCTGGCCAAAGGAATATTCCATACCATAGATGTCATGTTCAGTATATCAATGGGGGTTGGCTGTGGGGGGCAGGAATTGGTGATCGCTGCTCGCGAACAGGCTGGGCATAGGTCAGGGGGTGGTGAGCAATTGCATTCAGCATCACTTGTTTTGTATATTCTTTTATCATTATTATTGTTATTATTTTCTCTTCCTTCTCTCTCCTATTAATCTGTTTTTATCATCTGAACCCATGAATTTTACTTTTTCTCCCTGATTCTCTTCCCTGTCCCGCTGGGAGGTGGGGGAGCGAGCGAGCAGCTGTGTGGTGTTTGGCTGCCTGCTGGATTAAACCACAACAGTTTCTAAAGGTTGCACTAGGTCTATGGGCAGGCTGTGACTATTAGGAAAACAGATATATAGCTGAAACATTCTTGTTTAAATAAACCCTTGAAAAAAGGTTGAATGAGGAAGAAATAGATGTAAAACCTTTTCCTGGTAGATTTGTGTTTTCAATTAAAAAGATTCTCAAAAGTCTTTTGAAATGAGAAGCAAATAGTTTAGCTAAAATACTAAAGAGAATAAAGATGCAGTAATACGTTTTTCATCTACGGTATGATGAATTCATAAATTTATACAGGATTGATCGAAACAGTTACCAAACAAGTAAAAATAAAAGACAACTTCATTTTTAAAATTTTTATTTTAAAATAAGATGTAAAATATAAACTCTAATAGTAATGGAAGCAAAGCTAGTCTATATAAAAACTCAAAAGCCAAAGATGGACACAAAAACGAGAACAGCTGTAATTTGTACTGGAAAATGTTATTAAAAGACTTGAAAAAACATGGCATCAATGAAGAAAAAAATAAGTTTCTCTTCTCCAAAAGCTACAGAAAGATATATTTATCTGTGGCATTTTTTCAAGTCTACAGTTATAGAAAATTAAAAATTTGTTACATTTTTATTACATTCCCTTCAGGCTTGTTAATGGTCAGCCACAGGAGCTATCTGTCTATTTGTTGATATGTGTATCTATATAGGCTTATGTATATATGCTGCCTCATACATCTTATAGCAAGTAATTTTCAGACTGAGCATTACTGTTATAATGTGCTTCAGCAAACCATTTAGAGCACCTTAAATAATTCAATGTAAAGTGGGTCTTTGTTCTCTTATATACAGCATAAAGCAAAAATAAAGCAAGAATGAACTTTGCTTAAAGTAGTTATAAGCTATAACAGTAAATGAGGAAAATACCGTAAGTTTTATTTCCAAACTAGAAATGGTATTTCATTACAGTGCTGAGCTATGAAGCAATTACTTAAGAGAATTAACAGAGCAAGTGCCAGTTACCACCTCTTTTAAAAATAAAACTGGCTATCACTATTATGTTAGGTGTGGATCTCATCCAGAAAGTGTCTGATAGGTGTGATGAGAGCATGCCTTCAGATAGGGCCTGTAGGGCATTTAGTGAGAAGAAAACCTAATTTAATGCTCATTGTTCAGATTTGACATAAGATAATCACGTAGCTGCTCAGCTTGAAATTGCCTGAGATAATTTTGCCTATGCACAGAAGCAGAACTTCTGGTTCCTAGTTAAATTTTCTGACGATTGTTGGTGCCAAGGAAGGTATTTTGATGATCACAGTTTCTTACTTGTGCACATAAATCCTTCTGTGGCTCAGAGCCAAATTTATTAACCGCCTTGTGATGCAGAAAATCTCTGGCAGAGGCAGGGACTGACCGGATACCTGGAAGCAAAGGCAGTTAGTTCATGATTATAGACCGGATCTGGAATTAAGGGAATAGGTAGTTTAATTCCCTGCTCTGTCACAAAGTTTCTGTGACCTTCACCAAGTCCTGCTAGATACATCTATTTATATGTGTAGCTATCTCCAGTTTTGCTTTAAATGAATCAGTGTGAATCTCTGCAGCAGCACAGTTGCATGCACACAGACAGACCCATGAAGCATGGAGCTCTCTGGAAGCTAATTCACTCCATTGCTCTTCCAGTATTTCCTTATCAGCCACATTCCAGGACTGCAAATACCTAAAATAATTAAGTTTTAGTAGCTATGAGATCTTTCTCAATGAAAAAATAAGCAATTTAATTAGGCACAATCCAGATGGTATTTCTGGTTAAATCTTACTCCTTACAGAGCTGCTGCTTCAGTATTGTAAGTATGTCTAGCAAAGGGGATCTTGGAAAGTAGCTTCACTGAGTCCTGCGCATCAGAACAGTAAGTAGTTCATTCCCATAGTAGATAGCCATGGTTCCCTTGGTCTGTGGTGGTATTGACTAGGACTGAGCTGTGAAGCTGAAATTTGCTATCTAAATATCTTTAATAAAACAATGCAGTAGGAGGACTAGAATTTTGTTTTGTCACTTCTTCAGTTTAAAGTAATAAAAACAGTATATTGAAATTCAAAGAATGAAAAATTAAACATTTCAAAAAAAGGCTGAACAGGTTTAATGTGATATTACATATTTCCACAAGTCATACAATACTGCATAGGTGTCCTAATCAATGGTGTAGAAATCAAAAATATGGTTACCATTGCATTTCTATTCCTATTGTAGCATTTACTTTTGTTTCAGACTCTGAAAGAGTTGGACAACAAAGCAACTGCGTAAATAAACCTGTCATTCTTTTCAGCTCTGTTTTCACAAAAAAAAAAAAAAAAAAAAAAAAGATAGCAGAATTGGAAGACTTAAGGAAGGCCGTTCTTGTTACCCAGGAGAATACAAATCAATAAAAGTTCATGGCTCAGAGGTTCTCATTGATTGGAACATACTGGTAGCACAGTAATTTCAAAAACCCATGTGGGGTTTGCCAACCACACCACATTTTGTGATTGTACACAATAAAACATTATGACCTAGAAATAGCTCTCCATAGTACAGGCCTTTGAATGTCTTAATGTGTTTGACTCTAACGTGGATCAGCTAAATACTGACCATTTGAAATGTATTTCAGAAAATTCTAAACCTCATATAACATAAAGAGTTTAATGTAAAAAATCCATAAAATATTGTAAGGTGAAGAGCACAGACATTATAAAGACAAAAGAGAAAATTAGTATTTCAAGGAAAATTGCATTTTGTAAAAAGACACCTAAAGAGCACGTAAGACCCTTTAAAAACGTACTCAACTAAACTCTTCTGTTCATTCATTAACTGTTAAAGACATTATTGGCTGTCACAGTCAATTCATGCATGTTGCTATGTCAGTAATTAACTTCAAGTCAGCATGGGAGGAAAAAAAAAACCCACTCCTATTGCTCAGAGACATATCTCAGTTAAATTCTCAAGCAAAAATAGCCTTCTCTATCAGTTGTTGCTGTGAAAAAAGCAGATTATGTCTGAGCTGTATTGTAGCTTGTTGTCACTCATGGGACACACTGTGAATGCAACGTCCACAGTTCCAAACTGGAACAAAGTTCTACATGGGACACTCATTCCTGCTGAGCCAAAACACAATATTTAATTAAAGTATAAACAAATAATATCTATTGTTTTCCATTTAGATTTACTACACGTTTAATTATTTTTGAGTCATGATAAAATGTACTGCTTGGTAAAGAAAAAAGTTAAAGATAAAAGGTAGAACATTAAAGTGATTGTAAAAAAAAAAATAGGATACAGTATCTTAAGTATCATCCGACCTTATTTCAAATTAAGAGTAAATGAGAAAATCATTAATTTTCAAGCACATGCTTGGTCCTGGATCCTAGCTATATCTAATGGGTTCAGTGCAAGTCCACAGCAGTACAGCAAGGTGAAACACCAAGACTGGTCTGGTAAATCCAAAAGTGTGATTTATCTCATTTTCTGTTTCATGTACTCTTTCACCACTGAAGATGAAATAAAACCTATTGAAGCAAGGAGTCTCTTTTCACTGGTTAAAACTTGTTTTAATAATGTTACATTCAAAGTAGCATACGTAATAAAGAATGTAATAAAACTGATTATAAAGTATAAATATCATCAGAAAGGATAAAATGAAATTGAACGTTTCACTTAGGCACAGAAAAGTCACCCCTAAGTCAGTCAGTCAGTGGTTTGCAAACTACCCATCTGACCTTTTTCTTTTCTTTATGCCAGACAGTCCCTTTTATACTCAGGGAGGTTGCACATGATGCTCAGGACAAGGAAGACATGCACAGGATATTTGTATAGAGCAGTTAAACAGGTAAAGAAGCAACCCTAGATCTGAGATGGGTTTTCTGTCTGATAAAGTGCTGTATGGTGGTCAGGCATTCAGGACTCCTCATTTCCTGAGTCGAAAAAGCTGAACAACGGAAGAGCAACAACCCCACAATTGTTATTTTTCTTCTTTTATGCGTGCTTTGGTTTCAAAAACAAAAGCAGGTTTTGCATGGAAGGAATACATGAATAAATCCATCATTCATCAGGAGCTGTTACTGAGTTTGGCCATGATCCTGTCTAGTTTTCACAGTCAAAACTTGCACATTCCTTCATCTTCCTCCATCATTTGTGCCATGCCCACAATCTATATCCACAGGAACTGCTCCATTCTACAGCTTGTGAGGAATGTTTCTATAAATACATTAGCAACAAAAGGAGGACTAAGGAGAATCCCCATCCTTTATTGGATGCAGGGTGAAACACAGTGACAAAGGACAAGGAAAAGGCTGTCGTGGTGTCATACTGTTGTGGTTAATGCCTTCTTTGCCTCAGTCTTTAATAGTAAGACCAGTTGTTCTCCAGGTACCCGGCCCCCTGAGCTGGACGACAGGAATGGGGAGCAGAATGATGCCCCCATAATCTAAGGGAAAATGCTTAGCAACCTACTACATCACTTAGATGCACACAAGTCTATGGGGCCGGATGGGTTCCATCCAAAGGTACTGAGGGAGCTGGCAGAAGTGTTCACCAAGCCACTTACCATCATTTATCAGCAGTCTTGGGTAACCAGGGAAACCCCAGTTAACTGGAGGTTAGCAAACGTGACGCCTATCTACAAGAATGGCTGGAAGGAGGACCTGGGAAAATACAGACCTGTCAGTCTGACCTCGGTGCCAGGGAAGGCTATGGAGCAGATCAACTTGAGTGCCATCAATCAGGCCCAGTCAGCATGGGTTTATGAAAGGCAAGTCTTTCTTGACCAACCTCATCTCCTTCTATTACAAGGTGACTGGCTTAGTGGATGAAGGAAAGGCTGTGGATGTTGCCTACCTAGATCTACTGCTGAGTGAATCTGGTTTGTTTCTCATCTGCTACCTCTGCATTCCTTGTTAGAAGCACTGGCTGCAAAGAAAGGCAGATACTCCCATACATTTCTAGCCTAATTTGATTATTTTCTTCTTTATTACTTTCAGATGAATATTTCAGGCTAGAAAGAAAACCATTTTTTCTGTTTGTGTATTTTTGCTTTAAACTCTTCTTTCTTTTCTTTATATTCATAATAATTAAATTATATTTGCATGTTATCTAAAGGTCCATTAAATCCTATCCTTTAGTGGTATGCCAGAAAATTATTTGATTTCAGGCCATGTGAATAAATATTCTGCCAGCCTTTTCTGATTAGCTAAGCTGACTGTCTGCTATAGGATTTTTCCCTCAAATACCTGACGTGCCTTCTCCACCATATATGGGGTCCTGTCTTTGCACCATACACAGAATCCAAAGAGTCTTCCCATCTTTCATCTTCTCATCATTTGGCTCCTCCTCCTCCTCCTAGCAGCATCCCCACTTAGCACCTTACGTATTCCAGAAGTGGAAGGCTGTGTGATACAGCCTAATCCATAAGTACAGCTGACTTTTTCTTAGTCATACCGAAGAGCACTCAAGGACCACCAGAGTCTGAGAAGCTCAAACATCTGAATTATTATGGAGTGCCCCGGTTGCTGCTCTGTGAGCTGTGGTTTTGGGCAGACATTGGGGTGAACTTTAGACAGGGTGGAAAGTAGTGCAGAAGTGACAGACAGTTCCATACATAAAGAAATAAATGCAAAACCAAGAGGAAATTCTGTTAGAATCCAGGAGATAGGATATACAATCCAGAAGACAGGATATACAATAATACACCAGATTTCTTCTTTAAGGCAAGAATGAGGATTAGAAAAAAGAAGAGGGTAGTCATAAGGTGCTTGCTTACCTCAGACACAGAGGCTTGTATCAGGAATAGCGTGGCCAGCAGGAGCAGGGAAGTGATCGTGCCTCTGTACTCGGCACTGGTGAGGCCTCACCTCGAGTCCTGTGTTCAGTTCTGGGCCCCTCTGTACAAGAGGGACATTGAAGTGCTGGAGCGTGTCCAGAGGAGAGCTACCAAGCTGGTGAGGGGTCTGGAGACCAAGCCGTATGAGGAGAGGCTGAGGGAACTGGGCATGTTTAGTTTGGAGAAGAGGAGGCTGAGGGGAGACCTCATTGCCCTCTACATCTACCTGAAAGGAGGCTATAGAGAGGTGGGTGTTGGCCTCTTCTCCCAGGTGAATAATGACAGGAGCAGAGGAAATGGTCTGAAGTTGCAGCAGGGGAGGTTTAGATTAGATATTAGGAAGAATTACTTTACTGAAAGAGTGGTGAGGCGCTGGAACAACCTGCCCAGGGAGGTGGTTGAGTCACCATCCCTAGAGGTATTTAAGAAACGTCTAGATTTGGCACTTCAGGGCATGCTCTAGTGACAGAGATCGTAGGGGTTGGGGTTTTTTTTCTTTTTTTTTTGTTTTGTTTTGTTTTGTTTTTTGTGTGTGTATGGTTGGACTTGATGATCTCAAAGGTCCTTTCCAATCACAAAGATTCTATGATTCTATGATTAGAGATATTTTAGGCTGAAATACAGCACAATTGGTTATTTACAGTATAGGTCTCCTGGGGGCTGATGAGGTAGTAGTATTATAGGGAAAATTTTTGGCATTTTTGTATGCCTCGTCAACTCTTTCTGATAGCCTGTGATTTTTGCCTCTTCAACACAATTGTCTCATTGTCCAATATTGATTATCAATTATCAATTACCAATTATCTACTGTAAATTACCTATTATCTATTATTATCATCATAATCATTGTTAAAATCCCCAATTAGGTACAGACTGGCACTACAGATCTTTGCAGGATCCTGCATATTGCAATTAGGCTGACTCTATGGTCTGCACAGTAAAATTTTGATATAAACTTCAGAGACAAGGTCCTTAGAGGTGTTACAGATGCTAAGACTAAGCTCATATAAAGCCTATAAACACTGGATGACCTTGAAGCTAAGCCAATATTTTTTAATGCAGGTTCTTCCATGAGGATGACAAACCCAAGCAGAAGTGATCATCACTAGAGCCACTTAGACACATCCTCACAGCTCTCCCAGGTGGCAATGTCCCTAAAAGCAAACACTGGCTGAGAAAACTTGTCTTCATTGTATTTCAGTATATTCCATCAAAGTAGAAAGGTCTTACTACAGCCTCCATCTTTTGATGCATTATATATTTAAATACAACTAACGTAAAAGAGAGGTTAGGTTAGAAGAAGTACCTTCACATGCAAAAGCAATCCCACCACCCTGCAAATCACTCATTTTTGGTTTTAAGCCAAAAGAACAGCACATCCTACTGCAAGGAAAACTCAATTTCCAGACTTAATAGGATACAAAGTAAATACAGATTCCCCATGTTCCAAAATTAATCATGAATTGTTGAGATCTCCTTGCCCCAAATCATTATGACTTCTAAATACAGCAAGGTTTTATTTGCATATATCCCAACCTTGCCATGCAAGCTAAGAACAGTTAAGGTATGTGGCAAAATATATGTCTAAGAATAGGCACCCAAGAGGATAATTATAAAATATGTTTCTGTATCACCTGTCAGTTCAAAACACTGCTACATATGGTCATGGCTTAATGCTTCCTGTTGCTCTTCTCATGCTCATGTTCTCCTTTCAAGTCCCGTCCGCAATTACTAGTATGTTGGAGCCAGTGAGCAGGGTGTAAATCACCCCCAAACTGGTGCTTTTATGATCCCTCCTGCTGTTGTTCTTCCTCTTCCAGCTGCTTCTCCTTCTGTTATTTTGCCATTTTACAGAATAAGGGTGATAATCTGAATTTTGCAGGCTCATCAGTTGACAAATATTTTTGAAAAAGAGTGCCAGCCTTTAAGAATTCCAGTTTCCATAATGCTTGTTTGGTAATTTCCATAATAATTTCCAATCTGGTAGCCCATTTAATACTGAACACTATATGGGGGCTAATTTGGCATTGGTTTTGGCACTGTAAAGTCATACAAGTTCCCAACAAGAGAGTGGCAATATTATCCGTAGTTGAATTTCACACAGGAAACATGGCAGAACAGATTTTTATGAATTGTACAGAAGTTTAAAGATTTTATCTAAAAATCTTGACTTTTTTTTGTCCAATTACCATAGTGTCATCCAGTATAATCAAAAAGCCCATCTTATCCTCCTTATTATGCAAAAGCCATAGCAACTGAATATTCCTCTAGCCCCATATTAAAGTTTGGGTGACTCATTTGGGTAAGACAAGTTGTCCCAGTGTGCCATCTTTTCCTCATAAAGCAACAGCTTCAAGAGAACAGACATCAAGTATTCTTGCTATTATTTCAACTAATGGAGCTATTTAAGGCAGTAGATAATTGGGTACATCATGGATTCATCTACTTTTCATCTCCAGTACTTGAAAGATTAACAAAATGAATCCAACTGGTAATAAAATCTTTAAGACCTGAAACAACTATTTGGAATATCGCCAAAACTAAACCTAGTTTCTATATCTTAAAATACCTCATTTGCAAAGAAACTTTTCAATATATCTTTACTCTAATGACATTTGCTTAAAAGGGACCATGCTCTATTGGTTATGCAGGTATTTGGTTTTCCTCTCATCTTTTATTCTGCATTTAGTGCTGCAGCAGAAGTCTGAATGGCCACCTGTTTTACAGGCATGATCATAATGAATTATACCAGGTCTGTCTTGACGAAAGTAATTTGAAAGAATTTTTCTGGATTTACCTAAACTGAAATAAATTATCTTACAATGACAAAACACAAAATTATGTTTAAAAAGAAAAACAGAATGAAAGAAAAAGTAACAGGATAAGCCTATCATAACATTTACTATATTTCCCTCTTTTTTGCATAGTTTCTTCTACCATTTTAACCCTAGTTAGCAGTATCATAATTGATTAAATTCCTCCATTTTGTAATAAATTATAACAGGATATCTCTCTCAATAGGAATATATTTCATTTCTTACTTTCATCGTCTTTATATTCCTTGCAATACATTGAAAAAAATCTTTTATCTTTCAATACAAAAGTTTGTTATCACATCCAATTAGTCAAAACTAAATTGAATTCTCTGTACACCGGTCATATCTCTTTGATGTCTGGGTATTGAAAAATGAACACAATATCACTAGATCATATAAAGAAGGATACAGCCTCCCTGCTTCATGTTCATATTCTCTTCATATACATTTCAGAAAACCACAATAGATTTTTCCTTCTGCCATGTCAAACTGCGAGGTAATACATAATTAGCTAGGTAGGAAATGTAACAGAAAAGAGAATATTTATATCCTGCAGGGTCAAATCATATTTTGAACTGTTCCTTAGCAAGGACTTTGAGTTTGCAATCTTCTCTTTAGCAGACCTACAATTTTCCCCAGTTCTATTCATTTCAAATGCCTGCAGAGACCGTTTTCAGTCTTTAGAGAACAATTGAAACTTTCCAGCTTTCATCAGGAGTCTTTGGTGGTGCATTGACTACAATGAGGTGCAGAATTGTAAAGGTTTCTGTCCTACGCCAACCTATTCGTTACACGAGATACCACATGTGCAGCCTTTGGAATTCCTTCTGAATTTCTGACCACATGGGAAAGAAATATGGTCACAGAGCACAACAGTCATTTCCTGCCTAGATGATCCATTTTCAGCCCACTCCCCTCAGGTTTTCTTTACATTCCTATTGTAGTTGAATGACCTCCCTGAACTTGGTTATTCTCCATTATATTCCTAAACCTTAGGGCCCCAGATTCTGCTACAGACCTTTGCTTTGCAAGCCTTTTTTATTATTCTGCTTATAAAAAATATACATTTTTTCCGAGATTATTCCGTAATAGTTCTACCATCACAATTTTTATATGCATGAAAATACCTTCTGCCTAAAATATCATCCTTATCATCCTTGCCAAAAAAGTCAAAGTAGTTAATTGAAAATCAGGATGCTATAGATAATGAAAGGGAAGTAAGGCTATTATATGGTTTGTTCCATTTTGCTCCATTTAATTTGTAAGGATTAATGTGAAATTCATCTTTCCAATTCTAAATACAAAGTCAAATAAAATTAAAACTATTTATTTCCATAAATAACAATGCATCTTTTTTGTTATTAATAAAAACACTTTTAATTTAATTTTGGAAAAATTGGTGGGCTCCTCAACAAGGTTGCAATTTTCAGTAAAAGCCTGGTATTTTGAAATGAAAAAATCTTGCAAAGAACATTTGACTTAGTAGTCTTCTATTGCACAGTACCTTCCACAAGCCATGATATGCACATTTATAAAGACAAAATATACACAAATTAATTATAACTCCTTACAATGCAAACTCATTATAAATGAGTTCAGCATTTTATATTTAGAAATGAAAGCTTTCCATAGAATCATAGAATGGTTTAGGTTGGAAGGGACATTGAAGATCACCTAGTTCCAACCCCCCTGCCATGGGCAGGGACACCTCCCACTAGACCAGGCTGCTCAAAGCCCCATCCAGCCTGGCCTTGAACACTTCCAGGGATGGGGCAGCCACAACTTCTCTGTGAACACATATAGTGGTATAGTAAATTGTTCTGTTTACACAGGCTACACAGTCACATTGGTCTTGGCATATTTTCCCACATCCAAACACAAATTTTTCTCTGTCACAAATATAATTCTTGTAATATGGTGTTTATCTCTCCACTCTCATGTTAAAATTGTGGTCATCAAAACCCAACAGAGTTGTTCTGCATTATGGAAAAAAACCCAAACACCGTGAATTTAAAGTCCAGCTGCATGTTTACTACATGGATAAAAATGAATTTATTAAATTCATTAACATCTTTTAAATATGGATATAGCTCTTATCCTTAAATTTATATTACGTTCAGTTCAAAGTAAAGGCAAGACAGTCTTACTCAAGAGCAACATCTCCCCCTTAAAGAAAGCAGAATCATGCCCTCAGTAAACAGAGAATTGAGGCATTAAACAACCTTGTTTGAAATCAATATAAATAAATGATGTTTACTATTTAGGAAAATGAGGCTTTTCTGAGACAGTTCTATTCTCACTAGATTCTCACAAAATTCCTCATAATTAGAACCTGAAGTCTTACTTGACCACCAACCTTTCAATTTTCTTTTTTTTAATTAAAAATTTCTTGAGGGTATTTTTATAGCTTGTTCCTGCTGAACAAATGGAAGTGAATTACTGTATGATAAGTATTTCTCTGAGTGATCTATAGATTATTTTTAACAATACCATTTTTTGACTTGCTAATAAAACCTAAAATCCAAGGTGCAGATTTTTTCCAGCTCTATATGGGCTGAAAGAAACTATTAGCATTACAGACTCCGCAATCAGTCTCATGTTTGCACTCCAGGATACGCCTGCTTATCAGTTGTCAGTACTGACACCTCCACTGTATATGTGTAATGCCACCACTTTTAGGGATCAGACTCAGCTCGAAATATAACTCGTCTCACAAGGCTGGGATTCAGCTTGAGATCAGGATACCTAAACTTAATTGTCTATATGTAGGCTATGTTATAGACAATGGGAACTTTATTCACTTGTGTAAATACAAGCATTGAGCATTATCTGAGACCTAGTGTATCCAACACATCTACATGGGGCTGGCAAATGTGACCCAGAACCCAAGCTGTACCCAGAAGGGGACACCCTTATGAACTGCAGTTAGAGGCTTGGCAGGAAACACTACAGTAACTCAAACAGTACCAAACAACTCTCTTTGGACAACCCAATAGAGCCCCAGGTGCCTGACCAGCTGGATCATTCTCCGGGTACCACTGACCAGGCTGCTGATACATACACCACAACAGAAGTTCAGGTAATGAACTTAACTGTAGATGTATATAGATGCCTAAATTAGGTGTCATGTCAAATAGCATCCCACTCACAAGTTTCCTTATTTAGGGCCATGTGGACGACAGCAAACATACCACCGTGTACTAAAAATTGAAGAGCAGATGACAGTAGACCTCAAGCCAAATAATCTAATATACAGTTCTTCTTTTATGTATATATATGTGTATATATATATGTGTGTATATATTTTTTTTTAATCAGTTCAACAAAGGATTCTGTAGACTATTATGCTCATGTGAAAAATCTCTCATTTTCCAATCAATAATTAAATTCTCCATAAGTATAAGCATTCCACCGCCTTGAGTAGCAACACCATACATGCTTATCTTGATGGGCCATAGTTAAACATCTCCCATTTCATCTTCCATTTGTATATCCTTCTCCATAAAGTACCATAGGTACCCGGTGGCCACATCTGTTAAGTTTTTGATTAAATATATGCATCCTGTTCATTAGCTCAGGATCAAATGCCTATCTGTCTTAAACTCATCAATGCTGCTGTTCTGTAGGTCTAGTGCCACTTGGCTCCTCACTGAGAGAAAAGAAGCCTTGAGTTGTCCCACAGATCCCAGGCTCCCTTACACACAATCAGGAGAAGAAAGCTCCCACCTCAGGTTCTCTGAATTGCAATTTAAAGGCTCTCACAGGCACTTCACTTTCTGGCCAAAAAAAAAAAAAAAAAAGGTGGGCAGCATGAATCACATTGCTTAGGAATCAAATCTGGTTTTTAGATGCAGGATCCAAAAGCATTTGGGCAGCATTAATGAATTAAATTTCATGACACAAAGCAGAGTACAACCCATACGTTGAATTTTCCACGTTAATTCCAAAGTCCTCTCTGCTAAATATAACACATTTTTCTTTACTTTTTTTTGCTTCATGTTGCAGAACCTTACCTCCACTTCACCTATTGCAAGGCATGGTTAGGTGTGGTTCGCACTCAATTTATGACATGATTCATTGAATTCTACACCTTAATCTGTGTTTTCAAAAAGCATGTATTTTCCAAGCCTGCACCAAAAATCTGTTTTTATTATCAGAAGTGTCAGAGAGTCCTGTCAGAGAGTATCTCAATTCATTGTTTCTTTGAGAAGTGCCATCTATATGTTGTTTCAGACTACCTTAATGAATAATTCTGTATGCATAACAAATTCCACAACCTTGTGTTCATCACACATAGAAAAAATTGAAATATTTTGCAGTTCTTTTGTTGGCAGATGATAAATTCCTTGTTGCTCATTTTTTTCTTAGAAAAGTAGCCACAATGCAAAAAATGTGTCTGCATTATACTTAAAAGAAGCATGACATCTGCACCTACTTTAAATATCTGCAGTTATTTAACCAGTAGTTTTTGAAATGTTTGAAAACATTCCCACCAGATCAAAAACTGGAACAAAAAAGTGCTCGTGACAATTGACAGAAGAAAGGATTTATTCTGAGAACTAGAAAGAAGACCACAATATGGAAGGAACTTTTAATTTAAAACTACAGTAATCTTAAATGGTATCCCACAGAAAAATGTTTGTAGAGTGATTCTTCAGCTTCTATTTATTATAGATGCACTGATAGATTGATAAATAGATAGACAATTATCTCACAAATATTGACAATATTATGAATTTTCTTGACATTATGGAGAAAAAAAATTGTACTCCTGAATATTTCTGACTACTTTACAAGACCGGCAATTTTTAAAATCAACAGGCTATTAAAATGTTTTTTTAATAACGGGAGTCACTGAAGATTCAGCACTGAGTACTTTATTTTCTCTATATTAGAATAATTAGGAGAACATTTCTACCAGTTGTGTAGTGAAAATTCTTTAAAAAAATTATATTACTTCCCATATTGTGGTAGTAGTGTGGTAAAGGCCATGACAGTTAGATGAGTGTGCACCATGTTTGCTCCCTGGAGGAGATCACAATGTTTCAGATCTGTACCCTCAAAAAATGTCTACTTTTTCAAGTATATAATTTGATTTAATAGTACATATTAACTCTGTCCACAAACTTTATCTTATCAATACTTTGAATGATGTTTTTACTTGTTCATCTGAGATATAATTTATTTGTAAAATGCAGTACACAGCATGGTGAATATCCGATTTTCAGTATTCTGAGTCACGTTAAAGAGAAGAGTTACCCAAACTAGAGTCTCCTAAGAAAGCCACTTAAAATTGTTATCAGTACAGCATGTTCTTGTTTACATATCACTCTGACAAAAAATTTCTGAAACATTTGACCTTGTCCTAAATTAATATATTTACTATACTGTGATATGTGGACTGCAGTTATTAAAATGAATTCTCTGAGTTTTTCTACTCAATAGGCCAACAGACACACTCCTTCTCTTGGAGTTATGTAACAAACAGATCTACTTTTCAGCAAACTTTGTCCTACACTGAAAGTGTCTCACAATGTACTCTTCCATTTAACAATCTAGAAGTTCTTATCATAGAAAAAACACCCCCTGAACAAGTAACAGTGTTTGTACACTTCATTCCTCATTTGAAGTATTTAAAGTTCTAAAATTAAACAAAAAAAAAGCAAACCTTTGACTTCCTTATGACAAAATTCTACAATAAGCCTGTTTCTCATTTACACAGAAGGCCATTTACACATTACTGGCAGGGTTAAGGGGACTTTCAGTGAGTGTAAATGTAATTTATGTTCAGCCAAAATTCTCTCCTGTTCTGCAGTTTCATTCTAATGCATAATTTACATATTGCTGAAACATTAATGTCAGCTGAAATAATTAATTTTCAAAATCCTATATAAACTTAGTATCAAACTTCGTTCTTAAACAAGTTGCTAGATGGCCTTTAATTTATGTGATGTGCAGTAACCTTTTCCACTGGTAAATGTGCAGTTTGATCTGACAATTAAATTAAAAAGCTGTTCATGCCAGGGAAGATGTTCAAAGGATAAGTGCATTCCTGATAGGAATACCTGTAAAGCTTCTTTTCTTTTCAAAATGTAACAAGATAACATTTCATCAGTACCTAGCATTAACACAGATTTTATTTCACTTGATCCTGTCCTTTAGCAAATATTACAGAAGAAAAAAAAACCAACCCAACAAAAAGCCAGCTTGATAATCGATCTTACTAACCACATTATTATCTAAATCTATTCACTGCACTTGAGAAATTTCTTTGGATTATTGCTACCTCATCATATTTTATTAAATCAGTTGAGCTCAACATCTGAAGACTAAGAAGATGCTGAGCGTTAAAAATAATCACATGAGCTACAGAGGTTATACATTAAAATATAAACATCATAAATAAATACGTGTCATTTTTTTTGTTGCTGATAGGCGCCAACTTTGGTCTCATTTATAAATCACAGCACCAACACAGCACGTCCACACATTTGTGCGTATTCCTCTTTCCCTAGAGAAGCGATCATTGAATGAAGAGAGCAAAAGCTAGAACAGAAAGTTTTGTAAAAACAAAATTAGAAGACACGCAAATCCAAGAGTAATTTTCAGACATGTCTAAGTGACACACAACCCTAAGTCCTAGCTTGGAAAATGAACAGGAATGCTTAAAAGAAGCTGCCTGAAGACCTTTGAAAATTTATACTGTAGCAGACTCAGACACTTTTCAATCGAAAATTTGCTGATTTAATCCACTTTAGATACTTTTACATTTTACTACAGGTTTCCATTGGCTCAATTTTCAAAACTGTGGAAAAGCATGGAAGAGTTGAAACATGTGCAGTGAAATTGATCCAGATCTTTTTCATCACGTCTGTCACAAAGGTTTTTTTAATGGCAACTTGAAGCAAGGGGGAAAATCCATTATATAGAACACACATTGCTATGTAAAACATGAACTTGCAAAATTTTTCTTTTCACTAAATCGTTGTGCCACCATCTATTCAGCATTATTTTCATACCGTTTGACCTATTTCCATATATCAAAGCAAAACTGGTCAGAAAATAGAAAAAAAAAAAAAAATATTCACTTTATAATAATAGATGAAAAAATAGGTTTTCTCCTGTCATTGCTATGCTAAAACTTCAACTCATCACAAAGCCATATTGAAACAATGTACTTAAACACAGAATCTATTTTTTTACATTGACAAGAAAGTCCATTCACTGTTAGTGACAAATATTCAAATAGTCATGCTTTTCAGACTTCCAGGCACTTTTCAGACCCACTCATACTTTTTTCATAAGCCATACATACTCATGTCAGCATTATTGCAAAATGTTGGAGACAGAACTAAAGAAAACACCCACAAGTCAACATAAATACAGATTTTAAAGTGTGAGCAACGAGCACAACATTAAATGCTGTTTCCCTTTGCCTTCCTTACAACCAGAAAGAAAATGGATGGCAGCAGAACCGCTACGGTTTTAAACAGTGAATAAGACGCATGTGCCCTCAATCCTAATTCACATTTTCTTTTGTTTCACTCTGAGACTGCATATCAATCTAATAGTCAAGCTAATAGCCAGACTTTCTCAGATCCACCACAGGTATTACAGGACGATGTGCCTACACCTACCTCCTACAGCGTGTCCAGGGCTCTGGCTACTCAGGTCACTCAAGCAACTGAGTGCACTGTTGTGCCTGTCTGGGTAACATCCCCAGGTTTTATTTTTGAGGGAACTGGTGCACCAGTTTCTCTCACAAGACTTAATCAGGATACAGCACGGATTTTGCATCAGCAAGGTATTGGTATGGTCATGGAAAAAGAGCAACCATGGACATATTAACAGAGGAAGACCTCGGCACATTTGGTTTTTCAAGCAGCTTGCCAGATATGCTTTATTTAAATATTTTGGTATTTTACTGGAATCAGCATATTCAGTTTTGCCATAAGGTTCCACATCAGCACTAAAGAATGCATGTATCATTTCAGATGAGATGGAGCAAGTGGACCTGACATGAAAGCAGAAGACCAAAAAAGAGTGACCAAGCCAAAGGATGAGCTAAGAAAATTATCTTTGCAGAATAAATGACTGGGGCAAAATTAGACATGTCAGCCCAGTGACTCTAATTAGTGTAGCTATTTTATATAATCTTGCTGTGACGTTAGCAATCTGGGACGACATTTGAGAGAGTTTTTCAATACTTGGGTCTGTTTTGTGCTGCTGCTGTAAACCTACACTGCCAGTTTTCACCACCTGAGAATCTAGTCCACTTGCTACAGCAATTCTTTCTACTTAGCTAACCTCGTTTGTTGTGTTGAGTGTATTCCATTCTGTTTATTAGCAAGGAAAATAAGATCTATGACCTTGGTTACTTTCCTGTGAAAACAGTCCTTTATCTCAGGATACAGAGAAGGAGTATGTGATGTGAATAAAGCTGCTAAATAGAAATCTGAGCAGGAGAGTGCTCTATGGAAAATGTGGAAGTAATGTATTGGGAAATCCCCTATGAGCTTCACAGGCTGGCAGGTGTGACTGAAGGCCCTCTTTCTCTGTAACAGTGACATTCTTAAAATCCTGAGAGTATTGAATAAAGCAGACAGCTTCTAGGACAACAGTATTTTGATAGCTGCAAGCAGGTTAAGGCTGTGACAAAATGTAAAAGCAAAATGTAAAAGAAACTGACTTTTTTTTTTTTTTTTTTTTTTTGCTTCTAATGTTCTGAAACTTGTCACGGGAATACTTGTGTTTCAATTACACTGGAGTGTGCGCAGAGAATGTATGGAAGTTCTTTGTTGTTTTTTTCTGTAAAGATTGCAACAATCTATTTCCCCAAATTACTTATTACAAATTTATATAGCACAGCTGGTGTTCTGTATAAGCCACTGGGCATTTGTTGACACTACACTGAGCAGGTGTATTTACAGTACTCAAGAGAAAGCGGTATAGTATTTGTTTTCAAAAACTCCTAAAACATCTGCGAGGTACAATGAAAAAAATAAATAGAGTCTACATCACCTCACTTCAATCAGCAAATGCTGACTATCAGGAATTAATTTACCTTCTACCATACCCTTGATAGATTATAGTCATTTATCTTAACTGCCAGGTAAGGGAAAAGCAAGAGTAGATTTAAGTTGCCCCAGTAATTCACAGATTTCAGGATGGTAAAAACTACATGAAAAGTATAAATGGAAAATTCTGGCACTAGACAATATTGTTCAGCCCTAGTATAGAAAAAGGAAGGGACACAATCCAGTTCACTTAGAACACGTAAACCTAGTAAAGGTTATGGGTTTACTACTTGAGGGAGCTATTTTAAAAATCACCACCTGAAACAGCAAAAAATGTCACCTTAACCTACTCAGAATGACTGATGCCATGTAAACTGAGGTTATGTTTATGACTTAGGTCATTTTACAACATTGAGTGTTTATTATTGAAATGAAATTGTAAAGTCCATGTCTGCACTGCAAAGGAAATTAATCAAAATGGTGGGTAATTAGAAAAGCTAAAGGCACAGGAGGCAAGAAAACCTATAAATACCAGTGTTTCTGACCACTGAAATGAGCAGCAGTAATATTGTGCTTTAGTATACTTTGATTTGCTGAGGACAAATTCCTGGAAATAACCTGAATGAGAAAAATGAAAAAAAAAACAACCCAACAACTTTTCAAGGGAGTGGGGAGATTACACAACCTAACCACTCACAACACAGAGCCTGATAAACATGCAGCAGTGATTATGCGATCTTGCTTTTTATGGCGGGGCACAGCTGAGGTTCAGCAGACTTTTTCCAGGTCTGTGTTCTTATGTCTGGCTAGTTGGGGTTTCATTAAGTAGCCTAAACATAAGAGTTTAGCACAATCTACTTTTCTAACTCTTAGACTTCATCCTGATTATGTCAACTAGATTTATTGAATGTCTTTAAAAGATTTAAGAGAAAACTATGTGCTCCTTGATGCAGTTGAGAGCATATGGGAATCCCAGTTATCTTGACTATCCCTCTACTCCTAAATAAACTGGACCAAGACCTATTCCTGCTCCTGGGAAAAAGTAGCATGATGCAGGTCCATACGTCTATCTCCTTCTCCTTCCCAAGGGGATGTGGCAGTCCACAGTGCAGGCATGAAGCTCAGAATATTTCTCCAGTGTCTCTTGGCTCCTTACTGTTACCATACTGGATGGAAATACCTTGTTGTACTACTCTGCAGAGAGCTTTGATTCTAACTATTGACTATTAATTGTGTGCTTTAACTGCATTCAGTCCAATACAGAATAACAATGATCTTGTGGACCCTGCTCTGAAAGGCTTACAGGATTGTTTAAGACTCCAAATAATACAGTTAATATAAAAAGAGTGATATTTCTTCCAGTATTTTGCAGTATCTGTCGTCTCCTTAAGAAAAACTGGCCTATACACCTCACAAGTGCAGCTTCCATACTGTGAGACTTATTTAAGATGAGCTGCACATTTGTGTATACAGATTTTAGGGGTCATATGTTCAGTGCCCTGAAGAGATTAAGTGGCATGTTTCAGCACATTTTAAAGCCTGCAGATCTTTTTGTTGTTGCATTGCGGGTCAAAAGTGCAGATCCTGACAGGTCACTAGTTCCCAGTTGATGGTAAACTGTACTACGTGCTCTACAGGAGATTTCACAGCTGCCACTGAAGAAGACTAATGCCCCGAGCTCGCTTAGGGCTCTGCCTTGCCATAATCTCTACTGTTAAGAGCTTCATGTGAAAATATTCTTCACTGATATTTTACTTGTTGTAAAAAATATTCGCTTTTGGGAGGGTAGGAAGAACACAAACAGCATTTCTTCTTTCCTTTGATTCTATAAACATGTTTGTATAGATTTTAGTTTAGAACAACAAGTCCACCTTCTGCTTTTGTAAATCAGAGTCCAGGAAGAATTTACTATTATAACCCAGCAGGAGAAAAATCAATAAGCGTTAAACTTGTCTCTCTGAGTGCCTGCTAGACAATGCTTATGAAAAATGCTGACACCAACAATATGGAGGGAGTCCATGCTTATCTGTAACCAAAAAAAGAGAATGCATTACTTTTCCTGTTACCTTTCAGTTTCAGAAAATTGGTATCCTAGATGCTAGAGCACTTGCTCAACTCTCCAGGTTGATTGCGTGGCAACAGAAGCCAGGAAAGAAAGATTTATCAGCATAATTAATTATTTTTGCCTTGCATACAGTACACTGATGCCATCTACAGACACGCGTAAAAGCACACCTAAATGCATCCAATACAATCTGTGAAGCTTCTCTCCTGGATATTAATTAATATGTTTATTTCACTGACTACGACTGGAATACTAATAGCTTAGCCACTGGAGATCAGATCCCCCTTGACTGAAATCAAATAAAAGGCTCTCACCAGTTCAGCAGAAACCGAATCAGGCCCTGAGCACTTTTTTGATCTTATAATACCCCCACCACTACCCCCCCCCTCCCTTCCTCTGCAAACCAAATAATTTCCTCTAATTTTGCTGCAAAAGACAACCTGTTCTCTCATGTGTAGATGTTTTGTTTGATTCAAACAGACTGACCAAATCCTTTTTTGGGGTAAAATGTTCTGCGACATCATATATACCATCTCGGCACGCTGTCTTTTACTTGAGATTATCCCAACAAAACAGTTTCACCTGACAAATGCCAAAAGAATGGTGCTGTAATGCATACCCTTAGGCAGAGCCCTGCATTGCTTTTACACGCACGGATCACCCAAACCTTTGAAAGGTTCCTCTTTCACTCACTTATCTCTTATTTTAAGATTAAAACAAATGCAGTCTGCTCTGGTTTGGATTTTGGTTTATGGTTGTTTTTTTTCTTTCCCTTAGCCTTCATTATGTCCCCTAGGCAATTCCGTTATCTCACCTGTCACTAACATTTTTTTTCAAAATATACTTTGCACTGCAAAAACTGCAACTGTTTATTTCTGGAAATATCATCCTGATTCCAGACATAGCCCCTAGTTCATCCTCAACAGATATTCTTTATTTGCATTTTTAGTGAAATTGGCGTTGGAAATGTACTGTCTCCTATAGGTCCGATGAGAGAGGGAGGTTCTAGCTGAGCTACTGGAAATATGACTGCATGAATATAACTGCAGTCTTCTCCTTGCTCTGAGGTTGTACTTTCTTAAATAAAATGATGTAAACAAATTTAACATTATTTGTTAGCAATCATGATACGAGCTGCTTACAAAGTCAAAACTTTCATAGTCATTATATTCACAACCTCTTTTTCTGAATGAGTAGAAGCATGCGAAAGGGACAGCAGCGCTGAGAACGGGCAGTACAGGTGCACTGAGGGCAAATTGTGCCTGAGCCTCCTGGTAGCCACCTGCGATGAGGTGACTGGCTCTGTGGAAGAGGGGCGAATGAATGTTCTATAACTTGACTGCAGCAAAGACTTTGAAATGGCCTCTTGTATCCTTATAGCCAAGCTGGTGAGACATAATTTGGCTAACTGGACTGTAAGGTAAATGTAAAATCGGCTGGATCACTAGGCTTAATGAGTTGTGATCAGTAAAACAAAGTTTAATGGGAAACCACTTCAGTGGAGTCAATGATGGGGCTGATGCTGTTTAATGGCTGTATTAATGACCTTAACAATTAAAGGAAATGCACTTTCAGCAAGTTTGTGGGTGATGTCAAATTGTGGAAGAGCAGTCAGTCTGCTGGAAAGCAGGGCTGCGATTCAGAGCCATCCCTGCAGCCTGGAGAAATGGGCCAACATGAATCCCTTGAAGTTCAAGAAAAGCAAATGCAAAATCCTGCTCCTGGGAGGAACAACCCCGTGTCTCAGATAGACTGGAAAGTAACTCTGCAGAAAAGGACCCGGGGGTCTTGGTGGACAACACAATCAGTAAGTCAGCCGTGAGGCCTTGCAGCAAGGAAGACCAACAGCATTCTAGGTTGTACCAGCAAGACTGGAGTCAGCACAGAAAAGACCTGATGTTTCAACTTGAGCACAAGCTCAAGAAGTGGCCTCATGTGAACCTCATGAGGTTCAACAAGGCCAAGTGAAAAGTCCTGCATGAGTGATGAAGGGACTGAGAGCAGCCCTGCTGAGAAGGACTTGGGGATACTGGTGGATGCAAAGTCGGACATGAGACGACAACGTGCACTTGCAGGCCAGAAAGCCAACCATATCCTGGGCTGCATCAAAAGAAGCGTGGCCAGCAGGTCGAGGGAGGTGATTCTGCCCCTCTACTATGCTCTAGTGAGACCCCAGTAGTACTGCATCCAGCTCCGGAGTCCTCAATACAGGAAAGACATGGATCTGTTAGAGTGGGCCCAGAGGAGGGCCACAAAAATGATGAAGAAAGGCTGCATTGGGGTTGCTCAGTCTGGAGAAGAGAAAGATTAGGGGAGACCTTTTGCAGCCTTTCAATACTTAAAAGGGGCTTATAAGAAAGATGGGGACAAACTTTTCAGCAGGGCCTGTTGAGATAGGATAAAGCATAATGGCTTTAAACTAAAAGAGGGAAGATTTAGACTAGATATAAGGACGAAATTTTTTTACAATGAGGGTGGTGAAACACTGGCACAGGTTGCCCAGAGAGTTTGTAGATGTCCCATCCATGGAAACCTTCAGGGTGAGGTTGGACAGAGCTCTAAACAACCTCATCTAGTTGAAGATGTCCCTGCTCATTGCAGGGGGGATTGGACTAGATGACCTTTAAAGGTCCCTTCCAACCCAAACTATTCTATGATTCTATGAAGTGAGGATTAATGCCACCAAATCAAAACTTACACCAAGAAGGAATTTTTTTTAAATCTCAGCAACGATCTAAGATGAAAGAATTATGGAAGAAGTAAAAACCCCATAGGATGTTATAGTTCTCTTTAGAAAGAGATAATTATTTCAATGGAAGGAAAATGGTGTCAAAAGAAAAAAATTTTATAAACTGGATAACGAAAAAAATCAAAGGGAAATCACGACTCTATTAACCATTAGTTAAACATGGTTCATAATAGTGTTCCAAACATGAAGTGCAGGAAAAAGGAATAATTAATTTTAAACTAGAACTTATTAAGATTATGAAAGGACTGATATAGCACAGATACTGCTGACAAAAAAGTGTACAGTGATACAAATTCCAATATTATATTCCAGTATTCCAATACTATGTTTCTTAGGTTGGTTTGCTGAAGCGGCTCCAAAGCTGAAGTCTTACTTTATTCTATTGTTTTTTCCAAAGAAGCAGAAGGGCTACCTAAACCTGGGTGAGGGGTTAGCCCTGGAATAGGATCTCACTCATAGATTAGCTTTACAAGGATGTGCATTTTTTAGGAATCATTACAGGCTCTTAAAAATGTTCTTGACAAAATGTTCTTAAATAAAAGGGATTTGAAAAGAGAGTACAGGGAAATACAGACTGAAATGTCTAAAACCAATAAGCAGGTGAAGGTAACACTTAATGTAACACAAAGCATTGGTACCTACAGCTTCAAAGTAAAGACCTATCTAGGCCTTAGCACCGCTAGAGGCACTAGCTGTTCCACCCTTGCCCCGCACTTCCTCATAGTGTGGTGATGATGACAACCAACATTTTGTCAAAATTGGTGGAAAGGAAAAAAACTTCTGCACCCTTCATCTTTAAGTGCATCTACATGGAAAAGTTAATAGTCAGATAGTTATTAAACAAATAATCACGTTTATTTATATCATACTATTATGAAGAAGTATGTGCTTCCCTCTTATAATTGCTAAGTGTTTGAACTACAAAATAGGCTGTTTTGTTTCCTATGGCAGAACAAAGAAGAAAATAGTTAAATTTTCCCAGTTTGGATAGATTTTGGTGAAGCCTTTTGAGTAGATGTATTTATGTATGTAATTGGAATATATATTAAAAACCAAAAAGGGTACTAGCATATATAATCTTCCTTTATTTTTCACATTATATTGGGAAAGAAGATGTAAACATAGCTGTCAGAGCTACAGCTCATATGATTTAAAGCAAGGGGGATATATTTGCTGAGAGAGACAGACAGACTTGGCTGATGAATGCATGTATAAAAATTCATTATAGCACAAATGTGAAGTGACTCATTTCATTAACCATGCATTCAGAAAAGAAAAACTGTCCCCAAAATGCACTGGCTAGCCAGTTCATTAAAAGCCATACAAAAAATGATTATGTAGTTGGACAATTCACGCAAAATCTTGGTAAGGACCAATACGAAGAACAGAGCGTTGATGTGCCCATTTGAACAATGAAGTCTGTGAAAATTCAAAAGAAACCCGGAAGCTTGGACTGAACTTAGAAAGGAGTTAGGCTGTTTTAGAGACAGAAGTATAACACGGTCTTGTGTCCTGCACAATGATAAAGCGAAGGCTGAAGTTACTGCACGGGGCAGACTCAGAGTGCCCTATGAACTATTGATCAAACTGTCCTTGTAATCAGAAAAACTGAGGCAGCTGTGTTTTCTGAAATTCAAATTCTGAATTCAAATTATTAAAGTTGCTATGGCATATTTAAATCCAATCTTTTAAATCACATTACAAGAATCCTTTTTTTTTAGGCAGAAAATTCCTCAGTCGGTAAATTATGAAATGTCACTTAGAAAATTCCCTATTCAAATTTGTTTGACATTTAATTTATTAATGAAACAAAAAAGATTCAGCAAAACAACTGAGAGGAAAGAAAAATGTATGATAAAAAAAAAAAAGAAGACATGATTAATTGAAAAATCTACAACAACTTCATAATTTCAAATCTCTAAATACCCACAGATTCACATGGTTGCTACAAACTGACCGTAACCAGCATACTCTATCCAAATTGAAATATTTATACATTTAAATAGAAGACAGGTATTTATACAGTTGGACTTCTCACAACTATATTATTATATGGGATCATTTTACTATAAACGTTCAATTATATTTTAAATTCTTGAAGAATTGAGATTTCTGACATAAGCATAGCTTTTGTACAAGCTATTTCCCAGTATTTAAAAAAATATTATTGAAAAAGGTCTTGAAGCTGGATGTCATACAGATTGAATAACATTTGTAAAAAATATGTAAATACTAGTGTCTGAAAGTAATTTAAAGCCATTCAGAGGAATATTACCTCTGAAATCTGTCTGAATCAGTGTTAATCAGAGTGCCTAAAATACTCTGAAGAAATATTAGCATGACTATAAAGAGCCACTATGCAAACTGCCCTCCAAAACACATGCAACAACGGGGGTAAAAGATTCCCTGTGTATGTAAAAGAGGTGGCTGCCAAGGCAGCTTCATACATGCAATCCCCTTCCTTTTGAAATGATCCCTTTATTCCCGGATCTAACACACTCCATAATCTTTCAAAAAGGCTGCACTACCCATCTTCTCAAGCCAGTACTAGGGTGGAATTTCTCTTGGGAAAAGAAGGGATGCAGTAGGGAATTTTTAAAGTCAGTTCACTGCTAATGAGTACCATCTGGTTGGAAGGAAAGCAAAAAACTGCTGGCTTGATCAAGTTTGTTTTGTACCTGCTTTTTCTTGTGTTTTGAAAAGGGATATACACAGATCCTGGCCTGGCAATCTTTGGAGAGGACCTTCTAAAACTAAAAAATAAAACGTTTATAAAGATACAGAAAAATAAAAAACGAACTTGCTTAATAAGTCCTTAATAAGAGTAATTTCTCCAAGTTTTCACTGGTAAGGCAATTATGATCAATATCATTACTCCTTATAACATAGAGGTGAAAGCACTCTGACTGCACCCATAATTTCCTCAGCTACGCCTCGTGCTCTCCTTTTCAAGCACAGACATAGCCCTGCTCCGAACGGTGGCTGTATTTCCTCTGAATGACAAAGTACTCTGAAGCAAATTGTGTTAATGGCATTATACGGAGGGCAATCTGCATCTGATGCTTTTTAGCAAATAGCTATCTAATCTAATGCTACCACTCAGTGTAATCACAGACATGTCTACAGCTCATATGGACTCAGATGACTGAAGACCTGACAGAAATGCAGTTGTAGTATTTTTTTACTGCCAGGAGCTCAGCTATTCGCCCAGCTTCCTACATAACTCCAACATGTCCTGGACTCGCACTATCTAGTTTTAAACCAGTTCAGTATATAAACACACATGTATGCTCTACAATGAATTGCAGTCATGCCCTTGAACACGATACAGATACAGTCGTCCATAACACCATTGGTGGTTTTCATTCATCCATTTCAAGGTAGTTAATTATATACCTAATGCAGTGCTACATACTGTGTCCATCCCCATTATCAGGCATCATGCCTCCCACTTTTTCCTTCCATTCACCTCTGACAGAGTAAAAATGGTTTCAGCGACTGTTAACATCCATTGGGGTTTGGGGCTTTGGGTTGTTTTTTTTGGTGGCTAACTGTGCCAGCGGTAAGCTGTGAGTCCCTGCTCTGCCACTTGCCCCTGCAACTCATCAGCCAGTGAAAACATACTTAAAAATGAAGAATGCTGATACCTTTGCTCCGTTCTGGAGCTTCTCTCCCTCTGATCTGGAGTCTCTGGGTTGTCACTACAAGATACTGCTGTTGCATCACCAGACTACAGTGGCAGAAATCTTGGCAGCCAGACAAAAGGTAATGAAAATTTCAAAGGTACAAGGCTGCTCTCGGAGCTGCAGAAAGTGACAGGGTTGTCAGTGGAATCATAACAGAAGCATCTAAGTAAAAAGGAAAACAACACCAATAAAAGAAAAAATAGCCTTTCTTTCTGGAGATAACTAAAAGTCACGTTTACAAATATTGTATATGTATTTTAAGATAAAAAGTCCTTCCCAATGCTCAGGAGGTCATTGCTATTAAAGGAACTGGCATAGGAGGGAAAAGTGATTTTTTTCTTTTTTTTTTCTAAGGGCAGAAAAAATACCTCTCACATTAAAAATTTAAGAACCTGTCAGGACTGAACAGTAAACATACAAACACGGAGGGCATTCTGTGTCCTGCAGTGTAAATGCCTCCCAGACTGCAACTATTTAGCTGTTCCACAGTCCGGTCTTTAAAAAAGGGACCTATATTTTCAGCCTGCAGACACAAAGGGAATTAGACACAATACTTGCATATGTACTGTGCTGTGTAGTTACAGTTCTCCAGGTACTGCTCAGCAATATTACACTAAAATTACATGAATTTCCATGTAACTGTGGATTGATTTGTCATGAAAATTTGTAAATCATGATGATTTTTAAATTTCTAGTTTATTAACCTAAAGACCCAGGCTTGAATATGCTTAAGAAACAGTGTCTTTTACATATACCCTATATTTTGTATAGAAAAAGCTATATTCAAAACAACATGACTCAAGCCTTACGATACCAATGTTGTGTATCATTTTGAAAAGGAAGTGACAAAACACAAACACAATCAAAACCAATGCTTTCAGTTCTATGTATGTGTGCACCTTTTATACAATATTTACAAAGGAGACAGATTAAGGAAGGAACCCATCAGTGAGGGAAAACTCAGTTCTGCGTGGCACGCTTTCCTCTGGTCCAAAATGGCATTTCAAGCATGAATCTTTCAGTAACTTTACCAAAAGTCTCATGGGCAAGGCAAGGGTTAGAAGAGGGCCAGAGAGATCACTCCAAAACCCTTCCTGAATCTCCCCCTTCTGCTCTGTGGCTTAAATAAGCAGCACAAGCTCCCCTGCAGCTGCCTCTGCGTCACAAGCAGTGCAGCAAGAGCTCCCCCCTTTGTTTTCACAAACTTTAACCACTTTGCTTGCTTCTGCCTTTTGAAAGAAAGGAGACAGAAAAAAAAAAAAACAATGCCCTATCAGAGAGGAAGGGGAAAAAAGCAAACAAACAAAAAACCCAATGAAAAAAAAAAACAACCTAGTTAGTTATTTCAACAGAAAATACCTAAGCTGTATACTTTGGGATCTTTACAAAACCACCCACTTCAAGGCAAGCTGGGCTTGCTTAGGGAACAGGCTGTTTTGAAGTAGTCAGCCTGGGGATAAAGGACTTTTCATGGCAAATACTTCAGAAAACCTGTCTGATAAGTCAAAATCGTTTTTTCACCCCCGGATCAAACCCCAGAATCTTCTGAAAACAAACAAACACCTGGCATTTCTTAAAAGGCCTGAGTTTCTCCAAGCTGCTACTACTTCAGCCAACAATCGGGCCACTGAGCCAGGGCCTCTTAGATTGAAGTGACTTTTACTGAAAGCTGAAGCAGATGTTTAACGACCTCAAGTATACCCTATGAAAATCAGTAGTGCACATGTTTTGAAATGTGGTAAAAATATCAACAAAAAGCAAACACAACATTATCCAGGAAAATTTCCTAATTATTCCCTGAAAAGATGACCAAATGTTTGAGTAAGAGCAGTAACTGCAATTTCAGTAACTATAGTAATTAAGGCAGAGACTGTTAATTCTCTTTCTCTGGGCATAAGCTGATGACAATAAGGAAGATTTTTTTCTGGTATTGTAATACTACTTGGTTATGGTAACATGCCTTATTCATAAAATCATAGAATGTGTTTGGTTGGAAGGGACCTTTAAAGGTCATCTAGTCCAACCCCCCTTATTCTCAAATTATAGCTGCATGAGTCAGGAGGTAAGTCTCGAGGTGCATCTTATTTTTCCAGAGAATGTTTTATCTCAGTTTTAAAAGTAATAGAAGATGTTTATATTATCATATGTTTTTGAAGAAAAAATATAATAAAACTAAAATGCATTTGCACACGCTACCCGTTACCTAACGCTTAGCCTCACATGCTGCTGTGAACGTGGCAAGGTGCTTCAAAGTTTCCGACTCATTTAGTTGTAGCTCCACAATGTGGCCAATGTGAGAATATGTTGAAGGTGAGACAGACATTTCCAATGATTTTCCAGTTGCTCTGTGCATGCGTTCCCCAGTTAGGCATCAACAGCTCTCCCAGCAGGAAAGATTACAGGCTAATGCAATCTACTAATGGGCTTTTTTCCAATATTACCTTCAGGAACTTAACAATATTAACTTCAGGAAGCTTAGTGTCTTTTTATATCCTGTAAGATGACGGCTTCTTTATAAAACACCATACCGCAATAAATAAGTAAATACAATTAATATCGCATTGACAAAGACAAAAGATGCATCTGCCTAGTAGAACAGCTTTTCATTTTTTAGGCAAATTCATGGACAAATAAGGAGAAAAACTGGATATTTTAAACACTGTAAACATGATCGCCTTTTCCACCGGAACAATCTACTAAGTGAGATAAATACCTTGAATTACATGTCATTGATCATTAAAATTCTCCCACAAGCAATTCTTTTCTTATGGTGAGTTATTGCTTCGAGAAGTTGAAAGACGAATCCATCCAGGTTACTTGTTGTAGTACCTATGTGTGTGCACAAGCTTGTTTAATTTAAAACTGGACGGCAGATCTAGATTCTAATATGCCCTGAGGGTGTTTGGAGACAATACAGATCCATTGTTCATTCAATATAAGTACTTATTGAAATGAGCTATTAGAATAAATGCATTAAAAGTTCCTTCACTGTTAACTGCAAAAGTGATGAATGTTCTGAGAGTTTAGGAATACAGTTAATTCTGTGCTACCACTGCTGAACTGATTCACTCAAGCAAGAAAAATTTAAACTGGGAAATTTCGATACAGTTAAGGTTGCCAGTTTGCGTTATTTTATTCCCAGTTAAACCTTTCAGGCATTCATAAATTGACCATAAAGATTTGCTCTGCCCTGGGGCCACTGTGATATATATTAGGCTGACAATCTGTTCTTTATTCAGCTTGCTATGTCTAGATAAGAAATATCACACATTACGCCGAGTCTGCTTGCAAAGTGTGACAAGGCTATGAAGTTAAGTATCCAGTGACAGATTTTATCCTGTCTTTTCTTACAGCAGTTGACAATGTCCTGTAAAATTTTTGGTCACCCAGTTTTGATTATCCTTACGATAATTAAAACAGTAACAATACTTTATCTGAATACTTTACAAGCAGGATTTAACTGATATTCATTATACCCCCATAAGGCAGATAGGTAAGTGTTATTATCCTTATTTAGGGAAACAGAGAAAGGCAAAATGACTTGCAAAAGGCCGTATGATGAAGTAATGCTACATCAAGATTAAGACCAGGGTTCTTCTGAAGCCTATACCCATTCTTCTGGATGATAGCTCCTTCCACATTTATTAGTTAACCATATTTTTAATTCATAATTTTTTAATGTCTTTTATTAACATGCAAGTATTTCTACAAAGCAAATTTACTTTTTGTCATTTATAGTATTAAATTTTTGCACAATAATGAATTACACAAAATAACAGTAAATTTTGCTTTCTGTCTCTCTTACAATGTCACAGAATTCTTCCTTATTAAAGTCTTTGATACTAGGGATAATATTTATATGACATATAAATATAAGTGCATTAGTGTTGAGATACCTTTTTGTTTGCATTTAATTCTGCAATTGAACTAAATTCAATCAGTCTATTAAAAATTGGTCCTGAATTACAGGTTCAGGTGTCCATTTTAAAGGCGCACCGGCAACATAAAATACACACCCCTTCCAGTGATCAAGCATCTGATATAACTCTGTGTAAAAGAGACTGTAAGAAATAATATCGGTTGTCTATTCTGAGAGCGCTTTGGGTACTTTAGGTTGAGTTGTTGTTACCGAACCTGCTGATGTCCTCTCAATCATTGAAAATGCTGGTAGCAGGAGAATTTTAACAAAATGCCGTCTCTTTTTCTGCTGTTTTTATGATTACGTTATATTGAATACCCAGAATGACATCCAAGATCCTAAAAGATTAACTCCTCGTTAAATGCGTCCAAACTTTTTAATTTCACTTAAAAAAAAAAAATACCTAAGAAAGTTTCAGTCATCACAAGTATGTGCTGTACAAAAACAGACTACAAGAACACAGTCACAGGCTACATTTCACTTTGGATTATATGTTGCCACAAAGACTGCCTTGGAGCTAAGCTGTACCGAGAACTTTTTATCCTCCGTGTTGCAGCGTGCTCCTTGCTACGGCCTGACTCCCTCTGCAAACCATCCTGAATTAAGGGGCGTAGGGCGATATCCCACCTGCCTCATTTCGAAGAATTTGCTTGGACTCTTTAGTTTCAGAAAGGTTTTTAGGAAAATCTAGTACTGCTAAGAGAAAGAATAATTTCTTTTTTTTTTTTTTTTTTTGAAGGAAGAGAGAATGTGAGAGAAAGAGAAACGCTTTTTTAAAGAAATGTACTGGACATTGCTTTAGAAGAAGAAAATCCTCAAAATTATCCACTAGTATTCTTTTTTTGATGCAATGGTTGCCAGTGTGATATTTAGACAAGGAAACACATAGCTTTGCTGAGTTTTAAATTATTATTATTATTATCTGTGTATCTGTGAGTTTACTTATCCAGGATCAGCTGCTGACGTCACTGAAAACAGTGTCTAACATTTCTAAAGCTCCACTGATAATTGCAGACATACCCTTCTTTATAAGCTCTCTCTCACTCTATAAATAGAGTGGATCATTTCCTCTTATCTTCCATTGTCACTTCGTGCCTTCAAAGGCTGTGAATATACCCTGTATTTTAGTTTGCATAACTAAACATTTGATTTTGTCTGAAAGCATGAAAAAAATAGCAATTCAGGCTTTGTTTCTGTGTTTCAGAGACAGGGGGAAAAATCTAAGTAACTTATTGAAAAAGAAGAGAGAGCCTTGACTCTATTATACTAGCATATAATATAGCAAATATATGTACATAATAATAGCATAAGAACAGCATCAGAGAAGTAAATCTCCTCTAAAGGATTTAGAAGCTGTGCCCAAAACTCATCTCAATTAAAAAAAAAAAAAAAAGAGAGAGAGAGAAGGGAAAAAAAAAAAATCCACATGGCTGAGTATTCTCATTAAACTGAAAATCTGTCAATGAATATTTATCTTTGTTCTCCTGCCCGGAAGGGAGGCTGCAGAAAGACTGAGCAAAAACACTTATTTCTGTCAATGAAGCTTAGTAATCAACTCCATCACCAGAAGTCCTCTTACTGCCAGCTGTCATTCAGATGACAGGTTATTCCAATATATCAGCAGAGGGCCAGCTGGCAGGGGGACAGAAATGACAACCTTGCTTGAACAGTGAAAAATATTTTCAGCAGAATTAGCAAGGCTGAGATGTCTGTATATGCTTGGGGATATGTGTAAGGCCAGGGGAGGGATGTATTTGAGCAAATAGGCATATTTATTCTGTTTTCTAGTGCATGTAGAGCCGTATTTTTTCCAAATAGCAAGAAGTATGCCACTCATAGGTAATTTAATATTTGAGCTGTTCAATAGATTACCTTTTCTTCTCTATGTTTATTTCACAGTGTTGTTCTCCTGTCTCGTACTTTTAACTCTTAAAAGTTTCAGCTCATCCCTGTTTCATGGCATGACATACAGCAGTTTCTTTGGACTTCCTGACGCCTTTGTGACTTTTCCCTTTCCTTTAAAATCTCTAGCTCCTATTTTATTAGTTACTTCAGATTCTTCTCAGTCACTGACATTTTTTTCCATGCTGTCCATTCATCTGACTTCAAAACTCCTTAGAGGTTTAACTCTAGTTGACTTTAAATTTATCTGTTCATGAATAAAACTCGTATTTTGAGAACTTCACTACCAGACTGCCAAGATCCGATTTGCAGTGCTGCAGTGCAATTATGAGAGACTTGCACTGACTTTACCTGGATTTGGTATCAAAAAATGTTGAAAATCAATCTCTGACTGTGAGTATAGGCAAAGGAAAACTCAGCTTTATTCTGCTACTCATTTTGTGCATTTCTTTTATTCATATTAAGTTCTGAAAGTGTCTTTTGAATATTTCTTTTCAGTCCTGACTTTTTTCCATCAAAGTGTTCACAAACTCCTTTACTGAAGTTTCCGTTTTCACAGGCAGAATGTGGAATTAAAGTGACAAAATGAAATTGATTGGAATTCTGCATCCTCCTTCCTGATTTCAATTATTAAATTGAATTATTATTATTATTGTATTAAATAACTATTTTCACCAATAAAAATAACCTCATAGAGTTCAAAATGTAGAACACAGGATACTCGTAGCTTCTATTTCCCCTGATTCCTTCAAAGTAAAAATATAATCAACTCTAAAATAAATATTGCATTTTCTATACCTGTAGTTACCTGAGCTACATTATATATTATAGAAAGCACTTAAAGTTTTTGGAAACTGGACAAAGGAGGGAGTTCCTTTGGCAAGGAGGGCAAGTCATATCAGTTATTTCTCATGCTGCAGATTACTTTACCTAGAGAAGAAAGTATGCCTAGATTAATGTTTCTTATCACATATGTGCCCTGCCCCATCTGTTTCCTATAAATATCACCCTATCAGCACTGATCAACACAGGTTGGACTGTGAAGAAACAACACGAATTTTTGAGCAACGTCTGGATCGAGTATCAATAATCATTTTGCTCCCCCAACAACACTTTAATACGCCATCTATAAATTTTTAGGATGCCCCAAGGCATGTTTTGCTAGTCCATTTATATATGCCTTGGGTAGGTTCACAGACATAAAGTAACAAAACAGCTGTCTTCAACCATCTAAAGCACTTTAACATTTTACTAAAAATGCCCTGAAGTGTCCTAATGTTATTACGGTATAGGTTTTCAATTTTAAGATGAGATTTCAATAACAAGAGGCTATTTAAAACGCACCACCACCTTTCTATTTTTAGATTATTTAACATACAAAGCATAAGATAAAATACCAGTACTCATAGTTTTCCTTCTGCCATCTAGGACTTTTGAACTTCTCTGTATTAACTTTTGGAAATGTATAGCTGATATCAGGAAAAGACTCAATACACTTCAAACCTGATTTCAGAATACACCTTAGAATATAATTAACCAGCTTCTGAATATTAGCCCCATATTTTTCTATTATTCAACATACCTTATCTTTATACAAAAAAAAAAAAAGGTAAATAAAAGTGGTGTGATTCACACACAATAGCAACATGGATGCTTGCTTATTGGACTTCCATATGCATGAAAGTATCCATATCACTGAAAGTATGTTTTATTGTATGCTCCAGTTGAGTAAGCAGAAAATGAGACTTGGAAACAAGCCAGCATCTACTAAAAAAAACCCAAAATTCAGTAGAGCTGTACCCATTTATATCAGAATTTAATTTAGCCTTTAATTTTATTCATAGTAGTTAGAAAGTCAGGAATTATTAGAATGGTTGCAGATTGGTTGTTTTAAAAAGAGATTGGTAGGATTCATCTGACCTAATCTAGATGTCTACAATTTGGATATCTACATGTAAATCGGTTGTCTAGGCTTTCTTAATAGCGAGGGCATTTAGAGAATGCTTTTTATCCTGGAATTGATAACTAGAGTGAAATTCAGTGGTCTAAACCTAAGCATCTGTGAAGCCATTCCAGATGCCATAGGGTACCTGAGACATGTTCATGGGGCTGGCAAATATGACAGAGAAGTGATCAAACACGTGAGCAGCACCTAGAGGCCAAGCAAGATACCTTTGGCATCTAAAATGGCACACTGGATGCCTGTATTTAGGAAAGTTAATCTCATCCCCAAAGTAGATATGGTGAATTGAGTTGTGTAATAGCACTTGTCTCCACTGACTGTAAAGGGACCCTCGTCACTCACTACTGGCCAAGGACGTACACTGTGTGGGTCTAAAATTTCCTAAGATTAATCACATCCTTGGTGTTAGCTCTAATAGATTTTGTTTATTTTGAAATGCATAGTTTAAAAAATAATAAAACTTACACCACAGAAACACTGAGCTTGCCTATGAACAGAAAGGGGTTTGCTGAAGTGAGGAAAATATTTCTCCATTAGCTCCAAGATATAAGTAGATACATAAATAAATTCATAGGTCTACAAATATTTAGAAGGATAAACAAATGTCTATGTCTAACGTAGATCTCTAGACAGACAGTTTGTAGACAAATGTCATCCGCTTCCAAAAAGATTGGGAAGCTCTGTATTTATCTGTAAGATTTAACTCTATTGTGACATTTGCTTTCCTTTATTTGCAGAGAGGTATTTGCACAGACTTGGTTTCACCCCTAGAGGAACTGGCCCTGGATCCTGCTTGGAAGGGTTTGTAAAACTGCATTTGCCACATTCTGTTCATCTGGCACCAGGACAGCCTGGAGCAACAGGTACCACTGTACCACCTGTAACACAGCACGTCCATATCAACGTTTCACTGGATTACCAGGGTGGATGCTCTGCTCCTGGCTCTTCCATTGTGAACAGCGGGACACATGAGGAATTCAGATTTCCTGTTCTGTCACTACTTTCCTTGGAACTGACTTCATGTACGGATCATTTTTCTGCTCTCCAACCCTCCCCACAGCTTCTTCCCAGAGGCTTTATATTTCCTGATGATATATTGAAACAAGGTTTACTAATACCTCTCCTGTTTTCTCTGGCTATTGAGGGAAGTCCTGCTGAGCCCTCTGTGTGTGTGTGTGTATGCGTGAGTGCGTGTGTGCGTGTGTCTGTATGTGTATGAGAGAGGGGGTCTGTACCAGCTGCCGGAGTGGGGCTGCAGCCTTGGGGGCTCATATGTCCAGGTACCAGCAACAGGGGACACTGGGATCTGGGGGCAGCTGCTGGGCAGACTGACTGCCTGAGCCCAGCTGCTGTGGTGGATCCACCTTTAACATACATATATATATGAATATATAGAATACATACATACATTCTCACTAGTAGACATCCAGCTGCTTAGCCAGAGAGAGGAGCAGGATGAGGCCATTGGTGCTACCTGTGTCCATGTGAGTGCTCTGTTTGTCTGCCAGTGCTCTGTGTGGCGCGCAGTGTATATATGTATGTATGTAGTGTATACATGTGCTCTGGACGTGTGTGCCTACAGGGAATACACACTTAACCTTGCTATGGGTTGGACCCAAAGCCTGGAGCTGCAGCAGCCTCCCCTTTCTTAGTTGTCGGATCCAGCACAGAATTTCAGACTAACAAATACCTCCCCTGTTTTGGCTTGTTCTGTGGTTTGTTTTTTTTTCACAAATTGATCCTCAACATCTGTTTTCAGCCTGACTTGGCTTACCTGAGTTTATGCCTTTGGCCACTTTCTTTATAGAAAAAAAACCCAAAACCAAAACAAAACCCCAACAAGTGCTTTTTTGAAGGATGTCTTTTTACCTCTAAGAGATTCTTTTATTCTGCTCCTTAAGAACATTAGCTCCTTTTCAGGGTTTGTTTGGTTTGGGTTGGGTTGGGTTGGGTCTTTTTTTGGGGGGAGGTGGTATGTTGGTATGTGGGAGGTCCTCCCTGGAGCTCTAATAACATACTTGTAGTATAGAATCATAGAATAGTTTGGGTTGGAAGGGACCTTTAAAGGTCATCTAATCCAACCTCCCCTGCAATGAGCAGGGACATCTTCAACTAGATGAGGTTGTTTAGAGCTCCATCCAACCTGACCCTGAAGGTTTCCATGGATGGGGCATCTACAGACTCTCTGGGCAACCTGTGCCAGTGTTTCACCACCCTCATTGTAAAAAAATTTCGTCCTTATATCTAGTCTAAATCTTCCCTCTTTCAGTTTAAAGGCATTACCCTTTGTCCTATTGCAACAGGCCCTGCTAAAAAGTTTGTCCCCATCTTTCTTATAAGCTCCCTTTAAGTACTGAAAGGCCTCGATAAGGTCTCCCCGGAGCCTCCTCTTCTCCAGGCTGAACAACCCCAATTCTCTCAACCTGGCATTTGACCTCAAAGATAACTAGTGGCAGGCATCTCTCTTTGACTGGAACTGTCTCAGCAGTGCTTTGCTTCCAGCAAGAGCCAGAAGGTCAATACAGGAATATTAGAGCCCCTAAACTACCCAGTTATGCAGAGCGTGCCCCATGCAGAGTGATATTAATGCATCTGAGGTCAGAAGAAGAATAAGCAAGAGAGAAAAACAGCAGAATGTCTGTTTCCAACACTACCAATCATCTGCACAGTCTTGGTCTCCCCACTCCTAAACCAACATGGTCACAACACAGATGTGGTTATTTTCTCCTCTCCTTCCGGCCTCAGAAACCTGGCTTTTCTCTTTTTTTTCTTTTCACAGCTCCAACACAAGGATGGACAGCAATCTAGCAAACCTCCAGCCTGCTGATTCAGGGCATTCTCCTTGTGAGGCAGAAGAAATAGGGCTGAAATTTCTGAAGCTAAAAAGGGCACCGAATATAGAGTGCTGCAAGCGCTATACAAAAGCCCCCGTCCCCAGTCCTGCTATTTTCAGAGATGAAAAGGAAACAAAGCAAAAATCCTACAACCTATAAATTATGTTTGTAGAGCGCAGCACTGTAGACGTACAAAAACTCAAGTAAAATTCCATGGTTCGTGTTAGGTTATACAATTAAAGGGTCATTTCTACCAACATGAAGGAGCAGAGAGAGGCAAGGCCAGGCAGGGGAGTGCCTGGCCCAGTCTCCCCAGGGCTGTCCTTGGAGACCCTCACCCCGTGGGCTGGGAGGGAAAACCCATTACCATGAGTCTGGGGGTGAGGATTTCCCTGGGTCACCTTGTGACTGAGGGGTGTTACTGCTGTTCTGTAACAAAAATAAAAATTATAAACACCAGCAACATGCTTATTGGCTGCACAGACTCATACAAAGCTTGGCTATACACCCTCTGCGGTGACAGCTGGTTTGTGAAAGAGAAGAAGAAATTGAGATCTTTCAGAGACACAGAGGTAGTAATTTATGATCACAATATGTGACTTCAATCTTCAGAAATTTTAACATGTTATTAAAAATAATTTGGTATAGAATTCTCCTTACTACAGTAATCAAATAGGAGGATGCTTTTCCAAATACTAGAAAAAATGATAAAACATATATCAGTATTTTATGACACCTTCTGCAAGGAAAGAGTAGTACCCCACTCAACTGTATAGCACAGTAATGTATGTCTACAAAGTCAGAAAAAAATATGAAGCTTTTCAGAACCAGGGCTAAGACTACCAAGAAATACCTAATATGTAATAAAAAATGGAAAATTGCTTTAAAAATATATAGTTTCCTAAAATAATGTAAGAGTATAAAACCAGCCATTTGGTTAAAGGTGTAGCCCAGTACTCTGTGTCCAACGGTGGCCTTAAACAGATGACCAGGGAAGAATAAGAACAGGGAGCACAGATGCGGTGTTTGCCCCTAACATTTATGTCTGCATTCAGCCTAGAGGACTATAAGCCCAAAGCTGCTTCTAAATATTTGTTTTAACTCGAAGGATTTATCTTTTGGAATTTGCCTAATTGCATCTTCGGTACTGATCAATTTGAGTACACACAACATTCTAAGAAGAGAAAATATTCTAGCTGCTATATATTTAAGATTTTGGCAAATGTTATAAACATTTCTAATGAAACTCTTAGGTGTTGTTTCACTAATAAGCAAAATGTTAATTTTTCTGCTGTGCTACAATGTAAATACATCAACTACACCACCACGATGAGACTGCTGGAAACCACCAAATAATGTCTAATTTTTCACAAGCACAAAATACTTGTGCTCAAATAGTTCTTGAGTGTTTTTGTAAGGAACTACATAGTCAACATAAAAACCTAATATACATTTTGGGGTGCACAGTTGAAAAAGTAGGAAAATTATTCCAGATGCTAATACAATCAGGAAAGAAGTTTTTAAAATCTTACCATAAAACTGACCAGTACTTGAAAACCAGAAAGGTAAATAAACTAGCTACAAAGCAATTTTCACAGACATCTCCAATATAACAGATTCTGAACTGAAAAATATCTGAAGTGATAATAGCAGTACATTTCCAACACTTTCTTTGTCCAATGCTTTTTTTTTTTTTAATGTAGTTTTTAATTTGACAGCACTTGAGGCAAAAATGATCTAGTACACTTATATTGCAGCAACTTTGAAGACATGAACACGTGTATCACTTAATATTCAAACATTATATTTTATTCTAAGAAAGAGGATGGATAGCTGAAAAGAAAAATAAAAAAGCAATATAATAAAAAATAATAAAGACTAGTAGGTTATCTTGATTAGTGTTCTGCTACTGCAGAACTATTTGCTGTCATCAGTTTATCTTTTTATGTGCCCGTGAAGCCATAAAAAGTAACAAATAACTTTTTTATCATTTTGCCTAGAACATTGTCCTTAACACAAGGCATATTAATATTTCTCAAAATTCACATGGAGCCTTTGTTTTTCCCATTCTCCTACCACAGCTGTAGACTGTCTACAATCCTAATTTCCTCTTCTGCTTCCAACACTACCAATTTCAAATATTGGGGAAAGGATTGAGTTCCAGACTGCAGACACACAAGTGCTGGTGTCTGCCCAGGAGGTAAGTACCTGCACTCCCACTACAGTAAATGAAAATCTAAGGTTCGATTCAGAAGGTTGAACAGAGACAACTAGTGCCGTTTGATGATGTCATGTATGGCCTCCAGCTACCGGTCCAAAAAGGCCTGAGTCTCTCATAGGCTTCTGTCTCCAAGAGCAGAGGACTTGCACTAGGCAATCCCTAGAGGTTCTCTCCAACCAATATTTGTATGATTCTGTACCTGCCAGCCCCGTGCAATAGTTCAGATACCCTTGGCATCACAAGTGGTATGTGGTACCTATATTTTTCACTCAGCTGAATGAGGTCTCTAGTCAAGACAGTCAATGCAGTTTGGTTCAGCTCACTCAAAAGACAACAGTAACATTTAATCAGCCTACAGTCTGCAGTGGAGTCCTACCAAACAGTATAACCTTTCTCAGTGTATTAGTTACAACTGATCATGACTAACTTTTTCGCACACATTCCTTTCAAATTAAACCCCACAACCTCATTCTAAGTGTCTATACAATTATTTTTAACTCTTCCTGGAATATTCAACGTTACTATTATATTTCCATACAGATACGCATGTGAGCATGTTCATTATTAATGAATGTGTGGGATCAGACTTTCACTACAGAACATATCAGTGCAGAAGTTAGTAGGAAATCACACTCACACCAAAGGCAGGTCCCAAGTACTATTTTATGAAACATATAACATTCTGCCAAATCTCATGGTGCATTAACTATGGGTTTGCATCAAATATTTTCATTTTATTAAGAATCACATATCGCATATGAATAGTGCCCTTCAACTCAGAAGGAAACCAGTCACAGCTAATTGACAGCAATTTTAGGAACAATCCTGAGAGTGTCATGATTCATCATAACACGGGGATTGGAGGTATTTGTTTTCCCACTGAAGTCTGTGGCGATATTCACGTGTAAATTAAACTCTAAGCACCGTGCAAGATCCACTACCTTTCATATTATGATACTATATCACACCAACAAAAATATTCTAACCCAGGAGCCCGTAAGACAATGAAGTTCTATATCAAAAGACCATTTGATGTTGTTCACCATCAAAAAAGATGACTTACTACTAACATATACACTATTAAAGGATTCTCTGATTGTTTTTTAACAGACTTTTTTTTTTTTTTTGCAGTTTTTTTTCATTGTCAGTACCTTATAAATAGTGAATTCACTGAAAGAAACCAGGAAGTTACTCAGTTTTCATGCATTACTATATCAAAATTTCTATGAATCTCACTGACAGTACATAGCGTTTCTTCCTTTAGTGGGATGCTGACACTGAACACTCACAGATTTACTTGCCATGCTTCTGTAAAAGATCCAGACTTTAGGGGATATCACAGCAAAACACAACTTTTCTCCCTAAAATAATGAGCTCTCTTCCTGGGTAAAGGGAGGGCCTAGAAATCTCAATGGTCACTGAAAGGCCTACTGCATCACACCTTTACCCACAAAATATTCTTTGTGCATGGCCGAACTCTACATCCTTAAATAACCTCAAGCCAGCTTTCGTCCCTTAGAGCAATGCTGCTATTTTAAAAAGTGCAACTAAGCAAACTGCAGACACAACCGTTCCCTGTTTCGCATGACAGAAGATGAAAATGCTACGTACGCTTTGCCCTAGCAGTATTCTATATTGTTTGGTATTCGGATATCAGAAAGACAGGCGCAATATAAATATACAGAATTGCTTGAAAACATCCAATAAAAATACTGATCAATGGTAAACCAGTCTTTAAAATGCATGACTGCACTATGTTACTAATAAAGGCACCTTGGAGGTAACGTTACTGAAAGCACAGACTGGTTCTGAGTACCCTCTCCCAATTCACTTGGGAATTTATTACATTATGGAGAGAGGGGGGAAAAGGTGGACTCTTCTGAGATTGCACACTTGAGAATTCCATATTGTAGCTTATGGCACAGTCACTAGCAAGTTATTTCAGATATAAAAGAAACATCAGAGGATACTGTAGGAAAATGAACATAAATGAGTTACAAATCTTTAAATTATTTTTTCATTTTCTGGAATGCATCTTTTCCTTTTCCCTTCTATCATCCTTTCCCTGATATCATCAAAGACTGCTTCCAATCCAAAAAAAACCCAGCTAGGACAGAATATAGTATTCAGGGATGGAGTCAGCCCCACTTTCACTGGGACAGCTGCACATCATATATCATCAGCACCCCATTTCCCAAGTCTAGTGTATTACAAGAATTATTATTCACATGGTGGTATCTTTCAGGTTACAAGTGAAAAATAATGCCAGGAAAAAAAAGTGATGATTTTTATAAAATTATAAAAATTTACGCTTAGGAAAAACCACCCAGAAAAGACAGACATACAAAAACTGACCATCCTGCAGAAAGAATTAGATGTTCTAGGCCTTTTGAAAGAACCCATCTCTGCAAATCCACAGAAGAAATATATTAACCCATCACATTTTAAATTACTGTGTGGAATGTGTCTTGCTATACTTAGGTAAAGTAGTCAGAACCACTAACTACTTATGTTCTTAAAAACTTCTGACAATACATGTTTTTAAAAGCTGACTGACTGGTCATCTTCCATGATTCATGAAGGTCTAGAGCAAAAGTGGATGCTACCAAGCAAAGCAGATGGGCACTGAAAATGATGAGATGACTGTCAAAAGGCTACTTCTGAAAGATACAAACTGGTGAAGAAATTAATAGAACTCAAATCAGTAAGAAAACAATCATCTCCCTCATTTTTCAAGGTAATGCACAATTCTGCTTTCACTGACCTGACTAATACAAAAGAGTTAAAGTACCAAACGATTGCTTAAATATATTCCAGGACACTTGTTCCTACTTTTTAGGAATCTTTGTCTGAGTACAGGAGGAAATAAAAATAGTCATTATGAAATGTTATCTCACACAAATAGTTAAGAAAAGTGGCAGTATTTGGTCATTGTAGGTATCACTGTCTGTTCAGTCATGAAATTTGCTCAATGGCCTCTGCATTTTCTACTTTTTTTTTTTTTTTTTTTTTCTCTGATACTCCCTGGGAAACAGTGATATATTTGTAACTCCACCAGATGTTGACAAGTTGACTTAATTTCTTAGAGCCTGTGCAGTTTTAAAAATATGGAAGTGACCATTGTTTCATACACAGCAGGCTAGTTAGAACCATGAAAGGATGCCATATTTATAGAACTAAACTGATTTAAAGAATTGTTGCCACTATACAATGGTCTTCAACACAGAGGCTGACTTTCTGGACCTTTTTCAAAGTAATTTCCTTTCCTCTTCTTTCCCCATTCCATACAGTTGGCCCATCTGCCATTTTAATAATTTGTCTCGTAGCACCTTTCATCTTTTGTACCCCGACCTCAGCAGTAGTGAAAAAATCTACATATCTGCTCTTTTTCCTGCCTGCTACAACATGACAATAGTTTCCAATCTTGCCTCTGCTCTAACTCCCACTCCGTAATTTCACCCAGACAACTTGTGCTCTGCTCCAACTCAAACGGCCCCTTTTTCCACAGCACATTCCCATCCAACGACTGGAGCTGCACTTGACCACAGCTGATCCACCGACCAGATCCTCAGGCACTGGATTGCTTTACTGGCCTGGGATTTCATCAGGCCACGGCACCATGTTGTACATACCAACCTAATCCAAGGATTTTGGGCAGCCAACCAGTGGTGTTGGACCTTATATATGCTTTCTGGTTCTGCTCAGTCCATTGGTAACAGCTTGGTTTTGTACCAAACCTTTCCAAAACAAATAGTGTCTGGTAAGATATTCGGAAGACTTATGGAGGTTTCTGTAAGAGTAATTAGTGGTTGCACGTGTAAACATAATTTAAATAAATTCACGTGATGTCATGTCCAGCTGTACTCTGTACAAAAAAACTTCAGTGACTGGAGCCTGAACTACTGTAGATTGATATAAACATAGCTTTGCAGCTGTGCAACTGCAACTGCACAACATCAGTAATTGCATTGGGGTTTTATGGTGTTGTCAGGGAGGTAGGACACAGCTGATATTTACAAGTGAATCTGGGAGGCATTTTTATTAACCTAGTTGTTCAACTGATGGATTTAAACCACAGTTAATCCAATAACTTATGGAACCCAGTATAAGTCCCCATTCTGCATGTTTGACGGTTACAAGCTTAACCATAAACAATACATAAATAATTTACATACAGGTATAAATGCATAAATAATGACCTTTATGCATAAATAATTAAATTTACATCCTCATCTATTTCAGCTATAAACAGGCAACTGTTTCACAACAGTTTTATACGCATTCCCAATGTTCTTATACACTTGAATACAAGTACATTGTAGAGATTGATAATTTGCAGCTATTTGATTTTATTTTTATTTTTTCCTGTCTGCACTTTATTATTTGATATAACAATTAGCATTTTGGTAAAAATTCTCAGGAAATATTATTACGTATTGAAATTTGTTTTTCTCTAGGTAAAGGGCTAGATTCAGCAGGCAAGAGGAATTGGAACAAGATAAGGAAAATGGGTTTAAGAGCTGGGGATTATGTCTTAATGTTTGCTTGGCTGACTTTTGTAATTAGTGATTGATATTTCCTTCTAAAAGGGAAGCAAACCTATAGCTGAGAACTTAACTGATAATAGCAAAATACAAAAAGCAATGTAGTGCAATTCAGCACAAAAAGATCTTAAATTCGTAAAAAATATGGACTAAACAAAGAAGCTTGAAATTTTCCAAACCTAAAGATTTCAGAAAAAGAAATATATTAACAGGAATCTTTTGAGCACATTTTAGTATCTCAGACAGAATTTTTTTAAATAAAAGCTGTTGCCCACAGATCGACAAATCACCAACTTCAATATTAATATTGTCAAGCATGTGATTTGGGCATAATTTGCTGCAACTCCCACTCCGTAATTTCACCCAGACAACCTGTGCTCTGCTCCAACTCAAGCGGCCCCTTTTTCCACAGCACATTCCCATCCAACGACTGGAGCTGCACTTGACCACAGCTGATCCACCGACCAGATCCTCAGGCACTGGATTGCTTTACTGGCCTGGGATTTCATCAGGCCACAGCACCATGTTGTACATACCAACCTAATCCAAGGATTTCGGGCAGCCAGCCCACTGCTAGCGGTTTTTCAGGTAATACTTTACTACTCTGTGAACCTCACTCCCTGAAACCACATAGAAAATGCTGAGAACCACTTCAAGAGTTTAATTGCGTCTTCGCATGAGTTAGTATTTTTAGCATTTCTTTCCCGAGGAGACTGACATTTAAATTCCATAAATTTTGTGTTTATTTCATCTGCCTTCAAAGATGCTTCGTCTTTTAATATTTTTACCACCAACAGTAATTTCAAAAGTCAAATTAATTACATGGATGTCATCTAACTACTAGTAAAGGAGCTGAGAAAAACTCATGTTGCTTTCTGTGACGGCAAGAGCAAATAGGACTCGATTTTAACAGAAAGAGAAAGAGATTGATCTTCTTAAGGAAAGAAAAATCCTAACCTGTGGATACTTTATCACTTTAATCACTTCCAAGTCTCCTTCACAGCTTACAAAATATAGAGGTAATGCTTTTAGAACAAAATTCAAATCTTGATTTTATATATGACAAGTCTATCAATACAATAAAAAGTAATTACTCTTCTTGTGAAACTAAGCACATATTGTAATTAAACAGCTTGTGAGAAACAATGGTATTGGAGTACTGGAATGGATATTTAACCTACAACACATAGAAAAATCTTTAAAGTGCTCTAAAATTGTTTTGACAGAAAGCCAATTAGGTATATTTTAGATAATCTCAATCAGCTCATGCCACATAAATACAATTTCATAATGGAAATGTAAACATTAATTTTATTCTACCCAGTTTGCCTGCACTGTGTGTCAGATATTTCTGCCAGAGACCGTCACAGGTGATTAATATGAGTAGAGTAGAAGGAGTCAGAAATTGAGTAACCGAACTCTGTATCATTTCACTTCATGCTATTTGTATTTTTTGCATGACTACGTTCATGTACTTAACAGAAATTCTTTAAGGTCCCTATCAAGTGCACTTGATCACACAGTCACAATAAGCTACCAAATATTGCAGCCATGAAAATATGATCTTCAGATACAACAGTAGAAAGAACACTGGTAGGCATGACATAATTTAAGAAATGCTATATTAAGCTATACTGTCGCCAGGAACTGACATCTCCATACAGTGCAGGGCAGATATATCAGCTTGACTAGGCACTAGCTTGGGAACCTTCTGCATTGCACTCTGAGTAGTGGAGATATGTCCTTAAATAGCTTCATTAGTTTAGCAGAGCAACACACTGGCTAAGGGAAGACGGTTGCTTCTGTATGGACACACTGTTCAAAACCAGGAATGGACATGAGGTATATAGCCGCAATTTAAAAGTGGGATTGATTGTGGTACAAGAAGAAATAGGACACAGACTCAACATCCTGCAAGCTGTGTAGCAACGTCTGAAGCTCAGCTCCCATGTATGGCCCCTGAAAGATCACAAAATAGCTTAAAACATACTTTCTGTTAATCTCAAAAGCGCTACTTAATTTGGGAAAAGGAGGAGAGAGCAGACTTTGGCCTGTTCACAGATCTGCTGGGACTATTGTCATGGCAGATGGTTCTGGGGAAAGGACAAGTCCAGAAAACATGTTTGATTTTCAAGGATCATCTCCTCCAAGATCAAGAACAGTCCATCTCCTTGTGCAGGAAAACAAGCAAAGGTGGCAGGAGGCCTACATGGATGAGCAAGGAGCACCTGACTACATTCAAACACAAAAAGAAAGTTTATAAAAGGTAGAAGCAGGCTCAGGTCACCAAGGCGGAATATAGAGATAGGGTGCAGGAATGGGAGTAAGAGAGTCAAAACCCACCTGGAGTTGAATCTGGAGAGGATCACAAAGGGCAACAAGAAAAGCTTCTACAGATATATCAACAGCAAAAGAAAGCCTAGGAAAAATGTGGGCCTGCTGCTGAATGGGGCGGGGGACTTGGAAAAAAAGGACATGGAAAAAGCCAAGGTACTCAATGCACCTTTACCTTGAACTTTACTGGTAACACTGGCCTTCTGCAATCCCAGGTCCTTGAGGCCCACTGAAAAATCTAGAGCAAAGAAGACTCACCCTCAGTGGAGGAGGAACAGATTAGGGAACATTTAAAAAAACTGGACATACACAGAAGTCCATGGGCCCTGATGGGATGAACCCATGGGTTCTGAGGGAGCTGGCAGATATCACTCAACTCTCAATAACGTATTTATGAAGGGAAAATCATGTCTGACCAATCTGACATCCTTCTATGATAAGATGACAGGCTTAGTGGATAGGGGAAGGCAGTAGATTCTGTTCATCTCTACTTCAGCCAGGCTTTGGACACTGTCTCCCATAACATCGTCACTGACAAGCTGAAGAAGTGTGGGCGAGGTTAAGTGAATAGTCAGGTGAATTGAAAACTGTCTGAACTGGCTCAAAGGGTTGTTATCAGTGGCAGAAAGTCCAGCTGGAGAGCAAAGAGCGGTGCACACTAGGTGCAATACTGGGACCCATAGTCTTCAGCATCTATATTAATGTTCCTGACAGTGAGGCAGAACGCACCTCCAAGAAGTCTGCTGATAGAACTGGGAGAAGTGGTTGACAGACCACTGTCAGCCATTGATCTTATCAATGTATATAAATACCTGAAAGGAGGGTGCAAAGAAGATGGAGCCAGGTTCTTTTCAGTGGTGTCCAGTGACAGGACCACAGGCAATGGGCACAAAATGAAACACAAGGAATTCTATTTAAATATATGAAAAAGCTTTTTTGCCACAAGGGTGGTGAAACACTGCAGAAGATTGCCCAGAGAGGTTGTGGAGTCTCCATCCTTAGACATATTGTATGGACAAAACCCAGCCCTGAGCAACCAGCTCTAGTTGACCTTGCTCTGAGAAGGGGACTGGACTAGATATTCTCTCCAGAGGCCTCTTCAACCATCCGATGATTGTGTGATGATCCCAGGGCACTCACCTGCTATATAGCTGTAAAATCCCTGAGCCATGCATTGACTCCAAAGGATTTCTTGTTCTGTTCCCCAGGAAACGCTGACAGTGCAGGATTCCTGCTGGCTTTTTCTTTTGCAAAGAAAATGTGAAGAAATAACAATATGATGTTCATCCTAAATCAGACAGAGACTTTTCTGGCCTGTGTGAATGCCTGCAGAATAATAACTGACTAAAAAAATACAGAAATTCGCACCTTTAATGTTTTGCATATCAGAGAACTTCGGGATAATTTCTGCCTTTATATAGAGCAGCATTATTCCTATTAATTCTATCATAAAGATACTTAATTTACTGTGGAGTAAATGGAGTGCTGCCAAAATAAATTACATGGAACTAAGGTATCTGAAACCTCCATAAATCACCACTTTTTTCTCAAACATAAGTATTATTATTTATCTCTGACATAACCACTGTTACTTCATTCTGTATCTTTCCCACAGTAATCCTTTCCTGTTTCCCTTACAGCAACGTCACTCGTCATGGTGCCAATATCATAGTGAAATGACACAAAAGCATTATCTACTAAACAGACCCAAAACTCTGTGAGCATGCCACAACCTGACATTGTTGTGTGAACACTACATCTTATAGATCTCAGCAGGAACACGCTCTTTTCATGCCCTGCTTACCCTGGCTGGCCACAGTATTCTGACTGAGCTTTTCTTAATGCTGAATAGAGTTGAAAATACACGATGGTTTGGCATACGTGACACGTGCTTGCCATTTTCCCAACAGAATGTCTCAGAATATATTCTGACTGTGATCCAGCACAACTTCTTCACCTTTTCTTGGCGAGCTACTACCTAATCAGTTCATCCAGTAAGTGCATGGCACTTATTTCTATATACCCTTAGTTCCTTAGACTTTTACCTATTATATTTCATTCTCTTTTTTTTCAGATATTTTCTTCAGTATGCAAAAATAATCTAAAAATTTTAGTGTTCTCCACTCCATGAGCCATTAGGGATCCCACCCAAATACCCGAAGTGTGGACAATGTGAAGAGGTAAAAATACTAGGAGAAAAAAGTAGCTACATCAGATAAAGTCTGATGATTGGGAGATGCCACCTCACGTGTGAAGAATGTGGCATTTGAAAACTAATGTAAGAAAAGATCAGCTATGAAATTCCCATCTGAAGAGAGTGGTGAGGAAGGATTAAAGAAAAGAGAGCTCAGAGTGCAATAATTAGGACTATAGACCTTCCCATTCCATATAATCTCTTTGATTAGCACTGTGACCAACAGTCATTAACTGATCTACATAAATGTGATACCTTTGAGAAATGAATGTGCGTGCAGTACAGGTCCCAGTGAATTTCCTATTTCCTATGACTTAGAATTTCTGTCCTATCATCTCCTGTGTCAACAAGCGACCCAACTACTGGGTAGGCTTAGAAAATCTCGCTCCTAGTTTCACTTTCCTGGATGAAGCATATGCCAAGGGCACAGTATAAAGGACGTGTTTCTGCATGCATTTTGTAAGTAAATATGAGAATTTGGGGCTAGAGGCTTATGAATATCACTCTTATGATTATTCATTTCAATCCAGAGAAGTAAATACATGTACTGAGTGAAAAAAGGTGCATGAACAATAAAATATTTTCTTTCATTCTCTTTGATTTTCTCCGGGGGAGGAGGATTACTTTCCTTTAATATTGTGTCACATCAGGACTTAGTTGTTTTGCACTCTGCTCGCAGCACCCACTGGCTCCGGTGAACATACCTAATAAAGTAAATGCCTGGGTTAAGAAACACACAAAGTAAACCAGTAATTTAGGGGCTTTTTTGTTTGTTTTGTTTTGTTTCATTTTGTTTTCTGATAGATCGGCCTGTCTACCCCTTGCAGTCACAAAACATCCACAGTGTTTATGTTTTCAGTTCAGGACTCTTGTCCAGAAAAACACACCAATGCTGCATCTTCCATCCTGTTTCAGGGTGCCATGGATCTTCCACAGCTCAGCCTGCTCTTTCTGTCAGCAGGTTAATAGTTGAATTACAGATTCAAAAGAGAAAAAAAAAAAAAAAAAGAATGGTACAGAACCTATGCTAATTTTATATGAATAATAGAAAAAAAAGTATTATTTTATAGAAAAGATTTTGCAGTTTGACAGTAATCCCAGCTCTTAGAGTCTGATTGAGTGCCTAACCTTCTTTCTTTCCCTTGAATAGTCCTTTTTATAGCTTTCTGCTGGAAATCTACAAGCAAGAAGGGGAGCAAAAGCTGCAGTTAATCACCTTCTGCTCTAGAGATCAGAAACAGGTCAGGTGTAACTGTCCAGTATCCAAAACAGTACTGTCGAATAAACAGAAATAATGTCTTTATGTATATGCACATTGATGTGTCAATATAGTTGAAAATTCTTTACAAATACAGCCGTATCTATGAAATTCAGTAGTGTAGTTCTTTCTTCGTTTATCATAAGACCCTTTATACAAAAGTAAAACTGTCATCCTCTAGTGAAAAGCACATGTGAAATATTTGAGTGACTATGTGGCTTTAAAGTTTCAGTCAATCTTTGCAAGAGCTTCAGCATAAATACATTTTTATCTAAACACAAACATGAAAAGAAATACTACAGTTATTGATTGCAAAAGCAGAGCCTACTGGTTCCTATTTATTTATCAAATAACTCTGCCAGATAGAGAGCTTCTTCCTCAAAGACTTCATTATCTAACACGCCAGCTTTGCAAGTACTTTTTTTTTGTGTGTGGTTACACACATAAGAAGTTCCTTTGATTTCAGCAGTATTCCTCTGACTGCATTTACCTTCCAAAATGCTTTTTCATGGTCTGAGTTTAAGCAGACAACAAAGTCAAGGGAAAGGACACCTGCAAGAAAGACAAACCGGAGGAATTTGGGCAAGGCTTCCTATGTTATCATGGGAGAAAGGTAGGTGCTTCTTCAAAAGAGCTGCTTAGAGAAGAAGCTTAACTCAGGGCTTCCCAATCACCTTTCTGCAGAGTCTGTGCAGCTCTATTTGCTATTTAGGAAGAATAAGATGATTAGCCTAGGAAAAAGCCCAAAGTCAGATGCCTAAAGCACAGGCTAAAACCATGCTCCATTATCCCCAGTGTTTGCAGACCAAGAACTGAAGCACATAAACAACCATGTTGTGGCGGTACTAAAATGTACCTTTTTCAGACTCTAAGTCGACTTTTCTGACTAGGCTAGAGATGTACTGTCCTAGAGTAGCAAACGTGAAAGCTTTATCCCCAAGACATTTTAGGACAGAAAAAGGTTCTGCTTTCTTTTTCTCCCATAGGCCAGGCACGCAAAGATGCCAGCTTGTGAAACATTGCCCTTCAGCAAGAAAAATATTTCATAAAGTATACCGATGGTGATACTGTTAGCGTTGCAGTCTAGCCCTCAAAACACTTTCCATAGCTAAAAAATAATGAAAATCAAACTGTTACAACATAAAAAGTTACAACATCAGGCAGTTTTAATTCCTACATATTGTAGGTCAGACATATTTTCTACTTGGTCTTTAATACGATGCTAAGTTCACACACACACACACACACTCAAACACACATATATGGGAATGACATACTGGTCTAATAAGGCTTTCGTTGCTAAGTGTCATGTTAGATACTATGTCACATACCACTGAAACAATCTTTTTAGTCTACTTGGTGAATATATTAATGCTTTCAGTTTGCAGACTTTTCTTTTTTCCTCCTTCAGACATGTCAGCAGGCACACAAAGAACATTGGTACATAAGTCAGTGCCAGGCCGTCTCTCAAATAATGTACACCTGTCATTATGCAAAAAAGTAAAGTCTTAATAGCTACTAATTTTACAAAAGTATCATTACTTCTCATGGCTTAAAATATTGTTGTAAACAATTTTGTCTTTGCAATTCTTAACAATTGCATAATTTTAGCAACTGCTCATTTATTTGTCTGAGATAAGAAAAGTGATATAATAGAAAAACTTCCCTAACACAGAAATGTGGGCTTGCCTTCAAAATTTAAAACAAACAAAAAAACAAAAAAAAAACCCAAACAAAAACAAAAACAAAAAAACCCACCTCTTTGAAAACCATTCATGTCTTTGAAGACTAATGATTCATTTCTTTTTTCCTGTTTTCAAAATATTTCCAAATCCTGACATCTCCCCTTGTAAGCACAGGCTGAAAGAAAAGATCTTAACACTCAGGCTTTACAGTCATTAAATTTGCATTTGTTTTGGGAGGATACTTCTACTGCACAGGTAAAAGAACAAAAAGATATTAAGGAGAAACTATTCCATCTGGATTAATCACATTTAAAATGTTGCCTTATAAATGATGGGTTTCAGTAATCAGTTGTTAATCTAAAGAATCAACCAATAGCAATGACCGGTATTTTAAATTACTTCACTAAGCAGTATATGTGCATCAAAACTGAACCGGTGAGCTGTCATTTTACCTAGTCATCACCACTTGGTGACTATACTGAAGGGCCCCTCACTGTGTACAATTTACTTAGTGTTCCAAGATTTCAGGCATCAGGATAAAACCATGCCACAGTCTGAGTTTTTTTCCATCTCTGAAGCAAACACCAGGGACTTTAAACCACCATCAGAGACACTTGCCCTTTCAAAAACCAGTGCAATCTCTATGACTGCAGAAATGCAGAGCAGCTGTTTCAAAACAAGATGAAGTAAGTCTATTAGTCCACTGGACGACCGCACTTGGTAGCTTTTCAGTAGTGGAAGAAAATCAAATCCAACCTTCCACACAGGCAGGAGCATTTGGCCACCCTTCCATGAATCTCCTCCTGCATATCATCTTTTTCTCAATTTATCACAGAGTATAGCACCGTAGCATTCGTTCATTCATTTGATATCTCTCCTTTGCTTTATTTATTAGTGCTGGACTAGGTAAGCTTTTGATACTGCTTACTGAAATGAAAGGCCTAGCAAATCACTGCCCTCAGTGCCTCACTTTCAAGTTCTTGTTCCCTCTAACAGTCAAAAATTTCTCTGATGTTCTACTCAGACGGTTCCCTTTGTTCTAGATGATCATAGTGGCAGGATTTTCAAAAATGTCAACACCTTTATTATAATAGAAAAAAAAAACCAAAACAACAATGGTAAATACCTACAGATCAGTAAGCACACATAAGATTGTGAAAATCATAGGTTTTCATACTATATATACTATTCATTCATACTATGAATAGTATATTCATACTATTCATACAATAACAACTTTGGTAAAAACAGTAATTCTTTTAACCAGGACAGCTATATGAATCCCTATTATAGCTGCAGCTATTTCAGGAAAAATGCCTAATACATGAGGATTTTTCCCCTTACTTTAAAGGATGAAACCATTCTGCTGCAGGCATCTTTACACCCATAGCACTGAATCCACACTGAGTGAATAACTGTACCCAGGGAGTGTAACAAGCAAACCCTAATAAGAGACTCAGCAAGAGATCTCAGTCATTCTGATATCTCTTTGTGCAAGACAGGCTGAGAATGCGCAAGGAGCAAAAGCCACAAGTAATTTGTAGCTTTTCACAGTTACATTAACACCTCTAATTGTAACTGACAGGGCAATTAAGGCTGAAAAACATCCCAATGCAGTGGCTTGTACATGATGATTGTCCCACTGAAACAAAAGACCATGTATTCTATTCAGAGAAAAAGTGTTTTGCTTTATTTTCCTCCATTGAAGTAGATGTCTCAGTTCATCATGCCTCATTAAAAGGTTTGTGTTGCCATAAACATGATTATTTCAAACAATCACAAGCCTTTATACCAAACATATAATTTAACAATTCCCTTCTCAAGTATCAAGATTCTTTTTAAAAAAAAAAAAAAAAAGTTGTTAATTTAATCCGTTTAAATAATGACTCTCAGAATAATGAATGGGCAACATTCTGAATACAAATATATTTAAGGCATGTCCTCCCTGCTCGTTTTTTTAATGAAATCCAGACAATTCCCCTCATGTGCCTGGGTTTGCCAGGTTTTGTACAGGGGTTTTACTACCAGCTTCCCTTCCTCCCACACACATGCACAGCTCCCTGTGGTGAGCCATAACAAGTCAAGTTACATTCAACATCAGCAAGTAGTTAAATTCTGTAGCAACAAATTTACAGAAATATGTATTTGTAAAAACTTGGTGCTTACAATATATTTATTTGGAGGCGAGAGAATGTCATGGTTTGGGCCAGTCTGCCCACTGAGATCATAGAATCTCAGAATGGTTAGAGTTGGAAGGGACCTTGAAGGTCATCTAGTTCCAACCCCGTGCCATGGGCAGGGACATCTCCCACTAGTCCAGGCTGCTCAAAGCCCCATCCAGCCTGGCCTTGAACACTTCCAGGGATGGGGCATCCACAGCTTCTCTGGGCAACCTGTTCCAGTGTCTCACCACCCTCACAGTAAACAATTTCTTCCTGATATCCAATCTAAATCTACCCTCTTTCAGTTTAAAACCGTTACCCCTCGTCCTATCATTACACTCTATGATAAAGAGTCCAGATGATTAGTTCTGTTTTACCTCAAACCAGGACAGAGAATACTCGATTAGGTCTACTCTCATCCTAAGAAACTGAATGTCCATCAGTAGTTAGAATGCTGAGTTTCATCTGAAAGGAATCCAGTTTATATGCCCCAAGACTGCTCCACAGCATGAACTGAAGTGCAGCAACTGGAGACAATTGAGAGATTTGCTTTGAAAGCACAGTCCAGACACAAATTAAAATGCTAACGTAGATGCATCTGTACCTGCTTCTTCAAGTAGAAAGCAGTCTGTAACATGTCCATAATTTAGGAGGAAAGAATTCCTCTTCAGTTTCTGCACATATACCCAGGTTTTAAAATGGGTGGGAATTTTTTACTCCTCTGAGAACTCTCCCACATCTCAGCTGTTGACTGTTTCATTTCTCAGTTGCATCCTACTGATCATTTACTATATATATATTTGTATATCAAACATTACAAATATCTGGCCATACTTTACACAGCTGTGATTATAAGCATACAGGGGAAAAACAAAACCAAAGTACTAAGTCCATTCCCCACAACCTTATGCTGTATTGGAATCCTAAAGAACATATATGAATAAAATCATCTGAGAGCTGAATAATGATGTAACAAGTTCTGGCAATTACTAAAATAATTGGTCTTAGAAAAATACCCGGATCTGTGGCCAAAGTGTGACAGAGGTCATGTTAAATGTGAGCAATGGATTTCAGACTGTGCTTTTTATTACCTTCCTAAAATTACACAAAGACAGATAGCACATAAAAGGAAATAAATTAAAGCTAAATTAAAAAATTAAAATTAAAAATTAAATTAAAAATTAAATTCATTAAATTTAAAAATAATTAATATTAAATTACATTAAAAAAATTAATTTTACCAAACCAAAACCCATAATCACAACTATCACAGCAAAATAAGGCCTTTCAGGCCTTTCAGGCCTGAAAGGTAAAGTGAATCCATTAACATCCCACCAAGACGATTAGGGAGTTGGAGAACTGGACATATGAAGAAAGGCTGAATGATGTTTGTTCAGCCTGGGAAAGACCAGGGTTAGGGGGTATCTCACCACACACATTATGAAGTACCTGAAAAATATGGGTACCGAGAAGGAGGGGATACTTTTTTCACAAGGACGCACCGCGACAGAACAAGAAACAACAGGTGTAGGTTGCTCAGGGGAAATGCTGTCTGGCTGTATGAATAAAATATGCACCCTGTGAAAGCCCTGCCAACGAAATTCTTAAAGACTTAGCTTGACAGAGTCCTGAATAACCTAATCTATGGCCCTGACTCCTTACTGAAGTTTGGACCAGTAATTCCAGAGGTTCCTTCCCAACCCAAGTTTTTCTCTGTTTATGAGCCCTAGGTAACAACAGAAGTTCTACACACAAGGTGAAAAAATATTATTAAAAAAAAATTATCTTTTTTTTTCCCTTTGGAATCCTGAACTGCAACAGTTCATGCATGTTTTTATTCTGAAAAAGACAAAAGGCAGTATGATATTTCTTCGGTTCACACTGCAAACAATGAGAAAAGTACTGAGGCATAGAGCTTATATTCTCCTACTACCTTATCTACTCCAACTCGGTTCCTCAGTAAAAGACACAGGTATGCTACTGTGAAGAGGTCTTTAAAGAAGCAGAATCTCTCATGACAAGTTTGGAAACTGTACATGAGCCGTTACAGGCAGAATCAGCCTTGCCCTCCTCTCTTCTTGTGTCCGGACAGAGGCTTTGGGAGAAGAATTTGAAAAATGGAAATACCAGGTAAAAAACTAGATAAGGAGGCTTATCGTCAACTGAAAAAGTGAGGGACAATTTGAAAAGACTTCGAGTTTCTGTTGCTTTTAATCTTTCTAAAGAAAGAAAGCACTGTTTGAGATCGTGCTTTGTAACTTGGCTTTCGTCATGGCAATGGCCTACTACAGACTTCCAAGGGAAAGAGGATTTGGCCAATATCTTCTTCCATTTGTGTTTGGTCTGCTCTGGACACCCTTGGGCTTGTGGGCCAGGGCAGAATGACTGCTCCTGAGGAATTGCTTCTGATATGGAAGTTACTGGTCGCTGCCTTCGATTTCTTTGTTCCTACGAGTGATCAGCATCCTTGATTTTTCCTGTACTCTTATTCACCTTTCTCTGGTGTCCTCCTCCCCTTAAATACTAAAAAGTATTTCCTCATGATACACTACTCAAATACTGGTGGCTGCCAACACTTGCCTACATCAGCTTTGTACAGCAATTTCAAAAACTTAGTGAAATAAGTACAGAATGAGTCAGATAATTCAGTAATACAAACAGGAAACTAGTTTTGGGTTTGGGGTGTTGTTTTGTTGTTTGTTTGTTTGTTTGTTTTTCTCAAAGCTGTGAGCTGCTGGTTTAAACATAGTTAAGGCCAAATGAAGTTTGTGTTAGAAGATATTGTAACAGCACATATAGCATAACTTATAAGAAGTTGAAAATAATGTAATCTTTTTGTAGAATTGAAGACACTGTTGCAAATCATGGCTCTGACGTGCTGCCATATCAATCAGGTTTTACATTAATATAAATGGATCTGTATTGTTCCATCGGGATGTTATATGGCATATACCACACTGGCCAAAACCAGCAAATACCTAGAGAACAGAGGCAAACCCCAGAAATTATTTTAAGATTCCGTGCTATTGCTAGTTCACCCTTTAAATTTAAATTAAAGCAAGCAGCAACAACACAAGGAAGCACTGTTTTCGCAAAAGACCACCCACGGGTATTTCCTTGCAGAATAAAGGGCCGCCGGCGGGTAACGAGGCTTCACTTTTTGAGCCTGCGACAACTAGAATTTACAAACTTCTCCACTGGGTGGCAACCTAGGATGCGGCAATAGGAAGAACTGCTCTCTCCGGAGCACCACCAAAAAAAATAAAAAAAAAAATAATAATAAAAAAAAAATCCTCCACTATCCACTATTCATGTTTACCTAAAGTTTTTGCTTCTGTTAATGTTGCGCTTGGCAACGCTACGGACATGTGGACAAAAAGAAACTTTGAACGAAGGCGACTGATTATGGTCTAACGGCAGTTCAAACAAGTATTAACATAGCCCCCCCCAAATCACGTTTTTTGTTTAATTCTTTCTCTTTGATCACAACAGGGTCATAAAATGTGAACTATAGTTGCCATTAGAAGTGTTTGAAACTAATGCTGACTTGTGATAAATGGTTTCTCACATGCATCACGATTACAGTTCTACAATTTTTTTTTGAATGAATGATTTTAATAGTCACGTGAATTTATAGTAAGAAAATGTAAGATGCAAATAGGGAAAAGAAAACCAAAACAAAACCCAAACACTATGTCTCTGATTTGTTTAAAATGCAGAATGAACTTCCCCTGACAAAATTCTATAGAACAGGAAGGATTCCTCTCAAAAATACTTCGGACAAATACAGACTCACTTTGTTTTCTGAAGTTATTTTGTGGCTATCAGAACAAAATAGGAATCATAGAATTACAAAGTACACTTTGTCATTGTTGTATGATGATTAATGAGACTCCAATGAAGTGAAAATAAAGACATGGAGTGCAAAGAAGAAAGGCTTGAAGTGGAAGACAAAGTAGACACAAGAATATGGAAATCAATGGGAAAAAGATGTGAAAAATACTGGATGAGAAAGGTATGCAAATACGAGGTAAACTAAAAAAAGCCATTAAAAATGAGAGCAGGATGACAGATTAGAGGGAAAGAAAGAAAGAAAAAAATCACACTGGTATTTTCTTCCAGAGAAATAAGAGGAAATAATATATGTTTGAGCTCTTCATACTGTATGAAATTACGAAGAAAAAAGTTTGCATCTTTTTTTTGTCACAGTGGGGAAGCCCGTAAAACTTCAAAACATTTATGGTATAACTTCTGGCTCTCACTTCCTAGTTCTGAGGGATTGCTGCAAAGCAGCAATTATGGATCCACGGTACACATGCTTTGAAGTGAATGCACGAGTGTGAGTGATCATTCGATTACAGCTGCTTTACACTCATTTGAGTGCTCAACAATATCTTTTTTTTCTTTTCATAAGAGGAAAATGGTTCAGAAATACCCAGTCCAATATCACAGAGAAGTTCAAATGGAGAAATATCTCCACTCAAGAAGCTCCACTCTCTAAGCAGCCACTGTCTAAGGTTAGCCAGCAGGGACCTGGAATAAATACATACTGCTACACTTTCTCCCTTCTCTTCCTTGGGTACAGTCCCCCAGTTTCTGGCAATTTATAGAAAGCAGAATTATACTGTAACTTTATCAACAGTCCTTGATGAATTATTCCATGAATTTGTCTAGCCATTCTTTGATCGCAGATACACTTCTGACTTCCACAACATCCTGGGACAGAAATTCTGTGATTTAATTATACACCATGTGAATAAGTACTTTCCTTTTTTAGTTAGCTGGCCAGACATCATTTATTGTTGATAACTGCGAAGGACTATTGCCTATTCACTTTTTGAAGTTCATGTGCCAGAAATCATGTGCCGGAAATCTGTTTTGGAGTCAGATCTCCAAATGTTCCAGGGGAGTGGTCTCATTTAAACAGAAAACCACAGCCATCGGAGGACATATTATTGTCACTATTACCCTAGTGTCTCTTTTTTTTTTTTTTTTTTTTTTTTGTGTGATGTGCTATAACATAATGCCTTTTAATGCGGTTTCACCATGGTTTATTGTAGTTTTTATTATAATAGTGCTGATTTATTTGTTTGTAAATAAAATTTTGCAGCAGAAAGTTTAACTATTCCCAAATTTTCTGACCTTATCAAGGTATTCTAATTAGTTTGAACTCACAACAAATACTAAGATAAAAGCAAAAATGGGTTTGAATTTTACTAAATACGATTTTTTTATGGAACAACAATGATATTTTGAGACAGATGTGGGTAATAAAAATATCATGCCTTCCTGAAAATCTGGCTTGCATTCCAGGTGTTCCCTTCAACTACCAGATGACCTGAAGACTTTTAACACAATTTCCCATATGTGAGATCTATTCATTTGACAATGTCTGTCCTCAGGCTTAGCTTCCCCAAATGGACGCTAACTTGAAATCTCCACTTTTGTCCTATCATGTCAGCAGATTTCAGTTGATGGATTTCATTTATCCCCCTGATTTAACTCCCTCAAGTTGATACAGCTAAAGAATTCATCTACCTTCATGTCTTCTGAAAAGCTCCTCCCAATGGAGTGAATTTAGTTGTGTTCAACACCTAATTGACAGAAAAGAATAAATCTGACTACAGGATGTATCTGTGCCTCTTCATTGCAGGCATTGCAGGTGAAGTAGCATTTCTCCCAGATGCACGCAAGTTTAAATGCGTAAGTTCAGAATTATTTTATACACACATACAAGTGAGAAAAATGAACTTATTACACTGCCTGTTTTTCAGAAGATGAGGCTTCCTATGACGAGTTGTTCTGTCCCTAGAGAGAAAAAAAATCTGCTCTTCCTACAAAATGCTAATCTTATGTATTCAAGGTCTATTTCATGTTTACAGAAAAAAAAAAAAAAAAAAAAGGCAATGCAAATCCCAAATAGCTTAAATACTTTCTGAAGGTGACGGAAGTATTAGAGAAAACTTCTCATCTGAACAACAACTGTAGGATCTTTTTACATATGGCTTCTCTTCATGTATTCCACTGCAATTTGTGTACACAGCTGAGACACAAGTTTTTCTTGTCATGCGCATCTGTTTGACTGCTCGTATGTGCTGTATCTATCGCTGTGAGCTGTTCCAATGGCAGTGTTGAAGCATCTGCCACGTAGGCTCTCTCTACAGAGGAGTTCAAAGACTAGAAGAATCTGAAAGAAGAAAGCAGCAACAAGCAATTCAATGAGCTCCAGCTGATGTTCAGCAAACTTGTTTTTTCTTTTACCTTCAGTGATCGTCTTCTGGTGACATTTACCTAAGGACAGTGCACATTGGTGCACCTGTAACTACAGCTCCCTGAGGCATAGGGTAAAAGTGATCCATTTCTGTACTTCTGATAGTCATGAAATATGCTTTGAATTGTCTCTGTTCATTCTCTTAGGCTGCAATCCTTTTTCCATCAGACTTACACATCCTTGAGGGCATGATTCAGATCACCTAAGCTATACAGCTCCTCTGTGCTGCTCACTCCAAGTGATTACAGTGGTTATAAACAGCCAGTCCACCAGCACTAAGTAGGATGTGTCTCTCTCCATTGACTACACAGACTCACGAAGTCCAGATTAAATGCCTATGTTTTGCATAGCTAAAGATGTCAGTTGAATCTCACCCCTAAAATGAAGTCTTCCTTGTATACTTAAATATGGCATTATAAACATATGAATCCAAAAGAATCAACTGTATTGACTGAAACGTGTGAAAATATTTTTCATTTTAAATCTTTCACTGGTGCCTAAGCAAATAAACAACGTCTGGATGTTTGACCCAACGTATTTTTTTTTTTTTTCTGCAAATACATTCCTCTACTAAGCAAGGAAAAGTATGGAAGAGGCGGCAGAGTCTAGGTATCAGCTCTTGAACCGGCTGGTTAAAAATTCTCCTTTGAAAAACTAATTCTCTAGATATGGAAATATGGATTTGAAGTTAAATGATTACTGCCAAGATCTCTGTGAATACAGTCTGTGCTGTCAAAAGGCTGAAGGGCAGTACTCCAGAATGAGCTTTCATTGGTTTGGATCAGAGTCAAAAATCTTTCCTGTGCTAGAAATACATTCAGTCAAGAACCAGTTGCCCTTATCTTGTGATTCCTATTCACGTAATTGAAGAAAATATAGTGATAATCTGCAAATACAGGAGGCTTTTGCTCAAAATATAACTATAATGGTTTATGCAGCCTCTCTCCATTAGCTGCTCTCTAGAACCCCTGTACCATTCAGTTCTGCTCTTCTACTGTTTGGTACTACAGCATGTTAACTGATCATGTCTAACGCTTTTCAGTGGAAAATGAAACATCCTTTTATCAAAAAAAAAAAAAAAAGTTTGTTACGATTTTTTAATTAGTTTTTATTTCTTTTAAACAGCTTCTGTACAAGGATTTCAGGAGGCACTGATAATATATTTTTCTTCCCTAAGTAGAATAAAACATGCTGCTTTGATGCTTGAACTGAAGGCAATAATATTAGCTATCTATCTGCCATGCTATCTTTGTACATTCCAGAAGTATTTCATTAAACAAACAAAAAAAGAGCAGTTTTATTAGCCCGTAAGATACGATAGGCTTATTACTTCCTCTATTACTGTTGTACTTATGTGTGATTCAGAGGTTTTAAAGACATCAGGATATGAAAGTGGGACATATTAAAAGAAGGATGGGTAGGAACATATTTGTGTACAGGAACATAAGCTTCTCTCAAATATTGTTGTCATCATACTTGGAAAAAGGACACAAACATACCAATTTTTATAATACTTTATAAGAACTGGAGACTTAAAAGCTGGATTTCTAGATGCCATAACCTCTCCTACAGTGAAAATACACTTAGGAAACAGAGAGAAAACACAAGGAAAATTTCATATTCTTTTCAGAAACAGCTTAACTCTCTCCAAATCTATTCCTAATTTTATCTAACCTTTAAAATGAAACAACTTTAAGAAACTCTGCAAACCAAAAGGTTTTATACCTTATTCAATAATATGTTCCATCTTTGACCAAAGATACTGAGAAAGAGCTAGAGCGGTGCTTGGTCCTGCACAATCCTTTATCCTACTTACCCCACTGACCTTCATACACCACTTTGACCAGAAGATCAGCACTTGCAAAAATTGATGAACAGTGCTATATGGCATTATTTTCCGTATATAGGTCAACATGCATACCTAGTTTTCTGGCAAAATACCTCAGACACTTAGGCATAATGGTTCTGGATCAGTCTCCCAGGTTTAACAGTCAGTGTTCAGGATAGTTTGGTTTTTAATCTCAGCATAGATACTTTGTATTTGTTGTTTAAATGTATCTGAGTTTCTAGCTATTTTAAGCTTAGATACATAAATTCTACCACTACCTTTAGGGTGATGCCCTTTACAGCCAAGGGGGAGAAACAAGTCCTATCTAGGAAGCTCTATGCAACTATTTAAAGACTAAATTAATTGCATCCTACAAGGATCCATTTATCTCTTTACTGAAAAAGAGGCCAAGAGGCCCATTTAGATGTGCATCTCTTCACAAAAACACCTGGATTAGAAGAGATGAAGAATATGACAAGTTTTAACATGGCAAGCTCTTATTAACATACGAGATAAATGTGTTTCAAAATTAACATGACAGAGATTCATGTCTCACACTCCTTATGAGGAGAAACTATGTCTTGTTACACAGCAGTATGGTATAGTGCAATCCCTCCATCCATAGGCATGGGATTTTCTCAAATATTCATAAATACTAGGAATCATAAATGATTCCTAACAGTTTGAAGGAAGGTCTTGCTGGTACTCCTGCCTATTACATGCAGCTGAGAGGTCTCTTTTATTGTGAAAGGAAAACAGTTCATTGTGAGTTTGGACTGTGTTTTATGCTTCACGTTTTCTTTCTCTGCCTCATAGGTACGAAGGATGTATTTGGGAGGAATCTGCACAGTCTCCTGTTGCATGAATGTAACAATTTAATTCTGCTGCTTTGATCCGTTCTTCATAATAACTTCTCTCGTGAAATCTTAGGCACTAGCTGAACATGAAAACCTTTCAGATTTGGACATGGCTATTCACACTAGTGCTTGACTGGGTCATTTACTAAGCCTGCAGCATCGCATACATAAGCGTGTTCAATTTCATTAGGTTTTGCTTCAGTCTTTTTCAGAGATAGCTGTCACTGAAGCACTCATAGGAGATACGGGCTTGCCTACATGGCTAAACTCAAAACATCCCTTGGAACATATTAAAGATGCAAATGCATTAACTGGGCTAGCAAAACATCATTAAATTTCTGCGTGGGATACTACACTTTCATAATTAAAATTCTTTCTGAATTAAAGCAGCTTCTGTTTGGTTTACTCATTCAATGAACTGAGTGAAAAATGAGCTAACATCACTGATTTCTAAATTCAGTCTTCATTAATTCAGCTTAATTTTCCCGAGTACCCACATGTGGACGAGTGCTAAAAAACTTTGGCCCTGACAACGCAGAGTTAGAATAGAAACAGTTAGAATGAAATAGGCATTTTAATGAATATAAGCGAACTTGTGCCTCCCATCATATAATTCTAAAGGAATATAAGAAGAAGCTGAGCTGCTAGGGAAGATAAGAAGCCATAACTTTTATTAAGGAGAACAGATGATATGGTATTTTGAAGTAGATGCTCGTAGACTCATAGTTGTGAATGGCAGATTAGTTTTACTTCATTAAAGAGGAGATAATGATTTTTTTTAACTACAAAAGCAGCAAGAAGAATTTGATGCAATTGGAAAGAGTAATACTCATTTCTAGAAAAAATAATGAGTGAACTCGTTCTTTGAATGCATTAATAATATTATATTAACATCAATTTTTTTATCATCTGTATTACATAAATGACATTAACAAAATCAAGTTGTACACATAATAATCTACAGAATATTCACCAAATTAGGAGTCTAGAAATAATTTTTTTCTTATATAGAGAAGAACTTACTGCAAACTTTCACAGTAAGACACATAGGAAAAAACAGTGGTCTTCCCGTGAGACTCACAACCAATTTCCAGATCTCTAAAATCACCCTGCTTGAGTACCTAACTCAGCTGTGAAAATGTAAAAAACAAAAAACCCCAGCATAATCTAAGTTCCAGTAGCAGATTTTCACAGTCGGTGCAGGACGCTCCATGAAAAACTGACCTATGAGCTGTCAAGAGAAAAGTCTTCAGCAGACGCAGCGTAGCGATACGAAGGTTGAAAGGAACCTGTAGATGCCGCGGTGCCGAACACCAGTGCTCAGAAGTTTCCTGGTGGGACTGGTAAGCCTGTAGTGTTTACAGAGGACTGCTGTGAACATTACAGTGAAAGAGGACCCCATAGAAGATATTTCACAACCCAAAATGCGGTATAAATAATTCACTGAGAGCTGCTGTATTAAATTGCCGTGGCTAGAGGTGATAAATAATTTGGTTTTAGAAATATAAAATGTTTCAGAACATCACTGAGTGAAAGGGGCCTCATTGTAAAATATCACTAAACTTATCATTTGAAAAGTATCCTGTACATCAAAGTTGAATTCAGTTAGATCATATTTCTTTTATAAGAACCTCAGTGAGGCGCAAATACACAAATCTTCTGTCAAGTATAATCTGCTATGATTCATAGTTATTTAGTTTGTTAGGCTTATTTTTGCACTATGCAGCAAAGCCTCTTACATGAGTTTTCCTTGGTATTAATATGAAATCTTATTATACAAAAAGGAGATGACAGATTTTGGGGGTTTTGCCTCTTTTGTTTCATGTCATAAACTATGGTAAAGTAGTTCTCAATTCCCTAGGAAAACCTCTAAGAGTCATTACATCACTAATACTAAATTCTGGAGTAAGTCTATTTTTCTGCAGCTGTGTCAAATGAAAGAAGAAAACATTCCAAAATGAAGGTCTGATGATGCCATAACTCAGACTCTTAGAATGTACTTCTTCACCATTCGTTCTCATGCCTATCTTTCAACGGTCTTCTGTGACTTTATAAATGCTCTTATTCATTTAACGTGGCTCTAATCATGTTTTTAAATTTAAAAGTCAATACATTTTTGTAAATTATTACCAGCTTAATAAAAATTAATTCACCCAGTGTAAGAATCCTTCGATCATAAACCCCTGCTGTGCATGACAAATGGCTCAAATGTTTCTGGGACAAACACTCCAGAAAATTATATATTTCTTCAAGCAAACAAAAGGAAACACAGACACTATATTTTGAGGTAATCAAAAGAATACATATTTTGCTGCTTTTGCATAATTAAACAAATTCCATCCTGAAGTGTCATGAGATTTATCTATGCATATATTGAGAACTGATATTACCAATATTAAAGCAGGAATGATTTTATTTTTATATCTCAATACAAAATATTGAACAAACGTCACAATTAATATAAATAAAGGGATCATATGCCATTTCATTTTTTCCCCTAATGTCAGACTTGGATCTCCTAAAACCATCTGACATGGGGATCTGAATTTCATTATACAAACTACCTAGTATTTAGATAATCTATCACCAAGCCAGTATCCTTCTTTCTTCTAATTTTTGTCTTTCTCTGGAATAAATAGTTCAGATTATATTCTCCACTAAAATTCCCAAATTCATTAAGCTAACCTAAAAAGAATGCTTAAGGTTTCTCAAAAGAAAAGACAACAGAAAGTTACTTCCAGAAAACCTGCAACTAGAATAATTATTTTTTATTATTCAATTATATGTTGATGCCAGAAATAGAAATTACTTTTGTTTTCTACATTGACACACAAAAATTTATCATAAGCCCCTCCCATTCTTCTGACAAGCAAAGTAGGATCAATAGGAAATTATTTGTGATGGGGTGGGCAGTAGTAAAACCAATGGTGTTGCTGATTAGTCATCGAATATATCCTGATGTCAGCATTTTTTCCAAATGAAAATGTACAAAGTGTAATGAAAAAATCCTCCTGAATTCAGGGAGGACCTCATGTTCTTCTGTCCCAGGTGACCTGATTTTTCATTACAGCCCAGGCGCCATATGCTGGTGACTTCATTTCCAAGCATCCCTAAAGGGGCAGCAGGAATTCAAAACAGAAATACTTCCGATTTCAGGCATTTGGATTTGATAATTTATTTAATTTTCATTTTCTTTACAAAACATTCAGCCTACAAATATCTTTGTCCACTATTTACCTCTTAAGTTGACTCGGTGTTTTGGCACATGAAAACTTCTGGTTAGCTTGCTGTGGAATGCTATTGGTGCGAAGATTTTACGTGTTTATGGGAAGCCTGAATATTCACAGTTCTGGGTCGGTCATTTCCAGATTTGCAGATTCTGACGAAGCACGTATTTACATTTGTTTTTCTCTATGCATCTGTCACTGGTCCTTGTTGCAATAGTATGTTAGGCAAAGCAGTAAGAGCCATAGTGGGCTGTTCCTATACTTCAAGTTGCTAAAGCAAATCTTTTGCATAGGTGGCAAGTGGTGCCTTTGATGGCAGTTTACATTCTGCCTCATTATAAAGCAATGAGTAGCTCAAATATAGAAGAAAACTATGAGGAATTCAATAAATCTCCTTATATCCCCATTTATCTTCTTTTGCTGGCTAAGAATGGATTCAGGATTGTAGTCTTGTTTCAAAATATTTAAGAATCAAAGGAGAAAATTCCTTTCCTCAGCCTAAGAGCTGTACCAAACCTAAGCGTTTATTAGATGATAGATGCTTATTATAATCACTTTCTAATGACATGTTCAGCAATTAAAATCAATCATGCTGTTTAATTCCTCTTAATTGGGATACCTTAGATATGTGTTACATACGAAACTGTTCCTTTCAAACTTGATTAGCCGTTTTTAATAATCTCCCTTACTCTTGCATCCTTCAACACAAATAATTTTACTATTTTCTTCTCTCACATCTATTTTTATTGCAGCGGAATCACTGGTCTCAAGATGTACAGTACATATTCTGCTCCCCTCTGTGGGCTTTTAATCCATCTCTCTTCGCATTCTAGCCAGGCATTCTGGACTACCAAAACTGCATGAATGTCAGTGAAATCACTTTACCTTCATGAATGAGAACAATCTCAGTTTATTTGCACAATTCCCATTATTTTAGCTTTAATGCTAAGATGCCACTGAAATTCTGAACTGTTGCATGCAATTCTTCTTGTATGCTTTGGTAGTTGTCCTTATTAATTTATCAATTGCAATTCCTCTTTTTCCATTGAACCCAATGAATCCTATAACACAAAATTCCAAGCACTTTCTCTCTGGCACTGTTATGCCTTTAAAACTGAAGCTTGAATTTCATGCCCAGCCACTGTAGTCACACAATTGGGTAAAACAGTTGAAGGGCTGAAGACTCCTCTGAGATGTCGTCTCCCTCCCCCTGTGGTGATACGGACCTTGCGAGAGTAGTCTTGCTCCTGTAAGTCCTGCCCGCTACCAGTCTTGTCTGACATGAACACAGGAATTTGGGGATTCTGGTCTCAGTTTTGATAAAAGCACGAGCCTACACCATGTGACAGTCTCGGTTCAGAAAAATTTCTAGTTTCAGAATCAAGGGACGTATTGCCATGACATTCCTATTTTAAAAAAAAAAAAAAAAAAAAAAAAAAAAAAGAAAAGGCTTAAACCAAAAAGGAAACAGCTGAAGCATATGAAATGTAAACTGTTAAGTAAGCTTTCATTTTGATAATACCCTCTTTTTCTTTTTATGACCTTTTCCCATCCAGGCTTGATAATCTCTTAGATGGTATTGCAGATGGCAAAGGCTATAGGATTTATCTGAGATATGATATTACAGCTGTTAAAATCTTGAACTAGTTCCTTTAGAAAAATGCACAGAAAAGGAGAAAAAAGAACTGCAAAGATTTTTTTTAAACATATCTATCTTCTGTCTCCAGGGCTTATTGCTACTTGCAGCTTGAAACACAGATACAGCAAACAGTCTGAGCAATCTCTTCAGGTCCTATTACACTCACACCAGCATTGTGGAGCTTATGATATTGCTTTCCCGTGTCAGGCCCAAAATTGCAGTCATCACCAGCTATGGCACATGATTTTTAAATAGAAGGTAAAACCAGACGGAAGTAAGGAAGACTCTCAAAACAGATAAAATATATTTAACTAATTTGAACAATACAGACTTTCCCTCCCCTGTGCCAGGAACACCGCATAGATTAATTCACCAATATCTTTATTTATTACTATACTGGGGGGGGATGGGGACACAGGAAGAAAAAAAAAAAAAAAAAAGAGAGTGAGCGTACAGGTTGAGGTGTTCCTCAGTATTTACAGAGAAATGCGATGATGCCTGTTCAGGTCACTATTGCTTCTAAAATGTCACAGTATCCTGGGATCATGGCAACAGAACTTGAGCAACACAGGATTTAGATAATCCTAGATTCAGAATCAGAGGGCTGGAGGAGATTTTAAGAGGTTATCCAATTTATCTTCATATCTCTAAGGAAAAATTGGCTTTTGCTGCATCATTTCTCAGTGCTTCGCCTTGCCTGTTCTTAAACATCCTCCTTCAGGCAGACGCTGGACCCCAAACCTACCTATTTTTGCCCGTTATTGTCCTTGCCACTAGAAAACTCTCCCTAATATTTAATCAGAATATATTTTAAATGTTTACTATGTGTCCTAGCCATTATGGAAGCAGATAACACTTTTCTTCCCCCTAGCAACAGCCTGTTTGCACTTTGCATTTTCACCTTACAGTTTTTCTTTTCCAGGTTAAACAAATCTAATTCTTTGACTCTTAACCCGAGTTTCCTAGGTTCTTAATTCATCTTATAATGCTTTTGGGAATACTCTTCAAGTATGCCACAGCTTTCTGAAAATGCTAAAATTGGGCTCAGGCTGAGTTTCATCAAGTTCATTTTGAATTCCGTACCCTGTTTTTTGCATGTTATTAGTGCCTTCTAAGCTGGTTTGCCAGCACGGTGTTTAGGCTCACTGCCTCCAGTCCACATTCCCAAAGCCTGACATCTTCATTTCCCTTCACAATATCCCTAAACACACTCACTTCCGACGCTGCTCATCACCCGTTAGATCTCTTCGCTAATTGATTGATTCATTGATGCATTTCAAATGCCAATTCCCAGCACAATCTGTGGGGCACATCAGGAACCTTTCTTGCTCAAACACAACCTCCTTGTTTCTGAATTTGCAGAATTTGTTTGTTTGAGTGTGTTTTTCAGACTGAGTTTGACATTCCATAACCAAAAGAAATCTCCAGGCACCGCACACCCCATGTGCCTTACTTTCATAGCAGGCACACAGACGTGCCTAAGCACAAAAAGAAGAGAGTGATGATTTTTCCATAGATTAACAGTTCTGTAATAATAATAATAGTAAAAAATCCCTGATCTCAGTCAAAGCACAGCAAAGACTTTTTTTTTTTTTCCCCTTCAGTTACAAAAGAACAAGTATAAACAAATGAAATTGAACAGAGGACATTTTGACTGAGTGACAAGGCAAAATGAAGGGGAGGAAGAGGACAGATGTGAGCACCTTCATACAGCTACTGAAGCAGGAGAATATGTACCACAATATATTTAGTGTACTAGCAGAGGTATTGAGATGTAGGAACTAATCTGCAGGTCTCAGCTCCAGTGGATAACCTAGAGCAACTCAGAGTATTATAATCTTATGATTTTAATCAGCAATCTGTACCTCTAAATATTATCTGCATTTCAGCTCTTTCAGGAAGCTAACATTATAGTTTTCATACCAAAAATATAAATATATATATATAAAAAATACATATGAAACCAAAATATTTTAGTAAGGAAATGTATAAGTTAAACTAATATCAAAGTTGTCTTACTTTTAAGGTATAGTGCTTTTGTCACCAATTATACCTTTAGGTTGATCCACCAATAAATAAATTGCATTTATAAGTATTTTTAGTCAAATTAAATTACTTTTAAAAGACACTATGGTCTAGAATTTAATAGGATGTTTCATTTCTGTATAAGGACTGAAGTGTTGTATCAATCAAAATGAAATAGTGTAGTATACATATATCGAACTGTATCATTACAGTTAGTGATGATGCGGCTGAAAGCCTCTGGGTGAGGATTAGGGTGATGGAAAAAAAAGAAGATGTTGTAGTTGGTGTCTACTACCAATCGCCCAGGCAGGATGATAGCACTAATGAGTTGTTTTATAGGAAATTAGGAGAAATTTCTGGATTGGTAGCCCTTGTTTTTATGGGAGATTTCAACTGAGAACATCATACTGCTGAGACAAGCAGGTCTTGGAAATTCTTCATTTTTTTAGGTGATAACTTCTTGTCACAGGTACTCAGTGAACCAACAAGGAAACACTGGAACAGGCTTCCTAGAGAGGTGGTCGATGCCCCAAGCCTGTCAGTGTTTAAAAGGTATTTCGACAGTGCCCTTAACAACATGCTTTAACTTGGTCAGCCCTGAATTGGTCAGGCAGTTGGAATAGATGATCGTTGTAGGTCTCTTCCAACCAAAATTCAATTCAATTCAATTCAATTCAATTCAATTCAATTCAATTCAATTCAATTCAATTCAATTCAATTCTATTCTATTCTATTCTATTCTATTCTATTCTATTCTATTCTATTCTGTCATATTATAGTATAAATATAGTAATAGTATAATAATATAATATAATAACTAAATATAATACTACCAGTTAATATAATAATAAAAGTTTAAAAAGATATAACATATTAATAGTACGACTGTAAGCAGCCAAAAGCAATTATACAAGAACACTGTTCTTGGGAAATCTGTAATTACAAGATGCTAATTTCAATTTGCTACTGAAACATTTGGTAGGAGTAGTATAACTCATTTGAGGAAGGGCAGCAAAACAAAAGCCAGGAGGTAAAGTTGAGATTAAATCTGAAAGAAAGGAAATGCCATCTTGAGAAGACCATTGAAACCTTAGGACAAAGATTTCCAATAAGACCATCAAGGGAGTCAACCTCTCATCAGGCCTTGGTGCTGCTACTGGTGCTGCCATTGGTGTGGCCACTGGACTACCCAAAAAGATAAAGAGAAGTAGGCCTGTAGCTGTTTGTTGAAAGGGTATCCATGAAGTTTCCTTAGGTATCATTAATCAATAAATTACAGCTCTTACCTAACTTTTTTAGAGATACCTGAAGGTGCAGGACTTCATTGTTCCTTCTATTTGGTACCAGCTATCTCCCACTTTACTAACTCACCTCACAGCCTTTTGCCCCCTTCCTTGATATGACCTTTGATACTACCTACTAATACATGCTGTACTAACATCATGCTCTTTATAAAAAAATTGCAATGAACCTTTTTATATTTTGGTCTCTGTCATCACAAAGACTTTCTGCTCAGAGAAATACTTGTTTTGGTGATGACAGCAATAAAGGAAAAACACAGAGATCAGCTCTCTGAAAATCCTTCTGACACCCACAAATGCTAGTGTTTTGTAAGCTGTGAAATATATTGATTCCAGAGATACATGTCCAGGAGAACAGCAGTTTATTATTATCTCTTCTTTGCCATTGCTGCTGAATGATGTCTCCCAAGACACGGCATACATAAAACTATACATGTGCTTCACCCTTACAATGTTTTATCTTTGTGTCTTAACTTTTAGCTCTCTCCTGAGAAACCATATATATTAGGAGATTACTTCATTCTTCAGAGCCAGGGAAGTTTTAAGCAAATAGCTTGAGTCTGTTATCACATACTCTGTATTAAAAGGAGCATTTTATAAAGGTCAAGATCAAACAAAAATCCATATTCTCTTTCTCCAATTGTACTTTGTAAATGCCAGTCCAGCTTCTTTTCCAGTATATGTTTAGGTGCCGTAAATTTGAAGGAGAAATGTCTGACAAACAGTAGAATTCTCTTTTTCCTCAAAATAGAGATGCAGGGAGATTATTTTTTTTACTGTTCATGGGTGAAGCCTGAGAGAAGGAAACCCACGTTGATTTGTTTTTCGCACTAACCTTGACACATGCCTAGGGAAACAATGCACTTGACTAGAGTTGGAAGAGAAGTTAGAGAAACACGAAATACAAAAGAAAAGACAAAAGTGAGTGAGGAAGGTACCTTCTTACAACATCTTCTCCATTCCAACATGGGAGTCCATCGGCAGCTGCCAACTCATTACCGCACAGCTGATCAGCCAGGCCGCCGTAAAATGCTCTGTAGAGCCGGAGGTGGCTGATAAATTCTCTGCACAGGGGAACACGGGAAATAATTGACAGTGTCAATCAATAATAAAAACAGTACTGCTGTTACACATTTCTACAAGAAGATAAAGAATGTGCTTATTCTATTACTCTCCATAGGTTCCAATGATTTTTTTAAATCAATTTGTCAATTTCCTGTTAGATAAATTTGATTTCTCTCTGATACACTTCAGTAGTTTGGAAAGCTGATACTCTCATTGTTCAAAGTAAGAAATGCTCATGCTCTAGAACAGGAATTATTTTCCTCTAACCTGAAGTTTTCTTGCATAGTTGTGATACAGTTTTCAATGTTACACTTGTACAAATATACCAAAAAATGTTCAAAAAAAAAAAAAAAAGCAGCATAGCAAACAAAAAAATAGGTGCATAAGAACAGGTCATCTGTTCAAAAGTCCTATCAACTAGTCCCCTACACAGTGCTGCAAATACTACAAAGAGTGTTTGTTAGAATTATGGAGCAACTCATGATTTAGTTAAGATGGGTTTAAGATGTAGGTGTTAAATATTTAGTGGATATTTAAATTACTGTCTGAAAAATGACATCAGTTTTATCATGTGCTGTGTTGGTAGGTTATAAATTATGTATTGCTATTTTAAATAATTTTCAAGATGCCCAGAGCTAATGATAAGGTTTTGTACTTAAATCAAAACAAATGAATGACTTTTTACTTAGTATGTTGGTAACTGGATTATGATATTCATGTTTATAAATTGCTTGCTTATGTATTGAAAATCTCTTCCTGGGAGACCCATTCCTGTTGTGAAAAATTAAAATATTTATTCATTCTAGTTTAGAACATCACACTATACTGAGTTATCTATAACCCACAGGCACAAAGAAAGGCACCAGCAAATGCTGTACTCATTGCACTGTAAGCCAGCAAACTACAGAGAGTAGCTGTGAAAAAATGCCAGAAATATTCTATACATTTCCCTATATTTAGTCAACACAGGCCTAAAATGGCATAAAGATTTAAATTGTTAAATATTATTTACTCCAACTTAAAACATAAAATATGAGTGATTATACACAGTCCGTCATTTAAAAAGCCACGTGTTGTTTCTTGTAATTGTAGGGCAAATATTTTACACAAACCACAGTGACTTAAATTCACTATGCCTATTAAATGTGATACGAGTTCCCTACTGAGTCTAACACTGCAGTTCCGAAAATCTCAGGTAGGGTCAGTTTTAACTATGCATCGTGTAATTGCCTCTGCACAATATACTTTAAATATATAAGTATGATTCATCCACACTCTCCCAACCATGAATAGTCATATCTTGTGTTTCTCCATCCCCAAAATTGCATCCAGTATGCACAGTATGTTTGCAATTTTCCTCCATTTCCCATTAAGTAGGATTGATTTTGATTTTGTCTGTGCTTTGGGTTTATATTCTGGATGAAAACCAGTGTTTAGAGAGTCCTCTCATAATAAACAGTTGGAATTTCTTCTGCACAATCAATCCACGTATAATAGAGAAATTGAAATAAATACAGCTGCCATAATATCTTGTGACAAACTGCATTCTAACAGAAAGGTCAGATATTCAGTTTATGATTAAATACATCCTGAGGCAAAGATGAAGTTAATACAGAAGTAATAACTGATTTCAGCCCCTGTTGATGTCTGACCAAAGTAGTTGGAAAGGCAGATGGTATGAATGTCATTTTCACATCATCATCTTCTAGACCAGATAGCATGTAATTATAGGTAGCCGAGCACAAATGTGCAATTACAGTCAGTTGAAGCTGCAGACACTTCTTATCATTTATTTGGAAATTTTCATTTTCTTTACAATTTTATTCTTCTGGCTAAAAGCTGTCTGCAATTTTAAGTTTTGAAGGGACATATACTTTCAAGTTTGTCTGCTACTATGGAAGGTTCTGCTTAGATTTTTTTAAATTCATCCGAAAATTTTTGGTGTCAATAGCACAGAGAAATTTCCTTTTCTTCTTGTACCACATAGTGCTAGAAAATACCCTCTCAGGTCTGATGGTAAAAATAATTTAGGAGAAGTTCAGGCAGAGGCTGTCCAACATGCACTTTGAAATGTAAACTTTCATCTGGAGATGCATTTGAAAAATATTAGGAAATTAGGGAACTCTTAGGAGTCGCTCTTTTTGTTCATTAGTTTTCCCTAAGATAACTGCCATCGATCAAGTCTACACAGTTTAGGAGAAACCTATTCTTTTCTGCTAAAGCCTGTGAAAGATGCTGAGAGCAACCTGCTGCCAGAAGTTCATGGGAGGTAAGTAAAGTGGAGTTAGACTCGGAGAACAGCACTTCCTCAAAAGCAGGCTGCAAGCACTCGCTGAAGTCGCTCTTCTGTGTGAGGAATTGTTACAGTTGCCATGGGAATATAAAGTGAAATATAAAGCCATTGTGACTAATAAGCAGGGAGGTGATCCAGGAGGTGGCAAATGAAGATGGTATCAACTATGAAGCTGTTAAACAGAAATCTATGTCAGTGGATCTCAAACTTCCCCCTGCCCTGCGCCGCCTTTTGGTGTAGTGCCTGTTGCATGCCATAAAATGTTTCCAGCATCTCAAGCAGGGGGAAGTCACGGGAAAACAACATTGCTTTGTGTTGCTCCCTGCCTCTGATGTCCCTTAAGATCTTCCTTTGTGCAATCTCCCTGAGGTCAATCCGGACACCACTTATTTTGAAACATGGAACTGAATTAAGTGAGATTTTAAAACATGATTTCATGTTTGCAGAGTGCTAGCAATAGGAAAACATCAAGAACTTTCTTAGCTACACAAGAGAGAAAATGTGCCTGTATAATGGGTATTGCCTGATGAATTTCTGTGCTGGCTAAAGCAAACTTCTGTTTTGCATCTCTTTCCCTTCCCACAATGTTCTCTAAATTCTGTATCTGGTGGTTTTTTCTCCACTACTTGGAACCTTGCACTAACTAGAATGGTCTGCCTTTGAAGCTCAGAGGCACCTTTTCTTCTCCAGACCTCAGGAGTGAGCAATTATTCCCTGCAATTCTCTCACTTCAGTTTCCTTCTGCACTGCAAATTGAAGCAAAAGGAAAAAGAGGACAAAGAAAACCTCTCTGTATTTTAGCAAACACTGTGATAGAAATGGAATTTCTGATTTTAACTTTGTATTTTATTTGCATAACCCTTAGTCTCAAATGTAATACTATCTTTACTCCTTACAGTGCAACTACTTCTTACAGTCTTATTAAAGACTTGATTCATTTGTCCAAAGACAGCTTGGCCTTTGAGATGCCCTCAGCTGTCCAAGATACCTGCAGAAGGCTGGAATATGCGATATAATTTACAGGACACCTGCATCCTTCTTGGCAGCAGAAGATCAGTTGGGATACCCAGCTTAAAGACCTAGCTCATATGCAGTTAGGCAAATAACTACCCTGTAATGCTCAGACAGGGATAAATCAAACCTCTAAGCCTTTGCAGTCACCTGAATTCACTATAAACTAGCAAAGAGTCAGAGAAAAAAAAAATCAGCTGGACTTGCTTGAACAAGGATTTAGCCCTAAATGCTTAGTCATCTCATTTTTCACAGTAGAAAGGCATGTAAGAACAGTCATTCATTTTTTTCTGTCTGATCAATTTATACAAATAGTCTTCTGACTTCTTGACAGATTTAATAATGCCTGCTGATGTGTAAGTTAAATGTAATTTGAAAATGTACACATAAAGATAGAGCTAACATTCATATTTTATCAGTGTTACCCAGTCTTTTAAATACTTTAAACCACACCAAATGACTCTGGTCATGTGTCAATTATTTCAGAAAACAAAATCTAGTCATGAAACTACTCTTTCCAAAATGTACCAGAGCAGACTGTGTTGCTGAAATGCTTCATTCTTTGCAGTCTTTATTCATTCTTTACTAATGCATGCCATTGCATTGAATATAATCTGTTCTGTTGTAAAATTAATGGCTTACTTTATTCTTTCTTTCTGGTTGTAAAACTAATGTCTTACTTTCTTCTGTTGGTGAGGGTTTCTTCACTGGCTCTTGAGAACACCTTCAGTCCTTGATTATCTTTGTTCTGATCAAAGGAGCAACCTGGAGACTGCGTAGGCTTCCTTACAGGAGGACCACATACCTTGTTCACCTAAAACATAAAAAAGCCACAAGAAAAAGGAAAGAACACATGCAAACAAAAATTATTATGTATCTCTCAATTCAGTTTAAGTCCATTTTTAATAAGAAAGAGAGTTCTGTGGAATAAAGCTAAGAAAAATACCATTAATTATCATACTTCCCAACACTATATGCATAATGACTGCAGTAAACACATAACTAGTCATTTTACAGTAGAAAAAACCCAAACAAAATCACTCCTTTTGAAGGAATACTGGGTGTATAACCAAGTCACCACACGTATTTTATTGGTTGTGTCTTTTTTTCTTCCTGTAAGGCAAGTGTATTGCTATGCAGACAGTAACAGCAACCTCAGAGAACATGATGTGTTGTGAACAGTGGCATATTACCATTTTTTCTGTATTACACCCCAATCACATTTTTAATACGCATTGAACTTTGTGATTTCTTTCAGGGTTGATGAATTATTATGGCACGTTCAGCACAGTTACCCAGAGCATATAGTGAACAGTTAGCATGGCGGAAACTTGCATTACAACTTTGCAAGATGTAAATTTAATGATCCAAGATGTAAGTTTAATGATTCGGACCATAGATGTTGAAAATACCAAGGGATTTTATATTTCTGGCTTTCAGATCTAGATGTCAATAGATACAAATTCACGTGAACTCCCATTTTCCTCTTTGTGAAATGTGATACCGAGCATTTTGTACAATGGAGGATATCAATTGATGTTCATAGCTCATTATTCTTCCTAGTCAGTGAATAAAAATAATTAGGGCCATACATATCTATTATATAAGAGATACTTCGTGCTCGGCATCACATGAGACACGATATTAAGCAGACTGAACAGCACATATCTTGTGTAAGCTAGCACGCATGCCCTACTGAAAAACTAATACTGTATATGATTTATGAAAACTTGGTTTCAGTAGGTAGTCAACCTTCTTTTTAAATCAAAAAGGGAGAGATGAGATCGCTGTTGGCTCTAAGACAGGGATCCAATTTTTGAAGCAGAAATTTATTCAAAATGCTACCATAAGAAATAGGAAAGGGTGCATATGTTATACAGCAAGGATTATTGTTTCCTGTCATATTTTATATCCCCAAATGTAAGAGCAGAGAAAGCAAATAAATCTCATGTTTCAAGTTACCATGATACACATTAAAAAAAAAAAAAAAAAAAAAAAAGTGCAGGTCTTAGGGACCACCTTTCCAGCTAAGAACTGCTGTAGTGTTAGTTAAGAAATACATTTAAAATTTAAAATAAAATGAACTAATCTAATTTTGATGAGTGAGTTTGTTGTTATGCATGGTGTAAGTGGTGATAACGAAAGATTCATTGAATGTACTTGCTTAGGCCAGTCAAAAAAGGAAGAATCAGCATTATTACTATATATGAATAAGCGTTCACCTTATGAATTGAAAGTGAGAGTAAAGCTGAAAGTGAATAGTCCTTTTTGGGTGCAACTCACATGTCTTAATTTAGGCATCCAAGTTATAGCTTGAATCCCCTTCAAATGAGGTGCATGAATTTACCTACAAGATATTTGTCCCTGGACATATGGCCAATGCCCTTTAAGGGACTTAATGGGATACACTTTAAACATCACTTGAAGTAGTCACCTCACTATTTCTTATCAGAGGCAGTCTCCCCTTGGAGAGCATGTTATGACATTTATTCTTGTCCTCAAATTCAGTTTAAAATCTCCCTCGCACTTTTCCCACTATTTCCCCCATTAGTTCTTCTTCAGAGAACACTATCCCATGCTCTTCACCAGATTAACTGGACTCCCATTTCCCCTCCTGTAAGTCCCTATGCTCTTTCTAGGCTTCACCCATCCTTGTGTGGGTCCGTCCCTTCAGTGCTGCATTTCTCCAGCCTCTGCAGCATTCCATCCCACCAGCCGCTCTACACCAATATAATGCATATCTACCAGAGACAAAAAATGCTCTTTTCCTTTTACTTGTCTCAATTTGTTCATATTCTCTTATGCTCACTGATAGGACATGGGCAGCATTATGCTTATGATCAGCTTTTAGGACAAAGCAACTGATGGGTTGGGTTACCTCAGTTCCAGCTTGCCATACGCTCTTCAACAAGTCTTTGTCTTATTAAGAATAAAAATAAGGGTTTAACAGACAGCAAGACTCAGATCCAGATGTCTGGGAAGAAGGCTCTGTCTCATGACAGGCATGGGTTATGCGTGTAGGTTGTTGTAGGTCTGAGGTGCCTTGCATATCTGAAAGAGGCACCTTAGCTGTCCAGGCACTCTCAGAGACTGACTGCAGGGTGGGAGCCTGTGAGGAGAGGAGAAACATGGTGGAGAAACAAGTTCACTGGCTAATACAGACCCTAAGCAGATGAGTACCAGTCCTTTGGGTCAGGGGAAAAAAAAAAAGAAAGAAAAAAAAATTTGCTCCAGTTATAGTAAACTGAAAAAACACATGCATTCAGCTCCAGGAGGAAGGCAGGAGAATCCACAGCCATCTATATTTCTTGAATTTACAATAAAATCTCATTACATTTTATTCTGACTAAAATGATAAAATGAAGAAAATGAATAATTTTTACAGTCATAGTGGTTTGGAATATGGATGATATTTGTTTCAGATATATTATACAGTTGCTTCAAAGTACTGTTTAACAGCCTTTCTCTCTGTTTATTCTCTTTGAGTGAATATCTCAAGAAATGCATTGTGCAATACCAGGAAATCTGCATTCACTGATACATTTAAAAAGAAACCTTAGTTTTGATTACAAAATCTTTCTTAAAAAATTAATCTTGGGTAAACTTTACATATATATAGATACCATAAAAACCCAGTCATTATCTGAAATGTCTTTTAAGGAATGGATTACTTTTTTTTCCAAAAGCCATTTTTGGAAAATTCTGAAAACAGCCTTAGTTAAATGAGAAAAAGCATTTGTACAGCACCACGCGCACCTCTGCCATTCCCAGAAAGAAGTGCCTGACAGTAATCATACTGCTGAGAACGCAGTTCTGTTGATGACAGCAACAGCTCTCACAGCTGAAAGTTTGCTCACCGGCCTTTAGCAAAGTCATTTACTTCTTCAGACATAGTTTCTGCAAGATGAGCTACTTCAGCACGTACAACAGTATCGTCATCATCTCTCTTATCTTTCTCACATCTCTGATAATTTAAGTCCCTTGAACCACTGGCTGACCGACTGGCTTTGTGTGGTGTTGGTTCTTCTTTTTGTGTTTGGTACATCGCACTTGTATCAGACACCCAACCGAACCCAATCTGTCTTTTTTTTTAACTGTTCACCAGTGGCTGTCACTTTTATGTCATGGTTAAACCATTAACTGTATATGCATGCCAAAGGGTACGTTTGCCTCCTTCACTGGCCCAGTCTTCATTGTCACCCAGTTTCTTCAGTAAACTTGTGCACATGAAAAGGTCATAGACTCTTATCTTGCCTTCAGGTGCCTGTTCTGCCTGGGAGCCAAATAATTTAGAATCAAAATGTCAGTATCTCATTTCCCAATACACAGCTGATGATAGTCTGAAAAACAGATAAATACACTTTCTATAGTCATGTCTGCTTTCTTTCAGCGCATTCTTTAGGTCTCCGGGAATGAGCACACGGTATCAGTGTAATGCCACTTAGTTGCATTTCCTGTGTTTTCTGCAGGACTACAACTATATCCATTAGCCACATTGTTGCTTAATTATTAGGTTTTGGGCTGCAAAATTAACCTTCCAAGTCAAAATTCATTCAGTGCTATTACCATCAGTCTTGAGAGACACAGACTGGAATCATAACTTTGAGAGAAGGGGAACAGTCTCACTAGACTAAAGATCTAACAAATGAGCATTTTGCAGCAATATCTGATCAGAAGGTATTCTTACTGTCTGCCAGTTTCACTGAAAGGGTACTCCCACTGAATGCTTCCACAAACTGAGTATTTTTCTTGGCTTCAAACACAAAATCCTAAAAGAGAGTATAAAATGATTCTCAAAGGGAACCGAAAATAACCTGAGAAAAGTGAGACTGAAAAATCACCAAAAATATTATTCAGCAGAGAATTACACATCTCACTGAATGTCAGGAAGAATTAAAGACTGCTATAAATTTCAAAAACAGGAAAGCCTCAGCAACTTACTAGGAATTTTTTGCCTTTTTTTTTTTTTTTTCTTTTGGTCAAATGTCCCTAAATACTGCACAATATTTAAGAGCATAAAAAGAAACCTTAGAAAATGATAAAACTCTTGATTTTCACAGTTCAGACAAAAGTATTGTCATTATACTCAGCATGCTGTTATTATGCACAATTTGTATGCCACAGTATGATGACTGGGTTAATTAAAAGCTCTTGTAATAACCATGCAGTTAAATTGCAATTAGTGCCACACATGAACTTTATGGCAGTTTGATTTTGCTCAGTGCAATTCCGTAAAACGTCTACTTATGGTTACTTACAGTTTGGAAAAACAGTGCATCATAAAACTTTACATTTACACAGGACTGGACAACGACGGGAGCATCATTTCAACAATGGTGGGATACCGTCCTCTAAGTTGACATGCTAAATAGAAGAAATCAGCCACTTTCTTTGGTTCATTTTTGGTTTTTTTGTTGTTGGTTGCTTTTTTTTTTCCACTATAGAAATGGTTCTTTCTGGACTCAGCATTTCTACTGAAATAATTTTACATCAGACGACTAAAGCAAACTGAATGCCCAGTCCTGTGGTGCACTTTCGAACTAGATATGCCAAGTCTCGGTGATTAACTATGCCATAATCTTTAAATGCTGCCACTCTGTCAGGAATCCTGAGATTCTCTGCTCCACTTTGGTTCACGGGCTGTTGTGAGATATGCCGAAAAGATGATCACCTTCTAGTCTTGCAGTGTGTCAGTAGTCTATTCACTAGTTCTTACTGCTGTGCATAGAGTAACAGGGAAGAAGACACTTCTCTGGATACAAAACCTCTTGTGCTTAGACTCAGCTCCAGATGAGAACCAGAATTAGGAATATGAAAATTGCTCTTTCTTTTATGTTTAACTGTTTCATGCTTCTTTCAGTAAGTTTAGTAAGTTTTTGATACATACATATCCAGGATTTCCTCTAAATGGGGTATGTGTCAAGTATTCACTAGTTTATAACATAGTCTCTCAGACCTGTAAGCCATCAGTGTAGCTGTAGTCCATACAGGCATTTAAAATTGCTTTTATTTAATGCGTGCTTTAGTTAGTGATTAGTCTGGTGGCTTTTTGTTGTAGCTATCAGATCACAAATTTGTCACCATCCCTTACAATTAAATCCTCTCAAACACTCGTGAGCAAATGGACAGCCGAAGTCTAATAACTCTAAAACAAAGACAGAATTAGGTGGCAGGGACAGACTGGTTGAAAACACATTTGTTACAAAAAAAAATTGTGGTTAAGTGAATTTTATTTTATTTTCTAGGAATACACAAGCAAACACTTTCTTCGAGAAAACAGATTCTCAATGAACCACAAGCTTTTCCAGCAACAGATTACTAACTAAACTACCCAAAATATTCATCCAGAAAAACAGTGCATTAAATGTTTATGAAGTTTCCTCGATTCAGATTTAAATATCCTTGCAAGTGGATGTGTAATGCTTCCAGGTAGATGCCTGTGTCTCGGAGGAGAAAACGAAGACCGATACAGCGTACTCTTTTTTCCACCTCATTGTGCCAGCCAGCCTCTGCGAGCAGCACAGGAGAGGGTGGCTTCCCTGTCACCAGGCAACACAGGGGTTTGGCACTTTCTGATCATAGAAGGAGGTGAAAATGAAGATTTCTCAAAGTAAGATCAGCTTCTCCTTTTAACTTGAAATAATCTCCAGCTGAGCTCCTGCTGCAGGAGCCAAATATATCCACCCGCTTGGTGCGAGTTTCAGTAGTTTGTCTTCTTCTAGTTAAACCACAAGAGGGGGCACCAGCATTTCAGTATTTCCAAGCACTTAAGGAGGGTTTTATCGTTTGCTGCTTGTAAAAGTTGCTTATTTAATATTAACTCTGTTGCAAAGAGAAATGTATTTTGATATGTGAGAGCCTGCACATGTGTGTGAAAGATTAAAGTATTCCCTACGGAGACAAAATTCTAGTTCTTGAAAACAACGAGAGCAAGCATTTGGTACAACGGGCCGTTTTTCCTTCAGAACAGGAAAAAGCCATTAATGTGATTGTCTTAGGAATGAGCGATGGAGTACCACCAGTGTTTACAACACAGGAAAATCATGCAGAAATTGTGTATTATTTCCTTCGTTTCCTTTGCAAATTTTGTGTTCTTCATCTGTGACTAGTTGTCTCTCTTTCTCCACTGTAGACTCAGGACTTGGCAATGTGTCTTAGGCATCCAAAACTCAAAGCAAGCTCTAGAGTTACAGTGGCAACTTATAATTTTATAAATTTCATACATAAGTTTAATCATTTTACAAAACTTGCAAGAGAAGTCCAAGACAACCTGAAAGGGGAAAACATTGTGAACAAGAGACTAGAGAATTACAGAGTAAAGCTGATACTTAGAATTAACGCTTACATGAATTATTAAAAACCCAATTTATAATCGCCTACAAGACAAATCTTAAATGGACTTGCCAAATAATGATATTTTCAAAGCAATTTTATTCAAAATTGCAATTAAAAGCTCAGGTGACACATGAAAAAGTGTAGTCATAATTTTTCAAGTGAGACAGAGTTGGAAGTGGTTTCAGACTCAAGAAATAACCAACACAATTCAAAGCAACCTTATTAAATGTAATGGTTTGTTGCACACCCAACCAGATGCTATTGAGCAAAGATAAATGCAAACTGCAGATATATAAAATGCAGACCCACCAGAAAGGCAGTGGTAGCCTCATCAGAAAAAAAAGAGAGGATTACATGTTGCAAAAAAAAAGGAAAATAATTTTCTGTGATACATAAATAAAAGTACAACTTGGAGATACTGAACTAATTATTCCACTCTGCTTGGCACTAGTGCAGCATCAGTGCCATTGCTGTACACCTTTGTGGGGAAATCTACAGTCAAGATGGAAGACCAAGGAAGACACAAAAATGCTAAGAGTTTGAAAACACTTTTTTTTAAATCAGCGATTTTTTTATACAATTTTGCAAAAGACTGGTGTCCAAGCCATTGCATTCTAGGAACCAGAGTCCACAACTTTCATGTGACTGAGGCTCGTATCCTCCTCTTACCACTCCATCCACGAAAACCAGTGCTCCAGCCCAAGTTCTCGAGACTGTTCTCATATCTTGCATTTTTTAATTATCTCTGATTCCCCTCATAATTTTGCATGTTCTGATTGTAAAATAAGGTCTAATAGCCCATTAAATATGAGTTACTTAATATATTTTTAACTTGTGTCTTCTGCTCTTTAATTACTAAAACCTTAAATGGCTTTAATTCTGCTGCTCCTTTCATGAGGGACTAACACTCAGCAAGTCTGGCAGTAAAAATAGTTTCTCCCTCTGAATGGGGGTAGGAGGGAAGGAAATGATTTTTTTTTTTAATGGCTTAATGTCAGGGGAAATCCTAATGTTCTCAGCCAAGTTACCCTGCAGCCAGAGTACAGCACTGCCAGTTCAAACTCTTCAAAGGCAGTTCAACAAAACTGCTACTTGTGAGAGGCTGCCAGCTCTCCCAATCCAAGTCTGCTTCAGTGGATGCCAAGGTGTTTCATTTATGTTCAGTGAAAACAGTCTGTGGTTCTCCTCTGAAAAGCAATTATATAAAACCGGCAGTAGCCCTTTCCAAAGATCAGCTGCCTGTGTGTAGTTAGACTGATTTATCTATGCTCTCTAGTGGTTAAAATATACTTTATTGCTCCTCACTTCTGTGTGCCCTGCAAGTAGAGCTCTGACGTAGAGGGCTAACATTATGCCTTCTTGTCTGAATCAGGCAGAATTGTTCATTAAATCTAAGTACAAGTCTATCCAGGGTTACCTGTGTAAACCAAAGGAAATTCAGTAGGAATGTGACTGTCAATGAAAGCAGAAATGGGGCTCTATAACCTTTATCAGGCATGTTTCTCACTTACAAAAAATATATTACAATTTACAATACATAAAGAATTTGTAGAAGCAAAACATGGTCGCTGTGCCAGCATAGCTGCACGATGTGTCTACACTTTGTGGCAGGCTGTGATTTGTGCTCCAAAATTGTGAAGAGGAGAGCAGTTTTGTAAGCAAGATCTGCCACAGAAGTACGTAGGTCAATACAATCATGCACACTTACAGTAACAGTCATAATGTATGATTTCATTTAGCAAAAGACACTGTCAACAACTATTTAGATACTGGGGGGGGGTGTCACCTTTTCATGCTAATAAAGAATCAAAAACCATCTGAAAAAAAAAAAGAGGGAAAAAAACTACTATCTAGTTAGTCAGCACTTCGGACAACCTAGGTGTTTCTCCCTCATCTCAAACTACGTCTTATAAGAATAGCGGTTTTGCTTCCTGTTTGTGTATATTAAGTGTTTTCGGTGTCTCCTCACTCTCTTATTTGAACCTGGACAAACCAGTTTTCTTTGCAAATTTTTTGTGATGTACAAGGCAGTCGCTTATTCATACATGTTCATATCATTTCAGGGACCAAAACAGTCCGAAAAACTCATTTGCTTCAAAATCTCTGGATCTGCCCTCACAAAGTTTTTCTCCTCCAGGACAAAGGGCTGGTAGTGATTTAAGGGCCAACTGAGACACTAGAAGTCTGCTCAGCTCAGTAGCTCTCTTTGTGAACAATTATTCTGTTTCACAGTGAAAAAGGAAGAGCAGAGAAAAAAGAAAACGTATACACAGCCTACAGAAAGGATTCTCAGTTGACTTCCTTTACACTTGTTCACGTCTATAACTTGGCTTTGGGCAAGGAGGGAATAGCCTCCTTTCTTCTGTTTCTGCAAATACAAAGAACCAGACTGCAGCATTTTCAGCCTCTTGGAGCATCTTCCTTACCTTCAGTTCAGCTCCTCAGTGGACACATTCAGACAAGCCTGCCATGGTGCCAAAGCAAAGTTAGACATCTAGCATGTCACCTAAAACTAGAACATGATGGCAGCCCAGACTGTTTAGCCCACATTTTTCAGACCTTTGAGTCAATGGAAAGAGGAAGGCCATTTTGGATCTGTGCATTTTGCCCAAATTTTGCCTAATCTTCTGTTAAAAAAGAAAAAAAAAAAAAAAAGAAAAAAGGAAAGGAAAGGAAAGGAAAGGAAAGGAAAGGAAAGGAAAGGAAAGGAAAGGAAAGGAAAGGAAAGGAAAGGAAAGGAAAGGAAAGGAAAGGAAAGGAAAGGAAAGGAAAGGAAAGGAAAGGAAAGGAAAGGAAAGGAAAGGAAAGGAAAGGAAAGGAAAGGAAAGGAAAGGAAAGGAAAGGAAAGGAAAGGAAAGGAAAGGAAAGGAAAGGAAAGGAAAGGAAAGGAAAGGAAAGGAAAGGAAAGGAAAGGAAAGGAAAGGAAAGGAAAGGAAAGGAAAGGAAAGGAAAGGAAAGGAAAGGAAAGGGAAGGAAAGGGAAGGGAAGGGAAGGGGAAGGGGAAGGGGAAGGGGAAGGGGAAGGGGAAGGGGAAGGGGAAGGGGAAGGGGAGGGGAAGGGGAGGGGGGAAGGGAAGGGAAAGGGAAAGGGAAGGGAAAGGGAAAGGGAAAGGGAAAGGGAAAGGGAAAGGGAAAGGGAAAGGGAAAGGGAAAGGGAAAGGAAGAAAAAAGATCCTATGCTTTCCTGACAAAACAGATCTCAACCTTAACAAAAGATTCAAGTAATTCCAAATTGTGGATTCGCTCAAACACATTAAATAGGAATGCATAATGCATGCCATGATATGTTCCTACACTATTTACTTGGCAGCCTATATTGAACATACCTTATGCAAACCTGCACTACTCAGCATTGCTTGCCAAAGCCGTGTGTGTGTGTGTGTGTGTGTGTGTGTGTGTGTGTGCGTGTTGATAAATGCAGTGGATTGACCTTAGCTGGCTGCCAGACCCCCACCCAGCCGCTCTCTCACTATTCCTCCTCAATGGGACAATAAGAAAATACAATGAAAAAGCTCGGGGGTCAACATAAAGACAGGGAGATCACTCAACAATTACTGCCATGGGCAAAACAGCCTCAACTTGGGGAAGATTAATTTAATTTATTGCCAAATAAAAATAGAGTAGGATGGTGAGAAACAAAGATAAAACTAAAAAAAACCTTCCCCCTAGCCCCCTCCCTTCATTCTAGGCTCCACTTCACTCCTTCATTCCCAACTTCTCTGCCTCCCCTCAGCCCCCAAGTGCTGCAGGGGGAGGGGGAATGGAGGTTGTGGTCAGTCCATCACACTTTCTCTCTGCCACTCCTTCATCCTCACACTTTTCCTCTGCTCCAGCATGGGGTTCTACAAGGGCTGCAGGGGCACAACCTGCTTCACCACGGTCTTCTGCATGGGCTGAATGGGTGATATCTGCTCCGGCACCTGGAACACCTCCTCCTCATCCTTTTTCTTTGGCCTCGGTGTCTGCGGGGCTGTTTCTCTCACTTTTTTTTCCTCACTCCTCATTGCCATACATCATTTTTGAGCTTTCTTAAATATGTTTTCCCTGAGGCACCACCATCTTGGCTGTGGGGCTCAGCCATGCCCTGAGGTCGGTCGGTCAGAGATGGCTGGAACTGGCTGTGTCTGGCTCAGGGCAGCCCCGGCCTCTCCTCACAGAGGCCACCCAGCAGCCACCCACTGCCAGTGCCTGGGCATCATCCCCCCGTACAACAAACAACTCCACTGTAGCAGTTGCTGGGCAGGAAACTGGGCAATTTGGCAAATGAATTGGAAAAAAAAAAAGCACTTTTCAGAAAAGCATGAGACCTGAACTTGACACTGTATTTGATCCTCTTCACTCTAAAGGTGAGAAATATGTCCTCTCTCATTTCCATAAATGAAAGGAAAATGGCCGAAAGAAGAGGAATTAGAAATGATATATCTTGAAACAGGTACCAAAAGCTGTACCACCATATACTCACACATTGAGAAGCTGAAGAATGTAGCAGTTGACCATATTTAGATAGACACAGTTTCATGGCTTCATGTTCTGCTATTATATTTAAGAGTACTACATCCATCTTTGGAGTACTTAGCACAAGAAGGACATGGACCTGTTGGAGCGGGTCCAGAGGAGGGCCATGAAGATGATGAGAGGGCTGGAGCACCTCTCCTATGAAGACAGGCTGAGAGAGTTGGGGCTGTTCAGCCTGGAGAAGAGAAGGCTCCAGGGAGACCTTATAGCGGCCTTCCAGTATCTGAAGGGGGCCTACAACAAAGCTGGAGAGGGACTTTTTACAATGGCATGCAGTGATAGGAAGAGGGGTGATTGCTTCAAACTGGAAGAGCGTAGATTTAGATTAGATATCAGGAAGAAATTTTTCACTATGAGGATGGTGAGGCTCTGGAACAGGTTGCCCAGGGAAGTTGTTGAGGCCTCATCCCTGGAAGTGTTCAAGGCCAGGCTGGATGGGGCTTTGAGCAGCCTGGTCTAGTGGGAGGTGTCCCTGCCCATGGCAGGGGGGTTGGAACTAGATGACCTTCAAGGTCCCTTCCAACTCTAACCATTCTATGATTCTATGATTCTTGACAGAAACAAGTTCTTCCACTGTTTGCCACACATCTGCCAGTGTATCATAAACCTTAAAATAAAGACACTAACAGTATATTAGCAAGTGTATGTCCAGCAATGTGTATCAATTTTATTTTTTCTTTCCAATTTGCACTTGAGAAGTAATGCCCTGGTAAATGAAAGGAGCAGATCATACCCTAACACTAACAAAAGTGCAACACCCTCTCCCCCTGCAGCACTTGGGGGCTGAGGGGAGGCAGAGAAGTTGGGAATGAAGGAGTGAAGTGGAGCCTAGAATGAAGGGAGGGGGCTAGGGGGAAGGTTTTTTTAGTTTTATCTTTGTTTCTCACCATCCTACTCTATTTTTATTTGGCAATAAATTAAATGTGTGCATAACTATGGATGTATTACTGACACTGTTAATATTCTGTGTGTTGTTTGAAGCCCTTTTCCTACACACTTAAAGCAAGATCAATTGCACAGGAAAAGGACACTGATTTTGAGCAGAATTCTGCAGCACAGACCTTACAACAGGGATTCTGACATATATGAGATGCTCCAGGATGTATTTACCACTATTGTTATGTTAAATATTGTAGCAGAGATTTTGTTGTTATTTGGAAAACACCAATTTTAGTTATAAAATCTGCAAAACAGCATGGGTATTTATGATGGTAATATATAGTGTGTGGTATAGAGGATGACTACAGAAATAAGGGTGATACTTCAGATCTCAGTAAGTGCAAGCTAGTGAATATATAGCAAGGATGGATCACACAAGAAAAGATGGGAAGAGCCGTCAAACCACTAGGTATATTTAGGTAGGAAAAAAAGCCCCCTATTTAATGAAAACAACTTTTCATTAGTTACAAACAAGCCATAAACACTTGCTTTGTTGATTTTCACTTTGTTTTCAAAGTGCTCCACTGTCTTTTCTGATGAACGAAGCCCAGTTTAGCCTCAGAATAAAATATTTTGATAGAAGCAAGGAGCTTTTCCACTTTGAAACAATGGGGAAGTGAAATATAACACTAGAGGAATCTGAATTAGATGGAGGTCACGACTGCAGTACGCTTACTCTGTGCTACATTTACAAAAAAAAAGACTGACTTATAAAAACGTGCCACACTATTATACAAGCACCACGTTTTTTCAGTGCTACAGCTGGATGCATATCTTTGAATGGAGAGAAATGGAAGACGATGGTGTTCAACTGTATGTTAGGTTAGATATCAAACCTTCCTTTAAAACATAACGATATTAGAATACAGACATGTATATGATGAGGACTTTAAATCCCATTAGTGTTCAGCAGTTTCCACAAATCAGTTTCTATCGATCTTGTGAAGTAATTTAAATTGATCAATTTATCAAGTAATTTAAATTCAGCAAAGTAACGATGGCAGAGACATATGTCAAAATCATAGAATCATAGAATCATAGAACCATAGGGTTGGAAGGGACCTCAGGAGATCATCTAGTCCAACCCCCCTGCCAGAGCAGGGTCACCTAGAGCAGGTTACACAGGAACACGTCCAGGCGGGTTTTGAATGTCTCCAGAGATGGAGACTCCACCACCTCTCTGGGCAGCCTGTTCCAGTGCTCTGCCACCCTCAGGGTAAAGAAGTTCCTCCTCATGTTTAGGTGGAACTTCTTGTGCTCCAGTTTGTGCCCATTGCCTCTTGTCCTGTCACTGGGCACTACTGAAAAGAGCCTGGTCCCATCCTCCTGACACCCACCCTTTAAGTATTTATAAGTGTTGATAAGATCCCCCCTCAGCCGTCTTTTTTCCAGACTGAAGAGACCCAAATCCCTCAGCCTTTCCTCATAAGAGAGGTGTTCCAGTCCCCTAATCATCTTGGTAGCCCTCTGCTGCACCCTTTCCAGCAGTTCCCTGTCCTTCTGGAACCGGGGAGCCCAGAACTGGACACAGTACTCCAGGTGTGGCCTCACCAAGGCAGAGTAGAGGGGGAGGATGACCTCCCTTGACCTGCTGGCCACACTCTTTTTGATGCACCCCAGGATGCCATTGGCCTTCTTGGCCACAAGGGCACATTGCTGGCTCATAGTCATCCTGTTGTCCACCAGGACTCCCAGATCTCTTTCCACAGAGCTGCTCTCCAGCAGGTCAGCCCCCAACCTGTACTGGTGCATGGGGTTGTTCCTCCCCAGGTGCAGCACCCTACACTTGCCCTTGTTGAATTTCATAAGGTTTCTCTCTGCCCAGATCTCCAACCTGTCCAGGTCTCTCTGTATGGCAGCACAGCCCTCCGGTGTGTCAGCCGCCCCCCCCAGCTTTGTGTCATCAGCAAACTTGCTGAGGGTGAAAGCTTCAGGCAGAACTCTACAATTTTATTCCAAAGTCTGCTTTGCTGAAAATTACGTATTTTGTTTTCTACTTTTTTTTTTAACAAGTATGAAAGAACTATACGGCATGTTGCTCACTTGGGGTTTGTCTTTTACAAATTGGTAATGAGAATGCACGATTGCTGAAAGTTGAAGGAGTACTAGGCTGAGTCCAGTTAGACAGTTTGGTGATAAAACCAGTATAATTAATTTTCCCATGACATCAAATTTAGGTTGTATCTGTGCAATCTCTAACACAAGGCTCATTTTCCCTCCACTGTTTATCATCAATATGTCCATTTCTCTCAAGAACAAGAGTGCATACAGTTGATATATAGCTTTGCGACCAGCTGCTTCAAGAACCTCTGGGCTATCACTCTGTTGGCCTCAATTTTTATCATCCTGTCCTGAGGAATTTCATCCAGGCTTTGAAATTGTATAAGGAGCAATTCATTCACTTTTGCTTTGACCAAGTATCTGTGAAATAGACGTGTACTGTTTTGTGCAGTCCGTTTTACCAGCATACAGTGGTAGTGAATGCCTTGCATGACAATGTTCATCAGCGATGAGATGAAGCCAGTGCCCACATCCTACCCTGGAAGAAGACCACCATGAACATAATAGGTTTCTGCCTTGTCCATGATGCCCATACGTGGGTCCTATCCCACCACAGCTACTGATTCAAAGATGTTTGGCTCCTCAGTAAGAATATTCCACTGATGCACCCACTTCTAAGTCATTTCACAGAATAGTTTATGTTGGGACATGCAGCCCTCTTCCCCAAGCCTGTATCACCGCAAGGGGTTGTTGTGACCCAAGTGGAGGACCTGGCACTTGGCCTTGTTGAACCTCATACCATTGGCCTCAGCCCATCAATCCAGCCTGTCCAGATCCTTCTGTAGAGCTTTCCTACCCTCAAGCAGATTGACACTCCCACCCAACTTGGTGTCATCTGCAAACTTAGTGAGGGTGCACTCGATCCCCTTGTCAGGATTGTTAATAAAGGTATTAAAGAGAACAGGTCCCAATACTGAGCACTGGGGAACACCATTTGTGACTGACTGCCAACTGGATTTAACTCCATTCACCACCACTCTTTGGGCCCAGCCATCCAATCAGTTTTTTACCCAGCGAAACATACACCTACCCAAGCCATGAGCAGCCAGGACTTGTGGTCCTCTTTTTTGCACTACTTCCTCCTCTTAAGATACTGAAGTCTTACCATCTCAATGGTGCTCCTGACTCACACTTCCCTGACACATTCTTCTTTCTTTGTTATTATCAAGTCCAGTAGAGCACCTTTCCTTGTTAGCTCCTCAATCACCTATGCCAGGAAGTTGTCGAAAATATACACCAGAAATCTCCTAGATTGCTTGTTCACTGCTGAGTTGTCCTTCCAGCAGACACCACGGTGGTTATAATTTCCCCATGATGTGTGTCCCTTCCAAATCAACATCTGAAGCAAGAAAACATTGACAGGCAGCACACCCACCTTGACTACTATCAGCAGGATAGAGTGTCCTCTGTCCACAAGTTCTCTGATATTTTACCTCTATTTTTGAAGAAAGTCTTCCCATAGGAGATTCCACCTATTCTCTCCAGCTGAGATTTTTCACCCTCTTTACCCCTTGAAAAATGAAACTATGATCTTGCCCCCTCATCACCATAAAAATGAAGGTTTTTGACATCCTGAAAAGACAATGGCACTGGCCGCATCAGTCTGGCAGCGCTCTGACAAATGCTCTGAAAAGCGTCAATGACATCTTCAGTGGTCACAGCATTCTGCACACTTGCTTCCAGAAAGCAAAGGAAGAAACATTATGCCTAGAGGAAGAAGGTGAAAACAGCCCAGGCAGAACAAGTAAGAAAGCATGAACAGGGACAGGCTCAACAAGGACATTTGTCCCTTGCAGTCCTAACAGATCCTGTAGCAGAGCCCTAGCAGCAGCAGCACAACACTACTCAAGAGCTGGTATGCCGGATGACAAAAGAACAGTGTCACGCATTTTGCCATGGAAACAAGGCATAAAAACAAGCAGAAGGTGTCTGCTTTTAAAGAAAACAGCATAGGTAGAGAGACAGGTCAAAAGCGAAGAGAAAAAGTAGTGTCACATATAATCTCAAAAATGACAGGAATAGCTAAAGAAGAGGAAAATGCAACGCATCTGAGCTATTGTGTCTTTCAGATCACATGTGGTCTCTGCCCATAGAGACTGTTGTCTGTCCTTGGTGGGGGCTCTTCTCTGAAAAGCACCAATGTCTACATCCTCCCCATGGAAGCAGCATACTCTGGCCTGGCAGCGGGATCCTGGTGCTGGGTACTCCGCTGATCTCCTGTTACCAACTGCCCAGCCTTCCTGCCCTCCCCTATGGTGACAGAGCCTTCTTTCCGATGATGGATTCTCCCTGCTTGATTGCAATGAAATGCTTTAAAAAAGCTACAACTTACTTCACCTGCAATGTACACTGCATTCTTGATAAGCTATAGGATGTTGCTGACAGTGAAACGTGGCAGTGCCCTGGCTCCTATGCCACTGTTGTAACCTAAGCCTGTAACGAGTAGAGGGTCAACAGAGTGTGGGGGACCTGTATATCTTACCCAGAACCCCAATTCACTGCCCTCACCCTTACTCACACTCCTTTTCTCCCCATCCCTTTGCATGTTATTTTAGAGATAATCCTCCTTCGGAGTTAAATTTTCCTTTTTTTCTTTCCCAGTGAGAAAATGCAAGCCAGTAATCCACCACACACACTACACGGGCACACATACGTACTTATATATACACAAAGTGGTTTGGCTGTTTGATGCCAAAAGTAAGGGAACTGTTAATCATTCTGTCTCCCTGCTGCCTCCCTGACTGCTAGTGGCAATAGTACCAAAGTTTGGGAGGAGCTGGCTGAGCTAGGCCAGCTGTCCATACTGGGGACATCTCTGAGGCACAAAACCCTGCGTCCAGCACTGTCAGTGCTTCTCTTTTCTGCCCATGCCAAGGGCACCTGGAGCCTGGTGCTACAGCGGGCTCTCCTACGAAGGGAGAGTGCTGATCCGCCAAGGTAATCGTAGCAATCATGATGAAGGAGCAGGAGCGTGTGTAGAAGCACAGAAGAGAGGGAAGTCTGGGGTTCAAATACGGAAAGTTGTTCCTGCCCTCAAGTGGCTTTTTTTTTTGCTGCAGTATTGGAGAACTCCATCAGAATGATGCCATCTGCATGTTTCTGCACTGTGCAAATGCTGGAAGAAGTTGTCAACACAGCAGCAGGTGAATCACAGACAAATTTAGTGAGCTATCTGGAAGAGCCAGCTAGATATTTGTCTAAAATTACTTATTTCCAATCAGATAAAGTATACCTAGAATGTCTGCAATAGAGAAATTTACTGTGCAGTTTAAATATAAACAATATGGATAATAAACCAAAACAGTCACAAATTATGCAATGATGTGTCATCTGCTTAATTTGTAAAATAATAAGTGATTAGGTTATTCTATAACAATTGCCAATTTCACTCTAGTACATACAGTAAATTAGGCTGTGAAACTATGTTTTCACATAATGAATTCACCTTATCCGTAGAGATTTTCTTTCTTGTTAACCAGGGTTTTGATTTTCAGTCTATGCCATTTCATAAAAGTGAATAGAATAGAATAGAATAGAATAGAATAGAATAGAATAGAATAGAATAGAATAGAATAGGATTGAATTTTAGTTGGAAGGGACCTACAACAATCATCTAGTCCAACTGCCTGGCCAATTCAGGGTTGACCAAGTTAAAGAATGTTATTAAGGGCATTGTCCAAATGCCTCTTAAACACTGACAGGCTTGGGGCATCGACCACCTCTCTAGGAAGCCTGTTCCAGTGTTTGACCACCTTATCAGTAAATAAATGTTTTCCAATATCAAGTCTGAATTTCCCCATCTGTAAAATATTGTTTTAATATTTATTTAAAAATTAAAAAATCTTCAATGAATCACTTCCAAATAGCATATTTCTTATTTCTAAAATGAAATAAGAAATATGCTATTCGTGCTTAAAGTCACGAAATATGCTATTTTGTGCTTAAAGTCACGAAAAAATTAAGGTGGCAAGAGTAAATGTACATTATTTCCTTTTAAAAGTTTTAAAGTCCAAAAGCAGGACTCATGGGAATAATGCTAAGGCTATGAATCAAGAAAACAAAATATAAAGAAGCAAAATTAAGGTTAAAGCCCTTAACCATTTTGCTAAATGGTATGCAGCATTCATGGTCCACAAAATCAAATGATGAAAGGTTCCTCCACTAAATGAGGCAAAATATGATAAGCTAGTGGTAAAATAGTCATTAAATTTTACAATAAATGTATGTCCCTTCTGTGTACGTACTGTTGGGTGCACTGAAACACATGAAAATAACATTAGAAGACATTCATATGACATTGTTGTTTAGACGGACTGAATTGTTTTAGGGAAAATGTTTCTTGTTTTTCACCTTTACTCTGTTTTCCTGAATTTTCAGTTTTCATGGAAATGCTTATTTTTTTCTTCCATTCTTCTATTTTCCTGAATTTTTATTAGATGGATAACTTGTAGGGTTTTTAAGCAAAATCAGGGGTGGACATTGTAAATAATGCTTGGAAGTACGGCATTTCCCCTTACAGAAAAATACTGTAATTATGTCTCTGACTGTTATCAAATCAGTAACCACTTTTGGTTAACATTATACTGTCTATTTTTATATGCATATAGAATAGATATCAAAATCCATTTCAGGCGCGCTGAGTACAGCTCTTTGTGATAACTACAATTTAATTTTAAGTGATGAATTTCAGATCTCTTTCTTGACCTGTTTCATATAAAAGGTTTATAATAAGCACTTTCTAATATTAAAATTTCTTTAAAATAGAGTGACAAAATTAATTATTTTTTAACATACGTTCAAATAGCTTGTGATTGACTAATGCACTGTAAGTAAGCAATCAAAATGCTGTAGCTATGAAGCAGTAGACATAAAGCTGCTGTATTTATAGGCATATAATCAGGTAAGTAAATAAATTAGATTTTAGATACTAAGGAAGTGAGTTCACAGGATAGCTACTTCAAAGGATGCTGATCTCTTCCATCTCTGTAAGCGCGTTAACCTGTAAAGCTATAAAAGTTACCAAATATCCAGCCACAGCACTTCCCACAATCATAAATGCTGTTAATCTGGTCTTTTGTTGACAATGAAGCCTACTCCTTTAAAAAAAAAAAAAAAACAAAACAACAAACTCCTGCAATTATACTACTGCTTGCAGGTGTATGTTTTCTATGTATTTGAGATTATCCAAAGATGTTTCTCATCACCTTCTTTCCATTCCCTTTTAAAAAATTGGTTTAGTGCACTTCTACAGCACTTCAATTTCCATAATGGCATGGACTAAGGCTGTGTGACTTTCAGCTAGAGAAACCCTAGTAAAAAGTAGCTACATAAAACAGAACCTAGAAGGAACAGAAAAAAAACCCACAAATATTCTATTTATAATGTGTGAATATGTCCGTTCATGGGAATAGAAAATTTAAAGCATTACTGTATTACAGCAGTTCTGACTGCTTAAGTGTTTATAGCTGGTCATTCCAAGCAAAAATAATCAATAAGGAAATAAAACTCTAAATACAGTCTATTAACTTCTTCCTGCTAGCATTCCATGACACAAGAAAGATGCTGCTTTTATCTAGTCTTAATGACAGATTACAAAAAGAGCAAGAAAAAACTCTCTTTTCATACAATATAATTATGCATATTTTTTAGAAGACACATAACTTATATCTTCTTTTGGGATTAGACTAAGAGGAGTGAGAAGACTTAAGAACTTCAAGAATTTTGACATTTTCATTATCTCCAACTGTTTGGAAAATTGATGCGGTGAAAGTCCACATGGGTCAGAACACAGTGAAGACATAGTGCTTTTGAAAATCCCATTCCAAATTTTGGTAGGCTTATATCCCATACAAAAACACACACAAGAATTTTACCAAACCCACAGCACAAATTCCTCACTTACAAAAGTAGGAAATGCCAGGACTTGTCTGTGTGATTTTAATTTTTTCCTTTGCATTTCTGATTCCCACATTTTTGTATGCATATATGGCTTTTAATATCATGGTCACATACTTCATTTGCCTCCAGATCCTCAAATCCTCAGTGCACAGAATACACAATGAACAACTAATCAATATTCCTTTTCATCTCTTTTATTCAATGTTAATCCCAAACACCATTGATCTTTTGGGACTCAAAAACAATAGTTTCCTGTAAAGTTTGGAGGAAAGATTTAAGTCACAAAGCCTTGTGACTTTTCTCTTTCTCTTCTCTCCTGTTCCCTTCCCCTTCAGCTCTTGCCTCGGACCCATTTCACCTCCTCTCAGGTCCGCTGTTTGTTCCACTCCAATGGATTTCTCAGCTGCTGAGTTACCCAACGCGTGACAGCACAAGACTTCACACACCAAAACAAAACCATGGCTAAGAGAGACTCTCTCCTGCAGACACCTCCCTCAAACAGCTTGAATTTCAGCCGCCGAAGCGGTGTGCGCACAGGGGAAGGGCTGGAAACACACAGCTGAGGCTGGTGCCAGAGCAGGACTTGGGCAACCCAGGGCGAGATGTGCTTAAGCTCCACACTGTGAGTGACACAGGAACTTGCCCTTGCATGGCATGGGGCCGTGCCATTAACCCAGGCATAAAGGGAACAGAACATACTCTTATGCTGGGGACAGCAGCCTCCATCCACACCAAAACTTTGTAAATCTTGCTAAAGTCTCTCTTTGTCCTTCTGTTTTAATAATGACACCCAGTAGCTAGCATAACAGAACGGAGGTGACATGAAACAATTTAGTACAACTTGAAAACAAGTTTCCACAGGTTTTTAGTTAGTTTGCTTGTTTTTCCTTAAATAAGGCTTAAATGTGTTGCAAAGCTCTTATACATTTATTAGCCTGTTCAGTTGCCCTCAACGGGGATTTCCCCAGTTATAGGCAAGTGCAGCGACCAGCACGCGGCAAGTCAGGCTGAGCACAAAGAGGGGCATACCACGAAGCTACAAAGTCCTTTGTAGCAATAAGCATTTTTACCTGTTATCCAATGCTTAACAACTACATAATATTATCTTTTTCAGGTTATCTTAATAATGAATACTGTTCTTGTTTTGTATGATGCAGCTCTCTTACACCTCTATTACATTATATTTGCATGGGCATACACGCAGAAGTCTGCTAAAAAATTTCTGTTCCAACCCCTACCAGATAAAAAGCATAGGGTCCTGAGCATAAACAGTACATAAATGGACATATATAGACTTCAGGACCACAGAACTGAACTATCACTAAATATATGTGAACATATAAAATACGTGAATAGTTGCACAAGACACACATCTCCACTAGATTCTGCAGAACAGCGTAGAATAATGTCCAGGTACAGAGGTGATGAACAGGTGCTGCACTTCTTTGTCAGTCAGCGGAGCTGTGGGAGGCAGGAATTAAAGGTGTAAATGCGAAACAGGAAGAACAAAGGGAAAGAGAAATTCCATCTGGAGACAGCGTGGCACTGGTCTGCTGACCCAAGCAGAAAAGGGAACAAGTTGTAAATTACTAAAAAAAAGAGTTTTGTAAAAAGGAAGCTGTGTTATATAGGCATTAGTGCTCTTTCCACACCACGCAGAGCTTAAAGTATGAATATGTTAGATTTAAATATAGTTACCCATGCAATGTTAGAAAAAAATCCTTTACATACAGTTATTTACACATACATGATTAGATAGACAAATACATGTATCACTAACCAGGATACTCTGTTGATTCTCATATTAATATTTGCATATGTATATATCATACTTCCAAACATTTAAGATTCTTTTTTTCACTGTTTGCTCCTTTAAAACTGATAAAAGTACTTAGTGTGATGAAATTCACTTTTAGAACTGCAGAGACTGCTGCATGCCTAAGCGAGCCATGATTTGCTGGCTCATAATTATCTTTTCTGTGTCTGTTAGAATCACTGATGCATTAATTGCTTATGAAAATTTGAAACAGTTTATGAGTCACTCTGAAGATAAAATAAATAAATATTAGTGAGCCAATTTCAACAGAATTCGTGTCCTCTGCCCCTTAAAGCTGAAAAACTGTACTTAACTACCAGAATTAGGTCTTGGTACCTAATGTATGGCTAAATATGAGATATACTCAAGCCATATTCAGCAAATCAGAACTGACTGACTAGATCACCATGCTTCAAGGGACTGATGCATCATAGTCTTGTTTGACCAAATTATACATCAAAGAGAGAAAGGACCAGTCAGTTATAGCATAGAGATTAAATGAAAGGTATATCTAAATGCACAGATCTGATGCAGATTCAGTGAAAAATTAAATATTTCATTGTTAAAGTTTGGAAGTGATTCTATATGAGAAGATCTTAACACAACAGAAGTAAACACTTGACCTTCAGACAAACGCGTTGGCACAAAATAACATCAAATAAGAAATCTTAGTATCCTTACATCGTATAAGAGAAAGGGAAACAGAAGGCATAGAGTTTTCATGAATATCAAAATAAAGCATTTTATTTTGGATCAACCTGAAGTTTTCATTAAGCCAAAAGACTGGGTGAAGAGCTCTTCTCCCATCTAATTTTTTACTCAAGTTGAGTAAAATATACTATTTTGGAGAGTAAAAACTTTCATTTCAAAAACATGAGTGTGCTGAGAGACTTTTAAGTCTGGACCAATGCCAGTTCACTGTTGAAAATCCAAGTCTAAAACTGTTCAATGACCAGGAGGAAACAGAAGTCCTTCCCTTAAACCTTTACTTTATTATTCTAGCTTGTTCCTGCAAATTGTAGGAAAAAAAGATCCCTCAAAATCTGAGGAGGAACAGGGAATATCCCTGAAAGGGAACTGTAGCTCTGAAACATTAAGAATTAGACAGGCATCAGTGAACCACCTTTGAGCCAAACTGTTAGTGAAAAACCTTTAAAAAAAAAAAAAAAAAATCACAGTTTTTCTCAAGGAAGTTCAGCAGCAGAAGATTCTGCCTAATGTAGCTGGCCGCTATAAAGCAGATAAAATGGGAAATTCATAGAAAAGGGTAATTTCCCTGTTACTCACTGACTGCAAGCAGGATGAAGAACCCATTTTAATAGACTGAGGGTAAAACCAAAGGCATCTCCCCAGATCAAGATATTTGACCCAGCTTTAAACCAGAATATGTCACTGTCAGTGAAGTCTACATGTAAGAATACATAGAAAAATATAATTGCATAAGGTATCGTGGATTAAATATAACATAGGAAGAAATAAAATTTTGCTACTTACATCACCTTCATAAATTTGCAGATATACTAATTTCTTTCCAATGTGTAGCTAAATAACGTGTATTTTCCCCAACGGTATCTTAACATTATTCACTTCATGCATTCACAGCTAACACAGCTCTCACATAACTTGCTTTTTCTTTTAAGTATAGGAAAGGAAGGATTTAGTTCATGTTACAAATGAACTGTTCTACTTTCTCTGAAACCTACACAATTATACAAATAATATATGCAAAGTCATAGGTTCTTCAAGATAGGCCACTGGTATCTAAAAGAAGGATTAAATTTATCTTTATGTGCATATAAGATAACAATGAAGTGATTAAGCAATTTACTTATGTTCATGAAAAACATTTTTTGTGTTCCTAAAAATTATTCCCCGTATGTCCTATAAGAAATTTCCAATCTGCAAACAAATACTATTGCCGAGATTTAACACTCTCATTTACACAAATGTCAGATTATTATTCAGTTCCGGTTTTACAGAATATTTGTGGATTTAGTTTTTCACCAGATAATTTACTTCCCTCCTGTTAATATTTTAAGCTTCGAAACTTAATGACATATTCCATTGTTCACCCTTATTCAGTAGAACTTAACAGACGCAGTTGTAAAGTTAAACCTAGAGCTATTCAGTGCATCTACTGAAAATGTTAACTTCTAAATAAACAGGGTGAAGGAATAGAAGTTTCCATTGGATTGTGCAACAAAAATTCTCACTCAGCAAAATTGTGAAAAAAAGCTGTGATTTCATGGGAAATGGGAAAAGATAAATTCCACAGAACAATTATTTTCATTTTGAAAAGCCTTTACTGTAAATGCTGCCAAAATGTTAAATCTCCACTTGATGTTAAACTTGTGAATAGGATATGGGAAATCAGCAGGTCATGCACATGATTAAAATAAAAACTGGTAGTGCTGGAAAAATGCATTGTTGGATAAAGCTGAGCTTTATATAGTTTATATAAACTTCATACAGTTTCTATTTTTTATATAAACAAATGTGTTTATCGCCATAAAAATGGCCAAACAAATATTAATTATCAGTGTTACTTTACTTGGTGTCATGTTTGCACCAAGCGTGGTGGATAAAAGCAGCTTCTTACCTGCTCAGATAATTCTGGTCCATTGATACGAGCCTGTACAAGAGCATCATTAACAAGTGAATGAAAGTTTAGAAGCACGTGCTCTATGTCGTAGGTCCCACTCATAGCGCTCGAGAGCTCCTCCATGGACTGAATATATCCCCGCCAATGAAGATCAACTTCTGCCATGTTAGCTAAGCAGCCTCGGATGACATTGAGGCAGTAGCCCATGCAGGGCTTACTTAACGTCAGCCCTTGGCAATGGGGGCAGTACTGCATTCTCAGCAAAGCTCTGCTGCAGTCTTTCGAGAAATGCAGATGATCTGTTGTGTTGATCACTTCAATCCCCAAATTCAGAGCCTGCAAGAAAGTCCGGCTGGGTAACAGTGATCTTCCCATTTGTCCTATGGCCTTTTTGGGAACGTTACCGAAGGGCCTGATGTCTCTTCTCGCCATTCGGAGGCACTCCGCATATTCCACGGAAATGTCAGTGGGGCCAGGGTTAATCACGTGGTTGTAGACTACCGGAAACAGGGTGTCAAAAAATCTGTTGACAAATTCCTCTGTGCTAACATCTGTGCCAAATATGAAGAGTCCAACATCTGTAAAAAGCTCCTGGACATGTGTAGTAGCCTCGGCAGCCATGTTTCTATATGCATTGCAGAAAAGTGTGCTTGTAAAATTCTCAGCCAGTCTGATAAGCGTTTCAAAGGTTTCTGTAATAAAAAAAATAAAAACTTCATTATTTTTAAGGTTTTAAACCCACAAAATTAGAGTAAGAATTAGCACAATAACACCAGGACAACTTACATTTATCCAGAATGCATTTTTGCATTAGAATTTACAAAGAGACAAACTTCTCACAAACTGTGACAACTGCATTTTGTTTATAGGCAAACACCTTACAGGTCACGTTACAACACAATTAATAATCCATGTTTTCTTGGCAGGATATATTAAACCAGTCTAAAAAAATATAAACGGAAATCGATTGTAAGCTGAGTTATTAAGTTACAAAATACAACAAAGCCCTTTTGTATACCTGTCTAGGTATATACATACATAAGCTCTCATCTCACAACTCCTTCTGCAAGGTGCAATAGAAAGTGAAATGCTCTCAGTCTCTCCACTTCAAGCCATTCCTATTACCATCCTAATGGATGGGCAAAAGTAACATTAAATAATTGAAACAACTCTTCCATTCCACTAAAACTCAGCTTTTAAAAGATCAAACAGTTTTGTCTTCTTGTCTTCCAAAGGAAGGAGCTGTACCAAACGCACACGAGAATGTGCTTTTAAACAATGCTGTTTGGTCCAGCAATTGCTACGGTCAAGCAAAGTGATGGAACGTGCAGAATTGCTCTCCTCGGGCATGGTGATGGATACACCCTCTCTAACCCTCAAGAACCGCATAACCGGTAAAGCCTGAATGGATAAACTTACATTTAGCTTCATGTGTTATGCGGCAATCCTTAAGCACACTAAGTAATTTTTAATAAAAGTTAGAGTATACTGGAGAAGTATTCACTCCAGACTTGATCTATGATTTGCAGGTAAGGAAAAATGCTGGTTTTCAAAACAGAAAAACTGTTCGCATTGAGGGATTTCCTTGATCTGCCTGAGAAACTTGCATTTCACAGATGGCAAAGGAGCAATAAATATATCAAAAGGAAACCTACCTTAGAGTCGAGGAAAAAAATACATAGAAACACGTATTACAAGTATTAACCCATGTTATCCACTGCATGGCTATGACACAGTAACTTTCTTTTATTCATTCAAAATTTACAAGTTCTCGTGTATTTGTTTTTTCACATTTACTTTTTTTAATGTGACTCTATTGAAATAAAGTTAGGAAAAGCATAAAATACACTTAATAATGTCCAGGCAGTAATGTCAAAGATAGGCAGAATCAAACAGTGTCAAACTATGTCAGGCAATTACTGAACTACTGAAGCAATCTGAAGTCTGACGTTAAGTCACTGACTGAGAGGAATAGTAAAACACTCAGAATAATTTTCATACAATAACCAAGACTGGCTATCACATATTTAATATATATCTATGCATAAGAATAAATGTCTTATATTCTGACAAAAAGCTTGTTTAGGTCAGTGAAATGATTATCACTGACTTCAGTGGGTTTGAAATTGCACACCTTGTGAAAAGATCCCAGACAAGACAAATTAAACTAATCTCTTTATATGTCCTATGCATTCTTTGTTTTCTCCGATAAAAATGAGATAGATGCTTATAAATCAGTCATTACCTCTATTCCTCTGCTATCTATTAACTCTTAGTTTCATATTTCACACCACCCTTAAGACTGATTTTGCTCTCTCTTTTCCACTACTGTAATATTCACATAAGTAAGAAAAAAAGTGTTGACTGCCCACAGTAAAGAGTAGGAAAGTGTATCCCATTTGTCTTTTTTTTTCTTTTTTTTTCTTTTTCTTTTTCATTACTATGGCACATACATATGTGCACTTCTGCCGGAGTGAATTTCACTATAAGCATCCATACGTGCCAAATATCACAGTGATTCAGCAAAGGGTTTGATCTGTTTCAAAAGTCAGACTCCTAAAGCCAGGACCCTGCATGGAGCCAGGCTCCCACCAACAGAGCCCCATTCAATACAGCAAAGCCTCTTCCGTTTAGTCCCACGAGTTGACACGCAGAAGTGAGAGACGGGTAACTCTGTAGACCGCAGCTGCCCGCATCACCACCAGCCCTGTGACTCTTCTCACCCCCAGCACTGCACGCCAGATCGTACCTGAGACACCTGCCCTGCACCTCGTGTGAGCGTGTGTATGGGAGACCCACGTCCTGGAGCAGCAGGTGAGACTCAACATATCAGACAAGGCACATTAGGTTGATCAAGATGCCCACTTTAAGGCGACTGAACCAAGGATGAGATCTCCACCAGCTATAAAGGCAGTTCAGACACCTCGCTCACATGGAGGTACGTATACATGGACAGCTAAATTACAGCCCTAAATATCCTACTGTACGTTATCTCTCATTTTTATTGGAGGGAACAAGGAACACAAAGAAAGTAACATCCTAATGTGGAGGCTTTATTTAGTTGCCTAAGAGTGTTTAGTATCATTTCCAATGTTAGAAGCCGTTTATCTGCCTGTTCAGAAGGGCATGGGTATCCTGCAGGTCCTGTGTCACATCTGCAGGCTTTGTGTGGATGTTTTGCATTTAAAATGGTACTAGATGGCTGTGCCTAGACAAGTGAACTAAATTCTAGATACCCAGCTGTCACTGACTCAAGAACACTTCATATAATAGCTTGGAGTAGCCAGAATTTGTGAATTTAAGTCAAATTGATTCTTGGTTTAGATGGTTTAAAATAATAAAGCGTGATGAATATTAAAGTCTCCTAGGAAAATGGCTATTTTTGTAACTGTAGATTCAGTCTTTTACACAAATTTTGCCAATGCTTCAGATGAAATTTGTTAAAGTGGGTAATGTTAGCAAAATAATGATGTTATAATATTCTCTTTAGAATGACATGAATAAGGTTTTTATGACCCTTCTCAATTTTTTATTATTACTTTTTCCTAGATGAAAACATAAAGTATGTGATCTAAAATGTCTGTTACAATCCATGGCTGCAGTATCCTGTTACCAAGAGCACGAATACGATGAAAGAATAAATCATGCTGCACGTGGATAATCAATAGATTTTACAATGTGGTCTAAACAATAACAAACCTTCAAGATTGAATTACATTGCTAGTGCCCCAGCAACCTACAGATGAATGGGTACAATAATCAACTGCAGGATTTATTGACTATTTGTGCTTTTCTAAACAGCATATGATAATACTGACCAGTTGTGTTTACAATTCTGCATCATGCTGTTTAATTGTCATTTCGGGATTTCTTACAAAATTTGTTAATCGGGTTTATTCCACTGGCATGTTTCCTACTTTATAACTGCCAAAGCTGTTCCAGAAATTTGTTTTGCTCTTAAGACGGCTTGAAGAATGACAGACAGCAAAGCAGACCTATGTTTATTTTCAATACTGAAGAGCTCTTGTGAACACCTTATGATGGCAATCTACGTCGTTTACAACACTTTCAGAGACGTCAGAGACCAATCAAGTTATGCTGGTTCAATAGTGCAAGTGTATCATAGATTTACCAATGTGTTTCTCTACCTTTTAAGCCTAGGGGCCCAGACTAACATCATCAGTCTTAATTATTCAGCCACATAAAAGCAGCAGTGAGTTTTCAATCAGTATAAATCCAATACATATAAAAGACATCTTAAATATAATGAAGATGAGACAGACAAGCTCCTTTTACTGTTATTAAATGATTTTTTAATCTTCAGGCTTAGTGCCTGTTATTTCCACCGTCTATGAGACCTTCGTAGTAACCACTGTACAATATCCTATAGATGCCTTCTGCAGCACCACTGTGAATAATGTCTAACATTTACCATGGGTGGCATGTCAACCTTATTCTTCTTTGGCTACACTTAAAATTATGATTTGTACACTCCTAAGTGAAAAATCAGGGCTGTCAATATATTAAACCATTAATTTTTTGAAAGAACGGTAATATCTCTCTTCCTGGTTTTGCTAAGAAGGAACAAAACACAAGGCAAGGGAAAAAAAATATAATGAGCATCCTTTTGTTTTATGTATTGTATTTATTCAGGTGATTCTTCATATCAGTATGCATTTTTTGTTGATAATAGTGTATTTAACAAAGTGATCACAAAGTGATGTAAAATAACTATCAGGCCATTGCTTTAAAAGATTTGCAATCTTTCATTCACTTCCTTTAACCTTTATGTTCCTGAAAGCCACAGGAATTATAAGGACACTACAATGTAGTAATCAGTCCAGTGGATTACAGGCTTTAAAAGGGGACTCAAAAGTATACACATGCCTTGTTTACTAGAACAACTCACAAAAAGAACACAAAATAAATCTTGGGTTTTTATTCCTGGACATTAATCAAATTTAATGGAAATATTGCACTGAAAGAAACAGAATTTGGATCGGCTTTTAAACCAGCCCTGCAATTCTCATCCTTAAGAGTTTCAGCGAAATGTCTTTCTACTACAGGCACCTTAGAAAGTTAATTTAAAACAAATTTATATGTAATCGCATTGTTATAAAAGCAACTCCATTTTCTTAAGTTTACTCTTTCTTCATACAGATAAATGTTCTATACAAGCTGCTGAGTGAGAAAATGCATGGTCTAAATTCTGAGTATTAAATTTTGAAACATCTATAGTACTTAACACAAGGATAGTCTAATAAATTAAAAATCCACTATTAGTAGAGAGCCAACAACTTGTGAAGTCATATAATTCAGTATTAATCGCCAGCCTACATTACATATTATAAATTAATTCACACTTAGTCAGGCTAAGATATAGAACTCAATAAATTATAACCAGACAGGTTAAAATCCAGCCTTGAACTATGGACAAAGCATTTAGCAGGAATGCCTTTCACAGTCTAGAGGGCATCCAAAACTGATGAACCTGGATCACCTTAAGTATCATCCCATAATATACAGGAATCCAGGTAACTAAATCCAAGCAAAAGCTGAAAAACCTAATAATACTATGAATTTATTATGACTTGAAAAATGCTATGGGAAAGTATGAGCCTGTTGCCATTGCTGTTAATATTCAGTGATCTCATATGTTTTCCTCCTGTTTATGAGCAGTGCAAATAATATAAAAGCATCAAACTCTCTCTATAAAAGATTTATAGTTCAATGAAGCGTATCTTGCATACATTGCCCTATTGGAGTCAAGGGGAATGTCTCCGGTACAGTTTACAGGCTAGCAAACAAAAAGCATTCAAAAATTATGGAAAAGAATAATTATGGTAAAGAAATTAATCCACCCACCCAGTATCACACACATAACATCTTTGTTTAAAAGACATCAAATAGAGAAATACGTATAGGTGGGAAATTCAGTGTAATTATCCCTAACTACAAAGTAATACACAGTGCGAGATACACTGTGAAATCCCCTAATCATTTATCATATCAGAAAAAAGAGCTGGAGGAATAAAGTCTTCAAGACATATAAATGAATTATAAGGAATGAACTCATTAGGGCATTGCCTGTGAAGGTTATATGGGAAAGAGATCAAAAGGCTAAGTGCCAGCAGAAGATACTTCAGACTCGCTAGAACTGCTCCTCATTAACACGTACTTCAAATTAATCCATTTCATAGATTATAAATTCACCACTGAAGTCAGTAAGCAAACTGGTAGAACAGAGTAAACCTGTAACCCAACCGACTTTGCGTTGCCAAGTGTTACTGATACACCTTAGGCTTTACAGCCACAACTACTCATAACAGACTTCAGAATTTGTCAGGTCTTGTTTGGTCTTGAATTTATTTTAGCTCTACTTGAAACAAAATATTTAAGAAACTTGAATTAGAATCAGCTGACCATTGCCTAAGTTGTCCTGTGTTCAATGGCAAATTACTCAGATAGTCAGATGACAGGCGTTTCTTGCATATCCTGTGATTTTGAGTTTGGCTTAGTTTATTTTTTAAGTTGTAGAGTTTGGGGTTTGGTTTTTCTTTTAGCTTTGTGCAATGGCATAACTCTCACCCTTTAAAAAATTACATAGAGGACTGAAAAAAAAATAAAGTAACCATGGTGTAATTAAACCCAGGGATCCAGGGGGTAGGTAAGAGTATACAGGACTGAAACAAATACAAAACAGGATTGAAATAAATATAATTAACCCTGAGAGGGCCCAAGGCCATCATGGAAGAAAGCTTCACCAGCAGCATCGTACGCCTCCCAGTGGAGAGCACAGGAGTGATGGTTGGTCTGAGCAATGCACAGGAGGTGTGAGCACAGCACCAGAGAAAAGCACAGACATTAGGAAGTCAGTGTATGGCAGTTTTAGTTGGAATATTAATAGGAATTAGCAATCATAGACAATATGGGCTACAAGCATTAGTGTCACTGCAATTACTCTAAAAAGAACTGTTCCACTTTGAAAGGCTGTTCAAACTTTAATCAGAGAAGCAGCAAATTCTCTCAGATCCATATGTAAGATGAGTTCTCCTTTTTGCCTATAATGAAATTGTGTGGACTCATAAGAAACTCACTCCCAATTTAACCAGTGTTTCTTTTCAAAAAATCATTTAAATTTTATTTGAAAATTTAGTATGCTGAAAAATCTAGAAAAACATGTCCCAAAGCCAGGTGAGATGAATTTCACTCATGACTGTGCTTTATTTTTCACTACTCTGAATTGATAATTGTACTTCTCATTGTTATTTTAAAATCTGCTTAATATCATCATTCAGTGTTAATCTTTTCTTAATAATCCAGACACTGACTGTTTTGCCATGTAGAATTTGCTTTCCGAATCAACAAATCCATGTGTTTTTTTTTCTTTTCCTTCTCTATCTTCCTATTTATACATTCAAGAACAGGCCCAGTGCTGCAACAGGACTCACGTTCAGCTGATCTGACACTATGATCTCCAAGTCTTTGTTTTTTATAAAATGTTGGAATAAAGTTATCTTTTTTTCCAGTTTGCTGGAGCTTCATTAATTTTCATAACTTAAGGAAAATCATCATCAGCGGTTCAGAAAATGATTTTTAAACTTTTCAGTGAAACTTGCTACTGATGATTTTAAAGCATCTAGCCTTAGAACCTGTCATTTAACATACTCCTAAGTTGTAATTGGAAGGTAAGGTATTTAATCAGACCTCCATAGATGATGTTTTAATATTGAATGACTGTCATATGAAAGAATGAATGAATGAATGAATGAATGAATGAATGAACAAATGATAATCACATGAATGAATATCATAGGGTTATTACTTTATCTAGTCGTACCACTGCTTACACTTTCCTCCCAAAACTGTTCGTCTTTTTTGGTTTTTTTTCAGTCTTTTCTTACCCTTTTAATAGTGATGATTATGGGCCATTCATCTTGCCATTTTGGAACCAACAAGAGCAGACTGTTTTGTATAGTGCCAGGAGAAGAAATAACTAGCAATAAATAGAGCTCTACCAAAACCTCTTTTTCCTCTTGGATTCTGTTTACCTTCTCTCTGATTTTGCATTATTCTGTGTATTTCACAGGCAACGCGTTCTGGTTGGAGGAAAACATTACTAAATTCTGAATATATTGCTTACTAGCTTGGAATGAAATATGCTCAGAGTTGCAAGCAGAACACTCCAGGGCATCACAGCTTTAAGACTGGTATCATATCACAAAGTTGTCTGAAAACCTCTTGACGTAAAACGTTGCGCATGGTTTGCAAAAGGACATTAAATTGATAATGATTTATGATATGCATTTTTACACATTGGCCATAACAAATAAGGAAGGCAAGTCATCTCAGATGTACGAAAAAGGGATTTTTTGAAAAGGGATATCAGGATGATATTGACATAGAAGGATCAGAAAACTAATTGATTAGAAGGGTAAAATTCATCTCGCATAACTTCAAACATACATATGTGAGCTAGTCACCTGAAGCTCCCTAAAATCCAGGTGAGAGAAAGAAGCACTTCTAAGGCATGATTCATCTGACTTTAGATGACTACTTTTGGTTGAGATGAACCACTTTCTGGAAGTGCTTGTTCATGTCCCTTGACTATAACTGGACGTTAGAGCAAATCACTCAGATACAAAGACCTACATTTAGTCAGGATGAATCCCTAGATTTTTGTAAGGAACTGGTAGTAGGAGAAAGTGTCATCAAACATAATACAGTACTGCAATTTATATGAATAAAGAGCTAAGATGATCATGCTTCTACAAAGCGGTCTTAATGGTAGATAAATGACAAACTTGTAATATATTTTAAGCAAATCCTCTTTCAGCTGGGAACATGTTTTTCTTAGAATGAAATAAAGTATATACTTGGGTTTCCAGAGGGTTGCCTGCGCATCATGACTTTACACGCTAGCTTTATAAAAAGTAATTATCAGGGAATCACAGAGGCATTACACATGAAGAGAAAGAACAATCTCAGGAAGATTTCGTAAAGCTATGATGAGGACTGTCATCAGATGAAACTTTTGTCTTTATATTTGAAAGTTTAGAACTTGATTTTTTGGTTATTTTTTTCCCCACTTATCCGAGCTTTATACTAGCAATACTCACTCAACTTCAGCGAGCTGGTTTTTGATTTATACAGGTTAAAGTGAAATGACAATCAGGTTCTAGCAGATGCAACACTTCAGAGCAACATTTCTTTCACATCACACAAGTAAATACACTCATTTTGTATCACTGAATATTTAATCTGACAGCTTTCTTCTAAGCGTTGGTTGACGTTTGGTGAATTCCTGCACCTGATAGTCTGAGGAATTCCACACTAAAAGTCGTCACATCAGTCAGTCAAAGAAATCTGAGGAGTTTGTTTACTTAACAGATGACTACATTCATGGGTTTCAAAGAGTCTCCAAAGAGTTTGGTAAGAGATTAGATGCATTTGTTATCTTTCACTTCACTTCATTTTTATTGAGATAAAAAGAGAGGAAAAAGATGCCCTTGAAGGCTGCATTTCTAAACAAGCATCCATGTTTTCCGTGGAAGATGGAACTTCCTTAAACTACTAAGTTTATGACTCGTTTTGTGTTATGTTGAAGTTAGTTCTATGTTCCTCTATCACTACTGGATATCAAGAAGAAAAACTGCATGTCCCTCTGCATAGCTCTGGTATACTAGTGATTAGTGATCTAATCACTATTAGTGATTAGTGATATGTGCAAAATTCTGCTTAAAGTAAGTGATGCAAAAGCATTTTGTTTTATTCCGTATATTTCAGTAGAAACTTTGCACAATGCTGTAAAAAGGAATGAATTTGAAATATGCACTTTCAAGTTTCAGACAGGTTAATAAATGTACCATTTCTAACTTGACATGACAGAAACTCTCAGGAGGTGGATAATCAGGCAGACAAATTCCCAATTACAAGAGGAAAATAGCACCTGTCAACCACAACAACATAAAAATCCAGTTCTCTAAACTGGTTAGGAACAGACATACAGTTTTACTACATAAACTTATCAAATTTAAGTGAAATTCAGAAGATATTTCAACACCAAGGAAGTCTCAGGAAAAAGAAATTGTTTCTAGAGAGACTTTTTTATGGCAGTGGTACAGAATATTCTGTGCCACTGCTTTTGATGACATCTTAGGATCGAATATTGATATGCATTGGAATAGTCTGCTCTATTTTGACTCACCCTTTCTTACCCAGTATGACTCCTTATTTTAATACAATTCATTTCTACACCAACTCATAACCCATTCTTTAGAAACTAAACTAAACAATACATATTAAATGATCCATTGTTTCTAGTAGCTTCGGCACTTGCCTTTAGCTCTACTTCCAATTCATACACATTTTTGAAGGCAGACACAGCTGAAGGACAAAACCAGATTTAATCCTCTTTGCTTGCATTCTGCTTGCTCCCCACTAACACTCTTAGAGGTTTTTGTGCACTTATTCAAGCCTGCAACAGAAACTCTTGAGGTGAAATTTCTGGATACACCCCATGATGTTCAAGCTGTTTTAACTGAATGGCTTTCACTATGAAAAAGGTAAAAACCCAACACGTACTGTTTATTATAAGGTTCCCATGTACTCAGGCAAGACTGATGACTATACCCCCCACTGAGCGTATCTGCATAAAAAACAAACAAAACAAAAAGCCACAAACACACACACATACAAACAAAAAAAAAACAAACCAAAACCAAAAAAAACCCAACAAAACCCCCACCTGGCAGAGGGATGTCTCTCCCTATGCTTTCTGGGGGAGCTACTGCACTTGTAGCTGTTCTCAGGTAGAATAGCGCTGGCCAAGGGGAAATCCCATCTGATTTCTGGCCTCATGGCACCAATGAGCAAGAAGCTGAAACCTGGATTTCTTTATGTAATCTGGATTTCCCTACAAAGTCCATGTATGTTGTCAAGATACAGTCAATTTTTGAAATGCTGTTAATAGCTTTCCATTTTTTTCATGAAATTATCTCACTTATTTTCTGATCTTGTTTGGCAAGATGCTTTTTAATGACTATTAATGTCTAGTTAGAGGTCGCTCAATGGACCAAAGAACAATAGATGTTAGATTTAAATGTAAATCAATTAAGTTTACTGTAGTATGAATAATTACATAAATATGGGTTCATGAAATTTTTCCCCTAAGATTTATACTTTAATGCTCTTTAACCTTCACCAAATTATTTCCAAATATATAAAAAGGATAATTTTCCTTTTTAAATGCTACATTTTTTTTTTTTTACTTTCAGAAAGATCATGAGTATAACCACTACATTATGTACTTTTAATACACAGCTTTACTGGGGCTGCTAATGGCCTTTCGCCCTACCGCTATTTGTAGATGCTGTGCTAAGCCCTTTTTCGCAACTCCTGCTGCAGCACTGCCAAATCACACATTCTCAGGGCATGTAATGCTTTCCAGGAAGGAGCTGGAGATAATAGCTGCTGTAAAGGTGTCTCTTCCAAAGTACAACCCCACTGTGATTTCCACTCCATCATGTGATCTGCCCCATCATATAATGTCACAAAGGGTACGCATCTACAAGAAGGGTCGGAAGGAGGATCCGGGGAACTACAGGCCTGTCAGCCTGACCTCGATACCAGGAAAGATCATGGAGAGGATCACCTTGAGCGAGCTCTCACGGCAAGTGCAGGGCAGCCAAGGGATCAGGGCCAGCCAGCATGGGTTTAGGAAAGGGAGGTCCTGCTTAACCAACCTGATCTCATTCTATGATCATGTGACCCACCTTCTGGACACAGGGAAGGCTGTGGACATTGTCTATCTGGACTTTGGAAAGGCCTTTGACACCGTCCCCCACAGCATTCTCCTGGAGAAGCTGGCGAAGCATGGCATAGACAAGTGTACTCTTCACTGGGTTAAAAACTGGCTGGATGGCCGTGCCCATAGAATTGTGATTAATGGGGTGAAATCCTCTTGATGGCCAGTCACCAGTGGTGTCCCTCAGGGCTCAGTTTTGGGACCAGTTTTATTCAATGATCTGGATGAGGGGATTGAGTGCACCATCAGTAAGTTTGCAGACAACACCAAACTGGGTGGGAGTCTTGATCTGCTTGAGGGTAGGAAGGCTCTACAGAGGGACCTGGACAGGCTGGATCGATGGGCCAAGGCCAATTGTATGAGGTTTAATAAGGCCAAGTGCCGGGTCCTGCATTTCGGTCACAACAACCCCAAGCAACGCTACAGGCTTGGGGAAGAGTGGCTGGAAAGCTGCCTGGCAGAAAAGGACCTGGGGGTGCTGGTGGACAACCACCTTAACATGAGCCAGCAGTGTGCCCAGGTGGCCAAGAAGGCCAACAGCATTCTGGCTTGTATCAGGAATAGCCTGGCCAGCAGGAGTAGGGAAGTGATGGTGCCTCTGTACTCGGCACTGGTGAGGCCTCACCTCGAGTCCTGTGTTCAGTTCTGGGCCCCTCTGGACATTGAAGTGCTGGAGCGTGTCCAGAGGAGAGCTACCAAGCTGGTGAGGGGTCTGGAGACCAAGCCAGATGAGGAGAGGCTGAGGGAACTGGACATGTTTGGTTTGGAGAAGAGGAGGCTGAGGGGAGACCTCATTGCCCTCTACAACTACCTGAAAGGAGGCTGTAGAGAGGTGGGTGTTGGCCTCTTCTCCCAGGTGAATAATGACAGGAGCAGAGGAAAATGGTCTGAAGTTGCGGCAGGGGAGGTTTAGATTAGATATTAGGAAGAATTACTTTACTGAAAGAGTGGTGAGGCACTGGAACAGCCTGCCCAGGGAGGTGGTTGAGTCACCATCCCTAGAGGTATTTAAGAAACGTCTAGATTTGGCACTTCAGGGCATGCTCTAGTGACAGAGATTGTAGGGGTTTTTTTTGTGTGTGTATGGTTGGACTCGATGATCTCAAAGGTCCTTTCCAACCATGAAGATTCTATGATTCTATGATCTCTTGCATGACTCAAAACCGGATGGTTACCTCTCCATCCCCTCTACAGCTCTGTATCCTAGTTTATGTAGGACTGGAATATCTCTCACTAAATAATTAAACCACACAGAGACAAGGTCAGGAGGAACTTAAGATGTCCTCTAATGCATCCTTTGAAACCAGAGGAGGTTGAACTAGATTTACAGTCTTGTATTTTAACATAGATATCTAACCTATTCTTAAAAAATGACCAGTAACAGAGAGGCCACAGTCTCCAAAAAAGTCATTCCAGTGCTTCATCATACTCTCAGTTGTTTTCAGCAACGAGAACAAGCTTTTTCCTTCTTCCTCCTTTTAGGTATTTCAGATTAGATCCTCTGCACCTGATTGCAGACATCTCCAAAGACCAAATGCATCTCCAAAGTAGATGAGCCTACGTCTCATCTAATCAGTAGAGAGTATGATGACATGATTCATCTGACCTAATTTAGGTGTCCACATTGAAATAAGATGAATCACACTGCTTTTCTCTTCTATACAGAGAAAGAAGGTGATTAGTTCAGAGAAGCTAGGTGATGAAAACACTGTGGAAAGCAATTCTGAAGCAAGGTCCTTTACATCTTACCAACACCACTCCATAGTTGTGCAAAGAGGTCCTTTATCTGTTAACAGTCAGTTAATCAGTGTTGGTGATAGCTGGGCTTGAGTAGAATTAGCTATTTCCAGTGGAACCTGGTAGGACATGTGAGAACATTTGCCCCTGTTCTGATTTTTTTTAATGATTCCGCATGAGGATCTGATTTATACTATTATACTCCTACAGTAATATATACTGTGATGTCAGCTATTAATACACATTTTACCTCTGCAATACAAAGTATAAGGCTCATTATGGAGCCTTCCAATTTATACTGTTCAGTTCATATATAATCTTGAACGTATGCATGCCAATACCGATGAAAGCAGTGATGTTTACCAAACGATGCCAATGGCAAACCCAAAACCCACAAGCAAGAAGGCAGTGAAAGATCACATGAGTTTCTCACACCTAGCACACAAGTATACACGGTGATGATTCATCTCAGCTACCACCACCTCAGCTAAATACCATATTCTCTTTTTTTGAAGAGTAAAAAGTTGTGGAGTTTAAGGAATGATTCACCTGACCTATTTTAGATGTTTATGGGAAGATGAATCATGCCAAAATATTTATGGGGAGATGAATCATGCCAAAAAAGTGCCTCTCACTTAATTTTCAAAGAGGGAGCTGATGGTGACAAGCTCAACAATCCAGTCTATCACACCAAGCATCACTAGTTTTGCTTTCGCCTGTATAGCTTGGTTATAAATTCAGATTTATATCTTAGTTATAAATTTACTAATGACTTCTGTATTATTGTTATATTTACTTATAACTCCTGTATTATTATTACCTAAGAACTTTTGTATTATTGGCCTGTAACAGCTATATCTGAATTTCCACTGTACAAAATGAGATCAAACTCTGTCTCCTCCAGAGACTTTTTTGTCCAAAGATTATTTTTTTGCAACTAAATCTGTATTTAAAATGATATATTCATCTAACTTCAACTACATGAACGCAATCTATAACACAGAACAAATTTTTGGTGAAAGTAATGAACTCTTAAAGAAAACACGCGTCCTGTACAGAAGCTGAACAATATACCTCAATAAGTTGGAAGTCATGTCTCATGAAAAGGAGGTAAGACATAACAGAGGCTATTTTTCGCTTATGTAGACAGATGAATTTCAGTGCCTTTTGAATATGACTGACTCAACCAAAAGATAATATCCTATTTTCAACCACTCTTCATATGTAAAATGTGTCTTGAAAATGTAGCCCCTATTTTAAAAATCTGTCTTCTATGCTCTCTCACCTCTGAACTTGACTATCTTCCAGAACACCACCACAAAAGGCACATGCAATACATAATATAAATGTCAATACCTGCATGCTATAACATCAACAAACAATTAAGCCAGAATCCCCAAAGGATCATGCACTGGCAGCATTTGCAAAAGATACATGCAATATCTCTTTGCTTGAAAAAAAAAATATTTTCTAGGGCACTGATGAAAGGCAACGTATTTGTAAAGTTAAATTAGACTGCACTGCCAGCATTTAACACACTCCTAAAGCTATGCACCAATAATGGATAACAAGACCACCGAAAAGGCCTTGGGAAAGAATTTCACCACTGGACTCAAAACTATTAGCTTACTCCCAGGGTTGTTTCAGATCACTCCTCCTAGTTCTTTCCAAGATAATCCGTGTAGTTCCATAGACAGGTCTACTACAGGGATCACTCCAAAAAGTAGAATGGATGAAACTGTGTAAGATTTGGCATTCTCCACACTCTTCCAATATTGCTCCAGAAAGCTTCCCATTCTCTACATCCTTCTCATATCCCTGGGCATATCGCATAGCACCTTGGCTTCATTTTGGTGGGTGTGGTGCATCCTTCATATCATTGCAGACTGAAAAAATGCATTAAAAAAAAAAAAAATCATGTAAAATCAAGAATGTGCACGCAGCCAAGTGTGTGAACACATGAAAAGGATGTGTCCACTCTGTTCTAGAAAGGGCTGTCACTAAGTGGTCTGGACATGAGCCACACTCTATTATTTGGCCTGCGGTCGGATAATGCCTCCCTAAACCTGTATAGTTAGAAATGCTGATACAGCTAATGTCCAGTTCTGGGCAACTTTCCTTCTGCAATCTGGAAAACAGTGCTGTAATGCTCTGTCCCTCTTGTGCACCTTTTGTCTCACTTCCAAATTTTGTACCTGGTTGCAGAACTGCTGATGGGGCTCCCTCACCCTCTTCTAATAGAGATCAAAGAGATAGAAGAGGTACAGGAGAAAAAAGCAACAAAAGTTGTGTGCCATCTATTAAAGATTGAAAGTGTCAGCCCTATTCTCCACTCACTTTAGCAGATGCCTTTTAATCCCCTGCCAAATTCAGTTTCACAAGAAGATCACATATTAAACTATTTCCTGTACTGGCCACTTGCCTAGCAGTGACAGAATGGACATAACCACAACTCGTCTCCAGACTGCAGACCACAAAGAATGGGGTGGGGGAAGGAACATCAAGAACACTGATCTTCTGTGACCATCCAGGAAAGAAAACTTCCATTTCAGTTCCAATGGGATGTTTCTCTTACTAGAAAGCCATGTAAATTAGTCCTACTTTAATCCTAAGGGATGAGCGATAACTGCAGCTCCTGAAAACAGACTGTTACTCTGAATACAGGATATTCAAAAGATGTGAAAGCTTTCTCCATGACCATGAAAATCATCTGTCTAGAAAACAACAAAATACTCCCTTCTCATATTCCACGCACGCAGGAACGATGTTTCAAATTAGCAAATAATGTACCATGAAAATAAGAGGAAGGTGAACAGTGAGAGAATTTCTCAGTCTCCGGAGACTCTTAGAAGTGCCCTGCTATTCTCTTCTGTGACCAGAAGTTCACGCTGGAAGTTTGTGCATATTAAATATTACAGAAATGTTCTGTTGTGAGAACTAATTTCCCCTCTCTATTTGCGGGCCTTAGTGGGATGACATTTATGGCAGAGTTACGGGATCATCTTGCTCTTTGTTAAGACTCCTGCGGATTGTTATCAGTGGTTCAAGAAGACTCCTCAAACCAGGGTGACGGTTGATGCACTCTCTCCGTGAGGGTGGGAAGTTGCCCTCAGAAAGCTGTCATTTGACTTGAAGGAAATGTCATAGAAGGAATCACTTTCTCCTCTAGCTGGCAGTTAATGCAAATTAATACACCTTAATACACCTTAATCCTGCTGTTCTACAATACGAGACTCGTGAACGAATAGCACTGAAGTGTACTTCTGAAGCTGCCACGCACATTACTTATCTGAAGCTGAGTATCGGAACATTCTTTAAACAACTACTTCTTAGATTCTCTGACTTATTCCTACCATTAGGATTTTTTCCAATTTTTTTTTTTTTTTTTTTTTTTTTTCACTTGACATGTTTCTGCATGGTTTGGTTCAGCTGCATAAATTAACTGACTTTCTGTATGGCATGAGCAATAATCATTGGTCATTTAGGATCCATGGAAGAAAGTAGCATTGTAAGAACCGTTATGGATCAACTGGAAAAATGGGGCTTAGGAAACTTTCATCTACATGAGAAAAGATGACAGCCATAACTATTTTTTGTGGAAAAATGCACCATAACATAAACCATTCCACTGAGCAGACACAGGTCTGTGAATGCTCATATTGCAGTCATATGTCTTTATAGATGGCACATAGAAAAAAAGGACTCAGGGGAATAATGAAAAAAAAGGCAAAAAAAAAAATCTATACAAAAGAAAAACTGTGGTTTTGTCTTTTATTTTCTCTTTCAAGTAGAATGTTCCCTGCTTGTTGGGCTTTACCGGTTTTAGCTTTTCTAAACCTACAATAAATAATAACAAAATTTAAAAATTGCAAAGTGCTGGCTTTATTCTGTCTTTTAACTGTTGATGCAGTACTTTATGCATCATTAATAACTTGCTGCTACAAACCAACCAAATCTATAGTCTTCAAAATAATAAATAAGTATAGTTTTTAAATTTCTTCTGGATGGTTTAGTTTATGTAGGTATATAAGACAACAACGTACTTGTATTTTTCCTTAATCATGTTCTGAGATGGGGCGGGGGGCAATAAAGCAGCTAATATTTTTTCCTTTCTATATGTTTAAGAATGATAATTTGTAGTATCATAATAATGAGACAATTCCAGCCAAAGTGTCATCTTTCCAAAGTATAAAGCAGGATTCATTTCACCTTATTTTAGCCACCTAAAAGTCAAATACTTCACCTACCCTAGCTATTTGGATAATCAGTGGGTTCAGATAGGTACGTCCCCGTATTTTATCCCTGAGGCAAATCTAAGATTACTGATTAATTAAAAAGATGTTTTAACTGTGCAAGCCATAGCTCTCATCAGACAGACAGCTTTGATAAGCAGCTCATCCTGATTATGGCAGCCATCCACATTAGGATGGGATGAATTGCACTCTGGAGTTCCTTTTCTTTCTTTATGAACTATGCTGAGCCTAAATGAGGCAATACTCTTAGCTGCTTTACAGGTGGCTAAAATTAGAAAAGATTAATATGACTCATAGGGTCTGCAAATTCAATCAGGTTTAGTGCTAGATGAATTTAGTACTGAGTTTACCTACTTCATGGGTCTTCAATTGCCACAAAGATAATTTCTTTGAATTAACGTATAGAAAAAAAAAAAAAAAAAGGAAAAATATGTCACTATAAGATTCTCTGTTGTTTGGGAATCTTTGGGTGTAAAATTGATTTTGCAAGGGCCTTCAAGTGCAAATGACTACCACAATTATGAAATGTAGATTTGCCTCCCACCTGATTATATGCTAACTCCTGATGAAGCCAAAAGGTCTAACCCATTACATAAATTAATTACTTCCAGCAAAGATTCCCCAAAACTCAGGAATCATAAGGGGAAAAAAAAAAAACAAAAAAACAAAAAAAACAAAAAAACCCAAAAAAACCCCAAACCAACCCTGGTAAAATCTGCTCCTGCTGGCTGTGCTGATTTTGTCTGGCATTAACGAGATATGCTACCATTGATGATTTGTTCAATCAAACCCTGAAATGCTGAATAGCACTGGAGAAAGGGCAGAGGAATTATTAATTATCTTACTAATATCCTATTAAATATATCCGACTAAGTCAGTGATACATTATTAAACACATCCTAGCAGGTTTAATGTTTTGTAATTATTTAGTACATATCTACCAGTAATATATTTATTTTAAACTTTAATGAATGTGTATTGCTTGATATACAGATCAGTTATCACCCATTTAAGAATTTAATGATAGGCATTTTCAGTTCCCTAGGTAAGCATGCAGCATACCGTTATTTCAATATATTTTGCCTAAAGAATACTCTACCACATTAACATGATTTTTTTTTCTGATTCATCCCATAGAAATAGATAACTGGAAAAAAAATACTGCAGTGAAAAATCAGTCTGTACTGTGCTGACTTTATTTAAGCTACCTTTTCAGTACACAATTATTTCCATAGCAGTCCATTTTGAAATAACTTTCTGAACTACGTCTTTACTTCTAAAATAATCCACCTACAACTAAGGATTCTAAGTATCTTTATCTCCACAAGCCTGAAGACTCCAGAATTATTTTTTCCTGCGTCTGGCTGCATCATCAGCTCATTCCCTGAATCTGTGCTGGGATAAAATCCAGGTATGCAGCAATTCCCTGTCCCAGAAAATAAACTTCACATCCCTAACAAGGCCCATGATCAAAACATCCAGAGGAGCAAGACCTGAAGGCAGGGAGACACTGATTATTAAATGACGACACTTCAATTTTTCAAGGATGCTAGTACACGAAATTAAGCCAGCTATACAGGCAGATTTCTAAGCAGTGTCCTAGCATACTGAAGGTGAAAGAAAGCATATTTATGAACCGATGTTCTCCTTTCTAAGTTAGCAAAAATCCAAAGACAACTCTGAGTTTTACTAACACTTGGGCCAGCAGAGGATTTTATCTTCAGTGGAAGATGGAGAAAACAGCTCCCCTAATTCTTCAAAGTATTTCCTTTTCTGATCATCATTTCTATCTTCCTTGAGGGACATTATTTATTATTTAAAAGCTAATATCCCAAAGATATTCTGACAGTTAGTTATGTGCATCAGTTGAAAATAAGACACAACATAACGCATTGTTAATGTGTAAGTATAGCCAAGGTTGTGGCATCCATCTGTCTTGCACAGTGGCGTCCTGTACGGCATGGGACAGAATAAATAGCCTGGTCCCACTAATGCTCCACAGATAATGGCTTTCCGACCGGAAGAAAAATTACGCGGTAACAGTTTCTAAGTTCCTCTGAGAAAAACGATGCAAGCCACTGCTGGGTTGGATCATCTACTTCTGCTTTATCACATAATCATTTGTTGGTCTTTGATCTCAAAGGCCAGAGGGGAGAACGAGCTTGGAAATCTCATACTGTTCATAGTGATAAGGAAGTCATTGTTTATTGATGTTACCAGCCCTTGATCTTTTTTTTTTTTTTTTTTTTTTTTTTTTTTTGTGCTGTACTCTGGTCTGATCCTTGACTGTGAAACACACAGGAAATTCATTCATGTTGTGTGTTAGTAGAACTTGGTGATTACTTCTTCCCAGGAATGAAAAACTGAGCATGGGATGTTAACCACAGAGATCCTGGATCAAATGCTGACAAGAAAAACTACTGCATTTTCAAATAATGCGTTAAGTATGCTTATCTGAAGGAAATCAATTATTTGGATTAATAGTGAGAACAGTGTTGTTCTTTTATTTAGCAGGCAGGAAAGAAATCTGTTTTGGAGAATGGAATTTAAGAAGTTTTCAAAGGTGCTTGAGTTTCAGCCTGCATTTTCATGCTGGGGAAGTCAGAAATAGTGAAGGAAATGTTTCTAATTCCTTCAGGTAGAAAGTAAGGGCACTTGAATCTCCTGTATTCTGCTCGGTGTTGCAGATTAGTATACAAAATAAGACTATTTTGTGTAGGCTCCTATTCCACAGGAGCCTCCAAGAAAAGCCAGGGCTGCTACAGTATTTCATAGTGAGCCTAATCCTGCACACTCTGTGAGAACCAGCATCCAAGGGGTTTTGGCATGAGGACCTCTAGGTTTTTTTATGCAGCTACAGTTGAGTTAAAATTTTTTAAAACATTAGGAATTGCAGTGTTATGGAACATAAATTTATGGAAGTACACTTCTTGAGCACCTTCGGGAATTTAGACACTGAAGCACCTATAAAGTTAGGTCTCAGTTAAATGGCAGGTTTTCAGATTACAGTTCTAAATGTAGACAAATTTTTTCCAGCTTCTGGTATTCACTATCAAAGAGAAGTTTGTGAATGAGTCACCCAAAAACATTACTGTTCAATACGACTTGACTTCTTCCTGGCATCACATGAAAGTCAGTTATCAGCTGTACACATTAAGCCTATTCACACACTTGTAACAAGAATGTCTGCCAGTTTACAGGTCAATATGGAATATAAGCTTCAGCAGGCTGTCACACATCAGGCTGAAATTTGTGTGCCAGATCTTAACACAGGAAAGATGCCCAAACCCATGGAGGTTGGTGTTTAAGTACCACATTCGGTGTTTAATTGCTTCTCTGGACTTAGCTTAGCTTAGCTTAGTTTTAAAAATTATTTACAGACTTAGAAGCTATACTTCCACTGAATGTGAATGTACTAAAATCTGAAGAAAAAAATCCAGTTTTCTTACTGTGCAGTAATAAATACAGTATACAAATCATTCTTCAGTCATGGTTACGGCACAGTGAGCAATTAAATGGCACTTTGAACTGTGTACTTCACTGAGCGAAGAGGTCAGACAGCTTGTGCTATTCAAAGCTATCCAACCTAAGGCTGGATCTATTAGGTCCTTACTTGTGATAATAGCAGTTAACAGTACTCTGTAAAAAAACACCTCCAACAAAATAAGGAGGCTTCATTTTCAAGTAAACTTTTACTACATGTTCCATTTGTGTTTCAGTAACAGAAATACTAGCAGACTCCATACAAAACTAGTAGGTACTCTTACCGTATATGCTGTATGATAGGGTATTGTACAGAATCCGTTTCATAGCACTGCAATATAGTTAAGTTATAGTGGGAAGCTGTCTTCTGAGATAATAGATTGAAATGTACAATATATTACTTAAGACTGAGAATTGAGGATATGGAAATAGAAGTAAAATAGTTAGTATTTCCCACAATAACCCAATGGATCACTGAAAAGTATTGAGAATTGGGAAGCCTCAAGTTTCAGGAACCCCAAACTGACCAGAGGTTGACTAGCTGTGAAGACTTGGGGAAGTCCTGTAATTCCCTCATTTCTGTTCCTTTGCAATGGGATAATATACTTACTTGCATGAGAAGGAGGCTGTGAGCATTATTTATTTAATCAGCATGTTTCATACATTAAGTGCCATAAATATTCTAGCTGCTTGTACAACTATAAGAAACCATGCAATTTGTTTGAAACATCATTAATCTTTTCTTATATCTTAAAAAATAGATAAAAGTATATGACTTGTTGTATGTCACTATCATGTTTTCTATTATTGATTGCTTATTCTGTTATCTTCTACAATAATAAGGAAAGGAAGGTGGGGGGTTATTACACTAGTGTCAAACCAGGAAGACTGAACAGATAACAATAATTCTTACAAGCATCTAAGAAATATCGCCTGAAACATAAAACCAGAGATAATTCTGATCTCTAACTAACTACATATTTTTTGGGGAAAGGAATATCGTGAAATGCAGACTATCCAACAATTTCTTCAGACGGATCAATAATAATTTGTTATACAAAACCGAAAGCAAGAAGACCTAGACCTTATGAAAAAAGACAGACAGTTAAGAGATTTAGGTGACCTTCCACAGAACCACAGTATTTTCAATTCTTAGGATGGGAAGGAAGAAGAACAATAAAATAAATACAAAAGACATTACAAAAAAAGATTTCAGGAAACTCAGAAATGACAAGATCCCCTGGGAAAAAAATTCAATGAAGAACTTCCTTAAAGAAATTCTATTTAAAATGTGACTGTAAATCATCTAGCACAGAAGAAAGATGGAAACTGTGCAAGACCAACTTTGTAAAATCAAAAAGTCATTACTTGAGACACCAGAAAAATAGGTACAGAAAAAGAGTACTATTCAAATCAGTAAGGTGAGAAATGAAGAACAAAATAATAACAGAGCTACTAGGAACGTGGAAAAACATACTGAGAAAAGTGAAGGCACAAAATGTGAAACAACTAGCAAAGAACATGCAAGATAAACAAAGAAAAAGATCAATAAATACATTAGTTGCAAGACTAAGGAAAGACAGAACTCAACAGAGAAAAAAGCTATGAAGTCATGGCACTAACAAAACCCTAAATGTTTAATGCTTTTACTGCTTTAGTCTTTACTAAAAAGGTTAGATGCAATCAGGCACACAATGTTATTAGCACAAACAACAAAGCATTTAAGATAGAAAAAAGGAAACAGATTAGTGAATACAAACATAAGTTAGTTGGCTTTAAATCATCCAGACATGAAGAAATTCAGGGAGTATAGAGAAATTGCTGAAGCAATTTCAAAAGCACTTAAAAAACTCGTGGATGATGAATGGGATTCTGGAAGGCTAGAAAAAAAATCAAACAAGTTACCTATCTATCCTTAAAAGAGGGAAAGCAAAAAGAGATGGAAAACTATATATCAGTCAGACTACTTTCCATTTCTAGAAAAATACTGGAATATATTAGCAAACAAAAAGACTGCAAACCTCAGCAAAAGGGATGATAACTGAGCCAAAACAAAAAAAGCAATTTCTGTAAGTGAGGTGGGGGGAGTGTAGGGGGAGGGGGTGTAAGAGAGAGAGTAAAACAAGATTTTACTTGTTTAGTAGGGCAAAAAAGCTTTAATGAAGCTTCTGATACTAACATAATGTTCCCATAATCTGACTAAAAATGGTCTAAATTAAATTACTCTCATGTGCAAAACCAATTGGAAAACTATATTGAGAGAGATGTCAATGGTTCCCTGTTAAATACAAATACACTGATTTGAGATTTCTGCAGATCTACTGTTGGCCTAATCAATGTTTTCCTTAATGTGCAGTATGATAAAATGAAAGTTTTAAGAAATGTGAAATTATGAAATCTGAAGGTGTTGCCAAACTGTAAGCTGTAAGCATTCTTCTTGACAGAACTAAAATTCAAAATGACCACTGCATATTGGATACTTGTTCTATAAAAACAGGATGAATTTCCATAAGCAGAAGTGAAAAATACTACGCTCCGGCAGAAGTAGTCAGTGGCACAAATCCAGACTCTAGAATAACTGCCTACAGGAAAGAAAACATCTGGGGGCTTTAGCGGATATCAAGTTGAACATGAGTCTTCTGTGCCATGTGGGAAAGGAAAATACTATGGTATCGGTGCATAAAAATACAAAATATGTAAATAATCTTTCTGCTTAGCTGGCTTTAAGACAACTTTTGCTGAAATATTATATTTGATTTTGGTACCAGAATTCCAAAAGAATGTGAATTGTCTAGAAGGAATAGAGGGCACAACAACAAAAATCAACAGAAATGATTATTTAAACATGACTTGTAACGAAAAATATAAGTAATGTAAGTTGAATCCAGACTGAAGGGGAGGAAAGACATGATAAAAGGTAACTGCAGAGAGGAACAGAATAAACTATTCTTCATGTCCATTGTGAGTACTACAAGTAATAATAAGCTTTAGCTGTGGAATGGGAGATTAATTTAGACATAAAGAAAAGCTTACTAGTATTGTCCATTTTTTTTTGCCACCTACAAAATTTTGAGAGATTCTATCTTGAAAACAGAATGCTGCCTTTGTTTACCAGACTTTACAGTTTTCTAACTTCTTGAGATAGTTGGGGTGCTCAGTATCCCCGTGACAAACCAGGAGAGAAGTCTGGTGATCCACAAGACCACACAGAGGTGGGAAGGAAATGCTAGGAGGAAATGCTGACTGTTGGTCACAGAGTCAAGGGAGATGAGAAGCTGAGGTTGGCAGGTGGGCCAGGACATGGCCCAGACCTACAGAACCAAGGGTCTACCTGAGCTCAGCAGTCTGATAGCCAGGACATCTGATAAATGAACTGTTCAGCATGGATAATCATAGGACAGTGAGAAGCTTGGAAGACAGGACAATACTAAAGAGGGAGCAAATTAGTCACAAGATCCAAAACTCAAAGTCCCTAGAGACTGCAGAAGGGTCGTAGAAAATGAGACCAGAAACAGGTTAACTCAAGAAGGAAACTTGCTGGGTTTTATGTCAAAAGTTTTCCTTCAATCAGTATGTGCCTGTGGAATGTGTAAGCTGCCACTGGATCAGCATTTTCCAGTGAAACTGCTCCCCCTACCAGAACACCAAAAACCAGTTTTCTGGAATGGAACAAGATCTCAGTAAGTTGCAAGGGATCTTTGTTGCTCCTGCTGATGAAGTCTTAAGAAGTGTTACAAATAAAAATCCAGGAGGAAACGCTTCTCTGTCTGAAAGATACCAGTTCACAGGCTCTTGTTCTTGTTTAAAGAGTAGTGTTAGGTGGCAATGAAGTTTTCATTATTTTCAGGTACAACAGTCTCAGTTAAGTGAATTCAAGAAACACCTGAGTAAAGCAATGAGAAATAATTCTTGACTGTTAATGCTCCTTTCTCTTATCATGCGAAGATAATTATGGGGCTGATTGGACCATGGGCTACTCAGATGTTTTGCTGTCTGTCCCTAATGGTTCTGTATTACTTCCTTACTTGCCCCAAAATTTCAGCTGGAAGAACCAAATCTAGGGATGATTTTTCCCAATGGTTGCACCACTGGGGGAGTACAGCAGACAGGATGGAATTTGGGATGGTCTGAGAGAGAGGGGATTAAGAAGAGTTGTGAGGCTTCGGTTTAGAAAAACCTAGGCTTTAGAGCTAGCAGGACAGGGAGACTTACATGAGGCTTAGTGAACCTCTGCATTGAGAAGTCTTCAAGGCTCTAGAGCAGCTGCAGTGATAATTAAATTCTGGGCAGAAGAATGATGATTTGGTATGTAAAAGGCTCTGGGTCAGGGAACGATGATTTTTAAAAACTTCCTCCTCCCTCTAACCATCTATAACCAGGGCCTTGGCATGAAAAGGGATCACAAACACACACAGCTCCTCCTCGAGCTGGCATAAAACTACTGTACATGCTTCTACCTCCCTTCCACATTCCTCCATACTTTTTTTTTCTGTTATTTTAATAGGGATTATGGCAGCTTTACCTCATACAGGACTCTGAATTTCACTCTCACTGGGATGCCTCAATTTCGAAAGTTTCTGTGCTGAACTTGTAAGTGATGAGGAATATTTCTCTCTCCTACTATCTTCAGTGTAAACATCAAGATATGGGTTAGCTGTAGAGCCTCTCTTCTTGGAGAGAAATATATTGAAATATACTCCTGTATGAATCTTACCACTCTGAAGTGCACAACTAATATGGAATAGATCAGTCATGACCTGCAGATGTCCATTTCTCTCCCCAACTATAGAAGTTATTACCTCAGCTGTAGAAAGCTAGACTGAAAACTTCTATAATTAGATGAGCTGAATCCCAGCTCTTTGGACTATAAAGCCACTTTTAAAAATGTTATTCAGAACCATTCATGTACATCAGTAGTTAAGCTATGTACCTAAAAAAATGGAGGAATTCATGTTAGAATTAAATAGGTATATTTTCGTGGTTGTCATAAAAATTAAATATCACTAATATTCTTGTGGCTGAGTATATGGTCAAGGATCACATTTTTTTCTTAAGTTAAATGTATTATTATGTTCCTATATTTATGTGAACTTAGTCTGGTTATTATCTATAATTGCATGCCCATAAGTGGCTCACGGGTCTTGATAAAATATGGAGGCCAACCTTGCACAAACGAGTGACTGCCTTCAGAATCAGACTTGCATACCTACAATTCATATTACAGAAACTGATTTGTAAAACTTTACTACTACCCTTTGTCATATTAATACAGTTCATTTTCACTCACACAGACAATAAATGAATCCCTGCGAGACCTTAAGAGTATAATACAACTCCTGCATATTGCCCAGAAAAGATAATGATGGTAAGTAGATCGTGCTTCAGAAGCTGTTCTGTTTTCCATTCCAACAGCAGCTGCCAGTGCTCCCTCGTGCATTCGTTGTAACAATTCTGGATTGAAATTTCTCTTATTAACTAATAACATTATGTCGTTTGTTTTATTACTGTCATTTGGAAGTACTGCTCTGCTGTGCTTTGCAGAATCAGTGGTGTATGCAAATAGTTAATCAACGGGTGGCAAACACTTTGTAAAGCTAGATTTCCACATTTCTACACCTGTTTCTCGATCTTGTCAGAAAACGCCAAAGCAATTATCAGAATTGTTTATGAAAGCCCACCACAATATTTAGTTAAATCACTTTACTGGATGCATTCTATTTATTACTTACTTTGTGCTTTAAAAACCCGAGATAATACAACATCTCGTATCTGAAATTACTGCCCTATATCGGGCATTTTAAAGGAAACATCTTGAATTCACAAAATTGTATTTCTAGAACTTCTCTACAACAAGCAAATCATGAAGCATAGGTGCTGTTTTCAGGCAGCATTTTCAATATCATGCTCTGATTTTTTTTTCATATTGAAAGATCCTTTAAATACGTATTCTCTTTTCCTCGTTTCTCTCTGTCATTCAGTCATGTTCTTGACGCCAAGACATAACAAATATAGTAACAGTAAACATAATCCAACAAATGATTAAGAACATCATTACCTTACTTTTTAAATGTCTCAAATACTTCAAGTTGCTTCAGAAGTAATATTCAAAGCACGACAAAACTAGCTTTGAAATAACTCAATTACTGAAAAAGCAGCATCTGTTTTCACCTCAAATTTTTTCAGGCTCACATGTAATTCCATTACTTGACATAAGATGCTTGAACATAAAGCCAGATACTGCTAGAAGCATTTACAATTAACAAAGATGCCAATAACAAAGTATTCACACTACTTTAGTTACTTCAAAATACTCCTTAGGTCTTCTAGGTTGGGTAGCAGGATGATTACTGGGATGATTAAGGTCAAATTATCGTGATTGAAAAAAAAAAGAAAAAACCTGCACAATTCCTAGAGAAACTACTCACGTTCCTAAGAAGAATGATTTGAATAAGGTTTGTACAGGCTAGCTAGTCAGATTACAAACATATGTGGAGAAGGCTCTGTCCCTGAACCCCATTCAAGTTAATGGAATTCTTTCTGCTGACTTAAATGCACTTTGAACCAGACGTTAAAACTGTTCTTATCTTCTGTATACACTGAATATGCAGTATGTACATATCACATTGAGGAATGCTATCAGAAGACTAAATTTTCTTCCGATAATATATTTCAAAATAATTTTAAAGTGCAAAGTGCACAAAATTTCATGCATTAACCTAACTTTTATGTTCACCCCCCCAAAAAATATATATATTAGGATTTAATCTACTGGCATGTCCTTGAACAACATTATGACATTATAATGGGAAATATGTCTTCATTCTATCAGTTATTTAGTGAAGGTTCTTTTACCCTTAAATTCTTGTATCACAGCTGCTTTATCAACATCATGCTTATTCATTTTCTTGCATGGTTGGATGAAGAACCAAGAGCAGCCTGATAGACAGTAACTGTGAGAAAAATATACATTCACTTCCTTCTTTGCTAGCTGCAGCAAATGAAAGGCATTTATCAGATGAAAAGTAATTTAGAATCTGGGAATATATGATGATTTTGAAGAAATGTTTTATTACATGAATCTTTTGAATGATGAGAAACTTCTCTGGCTCTTTAAGATTAGTTCACAAAGAAGGGATTTATTTTTAATATACTTGAAAGGAAGATAGATGACCAATTTAATTGAGAAGGTAAATGGTGAGGTGTCTCATCTAACTTTGATTGTTAGGAAATACAATAGATGAAGGGTTCTACTTTATATAATGTAATATTGTTATTTTAATCTCTTTCCTTCCTATCAAAAAATAGCTTTGTAAGTATAACTTCTACATCATCTGAACACATTACTGTACACACACTCAGTGGAAACAGTTTGTAACACTTTATTAACTGAACTAACACACCACCAACATGATGAGCACATGAACTTTCATAAAATGTAGTTAAGAAAATGTTTTTGCGCATCTTAATTTTAATGTTCATGTATTTTGGGCAGTGCCTTCAGTTTTAAATCAGGCTGTTCAGGAAAAAAAAAGGTAAGAGGCGTAGACTAAACAACATATTCAAGGATATCACAGAACTGAAATTAATATTGTGTTGAGGAATGCCTTTGTATATGAAGCTGGCTATGTCAACTCTTTCATTTACAAGTTATAAATACTGTCCTTGTGTGAAAGGTTTCACTAGGCATAATGTATTTTTCTTACTGAGACAACCTATTAGCTTGCAGCGCTTTTGCTCTGAATAATTCCCCTTTACCTCCATTTAACAGCTGTAGCTAACATTTCTTGTCCTTGGGTACTGACAGGGCAGAGGGGTCGAGAAAGTGTTGCTCTGTTTGGCTTTCTAGATTATTTTGAATTTATATCTTTCTGGATTTCTCTTCTCTGTCTCAACCCATCACTCATTCTTTTAAATAAATAGCATTTTTTTTTTTTTCTCTCAGTACTTAATATCATGAGCCAGTGCTTAATTCACAAAACCATTGGCTCATACAGCAGAGATGATAAGCAATATGTGTCCTATTCCCCTGCTTCTGAAGTGGGCAGCCTGATGACTGCAGGCTCAGGATTGAAACACTAAGATGAGGTATAAAATTCAGTCAGTTAATCTGGCATCTCTTCAGCACCTGTATTATTCTACATTATTTACATTCCATATTATTATTGAGTATAAACACTTCAGGTCTCTACTCAGCATATGTTCCAGTATCTTTAAAATCTGTAGGAACTAAATATTTTTAAGTGGCTAGCAACTGTAGGCACATGATGAAAAATCTGTGAGCTTTCTGAGCACATTTCATAACAATGTTAAAAATCAAAGTCACCTCTTTATCTCATCTCTTCATCAATTTCACAGTACACCACTCATGGTGCGATTACTCTAAGCAAAGACAGACATCTGCAGTGTAGATGTGTATTTCAGGTACCAAGTCTAGATATTTTTTTATAGTGGCATCCAACGCAGTTCCAGTGGAGTAAGTCTGGAATACGCCTCATTTTTTCCATTGACTGTAAAAGGAGTGGGGACCACTTCTATCATAAATGTGAAGGGTGAAATGGAGACATTCTACATTAGGTTACTGAACATAATTTTTCCTATTGGTTACTGTAAGGCAAACTTTTTTCTCAGCACTGGGACATCTGCACTTTAGTGCCTCCACATGTTGGAAGCCTTGTAAAACACTTAGTGATGAAATGTGCTACTGTACACAAAGTAAGGTCTACAAACCGTGTCTGAAATTTCTTTAACTGCACAATATCCCATCTTCCAGGGCTTCTTACATGCAGAATAAAACGACTTTAAAGGAAATAAAAGTTGAGTATGATAAAATGACATAAAGCAACACACTGATACATTTAAATGTGGATAAAATGTGGAGAAGCCCAAAAAGCAGTTTATGACAATAAAATAAATTAATTCATTCCAAATGTTACGCTACAGTAGGTTATATGATTCTGCCAGATGTTTCTCTTTACACAAATTTTATTATGCCACAAAGGGCAATTTGTTTTAATGAGAACACTTTTTGAGGATAATATTTGTTCTGGAAAGCAGTACTTCTCTAGCTTCACTTTCTAATGAGAACAATTTCCTTTGATTCATTGATGTTACCATTCTTTTGTTGACTCAGTCAAAACACCAATTAGCTGCACACATGCTGCAAGAGTGAGAAATCAGGAAAATGCTGATTAGGGTCCCGATCCTGAAAACTCTTGAGCAATATCATTAACTTAGTGGAGTTCTTTGCATGAGCTGATTGCATGATTAGAAGCTTAGAAGATGCAAAATTAACGTATAATTCCAAGCAGATGATCAGATTCTTTGGTTCTCCATGTGAATATACTTCTCAAATTCACTTGGTAGCTATCTTTTTATGAAAAATTTTAAGTACCTCTATTGTTTGGGTTGTGTTATCTTTAGCTGTTTGCCTTTCCATGGTATAATCTTGTTGCAGTCCCTTTTTCTTAAACAAATATCCACTGTGTATTTGTCTCTTAGGTGTTATGTGTTATTCACCTAGTGTTTCAGATTTAGAATCTGAACTCTGATACAGAGCTGGGACAAAATTCAAATATATAAATACAAGTGCTTCCTTATGTCCACCTGTATCTTCCTGCAATTTTTTGCACTTTTTCAAGCTGCTCCCAAAAAGGTTACAGCAACCTAAATTATATGCTGAAAAGCAAAAATTTACGATAATTTATTTTACTTAAGAAAATGAAATTATTTTCATTCTGCCTTAGCTTGCAGGAGTTATTACATCTTCTAGTCACTTTGGCCAACATATATTATCTCATGAAAAAATTAATTTGGTGTTAGGTCTAGAAAGACGCAGATGTTTAAGCAAGTAAAAAAGAGCCTAGGTTATCTTTCAGTGAACAAATGGACCCCTTGAATTTCTGTATGTTTTATTAAGCGTCTATCAGAAACTGGGATCCCGCAAAATTTATGCAGCACATGTATCATGCATAAACTCAGAATTGTTCACTTCTTGAATTACCAGAGCAAATAAAATTGGTTTGTTGTCTACAGATTAATCTCTACAGGTAAAGCTCAGTTGCAAAACTATATATTGAAAATACATTATCTTTCAGTGAGTAATATAACTCACCATGTCAATTTTCACAACTTGATCTCTAAAGATTTGTCTCCTGATATTGATTGCAATGTTATAGCAAAATTATAGTGTCCTCTTGGCCCATATCTGAATCATAAAAGAACCTTGTAGAGAACAGATTTTAGCAAACCAACTTATAAACCAAAATTAAAATGATAAAGGAGACATTCTGCAATTTTTCATTTTAAATTCCAGTAACATGCAGCAAATAAAACAGAGCTACTGACTTAATGATGTTTTTGTATAGAGTAGCTTTAAGGAACCACCTGTAATAAGTTAATGCAGTTTAACAGGTTTATAATAAACTCAATAACATTATTATGAGATTTTTGCTTTCACACAGAAATTAAGCAAAGCCATTATCTGAAAGTTTTTTAGTTTCTCTGGGTTATTTTAGAGAAAAACCCATCACTTACATAGTTCCGTAAGAATCAGCCTACTTACTACATAAATGAACAGGGATCTATTTGACATACATGAAAACTTTTAATTTGTTAACAGGACCCTTCTAAAGCTTGTTAAAAATATAAACTTCAAGCCTTGACAACTATGATTTAATAATAAGATCACTGAAGCACAATTTAAAGAAAAAAAATGGATTATTACCTCAGTTATGTCAGTTTATTTTGTTCTTCAATATTATCATTCAAGATGAAACACAGTTCATCTTTCTCATTCAAAATTTATCTCAGTGGTAGTTTTGTACTACCTAAGTAAATCTCATTTTATTTTATCACAACAGGACTCATTCATCCCAATCAGAATAAGTCTTATCATGCTAAGCAATATTAAATATATGTTAGATATAGTTCATTGTCTAAATATTGTGTAGTGCGTAATCTAAATATATAAAACAGTTCTATGCTTCTTTTTGAAGTCCTCATAGACTTTATGTGTTCTCCTGAATTGAGTTAATGGATTTTTAGCTATGTAAACTCAATTGATAAAGGAAATGTACTCTAAGATAAAACTTTGATGTGAAAAATTAATTACTTTGAAAATATTGTCAGTTACAGTGAAAACACTGGCTTTATGAAGATCATGATATTACGATGAACTTACCATGTCCTACTACAAATTATTTTATTTGTTTATTGGCCCTACTGTTAGGTGTTACTAATAATATTCCCACTATAGCATGTGTATGCTATATATCTTTTTGGTCTACACATACAGTGTATGCATGCTACACGTTATGATATGCAGAAACGTAGATTTGCATGGTGGATACATAGAATGAAGTTTTAACTTCAGAGGAATATTAATTAAATTTCAAGACTATCTATAGACACTATCCATTTCCATTTTAAACATAGTATTTATTCTAAATAAATACTAGTGCTTCAGATTTAGAATCTGAACTGTGATATAGAGCTTGGACAAAATTCAAATATATAAACACAAGTGCTTCCTTATGTCCACCTGTATCTTCCTGCAGTTTTTTGCACTTTTTCTATTCCTAGTATTTTTACTTTTACTATTTCTAGTATTTATTCAAAATAAATACTATCCATATTTACAAATAATAATCTATATGCTACATATATACATATACTATACACTATCATTATTTTAAATTCTTACATAAGATAACTTAATTCAGAATTTAGGAAAATACAGCATCCTTTTCTAAATCAGAGTTGATTTTGTGGGATCAGATTGCTCCTCTTTGTAAACTGATGGCACTCTTGATGACAACGTACATTTAATTAGATGCTACGGCACTTGAAAAGGCAAAAAGGGGACAATTTGGTCCTCTTGCCCCCCAGAATGTAGAGACCATTTGTACAAAAACATCTATAGGAGAACACCAGCAGCAGAAATAAAATACCAATCAAAGATAAAGGACCAGAGTCTGGTCCCAGTTATGTTAATGTAAAATAACGTCTTTAAAGTCAAACAAACTATTCCTGATTGAATCAGCGCAAGATGACTGAACCCGAATTACCTTTTTCTATCCAATGGTTGATACCCTTTATACCCAATTTAGTGACAGGTTCAGTGTCGACGAGTACAATAAGGGGACTATGCCTAAAATTTAGGGCATAACTAGGGGCCTAAACAACACAGACTGAATCCTCTTCTGATTTCTTCTGCTTCCTTTAGGGAAGGCATTTGCAAGAGAATTAAGATCCTAGCAAGTAAATTAACTCTTACTATGTCTTGCAGTTTTCTCAGCATTTGTGACAACATTACATTTGCTATTTGCTACTTTTTCTGCAGTTTCAATCTGAGAAATTACATGAGTTATGTGACAGCAGTTACATGAATACGTATCTTAGCTTATGTATAACGCCTGATGGTTATGCCCGATGGTTTGATGACTGTGAGACAAGAACATAGCAAAAACTCAAAAAAGTTGCTGCTCTCAGTTTTATCGTAAGTGTTTTGAGCCAGTCTTATAGTATTAGGGAGTTCTGTTTGTTCTTTCTGGGAACTGTAATACAATAGTTGATCTAAGTTACATACTTTTTTCCCTAGAAGACACTTGATACAACTTAATACCATAGTCCTAGGAAAAGTTTTAATCCACTAGGGTTTACGTCTATAATACTACCTTTCAGTGGCCAGACCGCAGTTTGGAGAATACCTGCATAAGCTATTGCTCATCCTGGTGTCCCAGGATGCTTGTTTTCAGGGACCACTGGATTTTATGTATTTTTATCTAGAGAAAAAAATTAAACATAGAATCATTTAGGTTGGAAAAGACCATTAAGATGATCAAGTCCAACTGTTAACCTCACACTGCCAAGTCCACCACTAAACTATGTCCCTAAGTGCCACATCTACATGTCTTTTAAAAACATCCAGGGATGGTGACTCAACCACTTCCAATGCTTGTCAATCCTTTCAGTGAGGAATTTTTTCCTAATATCTAATCTAAACCTGCCTTGGTGCAACTTGAGGCCATTTCCTCTTGTCCCACCACTTGTTGCCTGGGAGAAGAGACCAACATCCACCTCACTAGAACCTCCTTTCAGGTAGAGAGCGACAAGGTCTCCCCTCAGCCTCCTTTTCTAAGGCTAAACAACCCCAGTTCCGTCAGCTGCTCCTCATAAGACTTGTGCTCAAGACCCCTCACAAGCTTGTTGTCCTTCTCTGGACCCGCTCCAGCTCCTCAATGTCATTCTTGCAGTGAGGGGTGCAAAACTGAACCCAGTATTCAAGATGAAGCCTCACCAGTGCCGAGCACAGGGGGGGCGATCGCTTCCCTAGTTCTGCTGGCCACACCATTTCTGATACAGGCCAGGATGCTGTTGTCCTTCTTGGCCACCTGGGCACACTGCTGGCTCATGTTCAGCTGGCTGTTGACCAACACTCCCAGGTCCTTTTCCACCAGGCAGCTCTCCGGCCACTCTTCCCCAAGCCCGTAGCGCTGCATGGGGTTGTTGTGACACAAGTGCAGGACCCGGCACTTGGCCTTGTTTAACCTCATACCATTGGCCTCAGCCTATTGATCCAGCCTGTCCAGATCCCGCTATAGAGCCTTCCTATCCTAAAGCAGGTCGAGAGTCCCATCCAATTTAGTGTCAACTGCAAATTTACTGAGGGTGCACTCAATCCCCTGGTCCGGATCATGGATAAAGATATTAAACAGAAAGGGCCCCAGTACTGAGACAGGGAAAACCACTTGTGACCGGCTGCCAACTGGATTTAGCTCCATTCAACACAACTCTTTGGGCCCGGACATCCAACCAGTTTTTTACCAGCAAAGAGTATGCCCATCCAAGCCACGAGCAGTCAGTTTCTCCAAAAGAATGTTTAAAACCAATTTTCAGTACGGAAATTGATTGATATGTTCCTTCTCAAGTTACTTAACTGTGCTTTTTTAACAGCTAATTATCTGATTGCAGTAGTTTAAAGCAAAAAAAAAAAAAAAGTATTTAAGTACATTAAACACAAAGTTTATTTTAATTTCTGATGCTTCTTGTCTATTTTGATTTTAAAATTACTGTGAATGCATATTGTCTTAAGGTAATGATCCTAAGCCCACGAGTAAAATTCAGACGGAAATACAGATGCAGCAAATAGTAATCGAGAAAGGTAACAAGAACAAAGTGCCTAAAGGCTTTTCAGTCATCTGATACATAAGTATAATAGTGTACATAGCAAGTATATCATGTTGTACTTTGAAGTGCGATTACGCCTGTAATACTGTTAAGTGTCATCAGCATGTGCTCTGCTGTTGGTTATCAGAGCCCTTCCCACAGAAAGCGAAGGGAGCAATCTGCATCTATTAAAAAGGAGACAACTACAGACTTGACAACAGGTATAATGTCTACTTTTGCCTTTGCCATTTGAAGATGAAACAGAAGGAAACACCCCATTAGTCATATTGTAGGACTGACCCTTAAGTGACTGGCTAGTTACTGTAGCTAGTGGTTTCCCCAGTGTGGCATATGCTTGGCTGCCTTAACTAGAAACTAGCAGTGTATTCTTGTAAAACCTGGCACTGTAAGCGTTTCTGGAAAATTCAGACAGATACTTGAATTTCCTGGATATTTACCATTCCTAGAAATATTTCTCAATATTAATGAAATCTGCAAAGAGATGTCCTTCAGCATTATTTGCTGGAAAAGTGGTGTCCATTTCAATAAATATTTTTCAAGATTAATGAAAATATTATAGAAAGAAAGGTAGGTTTAAGTTTTTTAAAGCACCAAACCATACAACATAACTGTAGAGAAGTTAATGTTGACGAAGAGGTGCAGTTCCTATGCCAATTCCAATAAAACTCTTCTCACTCTTCGTTGTGTTTGAGATTTTCTTTTAGGTTTGTTTTTTTTTTTTTTTCTTTTTCTCCTTTTCTTTCCAAAATAACCTCTCTCAGTCCCACTGCATTGTTTACATCATATCATACCCTAAACATTAATATTATTAAATATTTAAAATAAAAGTTGATTCCCGCTTACTAGATTAATATGTTATTATCTCTTATTAACTTTATTAAGTCTGAATGCCCCATTCCAACTGCACAGCCTGAGAAATAGTTTGAGGCAAAAAAACGCCACAAATACACATACATAAACACATGTACATACACATGCAGAGGAAAAAAGACAAATATTGCAAATATACAGTGCTAACTTATATGTAGATATATTATAAGTACATATACATACATGAATGCAAAATTAACTTGTATTAAAAAGAACCACTTTGAGTGAATACAGGGTGAGAGATGCCTTCTGGTTATTTCATGATAGACTGCTTAGGGCTCTGAAGACAATTACCAATAGCACGAATTGCCATCCAAGAGGAAAAAGGACTCCCTTCATTCTTTTCTTTTTTAATCATTGACAGTAATAACATTCACAGAATGTGATTCATTACTTAAAAGATCATTCTACTTAGGGCACATGGCTTTTTTTCTAAACTAGCTGCCTACTACTCTTTAATTTACTATTTGTTTCTAAGGGTATTCTTCTCACCCTTAAGGATTTAATTTAGATTGACAGAACAGGATTTATGAGGATCATTTCCTTCCTGCCCCCTTCTCTTTTTGAAGATCAATGCTACCTTAGCTTTCTGCCTTAATCCTCCAGTGTCTTCACAGTTTTTTATTTTTTAGAATAAACTACACTTGTAATAAACTGTGTTTAAACTCACAGGCTCCATTCATATTTATACAACCTGCAAAATTCTTTTTCTCTGACTTGGTTTAAATCCAACTGCCACTTACCCCTCTTATTTGCTATGGGCCAGACCATAAAGCAGGCTGTAAGAGAGAAAAGCAGTGTCAGGCCTTTGCCTGATCAACCAAAGCCAGGTATCGAACAGTCGGCCACCGTGGAAGCAGCGATTCCTCACCAGCTGTCGCTCCCTGCTGCACAATGTGCAAATCTGTGTAGCCAAAACTGTGTGAACTGGCAGCTAAACTGCATTAGCGTGATTTGAGAAGCCAAGGACAGATTGCGGATCTTGGCCTCCTGATTCAGTACCTGCGTTTCGCCCGGGATTGTACAACTGTGTCGCACCTGGGACAGGGTAGATCCCAGCGTGCCAACTCGCTCCTGTTTGCTCATGACTTTCCTGGTTTTCTTTTTTTTTCCCCCAAGATTGATTTTTTTTTTTTTTTTAAATCACTTAGGCACTTGGCTACTTAGAGTCATTAATCATTAATTTAATCTACCTTCTCATTTATTAATAAGATTACTTTCTCTCAAGTCCTTCATTTTCCCTTGATATTCTTCTAAAAATTTTACTGATTCTAACTGCTCCGGTTGACACTGATCTGCTCTCATGTTTTGGTATCCTTACCTTTTCCCTGAATTTTAAAGGACTCTGTGTGCTACAAGATAATTTTGGGACTGTGGAATTATAAAAACAGTAAGATGGGCTGACAAATGTGACATTGAATCAACGAACTTCTGGTTTTGTTGTTCAGTTTTGATCAACGTTCAGTTAATGCAGTTTTTTTTCTGATCCACTTATGGATCCATTCTTCAAGCAAGCTATAAATAAATGAGCAGCATTGTTTAAAAAGTGAAATCTGAAATCATAGTGATTTCAGAAAAAAAGGGCAGGTTTTTTATGGACATATACATATATTTTTTTTCAATAAAGTATATAAGTGATGAAAAGCAACATGTAATTAATGCAGATTTCAACTCTGTAGATTTAAATGTATACCTATTCCAGGAATTAAGATGTAGTTTACACAACAGTCGTTCTTTGAAGTGTATTCTTACACCTTGTATAATATTTTTCACAGAGCCCACCTATTCATGCAAGATACAGTGATTTTTTTCTTCCAGCTTTAAGAGATACTTGCAGAAGCTTGCAAGACAATAAAATCACTATTTTCTCGTTGGAAAAAAACTTGAAGCGTTGAACTGTAAGCGCAGTAAGGAGAAGCTGGCCCTCACTGTGACACCTGATACAAAGAACTTATGTAAACTGCCTTGTAAACCTTGAAGAGAGAACGACAAAAAAAGAACGAGATTTCATGTGCAGAAATAGATGTATAAAAGTTTTGCACACAGTTTCAAAAATAACAGTTCTACTAAAACATAATCCTACCAGAAATAACTATTCTAATTTCTATAAATATGACTATCATAACGTCACTGTAGAAAACACAAGCCACCTTCTAATTGACAGATAGAGAGTATATAATTTAAAAGGGAAGGGGAAGACTTTCCGGTGTTGCATGAAATCTTGGCCTTAAATTTGGACTTACAAAGTTGACTTCACTGAGACCAGCAGTTCATTGTTAATCTCTTCTAAAAACTAAGACTTTAAAAAAAAGTAGCAGAGTAACGTAGATCCTAAATCTACATTAATACATCAGGACCAGATGATGCCATCACATATTCCCAATGATCCCACAGCATCCACAGGTGTTTTCTTTTAAAAGTAAAAAATATTTTTTTTCAGTATTTTCATCCTACCTATAGTTACAATAACAAAATTAACAATGGAAAGAGATGAGAAACTTTTGTCTTTGCTGATAGAGCTTATGTGTCATGTAGGAATCAGCAAAAATATATTGAGTTCAAATGAATATTGAAATCTAGCCTGTGTTTTGAGGTAAATAGGAAAATTTCCTGCTTAGATTCACCACCTTTGCCAATGCAGTAATCTTTAAAAGGAAACAAGTACTGTCAATATATAATAGGTTAGCTGATTTGGGATTTTTTTTCTGCTGCATTTAACCAATTTACTTAACTCTAGGGCTGACTTTTATCACTACAACAAAACATTAATTTTAAACATTTCAGAGATTTGATTCCTCTGCCTACTATATTAGATAGGATGAGAATGAACTGTACATTCCTTCGATGTTTTTGTCTATAGGCCAGAATTACCCAACCCTTTGTTCTTTTCAAAATCTAGCTTTGTGTTGTATTTAATATTCTTATCATCATACTTATCATCATTCTTATACAGACTATTTAATATTCTTAGCATCATTCTTATACAGATTTTGGAATGGTAATATACTTTGATTCTGTGGGGACTTTAACCTACGAAATCTCTGTGAGAGATGAGAACTACCTAAATACATACTGATATTCACCGATACTTCTTGGCATACAGAATTACTGTGCTAGGTCTATTCCACTGGGACAGATTCAGCTCCAGAGCCAGCAATGCCCTGGAGCTGAAGTGCCTTTGCACAGGCATGAGGAGATGGGAGGGGTCACTGTCTCCTGTGCCCTCTTGGTGAGGCTTCAAAGCCATATTTTGTCTTTTGCCGTGCAAGCATTAAGGACATATTTTTGATGGCACTACTGTCTCATTTCTGTTACAACATTTATCTTTTATTTCATGTACTTTGTTTAAGATTTTCTTCAAAGGCATGAGGTAGTTATAGTGGGAAGATTCAGGAAAAGTCACTAACAGAAACAAATTAATGTCCTACGTGAGAAGAACACAAAAAGTTACATTTTCTAACCAATAAGCAGGCTGCCATCATGAGGAGCAACAAAACCAGTGTAATATAACTGTGTGGCAGAAGGATAGGATTGACACTGAAAGGATGCACAAAGGACGACATCTGGACAGGATTCAAACAGGTGTGACAAATGAGACAAAAACAGGTAAAAGACACATAATAAATAATAGCACAAAGAATGAATTATGGCCAAGAGATTTATGTAGATGTATAAAAGAAAAGATGAAATTATGAATGTAAATGAGAGATGACAGTACATACATAGGTAGGAATCTTACATTACTAGTACAACTGTACACCATAAATTAGCCATGCTCTTACACTTTTCCCTCATAAAACAAAATCATAGAAACACAGAATCACAGAATGGTTCAGGTTGGAAGGGACCTTAAAGATCATCCAGTTCCAACCCCCCTGCCATGGGCAGAGACACCTCCCACTAGACCAGGCTGCTCCAAGCCTCATCCAGCCCGGCCTTGAACACTTCAATGTTGATACTGCTTTTCCAGAGATTCAGAGAACCATTCTTTCTGTCTACAAAGGCAAGACAATTAAAAACAACTCAAAATAAAATTATTCTAATGGTGTGAATCACTGAGAGCTTGATTCAGGCTGGTTTACTCCCGTGACTCCAAACTAATGCTCTTTCCACCTTTCCTTCCACCCTCATTACAGCAGAGGGTTTGCCCTTACTGCAGGGTGTGCCCGTGCCAGACTGACGGGACTAAGCAACACATCCGAGCTCAATGAACTTACAAATGCATGTAGCTGCAGCCCCAACAGATACACGCCATGACATAGTCTGGGTCCCTGGGCCTCACTCAAAAAACAAAACCATGACTGATGCAAAGAGTTTAAGAATGATCTCAAAATCTTAATGGCATTTATCCAATTGGCAAATGCATGCATACAGGGAAATAAAACTGATGGACTTTAACTATTAGCCCTCAGGAAAGAAATCTTGGAATCATTGTGAGTCATTTGCCAAAAGTGTTGACTATTTTCTTGGCAATTGTCAAACACGGGATATTCGGAATTACTGTGAAAGAGAAAAAGAAGAAAATAACTAATGCCATCTTTCACAGCATAAATTATTAGGCATGAAGTATTACAAATAATGAAAACTGTACATAGCGCTAGTCATCACATATCCAGAAGAAAACAGTAGAACTGAAAAAGGTAGAAAGGACGACAATAATGAGTAAGTATGGGCTAGCTCCTACACAGTGATTAAACAGACCAGAACACTTCAACTGGAATTGAGAAATGAGACGAGGGTGGGAATGAACAAAGATGTGTAAAATCACGAGAAAGATGAACATAGAATGAGTCTTCGTAATTTCTAACACAGACATGAGGGTATACTTCCTCTTGAGGTGCCCCATGGAGCATTATTAAAGAGACAGAAGCAAATGCTTTTCATACAGTACATAGATCTCATTCTTACAGGATGCTGTGAAGACCAAAAGTAAAAATGAATTCCAAAAGCAGTTAGAAAAATCAGGGAGAATACATCCACCAGTGGAAATCTCTGGATGCTGCCTTTGGCTCTTTTGCCAGATGGTGCGAGGCTGCAGTATGGGAAGGACCTGCAAATAATTTTGTTTCTCATATTCTTTTCCCAAGCACATAGGAACACAGACAGGGTACAGGGCTCAAGGCAATTTTGACTCTCTAGGACAGTCTGGACGTTATTTATCACTTAGAGTATTTTTTGGAACTCAATCACGTATATACTTTAATTTCAGCTCCAATACCAGCTTACTGGTATTTCATGGTTGATGACAAGTTAACAGCAAAAGAGGGATAAATTTTGTAGCATAAACACACAAAATGTTACGAGCAACTGAAAACTCATCCTATTCCTCCTTCATAGTTCTATAATGAAGACTCCATAAAATTTTAGCTTTAGAAATTCATTTAGGTATTAAAAATAAAGCCCAGAGCAAGCAAACAACTAATTATTTTCATGGTCACAGTATATTCCTCATTTGTCAAATGCAAATTGCCTACCACGGTATAGATCAGTCAGCTACATTACAGTCTAGCTTATGGTCTAGACCATAACACCTGGTTTAAGAACCTTTTGTTATGTCTACTTTTGCATTAATCACAAATATTCTGAATTGCCATATCTTTGCCGTTTCAGAAGGTGAACATCTGCCGCCTTGTAGGAGACAGGACTGGGCAGCCCTACAGGTACCCTTGCAGTGAAACACTGATGCGTGCTCTATTGGGATGTAAAGGACAACTTGATAATAAGCTTGCTCTTTACAAGTTACTAACATCAACATTTTCAAAGCAAGACTTTTTTTCTAATGACATAGTCACAAACTGTTACTGGAAATTCTCACGGTTAATCACAATGATGTGAATTTTCCTACCACCCCCGGGTATTAGATTAAAGTCTTTGCTTACTCAAGGAATTCCATGCTTAATAGAAAATCTCAAGAACAAAAGAACTAAAAAAAACAGCCCAATGCAGTTCAAAAGATGCAAAGAAATGCTTAGGGATTCTGCAATATTACAAGAATGTCTTTGCTGATCTACATGAAGCATGACAGGTATAATCCAAGCTTCCACAGGAAAGATTAGTAAAAATCCTACCACAAAGACATGCAAAACACCAAACTATGCTGCTATTAAAACATCACTCTTTAATATGCACGCAACAACATTTCAAAAGAAGTAAATGACTCAATATCGCTAGGGGGAACCTCTACTGCTTTTCATACTATATGGCGTCATTCATTAAGAACACGATGTGTAGAATGCAATAACACTAATACCATATATGTCATGAAATACAAGTAATGGACACTAGATTAAAATTCAGAAAAAAGACTGGCTCTGTTCTTTAATCTGCCACTGATGACTTGTGGAACTCAAAGGAAATAAGAGAAGCTCTGGTCCTTCCTCATTTACTTATACCGTGAACTTTTTATGATTGAGAATTTCCTTATTACATCCCTGTACAGCACCAGAAGCACGGGATTCTCTGAGAAATATATACTTTGATGTGATTCAGTAACTATTTTAGTCATAATGAGCCCTTCTATTTATTTTCCAGCACTGCCTCATCTTACGGGTTCAGACACTCCTTTACATGTTTCCTCAGTTGTCCTTACAGTTTTCTGGATAGCTATTGTTTGATATTCGCATATCCTACATCAGAAGTGTCCTGAACCCAGAACAGAGTTGGCTGCTTCCCTCTTACTCTCTGAAGTAATCTAATGTCAAATCAAATGACATCTTCCTCATGCCTAAACGCCTGAAAAAATTCCTGTTAGGCACAGCCTTCACCGCAACTACCTACATCTTCCGCAGTGATGCAAATTAGACATAATTTTGCTTAACCACCAAGTTTTTAGACCATTTGCCTGCAAAGTAAGACAACTGTGATTTAAATCTTCAGCTTGAAAAAGTCTGAACACAAATACTTCATATCAGGTGTATGCCCTTGTCAGGGTACACGGAAAGAGGGTGTCTGCTCCTTTGAGAGTATCCTGTCAAAGAAGTTGTGAAGACCTCACCAACACATGATAAGGGAGGTCATAATAAGAACAAACCTGGTCAGTGCCACGAACTGATAAGGATATGTGGGGAGTGGGAATGTTTATTTTTTTCAGTTGGGAAGATAAGGAAAGGGAGGGAGACAAAACACACAGAGACGCAAAACCTGACCAATTAGAATAAACAAAGACAATAACCAGAAACAAACCTGGTCGGTCACACTAATTGATGGGCTATCAAGAAACTGCAGGCAAACCAGCACTTTGCAACAGATGTGGATACAAACCTGGGGGCCCTGTATGTTGGACTGTGACAACTGAAGAGGTAACGTGCAGGGGAAGGGGGAGCATGGAGGAATAGGGAGGGGGATAGGTAGAAAGGGTGTAAAAGGGTCTGGCTACATGTTAATTGGAGCTGGTCTGTACACTTGTCTGGCTGAGCCATGCACCTGATCACCACAGTCTGTCCTGTCTTCTGATTAAATCTTTTCTTAACTTTCTCTGTGTGGAATCTCACTCTCTGTCCTGTGTGCGTCTGTTTGTGTGTGCTGCAAGGACTCAGTCCCAGCTGCTGGTGAGACCTGAGTGTGTGCGAGTGAAACTGGGGGGCAGCTCCTGGAGTCAGACCAGAGGTCTGGGCACCTCTGGCCTGTGGTGTCGTCAACTGCTGGAGCCAGCGGGGTCTCAGCATCCGCTGCTAGAACCAGTGGGTTTTATCCTCCAGCCACTGGGATGCGAATGTTGTGTGCCCCAAAAAACAGCTTCTGGGGGGATCAGGGTGAGTGAGAGGCTCGGCTCTGGCAGCTGGAGCAGGACCACAGGTCACAGCCCATGTGCCTGGTCCGTCTGCTGGGGGCAAGTGTCTGTACCACCCCAAATTGGGTGTGAACTATTCATGTGTGTCCCATTCAGCAGCAGGTACAGGTCTTCCCCAGTCATAATTTTGCTGTTTATATACTCATAGATTCCTTTACTTTTGCCTTTGACATCCTTCCGCAGATTCAAGTTCAGGTGGGCTTTGGTTCTCCTAACTCTGTCCCTGTAAGACAGGACAGCAACTCTGTACTGCTCCTGGGTCACGTGTCCCTGCTTCCACCTTCTGTATACTTCCTTCTTACATTTGAATTTTGCCAGGAACTCCTTGTTCATCCATGTAGACCTTCTAGCATTTTTGTCTGACTTCCTGCCCAGTGTGACGGACCGCTCTTAAACTTGGAGGAGGTGATTCTTGAATATCAACTAGCTTTCTTGGCCCCTCTGCCCTCCAGGGCCTTATCCTACGGCAGTCTTTCAACAAGATACCTGAAAAGGTCAAAGTCTCCTCTCCTGCAGTCCAGACTTGTGATCTTGCTTTTTGCCCTGCTCCATCTTCTCAGGATCCTGAACTCCACCATCTCGTGGTCACTGTAGCCAAGGTTGCCTTCAGCCTTCACATCCCCAGCGAGTCATTCCTTGTTTGTGAGTATGACGTCCAGTAGAGTATCTCTCGTCATTGGCTTCTCTATCACTTGTGTCAGGAAGTTGTCATCAATTCTCTTCAGGAACCTCCCAGATTCCCTATGTCCTGCTGTGTTGTCCCTCCAGCAGATACTGGGGCTGTTGAAGTCCCCCCATGAGGTGGTTGAAGTCCACCTGCATGTGTGAGGTTGCTTCTACCTCTCTGTAGAGCTCATCCACTATAGAACAAGGTAGGTGTCTTCCTTTCACAGAATAGGCACTTCTTCAGTTACAGACTAAATTTGAGCTAACAAGTGATTTTCAGCCAAAATCTGAAAGCACCTAATGAATTTGTTAAGATACAGAATGTTGGAAAGGAGACAGACTGAACTGTTGACTGGGATTTAGGAACACTACAGGTGCCCAAGTCCCAAATAAACAATGTTCAGGCAGGCTGGAATCAAAGTGAATCTTGGGGAATGTTGTATTTCAAACTCCTACAAGCAAAGATTATAAAAAAACCCAGAAAATTCTGCTACCACAGAAATTTCTGTAGTGTAACAGATCAAACTGTGTATTTAAATAAACTTTAAGCATTTACACCTAAAATAAAGTATTTGTGGATGTGAAACTAAAATTTAGGCTAGGTGTGACTGTTTTGAGTCCTCCCGTGGTATATCTCACCCACTGCAGGATCAGGGAATAGGATATGAAGATACTTCATAACTGTCATCACTGAAGGGTTAAATAGAATCAATTAAAGTGACTGTGAGTCATTACAATGAATACTGTATATGAAATTAAACTGTACATGATATGAGAAATAGAAAACTGAGGCACATCCCTTGCTGTGTCACTGGTGAGCTCTTGAGCATGATACTGTTAAGGTTTTGTGAGATAACATGTGACTATCATATTTGTTTGCTGGTATTAAAAATTAAAGATGTAAGGATACAGTGCTCCTAGCAATCAAGAAATACCATTAATCAATACAGGGTGAAAACAATGCCAAAGTAAAAAAAAAAAAAAAAAAAATTGAAAAGGGAGAAGAACCTAAAGTACGGTTCTTCTTGGTACGACGAGAAGTACAATAACTTAGTTTCGAGTGCAAAAACATAATTATCTAAATGTTCAAATGTGTGTGTACATTTTTATCAATTCAATTACTCATATTCTATGTTCTGTTATCTTTTTATTTACCTTCATGTTAGAATCAACTCTCCTTAAACAATAGGTCCTGTCACTTTAGGCTTTTCTGTAAGGTAATAGATTTAAATAGTTGTGAGTCAACTAAGGAGAAGAGTCTGTTACGTGAAGGTCAACTACCTGCCCAGGAAGGCAGCTTCAAAACTGAATTTGCCTTCAGATTATATTCCATTTCAATGCATTCTTTACAGCAGTTGCTTACAGACAATGGTAGAGCACTGAGTAGAAAACACATCTGACAACAGTTTCACCCTTCTTTTTGGTTTTTTTTGTGTGGTTTGTGGCCACCTGATTTCCTGATATGAATCAGCGTGAACCCAGCACACAGCAAACAAAATTAACAGGCCTGGTTAACTTTGAGCTCCTCTTACGACATTCCAGGTCAATGGAAACAAATAACAGGCCTACACAAGGTTGCCAAAATACAGTAATATATATGAGTGACATAGTACACGTACTATGGATACACATGTACACTCTTATACAAACAGTCTTGTTTCCTATTCTTGATTTTTTCGTAAGTTGAATTTCCATAATTTTGTGCATTATAGATATTAATGAAATACTTTTTTCACAAAAGGAAAGATAAAGCAAGTAACATGTCAAGGAACCACTGCTGTCACGCCATCTAAAAACTAGTGCCTGCCTCACCCACCAAAAGTTACTCTTATAGTGACCCCAGACAACAAACAACACTGCACATGACTCGTGTAATAAGCAGCAGGCAGCAGTACGTACATAGTTCATTGACAGTAGCAGTTATAGGAAGTTACTTTGACACAAAACTTTTCCATTGTTTTCACTCACAAAATACACTAACTTTTAAATGGAAGGTTCAATTAATACCAAAAGACAGATATAAATATCTGCAGAAATATCTGCATTTAAGTATCTTATTCATTTATGATTGGGAAAAGCTGTTTACCTCCCACAAAACATGACACTTCTTATATATTCCACAAATAATCCACAAAGCTTAGCAGCCACAGAGGAGAGAATAATTTTCTGAAGAACTCTGCAAATTTCCAGAAACGTTGATGCAGAAATTAACTCAATATTCAGTATAACTGACACTACAGTGAAAACACATCTCAACTTGGATGCAAAAAGGATTTTCTATTTAGAAGTGTTATATCACTAAAAGAGTATCTGAGGAGCATAACACACACACCTGTGCACGTACACACACACTTGTGTATGCTAATATAGAATACATTGAATGGCTGAACTCAGTAAAACTGTTATTCAAAGAGGTACATGTTCGTAGTGCATGGGCTACTCCGCAAACAGAGAAAATGCTGTTTGGAAGGCAGTGGTAACAGTCTCTGCAGTTACAGGCAAACTGTGGGTACGCTCAAGGTCTCCAGGGACATCCATCGTGGCCGTCCTCAGTGCATGTTATGATGAGATCTGGGTGTGCACTCCACAGTTGTCCTCACTGCCAGTACCCTGACTGCGACTGGAAGAAAGTGCTCACATGCAGGCAAAAAAGAAGCCATGGGCAGGCACATCTGTTCAGATACTGACTGTGGGTTCCCAGCTCTACAAAAGTTTCAGTACTATCCTGAAAAAAATTCAATGTATCTCTTCAGTTTTCTCTTTTAAAGAATTTCCGATGAACGGGACTGGAGAGATGAACATTTTAAAATAAATAGCAAAACCACTTAATTTTGGACAACGCAGAGGCCTGAAATTACCAGTTGGAATAAATGCAGAAAATACATCTTCTATGTTCCCTATACTTAGAAATTGATTAATATACTATGTGGTTAACCTCCTTAAAGAATCAACCTCTAAATTCAGACAGGATGAATCTTTCTCTGGAGATTTTTGTTTGAAAAAGCAGTTATAAGTAAAACTTACTTACACAAGGGAAGCAGAATTTTCTCCCCAGTTTAAAAATCTGTTCCTATGCTCCTTAATATCTGTAGTAATATCTTTCTGTAATATCTTTCTGCCTCACCAGCATATTAAATTTTCATGATTTTGCTCTAGAAAATTATATCTTTATTATAATCTGTTTTTTTCAGTTTTGCAAACAATTTTTAAGACTAATTTTCTGTAAAATGTAAATAATTATATACTTTTCATTTGTAGAATGATAGGAGAAACTGACTGAAATGTGAAAGTCTTCCTTATTGTGAAATTAATGATCATGAAAATACTATAGAATGTGCACTAGTAAAATTATTATTAAATTTATGATATTGTAATAGCTCAGAGGCCAACCATGGTGTAATCCATTTTATTTTCTTCTTTATTGCTGCCATTAAGCTAGCAGGAAATAAAACAGAATAAGGTATAACACTTGCCTATTAACAAACAGTTGATGTAAGAAGTGGTACATGAATGCAGTGGAGAAGTACTTGACTTTTTTAACTTTTCACTTATTTTTTCTTATTAAACCAATTATTCCTGCACCATCTAAATCCTTCTGAAATAATTTCCCACTGGCTGAAGCAAAACCCGCTGCTGGGAGCAAAATCAGCTGACTCTCTGAAAGCTGCCTTGATGTTGAACACACACACAACATGCTACAGAATCCAAACAGATGTTTTCAGTTTCTAGGATTAAGGAAACTTTGTATTAATGTCTTTTGGTGGCGTTATTCACAAAACCTGACATCCTTCAGCTTCTCTGGGGCCTGAGGTCAGCAAGAAAGTGATATAAAAATATTATGGTTATTAATCACCAACAAGTAAACCTATGAGGTTGTACTGAACTCTGGAAGTAGAGTATTTATATTGCTACCTAACCCATTATTTTTTTACAATGCAGCAAATTGAAAGCCTTTTGTCATCATGGACTTTTGAAGTGTACTTTTTGTAACTTAGAAAAATATACACTGTGTAAGCACGTTGCATACTGAAAAATAAAAACTGAGTAGCATTTCTAAATACAGCAAGAATTATCATCAAAATCTTTCAAAAGTATACCTCTGAAAGTCTGCAAGGAAGTGCAATTCTTTACAGAGATCCTCATAATATAAGCATGGCTTTTCTCTCTTACATTTAGCTTTAGGCAAGGTGCAAGAAATATAAATACTGGCACTGTAAATGTTATTGTTACCGCTTTGTGAGCCAACTGACTAGAATGATGGTTGCCACAGATAATTGCAGATCAGTCTGAGTAACAAAAAATAAAATTTTAGCTTGTTCTCATTATAGGACACTTTTCAACTAGTCTCTTCGTATTAAAATTTATTGTTTGCTTCTAGATGCACTTTCAATATTTGGAAAAATGGAAAGGAGGATGGCAAGGCAAATGGAAGGCAAAAAGAGCGTGAGGGACTTTGTTTTCCATGGTACTGTCGTCTTTGGAAACTAAAAAGTTGCCACTTACTCAAAGGATGGCCATGAATACTAACTATTGCTCACATGAGCCAAGTGACCAGTCCGGAAATGAAAGCAAAAAGCCTACCATATATGGATTCATCCACTTCTTGAATGAAAATTTTTCTTTGACTTAATGATAGAAAATGGGTATGATAATCAGTTTATATAAATCCTGTTTATGTTTCTACAGAGTTACCAAAAATACTCCAGGACACAGTACATCCCCCTGCTTTCTAGGTCTGCTTAACTTTGTGAGTGCCTATTCATGCAGCGGCCTCTTTGCTCTGGAAACTCCTTTGCTTAATTGCAATCTGCTGCATTTCCTTATTTCCGAGAGATTTGCATGTTTCTCCTCCCTAGAATGTCATTTCAATACATGTTTAAGTAGACAGGCATCTGAACTCTGCCTAGCATCCCTTGGGAAACCCCAAAAACTTGTGTCATCTGCAGCAGGATGGGTAACAGGTATTACCTACCTTTTCCATCATATTTTTCATGACGGAGAATTAACCTTTTTGGACCCTGAACACTCAGACGGGTTTGGTATGTTCAGCCAAAGAAAGAACCTATATTAGGCAGACGGGACTGTTTGCCTGAGGCCTCTGTCTCCATTAAGTGTATAGGAAACTCACAGTTTTTGCACAGCAGATTACATTATTCCCATCACCAGGGCCCAGTAATCTAAACTTGAAGTGAGACAATGCCTAGCTTAGCATCTTAAATTAGACAAACTGTATTCCAAACTGTATTTCTTTTGTGACCTTTTTTCACTTCCACAAGGTTACTTTATTAATTAAAACTTCAAGCTGTGTGCTGTGTGGCCTTGTAGGAGTTGAAGGGGTTCAGGTTCATTCTATTTTCCAAGGAATGAGAATCAGCAGTTCAATAATTCAGTATTAGCAGAAAAAGAACTGTACGCAAATACCAGGTCCTTTTCTAGCATATGTAACAGATACATATACAGACTGTACAAAGAAGGTAACAAAGATTTGAACATTTGGATTTATTTTGTTTTATAAAAACTTATCATACCTATAAAAGTCCTTACTACATAGGTCAGAGTGCACCCAACAGCTTCTTGAAGCCACAGACACATGTAAGAGAGTCTGATTAACTCCTAGCTTCTCTAAGAGTGACACAGGAAATATTAAAAGATAAATGGCAAGACCTGAAATCAAAAATAGGGAAGCCAGGAAACATAAAAATATAAAGGCCACAAGTCTGGAAAAAATACGAGACTGGCATTATTGCACTATCAAATTTAGTATTGAATATATACCCTTGTGCATAACTGATAACAATGAAAATTTAGTAGTGACAACACAGTATTTGCAGCCAACTTTTCAACAACATGTATAAACCCCTGTATTTGATGAGGAATTTTTTCTTTTATAGTGCAACCGGTGAACTTATGTGGGATAAAATAGAGCCCAGTACGCCAGCAGAGAGATTGCACTTGACTTATAGGGAAGTGTGTTGACTCATACTTAGGAAGAGTTTTGAAACAGGTTTGCCAGTACTTTTTTCCACAAAGCAAACACCCCAAAGGTACCAAAATGCTTTGAATCTCAATACCTCTGTTTTACTACAACAGTGTACTTTTTAAAATAGACCAAGTCTTCAGTGCGACAGAACAGCAAGAAAGCGTTGGTAAGAAAGGTCAGCTGCCACAACAGTTCTTCAAGAAAAGTCTTTCTTTTTGTCATTGTTTTAGTCTGGTCAAATACCTACTTCTTGTTTCCTACCCTCTCTGTATACTCATTGCTTCCTAAATACCTCCTCCTTACCTTGGCCTTCCCTGCATCCTGGAATGCTCCCTCAGCGATACGCTCAGCTGCTCTCAGGACAGAAGCAACCTGCAATCATGTTCCAGGAGGTTCACCCTTACCTGACACAAAGCAATCATGTTTTTTACTATCATTATTTATCTTGTAATATAACTTAGGAAAGGTACGTAACAAACCTGGGCTTACACAAACTGACAGTAAAAAAAGGTCAAAATAGTTATGACCTTTTTTTCCTCTTTAGTTTCCTAAAAAGCAAACCTTCCACAAATCTGGATTAATCCTTATTAGCACATAATGATCTCAAAAAATTCAAGTAAGATCTTAGAAAATTTGATTTTTCTCAAAGTTTTGCAACACATGCTTATGATGAAGATAAGAAACTCCGTAACTAACATACTATGCCAAGGTAATCACTTAAACTAATAAATAATACTACCACACATTAACAAATGATGATTTTTAATTAAACAAGTTTTAATTCATGCTTGAGATGGTCATCTTCATAAATCATTTCTCTAAAGCCCAATAAGAAAGCCAAATCTAGACCAATACATGATTTCAGATCAAGGAAATTCTGAAGATACAGCCTAATTCAAAATCACAGATGCACAGTGGCCCCACAATCCAATTGAAGATTAAGGATTTGTACAGCCACTGGAAGTTTTGAGGGTCACAAAGAAGCAGATTTAAAGTAATTTTAGTTGTATGTTTCCACCAAATAAGGACTACGTGTCCATCTTTCAAATTTGTAATATTTTGCTACTTTTGGTTGAAACCTTTCTTGTTTCTCTTTTTTTTTTTTCCTCAATCACAATGAATAAAGGAATGAGGAGTAAAATAAAAGGAGATTCCTAGGTTGTTTTTTTCCTCATTTTAGTCATCTGCTACAGGCAGAGCTGTTGTTTCATTTGAATTTCCTAAAACTCCCACCTTGCAAAATTCAGAAACCATCCGCAACAAAGAAGAAAAAGCACAGAGGAAGGAAATAAGAGCACTAATATTTGTGTGACATTCAATGCTCCTAACTGTGTTCAGATTTTTTTTTTAAGTGGATCAAAGAACTTCCCAGATATTTTGTACAACAAATGCCTCTAACATCAAAGATGTCACTATTTTCCTGTAGTCACCACTGAAAAATCTCATTGGTTTCAAAGTTTGCTTTTGCTGCTCAAGAGTGACATGATACAGCATAAATTCCCGTAATTACTTCATTTTTAATTCATGCAAAAACTTCTGTCTTCTACAGGCTAAATCTTTGTAGTTGTTTTCTTTCATATAGCACTGAAAAACTTCAATTTATGAAACAAATGAGAGAATAAGAAGACTACCAACATGAATTAAAAAATTACTTTGTTAAATACTTCTTGCCAAGTGAGAAGTAATCTTATTTATCTTCCCCATATATAAACTTCCTAATGCAAGTTATTTTTCCAAAGAACTGCACGGGACAGGTTTTAAGCCAAAGCTTTAGTGTCATTACTTCTGTTTAAATAGCTACCAGCTGAAGACAGAGTCCTTAGTATTTTTTAAGTTAATGAGCATGCAACAGAGGTCTCTTTAACACCAAGAAGTACAACAAGAGCACGTAAATACAGTAGACCTTTTCCCTGAGCTTCCAGTTGAGTGCAATTATCTTTGTCAGTAACTGACAGCAATTGATTCACTGTGATCTCAACACTAATTACGCCTACAGGGAGTCACTGTTCTGATAAATTATTATTTACCTTCTCATGTGGATTCTAAATAACATGATCACAGTTCTCTGAATAGCACTGTCTCTTGATAACAACCTCACGTGCCTGTGTGAAACTATAAAGAACAGACCACTTATGAGCGTCCCTTATTTATGTCATTATTCAAAGCTCTGGTGGTGACGGACTTCAAAAAACATGAAAAGAAGAGCCACACCGTAATACAAGAGGAGATCATTTTTCTTTCTTCAAGATGTATTTAGAAAAGGTAAGTTAACTACAGGCTATTGCTGCATAGTACCCATTAAGATGATAAAATGAGGCTGCAGCATCCTGAACTGTGAATTTTGGATTGCTTTAACAATTTCTTAAACTTTCAACTCAAATCTCAGTTGAGTCCAAAGTGTAACACTTGAGCTCTGAGAGACCAAATCTGTTTAAGGGAAGATGCTCAAGAGCAAGCAAACTAAGTTACACTGTAATTGGTGCTTCAACAATCTCCAGTAAGATGACCTCACCTTCAAAATGTCAACCTTTAGCTAAAAAAAAAGAGCATGAACTATTGAACAGTGTGGACCCTTTGACCTGGTATCAAAAAATCTAGAAATTACCAGGACAAACAACTTCTGTCGACATTGAAAGTGTAGCTTCAGAAATAACATACAGAATGAAATATTTCAGATTAAATTCAGGAACCATTTTTGCAATTAGGTTAGTTCTCAGCATTTTCTCATCTATGTGAGTTTTTTTGTAGGGTGTATCAGCCTTAAGTGCCTGTGATCTTTGATTGCTGCCAGCTAAGAAAACTGTGAAATGATACAAGGAATATTACAAGAAATAATAAAAACTATGAACCTCAGGAGAATTCACATCAAGATTTCAGGCAAAGGTGAAATCTGATACGTACACAGATTGTAAAAATCCTTTAGAAAACTTCGATACCATTAGAAAAGACAAAAAAAAGTGGTGTCAGATAAAAGATTTACCAATGTGGAATTGAAAGCAAAGGACTTGCAAATTTATCTCCTGAAATTACCTGCTCTCAATTTGTTTTTACATGTTGCAAATTTGCATTTTGTATATTTCTAGTAAATTTATTAATAAGGATGACTCAGAAGATCATTTGTGATCTGATTAAAAATGAAAATGTCCTGGGAAAAGCCCGTTTCTTGTCAATCTAAATTCCAACTAGACTCCTACCTCAAACATTATATTACCAAGCAGGTAAGGCTGCCTGTAAGATGCAAAAATCAATACTTGCTAGCATACACTTCATTTTTCTAAAAATCTAGACATGCCACACTGTCATTGCAGCCAACATATCTCAAGTCTGATTAAAGAAATATAGTGAGCTGAATATCACTTAAACACTGAATGGTTAAATTTCACGGCTATTGCGTATTGCCAACGTGCTGTTCATATTTTCCGTTTTCACACTATAACACAGAATCTTTCCACAGATCATAACAGAGGTGATGATTTACATCATACACAATACCAGATTTTGAACGGAGAATACTTAATGTTTTTAACAGAGAAGAAGATACTGACTAATTTAATTAGAAGTATTTACTTTTAGTAAGCTATTAAGATCATTATACCTCCAAGACACACACTTAAATCCTGTAATAAATTAAGCAAGGCATTCCTCTAACTATAAGGGTAAATAGCACACAGGAAGAAATTTATCAGTACTTAATGATGAGCCTGGCCTGTTTGAAGTGCAGAAAGTATTTACGGATCTTTGACACCAGTGACAACAGCCAGTCCAGATCCTCCTTAACTATTTGGAGACTTCCAGATTGAAAAGTGAGTTACTCTGTTTGATGACTTTTTTTCTGCATTTTACTACTAGACATAATTTTAGTTGAACAGAGTTGGATTTTTGGTTTTCAAGGAAGATGAACCTTCCTTCCAGGCATTTGAATTAGCTGTCTTAAGCAAAAAATGCACAAATTATGTCCATCCTTGATGGAAATTAGCTTGACAGGGGGAGTTTCATCTCACCTAGTTTAATAGTTACCTAATAAAGTTTTTTAAATCTAAATTGGTCATACACATTCCCTCTATAGTAAATAAAGAGATACCTCTAGAAGGCAATTCCATTCCAAAAGAAATGTTTAAATAGGTTAAATGATTTAATCATCGGAAAGTTTTGATGATTCCATAGGTCCAAATAACACCTTTTTCAAAAATATGGAAACTGAGAGATATTAAGATTCATCTGATATAAATACCTACATCTGAACAAACCATACTAGTCTATACTTGTAGAATTGATATGGAGAATTTGGCATTTTAAAGCATAATTGATCTCCTCCTAAAGCACATGGCAAAACACATTGCTGTGTAAGTGCCTCTTTCTCTCTAGTGATTATAAATTAAGTCTGGACACCTAGCTCAGATACGGACCTCCAAATCATTGATATCTAAATTTGAACAAAATTAAATTCCATCCAAAGTACAAAATAACTCAGACTTGTTGTGATCTTCCTGTACCACCAAACTGCTTTACATTAATTGGTTAAGGATGAATTCTGGATAATTTCTGAAAGACTGAAAAGCACACATATATTGTGATAATAATTATAAAAATAAAAGCAAAAAGATAAAGACCTAGACCTCATTCATATAACTTACACTGCCCTGATACCGACTACAGGCAAAATAATGTAGTATTTCTGGAAAAATGAAATCAAAATGTTCTTAAAAGGTGCAGAATAAAAGCACAATTAATACCAGGAAGCACGACTTTGTGGAAAACAGGTCTTCTTGGCAAGGTTGCTACTTTTTAATGAGATCACAAGATCTTTTAGTTGATAAAGGTAAATGAGATGAGAACCTAAAATCTTTGCATTAATAATTAAGACAAGAACAAGCACTATTTGAAGTAAAAATGGAGTAAATATCACTGTCAAATCACTAAGATTAACCATGATGTTCTCTAAGATCTTGTGTTGTGACTAACTGTGCTTATTCGAACCAAATATAAAATCATTGCCGATATAATTTGCAGATGACATACAAATAATGATGTGCTGAAGCTAATCATACAGCCAAATCTGGATCTTTGGGTAATATGCAGTTATTTGCACAGCCTAAGACAAAATATAGCTGTCAAATGCAAGGCCAGAGGAATACGAGAGAAGTAATGTGATATCTTGAAATAAACCGATACTGAGGGACCTAGGAATATTGGCATACAGAGAGCTGAGCTAAGACTCCTTTTATGACAGTGCAGTTATAAAGGATATCTCAGCCCCTGGGAGCATATCAAGTCAGAACTGACGCACCCATATATGAAACCAGTGAAACCAGTATTAAAATCCTGTGCCATCTTTTTAAGAAGAATGCAAGAAAGTTAGAAAGGATTCAGAAAAAAGCAACAAGATCAAATCAAATCTATAACCCATGCTTTGTACTGAGAAATTTAAGAAGTTCAGCCCCAATTACAGAAGAGAAGTCAATAGATGACAGGACCATAAGTAATAAATTTCCATAGGGTTTTCCATATTTTTACAGCTTTAACTGCACATGAGTAGTGACTCCCATGCCTCCAGAATTCCTCTGATTTAAGGAGTATACAAGAGTCATGGTTGCAGGACATTTGCACTAAATTGTCACAGTAACTTATTGCAGACTGAGTACAACCATTACCATTAACAACAGTTTATTTATTCATGCACAATACACATATAACAGAACTCCAAACACCCGAAAACAGTGGTAAAAGTACATCTTCGAAACTGCCTGCACAGATTTTCCAGGTAAAAACATACCTAGGAAATCTCCTACCCTGACCTACATCAGTGAAAGATGCCTGAGAATAAGTGGCAAAAACAAAGATTGAGTGAATGGAAGCTAATAGTAGGCTACATTATATCAGAAATAAGGTACACATTTTTCAGTACTGAGGATATTAACCACTGAAGTAACTTACCTAAAGAATACCACAGATCCTTCATCATTTGAAGTTTTTCGTTCAAGAAAGGAAAACTCTTTATAAGCTATAGATCAAAAAAAAAAAAAAAAGCTACAAATGTCAATGCAAAAATTACTAGGGGAACTTTGATGACAAGTACACTGCAGCTATTAACACTAGATTACCACTGGCTAGCTTTGAAAAGCTCTGTGCATAAATCCTTTAGACGAATAGATCCTCTAATAATATCAAAATGCTTCCAAAATGTTCTACACATATCTGAATGTTTACATACTCTTAAATGGAATTGCATGTCACTGACTTTCACAAAATACATAGATATCTGTCTGTGTTTCATAGTTCTTTCTGCTTCTTGTTTTGTGGTATATTTTGACATAAGAATGCAATCACAATTTGGAAGTTGTTAGATGTGGTATGAATGAGGTTATAACATGAACTGAAACTACCTTTCTTCCAGGTAAAGAGAGAAGTGATTCTTTCTAAGAAGATGATAGGGAGGGTTAAAAAAAAAACCAAACAACATGACTCTGTCCATGTAAGGACAATGACAACTACAGCAGCACCTGATAAAATAACTTGTGAAATGTCATCTCTTAGAAGTTGCATTTAATGCAATTTATATGATATTTTATGTAAGATTTTATATGCATATGCAAGAATAACAATGTTATGATGAAGTATATACAAATAGGTAACCTAAATGAGCAATTCCAGAAATTTAATTTACAACACAGGGAATCACATTTATCCTATATTGGCTATGCCCAAGTTTTGCTACTAATGACAAAGTTTACAAATAAATCAGAGGTTCAAGGTTGAAAGGTGAAATAGATGTAATTCAAGTACCTGATATTTTCTCCTCCAAAATTCCATTTTTTTCTCTGCAGTGTTTAACAGTGACAGAAATCTCTGCTTCAACTATTGTCAAAGACATTCAGAAATAAGACAAGAGATCAACTGGGTAGAGATTACTCTGTGCAGATGACAGTAACACATTGGCTCAATATCTCAAGTACAAAGAAAACACGCAAGACATTTTAAGTCATCACTCTTTCTGCATGTAGTATTGACAGGCAGTCAAGGACTGAGGTCACAATACCTGATTAAGCCAATTTTATTCATATTTTTTTCCCCTCTAAACTCATCACAAGTTAAAGAAGCAAATTTATTTTCTTTTTGCCTTTTTACCATTGGTAAAATTTTATTTATCAGCAGGGTTGATTTTTTTTTTTTAAGAGTGTAAACATATCTCATGATAATAATCTTTATGAAAATCTCCTTGTTTAGTCACTTTTTATCAACTGAGATAATTAGGATCAATTTGTGAGTGTAAATATTGTTTTATGAACTTCACCCTATTTGGTCACACTTTCTTCTAGTGGATTAGACTGTATTTTCTGAGTATTATGTTTCAACATTAATTGTAAATTATATAGAAATATTAAAACAAGTGAGTTCTGATAAAATGTTCAGATGCTACAATTATGCAATATACATATATGTCACAAGTAGAAGCTAATAAACAGAAAAGCCACATCATCCAAGTCTTACAGGATACAAAAGTACATAGTTATTTTCAAGAATGCCTAAAGTATATGGTCTTCCTATTATACACCTGGAGAAGCTACTAACATTCCCTCATGTGAGTGCAAATACTTTCCGTTTCATGTTTTTCTTTATTCTCATTTCAGAGATCACATCCTTTGATTACAAATGAAATGTGTAACTTCATTCTCCTTGTGTCACGTCCAATGCTTCAGCTAACTTCAACGGAGAACAGAATATGCGCAAAAGCAACATTACGGATCCTACACATGCTGAAGTTTAGAAGACTTCACACTGTAGAGGTGATGGAAAGCCAAAGTACTTCTCATGTTTGTTTTTCCACGCTCTCAGAGTAATGCAAATTTTCTATTTTTCTATCTCGTTGGCAAAGACTGCAGAGTAACTTAGCATTAGACAGATTCTAGCCTCCCAAGAGGCTCAAGAATCACCTAAGCCATCATTCAATTACTGAGAAATAATTAGATCATCATAAATAATTCAATATTTAAATATGTATTAATTAAATAAATAGAAATTTCCAAGAACTTACCAGGAAAAATAAGCCGATTGTTCCCCTACTTCGATCAGCCATGACCAGTTCTTCACTTCTGAAGCAGATATAATGTAGTGCCATTGCTAACGAACTACTTTTTCATTAGGATTTCGTTTAAGACTTAATCACTTTTATGTTAGAAATGGATGATAGGAGGATTTCACTGAAGTTACTGAAACTCTGAGCAAAGGTTTATCACATGCTATTTCACACATCTTTTCTGAACAATGTCAGGCTCACCTTTGGATTGAGGATTGTTTTAAAAGCCTTTATGAAATACAAAGCATATGACCACTATACTTCAGCAGTGATTCCTTCAAACAATAATGAACAGCTCTGCAAGCAGTTTGCTATTAAATGGCTTTGTGAATCCTTCACGTTTGCTCAGCACATTCTTTTGCAATGTCTAGGAGACTTATTCAATTGACCAAGATGTTGCTTGGTAGCAGTTTGATCGCTTGATTCTTACTGGGAAGATTAAAACTAGAGCATTTCATCGTCGTAGTCAATTTCTACCACAGCTAGTCAAGGGAGAAAAGGCAGAGAAGAAAAGACCTAATCTGAAATTCGCATTAGCACAATTGCTAATCAGATGCAGCTTCTGATAAAAATCCCACATAAAAGCTTTTTGCTTTAGATATCACAGGCTAAAAGAAAGCACAATTCAGCACAACATTAAAATATGTCTTCGAACCTCTTGTGGTTCAAAAAAGCCCCCAAAAAACCAGAAAGTAAATGCCAGTAGCTAAACTTTCTAAGAATTTTAATTATTATGTGCTGGTATAATAGTGTTTTATTAAAAGCAGACTATGAATAGATTGATCATAAGAGTAATTTCCAGAACTCCAAGTCTACAGATATCTGTGACGCTTCGGCTTCATTTCTACTAATAAATTAAACACAGCTGTGACTGTCCTTTGTCACTGAAGACAATTTACATGGAATGACCCACACCCACTCCGAACCAGCATGCTGACTGCCAACAGTAGATGCTCTCTTGACCCGCACTAACTGCAGAATTACACAGAGGAAGATTTTGGTATTGTGCTAGATGGCATGTCTAACAAGCAATGAAGGGACTGTTCTGACAATGAAACAACAGTTAATTACAGAACACAGGCACGTGCTCTGATATTCTCTGATTCATTAATTAATAAAAACACAGCCTTAATTTTCACAGACTTATAGTTCTTGGCTGGGACTTGGATAAAGCACAGGTCAAGACTGAAAAATGGAAAACCCTTAGTAAACATAAAACGATGATGAATCCAGAGAAATCGCTTTAGCACCTTTAACCTGGACCATACAATATTTGAAAGTTAAGTCCTTGACTTTGGAAAGGTGATTCACAGGAACAGCAGTAAGTGACTAAGACCCCACACAAATGGTGGGGCTAGGTGTAAACCTCTGAACTGTACAATGACCTAATATTTAATGATCTAATATTTTATGAACACTGATTAGATCTTCTTTTGCACAACTCGCGTAAGACAATTTATCTTGAGTAAATGCTGGAAAATGCTGAACACAAAAATATTTTGGAATTCCCATCATCTGTGGAGTTTCAGTGCCTTAGTCAGAACTTTGTATTAAGTATCTCCACTTACTTGCCGTAAGTATTTGCCACTTACTCATACCAAAAAAACACTTTCTAAAATTCTGAATCAAACTGATTAAGCCTTAAAAATGTCACTAGCAGTGGCTGTAACAGCGTACAAAACCTCTGTCTTGTTCAGGGAAGAAGCAGCGTGGCATTAACTCCCTGTGATCAAGAAAGTAAGAAGCTTTTATCTTCAAATTCTTAGATTTAATTTTCAAGGAAACGGAGAATTTTTGATGTGTAAACGAATTAAATTTGAGATGACCGGTCATTTCTTATTTGGGAGACAATGCACTATATTTCTAATTTTCATTTCAGAGAAGTCTGCAGCTTAAAACATAGGACTAACTTTAAATAAAATAACTAAAATATATCAAAAAGGAAACAGGTCACTGCTGATCACTAAGACAAAAGAGAACACACGTACCTTAGCCAAGAAAATTAGTTATTCAAAGGACCCACATAGGATATAGTCCGTAAGATGAAACATAATTCATTCAGTGTATAATAGATAAAGAAAAAAGGATAAATATATCAAAGCATGAGATTAGCAATCCAAATGCATTCTAATTTGCCATCTTGGGGTTTTTTTCATTAATAAGCGTCTACTGACCTCTGACACAAGAAAGAGAGAAGTCATGCTTTGACAGATTTTGTTACAGAACAGAATCTTGTTCGTTCACAATAATATCTGGCTTAATAGTTATGAGCACCTATGACACTGCAAATTAGCACGTAAGTGCAAGAAAAAGTATCATTCATCACAAAAATTCTTTGAAATTTTTTGAAGTGTATTTTACGTATTTATGATGAAAAATACATTAACGTAGTACGTACTTAGTAAGTACTCCACACAGTGCTCGTAAATCAAAAAAATCTCTTAACATGACCTATCACTACCATATTCTGGGTTTAAAATCTTTAGAAAAATATATGAAGTGTAAATTATGGTAAGTGTACATGTTATTGACTTCCATATGAATTCACTAAATTATTCCACAGCTGAATACAGCAACATTAAAGGAGAAAAAATTAATTCTAAATTTCTAAAATGTAACCTTTAAAAAACATATATATTTTTAAATCATATTTTGCCTGATTACCTCCTGTTTTAAAGAAACAGTTCAATTTTAACTTACATTGAAAATTCCCAATTAGCATGAAGCAAACATAACAACACTTAATCTGAAAGAAAATTCAATTCATTTTTCAGTGTAGTTCTCGTAAGTGTGATACTTACAGGAAAATAATGATTTTTCCATTCAGAGGAACATAAATGGCGTCTTGATTTCATTTAATCTCATAACAGCCTGGTTGGCTCCAGTCTTTTTCTATCATAACTGAAAAGGTTGTAGGCTATCTAATTTACTGATAAAAATGCAACACTTCTGTTTTCCTTCCTTTTTTGCACATTTGCTGCTAAAACGTTTTTCCATCTTAAAATATTCATATAAAGATGTTGTTGGGAAGCCCCTTGACTCTGCTTTATGCTCTGGAAAGTGCTTCTTTTATAGAGACAAAAAAAACACCACCTTTGTTGAAATGCTCCCCTTGCTGCTGATGTAGAGGCTGAATAGAATAATTAGACTCTCCTGCTTTTCCAAGGAAAGAGTTTTATGAGCCTTAAAGGATATTGCCCAGATCACCAAGATGTTTAAGTTCAACATCTGGCATGTGATCCTTCCCATAAAGCTGTGCTGACAAAAATGATCCTTCACTTCAGAATAAATTATCCTTTACCAGTAACAAACTAATGGGGTTCTTTGTTTATTATTTTCTGTATTGCAAGAAAAATATATGAGATCTGTATCAGACTACCCATTTACATTTATTTAAAGAAAGGATATGGATCTAAATAAATTCTACATGATTACGAAAGCAAATTATCCTTGTTAAAACCATCAGTAGAAAATTAGTTCATACTATTGATATTTAAAATTACTGTATTACAGTGTGTGAGCTAATAATCATATTATAAGAAAAACATAGCTCCAGCTTATGAAGCCATTGCTTTTTGGTTTTCTACAGGTCTATTAGAAAACCACAACATATTTGATATAACAGGTAAAATCTTTTTCCAGTGCAGCCGATGACAAAACCTACATTAATTTCTTACCCCTAACATTCGAAGCGTCAAAGAAACAGTGAGGGGGGATGTCCTGGTTTAGGCCAGGATAGACTTGACTTTCTTACTGGCAGCTGGTATGATGCCGTTTTGGATTTGGGATGGGAGATAGTGTTGATAGTGCACTGGAGTTTTTGGTTGTTGCTAAGCTCTCAAGACCTTTTCTGCTCCTCCCACCGCGCTGCCAGTGAGTGGGCTGGGAGTGTACAAAAAGTTGGGAGGGGACACAACCAGGACAACTGTCCCCAACTGACCAAAATGCTATTCCATACCATATGACGTTATGCTCAGTATACAAAGCTAGGGGAAGAAGAAAGAAGGGGGGGGGGGGGGGGGGGGAACGAAGGTTCAGAGTGATGGTGTTTGTCTTCCCAAGTAACCGTTATGCGTGATGAAGCCCTGCTTTCCTGGAGATGGCTGAACACCTGCCTGACGATGGGAAGCAGTGAATGAATTCCATGTTTTGCTTTGCTTGCACGTGCAGCTTTTGCTCTACCTGTTAAATTATCTTTATCTCAACCCACAAGTTTTTTCTCACTTGTATTCTTCTGATTCTCTCTCCCATCCCAGTCCAAGCCAAGTGAGCAAGAGGCTGCATGGTCCTAGATGACAGCTGGGGTTAAACCACAACAGGGGGAAAGTGAAAAGTCCCCTCACCTTTTTGGATGGAGCTTCAGAAAAAGAACAAGACCTTCATGGAACAGAAAGTACAAACACAAGGGAGATCCGCTGTCTAAGGTTAGGGCACTCAACCATAAAGCAGAATATCAGATCTTCCTCTCTTCATTATTTCTGTTTGTTTTTCTTTAAAAAGAATAGCAAAGAATAGCGATGCTTTTTTTTTTCTTTAAAAAGAATAGTGATGCTTTTCATTAAAAAAAAAAATAAAGATGAAGGCTTCTGCTGTCAACAGAGAAGTGTAAACTGCATCTTATTAGACTGAGATATCCCCTTGCAACTTTCACTTCACCAATGATACTTTGAAGGGGCAAGGGGTCAGATACACCTCTCTCATATTTTTTGGTATCTTATACCAACACAGCAAGAAATATGAGGCAGTCCCAAATCACTACATACACTTTCAAAATTAATCTTCTCAACTCCCTAAGTCAATCTGCATTTAAAATTCTTCTCTAAGGACCAGAGCAAAAACTTTAGGCACTGTAGAACTTGATTTGCAAGTAGAGGCTGTGCATAGTATTTGATCTGACCCCATAAACAAAATTAAGTGAGTTTTTTGCCATGTTATACCTCAATCAATATTTTAATATGAAAATCCAAAAGTATTTATCGATACCACTGAAACTAAATATTAACAAATCCTCCAGATCGTGATTATAATTTACAAAAATTTCTAAAATATTTTTTCTGGCAAATACTGGGAACATGCCAGCGCATGTTACAAGAATAGACTAGACTTGGCTAGAGTTTAAAAGATTTTGCATGCCTGTCTTTCAATAGAGAAAGCAAAAGTATCTGGATTTTGGACAAAAGGTAATGGTGCTGGTAACTAAAAGAAAAGTCATTCTGTTGGATATAATAATTACAAACTCCTGATGGAAAATATTTTTTTACATTGTATAAAGAATTATATAAAGAATATTCAAAATTTTGTTTTGTACCATATGACAACTAAGTTTTTACTCAAAATTACTAAATAAAAAAAGTATCTATTAATGATTCTCTGTAAGAAAGAACTCTATCAAATTATAGTTTTGGGTTTTTTATTTTCCTGTCTTTAAATAGTTGACTTTAAAAGTACATTTTTTTATATACATATTTTTTTTTTAATTTTTCAGAGTTGGAAGGGACCTCTAGAGATCATCCAGTCCAACTGCCCTGCTAAAGCAGGATTACCTAGAGCACATTACTCAGGACTGCATCCAGGCAGGTCTTGAAAGTCTCCAGAGAAGGGGACTCCACAACACTGGATGTTGGGGGACTCCACAACACTGGATGTACAATGCCACTACCTTAATTTTATCCTTAATCTACTTAAAGTTTACGTAATTTTATGATCCATATCAAATAAAGGAAACAATTACGTCAGCTTACAATACTATCCAGTTTCCAACCACTTGAGACTGGAAGTCTTTCTTGGCCAGAGGTGGCAACCTTGCATTTACTAGTGAACTAGTCTGTGGAGCTGAACTGATGTAAAATTTTTGCAACCACTCCCATCCCAATGTCGTTAGTGTCACAGTTTATGTGTTGTGAGAAGAACCACCTTCTAAGGAGTTCATTTGATGTCTCCTAGTTCTTGTACTTAAGGAGAGATTGAAAAAATGGATCTGTTTTTTCCCTCCATGCCACTCAGGATTTTACACGTGTCTGTCATATTCTACCTTGACTACTATGGGGCACTGAACTGACTACTCATAGAACTATCTTCGAATGTGTTGGGTTGGAAAGGACCTCTAAAGGTCATCTAGTCCAACCCCCCTGCAGTAAGCAGGGACATCTTCAACTAGATCAGGTTGCTCAGAGCCTCATCAAGCCTGGCCTTGAATGCCTCCAGGGATGGGGCTTCCATCACCTCTCTGGGCAACCTGTTCCAGTGTCTCACCACCCTTACTGTAAAGAACTTCTTCCTAATGTCTAACCTAAACCTACCCTGCTCTAGTTTAAAACCATTGCCCCTCGTCCTATCACTACCTGCCCTTACAAACAGCCCCTCCCCAGCTTTCTTATAGGCCTCCTTCAGGTACCGGAAGGCCTAAACCCATCATAAACCCAGTATCTCAGGACTGAGTGGAAACAGCTCAGAGCCACTATTTTTTAGATATTTTTTTTCTTTTTCCATAATGCTATTAAACTTACAGTGAGTGTCATCTGACCTTCTAACTTGCAGTTGCTCTACTGCTCAAAAGATACCTATGCAGCCCTGCACAGTTGGTCCTTATTTTTACTACCCTGAAACAGTTAGTAAGCAAACTTTTTTCATTTTGCTATCCCCTTGCCAGATTACTTAGAAATATGATGAACTGTATCCAAAAACTAGATATCTATCTAGAACTCCACTGGTGACCTTCTTCTACACTGAGAATAGAGTATTTATTTTTATCCCCCATTCATCATTGGTTAACCAGTTATTTATCCATACAAGAACCTGCATCTTCCTTATGGCTCAGTTATTTGTTAAAAGTCTTTTGGAGATCCAAGTAGGTTATATCCACTGTATCTCCTTTATCCAACTAGCTGCTGACTGCTTCCAAAACCTTCAATAAATGTGAAGCATAACCTCTCTTTACAAATCCATGTTGACTGTCCCCCCACATTACTCATCTATGTATTCACTAATTCTATTCTTTATTACAGCATCTGCTAATTTGCCCAGTAAATCCTTTTCTCAGATGAAAAATATCTGCAAACCCTACGCCGAATGGAAAAGATTGTGGAAACCCCTAAATACACAGAAAACTTTCCAAGCTCAGTAGTACAATACTTGTTTCCTTATGTAACAGAAATGGTATTAGCCCTGGTGTCACACAGAACAATTTGAAAACCAAACGTGTGAGTAAAAGTCTATTATGGAGCCAACACGTTCTTACACGTACCTTCATACAATTACATAAAAAAATTACAACACACAGTTCAAGGACACACATTCTTCTTGTATTTATGTGTAAAAAAAAACCCAACCAAACAAAAAAACCCTACAACAACAACAAAAACCACCAACACAAAAGCAACAGTCTAGGGAAGCAATAAAATATTAAAACATAGCAGCACGCTGCTGGTATGTGCTACCCATTGTAGTAGCACAGTGTTAAGCATTTCTACGAAAATATTCAGGATTCTTTTTACAGCTTTATGTGAAGTGTTCGTTTCTTGAAAGTGTTCTGTATTGCACTGATAACTCCATATACTGTTTGATGCAAGACTGGTTACATAAATCACCCTTAATTAATTCCCTCAGGGCATCTATAACCTGTGCTCCCATATTAAAAGAACAGACTAACTTCTATTCAAACTAAAAGGTTGAAATCACAAATCAATCTATAAATAAAATGGTATTTTACACTGAGAAACCTCATGTCATTTTAAATTTCAATGTTTTCTCCATCCTTTTTATTAACAGCCTCTCAGCTGCAGTTTTGTCAGAAAATCACAGTACTTGATTCAGTACAAAGGCATGGAGAATTGTTTCTCACGTGTTATTTTATGTGGTTCTGAAATATATATCAGCACTTGATCATGCTTTCATTAACCAGTAATAGCAGCCAGCTTTCCAGAACAGAAGTATCCTATAAATCACTGAAAAATATTGCAGTGGATTTCCAACGGATGGCACGTGTTGAAGACTGAAAACAGAAATCAACAAGAGTTTTCAGCTCTGACGTTGATTTCCTTATAGCTACTCAAGCTCCTCTTGATTAAACCTTTATAGGAAAACAAAGTTCCCCTTTCTTCTGATTCAACACCTAAAAGTCCTCTTATTTTTTATCAAATTCCATATTATTTTCAACTACAATCTGCCATCTCTCCACCACCCTCATTCCTCTAATATTTTTTGGAAGCTACACTACTGTCTGTCTCATGTTAAAAGCAGCTTCGTCACACTATCACTGGTTTCAGAAATCCTGCCTCTCAGTCCAAATTCATTCCCACAGTAACTGGAAAATATTGTAATAAATGTAATTGTCAGACTTCATTGAGCAGATTTCCATTAACGTGCAGCATCGCTTATGTTTATATCTTCTGTTATAAATAGGAACTCTCATAGTGTATTTTCATATGAATGAGTGCCTCTTAACCTATACAAAAAAAAAAAAAAGGACAAACTGAGATGAATTTTAAGCTAACAAGCTAACTACCAATTGCCACTTACCAGCTCATCTTGAAATACCACTGTCTTTCATAGTGCAAATTTGACTATCATCTTAGGAAAAATGTTTTCTAAACATAATAAAGATTTTGGAAATGGCCTCATTAGTCCGCTGTGAAACAACTGACATGATCTCTAAGAAATGGAATTTTGAGCATACTTTGTTTGTGTGTATGATAGTAAGCAACCTTTTGTATCAACCACCAACACTGTATCATCAAAGCCAACAAAATACAAACTCACAGAATATATATGTATCCAAATCCAAGGGAGACTTTCTTGCACATACACCCTGTACGTATATATCCTGTGTAACACTAGATTCTTGCCTCCTGTTTGGCTTTAATAATTATTAGCTATTCTCTGAGATTTCTGCTAACTGATGAACGAAATGAGTCTCCATGAACAGCCAAACCACACTTTTAGCACATATAATATTTCAGAAGAAAGAGAAAGATGCCAGAGAAATATTTTTTCAGTTATTAACAAGTATTGATTTACCTTTGTAAAGATAAATGGTTTATGGCTTCAAACATCTAAAGAGCTCTCCCCAGACATGCAACGCAGAAACATACATACACCATTTAAAGTATGATCCTTACAAAACCATTATTCTTTGTGTGAACAGGACGCCTGAGGTACAAGCAATTAGGTCATTACAAATAACCTAAAAATTTAAAATAAATTTTAAAACCCACATACACACAGAAAAATAAGTATTTTATCAAAATATCAATTAGCTTATGATCCAAATTGTTTCTAAATCATCCTGTATCTCACAAATAAATACAGAATATGAGAAACTCCACAAGGAAATGACTATGAGAATGTTTTACAGACAAATATTACTTCGCTATACAATATTCTCCTTGGAGATTTAAGCTGTCAGAAGATAAAGGGATCCAGCAAGACTGTAATGAAAATAAAAGATCATATTTTCCCAAAGGAATTAGAATAGCTTTGTAAATTAATAAATAGAAGACATTAATACTCCCCTACAAAAGAAAGGCTTCTTAATTTAGTATGATGTATGCATAAATGCCTTTCATTCAGACTGTTAAAAGGAAGATGAGCAATAGTTAAGGGCAAAGGCTACGCTTTCATTTCAATAAAACAAAGTGTAAATGAATGGCAATTAGATGACTGTATTAGATGCAGATAGAATACATTCTTTGGAGAAAAACTTGCAATAGGGATCTAAAAAGGAGATGTTTTGGTAACATATTACCATGCAAGACCAATAGATTCATAATTGTTCACAGAGGCAGACTGCTTGCAGTCATCAAATAAATCAGAATTCAGTGTGCCAAATTTGCAGAAGGGAATGATCAATAAAAAACCTGCAAACATTAAGAAAGATTTGTGAGAAATAAAAATTAAACACAGGACACTCCCCTGATCCAGTCCTCCTTGCCACAGAAGTTTGACTTGTGGTATGCTCAGAACAAGGGGTGTGGATTACTGTACTGCTCCGTCTGTGGTGACCTGGTGAAGGGCTGTCTGACAGGTGCCCTTGGCCACCATCCATGACATGAATTGCATGGCTTCTTATCCTTTCTGTCATTTCTTTGACCTCCTTTTCACCACTCTTGAGTCTCCCTTTCTCCACCCCAGTCTCCTCTCCCATACATAACCCATCCCTAGTTTTTCCCCTTTAGTCCCTGTTTTGCTACATTTGTACCCAAATTTGGAACATCTGATATCATCACCTGGATAGTTGCAACTGGTGCAGTTACCTGTGTACTGCCAGCCTGGCAAGACTCTGCTTTACTAATGGTCTTCAACGCTCCCCCTCTAATTAACTGTGACATGCAACCATTTCTCACATAACTCCCCCTTAGCTACCTAAGAAATCTAGCCATCCCTCATTTGCAATTTCTCTCAGCTTCACACACTGTCATTTGTCACAAATGCCTATTTCTCATGTCATATCCAGTAGTTTCTAATACCCTGTTTGATTATCTCAACCTCAGAACAGGGACTAGTCATTTGCCCACAGCTCTAACTGCCCCGTCTACTTCTCTCCATAGACTGAACAAGTAAAGCCACTGTGCTTATACTCATAACTTACATGACTAGAGTCGGGAGGAACGAATCTGAGTCGGAAGATACGTCCACACAGGATGCCGCAGAACAATCTGAATTTGCTTTGCCTACAGACTGAGACCACTTGTATACAACATGAGCTGGCTTCTACCTAAAAGTTGTTCAATTGCCTGTATAGCCTCTCACCAGGGCTATCCTTCCTTGCACTCCATATTTGTCCTTATTTCGAAATTCTTGACTTCCAACTTGATACTTCACAAGATCCCTAGTCTATATTCTTCTCCATTACCTCCATGAAATGTAAAAAATGAGCAATGTGTTTCTTCACCTCTCACCTACCTCCTTTGCTAAAAATTCCGGGAATATGGATACCAACACTTCCTTTATACTTCAGAGGTACCAGAACTCTTTGTTACATATTTTCAATATAAAAAGTCCTGAAGATCATAGAACCATAGAATTGTCTAGGTTGGAAGGGACCTTTAAGATCATTGAGTCCAACCATCAACTTAACGTTGCCAAAACCACCACTAAACCATGACCCTAAGCACCACATCTACCTATCTTTTAAATACCTCCAGGGATGGTGATTCCACCACTTCCCTGGATGGCCTGTTCCAATGTCTGATAACCCTTTCAGTGAAGGAATTTTTCCTAATATCCAATCTAAACCTCTCCTGGCGCAACTTGAGGACATTTCTGTTTTCTCTGCCTTACTATCTTCATCTGATGTGGGACATGGAGGCCTTCCTCTTTCCTCATACACACTAAAAAAAAAGAATGTGGGCCCCATTTTTCTCCTAGTTCCTCTTCAAAGAAGCTGGAAACACTGGGAAAAAACAGGGAATTCTCAATCTCTTGCCATTGAAAGAAGATGGATGGATTGAAGGGCACTTCATTTCTCATGTCAGGAAGGAATAATGTGAATTATTGCCCCTAATGGCAGTGAAGGCACACCGTCATCGTATCTCACATTCACCCTGAATGAACAAAGCTCACAGCCAGTCTTCCATAAATCCATACAGTCTCTGTTTTTTCAAGGGGCTTAATACTTCTAGCTTATAGGAAAAAATACAGTTTATTAGACTTAGAATAATGATTTTATTTGTATGTAATTTAGCTGGGTGGGTTTTCAGCTTTCCACCTTTGACTTTTTATTAATGTCAGCTCCACTTTGCATATTTTCAGAATCAGAGTAACATTATCTGTACATTGCATCTGTACATCATAAAACCATACATAATTTACACCAGTAAAACTATTTGACAACTGGATAAAATGTTTTACAGTAAGGCACTTAGAGAGTTGCTTAGCTTACTGAAACTATTATTGAGAATTATATAATTATATTCATATGGAGAAAATGCTGGATATTAAAGGGCTTTTTAATCTAACAAAAAAGATGTTGACATGCAGTGTGATTACCTACTGGATCAAACTATCAAAGAAAACAACGGGTTCATCTTCTCCTCCAGACAACTTCAAACCAAAATGAGATACCTCTCTGGAAAATAGTTCTAGCTAAATTTTACTTACTGAACTCAATATAGATACAAAAACATAATGTTTGACTAGATGATCTACTGATACATCTTAGCCAAAGATTTTATCACAGTTCAGACAAGGCCCTAGCTGTTGAAAACTACAAGTAAGGAATTATATGAACAGGTTTGTGGGAGAATAATATACTTTTTCTCACCTGCAGACGGTGAAAGTGATGGTGACTCTCCAAAAGTTACAGCTGGTCATGAAATAGTACAAGCTAGCTGTACCCTAGAGAGTTATGCATTAGTACTACAGTGGAGCAAGACATCCAAACTTACACAAGGAGTAGTGTCAATATCTGTCTTAAAACATCAAGCCTTGCAGGCTTGACCTCATTTAGCATACATGTCTTTTCAAATTCACAGTGCAGAAGCTGTAGATTAACACTATAGCTATGAACACTTGCAGTTATTACAACAGAAAATCAAAATTTGCTTCCTTGTTGTCATTACATTTAACCCATCTCATAATATTTCTTTTAATGTTGATTTTCTCTTACGTTGATATTTCATTCCCTGGATACATTGGCTCATGTATTTTAATCCGCAGGGTTTTAACACCATAAAAAGATATTTTTGTATATTTTTAAGTAGTCTAGGAATAATTTGTGATTTGAAAGGCAGCTCTAAAATCAGTTTCTGCAGTGTGAGTGAATTTGTATACTACACAGTAAGACTAAGAAGGTTAGTAATCTAGATTCCACATTTTTACTACATTGCATACAGCTAAGTGACTAGGGGAAAACAACATTAACAGCAATAAAAAACAGAATGCATCTGATTAGGTGTGACTCTGAGTAGGTGGAAAAGGAAAGTATGTAGTAACTGCAAAAAAAAACCAGATTATTCTGACCTAATAAAAAAATATTTAAAGAAATACTTTAAAATATGCCAGCCACAAAAATGCAGTAAGGATAAAAAAAAATTGGATCAGGTTCTCTATCTATTCCTAGTCATCACCAGAGTGTATAAGCACTTTCTAGGTCCTCACAATTTCTAATGTCTGCTGCTGATCTTTTTTTTTTTTTTTTTCTATCTAGCACTACTTTATGTTTAGCAGAACTTGCAACCTGCTAATAATTTTAAGAGCACAGACATCGCCATGAATTGGCTATTTATTAATTTATGAGACTCCACCTATCACTGCCTCAGGGTAAAGTCCCTTTGATTTGATCTACAAAGATAAATGCAAATACCATGCAACTGTTCCCAGGTGTACTTCTAAGTTATTTATCATCATAGTAACTGCAATCGCAAGTGCAAATCCATATTGTCCACCACAGATTCTTTTTTCCTCTCACTAGCAACAATAACTCCAATGTGATGACAAAAAGTTAAGCCCAGATGTATCATATGTGATCACCATTTGATTTTAGATGCCTCCAGTGTAGACAATTGCGTCCAAGCTATTCATTTTAGACCCTGCAGAATCAATGGAGACAAACAGGCATCTCAGCTTGCCTCTAGCATAGGTAACTTGAGCTGAGCCTATTTTACAGAGGAGAGAGAGCAGGGGTGGGTGGGGGGTGTGTGGAATGTTGGAAATTTATGCTGAAGTCAACCTAATGTGTTTGACAAGTTCCAGATGTCATTCTGAAAAACCGATATTCATTGTAAGACACTTTTTCCTCTTTAGTTGATACCTCAAGTACAGACCTCTATAGAAAACAAGAAAGCTCTTATAAATGATTGAATGAAAGTATAGACATGAAAAATGTGCCATCACTCAATCTTCCACTTTATATATAATCAGGAAGTTCTTCATAAAGCTCAGCAAATTCGGATATAAAAAAAATTCAGAGTGAGCTGATCTCACTAAATAAAAAGCATAGTCATCTCAGACTGCCTCTGCAGCAATGAGGGAGGAGAGTCATCCCAAAGAGCAGGTCAGCTTTGGGTGGTCTGTATCACCTCTGAAGCACAGGCTCTGTCCACCAACTAGCTGGTGAACCCTGTGGCATCAACATTTCATTTTCATTTTCTGTTCAAAAGTGTCTGAGGGTGTGTCACAGCCAGTTGCAGTACCTTTTCATAGCATATCACAGAGCATAATGTGTTATGACAGTAACGTCGGAGGTCCACGTAGGGTGAAGACAGCCAAACTTACCACAGTCTCATCCAAATGGCCTTTAGGGATTACTCTCTGTGATGAACATTTGCAGAAAGCACAACACAGCATAAGTCAAAACATTACCACAGAAAATAGTAATGCTCAGGCAACATGGGTAAATAATAGTTTCAATCTTCCTCCCAGGCTATGTGTTATCTATCAGTACAGACGCAGCTCAACCTACAGCTAGGGAGGATCAATATGAGCCTAAGATGATAGTATTTTCACCCTGGGGGAGATAACCCAGGTGCTGAAGGCATGGTGTGACGTCTCATCTCTGTGACCACATGTGAGTGTGTCTCTGAGTTGCACCTCTCCCTTACTGAAGACCGTCAACATAGATCTACCCTTGTGCTCTCTAGATATATTATGCTGCTTCTTGTTCCAAAGCCCACAGATTTCCCATTTTATTCCATTGCTACAGTTTTGTTTGTAAAAAGCTGAGAGTTGGTGCATTTGCAAGCAGCAGAGACTTTTCTTGGATTGGGACAACAGACATCTAGAAGAACCTGCCACAGCTGGATCAAAAAGAATGTTTATGACAGCAGCTAATATAAACATTTGCCTGTTTCCCTCACTTTTAAAATCTCTCTAGAAAAAGGCTTGCCTACACCACATTTTGTGGGATACTTGGTCCCCTGGAAAAGAAACAAAAAAAAACCACACACACAAGAAAAAAAAAAGAAATCTTTCGTACTCCTATTTATAAGACATACAATCTTATGAAAACAACGACACTAAAGTCAAGCAGACTCAGGGTATGACATTACTAAGGATTATTACAGGTCTTCTGAGAGATAGTCACATTATCCAATATACCTTGACTAAGGACAACATATGTATGCTTATTTACTGATAAAAGGAAAATACTAGAACTCTGTTATATCCTGAGGCAAAAAGTGGAGATACTTAATATATATCTGTTCAAAAGCTTCTGGTATCCAAAAGTTCCCAGCATTTAATGTCTGGAGTATATGTGAACCAAGAGTTGGATGGGAAAGATCAAAAAGAAAATAAATATATAAAACAGAAATAAAGTCAAAGCAAAGAGCTGTTGGTACTTGGGCTAATTTCGAAATATGTATTAACTTACAGATTAATTCCCACTTCTGAGATTTTGCTGGTCAGCTATAAGAGTAAGGAAACATTTTCCTTTTTCCTTTGATTCATAACTGTCTTCTGAATTATTACTTATCACCTTAAATCTGAATATTTAACTTGGATTACCTTTAAACTGAGATAGATGCTAAACTTCAAAATTTTATTTTCTTCAGATGGATGCAACTTTGAGGGATGGGAGCAATACTTTAAATGAAATATTACTCTTATTTTCCACCACTGTAACTTCAATGTACCTTAGCATTTACTCCCAGTTTAAGTTCTGCTGAATTTCAGACTTCAGTTCAGAAATTCTACAGTAACTTATAGATTTAATTTGTGGATCACTCAAACTCTATAGTAGAATTTTTGCTATCTACTGTTTTGAGAGAAGTTTGTATATTAATTAAATACTACTATATTTTCAGTCTGCACTGTACAGAACTCATTTAACAAATTTGCAAACAAATCCTTATGAAGTAGAATAAGGTTCTGATGTATTTACTTGATTATAAATATAAAATATGAATTATACTATACTATGGACAAACTATGTCAAACTTTTAATTAAATGCATTTTAGCATTAGTTATACAAAGCACTTGAAGTAGCAAGACTACCCTACTGCTTCCCTTCCCTGAACTTAAAAGTAGCCCATTTGATTTACAGCAAAACAGATGTAGTTAATAATTACATCTTGGGACAAATGTGAGTATCTATTCTAATAAGAAAGATCACGAAAACAGAAGTTATGACAGATATGTAATCATAGCTGCCTTTTAATTATAAGCACTGGAAGCTATATACTGGAAGTATATATCTCAAAAGCATTGTGACTTAGATTATGGTTTCACAAGTCTGTGGCTACAGTACCAGAGAGACACACAACTGTACCAGAGACACACACAACTGTTTCTGCAGCTGCCCCATGAAGCAGATGAGCGAAAGTATCCAATTTAAATATAATACAGAAGGAAAAACTATCCAGCATTAGTTTCGCCACTCTAGTTCACAAAGCAATCACAAAAGTGGTTGGGCTGCTACAAAAAGTAGAGCACACAGCACATACTGTTCAAGAGACAGCAGTATGAAGAAAGGAACAGGAATACCTTAAAGTTCATATCAATGCTAAAAATAACAAATAGAAAATTAAGAAGAGCTTTATGAATACCCATGATCAAAACTGGTATTTAACCGAAAAATTGTCAGACAAAGCTATCCCATCCTGTTCCAACAGAATACTATTCCTCAGCATAAATGTTTCTGATATGAATCCATGAAAATGAAGTAGAGCAAGTCAAACAAGACAAAACTAGCTACTTTTGTTAAAAGATATCTCCAATACTCAGCTGGCTCACAAGCCTTTAAATGTATTTTATCCTTCCAGTAGCCCAGATACTTACAAGGTAAGGAGGTATTACATACAAGCCTGGAAACTGAAAATCAAAGCCATGCTCACAAAAGGATGAAACTCATACTGACTTAACATAGGAATCTACGTTAAATAAAGAAGTCAGGATTGTAGGGCACCCACAAAGCCTACAAAGAGAAGCAGATTCGTAACTGAATCAGCTGAACCCCTATTTGCACAAGGAGTCTGAACATAGATGTTAGAAACCAAAATATTTAAAGACAGTGAATATGCCTCTTAATAGCCAAATTCACAATGGCAACCTGACTTCTACTGAAATCGATGGGACTTAATACCTCAATTCACATTGTCTAACTTCAGGTACCAATTGAGGCACTGAGGTAGGAGATGAAGCAGCAGGCTAATCTTCCTCTGCAAGTACTTTTCTCTCACTGTTGACTACAAAGGAGCCCAGGAAAGCTGCTCCTAACTTAGGTGTCCAAGTTAGGTAGAAATAAGCTGGGTTTTGAGGCCTTTGTGGATTTAGTCCAGCCACTCAAACGCACTCCACTTAAGTACAGACAGTAAGGAGTCTTGTGGTCCTAGGCTCTTTCTGTTGTTCATGGAGAAAGGTATGTCCAGGAGTTTGACTTTGGTGCACTGCATTATCCTTTAACTCCCAGCATAGTGTGTGGAGAGAAGTGCCTAATTTAGGACAGAATTACTGTCATCAAATTTTCTAAAACTTATAATCACTAACTGTGAGCAGACAGCAGTAAGAAATAGGTACCTTTCAATGGCAAATTCAGATGATTTGTCTCAGAAAAGCCTTTCAGGACATCCTCAACAGATTAATTAATTATCTCAGTGGTTCCACCACTCAGCTGTCTTGAGTGACTCTGTGCCAAATCACCATGCTATCAAACTAATTTCAGTGAGGTGTACCCTCCACTTACCACCTCTCAGCTGAAAAAATATAAAACCTGGACTTCAAAGTCTTCACACATTCAGTGTATGAACAGGGGAGTGGGACAAATACCTGTCCTTTCCATGAGAATTTATAAAAAAGAAAAAAAGACATAACCTGAACACAACCATGTATGTTGCAAAAACTCCTGCTTTTTCTGTACAGGAAGAGACAACATAAATTGAAATTTGATGGATTATTGTGCTTGTAGGTTCAGAGCTACAGTAGGAAAAACTGTTTAGCTATAAAATATTCCTCAAACTACTTTTCTTTCAGACTGATGCTGCAGGCGTTCAACGCAAATACTTTTAACTTTTGAAGCAAATGTAACCACAATGGTTTTCTTTATTATTCTCAAAAGAGAAGTACTAGAGAAACTATATTTATAAACCATTACATGCAATCTTTCATGTTTATTCTTAAGACACCTTTAAGTGAAAAATTTATAAAGAACAGAGAACATTGGTTTTCACTTTAATGTATTTGTAAGTGTGAAGGAAAGGGTCTCAAAGGCAAGAGTGAAATTTCTCACAATACTTTCCTTGTGAATAATAGCTGAGAAGTGTGGAAAGCAAACTAATTGCTTAACTTTCACATTATCAACAAAGCTGTCTTTTGAAAGCGCAGTTAAAAATCTCAGTCATCTGTTATGTTTGATCAAGTTAGTTTTGACTGAAATGCTCTCGCTGTCTATGAAGAGAGCTCTTCCTTTCATTTAGAGAGTTTCAGAGACACCTAAGAAAATGCTGTTCCTTTTGACTTCTAAACATTTTTGGGAGAGGCTGCAGGAAAAGGCAATCATAAGTACTGCCATGAGAACAATCTAAATGATGAAACAAAATGATGTCTAGTTAGAAAAAAAAAGTACATTGAAACCATGAATGTACACTTATTATGCTATTTTGAATTTCTGATACCTTAACACAAAACATATAAGAGTATGTGATTCCATCACTACATATGGCATGTCAAACAGAATTCATGTTTCAAGTTTTGATCCACATCAAGACATTGTCCAACACTCCCCTTGACAGGATTTGAATCTGTCTCCTAAGTATTTTAACGAGCAACAACATCTGGAAAAGGAAAATTTCCAAAAAATACCTGACCAGGTATTAGCCCATCTGTGCAATTCTGCCTCTGACACCAAATGTCTCTTTGCAGGAATCAATATACCTTCCAGTAATTATGAGCCTTTGACTGTTGTCATCCTAACATGGCAAAACAATGATGTAACTTCAGCAAAGGCCCTAAAAGGATGTCACTATATCACATATCTTACTTGTTCTTCCTTGGGAAGCCAGATTCCCACATGCATTCCAGTAAACTATAGACATATACCAGGCTTTTCATGCCTGCCAAGTAAAGAATAGCTTATTCTCCCAGTCTCATTGCATTCAACTAATTCCTAAATAGCAGTGTTAAAAATGCTATCGTCTATCAGTTCCATTGCCATCAACACTACTCTCAATAAATCTGCTTAAAAGCAATTTGAATGGGATTCAGCTACCTAACCATAAACATACAGTGCCACTGGAAGAGCCCCAGAGTACCTGCGATAGCCAGCAGACGTGGCACAGGATTCACAGGAGACCTGCACTTCTCCAGAAGAGCCTCTGAGGCCAGGCAAGAGGTTCCAGGTCACCAAATACAGTATTAGATGTTTGCACTTAGGAAACCAAATCACAAAAAATTCTTTGTCTAATGCACAGGTACAGAACAGCTTTTCTTTTAACACTACGGATGTTAATCTCAGAGTCAAATGCAAGTATTAACCAAAAATAACCAAAATAAAAATACATATAGAGAAGAAAGTTATGAGCATAAGAAGGAACGCCACATGAATCAGACACGAAATGTACATGCATGAGCAAGAGAATGGAGTATTCAACTTAAAGTACGATTGATATAAAAAAAATGAAAGTAAGTAAAAAAAGAACCAGGATTGCTCACGCTCTGCAAGCTGGCTATGAACTGTTATCTTTTCGGGACTGGATATGTCTTTTTCCTCACCATTTTTTCTGCTGAGGAACACAGCACATCTATCAAAGGTGTTATTAAGGATTCTCTCTAACCTGAGTGACAACCACCTGTGTTTCCTTCACAATATAACAGAGTTTATCTTTGCCATAGATTTATTTTCTGAAATAGATGTAAAGATGATGCAGACAGACCAGAATCTCGGTTTAAAAAAAAAACAAAAACAAAAAAAAAAAAAAAAAAAACACAAAAACCAAACAAAAACAAAACAAACAACCCAAACATCCGTAGAAACAAAGGAAAATTATTAAAACAAAAGGCCTGTACACAAGCTGCAGCATTCTCCTCAAGTTACACATTCGCCCTCCAGGTTAGCAACAAGCCTTTCAATCACTTTTTAACTTGTTCAAGCTCTCTTAGGTGCAGGGCCCTAGTTTTGTCCTTAGCCAGGCCAGTTGTCTGTGTCCTCCTCAAGCAAAGAAGAATATTTTATCTGTGCTGTACACAGAAAGAAAAAAAAACCTGCAATAGAATAGATCTGGATCTCCACATTGTTAAAATATCAAACTTCCAAAACATTCTCAGTTTTCTTGCAGCTGTTTTAAAAACAACAGAACTGGATTAACTCTTTGCACACATCACTCCGAAGTAAAGTAATAAAATTACTAAAGTAAATATAAGTATTAATTTGTAAACAAAAATTCTGGATCCCAAACTAAGGGTTAAGTGCTCTGTTCCCCTTGAAGACATCTTACAGTTCCTATGACCATCACCACGTCCTTCTCATACATTAGCCTTCCTTGTCATGTTTTCACCTGCCCTTAGGCCTCACAGGCCTTTCCTTAACACCTTTTGTATAATAAATGGCTGTCACAGCTGTGTTCTCCCAAAATGATGGCTGCTATGGTTTCTGAAGCTTATGATACTTAGATTCTCCCATGATTTTCCTTTTACAAAATTCCTTTGTTTTATGCTGAGCTAAACCCAATCCATACTTAGTCGGAGGTCTGTTCTGAAGAGCGTGTCTGGATTAGGGATATGATGGTATGCTCTTAAGGATTCCTGCACATACAGTGTCATGCTGAGAAAAAATCTGCACTCAAAAGGCAATCCAATAGGATAACTTGACTCTTCCAGCACTACTACAGTCACTTTCTGACTGTGTTTCTTTTTTAATGGAGACAGTAACTTCAGTTATCGTTAAAATCCCTTCAAAGCTGAACAGCTAGCTTTTGCAAATCCTCCATTACTAAAGACTACCAGAAGATGGCTCAACTGTAAAGATCCAGTCACCTTGTGTATATCTGGCTGTGTTTCACCAGTGAAACAATTACAGTGCTTGAAAGATAAAAGCTTCTCAAGTATTTAAATAAATAAATAAACACAAACAAACAAAGCCCCTCCAGACTCTTCATTATGTTTAAAAGGTTTGTCTATTCTGAAGGGAATCCCAGCCAAGGGGTTTCTGTCTCTTTTGGACCCGAACTACGTAATGCAACACAAAGCAACTTAAGACCTACAGAGGAGTTCGTACAGTGGGTCTATCTCAGCTGGGTTAGGAGACACCAAACAGTACAAGAAGTTTCCTGCTGGGCTTGCAATCTCAGCAGGGCAGAACAGGCCTGTGTCTGGTTTTATGAATGCCTACGGAGCACTAGAGATCAGGAGCCCTGGCCCCATGGCATTCCGGCGTGGATTTGGCAGTTAACATGGACTTGGCACATGGGATGGAAAGGAACTGTGCAGGGGACTGCTGGAACCAGGGCAGTGATGGCAGTGGCACACTACAGGAGGTGGCTGCCGGTACAGGTAACCTCCTCAGAAGTCAGAGACAAGACCATGCTCAGCTGCACCATCGCAGACAGTCTCTGGAACACAGCCTGCCGAACTGTGGGCTGCAGAGGAGGTAACCAAGGGGGTTACAGAGGGAGAGTTACACAAGAGACCTTTAACAAATCATCTGAACCCCACTCCTATGTTTAGGTATACCAGCAAAGCCAGATTTTGTGCAATGATCAATGATGTTATGGAAAGATTCACCTTACATGCATAAAACAACACAGAAATATTAGCTGTTGCTAAATGTAGGCTAAACAGTCCTGGCTCTCTCAGCCTTTCCTTATAGGAGAGATGTTCCAGTCTATCAGTCATCTTTGTGGCCCTTCACTGGACTTTCACCAGTACCTCTGTATCTGTCTTGTATTGGGGAGCCCAGAACAAAATATAACTCCAGGTGTGGCTTCATCAGTGCTGAGTGGAGGGGAAGGATCACCCTCCTCGACCTGCCAGCAACACTCCTCCTAATGCAGCCCGGGAGGCTGCTGGTGGTTTCTGCCACAAGGGCTCATTGTCAGCTCTTGTTCAAGTTGGTATCTACCAGCACCCTCAGATTCTTTTCTGCGAAGCTGATTTCCAGACAGTTGGCCCCCAGCATGTCCTGATGAATGGGACAACTCTTCCCCAGGTGCAGGACTTGGCATTTGCTTCTATTGAACTTCATGAGGTTCCCATTAGCCCATTTCTCCAGCCTGTCCAGGTCACTCTGGATGGAAGCAAAACCCTCTTGTGTATCAGTCACTCCTCCCAGTTTTGTGTTATCAAAAAATTAATAAGGGTAAATTCTGCCCCATCATCCAGATCATTAGTGAACATGTTGACCAGGACTGGACCCAGTATTGATTCTTGGGGTACACCAGTAGTTACTGACCTCAACTAGATTTCATGACAGTGATCATCACCCTCTGGGCCCGGATGTTCAACCAGTTTTCAGTCCACCTCACTTGCTGCTCATCCAGCCCATACTTATCAGCTTCCCTGATTCTTCCCAGGTTACTCATCCTTGCTTCCACCCTCTGTATACTTCCTTGATGTGTTTGAAATTTACCAGAAACTCCCTGGTTCATCCACATAGGCCTCCTGGCATTTTTGGCTAACCTCCTGCTTCACAGGATGAACGGCTCTTGAGCTGGGAGGAGGTGATCCTTGAATATCAACCAGCTTTCTCGGGCTGGCTTGCTTTCTTCCCTCCAGGGCCTTATCCCTTCATGTAACTGTTTTTATTACAAGATACTAACCTAATTTGTGAAAAGGAGAAGATTTGAAATCAACATCCTGGCCACTAGCAGTTATTAAACATCCCAAGATTCTGTGCAAAAGTAGTTTTGTGAAAACTACTTACCTCACCACACTCCTGCTAGAATATACATCCTTCTCATTTCCCATTTAAATATAATGTATTTTTTCTCTATTATTTGAGTAGCAATCATTTTACTCAAAGAGGTTATTACATTTCCATAATGCACAACATTTATTATTGTGAAAGGGTCACTGCAAAACACATGAACTGCTTAACGTGCTTTAAAATTATCTCTGAAGTACTAGAAGAAGTCTTAAACGGCCTTCTGTCACCTTACCATCATGATATAATATATATGAACATAAAGGCAGCTATCATTAGTCTTAAAGATGTTTTGATGAATTAAAATGAAAAGCCTTTAAGAATTTGATTCCCAGAAACGCTAAATAATCTCACTTCCAGAAATGACAATAAGGATGGCCAATTCCTCGATGGATGGGACTACTCTACTCAAGATCACACAGGCTACATACAGTAGCAAGCTCTGTTGCATAATAGGAATAGATCTACGGAGTGAAACGGTGCAGATGATCCAGTGTTCATGCTACTTGAATTTTGAAGGACTTTATTTCAGTCAAATTCTAGTTCCACAGATCCCATGCCCACCAGAGGTTGGAGACAATTAGATGTAATCCTGAAAGGCACCTTTCAGCTTAGATTCAACTGTAAGGAGGCAAGCTTGTGAACTGTGCAACTGCTGAGTGATACAAACCAAAGCAGAGTCCGTGAAGACAGCTGGGAGAACCCCTTCAAAAGAGCTCTCTTACTTCAACCTAAATTGCTAATGCACCCACACAAGACTACAGAGCAGACTTTCTGAGTTCTCCTGTCCTCTATTCGAACAACCCAGCTTTACATCCCTCCCTTCTCTCTAAGCCAAAACACATCCAAGAACAGACATATCTATTCAGCTTAGGGACCCACATACTGAGGTAGTGTTGAAAAGTAGTTGATCTATGCCGCTGTCAGAATCCAGTTACACTTTTAGTTGCTTAACTAAATTTACTAAATTAACATTTAGGTAGGCCTTACACAGACTGTATTCCTCCAGTGACTAAACGACTTCTTAGTTCATGTAGGAAATCTATGATATTACTAAGGATTGAACACTGTGGTGCATTCTAGCACATTATTTGAAAGATAACTATGGTTCTGATATGGTATAATTTTAAAAGAATAATTATCAGGTTCCCAATCAAACTACTTAAAACTTACTAAAAACACAAACCCTTGTGATGTATTAAGCTTATAATAAATAAATGAATAGATAGATGAAACCACTAACGTACATGCACTGATACATGCATATCTAAACATTAAGTTGGATTCAGTCTGGAAACACATAAATTCACTTCTTTAAATCTGGAAAGACCCAGACCGGGCTCCTCCTTGGCACTATCAAGCAGTGTGTGAGAAAATACCTTCCACTACTCCTGTGAAAGCTCAGCCAGCCACCCTCTGGCGTGGGATGTAAGATTCTCAGGGCGGAAGGAGAGCAGGCAGAAGAAACCTAGCTCTAGCTTAACCGTCAAAAACTCAGATAAGGGTGATTTAGTCCCTGCTTCGAAGACACAGAACAAGGATGCCATGTGAGTGAGAAGCATTCTGGTTTCTATTGTTGTTTTGAATCCACTGGCTGTTTAAAATAAAATACATAAACAGTACAGAGAACAGAGTCAAAGTCCCCCTACTGTCCATTTCTAGGTAGACACCTTTTTCCTCCCTGAATGGAAATGGACAAAGTATGCGTTCACATATAAGTAGCACAATTAAAGCATCAGGGAAGATTTTTACCATTGTGTTCTCACCAGGTAAATACTTAGAAGCAGCTGTTACATCTAATTTTTGAAAACTTATCAAAGCAACGAGACAAAAAGATAAATCACAAGTAAAAATGCTAGTCCTTTCACTTAAGGCATTTCTCAAAGGTCCTCAGAGGCATAACTTTACTAGGTTACTAAAAACAACTAGATTAGAACAGGCCTTGGTCTTCACAGGGCAACTAGATACCAGTATTGGAAATAGATCTCTGACTGAACAAAGCAAAACACTTTCAAAAACTCCCGAAGTAGAACTTAATTGAGACAGCATTGAATACAAGAATTTTCTCTTTGGATTAATTTTTATATATCTAAAGTATGCTATCTAATATCATACAGTTCCTACAACTCTGACGACCTAATGGCACAGAGAAGACCAGGATTTGTAGACAGAGGTAATATCTGTTTAAGAGCTCAAAAAACATAGTTGAAAGTTTATCCACTCAATTCAGATCATAAGAGAAATTATCTATGAATTTCTGCCTAACATACTTTATATAATAGAATCTAGCAAAAATCAGAATTCTAATGATACTTTATGTGATATAAAAGTCATATTTTGTAATCCTAGCATTTGTTTACCTCCTTCAGCTAGGCATGTTCTCAATCCTATATACTTACCATAGTAACAGTCATGAATTGCAAAAGATAAAGTGAAAAGCGAAAACAAGCAGCAGCTCAAAATAATATTCACTAGAGAACCACATATAAAAAATAACATGGTTTCACTTATTATGTAGGTAATTTATAAGGCATGTGAAGTTTTAGCCTGCTAAAGAAAGGATGCAAAATATTATGTCATGTAGGGTAAAGACTCATTTAAAAAGCAATAATAAATCATGGCAGCTTGCTTCCAAAGTTATTCTTTCCCTGTATTATGCTACAGATTTCAAGCGATAACCTGAAGAGGACTCTAGGGGAAAAAAGGGATTGTTTCTTCATGGTGAAATAACAGTGTTGTAAGATTTCGATGTGCGGAACGTATCTTAGCTTGGTAAGAAACAAAGTTGTTGCTGCGTACAACCTTTCTCCGTTTGTGACCAAAAAATAAAATCTTTGCCAAAATCTTTAAAGTCCTGTTTTGTTGTAAAATTTGATGGTTGGAAGTTCCATTGATGGATGTCAGGCTCTAAATGCTTCTTTCTTAGAAGCTGGAGCCAAGTTCAGTTGGATAGTATGAATCATGGTGAAGAATGCAAGGAGAAATGGAAGACATTTTGGACATTATTTGTTTTTAAACAAAAGCCTTAATGAATAATTATACAAAAACTGACAGCACAGAGCAATGATGTCAGTGGTGTACAGGTATGTGATGTTGAAAGAAATAAGTGAAAGCGACTTGATTCAAGACTTAAATGTGTAACATGACTTGATACCCCTAAGCCTAGTAATCCAGAAAGGATTCACTAATCATACAAAAAATGCATGGGTCCTAAGGTCCTTAAAAAAACGTATAAAGCATGCAAAGAGAATCCAAAGCAACCATAAACACTTGATGTGATATTTATACTTGAGAAAAATTTAATGATACACATTCCACATTGAATTCCACTTAGTTGTAAAAGTGCCTGGAGAACTTGAGTAATTCAGTGGTCTTCCATTAACCCTCTGCATCAGGAAGAAAACTGTGAGGGGACGTGTGTAGGGCAGACTGTATTCAGTTTTCTGATTAAATTGACATTATTTGTCTTTCAAGGAAGCATTCTAGTGCCAGACTTTACTACGATGAATGCCTTCACATGTTCACACTCACCATTTTTAAGACTAGAGTAGGATCATAGAATCTGACTGTTGTAACACACCTTGGGCCTGTAAAATATTTCTTTACAAAATAGGGCAATGGCTGGCATTTGGTTACAGAACATCTTCAAAAGCTAAACTTGAACTGAAGAACTTGAGATGGGGTTGATATTCTATCATCCCCATAGACAGCTTGTTCCAGTGGCTAATCACCTTGACTATTAAAATTTATGGGTTATTTCTCATCTGAGTCCATCTGGCTGAGCTCCCAGACACTGGCTGTTGTACGGTTTCATAGAATCATAGCATGTGGTGGGTTGGAAGGTACCTTTAAAGGTCATCTAGTCCAACCCCCCTGCAGTAAGCAGGGACATCTTTACCTAGATCAGATTGCTCAGAGCCTCATCAAGCCTGACCTGATCTCTTTAGTTCCCAGAATATTGTAGCTATTAATAAGCTATAAAAATAAAATCCCAGAACAAAATGTAGATTGAACCAACTCTGAGAAGTCATCAAATCTCTCATTCTTCCCCAAGAAAGGATAAATGACAACTATAACTTTCCTGACAGATGATGTTGAGGCATTTTTCTCTGTAGAAGTTAGAGAGCTTCAGTGACAAGGGATTCCAAAGCCTCTGTCAGTAGTCTAGTCACATGGTATTCAAAATGCAGGAGAACATGGACTTAGGTAACAACATACAATGGTTTCTGCTTTTCCATCTGTTCCCTTTCTAACAGTTCCTAATATGCCATTTACTTTTTTAACTGCTACAGAGCACCAAGCTGCATTTTTCACAGAACTACCTATCGCAATCACAAGATCTTATTACTGGTCAACTCAGAGACTATCATCTTATACAAGAAACAGAATTTATTTTTCCCATATGTATCACTTGACATGCAATCTTACTGGATTTTGTCTGCCATTTTAAATCCTGTTTAGCCAGTCTTGTAAAGCCTTTCTGCAACTTTTTGCATTTGGCTGTCTTCTGTATTACCCTGTATAACTTATGATCATAAGCACTGCTTTACTTTTTGTTCCTTCTTGCAGGTCTTTTTTTTTTTTTGCTTTATGTTGAACAGCACCCACTGTTAAAGAACGCTTTGGTGACCACCCTCCACTGTAAGAATCAATCATTTCTTCCCATACTTTTTTGTTAACTTCTTTCTTTCCCTCTCCCCCACAGTTATTCAGTCACACAAGGATATTATCTTTATCTTGTTTATCTTGTCTATCTTGTGTACTAAATACCTTTGTTGATGGACTTTGTCAACAGTTTCCTGGAAGACTAATCAGAGTACAGCTACATATACAAGGCCAAGCAAGTTAGCTCCCCTGGTTCATTCCCACCTCCCCTGATCAGCTGTATTATCTAAATGCCAGCTTGCTCCTAAGATTGATGTGAGCCAACTTGTGCCCACTGAAACAAAACCTCACTTCACTCCAGGGACCTGGGACTAAAAAGCAATATAGATTAGTTTGGCTCCCTCCAGCCTATACCATTCATTATCACTGTTCCAGCAGCATTTGCCTCTCAAGCACCACCATTTGCCCCAGCACCATACCCAAGGGCATGCAACACACACATGTGATGCCACGCTCTAAAAACACTACTCTGATGGGTTTCCATCATCGTTTTAGACATGCTCAAGCGAAAAAGAAAACCTGTGAAAATAATCACGTTACAGAGCATAAGGGCAGCAAATGGTACAGCTTAACACTATGCACATGGATATTGTTAGTCTACTGTGGAAGCACTGGCCTAGATACTGCTTATGCCTGGATATTGCATATGCAACTCAACCAAGCTCATGTCCAGAGACCACACTGCTTAAGAGATGCATTTACCTGTGTAGATTTACTTAATAGCTCCTATCAATTGGATTCATATATTAAGTCCTTCAGATAACTGAGTATTTACTCTGTGGAAGTGGATACAAAGGGACAGCAAAAGAATGCCACTACTGCTGCATCTCCATATTAAATAGATAGTGATGACTTCTAAAGTTTAAGGTAATGGAAAATCTAGCTGTAGCGCTGTAGAGAAAAACTACACAAGTTTTGAGTCAGAATAACCAATTCTACTTTTTCCTATACTATTATGGGAACAGAAGCAGGTTAGCAGCTTTTTTCTGAGAAACTACTTATACTTTGAATTAAACTTGACATGCTCTATTTAGAATGTTTTTCTTGCTTCATTTTGCTAGAACCTCAAATAGACTTTTCTTGGTCTTAAGAATTTTCATTTTAACTTTTCAGGAAAATATTGTAATGCTGTTCTCACGCTGTATGAGATTTTACATTTTCAAATGATAAGTAAAAAAAAAAAAAAAAAACTAACACTTGTTCCGAATTCTCAACATACACAGTGAGAAAATGCCGTGGTTGCCCTTCTTTCAGTGTTACAGAAAATACTTGCACGTAAATGGACCAAGTTAGGGAACTACTCCTTACAGCTTTTAGCTATAATGTGCTTCACTGAAATCTAAAGCTAGATGATGCAAAGAAGCGAGAAATCAGAGTCTCTAAAACACAGTCAGATTTTCTTCTCTTCAGGTTATGGAAGTAGTAGTGTCCTCATTTGAAGTGCAGGAAAGAAAATTTCTGGATTCTTTAAAACAACCAGCAGATTAATTGGATGCACAGAATCCTTAATACTGTCTTTGACTTCCCCCTTCCTTTCTGATACTTAGAGTCATTTGAGGTTGTAATCTCCTCAAGAAATGACTATTGGTTAGGGTTGTACAGGTTGCACACGTGAGGGAACTGAGGGTGTAAAGTTTTAGAGAAAAGAAATAATGAAAAAGACTACAATTATTTCCCCTTTTTTTCTTCTTTCATCCTAATGCCCTAATTCTACATTTCTCTCATTACTTCTCTAAGGTTTGGCTTCTTAGGATTTATTCATTTCTGGTTTATTTGGTTTTTTAATCCATTCCCCAGCTGATTGCCTTGATCGGTACACAGACATAAGCTGATGCTTGGATATTTTTTAAAGATCTTCAATTGATATGGATATTTTTAATTATTTAAGTGACTAGTATAAGTGCTCTTGATTGGTTTTATAAGAGAAGCTGAGTTTTAAGAAGATATGCAAAAAGCTTGAGCCTCAGTGCATTTTCCCAAATCTGCCTGACAGTATGCTCCTGTTCCAGTTACATTAGATACCATAGCAACTGGAGGAAGGGAAACTGAGTATCAAAGAACTATTTCAACTAGAGAAGCAAATCTGCAGTTAGAAGCAAGAACAAACCTACAATAATGATTTTTTTTTTTTACCTTACTATCTTGTCTGTACTGTATCTAATTCAAAAAGTGTGATGTTCCTGAGGAGCAGCAATTTGAATTGCCATTTTTTTTTCTTTCCCCCCTCAGGCTCCAGTGACCGTTCTGTAACGGTGACATTGCCTAAGGCTTTAATATAACATAGTCCGTCACTTTTAAAATATGAATATCCACTATACATAGTTTATGTTAAGTAAAATCTGTTAATGTAAGTGTAGTCATTGAAGTTACTTAACTCCATTTAAAATAGACATGATCTTATTTGATCTTATTTATTTGATCTTATTTCCTTTTACCATTATGGGAACAAATTCCCCTACCCCACATGTAGACACCAGATGTGGACATCTACAGTCTGAAAGAGTGAACTTGAATCTTTTGTCCAAAATATAATGTCATTTGCTTTTCTCGAGGTTATGCAGGACATACACCATGGGATCAGCAGATACGACAGAGGACAAACAGGACCAGCATCTCTCTGTAGAGGTAGGCCTGGAGGACAGACAGGACACTCTATGACAGCTAAAGCAGCACAAGATTGATGCCTGTTGTGCAGCTGAACCCAGCCCTGAATCTCATCCCAATGATTTACTGTTAACACCTTTGCCTCTGGGAGGGTCACACTGCACTAACCCTTTTTTTTTCTTATGCAGCTACCTTTTCTTCTCCTCATGGTCCCCTTCTAACTTCACACTATTTTATCTTCCACGTTCTTGGCTACTTTGCCTCACAGTAACACAGCACAGAGAAAGGAAGCAAAATTAAAGTTCTTTAAACCACAGGGGTCATTGATCTGTTTCACAGTAAGGACTAAGTGCAGCGAGTGGAGGAAGGGCTACATTTAAATCTTAAATTATAATAAATACTCAAGAAAACATTATCTTTAAAAGAAAACAGCAGGTTTATGATCACCAGGTGTAAAAGAAAGAAAAAAGCCAGCTTAATGAACCATTAAATATAAAATGGAAATATTAAATGAAGAACTAAATGTCTCCCGGGGGGGTAATCACTACAAAATTCCCTTAAATATTAGCTTCTACCTAATAACATAATAAAGGAAAAGCCTTTGCATAAAAAAAATTACAGATTTTAATCCTGTACTTTGAAGGAAACCCTTAAATTAGATGGCTATTTCAATTTATTTTTAAAACAACAAGAATAAGTCATGAAGAAGCAAGTCCCTCATGGGACTGATCAAAATTGAATTTGCAGTTTCCTGTACTACGCTGACAATCATTTACAATAAAATCAGAATGAGAAAGGGAAATTGTCTGTGGGGACCATTGAGCCAAGTAATAGCTTCAGTATAACACAGTCACACAGCAGAAAGCAAATTAAAATGTAAATAGAATTTTAATGATTGAACTAGGCCTTACTTTGATTATAGAATTTTTCCTTGCAGCTTTTAAGTAACATATCAGTAGTGAAAAAACTAAGTACTTATTGATGATAATCAGAAATTTTATGTTACCAGCAATGCGTTTAAAATAACATGAGGTTAAAATTGTGTTAGGCAAAAGCAAGAAAACTAGCTTACAAACTACTTAAGTTTAAAATTGCCACAACATAATGGGAGCACAATGCAAAGCTGTGATATAACTTAAAATTTCTAGTACCATTCTGCACATCTAAAAACCTTGCAAATTATAACTACATTATCCTATCTTACAGATCACAAAAACCTTGTAGGTACAACATAAAGAACAAGAAATACTTTGAATATTTAATTATTTTTAGACATCTAACAATAAATAAATATATTTATACAAACATTTTACACAAGCACAGAACAAAGACATGCTATACTCCAGTATAAAAATAACATAGTAATTTGATTTGAAATAAATTGTCTCAGCTACGTAATAAGCCTGATCCTGCAGAACATCTATGCTATACTTTGCGCAAGTTTCTCTCATTCAAAACAAGCAGTCAACCAACAGCTGTCACAGTGGTGGTGGTGGAGAATATCCATAGGAATTTAGATGCATCTCTCTTCATTCTTTAAGAGAAGTTAGTTAATTGGCTCCCATTCAGCACATAATTCCTTCTTTTTAAAGTCCTGGTGACCATACAGGATCCATTGAAAAGGGCAACAACACAATCAATGAGATATGGAAATCCAGCGCAGAGTTCGTACATGCCTCAAAAAACCACTTGTCCTAAGGTGATTCAGGCCTAGCTGGTGAAAGTATGCCAGTTTAGACTATATTTATACAAATAATTAAAAATACTCACTGGAGCAGCAACATGCAGCCTTCCGTTGTTGCAGATGAGTACCCTAACCACTCAATTACAGAGTTAGTTTTTCACTTTGCTTTGTCCCAATGAATATTAAGAAGCTACACAGACCTGAACAGCTACAACAGGTAAGTCTAAGAGTTACTCACTGCAAAATAAATAACCCAGAAAACAGCTAACTCTCTTCAGTAATCTGCTATATTTTTAGACACTAACCAAAAATCCTACAGAAATGGCTACTATACATGAGCTGAACGGCTATGCAGCTGATGTACAGAAAATCTGTAGCATTCTGTATCGTGATCTGCTATGCATATGCATTTTAAATGCACTTACAGAGAGAATATAAAACGTTCTCTTCTGGAACTCCAGGATCAGCAGATCTCTACCACGGCACTCCTCTAGTCTGCACAGACCTAAATTCAAGCCCTTAGTGCAAGCTGAGATTCGTCAATGTATTAAAAATTGACAATACTTATACCAATAGCTTTCAAGACTCAAAGTACAGTTACCGACGCCTGCAGATGACCTCTTTAATATTAGTAAAGGTTTGTTTCATTAGCACTGTTAAAATCACTATACCACCTACTTCATGATGAAACAGACATACCTTTCTACTTCATTCCAGAAAAAGTAGATAATCACTTCCTATTTTGCATGTAAACAAACTGCCACATGATAAGTAAAGGGGTGAACAGCAGGTTTCACATTCTGTGTACAGAATCTACTTGCACATTTCTACCTCTCCGGCAGGAGGGAAGCAGTTCACTCTGAGCAGTAAGCCAGCTTCCATCTACTTCAGGATAAAAGCAATCGCCTCCAAGTAGTTGATAGGCTGGAAACTCAAATATTAGCTTATTGCTCAATAACCTGCTTGTGTTCCCAGACCTTACTCAACGCCTTTGAGCTACATGAGACAGAGTGGCTGTAAAGTTTCAGAGAGCAAGGAACTTCTCAGGGCTGTTACTTTGGTGTGTATAATATACACATTGGGGCATGGCTTCACACACCTCAGCATACGTATCTAAATACTTGAAACATAAGTGTCCAAGCTTTCATTACAGTCAAGGGTAACACTGGGCTCAGTTCAGTTTTGTCTAACCATAGATTTCTAGTGACATTTGATATGCCCCCTAAGGTGTCTAGCAATAACTTCAGGGTTTTTTACTCCACGGGAGCAAAATTCTCCTCCCAGGTTTATGTTTGCTGTTCAGTCCTTTTTTTTTTTGCAGATTTCCTGGTTTAATTCTCACTTTATTACTCATCATCTACTTTTTAAAGTACAGGTGTAGTTATCTACAGGAAAAAGTCAGTATTTGGTTTGCGAAATTTTGTAATAATGTATTTTAATGTTTATTTGATTAAGTCCAATTTGATGCAATTATACCTACCCTCACTTTTCCTATTTGCTGTTTTTACAAGATGGTTTTCTAATTAACAATGTCATTTAAAATGCAATTAGATTTACCTGCTTTAGATGTAAAAGCATCTATCTTTAAGAATTCCACCTGAAACTACACTATTTTAGGTAACTTTTGCTGGGAAAGAAAATTGTTTTTACGTCTTACAAAGCCTTTGAAAATGCAGTAGATGAGTCCATTTCTCCTAAGCAGTACACCACGTTCACAGAGATGAAATGTGAACAAAATGGGGCTAAAAATAAGACTTTCAATATTATAAAAACTGCAAAATTCCTTGAATTTCCCACATAGAATATGTAGTTTATAAGACTGTAATTACTAAGTATCTATTCAAGTGACAGCGTACAGATTCAGTAGCTCTATACACAACAGTTCCACTGTAAGAATAATAAATAATGAAATCATATTTAATGAACAAACTTTTGGAAAATTTCATGTTCTTTTAATACTGAAATAGAGTATTCTAAATTTAAACTCATCTGCAAGCATCTTTATGGCTGAAGCAGTCCATCCTGTTCTGTTATAGCAGAGAAATGTGTTATCTTCCTGTAAAGAAATTCACGAACCATTTTTTCTCAGATCATAGCACCCATAGATTAAGCTTAAAACTAGTTAAAACATTCAATTCCTTTAACCTTTCTTTGTAAATTGTATTTTAAGCTTGTCGTAGGGCTGAGAAAAGCCTGTTGAGCAGTCTAGTCTAATCCCTGGCCCCAAAGCAGAATCAGTCATATCTGCAACATATGGCAGCTGCTGTCTTGTCAGTCTGTTTCTAAGACCTCTGGACATGGAAACCCCCCAAAAGTTTAATCAAACACATTTTAATGTTGTAATTGGAAAATATTTCCCATATTGAGCCTGCATTTCCTTTGCTACAGTATGAAAACACTGTTTTTAATCTAGTACATGACAGAGTGCAGGTAACTACTTTCTTCTACTCGGTTGTCACCTATGTTTTTGAAGGAATAGCATAATTCTTCCCTAGGTTTCTCATTTTAAAGGAACTAGGATTGTCCACTTTTTTAAATTACAGGTTTATATTTCAGAGCATATTTTTTCTCTCTTTTTTCCAATTGGTCCATGTCTTTCTTTAAGCAAACTACCGGAGATGAACACCAGTTCTCCAGTTTATCAGTGCAAAACAGGGAAGTTTCACTTCACAAACCTCCTCTGTTGTTTTTCTCAAGAATCCTACAACTATAGCTGCATGTCTCACAACAGCATGAAGCTGTTGACTTCTGTCTGCTTTTGACCCATCCTTACTTACAGAACTTCTCCTACAGAACAGATCCGTTACAAGTTATCCACCATTCTGTTGTCTTCCACTATTTCTCCCCAATTAAATGTAGCACCTTACGCTTGTTCCTGTTGAACAGGATTTTAGACTTTATCTCCAACTTGTCAACATTATTTTGAGTTCTGTCTTTCAACAAGACTTGACTTGTTGCTGTTTTTTTCATTTTCTTAACAGAGAGAATAAAAATACTAAGTGAAAACTTTTCCACACATACTTAGATATCTTGGAAATCTAAAAGGCTACAGAAAACTCTATCTTTGAAACAACACTAAACATTCATTCTAAACTACCAACTTTATACTGCCTTCTTCTGTTGGAGTTCAGTCTGCTTTCAAACTCCTACATTTTGCCAGCAAATCAGTTTCCCAAAATTCTCAGAATAAGCAGGAAGCAGGCATCCACAGTTCTGTGAAAATGCAAACTTTTTATAGCCACTGCTCCCAAGGGAATGATGTTTTAAATTTTTAATTCACAGGTTTTTTTGTCATGTATAAGCACTACATAAAGTATAAAAATTCTAAATTGGCATACATCCACATTGATCACTGTGTTACACAGACGTAAACCAAAATAGTATTTAGCTGATTACTAACAAAAAATATGATTATGAAAAAAAACTTAGTATTCACCAAATATATGAGTCTGAAACTTTGGCCAGTGTACCTACGTCAGCTTAATTGTAAGTGAAGTATTATTGCAATTAGGAGAAATACTTAAGTGATGGTAAATAACGGTAGTCTGAGACAAGAATCCACAAGCGCAAGTGCACACTAAAAAAGTACAATTTAAGAAAAGACTGATCGGATGAAAATTGTTATTACAGAAGCCCATTAAATGCCTGTGTATATATACTCCAGGAATGCCTGTAGCACAGCATACAAGTATGCAAGTAAGTATCTTTTAGATAAGAATGAGATACAATGGAAGCAAATCCTTACAGAGCGATTGCTTGCAATACAAAAATAAAACTCAGGATTAATAATGAAATTTTAAGTACTAATCTAAATCTCCAGATTTCTGCACTTAGAACAGCCCCTTAATGCTATATTTTATGTATATATAGACATATTGGATCCAATTCTGAGTTATACTAGCGTACTGTTTATCCTGCTTTTGTATTATAAAGGAATCAAAACAACATCTGAATAGACGATTTCTGAAGTTAGCAGGGTTTGTATAACTGCTTTGCTCCTTAAACCAACCAGAGGTATAATAATTTTCCCACATTATTAGAATTTCCTACTTCTTCAGCCCATAGGGGAACACAATCACAGCTGTGGAGAAGGTCTGCAGAGCAACCGAAAACGAGGAGCATAATTCAGGTGAACCAGAGACATTTTTGAGACCCTCATCCCCCAGTACAACAACAGATTGACAACCAGGTCTCTTAGCCTGTCCACTTGTTTTGACTTTTAATAGAATCATTCAGTTTCATTTGATTAATAGAAGTTGGGATTCACAGGTATTTGGATTTTAGCTTATTTATATCACACAAAATATAAAGGATTACAGAGCAGAGAAAGAGGAAAATTTTAGAACTTCAAAGTACTTCTTCACATTGCAAATGATACAGAGGGCAATGTATCATTTGAAACCATAAGTGATATATACAGCAGCTCTTGCTAGAAGAGTTTTCTGATCTTCAAATCATTCAAAAGTTTCTTCAGAAAACTTCATAAATGCAAAACAATTGAATCAGTGCCAGGGCAGATTTAGTTTTACGAGGATGAACAAATATTCCATTATTTCTTATGGCTTACCATGCTATCAGAGAGAAAGCAGCTCATAAGATTTCAACACATTTCCTAGTTCACACAATTTATTTCAGCTACTGACTACAACTTTAATCATATTTAAATGTAGTAATTGTACTGTGACCTCAAACAATATGATATAATAGTCTGACTTCACTTAATTCTGGTCTAGGTTAAAGTGGACATTGATCTATTGTGTAGTAATAATTTCACAGAAGAATAGCAAACTGTATCAGGAAAACCTGATTCAATATACTCCAGAACTTAGATCACAAAGGCATTAGAGTTCTCCTACATAGCAGTAAAAGGGTGAGGAAATGCTATATTGAAAAATGCATTTTATTATCTCTTTCTTACAGAAGCATACTTGCCAAGTCCACTGTTTTGGTGACAGGTTGCCACATTCATAAATGATTCACAGTTCCATATTTTTAAATCAATTGTACAGTACTACAGTTGCCAAATATAGTAGCACAAAGAAAAGTCCATCTGCTTTCAGACTCTACAACTTAGTTATTATTTCTAAACTTCCCATTCAATCAGACAAGCTGCTATCTTGTTCTATGTCATATATCGCCACCTTTTAAAGGGTTATAAGCTCTCCGTGTGGAAAAATAGTGAAGTGACACAAGATCTGCTATTCTGTTGCACAGACTCCATCCTGCTCCAAATCACCAGATGCTTAGACGACTATTCAGTTCCTCTCCAAGTTGTTACAAAGCGTAGGGATTTTTTTCCCCTACACAAAAACTGGCACTGAATTGTGACTACACAAGGGTTGACCCTGGTGGCGCTTGTTCCTCTTCTGTTTGAAGGTATAGACAAGGGTCAGTGTGAACTTTGAGCAACATCTAAGAACTGTGCAAAACGAGTGTGTGTGTATATATATAGGTCTACAGCATATAAAGTAAAGATTAAAAAAGCATTTTTATGGTTACCACTAGAATGGAGATGTTATGGCCATCCCTGTACAGCATTCACTATCTTTTTTTCAGTTATAACTAGCTAATAAATACTAAAAATGCAGATGTGCAAGAATGTTAACCTATCAAATTAACTGTCTTGAAGCATGGCTATCATACAGCTTAAGTTCTCTAGTCACCCTTCCCAAGGGAAGAATAATTTCTTGCTGTCTATAATATTTCTCCCACTTACCAGATTACTACCTTATTTAACTTCACTCTCACCTATCCTTCTGTTCCCTTATCACTCCTCAAAGGTATTAAAAAGAAACACGATTCACAGTGAAAAAGAAAATACACACTCTGAAACCCTGAAATGTAAGGAAAAAACTGCAACAGTACTTGCTAGAAAGTAGTACACAAGTGGTACGATTTGCATCATGTAGCTTGATATGTTCTAAGAAACACGGAATTTTTGCATTTGAAAATTGTCAATAGAGAGTTACTGCCAGCCAGCAGCACTTAGCACAATATAGAACCACGGGATTTTGACAAACATTAGAAGGTGGCGAAGATATGTCAGTATATACCTATATTTACTCTCATATAAGGATACATACACACATACAGTTAATAGATAGGCAGGCAGACGCCTCATTTCATGAACAAAGTCAGCCATCCTAAAGTATTTAGTACTTAGTCATCCTGAAGTACTCAGGATCTCTAGCCCTCTGTATCTAATACAGAGAGAAAACACACCTCTGAAGAGCTCCAGAGGCAGATACAGATTACTTATTTTAACTGCCTACCTCTCTCTCCTGAATATATATGAAACTGAGAGAAAACATCAGCTATTTGTTCTGTTTGGATCCAGTCCACCTCTTTTAGGCCATGGTATCGAACCTCAACAGACTTCAAAAAGGCAATTGTGGCAAAGCCCATGACACCTGCTCCCCTCTGGACACACCACAACAATCCCCTTCACATTTTCTGTGGAACTGCTGAGACATCTATCCAGTTGCCAAAGTAGCAGAAGAGGTAATCTCACTCCTAGCTGCAGCCTCAGCTACACATAAAGGGAATGCCTAAAGATAGACACCCTGTCATACAGTAATTCAGGTTGGAAAGCACTTTCAGGAGGTCTCCAGTCCGAACTCCTGCTCAAAGCAGGGTCAAAACTGAATTCAGACCAGATATAACATCTTATTATGTTCCTATAGTTCAAAATCCAAAAAACATCAGCAGCACCTTATTATGGTTTCTGAATCTGAAATCATTTAGCTTGAATTTTAATTAGCAATAGTAGCAATTCTTCAAAAAATTACCAGTATGTTCAACAGCATGTTTTTCCACAAATAACTACTTCAAGGTTTAGAATCTAAATAACACCATAATCCATGGAATATTCTTTCTTAATTATACTTCTTTACATAAAAGGAAATTAAAGACAGAAGTATAAAAGCATGTAAAGCATGTACTTCAAAAATATATGAAGTATATAAGGTATATATATTATATATAAATAACAATATATATAATATATAATAATATATATACTTTGAAGTATATGCTTTGAAAAATATTAAAAGCAAATGATGAAAGAAAGACAGTGGGAGAAGTAATTAGTGTTATGCTACATATTTGGGAAGGATGGCTTGTGTTCTTGCAATAAGAACTGCTCACGCGTGTTTCACCAAAAAAATGAAAAACTGTCATTCTCAAGCAGTCCTGAAACCATTCGTCTATAGAGAGGATGTTATCCTTTGGGATCTTTCTTTGGGTCAGTGCTTCTTGAATTCCTTTCTACACTGTAAAATAGCATTACTGGGAGAGTGAAAAGTGTGTATGTCCCACATTAGCCTCTGAACTGGTGTTTAGGGCATCCTCCTGGACTGGCAGGTGGTACGATTTGAATCTTTATAAGCTGAGAAGGGCCTATAACACACATGCTGAATATCTGCTCAGATTGTACTCGAGGCAAGCACAAGCATTTCTCCTCAAAGGCATGTGTGTTTCCCTGTCTTCCACCTACAGGGGAGATGTACACTGTGCACGTCCTCTAAAAACACCCCAGTAGCTGAGCTCCTCAGGACATAAAAGCAACAGAAACATAGTTTGTGAGTCTCAATTTCATTTAACTTCACTTAAATGTCACTTAAATCCCATTCTTGTGAAGACTGAGAAATCTTGGGATTGCACAAGTATGTTATCTAGATACCTAAGGATTTTTTGTGAGTTGTTTTTTTGTTTTGTTTTTTAGGGATGGGGGAGAGAGGGAGGTGTTAAAACACCAAGGCAGGGAGTACAGCCCTCACTTAAGGAAAGTACAGTTGGGTTGGATACTGAGCTCTACAGAGTCTACAGCCCTAGGTCAGCAAAGCAATACAACATATTATACTAATATGATGCAAAAAAAGACAGCTAATATACAGAGGTTAGAAGGAAGAATGAAGGCAGAAGAGAGAGAGGGAGAGATTTCTTTGCACATTTTACTGATGATCTCCTGATCATGACACCCGTTGACAGCTGTGTTAGGCACACTAAATGGCAATACTCCCAGAAAGGAGAGAGCAACTACAACTTCTTTTTAGCATAAGACAGCCTAAATTTCCAAAAGGGAAGGCTTTAGTACCCCAGAGTCATCTTTGCTGCCCATTTTCTGACCCTAGACAGTTGTTTTCATTCTGCTAATCATTTTGGCTTCACAAGGTTAAAAACAAGAGTCACCAGAAAGACAACTTCCTAAGCCTATACAAAGTTACTACTTTACCTTGTCCAATCAAGTAGTCATTAAGGCAGTAAGTCACATTAACAGACAAATGACAAGACTGAAGGGCTTTGTACCCAACACATGTGAACTCTATATCCCTTTCTATTACCTAAAACCTCATATTGCCACTATTTTTCACATCTTCCCAGCTCCTAACCAATTTCTGCATTAACTTATGCATTATTAATTCAGAGAAAACTGAGTAGCATGCAGCGTAATTGCTAAAAGGCAATCCCACCACCAGCCCAAATAACTATTAATTTATCAGATAGTTTCCTATTGTGCATTGAGCAACTGTCACTCAACCTCCAGTTTTTTTGTTAATTACTTTTAGAAACTCAGAAAAAAATTTTAGGAACTCAAAAGCTTACAAAACTAGATCCCAAAAATGAACCTCAAAAACAAACTACCAAAGTATCTCTATCAGAACAAGACAAAGAACATGGTGGGTAGAAATACTGGAATAACAAAATTTCTCTTTTGTAGCACTGCAGGCAATAATTTTGCATTTTAGTATCATCCAAAATTAAATAAGTTCAAGAGGAACGCCAAGGTACTGGTTTACAATTCAAATCAAAGCATCTTACTAAAACGGTTTCTTACTTTTCTTCAAATATCATTTTTTAAAAGTCACAAATTCCAAAAGCAATGCAGTTTCTAATCACCTGCATGGTTTAATACTCCTTTGAAAGCATAAAAGCATAGGGAGAAACTAAAAATTAATACGTAACTTTTATTACATGCATAAACTAATCAAAGGTGAAAATCAAGAAAAGTATGAAGAAGTTTGTAAACAAAAAGCAGAAAGCCTTACCTTGAAAAGCAGCTGCATTACGAGATATTAAAAATTTTAACGTAGCACTTGATGTTTGAAGGACTTGCTGTATATCTTGCTTTGCTGCAGTCTGATATCTTTCTTCCATCTTTTTGGTACAGCATGTTGGATTTTTAGAAGTACAAACCTGGAGATCAAACCCTAGAGAAAGAGATAATTACACTGATTACTACTAAACAGAAGTATGCAACACACAAATACACAGAAAACTGTTGCTTCTTTTTTTTTTTTTTTTTTACATAGGTATATACGCGTAAAATACCCAAAGCTTCAAAGACATCTTATCTTGTTAAACAAAAAAATAGAAGGGGATATTAACAAAAATTGTATGTGAAAAGTACTTACTACAGTTAATTAATATCCAATAACATAATTCTCCTGACACTGTAATCTTATTCCAGCTGTGGATATTACTAACTAATGTTGGTAAAATACATTGAATATGCATTGTACATCACTGTACAGGTGGTAGATGTCCCACCCCTAGAAACATTCAAGGTCAGGTTGGACAGGGCTCTGACCAACCTCATGTAGTGGGAGGTGTCCCTGCTCATTGCCGGGGGTTTGGACTAGATGACCTTTAAAGGTCCCTTACAGCTCAAACCATTCTATGATCATCTAGAATACTGAACTGCTGGGCCAGCTCATGGCTGGCACTCTTGTTCTTCTGTAAATCTTGGACTGGAAAGAGCTAACTACTGCTAAATATTACAAACACACCAGCGGAAAGCCCGTTCCTGATATGTTTATAATGAATGCTGTCATATTAACTTTTATATGGAGAAGTCCTAAATTACAGTCTAATCCCTCTTACTGCGTCTTTCTCTACCGTCTAACATTCCTATGCATCTGTCACACTGATCCACTACTTCACTGACAGGTCAGAAAATGTTCCTAGAAAGGAACACCTTTTTAGATTTTGTATATGCTGAAATTCAAGAGGTGCAATTCAGTACTGTTATAACAGCTGTCTGTTTCATTTTATTTTTTTTTTAACTGGAGCATAATCAAGCATGTAAATACCTTATTCACCTTCCTTGTTATCATGTGGTATTTAAAATATTTTTTACACTGTATCTAAACAATGCTTTCTAAAATGAGGAAAAAAACATTTCATGCAAGAAGAAAGATGTGAGAATTTAAATTGTATTAATACAAAATTTAACAGTCCAATCCAAATTCTGTTCTCAGATACCCTGTTTCACGGAGAGATATCACAAGATTTCTAGCAAACATAATGAGAGACATTGTTTATCTTCTCCGTGGACTAAAGTCTAAGTCTATGGTTGTGTGTATATGCATCACACTTTCTTCATAATAGTTAAAAAGGGAAGATCATGATCGTAAGAAAAAAAGTAAGAAATTCAAATGTCAAAACTTAAATCCACATTTCCCTTGCCTCTATACTTGCTTTCAGCTCTTACACCACCTCTATGTACTTAACCTTTTATTTCCCTACCACTAAACCTACAAGATTTAACATTCCTTTTAAATATTTTTTCCCCTATATTTCTCTGATAAATTCTAAGGGAGTATGAATATAGTTATGAAGAAAGGGAGGCCTTAGATACATTCCACCCTAAATATTCCATTAGTTGTCTTATGCAAATTAGGTGTTCTAAATAATACACTGCAAAAAGCTACGAAAGAAAAGTTAAGCTACTGAGGGCTGGATCAGGGCATTCTGGAAGAATGGCAAAATGTTTGAAGTCATTATATCAAACTTATGTCCCTTTATCCATGTTTTGGTTGAAGCAATCTTAATGAAGGGATTCCTAGCCCTGGAACTTCACTTCAGCTACAAAGTGGGAAAAAATGTTATTATTTACATACAGCAATCCCAATCCTGAAGCAGGAACCCACTATGTCATATTTAGACAGGTAGAAAAGATACAGAAGATTGCTTAGAAATCACATTTAGAAAAGCATAAGACCAGAATGAAACAGGTAGATGATATGGACCATAAAAAAAAAAAAAAAAAAAAAAACACAAATAAAAACAAAACAAAACACAAGGGAGTTATCCTACAATACTTGCCTCTACAATACTACACAGAAGTAATGTGACACCCATGACAAATAAATAAGCTTCCCTTGCTAATTCCAGATAATATGGTCTCAGATTTGCTGAATATTTCCTTCTGGTATCAGTGGTTTCCACCTTCACAATTCCTGGTCTCTCCATCCAAAAGCAGGTGTGGAAGGAGGATACATTTGAACCTTCAGTATTAAATACTACAGAATTTCTCTTAATTTTTAAAGAATCTTTTCTACTTCATGCTTTAGGTCATACGATGTAAGTTTTCAGGAAAACTAATTCATTTTAGTTCGGAGTACTGCTCAGGAATTGATATAATTCCATATTTATGAAGACAGAAGTTTGACTCCATACACACGAGAACAGTTTACTGCACATGGTAAAAATGTGTGCCTTGAAATAAATCCATTTCACAGACATAAGCAGCAGTAAATATCATTATGTTAAAAGAAAAGCAGGAGATACTTTAAGAAATCCTAATACTATACAGAATTTACAAATCTGAGATTGCCTTCATGGTAGCATGCAAAAGTAAGAACGTAACCCCTGGATGTGAAAATGAACTAAGGCAAGTGAAATCCCTGTAAATCTCTCTGAAGTGGTTTCCAGTAGCAGTTTAACACACAGTGATTAGTACAACCACAAACCATAGTCCAGGAAGCTGAACACCTTCATTATCACAAGTTAAAACTCTATTCTAATGCAGGTATGAATCACTCCACCGCATGCCCCTAAACCAGATTTCAATCCTTTGACCCTACTGACTTCAACCTCCTCCCAGTCCATACCAGCTCTCCAAACTTAGGCCCCTGCACTGCTGATCTTCCTTACCTTGTGCAGCATTCCCACATTCCCAGTCCCAGACACCATGACCCCACCTCCAAAATACTTAAGACTCCTCTCCTCTCATCCCACTTCTCCTCACAAGATAATGGCATGCCCTGTGATAGTCCAAATCGCAGCCCAGGGTAAAACAAAGCAGACACAGAAACTGCTATATCACATAAGAGCGATATAATGCAGATTCTCTGCTCTGGGTGCAGGTCTCTGCAGAGGGCAATTGCTGCAGTGCAGCTGAAAGTAAAAAGTGGGGAAGGAGCAGCAGTGGGAATGGACTAAGTCATGGGACCCCAAGCAACCACTTCAGACGCTTGTGCTTAAGGCTGGCGACATCTAGGATTTAAAACAAGCAAAGCTGGAACTTGAACTACATGAAAGTCTGTTTTTCTGCAACCTACAGCTGTAACTTACTTGTTTAAAAGTTACATCTTTTTATCAAGGCAGTGGTGATGGCTTCAGCAAAATTTGGTTCTGGGAAGAGACAGCAGGTTACTCAAGGGAATGGGTCAAGAGAACAGATTAGTGATGCATGACGCAAATAAATCAATATAAGGATTAAAGCTATGGTAATACTACCTCACTTCAGAGGTGAGTTACGCTGCACGTACATATAACTTCAGGTGCAATTACTCTAAGGCAAAACACATCTAAATTGACATTGTTTAAGGAAATAAAACACTGCTAGTTTTTATTAATCCTTTTAAATCCTCTTGCTCATGATTAGATACATTTGCTATCACACTGAATACTAATTCATTTAAATATTAGCTACAGTAAATGAAAATTTTAAAATAACATACTGGTAAAAACAGCAAGCAGAAAATAGAATTAATATACCACCCACCTACAAACAAATTAAAGGAATGATAAATAAGCCTGCAGCAATATTTTCTCATCACACCAGAAAGGTCTATCCACAGGTACGACACGCAGTTCTCGCTCCCATTTTATTTTTTTTTATTCTCAAAGAGTTTATGACACAAAAAATATCACAGTACGAGACAAGCCAAGGTATAGTCCATAGTATGCCAGCAGCAATACACCTGACAAACACCAAGAGAAAAAAATGTTTATACTGATAGCAATATCCACAGTATTGCACTACAACGGCCTTTTTTTCCTTTTTGGCTACTGAATATTATCTTCTGCTTGTAACAAAAAACAACTCACTAGTGTCGAAAAAAGGCAGGCAGCTATCTAGTCATGTAACAAACACTGTAAAAGAGAGGAACCATGTTATTAAGTTGTTTGGACAGATTCCAATGCCGAACCAATTTCAGACTTACTGTATTCCTTATTCCCTTGTATATGTTCTTTAGGTTCTTTTCTGAAAGGGAAATGTTTGCTTATTTAAAAGCAGATTCTCTATTTATTCTTTTTTTCATTATTTGTGCATATTAATTCTCTTTACTAACTTTCAAACAAATCAGCAGAGAGATCAAAATGAAAGAATTTTGCATATAACCTGATCTATTACTGTTTGTCTATTTGCCTCACATTGACAAACCAAGCAATTTTATAATTCCTTGCAATACTTGTTTTTTCTTAAAACCACAATTCTACTGTTCCAGGAAAGTCTTTTATCTTCATAAAGAAGTATTTAGCCAGCATGACTTAAGAAGAAAGAGTGCATGGGGGATGGAGGTCACTTGTGATACTACAAATCTAAGTCAGAGAGATTTTTTAATCCACATGCATGAATTTTCAGGTGTTTGGTCCATCATAATTAATATTGCTGCTCAAACTTACATTTGGTAACTAATATACCCATTAATTTAAGCACAGCTGAATTGGGACTCTACAAGGGAAATATCCCATTAAGAGAATATTTCTGTCCTATACGATGGCCTAAAGAAATAGAAGCTGAACAGTTCAGCACAAATTCATCATTTCAGAAATTCATCTAATCAGACTAATATCTGGATCAAATTACAAACTCCTATGTTGCTGAAACCTCTAGGGCTATTAGAAATTATATATTAAATCCGTGTCTGATCTTGCCTAAAGCCCGTCTTTGTCAAGAAACATGCTCAGCACCTACCTAAGAGACTGACACAGAAGCTAACTCAGAACAACCCGGAGCTTGGCTTTCTCTCAAAGCTGCATCAGTTTTATGAGGGCAAAGCCACTAAAATTACTTCATTTCTAGATATCCAGAAGATAACCCACTGCTCCTATATTGTTCTAAAAAAGGTCTCTCCACTCTTCCTGCAATGTGCTCCTTCAGTTAACTTGTAGCGCTGAGATTCCTCATGATCACTTTGGCTTCCAAATCGTTTTATTCTACCAGGTGCTGGAAGCAGTCATTCTCAACATGCTCTTCTCACTTCCGATTTCACAAAGCAGCCTGAGAACCCTGATCCACTCATGTCATGTACCTCTCTTTCATAAATATTTAATATAATTATATATTTATATAAAAATACAAATATTTATTTTCTAGCACAATTCTCAGTAATTTTCATATTTCTCGATTTCATACTTTTTCAGTTTAATATGCCTAATTATCCTTATTTTCTTCTTTACCTCAGAAAATTTTGATTATGAGCCCAACAAATCTGTCAGAATAAGAAACACAGCAGTAGTTTGAACTAGAATTAAACAACAAAGAGGAGGATAAATTAATTTAGATTAATTTTACTAAGCATTGTCTGCATTAGGACTTTCTTGCAGTGTTCTTCACGAGGTGAAAACATGATTATGAAGAAAGCAGAACTATGCAGTGTCACACTGAAGACTCACACACTCTGCTGCACTTTTCACAAACTTGCTTCTCTGCACTGATGGAGTATCCAATATACACATTTTCCAGAGATGAATTTAGACAAAAAAAGTTAGCATATCAATATGGAATACATTTTCAAGGCCACAAACAGAATTAATAAAGCATAGAAAGTCTTAAAAGCAGAAAAACTTTGAAGGTTTAACTGTTAATTTGCAGATGGAACATAATGAATACACTCAAGCCTGTTTTTCAGGGCTAAATTAGGTATTTTAGTATAGCTGAAGTGAAAAGCATTAGAAGGATATTTAAAAAAAAGTAAAATTGGATATTTTTCTGGTAACGTCATCAACAAGAATTTAAGATTTTCTAGCTGTTCGCTAGGGGCACACACACAGGGATCAATCATGGTCTTAATTATTGACTGTAGTTTTGAACTAGGTCTATGATCTTAAATAATGGTCTGAAATATCAAGTATATCTTTTTCAGAGCATCACAGAAGTATTTCCATGGTATTCAAAGTATTACAAACAACCATTCTGACTTTCTCTATGGCGTATGCCATCATTTTATTAAATGAAGCAGCAAGGTTTATAAGTGGCTGGAGTAAGGTTAATCCAAATGGAGCATGGACAATGCCTTTTGTTTTCTATTCTTTTTTTGTTCATGACTTTTGTAAACATCCTCTGCTTTTTTTTCCTCATTTTTGTTTTGTGTGTGTGTGTGTGTGTGTGTATCTGTGGGTGTGGGGGGAATCAGCTGTATGAGACTGGCCATTAGCTAAATTGCTTCACCTATTACTGAAGAGCCAGAGTAAAATTTTTGGCTCGCTGCCCCTTAGGGAAAAGGATGGCAGCAGCCACAAGGCAAGAGAGGCAACACAACAAAAACCCGACTAATGAAGCAACCCTTCAAAGTATGCAGAGCTCACTTGAAGCTGATAATTCATAACTTGTGATGCTCCTGCTGCTTTTTTATCTGCTTTGAGCTGTGGGCAGAAGGGCAATGCACAGTAATCAAAGCACATCAGTAGAGAAAAGGGGCTCCTGAATTTTAACCTTGTCAGCACCACAGTGGTGGGATCTCACGATAATTTCATTCGTGATTTCTTCAGGAAGTACAAATTCTGTCTGGTAATTACTGGTCTGGGCACATCTTAGCTGTGGAATGCAAAAGCACTTCCCAGATATGGAGTCCCCACATGTGTGCTGGCCATGTTTCAGCTCCATACTGAGCTCCAGGCACTTGGCGTCCTCCTCCAGCACAGGGGTAGGAAGATTTACCCACACAGGCTACGAGGGAGCTGGGGCAGACACCAGCCAGTGGATGAACAGAACTACAGGGTCCTGCCATGCAATTTTCATGCAAGCCCATCTATTTCCGCTCTCCTTGTGTAATTTCAGGGCTACTATACACTTTGGTTTAGTTGTTATTGTAGAGAAGATTAATTCACTGGTATTAAAGAAAGGAAAGTGCCATAGTTGTTTAGCTTCTAGCATTGATTAAAGTCAGTGACACTAAATATACACAGAGACATCATGGTTTTGCCCTGAACCTCTTCCCTGAAAATGTAAAAGGTTAAACTGTGTATCCTCCTGATTGGCTTTAGGCTCTAGATTTCCTGATCAACACTACTTTTCCTTCTTTTTGACCTTCATTTGAGAACACATTTATCACAGGAAGGTCATTACGATTAACTCAATTCTATTCCTAGAATAAAAAGAATGAAAAGAGAAAAAAAAAAGGATGCCATGTTTTCCTGATGCTACCTACCCTCAGTTGCAACACACACCATTTAGTTTTACTAACAACATATAATCATTCACATTTTACAGGGCTGAATCAAATTAGTTAATAAATTTTTAGAGTTTTTTCTTTTAATTAAAAGATACTACTACATTTTAGTTATTAACAAATAATATACACAGCATCTGCTCACATGCAGTTCCATGTGTATATAGGCTCACACATGCAGAATACTTGTTTAGTATTAAAATTAAATAACCTGAAGATTAGCTCTATCACCCAAACTGTGCTTAATATTTTAAACAAATGTTAGGCAGTGCTTATCTTTTAAACCTTCTGCGCTTTGCTTCTTGTAAAGCAGGAGCTAATATGAAATTTTACCTAGGCTTAATATGAGCTTTAGTATAGCTTCAAGAAGATATTTAGCAAGAAGTCATTCTAGCAAAACTTTAAAATAATAATGCATATTTGTTTATGGTTTCATATGACTCTTCAATATCTTTTAGTCCCTTGATTTTATGCTAAGCATTTTTTTTAAGCAGTGTCTTTTTAACATGGATATCACTCCCAATCCTAAGGGAACTTTGTTTTATAGTTTAAGACTGCTAATCACGTGCATATAAAAGCACATTTTATTGACCTACTTCTGTTCCAGCTCATTAAACACAGCTGCTTTCAATGGTCAGGAAAAAGTAACCAAACACAACATGCGGAAGAACCCAACTGACTAAAAATTCAGTGGTTGCTCAAAACCCACTGAGTGGCTTTGTAGAGAGCTATAGAACAAGCAACAGCTTACGGATAACATTTCAGAAGAGGGTATGTAAACCAGCAAGTGAAATAGGTCGTTCCATTTCAGTACAACCAATGCTAAAAACCCACACACTTATTTTCTGTGTTTTCACATCTAAAAATCTTCCTGTCTTCCACAAGAATCATTTTGTCAATAAGCAATTATTTTGAAATACAGTGAGAGAACATTTTCTGCTCCAATAAGAAATATTGGCTCTTTTCAGTACCAAGGTATGAAGACCCTATGCTGCAATCTATTTTTAGACAAGATCACAAGATATCAAAAAGTGAAATAACTTAGCTTGTAATAAATGTATATTAACATAAACAATTATAGTACGGGAAAGTTTTTACAACTGAAAGCCATCTAGATGGGTGCAGAAAAAACAGTTCAGCAATAATAAAATGTAATTACTCTGAGGTATAGGTTTACCTATTTCAAGAAGATCTGGTGCTGATTTCAAACTTTTATTCATGGTCTCAGCCATACAAATCTATATTTTCAGTATCTTGAGATAAAGTGCTCACAGGACGAGGATGCCAATTTGCCAGGAAGAGAAAATACCAGATGTGTGGTAAATATTTGCCTGTCCACTTAGACAAATATGCCCATGAGGTCACATCCAGAGTCTGAAAAATCCCAAAACAGACCTAGGATTGTCATGATAAACAGTCTCTTAAAAGCCAGCACTGAAGTGCCATAGGGCCTGGAAGCAATTGTTCAAACCAGTGTTTTACTGCAAAATAGATTTGCAACCTGTATCGAACATCAGTCCTTCTCATGTTTGCCCTTTAATATCTGTTAACTCATTTTTCTTCCAAGCGCCACTCCAGACTTAGCATTAATCACCATCATTATGACTAAAGTACTTATCATTGCTAAATAAAAGAGACAGGGATCAGCCTCAGGCACCTGGCCTTGACTGTCCGCACTGCTGAACTATCATCTCACCTCTTTCTGAGGCTCTGTTCAAGTGGCGCCAGGACTTCTCTCAATGCAGTGCCCAGCTGCACTTCTAGAGATGGTGCGTTCTACACTATTCTACACATACTGCTTTCAGAGAACACCATAAGCAACACTGTAGTACAGGTTTGGCTCCTTCCTAACATCCTCTAAGATCATCCCCCTACTAGCAGGAACCCTAGCAAGGTACAGGCATCCCTCCATACACCCATGCTACAGCTCACGGCACAAAAGGTCCATTCATGTTACGCTACACCCGCTGCCTGCGAAAAGCCTTCCTATTTTTAAGACTGACTGAATTGTAGGCGAGGGCAACCCCAAAAATCTATAGTGCCTTAGCATTACAAGAGCATCATGTTGGATCTAGAGAAGGCTCAAGGGCAAACACCATCGAGTGAGGACAGTCAGTCCCTTCTACAGGATACCAGGCTTAAGCAATGCAGACATGAGCTGGTCTATTCCACCCAGCATGAGAACCCAGTATGAGATCCCAAAATGTTTTAAGAAGTGTTTCACAGTGATCATTTTGTGGATCCAGAAGTGAAATACTACTTGCATGCAGGACACACACACACACAAACACAAATATGTTGTGGGCAACAGTCCTTACAAAATCAGATGTGATATAATGAACATCAATAACTGATATGACACAGCAACTCACTTTTTGTCTCTACCTAAAGCCTCTTCCAGAGATCTGTATGTCAGTTAGACAAATAGAGTAACTAGAAGTGTCCTTGTCTGCACACATGAAAAAAAAAAAAAAAAAAATTCTTGATTTGACTTTAGATAGAACCAAAATGCAAATTACCTGGATGTAACTCATACTAGAAACCCCAATTAAAATTCAAAGATCATTTTGTAGTTGCATCAAAGTACTCGGATCTGGATTTTAAACTTACTTCTATTGTTGCATTAAGCTGAATTAGCAAGAATATTTTAACTTAAATTAACAAAACAGCACTGCACTCCAACTTTTTCAGAGATTATCTCATCCTTCAAGCAGTTTGCCTCATTTATTCAACTTCATATGCATGATTCTCTATCAAAAAGCCTTTGCAATAAAATTTATACTAATCACATATTCTTCACACTCTTTATAATGTTTCTTGTTCTCAGCTGAATACATGACCTCCCAAAGGTTGCTGAAATCTAGATTGATTCCTGAAAAAAAAAAAAAAGGCAAACCAAAAAAAACCCAACCAAACCCAAATAAAAAAAAAAAAAAACCACAAACACCAAAAAACCTGCTGAGAACTTGGAAAAAAATATCTCCAGCCTTGTCTTCCACTTCACTGGGAACTGTTTGATTCTACAGTTCCAGCAAATGTAACATTTTTCAATAAGCCATGGAATTCAGCTTTTTGGTGCAAACAGAAGCCTGACCGTTTACTGATGTACCTACTGGAAGCCCTTTGCCAAGAAGGCAAGGGTGACTGGCTTACTGTCCCATCCTATTCTGCTGTTCTCCAGATTCCGAGAGAAGGAAACTGGAGGAGAAATCTTATTTGCAACCGAAAGAACAAGGAGAATTGAGAGCTCCCATTTAATCTGTCTGAAAAATGAGCTGCTGAAACCAGCTATAAGCTCTAGCTTTACTAGCATACATCGGGTAAAAGTGGAATTCTTCAAGGAAGTGGTTTATGTTGCAATATCAGAAATTGCGCACAGGAAATAAAAATATGTTAAAAAAGTATTTTGCAGACACCAATTTTATTTTTAAATAATCCAAACAATGTGTATATACAAAAATAAAATAAAAAACGCAAACCAAACCTTTGAGGCCTTTTTCTATTTAATTCATGCTTTGCATATTGTTTGATTGCCCATACAATGAAAAAGTTTTTTTAGGATTTTTAATTAGTGAGGTTTTTCTGGACAGTCTCAACAACATTGCACTTGTAGCACAGAACCAAACAGTAAAAACCAAAGTATTTTTGCAACTAACATTTAAAATCAGTATGAAAGTGATAAATGTTTCAATACAGTGTGTGATGGGGCTGAGCGTAACTCTGTACTATAGTTCACAAATCACTGCTATAAAAGATTGAGCACAGCTAGTCAGGTTTCTTCATTGGTGGGGGGTAGCAATAAAAACCTTGGTTTTGTTAAAGATATTAATTTATCTTGATTATTAGTTGCCAATTTCAGCACCATGATATCATGTTATGCGAGTGATAACACAAACTCAAATTTGTGGTTCCCATACCCCTCAAGATCACCTTCATACATGTATCTAGCATTTTTACATATGATGATAGAGATATTTTTGCTCCTTCAAAGATACATGAACTACATACAATCGCTGCAAAGCTAATTACATAAAATAATGCATAGTGTTTTGAGCTAACGTATTCAAAATACAGACACATGCCAGTCCTCGAATGAAGCAGAATTATAATTTGCATGATTTACTGGTATAAGGCTGCTTAGTCTTTATTACTACTAAGAAGATGAAAAAATACAATTGTGAATGCTACAGTCTTATTTTTATATAAGCAATGAAAACAAGGCCAACATAAGCCAACTTCTTCCCTATAATTTTACTGACTATAGAGGTAGCCTTCCACTGTATACAAATCCATATACCAGCTAACATTCCCACATTTTTTCAGCTAGTGATCCTTCTCCACGTAAAAGGTGTGGTTCAGCTTAAGGCATTTAAATGAAGGCGTCTTTATACAAGCTAGGTCTAAAGTACCCCTAAAATAAAGAAATGTAGGCAACAGAATAGAGGCAAAGGACCTATGCAGCTCGCTCTGAAGTCAACATCTAACATTTGATAGCTGAGTAGCTCCTAGATGCCACTGGCTGCCCTGGCCGTGCAGTGCAGTTGCCCACAGATGCCACAGGTATCCCACATGCTGCCCACTGCCACTCCAGAAAGACGCAAGTCTCCCAGAGGTATCACATCTGCCGGCCCCACGGGGATATTTCAGAGACTCTAGGGAAACTCAAATCGTGCCAGATGCCTACGTTTAAGCAACCGAATTAAGCCTTATAAAGGCAGCTTTGACACCTGTTTTCACAAGTGGACACCTACAGAAAGCGTTTGTGTGTGTGTATTACACACAAACACATTTCTAAGTGCCATCAGACGAGGTTTTAAAATATTTTTCACTTCTTGCCTCAAAAGAAGGCTGAATATAGAAGATCAGTAGCAAAAGTGACATTTCTTTCCTCTTCACATTATGCTTCCAGCCTACGAATACCTTTAATCACATCTAAACCTTCTAAAATACTCATTTAATCCCCATTTTCTTGTCATCTCCAATTCTGAATAGATTTTACTGTTCGCAATTATTTGTTTCATGTACCTCTGAGATCAAAGCTAGTCAGAGCAAGAACTCTGACGCTTGTACTTGGCTCCTCGAGGGCTGGCGTTTTCCAGGCTGCCCACAGCAATGCAATTCCTTCAAAGAGTGGAAGACTGCTGACCACACAGCTGTACTGCACCTCCTGCTGACTGCTGCTTGCAGGGGCAGCAGCGGAGAGAGGAATTCTTTTATTACTCTTCTAATTCAAAACCGGCTTTTGCTTCAGGAACAGGAAATACAGAAAAGTCAAAAGAAGAAAATGAGAGTGCTGTTATAAAAATATTACAGGGGCAGGGAGGAAATCAGAGAGCAGGGCAGAAGAAATATACATAAAGTATTGTAGTTCTTTCCTCTTGAGGCAACGTTTCCTCCCTATCCCCAGTATACAAGTGAATCCATAGTATCAAAGTAAATGACAATGGCAGAGAAAGTGTAATAGTTATGCTAGACTATGGAATGAGAAGAATATAGATAAACTGCTACCATACCATTCATACTGGTATTATTGACACAAATAATCAGCACAAAAAATTTAAATCACTGACAGGGCTTTGACTCACATCTCACTTTCCAGACATCTTCCTTTGCACAGTACCCATCTAATCAGGCTTTCCAATTAAAGTGTTTATTTTCTTTTTAGTGAAGACAATAATATAACCTTTAGCTAAGGACAATGTAAGAAGACAATATAAGTTCTCAAATGTACTGGTAGCCTAAATATAGTACTTTGATTTGTAAACTACACACTGCAATATTAAGCCTGTTAAGTTTAGGATTATCTGTTATGTTTTAAAACAGTGATTAAAAACTTGTATTTTGAAGTGATTCCTTTAGGAATAAAAATAGCATGCCTTATCTCAACTTGCAGTTAATAAAAACTACACAGATTACCTTAAAAAAAAAAAAAAGGAAGCCGCTATTGATAGTTTAAAGTGAAGGGGATGTTAATTTAGCTTTTGTTGCATTGAGAAGTCATTTTTTATCATGACAGCATTGACTCACATTTACTACTTAACATGTCATCTAAACATGAACATACTTTACAGATATGTGTGCGGGGGAAAAAAATAAAAGTGCTTTTCCAATGCTATATCCCTGACCATAAAAATACCTACATTTTAATTTTGCGATTAGCACCACTGAAATCAACTGAGGTTCTCACAAGGCTGGAAAGAAACCCCAAATCTAAGAAGGTACATCTTATTACATACATGCTTTGTCACGTCATTTGGTATCTGCTTAAAAAAAGTTTCATTGTTGATATAAATGCTAGGATGTACTCAAATTGCCGTTACTTAAGGCATTACTCTCCCGGAAATTTTATTCAGTTACAGCTATAGGCAGACATCCAGTAGACAAAATGTGCAGTCCCACCACTCGCAGTGGTGTAAATCATTCTCATTTCACACAAGAGTAACTCCACCAGTCCAAGATGCAGTCCGGCGGCTCTCCCTGTTCCTTCAGGGTTTGCACTGGCACCGATGTCCCTGTGCCTGCCCACAGACAGCTGAAAGCACGGCGACCCCCCCAACCAGCTGAAGCTGGCTCTCTTTGCGCCCCACACGATACGGCATGCAAGGAGGCACAAGGGGCTTTTAGGCAGGTGTCAGGCTGCTCCAGTTTTTGCAGAGCGTTTTCTCTCTCGAGTAAGGAGACGGACATCCCCCCTGCCACGAAAAAGACCCCATCAACCCCCGACATAAGCGCGGAGGCAGGACAGCCCAGGAAGCAGCTGGTGCTCAGCGGAGCCGCAGCTGGAGCAGGCGAGCCCCGGCAAGTCCCGCCGCCGGCACCACCCGCTCATCACCGCCAGCTATACCAAATTCAAACCCGCCTCTCCCCGCACCCCGGCAGGGCAGCCCCCGGGGCCCCCGCCGCTCCTCGCCCCTTCTGTGTCCCCCCCCCCCCCCCCCCAACTCCCCGCGGGTTGTCCCTTTACCTGCCCGCGGGGACTCCGGGATGCCTCGGAGAGGACCGAGCTGCCGCATCTGGAAAACTTTCCGGACGCTCTCGCAGCTCGGCGGCGGCTCCGCACCCCCGGAGGCGGCGGCCAGGAGGAGGGCGCCGAGGCTGAGGACGCCGAGGCTGAGGCTCTTCCCTCCCATGGCAGGGAGCGCGGCCGAGACGCCCCCGAGCCGCCGCCGTCGGGCCCGCGTCCGCCGCTGCTGGGGGGGGCAAGCTGCCAGCACCGCCCCCGCCGGGACCCTCCCCCGGCCCGGCCCCCGGCTGCCCACCGCCCGTGTCGCGGTGCCTTCACACCGCCCCGTCGGGGCTGGGAGATGGTCACAGACCGTTTGGGGAGGGGAGGGGGAGGAGGAGACCCCCACATAGACCCGGGGGGAGGGGCGGGGTGGGGAGAAGACACCTGCAGGGAAAAGAAGCAATGCATTGCTATGCAAGCAATAACCCCCAGAAAGCACGAAAAAAAAGAGAGACTTAAAATAATCTGTAGTGCTTTTAGGAACTATTCACAATAAGCTTACAAGCTTACACAATTCAGTTTGGCTTCAAATGCCAAACTTTTGCTTTTCTGACAGAAGTCTCCAAGAATTCAGCTATCTTCAAGAGGTCTTCAAAAATTTCAATTTTCTTAGGCAAAAGTGACAAAGGACCAGTTTTACAAAACCCTCTCATGTCTACAAGCCAAAGTCCAATGGTATTTGTCAGAGCAGCCAAGGAAGCAGCTGGGACTCATCAGGTTATCTTTCAAATAGCTTCCTTGATGCCAGGTTTAAGAATCCCCTCCATGCACAAATTTAAATGTCACACCTTACCCCTTGTAGCTGAAAATTGTTCTTAGTCCATTTTGAAGCTGCTACTGGTCATTCAACACTAGTCAGCATTAGTCTATCCCAGCTTTCACTTTAAAATACATCTTTGGGGCAGCAATTTCAACACAAGACTGCAAAAAGAGTTCAAAGTGTGAATTATTCTATGCATCCATTTGAATAGGGGTAACAAATTGACACATAAGTTATTAAAACTTGCACTAGAGGTCAACCACTTCTCTGCTAAGCAAAGCAATAAAAGAACAGCATTACATTAGCATTATCCAGTCTACTCAGTGACAACTTAGTTCCGAAGAAGCAGAGAGGACTAGTGTTTCCCTTTTTTGAATCATCTGTACTCCTGGATTTGTCAACTTCCTTCTGTCAGCAAGTTCCAACACATATTATATGAAATGTCCTTTAATAGAATTTGTCCTACTGTTATTATACTGTTGATGTATAAAGAGTGAATGCAGATGGCAAGTTATCATCTTTTTGATACAGCAAAAGACATTTTAGGCCCTTCACGAGGAAAAAGAGGGGAAAACACAACAGGGAATCCCACTGGAAATAAAAAGATTTGGTTTAGATAAAAAAAAATAGAAATAATAAAAAATGCAATACCTTGTGTGGAAGCTGATAATAGGCAGTGAACACCTTGTCAGTTAATAAAATACTTTTTCTTAAATAGAACACTTATTTTTAAGTATTGAAAAATATTTCTGGGAAAAACTTTCCAAATACGGGAGCCAGAAAATGTAGGATCTTATTCAGCAGCTTGAAGATGGTAGAGGAAGTTCTAAGGATCAAGAAATGCCAACCTCACCACCTACTATAAGACGTGAAGCACTCACAATAAACATATGAAAATAAAGTATTAGCAGACAGGGAAATATTCTTGTAGGCTAAGAAAAAAAGACAATATTTCTACTTAAAAAAAGTAAATTTCTTATTTACTTCACAACCACACAGAAGTTTGCCAACAGCAACAGATGATGTTGGAAAAACTCTAGAACCCGACGGCTTTAAATTGAATCAGCACTTCCTCCCATGTTCCACTAGTAGCAATTCAGAGAAACTTCCATCCTCCAGTTCTACAGGCTAAGGGAAAAGGGAGCTTTTCAGTAAGAAATTGAAAATACATGTTTTAACAAGCTCTTTCAAGATAAGGAAGATTCCAGTTTAGTCCAAAAGATGGGATGGGTTGTCGGGGTTTTTTTATTTGTTTGTTTGGGGATTTGGGGGGTTAGTTTTGTTTTTAATAATTTTAGCATAGGGACTGTGAAGGAAATAACTGACTTAATCATGAGATTGAATTTAATTTTCTTGCAGGTTTTATGCTTCAAAGCTTCCCTCATTTTAGTATTAAAATGTATATTTTAGCTAACAATTTTCATGAATCAAATATTCTGGAAAAGGTGTCTGCATATGTGCAACCATATGCAGAAGAAAGGGACTTCTCTCATTTTGACACAAGAAATATATATATATATATATATTATATATATATTTATATATATATATATATATATATAGATATATATATATATATATATATATATATATGAACTTAATGAGAGAACATTAACATTGGCTACAGACTTGTCTCCTCTTGATCAAAGCCTTGACAAAGCCCTTGGTGGCTCCTCATGGATATCTAGCTGTCAGCTCAAGATAACTAAAGAATAGCACTTCCAGAAATTGTTCCTTTGCCTCCTTTACTTAATCATCATGAAAAATAACACTATGTTACCTGAAACACTGGCCCATTGCCAGAGGAGGTTACACCTTCAACTCATCCCTCTGAATCACATCAAGCTCAAATGAAACTTTCTACTATTTTTGGCACACAACACTAAGTTTCCTGCTTGTCTACACAGATGATGCTCTCCTTTGGACTATCGTAACTACTGAGAATGCTTTATTTGGCTGTGCTGTCTTCCTTGTTTGTATCTTTTCAGAGAGCTACTACAAAAATAACCTTTCTGACCCATCACTGTGACCACATCCACTTTTCTCACATTCTTTGTTGTATCACACACAAGTCCCTTGGCTTCAATTGCATATCCCTTTTCTGTTCCCATCTCAGGATGCAAAGGGGAGTTTCTGCTTCCAGAGGACTACAGCACATGTCTCCACCTCCAACATCTGAAACGATTAAATACTTTCATGCTATCTCCTATTTTGTCTCATATATCTGAAAGTAGTTCAAAGTAGTATCCATTAAGCTGCCTCACTCTTCTAAGTCATTCTTCAAAGCTTTCTTTACTGTGAGTCTTTTAGCTATTATTTTTATACATATCAAAGCAATTGAGGAAGTTTTTCATTAAGAACATGGACTGTTGTGTTGACTAGTATGTTCACATCATATCCCAGTGGCAAATTCTACCCATCTATTTCTGGTCTAACACACACTTTCTGTAAGCTCTTGGTTCTGATACTAGCCTTTTGCTTTTTATGCATCTTTGAGCAAAGTGAGGATCCTAGCACTGAAATGGAGCTCAAATGGAGCTTGAAGTTACAGCAGCAGTACAGGGAAAAAAAAAAAAAAACAACACAACAACAAACCAACTTTTTTTTTCCACATACACAGAACCATTCCATAGTTACTATGGTAAGTAAAAAAAAAAAACAGTCTTCTTATTTTTGGTTGGGATAATTAAGCTAGTAAACTAGAACTAAAAGCTACGCCACAGCATTTGGATTCATAACACTACCACACTCTCTTATGAATGGCCCCATAAACTTGCAATGAGGCCAGTAAAACTTCAAACACAACTCTGAGTTTAACTCATCTAAGGGTCCATTAAGTGCTGCTGAAAAGCTGACATCAGTATTACAAAAGTTTGATCTGTATTTGGAGATAAACTCTCAAAGAGCGTTTTTTTTTTTCTTAAAAGAAAAAACTTAATTGAAAATCTTTATGAAATCTTAATGAGAAAACAGTGTTTTGTTTCATGCTTGCAATTACCAAGAACTATCAGCTGAGGACTCAGGTAGGGACAGATGAGAGAGAGCGAACGCTGGGGAAGTAGCTGCAGACCACAGAGGAGTATCACAGACCATCAGCATTGCCTACTCCCGTCCCCAAGTGCAAAACAAGTGCTATTCTACTATTATTCTGTATTCCAACCGAAACTTCAATTGCTGCTTCCCCCGGTGCATCCCTTGCGTCCCAGTCCCCTGCCTGTGTGTAACTCCTCACATCTTCCTCATCTTCCCGGTGAAATTAGCAAACCACCGCCTGCCAAAAAAGTACTGGCAGACCCGAGAAGCGTTACTGCTCGTGCCGCTATCTGCTAACCGTGTCTATTAGGCTGCTCAACTGCGTTTGCCCCCAGGGCTTATGACCAGCAGCCTCCGCTGCCTGCTCCCCGCCGCCCCCCGCGGGACCGCAACCGGCTCCTGCTCCTCAAGTGTTCTTCGGCTGCGAGACAAACCGCTGGAAAGAGACACACAGACACAAACACACACCGCCCCCCCGCCATGCAGGGGAAGGGTCCCCTCCCCGCCCCCGAGTCACACTGCTCAAAGCCCTGCGTTACCACCTTTTCCCTTAAAGCGAAAGGAAAAAGGTTTTAAAAACGCAGGCATTGGATCCTCCCTGCACAGAAAGAGCTTGTGTTTTTTTTTTTTTTTTTTTTTTTTTTTTTTACAGTAATTCTAAGTTGAAGCATCCACTTCACGGTACTGTATCCAGAATGTGATTGCACATATATTTTCACAGAGGTTTTATTTATTTAACAATTTATACTTCAAGCATAGCTCAGTTGTCAGCCATTTACTTTGGAAAGTACTTCTCCTTAGTCCTAGGTACACTGTTTCCATGGAGATTTCCTCAGATATGCTAGGGTGCACATTCTTAATCTTGTTCTCTTTTCATTAATATCACTTGTCTTCCTTGCAGGATAGTACCCAGGCCTGTACAATTAAGACATTACCAGAAAGAACACCTACAAGGGAATGCCCCATAGAGGAGACTGCAGCAAAGCAAAGCAGCAACTTCTACAAAAGACTAGCATGTAATACAGAGAAACATCTGTTGTGTTATTGGAAGAAGTACAGGTCTGCAACCTGATCCTAATATGAAAGAAATTGTCCTAGTCTGAGGAGCATCTGTCATTTATTCAGTGGCCAGTCCAGCCCAAACCATGACAGAAATCTACACTCGACATTCATTTTGGTTTAGCATCATCAGTATCAAAAAGAGCCAGACTTCCGTGGATATTTAAATACTCTTCTTTGAAGCATCAAAAGGTCAACACAATTTCGGCCATCTCTAAACACAGAATACACAGGGGGTAATGTCTTCTTTTCCCTACACACCACAAAGGACAACTGTTCACATTTTATAAACTCAAATTCAAGTTCCATTGTGAACATTGTGATGTGAATTAATTTTTCCTTTAGTCTGCATCTGACATTCACAATATTTTTACTTCATTAGACAGGGATGCCCCAGGAGACCTTGCAATCAGAAAATACTTGTTCAACAAGAGGACCAGGTACCACCTTCAAGTCAGCAGGTAAGCCAATATGCACATATGTAGACACTCCTACTGTAAATGGAATCCCTCACACCTTGTGTTACTATTCCTCATGCCCTTGCAACTTGGGAAGCATTTACTCTAACTCTGTCGTTGATACCCAGCTTCTCATTTTTTATTGGTGGTTAAAAAACATTAAAAACTATGCCTAAGAGGTATAAACCACATGACTTGCACCTAAACAGAACATACTTAATACTTCAGTTTCCTACAACTGGACCAAAGTGTTTATAGCATAACAGATTACAGCTTTTTTTTTGGTTTGTTTTTTTTTTCTCCCCAAGTAGGTAAGGGGACACCAAAATATCAAAAAAGATGCAGCCCCTACCTCCCAAAAAAGAAGTCTTTATTGATTCATTAAGTTCTGAACTGTAAATCTCAGAAATGTCTCAGCTTTGCCTTGCAATTACGTGTATGAATCTTACCTATACAAGCTCCGTGGTAAGTAACAAGCTGGAGTCACATTCATTCTACTTAAAACAACAGCGAAAAAAGTGAAAAAAATACGCCACTCAGGACAATATGCCACCAGACAATAAAATACAGGTTACAGCATCCTTCAGAACTCCAGACCCTATTTTACAGTAGTATGCTACTTCTACTAGTCATACAGTCTTACAAGCTGATAGTCAAAGATAAAAGGTACCCATGTTTTTTTCTTCCTTTGTGTCCCTGCAGCCCTTCACATACAGCTGCCCCAAACAGCAGTTCGAAGACACTGTTTGCCCATAGTGTTATTTCAGTCCTCATAGAAAAACTTTACCTGGAGAGGTACAACCTTTGTTGGTGTTTTTCTCCTTCAGCTCTCATTTTTCAAAGTGTGGTTTACTGTCCACAGAACAGAACTGAGAATTATCCTGCCACAGCTCTTAAATTTAATTCTACACTGAGTTTTGCCCTTCGGGATCAACTCTCTATTTCTTCCTAACTTTTCTCCACTGAGTCCTAGTTCCCAATTCATGCAATGTAGTCCAGGCAGTTATAGGTGCATGCTTCACTGGCACTAAATCCAGGATTTAATCATTTAAAAATCAGGGTGAACCTAGGCACTCCTAACAGTCAGTAAGGGCTTAAATTTCCATCAGTAATGACTCCCAGGCACTTATTTTTAGATCATTAGTAGCTACGTGCTACCACTGTTGAGCAGGTGACCTAACTCACCATTAGGTCCCACCTGAATCGACAAACTAAGTGAAAGAATGCCTACCAAATCTTGAGTTCAGACGAAACAGCAGTTATTTGGTCACATCTTATGCAAATGAATATCAAAGAAAATTAATGCAGACACCCTCATTTTCTTTAATGCCATTCGTGCATTCAAGATGTGACCGACTGGCTGTCTCTGACTGCTTGACACAGGTTCAAATTTTCCACACCTCTCCCAGTAGAGCATGTGAGACATTAATGTATTTTTAAAGTGACAGGGCTACACAATAAAGTCTCTGAAGTTATCCCAACACGCACTGTAGCAGTTGTAGCAACTGGTCTGGGGGAGAGCAGAACCTCAGTCTACCAAGTTCAGGTACTGGAAGGAAGAAGTATTGGGTTCCAATCTCTTTCTACAGACGATACTGTTTCATCTTAAAAGTACTAGCACTGATCTGTTTCTGCATTGTAAATACACAAAATACAGCCATAACTTTCTATTGAAAGGCTGTTTAACCTCCTCCCTAACTACATCACATGCTTTTTATAGATCACTCTATATTTAGCAAGGTGCAATTTCAATCAGTACACAAAACCTTTATGAACTTGGTAATGAAATTCACAATACAAAAAGTCAATTTGCAACCTTACATTTGATTAAAAAAATAAAAATCACACTGTGTAATGATGTTAATGCCTATCTGCCCATAATTACTTGTCAATGGGTATTTCTCCGGTGTTATATCAGAAATCCCTCAGTTACAGAAAAAGCTTCAACTGGAAACTGGATTACTTTGGATACCAAAGCCAACGACCACACAACAAAGTTTCATGAATTCTGCTGCCCCGAACTACTTGTGAAGCTGTACTTCAAGTTTACTTCCCACTTTCTATTAAACAGAAAAATGAAAACAGTGTATGTAGGGCAACGAGGTTGGTGAGGGGTCTGGAGAACAGATCTTATGAGGAGCATCTGAGGCAACTGGGTTTGTTTAGCCTGAAGAAAAGATGGCTGAGGGGAGACCTTATTGCTCTCTACAGCTACCTGAAAGGAGGTTGTAGTGAGGTGGCGGTCAGTCTTTTCTCCCAAGAAACAGGCGAGAGAAAACAGTCGCAAGTTGCACCATGGGAGGTTTAGATTGGATATTAGGAAAAATTTTCACACGGAAAGGGTTATTAAGCATTGGAACAGGCTGCTGAGGTAAGTGGTTGAGGCACCATCCCTGGAGGTATTTAAAAGACGGATAGACGTAGTGCGTAGAGATACGGTTTAGTGATGTTTTTTTGCCAGCGTTAGGTTGATGGTTGGACTAGATTATCTGAAAGGTCCCTTCCAACTTAGGCAATCCTATGATTCTATGAAACAGTTAGCCCCAGGTTCTCATTAAAAAAAAAGAAAAGGTACCTAAGGAGATATTTACACACCACCAGTTTTCATTCCACATCTTACTGCCACAAAAAGAAACTGTATTTGCTCTTACATAGGAACAAAAGCTTTTACAAACTGGAACCAAACTGCTTCCCATTAATGGGCTGACTAGCCTTAGCTCAAGGCATATTCTGGATGAGGATTTCAGAATTGCTTGTGTTTCCGTATTGCCAATAGCATTAACATACATTTCATGGAAACTATGTATTACATATGAGTGACTTAGAAATCCACTGTAGGAACAAGAACTGGCGATTGCAGCATGTAAGTACTTTGAGAGGTTAGCCTGCTGTTATCCACTGACTGTTCCAGAGCACAGTAAGGACAACACAAGCATCTAAGTTTAATCTTAGTATTTAGTACTATGTGGTTTCAGTAGAATTTGTGAACACTTAATACCTTAATATAATAGAAATATTAGGAATAACTAGGCAAAAGTGAACAGAAAATATATTTGGAAAGTGTTTTATAGGCTTAGAGGAAAAGCTAAGGCAGTTCTCTGGTAAATACTGTACCTCTAACTACATTCGAGCCTTGTCTTCAAGTGCAACTCTTAGATTATTATAAAAAATTACTTCAAAAATCTTAATTTTAAAAGCAAAAGAAAAAAGTATGTGAGGGTAGGTGTTGGAATTACACCATTTTTTGGCTTAATTTTGCTAGAATATATTGTTTGATGAAAATTACTAAGATAGTATGTCGCTATACAGCAATCAAAACTGACATACAAGTTCTGATCAGCAGAGAGTCTCCTGCAGGAGACAGGAAGAAACAAAAAAAATCAAGGGTGTTGATAAGGAATTTTGTTTGCACATTGCAAAGGCTCCTCACACCCCCATCCCCTTTTTTCACCCCCAAACATAACTTCATCAGCACATAACATTCAACTCTGCAGAAATAAAATCCTACGCACAGACTGCACTCACACATAGCTTTGGGTCACTACATATCATTGGCTTGTGTCTTCCCAAGCTGCTCCCTACCTCACTCCAATTCTGAGGGTTAAACTGTACCTGCAATGCCGTGTTCCCCATGATTTTGTCCTGCAGTGCTGTTCCCATCACAAGCTACAGAAGTTTCAAGAACAAAGCATGGTAATACAATCCAGATGAGAAACAAGGCACGAAGGAAAACAGGAACACAGGGTGCCTACAGTAGTTCTGGGTGGCATAATACAAATATTTCAGTTAAATTAGACAAGCTGTAGTTTTCCAATAGTGGAAAAAAAATCTACATTTTCCTTTTCCCTAGAACATGGAAAACTCAGGGAAGAATGTTCCATCTCCCCAATAATATTTTCTGGGGCCAAAAAAATTGGAAAAAGTCATCTCTGGAAGTTTCTAGTCTAATTTCTACGCATTTATCCAAGGATTTCACCAGACTTCTAGGACTAACACTTTCTACAAAGTTGTCCATCCTGTTCAAGTCTCGTATTTATTAAACATTCCTGAAATCACTGAAAGCATCAGCTAATCGGCACCTGCTCTTCTGTTAAGTTACCGTCCTGCTCTATCAAACTCCATTGCCCACTAAATTCTTTATTTCAAAGTTTAACCAAAAGCAATTCCCTTTTTAAGTACATAAGCAGTTGTTTGAGTCTCAGTTTAGAAACTGTCTACATGGTATTTGCAGATCTCTGCCTCTCTTTTCCAGAAATGGATTCTTCGACTGTTCCCCCCCTCTTTTTTTTTTTTTTTTTTTTTTTGGTCAGGACGGCTGTCTTCTGTCATGCCTGTATAATCCTGTAATATGGAGCAGGAATGCTCTGTCAGCTATGCTGGTTTTAAGAATATTGCTACTGATTCTGAACTGACACTTTGTAAAGGAGACCCTTATATTTTATGGTAAGCTATACAGGAACAGCAGAGTTTACACTTACTTAAGAACTAAGCAGAGCATTTACATAGTGGCTTAAAATGCAAGTTTGAAGTGTTTGGCTATTTACTAAGTTCCTGAATCTGATTTTCTTTTTAAATTTCTGACTACTTCAGTACAGCTAGAACTGAATTAACTTGTTTTGGCATTATGTATAGTGACAGCTGCAAAGCATTGGAGCCACCAACTGTTCAAACATGGCAACAGCTACCTAAATTCTATTCCAGAGTAGTTTATACAAAACACAATATGCAAAGTAAGTTCTGTCACCACTGAGTTTCCTTCATTAAGACACAATATTATCATATGTACCCTACTAAATTCTGAAAACTTTGTATTTTATAGAAAAAAGTATATTTATCTCAAACGGTTATATTGCTACCTCTGAACGCACGGCATGAACTTAATACCCTAGCTCTTCCAGCTCTCCCTTCAATTAGATACTCAGAACTAAAACCAGTTACTGATAGAGGTATACAGCAGCTGCAGTTCCTTGTGCACCACTTCATAAAAATAAGTTTATACCAGCCTTTTATACAGAATTTCACAATTTATCACTGCAAACAATTATATCCATAATTTTCAAATACTTATTGGAAGTTGATTAATAAATTAATCAGCATAATGGAGACAGTCACTTCAGGACATACTGGTAAAAAACCCTGCATTTTGCTTGAAGTGTAACTTGACACAATAGCTAGTATTTTTTACTTGATTTTTAAAGTTTATCTTGAACTTTCATCTTCAAATCCAGATACGTATTCATTCCCCCTATTTCGCTTCCTTGCAGCACCTATTTTAACCACAAATTCGCATCATTGAGCTGTACCAACTCAGCTGAGGCAGCAGAATGCCTCAGCTGTTCCAAGCTGTGCCATTCTGTAGAGCTGAATGCACCATCAGGAAGTTTGCTGACAATACCAAACTGGGAGGTGCTGTTGACTCTCTTGAGGGACACGATGTATTGGAGAAGGGTCTGGATAGATTGAAGCACTGGGTAATCATCAATGACATGAAATTTATCAAGTCCAAATGCCATATTCTGCACCTAGGACAGTAATGCCAGGAACAAGTATAAATTGGGAGAGGAGTGGCTGCAGAGCAGCCCTGCAGAAAGGGATCTGGGGGTGCTGGTCAGCAGCAGGCTCAATAGAAGTCAGTGTGCCCTGGCAGCCAAGAGGGCAAACTGGATCCTGGGGTGCAACACAAACAGTATCACCAGCCGGTCAAAAGAGGTGATTATCCTGCTGTGCTCAGCGTTGGTGTGACCTCACCTTGAGTACTGTGTGCAGTTCTGGGCCCCACAACTTAGGAAGGACGTGAAGGTCCTTGAATGTGTCCAGAGGAGGGCAACAAAGCTGGTGAAAGGGCTGGAAGCAATGTCCTATGAGGAGTGGCTGAGGACTTCGGGGTTTTATAGTTTGTAGACAAGGAGGCTGAGAAGCAACCTCACTGCTCTCTACAGCTTCCTGAGGAGAGAAAGTGGAGAGGGACATGCTAATCTCTTTTCCCTGGGATCCAGTGCCAGGACACATGGGAACAGTTCAAAGCTACACCAGGGGAAGTTTAGACAGAACATTAAGAAGAATTTCTTTACTGAGAGGGTGGTCAAACACTGGAACAAGTTTCCTAGAGAGGTGGTCAAAAAAGTGAAGTAATAACTCAAGCATCTAAGAAAATTATTATAAATACAACTGAGGCAGATTCCACAGCAAGAAGAAATATCTTATTAGATCAGTTATAAGAAGTTTCATGACACAAACTTTTCTTCAGATATTTAAGCCATCCTAGCTCTGCTACTATTGTATGACCACCTAATTCCCTGACGGAGAAACAAGATTCCTCCGTAAGTGTAAAAGGGCACCTGCAGCAAGGTCACACTACAGCTCTGTTTACTCAGTATCTCAACTGTAATAGCAGATCCCTAGGACGAATATAACATTTCCCCTCCATGTTCTTCCAACCATCTCTGGCTTCAGAACTACCTGAATTACTGATCACGCTTTCTTTAAACATCCCTTAATGTATTCCCCCCTACCCCTAATTTTGTCCAGTTGCATCCCCCACCACTCCCAACACATTTGGACATCTTTCCATGGGCAACCCAGCTAAAGCAAAAAAGCTCACCTTGCCAATATTTCAGGATTTCAAAAAGAGAAGAAAACCTTATGTGTTTCCAGGTTCAGCACCTGCACTGTCCACAGCTGACTTCAGTCATGAAAAAATGCATTCAAGTAAAAAACAGTTTCTCCCCTCCCAAACAGGTTTTCCAGGAAGAATTTAGTTTCATAAACACCACCAATGAGAATGAGGGAATACACATAAAATGCTGATGTTTTGTCAGGCTACAGTAATTCCTTCTCCATTTCCTGATCACTGTAGCAGTTATTATGCAGGAAGTCATTTTACTAACCAACCTGTTCCTTGCCCTGCATTGTGTGGCCATAAATATGTACTAGCTTTTGTATATAAGCAGCATTCCCCATATGCATATCTTTATGCACACAGTAGCTATATGTACCTATACAGAGATGCATATATGTACTGTAAGAGAGAAAACATGTAGACTAAGGAAACAAGAAGCAGTTGTGAAGAAAGAACATTTCCTAAAGTTTGAAAAAGTACATTTCCTAAAGTTTGAAGAAACTAGGAAAGATCCCAATTTGTTTGTAACACATTTTTCAGGCCCCTCAAGGACAAAGATGTAGTGTCATTAGTTAGTTTTTGACCTTGTATGCCCAGGGAAAGGCTAGCCCTGGAAAAAAAAAAAAAAATCAAGCGAAATTAGAGAAATTGCACATATCTGTAGCTTTACTGAATGCCTCCACAAAACATTCTCTGGAATCCACAGTTATTTATTAAAATTCTAACAAGTTTAAAGTAACATTTTAAGCAATGCTATAAAAGGTTATTAATTATCTATACATGAACAGTGGGATGGATAGCTATAGGTAAGAGGAACAACATTAGCACTTCTTACAATGACAAATTCTAACTCTGGAGAAGCACGGTTGTGGTGGGATTATAAGAACAAAAATATAGCAAGTGTCAGCAGTGCTTAGATCCAGTAATTCACTCCTTTTGAAGCTGATAGAAGGTGAACTTCCAAAGTTGTATTTGAATTTAAAAATGGGATTCCCGGCATCTTAAAAACAAACCCAAAAAACCAAACACACAGCAGTGACTCAGAAAGAGGATTCTCTACTAAAGTCACAACCTATGGGGAAGAGGTATATACCTTTACCATAAAGGATATTCCAATTTACAACCTTGACTCCTGTTACTCTTATTGTTGTGAAAGTTCTATATATGAACAGAAAACCACCTGCTCAAAGTACCAGACAACTTGTGATTGGAATGTGACAACTGGCAGCTGTAAAGTAAAAGCTATCTATCAAACCATTTCATCAAAGTGATCGATCAGCTTAGAAGTAGCTGAGTTTCACTGAATAAAAGTAGGTCTATTAAAACAAATGCTATTCACATCTTTTTAGGTTCACCTTCGTGAATCAGAGCGTGTTTTTGGAACTATATATGAAAAAGCATCTGCTTTGTCAAAGTCCTAGTGTTTAATCTGCGAGATCGTACCTGAGGATCTCTGAGTTCATTTCTGGTATCCCTGGACATATTAGTTGGAAAGACTGAAAGCTCTGAAGGCACTCAGATTGGAAGCAACATGTTAGATAGACACCAGCTGGTTGTGATTTTACATGTTTATTAGGATGCCTAAATGAAGGAATCTGAGCATCACTTCTAGGTCTGACGACCTAATGAACATTTTGCTAGAGGTTGTTCATCAAAATAAGAAATGCAACAGGTACTCCTCTTTATCAACACTCCTCTGCTTAACACATTCCATCCAAGTTCCCTCCCTCCCCTCCCCCGTAACTTACTTTTAAGACAGTGCTACAACATTGAATTGCACTTGCACACAAAATAGTACTGGTCCTTATTACTCCCTCCACATTTGCCCAAGAAGTATGCTTAATAATCTGATATTTTAGGCAAAAAGTCTCCTTTTACATTAGCGTCACAGTGGACTAGAAAACTTCTAAACAAAGTTGACACAGACTGCTACAAATGCTACACTTTCAGACTGGTTGGCAGATCTAAGAAAAGGAGCCTGGGAACTCTTAGCAAAAGGCAAACATAACCCAGATACTAGAACAGACCAACAAGGTCAATCAGCATTATCAATGTCTATGTCCTTACTGTTCATAAGACTCTCAGCATAAGGTACACACAAACTTCCCAACTATAAATTGGGAACACACCAGAGACCCAGACACCAGGGAAGTTCTGATTTTGTTGGGGCCATAAAACCTCAATAGATTAGGATGTTCCCAGTGAGTAACACAGAGGTAGATCTCTCACTATTGAACAGTAGAGTGAAGCAGCTAGCTGTGGCTCTGACAAGGTGCTCAAATCTACGGGAGATTCAACTACTGACTAATACACCACCACTTCTACAGGTTACAGCTACCACATAAAGGAACACAGGCCCATGCCCTGCCTTGCCAGTCAAACACAAGGTGGTGTTGCTGCCCTATGGAAGTGGCACTCTGGTACCTTGAGCACACTGCACATCAGCTTAAGTCCTGGAATACTCAGGTGCTGCCTTTACTTCTCTGAATAACAGTGAACTTCGACATCAGGCCGAAACTGGAAACCCACAAACAAGAAATTCAAGGCAACCTGGGTGAGTAGGAGATTTTGAAAGGTCATGCTTCCAAGCACAGGGCTAGTCTCATCACAACAGCATGGACCACTTAATCCCAAGGAATGCTTCTGCCATAGCAATCCAGAATTGTGGTCTGGGAGTACCATCTGGTGGAAGCCATAACAAAAGCTGTCACAACAGTGGATGTAAGGGTGATTGATCTGGAGTTTTCTGTTTTGGGCAGAAAGGAAAGCTTAACAGGTTGCTCACTGCCCAAGGCCAATATGAAAAAAAAAAAAAACAAACAAACAAAAAAAAAAACACACCCAGAAAAACAACAACCTGAGAAGGAACAGGTATTTTAATTCCCAGTTTAATTTCACTTAACTTTTATAGTTTTTCTCCTTTCAGAATGCTAAAGTGACCTGCTACAACCAAACAAAATCCAGTCTTTACCAAGGAGGGGACCTTTACTATCCCCCCCCCCCGCTTCCATCTCCCCCTCCCCACACCCAAAAAAAAGTGTCTCTGCATGGAGTTTCTGCCTGAGACACTACTCAAGTAGTCTCAAGCCTTAACACTACTTTATTAGCCCCCCTACAGCACCTATCTCAGTTATTTCCTTCTCTCCAGAAGACTGAGAGAAGAAATACAGATGCAAATTTCTATACAACTTTGATCTAGGTTTTGTTCTAGTGTGCTTTATCAGAATTCCCTTTTTACCTATTTGTTGTTTAGATTCTCTGGCAAAGGCTCCCTTACAGTTAACTTTTATAAAGGAGAGTGAAGGGGCAGACTTTCCAAGCTCCTTCAGGCTGAGGGAAGACTGTTTACTACTAACAGAACTCTGAAATACATAGTCCATGTTTTATGAATAAAGCACATCCTTTAATTTTTTCTTGAATGCTAGACAGTTCCTTTTGTTTCTGCAATGTCTGTAAGAATATACTTATATTCTTGTTGGTTCCCCATGCTTCTTATAAAAGATAGCGTAAGGTGGAATCTAACCTAATTTAAGCGTCCTAGAAATCTGCAGATTTCCAGAAGTAGGTGATCCCCAATGTACTATAGCTTCTCCATCCCCAAAGGGGAACAGGCCTACAAATCAATACGCATTTCAGACCTAACTCTAATTTAGTACTAAAGAAGCACTTAACAAGTGGAACCACACATATGCATAGACAGAGCAAATCATTTCACGTGTAACCCTATGTGGCTGCAGATACCTGAATGTGGCTCCGAGATACAGACACCATTTACCCAGCTGTCAATACTGAATGCCTCAGTATATACAGTGCTGTTCATAGCTCCCACAAACTATTTCCCCAGGTAACCACTCACATGTCAGAGCATGAAGTATGTCTGTCAAGGCCAGTGATGATGCTTGAGTTTGGGTGGGAATTATACCAATAGACAAAGGGTAGAGCTGATTCCAGGTTGTGTCCAGGCATGCTATTTTGACAATTGCTACATGGAAGTAACCCAGAGAAGCATCCAATCAGTGTAAGAAGGCTTACTTTTTGATATACTAGGCTACATTGCCAGGCAACAACTTTATGATTTGGGGAAAAAGAGGAAGTACTGTTAATACAAGAGTACAGCCACCTTCAGCTGGAATCCAAGAGTCTTAGAAGGCACCATCACACAGTACTGCAGAATGGATTCTCCAAAGCTTTGATTCCTTTCTAACCACTACTCTCCATTTTCACAGTGAAAAATTATGAAGAAAAAAGCTTTTGACTTTTGTGAAAAAAGTCTGGAAACCACCAACTTGAAGTAGCTACCTATAAGGATTCTCAGTATCCAAGAAACTACAACCAACTCATGTCACAAGGAAGCAGAACTCTTCACTTACTCTCTTCATGAAACAGTTCAAAACTGTAATACTCTCGCATTTCCTCAAGTGCCAAAAAAGAAAAATCCATCACCCCTCACTGCCCCCTCCCCAAAAACCCAAACCACTAACCCTCCTTTCCACCAGAGCAGAATGGGACACCTAAGAAAAGCCAGAATACTCTTGGGCACACCCAATAGCCATGTGAGGATACAACAATTAGTAAGAATTGAGAATAGTCCACTGGTCCAGCAGACAAAGCTCTGCAGGCTTTTCTCCACCTCTCTTCTTCTCTGAAAGGACAAACAAACCAAAAAATAAACAAGAGCACAAAAAAATGGATTTCAGTCTCTTTTAGTGAAACTAGGTTTGCAATATATACAACTGTTGTCAGTATTCGAAACCCAGAGTAGCAAAACACTGCTTATCACTCCAAGCGCAGTCTACCTTGATGTTTTCTGCGAAAAAGTATAGTTCTAGCCTCCCCAACATACAGGGTTCTCTTCCAGCAATTATGCCCTCCCACCTTTTCTTCCCCGCTCTAGTTTTAAGTTTTACACTCCATCCACCTCAACCTCCCCTCATGTTTAGAAATGCCTTAGTCACACAAATAAATGTATTTTTCCCCTCCAAATTCCAAGTGCAGTACATATTTGAATCCGTGTATATAACTGCATCTGTCTACTGACTGGGTGTTTAATTATTGGTTGAATTTAATAAACAAACCTTAAAAAGGGACAAAAATAATCTGAATAGTAGATAGCAACAAGTGAACGCCTGTTGTCAAAGCAATGCGTACAATCCTTAGACTTGAGTTGCTAGGAAATAAAGGTAAAAAGAAACATCCTAATTCAGAATACAGCTTCAAACAGGAGCTGACTCAGACATAGCCAGACAAAGAACATGCTCACTTTTCTTTGCACTCATCTCCGTGGATAACCCGTATTACAGATTGCTCATGCCATCTCCCTGAGCAAAACCTGCATTCACTACCCTGCTAAAGCTGCCTCACAAATGCTGTCTACTAGGATCTATTAATAATTCAACCATTTGATTTCACCTGGCATCAAGTTTTCTGCAAATGGAGACACACGAATGGGGAGAACTAGAACAAGCTACTTCACTGGATACTCCACCAGACTCCCAGAAATTAAAGCACAGACAGAATTAAGAGTCAACTTCTTCAGCATCTCCAGTCCCAGTTTGCCATGAAGCTGGAGGTGTCCCAGTCTTACAGGCTGACTGCTGAAAATACTCCAAAAGACCTCTGGTATGTTTGTTAATCATGACAACTCCAAAATACTCTCTACGTTCATTCTTGCAATTATGTCAGTAAGTATATTTGGGCTTTCTAACACCTAACCAGTTCTCAAGAGCATACTCACCTGCACAGAAATCCAGTCCAATGCTTTTAGAAACACTAGCTGTCAACTACTGCAAGATCAGGGCTAAATCTCTACTAGAAGATGTTGACAAATACAAAGAAGCACGTATTTCGTGACGTACAGAAGAATGTTAAAAATTAGCTGTATGACCTTCAGGCTGGAACCAAATTATGAAGTGAGCAGTTCAGAGTGCAAAATCTGCTCACGCAAGTTAACCACCCTGTGCAGTGCCATACTGGAACACAGGCTTGCAGACTTTCTATGTGATGCCTGAAAGGGGGCACTTCTTAACACAAAATGCTAAGAAAGACTATTTCCTGACACAGACCTTGAGAACATAAGCATAATGTAATTTTGAACTTGCAGCTGTTTTGGTAAGACACCCAGATACGCGTGTACTCATATGTATGCTTCATCTGACAATACCGATGCAAATGAAAGAAACTACATCGCAGAACCGTAGCATCTCACTCATACTACACCATATCAGCTACTTAGTATAATGTAACCACACAGCTCCACCCCACATACAGTAACTTCCAATCATAAAATCTAGATACCAATTACTGTTCAATCAGCATGTTTTTCAAAAGGTTTTGCTAGATGAGAATTAAGGAATTTTTACCTAAATTAAAAACCTATTAGCAGAGCTTATCATGCACACCGACAATCTCTTACGTGGTTAAGAAAGTTGTCCCTAAGTCATTCTTGATGCATTATTTAACCTTTCGTTTCAATGTTTTTACTGAATAAGAAAAATCTGATCAGCCACTTAGTAGTGCCGATTTCTAGAATTTGACTGTAGAAAATAAGAGACTTAAAAGCCTCTCTCTCCTCCTAATACACAGCATTTTTCGGTCTTTGAAAAACAACCGGGAAAGTAAAAAAACTTAAGCCTGCAGAGGTTTACAGGGTTTAACACAAAAATTTTCTATTTCAAAGTATTTTCAAGCTTTTCCAAGTATTAGAGTAACATTCAGAAACTACGGAGTTAAAGTAGATTTCCCAAATAAAACATGGGCCTTCGCCAAAGTAGCATGGGGTGGTGGGGGTGGGGAAAAAAAAAATACACATATCAAAACAACTACCTAGTGACTCAATACTTCCCAAGTGCTCCTATTCTACATCTCTGCAGAGAGCACAGTTAAAGAACTAGAGAAGTGACAGAAAAGTGCCAGTCCTGTACAACAGTAGCAGCAGCTTTCCTTCTGCATCAAGTACACTAAGCAGGAACTAGTTAATTTGTTCTATAGCAGGAAAAAGCGCTGCCATAAACACACTGCGAAGATGTGGGTATCTGGAATCTTTTAAAGATTCTATAACATGTCACCCAAAGGATTTCTTATTGTTGTACAATGCCTTATCCATTGTTAAAATCCAGACCATTTCTATCCAAACTGCTGACATGCCCCACAGCAGGACAGTTGCTCGTACATTCTTGTCAGTCACAGCAGTGTACAAGGCATAGAAAATACAGATTAAGTAACCAAAGTTATAGTAGTCTCCTGCTTTAACTGAGCTTTCTACTCTTTCCTTTTCCCATCCGTTCTCATTTTCATTTTCCCTACCTTTAATTGCATCCCTGATTGCTCTCATCTCCCATCACACTTTTTCCAGCAGGAAACAGGCCCACATATTTCTGCTGGAAGTGGGACATGACCAGCCACCACTTATCTGCAAGTCAGATTCCACGAAATACACATCTTGTCAGCCAGACTCATGAGAGCAGATGTATTTTCCAGTGACTTCAACATACAAAGACTAGTACCCAAACATTTGTCAGACTACTTTTTGTCTTTTCCAAACATCGCTCCATTAGGAGTTCAGACTATACATTAATAGCTAGCACTAATCTGGCTGATTAGTAATTAGTAGCCCAGCTCACTGTAATCAAAGCCACAGTCTGAATCCCAGCTACTCACAAAACACCCATCACCAACATCAGCATTTCTTCAGTTAAGCGCCTCAGCTAGCTCTGTTCACCAAACCCATGTAAAAACCCTGTTCCATGCAAAGCATGTTGGCCACATCTAAGGGCCGTAAAGAAATTTGGGTTTTTTTGTTTGTTTGTTTTTGGGGTTTGGTTTTTTTTTTTTTTAATATTAGTTGTGGAGATTCCTTCATTCAGACTCTGTGGGTGCCTAAACCTGGTACAATCTGTGATGCTTGAAAGAATTGGTCCTCCTAGGGATGAACAGAAGTGCTAATCTCTTCAAGTCACAAAGACATCTAAGACTACCCAGATTACAGCTATTTGCATTTACAGCTTTGTAGTTTGATATGCATTTAGAAAACCTGGTCCAGTTTCCAAGGAGCCTGAAGTCAGGTGGCCACCAAGCATTCTGTATTTGGACACTTGGACTGGAATCACTCACGTCACCCTAGTGAGTTAAGCGTAATGAAAAAACTCACATCACCCCATCCCAAGAAACAAACAAAAAAACACCCCAACAGGTGAGACTGAAATGAAACTAAATTCACAGAATTGTTCATTCATTGAATCACTTAGGGAAACCATGCAAAATTATTTAACAGTGAGAATGAAATGCTATGTTATGGGGGCTTGGTTTTGTTTTTTCATAGGAAGGTGGAAAATCTAGAATAGCTGCGAGAAGATCCGTTTTACAACTCTCAGTCTTTACTCACAGGGCAGCTACTCAGTTCCCCTCCAGCCAGGAATCCTACTGGTTGTAGCAAGTAACAGCCTTGTATTAAATCCTGTTAAAAATCTAACTTTACTCATTGCATGTAACATATTTGTGTTTGCCCTTTGTTTCAAACTACCCTCCATAACGGGAAGCTTTAGAACTGGTAGCATCCAATGATGCCAGGGTGGGAACACGTGTTCAGCCTCAAGGATTCCAGACTGACAATTCTCATGCACCATGTTAACAGGTATCAGTCTTAACTCTTCCCCTGCTGACCAGATCAACTGAGGGAAGACAGATGCTTGTCAACACTGCTACGCAGTTACAAAAGACACAAGCACAGCAGATAATCCATCAGGAAGCGCAGTAATGTACTAAATGGAGTAGGGAAAAATCCTAATGGCACATTTTTATTTCCCACCATCTTCTCATTTAGACATCATCCAAAAAGGTGAACAGATAGTGAATGCACAGAAATAAAGTCTCTTTGAGAACAAAACTGTAGATGTCATAGCAAGGCTATGATGAAGAGTCACAACATGATGCAGTCGACTTTTATAATTAGTTGGTTCATCTCTTGGATACATGACATTTCTGTTTTATACACTGAATACTATTTGCCTGTTCATCTGAAGCTACTAAAATCAAACACTTAGAGAAAAGGTGGCTTCAGGGAATGAATTCTAGTCTACTGATGGGGGGACAGGGAGGAGAAAGGTGGCGTGGAAAAAAACCTCTTATAAGCCAAGTCCCAGATTTGAAGCTATGGGTCTTTAAGACTTTGTAGACAAGGCCACTTATGAACTACACAAATACAAGTGATGTATTTTAAAGATGAGAATTAGTGAAAAGCAGATCATGGATTGTTGCATTCATTTTCTCATGATAGTATGTCAGCTATGCAGGAGAGATACAAGTCTGTGCCGCCACAGCAGGGGATGTCCCCTTCTACTGCTATGTTCATTTAATGCCTATGAACTAGCTATTACTCAAAATGTCTGCTCCTGACAGTCATCTCACTAGTTGCTTTGATATTCTGAAGTCAACATAAGAAAGTCAGTTCTAAAGAACTGAGCTGGTTTTTCAGTATCATCCAGTGACAAATTACTGAAAAAACAACTGCTTCATTTCCCAGCATGCTTTCAGATACCGAGAGTGTACAGAGAAGTTTTCTATGGTTAACAGACAAGGTTTTCCTTATAAGGCTAACTGTGCTATACTAGAACTTCAGGCAAGTATTAATACTGCTTGTAATTTCTTGGTTTTTGTTTAGAAAGATAGACTAAGTTATGCTCTTCCTGCATAATACACATTTTTAAAAAATTAATTTTAGACAATTCCTAAAAATCCATGCAGGCTTATCTTTATTATTGCCGAGCTCAAAGAAGTTCATATGGCTCAGACTAATTCATAGCAGGAATTCACTTGAAAAATTATTACCTGTATCAAAGCTAGTAGAAAGAAAAAAGCTTCTCATCCGCCTGACGGTGTTTTAATAGACTCAACTAAACACATCTGCAGAAAATGCTTCTTGATATTTCTGCAGGATTTTTAACTGGCACTTGTTTTAGCTACCTAACCACTCCACTCCAGCCAACCTTCTACAGAAGGATCAGTGACAAGGATCAGCTTATTTCAGTAAGGCCAGCCGAACTTAGCAGCATTACTTCTTTCCCTACCATCTTCTATCACTAGAGTTCAGTATCTCACAGCTACACTGAAACTAACTTACACAGGACTAACAATCACTTCTTAGGAGATGCTCAAGGGACTATAAAATAAAGAAAAATAATTTACACTGTACCTGATGTAAAAGGCAAGACTATATTCACTTATTACCCATGAGGAAGCTACTGATACATTAGAATGAGTTGAATCAGCGTACAAAAGTATTGCAGGCATTTTCAAAGGAGAGCATGCGTGATTAACTTGTAACTTTTGATAAGTTATACAATTAATAGGCCAAAACTGTATTGAAAGCAGGCAAATAAGACTGATATTACAGTTTACACAGGCATTGCTGTAATTGCCCCTTTAGTAACGCATACCTTACCATGTCTTTAAAATGCTGTTATTACAGTTACAAAATCATTCCTCACAGACTTGCACCACGTAAGAGTATTTTTTGGAGTCTAGGCAATTAAAAAGATTAAATGATAGAAACACTAACATGTCACATAGTTCATTTTCATACCAAAGTATTAAAACTAGGTACACTCCAACACATCTGATGGACAACTTAAGGCTCCATGGGCACAAAACCCACTTCTGTCAGCTGTCAGTTTTACAAGCTTCATTGTACACCTGTAATATACATCTCCACACATTTCGAAAGTGATGCTTACACAGCAGTATAAACAGGATCACATATTGAAACACTTTATGCATTTCAACTTTTAAGAATATTGCTTTTACACTCAAAAAAGAGTTAAACCTGCCATCACCAGCAGACTATTGCAGAAACTTATCATATAGAAATCGGGACTAGACACGCATCTTTTGTCTCCTGACTTCAATGACACAAGCTTCCTCTAATCAGCAAGACTAAAAAGAAAATTTTAAGCTTCGGAAAAGAATAATTTGGGTAAGAAACCTATTTGAGCAGTACGTTCTGGAGAAATAGGGATAGAAAAGGGGTCAGAAACTGAGTAGCACATAGTAAGAGAGTAGATTCTGGTTACTTCAGAAAAAAAAAGTTTAGGAGATGCCAAACCCACCTAAGAATTTTCAACGTCTTGCTGGAAGGCAGAGTAATATTCCAACAAAGCATTGCAATATACATTGACTGACTCTGGAAAACAGTGTTCAACATTAGGAACAACCCATTTGGCTTAGTATTCCATTTTAAGTTGAAGTATGAACAGCAAGGGCAGCATTGACCAAAGTATTCTTAATTTTCCTACCACAAAGGCACTTCAGAGTACTATATAGGGTCTGGCGGTGGAAGTGACTAATGGAGAACTTTTGAGTTTACAGCATTAGTCCTGTTTTAGGAAATAAAACCATTAGTGTTTGAGCTACAAGTGTAGTTTACTAACATGCAGCTCATTCAAGAAACCAAGTTGCACTGAATGCTCCACTTGCAAGTTTTTACATTGACACTTCCTCACAGAGCCCGATTACCACAACTTCCACAACGAAGCTCAGCTTCTTTGAAGCAGTTACACAGACAAGTTTTCCCCCAAGTTAAGTTCTTCAGGTAGCTGAAGTGATGTTCTACTTCACTGCTATCTGTCACATGCTAAGTGACTCATTCCAAAGGCTACAAGTTGACCACTGTTACACTCACCACAGACATAGATACTCCACAAAGAAGTGGACACCTGACTAGCACTAAAGATTCCACAGCTCCAAGGAATGATTAAGGCCTTGCCTCTACCCTCATTTATTACTCTCGAATTTGACAAATTCTGGACGAAAAAACTAAGGCTAAAAATGCGCTCTATAACCTATTAGAGCATACACAAGAGTTTCAACATAATAAAAAGCATTACCAAAAAAAGCTGCCAAATCCTTCCTGTAATTTGAATTGGAGAAGCAAGCTTTCACTGAACAAGTCAGAACTTTCATCCAGATTTTCTGATACCCAAGATCCATTTCTTCCCAACAAATTCATGAAGAAACTGCATACAAGTATCCATCTCAGTTTAATAAAAAGCTAATAATAGCCTTAAAAAAAATCCACACTTGAGGATTCCAGTAAGTACATATTGTCAGCAACAAATGCAGTACATACAGACAAGAAGCCAGATACAGGAAATGAAAGACAAGGTTACACAGAAAGTTACATGACATTTTTTCAAGCAGAAACTTAAAAATCTTAAGTTTCCTGGATCAGTGAAGGACAAATTCCTTAAAGCTACGAAGGTGTTTCAGCCTCTATCCCCACCAACCTCAACAGGCCGGGACAAGTGCAATACCACAGACACACACAGCATTGCAACTGATCCCAACCTGTGTAGAAAGGGGTACAATTTTTCCACACTCACTGACTGACTTGTCACTGCCACAGTCAGTTTTGCATGGATTTGCACAGCAGAGTATCATACAGCTGGATGCAAACCTGCAAAACTAACCAGAGAACAGTGTTCAATTAAACAACAAATTGTAAGGCATGCTGCTGAGTATGTAGTTCTACAGCTAGCAGTACTTTAAGTGCTTATAATGCAGTAGATTAGTGAACACTACCTGCACTATAAGCACTTTAGTGCTACAAGAGCTGTCATTCACTAGACCGCTGTTAAAATGAGGAAGGCCACAAAATATCCCATAACCAGCAGAAAGCATTCAAACTCCTTGATGTAGATTATAACAGGCCACCATCAGTTTTGCATAGATTTGCACAACTACACTCTTCTTGTAGTGCAACTATGCAAAACTAACAGAAGACTGCAAAGCAGAAAACTACTGGAACATCTACAGTCTTAACCTGAGTGACTGGATGAAGACATAACTTCTTATGCCAGAAGGAGCACTTAGGGCAGTAGATGCTAATCTACTTCACTATCTGCACTAGATGCACCTTAGTACAAAAAGCACTTGACACCACCACACTGTACCTTTCCAGTCTCTGAAGTCCTGCAAGATCTCCTGAGGCAGTTGTCAACATAATGCTACAAGTGCCTTCACTGCAGTAGGTTCTATATGTCACTACCTGCACTGTAAGCACTTTGACATTACTCTGACGCAACCAGCGTTTTTAGTAATTCAAGATATGTTGTCTACACTGCACCTGCTGAAAGAAAAGAACAAAGTGAGTATTTGATCAGGTTTTGAATTGCACACCTTTGACAAGCCAGCTTTAGAACAAATATTCACATTTTGGTTCTGAGCTAAAGACCTCCTTCAGAGTAAGCTGAAGCAGCACATTAGGTCAATCCAGCACTCTCATACACAATACTAAGCAGTATCAAAATCAATGCTGATTGACAGCAGAAGTGCCCAATTGTGAAAATGATTCACCTGCTTCTCCCATACCATTCTCAGAACACCTTCACAAATTCTGGAGACAAAAATAACTATTAGCTTTCAAAGATCAACCTAAAATAGGGCAAGAACTCCCGTCACCTCTCCTCAATTAAAAAAAAAAAAGGATAAGGCCAATAAAAGTTAAATCAAATATAAACAAAGTTTATGCTCAATTTTAGGTATTTGGGAATTTAAAAACCATATTGAACAGATCATACCATCAGCTTTCTAAAGTCCAGGAAGTATCTCATGACATGCCAGGTGCCCTCTTAGGTTTTCCAATTACTGGCTTTGCTGGCAGGTTAGAACACTTGCTGCTACTGCCACACACACCGTGCCTCAAAATACAATTCCTACCAGTGTATTTAGATTGGCCTATCTAGCAACAAAAAGCAGTTTCTAATGACAGTTGTAAATATACTACCACAACCAAATTATGTCCAAAATTTGAAAGCACATTTTATTCCTTCTTTAATAGGAACATGGACTTGAAGAATCATAAAGTCTCTCTTGCCTGATACTTAATACAATACTTTGAAACTACAAGAAAACTGTAACTTTTGTTAGACTGAAAGAGGAGCTCTGCACAAGGAAAAAAATAAAATAAGCCCAGATACCAAATTTAAACATTTTAAGACTTTCTCACCATCCAGCTGCTTCAGTTGAATAAATGAGTGCTTGAAAAACTTGTACTAGTCTCCTCTTAATGAGAGAAATTGTGGACTGCTACATGTGCCTCCAACCCCAAGGAACTCTTTGGGATTTAGTGCTCCTACCCAAAATCTCAGGCTTGGTCTCAAGAGCACTGGCTCTGCCTCCACATTTTAAAAAATAAATTATTAAAAAAATAAAAGCTTACCGTTTTCTGTAAAAAGTTAACTTCCTCCACGAATACTCTACTGCAACATCCACAGAAAAGCTTCACTGTTTCCTGCTGCACGTGTCGATGCTGCAAAAAAAAAAAAAAAAAAAAAAGAAAAAAGAGAGAAAAAAACCCACCGAGTTATTTGCTTTTTTTTGTTTTTCGTTGCCGAGGAGCAAACAAAGTCACCGATGAAGTTCCCGAGCGCCAGTGCTCCCCAATCCCCCCCCCCTCCACCCGCCGGGAGGGCGCCGAACCCTCCGGTACCCCTTTCCCGGTCGGCGACAAACCGCCCCGTGCGACACCCTACACGCGGGCTACCCCCCTCCACCCAGAACCAACCTCCCCCCTCTCGTCCCTCACCGGGGCCACTCGCTGCCTCTCCGGCCGCCCGGGGCGGCCCGAGGGAGGCCGGGTCGGGTCGGTGGGATCCGCCGCCGGGGCCGGGGCCCGCAGGCCCTGCCCGGGCCGGGCCCGCTCCCCTCAGCGCGCAGCACGTGCTCCTGCGAGAACACAGGGGCCGGCCGCGCGCCCGGCGCCCGCCAGGGGGCGCCGCCGCCGGCAGCAACGCGGAGGTCACAGCCCGGCTACGGCGTGACACCCCCCCCCCCCCCCCCGCCCGGGCCCGCCGAGCTTCGCAGCCCCGGCGGAGGGGAAAGGACCCGGCCCGCCCGCTCCCGGGGGCCGCCCGGGCCGGGAAGGAGCCTGGGCGGGGGGCTGTGCGCGGAGGGGAAAGCGTCTCCCCGCGCCGCCGCTGCCCACACGCGGCTCCGGGCCTAAACAGGGAACAATCGGCCCCAGCACGCAGCCGCCGCCATGTCCCCCGCCTCCTCACCCTCCCCCCAGCAACATGGCGCCGCCGAGGCCCCGCAGCTGCCGCCGCGCCGATTTCGTAATGAAGCCCCGCGGCTCCCGAACGGCGGCGGCGGCCCGCCCGCTGCCCCCCGCCCGCCTGCCCGGGAGAGGCGGGGAGCCCGCGCCCGGCCGCCCGCGCCCCGGCGGGGAAGAGGGAGGGAGGGAAGGGGGGGAAGAGGAGGGCCCCGCCGCCCCCGCCCCTCCTGCGAACAAAAGCCCATGCGGAGGGGCCCGGGACGCGCTCGGAGCCCGCGGCGCAGCCCCCTCCCCGGGGCCCCGCGCCCCCTCCCCCGGGGGGGGCCGGCGGAGCACAAAGCGCCTCCGCCGGGAACTCCCCGAGAGCTCCCCCCCGCCCCGCTCCGCGCCCTCCCTCCTTCCCTCCCCGCCCGCCGCCGCCGCCTCTTTTACCGCCGCTGCCGTTCCTCGAGCTGGGCGTGGGCGGCGAGCGGAGCCCCCGCGCCGCCGCGGCCTCTGCCCCATGTGCGGCTTTGTTCTGGTGCCGCCAACTCCCCCCCCGCCCCGCAAGCGGGCACGGCGCAAACTTTCCCGGACGGGCCTTCTCCCCCTCCAGCCCCCCCCCCTGCAGTGGGGGGAGACACACAAACCCCCGCCCGCTCCCACCCCCAGGCCCCCGGCAGCTGCCATTGTGCCGTGCGCGCCCGCCCTTGCCCGCCCCGGGGGCTCGGCCGCCGCCGGCCGCTCCCCGCGCCGGCCTCGGCGGGCCGCCCCGGGCCCCGAGCGCGGCGGAGGGAGGGTGGGTGGGTGGTGGGGAAGGGGGGGGAGGGAGGGGGGGGGGCGGGAAGGGGGCGGCGGGACTCACTGCAGCAGCGAGCGGCGCGCACGCTTTTTCAAATCTCCCTCATTCCGGCCCCTCCCGCCCCGTGTGCGAGCTCGGGAGGCGCCGCCGCCGCGGCGGCCGCTGCCATGCGCCCTGCTCCCCCTTCCACCCCTCCACCCCGCTCCGCCGCCCACCCACACACACACACACACCCCCCCCTCCCTTCCCGCCGCCCCGGCCACTCACAGCGGCCCGCCAAAGCGAACCCCCCGCGCCGTTAAACCGCTGCCTCGGCGCCGCGCTCCGCTCCCCTCCCCAGGCTCGCCCCCCGCGCCGGGCGGCCGCCGGCGCCTTCACAACAGGTTTCCTGTCAGCGACACGCGTGCGGCAGCGACACTCACCAGCCAGCGGCGGCCGCCGCCGCCGCCACCATCTTCCCTCCTCCCGCGGCCGCCTCCGGCGCGGCGGGGCTGAAGGGAGCCGCGCCGCTCCCCCGACGGGGCGGATCGAGGGGGCGGTGGGGGGGGGGGGGAGGGAAGTGGCGCGAAGGCAGGTCCCGGCGGCGGTGGCAGCGGCCCGGGCTCGGGGAACCATGTGGGTGAATGAAGGGCGGCGGCTCCCGCCTCAACGTAAATATCCACAAGCCCCGCTCCGCCCTCATTAGAATAGAAAACAAAGTGCTTCCGAGCGCCGCGCCGCCCAATCGCCGGCCGCGGCCCCCCCCCGCCCCGCCCGCCCGCCCGCCTGCTGCGATTCATCCACACAGCAGGCATGCACCGAGCCGCCCGGCCTGCGCCGCTCCGCTCCGCTCCGCCCGGGCACCTCCGCCAACCGCCGCCAAACTTTGTCTCCGCCGTTCCGCTGGGGTGCGGGCCGCGGGCCGGGGAGGGTAGTGGTGGTGGTGGTGGTGGTGGTGGTTTGGGGGTGGAACGGCGGTATCCGCCGCGCCGCTCCGGACTCCCCCCCTGGGCGCGGGATGGCGGTGCTGCGCGCATCCTGCCTGCGCAGGCGGTGGGGAAGGGGAGGGCAAGGCGGGGCGGCGGGGGGGGGGTGATGCACATGGTGGCCCCGCGCTCACGGGAGGGCCCGGGAGGTGGGTGGGGGGGAGGCCTGGCCGCGGGGGGCTGGGCTGGGCTGGGCCGGGCCCGCCCGCCGCCGGCCCCCCCGCGAAGTTGAGCGCGGTGGGAAGGAAGGAAAGGAGGCGGGGGGGGGGGGGCGCGCCCGTCCCACCCCCCCACCCCACGCGGAGTGGAAGGGGGTGGTCCCGCGTGTGGCTGCACTTGTCCGAGGGAAAGTCCTGCACTTGCTCCTGGGCGAAAAGGGGGGGGGGCGGGGGGGGGAGGTGAGGGGAGAGGAAGCCCAAATGGCGAGTGGGATGGCGAGGAGCAGCATCCCGCGCCGCTGCCGGGTGGCCGCTTGTGGCTGGGACTCCCACTCGCCACTCGCGGTTCCCGGGTGGGCTCCGGCCGGTGCCACCCGCCGCCGTCCGCAGCCTCCCCCCGGGGGGGTGGTGGCGGGAGCAGCGCGGTTCCCCGAGCAGATGTGCCCTTCCCGGAGCCACCATGAACTGCAACGTCCCCAGGGCGGGGACAGCAGAAAGTGGGCAACGTGGTGCTGCAGGAGGAAAAAGTGCCAGGACCTGTGGGATGCTCTTTGTAGCAAAGCTTTGGGGGTGGGGGAGTGTTTTAAGTGATGCGTGCGGGGGGAAAAAAAAAAAAAAAAAAAAAAAAACAACAAAATTACGAGGTTTTCCCATGGCCCTGTGTCATCGTTGCTTTTGCCGCAGTTTTCTGGACTCAGATATAAAATGATGGTTAGAGATCAACGTGCTTTTCTGTGACGGTTACTTTTCAAAGACGTATTTAACTCTCTAAAAGGTGAAAGTGCCTTTAGTTATGTATATTTTACACGACAGCAATATTTTATAGACCAATGTTTCTGCAGTTCCTTATGTTGTTGTAAATAGAGAAGTCACTTCATCTTCCGAATAAAAAGATGAGAAAAACTGTAGTCTGAATTTGCCGTTTCCAAAGCACTTTGAGGTTTTTGTTGTCGTATCATTCCAATGATTTCTGCAGGCAAGAGAATATTTGTTTTTATCAGTTACTCTAGTTACCTTCACTATATAGCAGGAAAAGTACGCTTGTTCTCAGTTTGTCTTGTTTTGTAGTTGTTTGGAACAAGACACTAATCGTTCGTTCCTAAGCTCATACTACATCTCCTTAAAGCTATAACATTATCTTTTAGGTATCTTTGCTGTGTTTGAGCCTCCAGAAAGTAATAAACAAGAGGGTATTTTTTTGTGGTTTTAGGGTTTATAGGTGATGTTGAATGTCATGGAAGTTGGTTGTGAGGTTTTTTCATCCACACCCTTTAGTTTGTTTGTTTGGGTTTTTTTTTTTTTGCTTAAATATATATTTACTGATATGCACAATTTATTTTGCAATCCTGTATTTGATAAAGGACCGTTTCAACTGAAAAATATAGATGCTTTTGAAAATCACAGTAATACAAAATGTAGTTGTTTTTGTATTGTATTTGAGTAATATTGTTCTCTCTTGTGGCTGAGGCTCCTTTCCCACTCCTTATTCCTATTCACCACCCCCACTCCCCCATTTCTTTATTTTTCCTTTTTTTCTTTCTCCTTTTTTTTTTTTTTTCCTGTTCTCCTGTAACTTTTGGGAAAAAGGCCAACAAAAGGTAATCAGTAAGATGTAAATATACGCATATTTTTGTTCTTACTGCTTTGGATGAACTCCAGGCCTTACCAAAGTTGGTGGCAATAGTCCTGCTGATCAAACAGGTAAGATTGCAATCCTTGTCTTATATCCAAAAATTCCAAATTGCTTTTGCAAAGCTGGGCAAGTATCTTGTATCCTCAAAATCTAAAGTAAATGAAGTGATAGGGAAAGTAACATCACATTGCACCAAACTGTCCACTGGCTGAAAAGAGCCAACAAAAGTGTAAATGACAAACAACAGAAGACTGATTTTATTTTTTTCAGTGACTTAATTCATTTGGAACAGAGGGGATATACTGAATTCAGGACCTAGGTGTCTGTGTTCCTCTCACCACATCTACAAGAAATGTGCCATTGAGGAAGAAAATTAAACATGTTATTTCACTGATCCAAATGGTTATGCTCATAGGATCCCGTCGGGCTCCCACTGAAACCAGTGGAATGGTGTTCATAAATCCCCTAGGCATATAGGTCATCCACAAGCACACATGTTGCTGTATTTCGTGTTTCACAGCTCTAGTGGATTCTACAGATAACTTTCTTTGAACGTAGCTTTGGAGTAGAATCCACTAAATGAGAACAGATTTTCTAAGAGGCAAACTGACACAACTATGAATGCCCTTGAAGTGGAAATTTGTTAAACAGTAAATACCGTTCCATATCTTGCAGAAAATACTCAGAAAGGAAGGCCCTAGTGTCACTCTCCTTTAACATGTACTAACTCATCTGTTTGTCCTTTATGGAGTGCTGCCCATCTTATTTTTCTTTGCTACAGTAGCTGAGCGCGTCACATTTATCATAATATTTACCTTCACAACATAGTGTGACATGGCAATTACCATTCCCATGTAACAGATGAAAAATCTGACATAATAAGGAACAGAAGTTAGCTCTTTCAAAGCCAAGACTGACACCTTAACTAAGGCCAATTTTCTCTGTTTTAATCGATAGAGAGAATATGGAATAAATCAGTATCCTTTATACATCACTCAAGATCACGGGTAATGTGTATGTTATGCAATACACGCTACTAAGAATTCTTAGGAAATAGCTAATTTAGCAAGCTGCCCCTAAAAAGAAAAGAAAAGAAAAATATTATCTGAAGTAAAACTAAAACTTTTGTAAGTTTGTTAAACGAATGTTTTTAATGAGATCTACATTAGTGACGCCAGCTCCTTGTCTATTTGCAGTTCCTAAGCTACAGAGAGCAAGGGTTATTAAAAAAAAATTTGCAACATTCTTTTTGGTGATTTTAGGATCATTTGTTTCTAAAAATATATATTTTTGTATATAAAAATATAACTGTAGTGACAGATCAAGAGAAGGTGCTCTAGTTTGGTATTTTACTCCCAAGTTTAAAAATTCTCTTTCTTTAAAATTTGTATTATTATTTCAAAACTTTACAGACTATTTATCTATAGCAGAGGCGACAGTTTTAGTAGGTTTCAGTCAGAAAGAAGAAACAGGATGAAAAATCCCCCAAATACCTTTTTTCTATTTACCCGTCAGTGCTAAGGCACGAGCCAGTTAAAATTTAAAAAGGGAACTTGTCTGAAGCAAAACATTTTGGAATCACTGATTTTTCAGAGCTAATACTCACTGTTCCACTTACAGTTTCAAGAACACTAAATAAAATTGACAAAACAGCGAACAAAAATGTGTAAAGAGGCTTCTTTGTTTCTAGGATTAAAATATACTTTCCAGTCATACCATTTTTTTTTAGAATCAAGCCTTTAATTTCTGCACATTTTATCATCCCCAAGTACACATGAATCTTAATTTCAAATATTTATATTTAGAAGGAGGCATGTACTCTAGGGAGGTGAGTTATAACAAGATACAGAGTCCTCAGTCACAGGCAGTTAAACATCTATATCTGATTATTATTCTTGGGAGTTTAGTACTGTTATCACTCAACCATTAATTTTATTTCCCAGTGTTTATGGTGTTATCCTATCTGGAGATCAGTGTTTGCCCAGACTCTGCCTCTTCATTTCACATGTAAAAATGTTCCCCTTTATATGTTAGTTTCATTTAAGGTGTAGAAGTTTCTAATTCGTGGATATATTTCAGCATCTGCAGAGAGCTGAAAATTGAGCAGCTGAAGCAGGAAGGAAAGAAGGAGCGTTTATAACTGGAGAGAGTTACATTTGCAGCGATGTTTCCCTTCTCTCTGCCCTCCTCTGGCGCTCAGGATTTGCACGCTCTGAGGCTGGAACGGCTGGATACACGCAGGAGGACTCTTAGCCCCTTCTCTCTCAAGCCAGCCAAAAGCATCTGCTTCTGTGATTTTTATGGAGACGGGTTTTGCTGCAAGGTGTGCCTTAGGTGTTCTGAGAATGCTAATAAGAAACTGGAAATACCCCTTCTCGTTAGGATGTTGGTCTATTCTGAAATAATTTTGGGAGATGTTACTGTTAGTGCGATCCAGATTCGGCTATAGGAAGCAAGCGCATTGCTGGAAAAAGGAGGACTGAAGATAAGATGCTTCATCTTCAACTATTCTGTCCTCCGTCTCACAAATTTTACTTTCTCGGCTGTTGAAACACTCTCACTGCTTACTGTTTCAAGCCATTCACTTCCCTTTCCTTTTCCCAGTCCCTAAGTGTCTTCCCTGCGCTCTCTTAAATACTCAGTCTGGAGGGAGGTAGCATGAAAAGCACTGAACAGCTGGAAAATAGGAGAAGCCACAGGATTTACTTCGGAGCAAATCAGACATAAAAACCTGGGGGCTAAAAGCAAAAGAAGCATAGGTGTAAGAGAGGTCTTTAAAGAGAAGGGATTTGGAAAGTAAGAAAAAGATGCTAAAGAAGAGGCTCTGATAAAAGGGGGAAGAAAAACTTGAGAGCGATAGGGACCGGATCTCTCCAGGATGAAGTTGTGCTCTGACACTGTTTTTACAAATGTCCAATAAATCCGTCTGTACTTTAGCCTTTCTAGGTACTGCTAGATGTAATTCTTGCCTTCTGTTCCATTTGCATCCATGCAAAAAAGCATGTACTTTTTTTTTTTTCCCCCTGCTTTGCAAACATTCAGAATGACTAAAGAGCATGGTTTCAAGCCTTGCAGTGACTTATTGAGGCTGAATAAAAGACCGTACCAGGAGAGGGAAAGCAAAATGGCTGTTGTACCCTTCCCCAAAATCCCCTCTCCACGCTCCATGGGAGGGTTTTTTCCACCATTGTATAGGAATGAATCCTGGTGCAATTAAGGCATATAATTATGTAATACACCTTCACCGATGTGTAAGAACGATTACTGAAATAATTATTACAGAGACATGGTTATCTTTTAGGGATTCCCTGTACCTGGGTTAGCTAACCCAAATGCTTCATAGAACTACCCATCTCCTGAATTAATTAGAGAATGAAGATGAACAATGGTGGAGTGGAAAAGGATGAAATGGTAGATGGAAGGACTGGGACAACACAGGTACTGTAGGGATTTGGGAATATGATGATTAATAGGCTAAGGGAGAGAGAGAATTAGTATGGAAGAGGGAATTATTGTGTAATGAAAATTATGAGTGGTGAAAAAAATGGGGATTTGAGAGACTTTTTTCATCTGAAAGCAATAGCTGAATAACAAGGCACAGTGGGACCTTCTGAATGTTACAATAAGACCTGTAGATATTCTTATGTATGTATATATATAATATATAATTATTATATAATATATGGATATCCTTCAGACCAATATCTATAAATCCTTGATATTTGTATTTAAGACTTTTACACCTCTGGCTGTCCCCCGAATCTGCAGGACTAATGTTAAATTGTACTTCAGGTCTTCTTCTGAGATCCCTTCTCCGTTGGTGTCCTTAGACCCTGGAATTACTCAACGAGTAAAGCACCACCATGGCACCAGGACCAAAGTAATGCCTCAGAGGAACCAATGCTAATGTTGTTTGAAGCATTTGGCAACTTTGTTGACCAAACATAACCTTGCTGTCCAACCAGAGGCCCAAATATTTGGGCTCCATAATGGACTGAAATGACTTGAGAAACATCTGTTCATCGACGATGTGCAGTAATAAACATTATACTTCCACTTGTTGACTGCATTTCTACAGGCAATGACTGCTACACATCTAAGACATCCTTTGACAGCCCTTCCTTAGGAGTGTGTCTGGAGCTGGGTAGACCAAGGGTGTCCTCATCCCAAGAGAGAATGAAGCCATCCAGTCTCTGTGAGCTGCGTGCTCTCCATCATGTCACCCCCTGCCCTTATTTTGCACTTCTGCAAATGCTTGGTGCTTCATGTCCTCTCCAGTGCCGTCCTCAGCTCCTACAAAGCCCCGTGATGCAGCCATCCCTTCTGAGGTGAGGAGCTGTGAGAAGGATATACATGAAAAACATATACATACAACGGTATTTTCTTCTTATTTTAAATAAGTTTAAGACACTAGTCAAAGTAGGAACAAACTTCAGGTATTTATTTCCTCTTCTTTTAATGTAGCTTTAGCTCACCCATCTTTATCTATCACAGCAAAATATAGTAATTTCATTATTTTCAACATCACCTGTGCAGCTGGGCTAGCTGTGTGCAGACTTTTAAAGAGCAGTCTCTCTTGTTAGCGAGAAAAGTTGCTCAGTAAATTCAAGTGGATGGCTGTTCGTGTGTGTGTATTGAAGACTACAGTGACTCTACCCTTCATTGTGGGACTGTGCTTAAAATACTATACTAAAATAAACATATGTATGGATGCATGTATACACCAATAAGAAATGGTAGTGATGCCATAAGCATTCAGCTTGCCCTAGTCTACTGTAGGATATTTGGCCAAGATTTTGAATTTCTCAGTAGCTTTGTGTTAGTGAGACTAATGGTTCTTGGTGATGTCAGCACGCACATAGATGAATATCCTTTGTTGGGTCAGCAACTTGTGAGAATTTATGACTGTTGCAAGGTGGGTTGAGTACACTGGTTCCAGAAGAGAGGGATGATATGACCTTTCATAAGAGGAAATTCTTCTGAATTGCTTAACTGCCATTTTAGACGGCTTCAGGCATTGAACTGAAAATATTTTCATTATTCTAATGGTGATTTTCACTAGATGCTACCAACAACAAGTTGTGTGTGTCAGTCAGTTCACCTGACTTGAGTTGAGGAGCGCACTCTTTCTTGGAAGGTATTCTTGACTAACCCACAGCCCTCAGTACATGTAGAGCAGACAACTTTTTGCCTAATTCTGTGACTATTCCTTGCCTCCTCTTCTTTCCTCCTACTGAAAGTGGTAGGGAAACCACTGAGAGGTTCAGAAGTGACATGCTGGATTAGATGCTGTGACTGTGCTGACAACACACAAGTCACCATTCCCTGTTGTCTCCTTTTCTATGGTTCATATTCCTTCAGTAGAAAAGATAATTCAATGTCTGCCAGAGATGGAGGCCTGGTCAAGAGCTATGTGGTCAGCTAGCATTGCAGTAGCAGAGTGGGGAAAAAGGAGAAAAAATGGTTCTGTGTCAGCACCTTTGATTAATGAGGTCAAGCACCATTTGTGACACGTATTTTAGACATGCAGTCTACTTATGCAGGTAGAAGCATATATATCAGAAGCAAATAAAGCCATGTTTTCAACTACATTTAAGCAAATTCTATCACCTTTTTGTCAGCAAACCCTTCTCCAGTTGTGCGCATCACTGTTGTATCTCAGTTGCATTTTTGCAGTACAGTCTGCAGTCAGCTACTCTGAGGCTAGTCCAGATTCTTTCATGAACAGAGATTCCTCTTAACTGAATATAGTATGTGTGTTCAAGAGCTGTGCCAAATTGTAGCACGGAACTTAAAATATTGAACTACAGCAAAACAAATGTCACGTTCCGTGAGCTTTGAGATACTACAAGTCATTTTCACGCCCTTCACATATGGTGTTTATTAGCAGAGCAAATTTGAAAAAAAAAAAAAAAAAAAAGAATCTGGATCTTATTGGTTTTTCAGAACAAAATAAATCCACATTTTTTTTTAATGTCATAAAGTTATCTGAAAATAGCGAAGTATAGGAACAGTTACAAATATGAATGAATATGAAGCATCCAACATATTATTTGAAAATTAAAAATTCAGAAATCACAACTTCCGTATTCAGAGGACATTTTTATTAAATGCTATAATAGGACTTAATTAATTTAAAAATTAATTTATTTAATAAACACTTATTCAATAATACATTAATAATTTATTTAGTAATTATTTGATAATTTATTAATTAAAATTAATCTATTCATTTATTTAAGCATGCTGTTAACTGTTTTGCTTTTAGAGATGTCTTCAAATTGTATGGCAAATAACATCTTTTTAACATAGGCTTAAAATTTTACTTTTTAATACGTTATGCATGTCTTCAAAGGCAATCTGGGTACCCATAGTTTTAGTAGAAGAAAGCAATACCTAGCAGGTAAGCAGCGAGAAAGATACTTAGTGAGTTCTTCTTGTTAAAATAGGATTGAGTTTTACCAAGCTATTTTATAGTGTGAAATGTGACGGTAGAAATAGACTCTGCTTATTCAGTGGATCTGCTCCTTGCATATAAACCATGTCACATCTCCTCTATTGATTAACAAGATCTGGTTATGTAATCCTTATTCGTTAAACCTGAAGAAAAACAAAAAGAGTGTCTGAGAGATTGTGGTATATTTTTCCTAATTTTATTTTCATCACCAATAGAGCTGTTAAATGAATTTAATTTGTAAAAGCTGCTTACTTCTTCAGAGACATTAACAACATAGTTTCATATCTTTCAACATTCAGAAGCGACTACCTTGAGAAAAAAAAAACCCAATTTTTATGCAAACAATTACATTTGCTATCTTCATCTTTTTATTTAGGAAAATTTAACTACATAAATTTCAAGTGATTAATTTCCTTAAATGAAAGAAAGTACATCAATAAAGTTAGAGACTTGCACAATAAAGTGTTATAACTGTCAGTCTTAACTGGCACGTTAAAAATTGAAGCCAATAATGATGAATCGTCAGCATTATACATGTGTGCATGTAAAAAGAAAGATAGAGCAGCTTTGAAAATGAATGAGCTGTTGCAGTTTCAAGTTGTTTGGTCATTTTTACAACAACAAAAAAATTATCTGACAATAGTGTTAAGTCAAATAAGTAGATTTTGATCACGCAGAATAATTAAAATGAAACAAAATACAGACATTAGACAGTGAAGAAATCTGGCATCTTTCTTTTTGGTATGGAATGATCCACTAAAAATTGAAAAAGTGTTAAATAATTTGGCTGATGTGCCAAATAATTTGAAAAACTTTAACCTAATATTACGATTTAAATGGAACAAACACAAGACAAATGCAGAGCTAAAAATATATTTTTATGAAGAGAAAGAAATAAAAATATCTCATTCTTCTCTAAGAAATTATTAAGACACATAATGGTTATGACTGCTAGATATACCTTTAAAAAAATATTTTGTAGAATTGCACATTAATTAAGCTTAGTCATGTTCCTTTTGGAGCAATGGTAAAGCTATTTTTGACCCTAGCTGCACTATTTTCCTACATGAGCAAAAAATACTATATTCTATATTTTCAGCTCTGATCAAATGCTAATTGTCCAAAAATAGCCTGGCCTCCTTTTTTTTTATTTTTTTTTTTTAATTTTTTTAAAACCATGAATCTAAAGGAGCAAATCTTGTTCCACCTTGTAAGATAAGCAGTGTTACAATGATAACATTTTCAAAAAAAGTCTCAAATATAGCCTTTCTCTACTTATCCTCAAAATATTTTCTCATTTTATTTTATTCCATCATCTTCTCTCCTTCCATCTGCATCACACTCTCTAGGTTTTTTCCCTCAAAAAGACACTTCAGCTCTATAATTAGCTCAGGCATAATGAACATGGTTATACTGTTTCTGGTACACAAGCTAAGCTCACTTACAGCGACTTTAGGTATCGCAGCATCACGCTGCATTGTAGTACCCTGTGGACAACCTTGCCGAGTGCATATTTTTTTTTTCCATATGTACTGAGCACCAGTAATCTGCAAGATACCAAGTGCCCTGCTCCTGCTTGCTCGCGCTGGGCTGTAAATACACTCATAGCCACCCTGTGTGCCCAAATAAGAATAAATCTGAAATCTGGGCACAACATTTTGACCACCACATCTTACTTTGTTCTTACAAAGTTCAGAAATGTGCTTAGAATATCTATCATATAGCTGTATTTACGCACTGGTAAGATCAGCACATCTTATTGCGTCTTTCAGTCTCAAAGGCTGAAAATGATGTTTTGATGCAATGTGAAAATGAAGAATATACAAATTTATTTTCACAATGCACATATGCACATGCTATTGATTAAATGATATTGATGAAAAGAAATCTGCAGTGACAATTGTGGTTAGAAAGCTGAATATTTCTTTAGAGATCATCTCGTTTTTATCTGATGAATGCAGCACGGAAAATTATCCACACCTTTTATTTTTACAGAACAGTTTCAGCTTTAATAAGTTACGCCAGTCAAATTCCTCAATTAAGTTTATCTGGTGAGCAGACAAGTGATATCATCATCTTAAATAAACACTTGCATTTTGTATAGGATGAACTGGATATATTTGAGTTTTGAAATGTACCTATGCCATTGTGGCAGCTACGAAAAGTTTACTTTTTATCACAATAAGGAAGAAGTTTTTTAAGACCTCTGAACTGAGAATTTCAGGCTCAAACTCTTGTGAATAAGAAGCATAAGCAATATGAAATAATGAGTTTGTACAATGTGTACAAATGAGCAATTTTTGCTTTTTTCAATTTGTAATCTAAACCATTTTAAGATACTGCTTTACCCAAAAAGATTGCACTACTCTATCTTGTTCCACAGCCCAGTATCTAAGCAAAACATTTAATGTAACGTTGATTCTTCTCAATAGCTGTTTCTGGCCACTAATCATGGGACAGATTTATCAATAGCATAAATTTAGTAGACTTTTGACACCTTATGGTAGCTAGCAACTTGATCCAACAAATGCAAGACTGAGGATAAAAACAAATCCCTTGCAGAATGTAGAAAAGGGTGTAGTCAAACTGATATTGACAATATAAAGTGAATTACAACCCAAGTCCTTATGCGCTATGAAACTGAGGAATCAACTTTCATAGACAACAGAAGAGAATAAGAATGTTGTAGACGTAATCACAATAATAAGGAGAACTAGAGAGAACAATGGCAAAAATGTGATGATATTTAACTATGCTTTCAAAAGATACAAAGGTGTTCAGTTAGTTCATCTTTAATATCTTTGTCTTTATTCTGATTTAGAAGATCGTGGTTAATGAGAGATGTGAGTTCTCCCATTTCTTTCCATATGTTCTTAGACCAAAAATAGTTTCCTCTTTTCATATGGATTTCTCCAAATAAGGAGTGAAGAAACTGTAAATTAACTTCTCATTACTACAGAACAAATGCATATTTCCAATATGCTGATTTGGGGAGAGAGGAGGAATGAGGAGACAGCTCTTTGGAAAACTATTGAAATCTGTCTTCTAAAAATTTCCCACTTAATTACAGATTTATTTTTTTTAAAAAAACACAACATTTAATTATTTGTCTTTATACATATGAAAGAAAGAAACAAACAAACAAATAAAAAAACCCAAACAAACCAAAAAATACCCACCAAAAACCCCAGCCCAAAATTTCCCACCTCAACCGAAGGTCAATAAATTAATTGAAGTGGATTTTCCATTGAGTCCCAGGACATTTGTAAATCCTTGATTCTGGTTAGAATGTGGTAAAACAATGAGATGGGATGATCCTATCAAGAACCCCACACTATGAGACAACATAGCTAAAACAGCGGAGGTGACCAGATAGGACATGGCCAAAACTGAGCTACAGAGTCTGTTGTAAAGAGATCCACAACAGAAAACAGAGTAGTTTTCTTGGCGTGTGCTGTTATCCAGACCTGTGGATCTCAAGCACTGATCTTTGGGAATGGCAGACTCTACCTTCTCTCTGTTTCGATGATTTCTTCAGCACCACTTCTACTTTAATGTACAGGAAATACAACATCTGTTACAAGATGTAACAACAGCTATTGTCAACTATTGAAGGTGAATAGACTGGGCTGGATGCACCAAATGATCCAGAATGACAGCATTTATGGGACTCTAAGACAAGTATATACAATTAAAATTAACAACAAATGTAGACTTTTACATACACTAGGTCATTAATCTCTAATGTTCTTCTCTGACAAAAAGGTGATACATGGATGGTATTTTTTCAAATGGCCCTGCTGTGGCCTTATCAAAACCAAATCCGGAAGTATAGCCTATTCAGGAAATTATGTATGTGCATATGCATGCATACATTTAGATTTAAAGACACGAGACATTACATTATGATAGCATTGGCTTTAATGTCAGTATACACTAGAAAGTACTAATGGTGGGGTTTTTCCTTCCAAATTTATAAATCAATATAAATTTCTGTAAATGAAGTTAATATTCAAATAGTTAAACATATTTTTGTCTTGTTAATTCAAATGTTTTGACCTCTACAAACAGCCTATTTTCCTGACATTCTGGCTTGATATTCTGCTTGAGTCCAAAACCAGCATCTGCTTCCCTGTTGTTTTATAACAAATCTTCTGCAGAACAAGTGCGTGCTGCATTCATTGCAAGCATGCAAGTTAAAAACAAGTTCCTGACCTTAAAAGGCGGCAAACAATTATCTATAAAAGTCCTGTTATTTTTGTAATCTTTCCTTAGATAACAAAAAGCATCTACTGTCTCAACACCTTTAACCCTTTTTGTTGATCACCTTTCTGTTGACACTTTCCTGGTGTCTTCATCTTGTTTATTTTGAAATCCTAGAATTTTTTAGTGTGAACATTCTGTACTTTTCAACACTAAGTTTTCAAGTACATATTTTAATTTCCCATATATAAGATTTGCTTTCCTTGTTCTTGCATCTTCATTTACGTAATAATCTCTGGTTTGCCTACTTCCTTGAAATATGTGGAAGTTGCTTTATGAGCTTACTTATGGCTTTTCTCTGAATTCACCTTGTTCTCAGACCATACTTTTGAGAATTAACTGTTCTGCAATTATGAATTGCTGCTAAGTAGAGCTGGATTTGAAATTTGTGTAGTGTGCTATCTCATTATTTGATTCCACGTCTTACCAAATACAGACAGTTTCTGTGGGAGTATTTTTAGGTGTGTATTCAATCATATGATAGTTCAACTTTCATTTTTAGAATTTTTCATCTTCCTGGATGCAGAATAAAACTTGAAGCCCTATATGCTGTAAAACTGAATGTAAATAAGAAAGCAATATTACTTCTTATTACTTTGCTTCAGTGTTTTGGTTTGGTGGGGCTGTATTTTGATTCTGTATTTTGATTTTTTAACAATTTGGGCTTTCAGTACAATTTTGGGGTTTGACTGATGTTTCATCTTTGTGAGCTTGTACCTTTTATTTGGTGTTGATGTCTCATCTCATATAAATGATGATTTAATTGATAGATAGATATGCATATCTAATTTTACAATTGATCTGAAATTATAAACCCTGAAAATGGAAAAATAGAAGGCTGCTGACTATGATAGTGGAGACTGCCATTGAGGACTGAGCTTCCCAGACGTACTGGACGGCCTGCTTGAAGACTCTGTCCTTACACATACCTAGATGGAAACGGATAAAGAATAAAAAAATAACTCTCAAGCACTTCAAGAATTGTCTGCCATCAGAACCTGGATGCTACATGTAAATCCTTACAATGTTAACCTATGTAGCAAAATTAGTTATATTAATACAGGTATCCTGACTGGCAACCAGATCTTGTTTCTGTGCAAAGATATTCAATGAAAACGAAAGGCAAATGGCAAGATTCACATATTCAGTGAGGAAAAGCTGAGAAATTGAAGGCACACTTTAGATGCCCAAATGCTGATATAATATGAAAATATGTGCAGTTCTCTAAGTTGCTGTTGGATAACTCCAGGAATGTTTAGAAACTGTCTGGTTTTTGTATGGGTGAAGTAGAACACACGGCTTATGCAACAATATTAACAATACCTGAGCATCAGCAAGCTCAAATAGAGGGGAAATTTTGTTTTTATTTCATGCATGTAATTCTTTCTATTTCTGTATTTATGGAGGGGCATGTGCTATTAACTGACATTAACCAGAAAGCAATTACCACTGTTGCCAAAGAAGATCTAGCAAATGCTTTGCTGCACCGTGAGAATATGAAGATTATTTATTCATAGTTATAAAAACAGAATGTAAAGGTCACATGCAAGTGAAATGAGGTGAAAGAATCCCTTTGAATGACAGAGGAAAAATGGTCTCAAAGCATATATGTATTTCCACATTTCTTAAAAATAAAGTAGAAACCTGACTATTTCACTTGTTTTAGACTTTTTCTCATTTTCAAGCAGTAGCTCAACTAGAAACTAAATAAGTGATTACACATCTGATCTGTTTTTATAGGTGCTTGACACTGTTTGATTGTGATTTAATGATCATGAATTTTCCTTCTTTGATTTGAAATATAAGTTTAGATATGCAAGCACGAATCCACATTTACCTTATCTAATACAGTGGGATCATTATTGAAGTACTTGGTAAAAAATGATGACAAAACAGATTCCGGTCCATATTTATCATTTATGTTGTGGAATGACATTTGTCCATCAGAAACTGAAAATAAGAGTGCCAGAGTCATCTCTACTTGTGGACAAATGAAACAAGTTAACCCTTAGAGCTTCTGAGCATGTGGGACATGCACAGCCTCAGTACACCAGGGCTTAACAGCTCCAGGCTACAGAGGTGCTGGAATTCTGCAGAGCTCTTAATAATGACTATTTCTCTTCAGTGTTAGCATGGTTAATGTTGAGTTGATTAATATGTTGGTTTATGTTAATGTTAGCTTTTAGCATGTTACATTTTCATTTGGTACAAAAGACAATGTGGGGCCTCTCAGGGCCAAGCTTCACAGAAAGGAATCTGGATGTCCAACATGAAGATTCTATCTTTATTGGCTTGGAACAAGACATAATAAAATAGAGTTCTTTCAATCACCATCAGAGATAAAGATGAGGTCCAAACATGCGTCTTCATTTTGCTGCCAGATGTGCTCCTGTAGCTGAAGTTCTGAAGCCTGAAAATGCTGAAGTTCAGAGCAAATAATTTAGTCACCTATCTTGTCTACAACCATCTAAGACTCATAAACAAAGTGCCTCCGCAGCTACATCCCAGAAGAATACTTAACACGGATGACATTGCATTTAACAGAAATCATTGCAAGCATGATTCCTGTCATTCAATGTGATTGCTGGTCCCTGCCCTTTGGTAATGCTAAGTTATTAAACCAGTGCCTACAGAGTGAGAGACTTGTGTCCTTAGAGTCTAATAAGAATCTAATCCTCAGCTTCCTGGGGAGGAAAAAAAACAAGAAAAAAAGAAACGAACTATCAAGTAACTAAATAGTTCTGGCATGAGTTACCTCCAGTTCTGTTGTCAAAATATCCCCTCAGTGTACAAGTTTGTAGTGTACTTAGTGTATTAGTGTACTTAGTTTATCTCATTCATAGGAGTGTAGGTCCTTCTGATTGACACCAAGGGAGCCTGGCTTAGTGCATTCAATTCCATTTCACACATTTAATAGTTAGATAAGAAGATGTTAGGTTTTGCCACATAAAGTTACTTTTTGGATGTGGATCTTGAATACTCAATGAATGCTGTACCACCCATTCCTTAATCTACTGCAGAAATTGAGATGTACTATAGTCTGGTTTTTACAGAATGGTTCCTTTTGTGGCCATTAACACATACTGAATTTCTGGTAAATTCCAATATTTTTTGTCTTAATGTTTTCCCACCCTGTGCAGAATTCATCTTAAGTTTTCTCTAAAATCTGTAGGGTTCATCTCTACCTTCTAATATTCCTGTGAAGTGAATTTGCTGTATACATGCCAGATTTGTTGGTTTTTTAACAAGGAATATCTTCCCATGTTCATACTGCAAGCTAGGAAAAAAAAAAAAAAAAAGAAAAAGAAAAGAACTGTTAAATATTCCTGCACCAAAAAATAACCAAAGAGTTAATGTGATATCCAATGCATTTTCTCATCAGTCACTGAGATATTATTCCAGTGTTTAGTTACTATCAGGTGGTCAGTCAATGTAAATCAAGACCTTTGCTGTCCACAGGTGAAGTCAACTCCAACACTGTTGCTGGAATTCACCTTATTAAGTACATTTATGTAAACTAAAGGTGTCTACATCTGATCTAGTCATCTAGGCTTTTTACACAGCAGAGAAGAACGGTTTCTTCTAGAGTGGACTTTTCGATACTAAAGTCAATAGAAAATTCCTAGAAGTGCCTTTTCATTTCCTTTAACTATAAAAGACGTCTACCCTGACTAGATCAAGTTTAGATATTGTAGATACCTAAAGCTACATGAGATGTATTTACTATATACTGGCAAGACGTTTTGTTCTGTTCTCTACTCAAAATAGCATATATCTATCCATATATCTGTGATTCAGCCACCAAGATCTAATCTAACAAAAGTCACTTTCAGCCCTGCAAACCACAAGCACTTTTAATTACACCTTGTTCCCAAAAGGCTAACACTGTATATAGGCATTCACAATAACTGGTGTATCACGGATCTTCAAACTCCTCCTACACTCCCATTGAACAACACACTTTTATACTTTGGCATATAATATATTATATGTGATCTGACCTCTGACTAAATATTATCCAACTTCCAACTTCGTTAGTGTCTACATTCCCATTTCGCTCAATCTTTCTTCAGGTTTTACATCTCTAGAGTTTGAAACAATAGGATTATTACCTCAACATCAATATACTTACTGTCCGAATATAGAAGAATTTTGAAGAGCTTCGAACTGAAGTGAGAAAACTGTACAGCTTTAAAAGTTCGAAGAAGACTTTTGTGGCAAAGTATGCCTCTGCAGTCTCAGTCTAGGACTACACAGACAAGATGTTTCTGGAGAAGGAAGATAAAGAGGCTCAAGGTATGTTGCCAGTAAGGAGCGGAGGCAGAAATAATAACATCCTGGTGCCCTACCATATAGTTTATGATCACTTGTGGAGAATGTTAATGTGAGCAGATAGCTCCACTTAAAGCGAGGAACTGTGTAGTTTTGTAACTTGAGTGATTCTGAAGATGCCATATGACATAACTTGGTAGAAACTGTTCAGTCTGAAAAAATGGCAGGGGCTTGGAACCTCATTTTCATAAGAAGAAGACATTTTCTTTATAATTATCATGGACAGAATTAAGAAAAATTTGGCATGTTGCTCACCTGCAATCTTAACATCAGATGAAGTTAGCTGTAGTATCAACAAGCTTGTCCTCTCACCCCCACTTCTACTTTAATTTCTGTCTTTCAACTATGCTGCTCAGGCTAGAGAAAGGAAAATGCATTTCAAGACTATTTTGAAACTGAAGAGAATGATGGCACTTTAATGGAAAGAACAACAATATTTATATAAACGTTTAAGAGTATACGGCTATGTCCTTAGCAAACAATAAATTACAAGAAAAGTGTGCTTAAATACACTCAGTATTATCTTAAGCCCCTTGAATAATACAACAGCCTCTTGTCAGCTTAGCAGTTGCTCTATCATTATTCTCACTCTAGCCATTTTCTGGACAGTGATAAAACATATTTTCTTAACTCAGCAAAAGATCCATGAGTTCTCAACTATTTGGTAAAGCAAGCTTCCTTATGCTGGAATTGTAACTTGAAACCCCTTCCTGTTACTTTTTTTTTTACCCAAGACTCATAGAAGACGTCTGGAATAATTAGCTTTTCCTCCGCTGGTTCTTGAAGCAGAACACCATTTTAAGGTTGCAGATGCAAGTAGAATTATAAGCTAGTTTCCCTTATAGTCAGTGATGTGTGGTCCTTCCAACGGATGACTGCTGTCTTCTAAGACAGCTGTTTAGGATAACTGGTATGCAGCACCCTTAGATGTTCTTGTTTCTCTACATGGACTAGCCTAGTATAGGCTAGCTACAGATTTAGACTGCTGCAGTTGGACCATGTTAATTCTATCCTCAGAAATTAGACTCCTGTTAGTTATCCTTCCCGAACCCCCTTCCCTCCAGAAATATCTTGATTAGATGTAAGTCAAAACCAAATTTCATGTGTCCTCATATTGTATTTTTGGAGAATGACAACAAAATGTTTTTGTTCCAAGTATCTACCATTGGTATGACTGTGTCGTTGGGGACTAGTCTGACATTGTGAGGTACACCAAGCCAAGGTTTGGCCACTGGATAATCACTCCAGTGATTGTATAACAAATCTGATGCACAGCAACAGAAGAGGATGGATGACTTGACAGTGCTGCCAGCAGTCAGACATGCCAACGCGATAGAAGGAGACGTGAAAGACATTAAAAATGAAGAATGGAAGGCAAAGAAATTGAGGCAAATCGCAAAATGACCATAAAATGTTGCTTCCCGAAGATCTCTAACATGATTATGAAATGAAAGGATAAGACACAATTTTTTCACGGAACGTGCTTAAGAGAGTATGCAGTTAGAAGAGGGAAACCTCAGTAATACAAACATCTGTGGTTTTGTCTCTGCATAATCATGTACTACAAAATATGCGAGCAATGTTTTGGAAAGGGAGAACTAGCAAATGAGCCACAAACCAACAAACCATTAGCAACGCAGACTTCATTCTATCTGTATTCAAGGCTCTGAAATAAGAGCAGATGCAGTATAATAATGCTTTTAAGAGCCCCTAGTTACAAGGTTTTATCCTGTATCTGATACTTGCACATAACTGACAAGAGTTCAGTGCAACTGTATACACACTTTTCTAGATGAACTGATTTTTAATGCAAGTGAAGAGAAAGGAGATTTTATTTCCTTAGTAAGTAAAAAATATTAGAGTTGAATACAAAGACAGTGAACTCAATGTACCATAAAAGAGTCCAAATTTGCCCTGCCACCTGATTATTCAACCTGATTATAGTCTCCAGGCAGCTTGCACATGTGACTTAAAATAGGATCTCTAATATCTTTGTAGTAACAGACCATGTCAGGAAGAAATTCAATTGGTTGCCTGTACGTAAACGACAATTTTGTAGCACCTAATTCCTAACATCCAAAATTTAGGAAGGTGATCCACCCTCCCTAAAGATCATAAGCATCATGATGTACTCACCACGACCCAATCGAATGAAAGACAGCAATAATGCTACAGTTCAGATGAGTCAATCAGAAACGCCATCTTGCTAGAGGGCACCTTTCACCACAATCTGCATCGCTCAGAAAGCAGTTCAATTAGGCAGATAACGCAGTCCAAACAGAAAATTTCCCAGCTGTCCAGTTTAAAGACCAAGTTTAAAATTGGTGTGCATCTTACTTTAAATTTGATTATAGTACAGATTTCTGCTGAAAGGCATAACAGTTTGTTTTAAAGAAACATTTCAGTGATATATATTCCTTCTTCCAGACATAAAGGACAGCACAGAAGAAACCATGAAACTGAAGGTAAGAGAATTTAAAATGAATTGGTTTAGACAGAAGCTTTATGCGAAGGAATGGAAACAAAAAAATTCTTCTCCATTCTGTTTATGTTAGGATATTGCTGCTTCCAGCTGGTTACAACATTTTTGGCCTTTGGTCTTATGAAATGGTATAAATGACACTAGCTGAAGTTGAAAGGTCTCAAAGAGAGTCGGTAACCTCTCGGCATGATAAGCTGGGAGAAAAAAGCACATTTCAGGGTTTTTGTGTGTTTTGCGATATGTGAAGCAACTAGACTTATGAAGCTTTCATTTTGCTGTAACACTTGGAAAAAATTTACTGCTGTTTGAGTCTATTATCACACTGTTGGGCTCTCTCTTGTAACAGTTTGCAAACACTCAACCTAAGTGAATATATGTAGAAAACCTTCAGAATGACCAGTCCTGTGACTCTAAGGATGGAAGTGGATGAGCATAACTTTTGGAAAAATTTGTTATATAAATTATTATACCTTTCTGTATGTTAACATGATTTATTATTCCAACATTTTTTCTTCTTCAATTCTTTCCTAATATACCCAGTTTATAAAGATACTGGTATTAGTAAGTAAGCATGATAGATGATAATAAATTATTACCAAGCCAACTGTACATCCATTCTCACAAAAGCTGGAGGCATCCTGAAAGAACACTTATTTCTTCAGAAATATCTGAAAGTGGCTATCAGTAAAGAGATAGTGCCAGAAAGAAAGTCATCATTCCCAACAAAAGGCCATAGGTACTTGACTGCTGTCACTTAATAGTTATACCCGCAATGTTTTTTGAAGTCTCTGAAATGAACAAGGGTATTTATAACATCACAATAAAAGAGTTGCAATACTTAGCAGGACATAACATTGCCACTGCCTTTGCTGATTATTAGTAAAAAGTACGGTAGTGTATATACTACTAAATTTCAGTCACTTACTGCTTAATGTTAGTCACTTCTGACAGAGAGCTGGAAGCATCAAAAATACGTTAAGTTCTTACAGTTTTCATAGAAACAGGTAATTGGGAAGAGAAGACGATATGAATCTAAACAAAAGAAAGGGTTCAGCATGAGCTCAGCCCATCATAAAAGCCAGGGAGTGCAGAGGGGAAAGAGTTGTATGATTAGAGATGTATGTACCACCGAGAAAAAAAAAAAGCTAAACAAAACAGACGGCTTTGATGAGGGCTCCCAATCCACTGCCAGGTACTAACTTGTCAGTAAGATAATTCAATTTGCCTGACTTAGACATCTTATTTCCACCTGCAGCTTAGGTAAGAGTTACCTCACCAGCACTAGCCGCCTGAAAGTTATTATTTACCCCAAACTAGTCATAGAGGCTTTGTCTGTAAACCTGAACGAAACAGGGCTAGGGACAAGCCCCTGGCTCTGAAAGTGAGTGTCACTGAATAGCGGTGACTAATAGCACTGTTGGCTTTCCAGGAAACTTAGGTACTTGTTTGGGAAAGACTGCTTCTACAAACACATGAAACTTAGGTGTAAGGTGTCTAATAAAGATGGACGGAGTTCTGATACAGATTTTAGTTGATTCTGGTGCTCTCTGAACAACTTTAATATCATTAATTGCATCTGCATCTTATACGGTGGATTTGGCTGGGAGAAAACAAGTTGTAACAATCCAAGGCACTTCCAGGAAGACGGTAACCAATTAAATAGTGTAAGTAAGTAGGTATCCAGTGTCTGAGCTCATTCCTTGACAATCTTTTATTGGACAATAGGAGCTAATAGGCATCTCCAGAGGATGAGATGAATTATCCTCGGAAAGACTTACCTCTGCTGTTGATCATAGTTGAAATGTAAGCAATAAGCTTAGTCTAGACAATCAGCTTTTAAACAGTTTAAATTAGGTATGATTAATCCCATCCTGTAAGCTACTGAACTACTCTCAGGGCACCTGATTTCCTTGTACAGTCAATGAGGAAGGCTAGGGGTTTTTTTTTTAAGATACCGTAAGGAAATCCAATTAGCTTAACTTTGCTTGTTAAACTGAAGCAGGCAGAATCACCCTCTTGAGGCCTTTACGTGAAACAAACTCTTACTACTGACTATCCAGAAAACATAAGCACTTGTTTTAGAAAGATTGCTTCAGCAAACAGGGTACTTAGGTGTGAGGCATCTAATAAAGGTGAACTGATTTATCTTTCAGATTTCATTAGTTCTGGTGCTCAGTGAAGAGGCCTAACATCATTAGAGCTATTCAAGTTTAATATTTAGTATTAAAATTAATGTTTATACTGTCATTTTTTTACCGTCTGTTACCACAATGGCAGGAGATCAAAAAATGACAAAAGGTTTCCAGGAGGAGACAAAATGTTCTAAAATGTCCAATTTTTCACCCATACTATTAACATCATTTGTATTATTAACATTAAGAACTTGTGTAAATAGAGGATCCAGGTGTATAATCCAGCTGCTTCCTAATTGGGTGACAGCAATTACAGCCCTTCAGATGAGTAGGAAAGAAGCTGTGGTATATTCAAGAAGTGCCCTTGCTTTGCACACCTTCTTCATAGTTTAGGCTCTGAAGACTTAAACAAAAGTTTTAAGAATGTCAGTTTGGTGTGTGTGTGTATACACATGCACACATACATATACAAAAAAATGCTTCTTTAGGTATATTCACAAAATATCACAGGGGTTTTGAAAACATCTTGTTAACTAGAAGGTCATTTAAGCTAGAAACAACATGCAAATAAATAATGCAGTAGGAATCAAACAACCTCCCTGAAAGTAGGATGAGGTCTACTTGATGAATTTGCTCTGAACAGCAGGATAAATCAGGCTGAGAATAATAGCAGATAAAAAAAAAAAAAAAAAAAAAAAGAAAGAGAGGATACATTTATACCAAAGGCAAATAAAATTGCTCAAGGCTGCAGCACTGTGGAGGCTTGGGAGAAATGGTAGTGTTTTCCCATCCCTGGGGGAAGCTTGGAACTGATTCCAAAAGGCAATACTCTGGGATGGGCTGTAGCTGAATAGTTTCCTCAGTTTGTATGGCTAACATACACATTAGGAAATCCTTATGGACAACCATGAACAGATTTTAAGGAGTTATTTTAAGGCATATTCTAAATTTGCCTTTTTTTTTTTTTTTTTTTTTTTTTTAATGGCTTTTGTAACTTTGTTTCCAAGCAGTTTATCCTTCTTCTTTGCTAGGACAAATTTGTTTCCTCCTTTAGGCTTGTCTGCAACCTTGAGCAGAATCTCAGGTAACAAACAGGTCACAAACACCCCCATTAAAGTGATGCTCTTTTATTTGGTTATCCTCTGGCCAACAGCCATCTAGGGCAAACCCTGAGGCTACATCTATACGAATAAATAAAAACGACAAGGGCTGGTCTGCTGGCCCTGATGGTAGTGGCAAACACACCCATAAAGCTAAAATCCTTTCTCATTTCCCACACGGGATGGCCTCATGCTTACTGCCTAGGGGAGTACAGTCTCTGCCCAGCGGTATTTCCTGGGCAGCACCTAAAGGTGTTCTGACAGAGCCTTAGTTAGCAAGGACCAAAAGCACAGGGGCTTGTGTGCTAGCAAATCACATTGTACGGGAGATCACACGCTAGTAGCACTTCAGCATCTGCTATATGCCCTCACCCTGTTTATTAGTGCTATAGATATAGCAACAGGGTCCGGGCATGAGTCAGGGGATAGCGCTTTTAACAATTCTGGTTCCTTAATTTCCTTAAGTTATTACAGCATTTTTATCTGTTGTGTAATAGAACTTCTCCATACTGGGAGCTGAGAAGTAGAGCTAAAAGAAAAATATCAATACCTTCCATCTCCCCGCTAAATATTTCAGGGTTCCTTCCAAATCTGTTTTTCCCTCCACCTCCTTCCTCCAAAGGCAGGCTAGGAAAAAATAGAGGGAAACAGCGACCTTTCATACCAGAGTCACTATTTCCAATATAAAACCAAAGCCAACCTCCAAGAAAGAACAGCAGTGGAATGATGTGGAAAGTTCCCCTTAAAACATATAAAAAAGATGAGCTTTATTAATTAGCAATATGGAGAAAAAAAAGGCACATATTAAATTACATTACATTATGGATAGCTATATTCTTAACATATTCAGAATAATCAATTTCTTTGGTCAATGATGTACAACATATTACTTGTCTTAGCTATTATACGTCAGAAAATACCTAAAATATTTTAAAGCATTCACAAGTGGCTGCATTCATCAAATTCTATACTTTAGGAAAAAAGTAATGAAATATGCAGAAGAACGGGCATGTTTGGAAGTGGATTTATATTTTCAACACCATATTTTCACTAGTGCAATTTTTGGCCGGAAACCAAGAATCAAGAGTTTTAGCTCATCATGGGTTTCTAAAGAATCTGGTTCAGATGAGCTGCCCCTGTCAATGCTGTTTGAAGGCTGACATTCTAACACACAAAGCAGGCTTTCATCTTACTCAGCCCTTATATAAGGATTCAGTATTTTTTTCAATCTAAAATATCTGGGATCTCTCTTTTACTCATTGGAAAGGAACAGCTAACAAATAATTCAACTGAAATTCAGTTTTGGTTGGCAAAGTTTTGTCTGTAATGTCATATGCACAATACTTTCTCCAATGAGTTCAAGCATCCTTAAGAGACAGATATGATAACAGGCTGTCAATTCCTCAGCCAAAACTACTTACTAGTGCCACTGTTCAAGCAGTCTGAAGTGGAGCAAAACTGATCCATGTAGTTTTCGGTTTCTGGACAACCATTTGTTTAAGAAAGACAGAAATTTTAGGGTAAGTAAGTGAAGTGGGTGAAAGCCAGCCAAAATGAAATTACTTTTCCAAACAGACACAGCAACAGTCACTGCACACACTTTGTCAGTTCTATAATTTTGCTTTCTAAAAATAAGAAAGCTAGTAAGTTAAATAATAGTTTTTTGAAAGTTTCTATTGGTAATATTTTGATAAAGATGTCACTTGAAGATGACAGTGCTACTGAAAATTTTAGAGCTGCAAAGGTGGGAAATTAAAGGTTCAGCCTTGAGAAGATATATTTATTTATCTATGAAAATATTAATAATGTATTAATCATTGTTTCAAATTGACATTTGATGGATCACTCCACGCCCGCTATGACTATCTCTATAGTAGATTTCAGTCTATAATTGCCCAATATTCCAGATTTTTCCACCAGGGGAAGTATTAACAGAATGGATGTATTGCGAAACAAAGACTGAAACAGCTTCTCATGCTGATCAGTGGATAGCTGAACACGTTTAGGGAGTCTCCTAAAAATTTGAAGGGTCAGAAAAAATAATTCAAAAGATGAATGCTTATCTGAACCTTTTGTGCCCGGAAGCCTGGGCTTGAATTTTTGTTGAAATAATTCTGATGTAAAATGGATGAAACAGAAGAGCAGAGCAAGACAATGCAGTCAGAACCTCAGACATGAAAATAGCAGTGAGGAGACAGTAGAAAAGGGAATAATGTGAGAACAAAATAGAATATTTCAGTTGGAAAGGACCTACGATGATCATCTGTCCCAACTGCCTCTAAGAGTTTCCCTTGTCACCAGGCTGATGGATGTTTTATTTGTAAAGTTAGATTTACTTTACTGAAGATTTCTTTCTTCCATCTATACTGCTGTAGAAACATGGAAATAGGTCTATATGATCTGTTTAAAATTAGTTGTGGTAGAAAATCAGGTGGAATTAAGCACTGGGGTTTTTTAAAGTCAATGAGGATTTTACTAGGTTGTTTGGTTTTGGGTTTTTTTCTTAGGTTTTGGTGAAGTAGATGCCTTACAACTTCACAATTCACAAAATTAAATCTTCTGTTACATTTTTGGTTTTCAGGCTTCTTTTTCTACAAGAAATTATATTTCACTGGTGTACAAGTTGATGCTGACTGTTCACAAAAGCTCTCACAAACAAATATAACCCTCCTTTACCTTAACAGTCAGCAATACCTTTGCTCGTATTTTCTAGCTTTGCCTACAAGATAAAGTTATGAGGTAAAAATCTGTAAACTGATATGTCTGTCAGTTACACTGATCAGCTATACCTTAAAATTCCAGACTGTGAGTGCTATACTGTTTTTATGTTTTTGAGGTAGTGATGACATCTTCCAAGCACAGAGAAGCCCCAGGTAAATGCAGCTTTGGAACATGCTCTTGTTACACTACGTCCTTCCCAAACTCAATATTTAGTACAACACACACTCAAATGTTAGTTCATATCGCACAGTTCCAGTTACATGCACAGATCTTCCCATTCACCTATTTCTGTATGAATTTTCATTTTCATGCATGCATTCGTTCTCATGAAGTGACGAAGACTTCCATTTGAGACAGACAGACGCCTGTAGAAACAACTTTAGAGTATCTGTAAAGATTGCAGAACAACTGTTGAAAATCACAGAGTAAAAAACCCCAAGCCAAATAAAAAAAGAAAAGCTAATATTCAGTAAGCCATCATACTGTAGATAAAACTAATGCTGGTGTAAAATACACAGTATTTTAGACTCCAACAGACAACTCAAATGATGGTGAAATTGTTACATGTCAAAATACGTAATCCAATAAACCTGGCTTTCTAGGAATGCAGGCAAAATCAACCCTACTGATTATATTTAAATATAGGGCAAATCTCTAAAGAATGGCTGGATGACAAAGGGTAGGATGTGTGCCAGTCTTTTCTTTGGCAATCAGTGGAAATAAACAAGTGATTCTTTGGTGTAATTTATCAGACGCTAATAAAGAAACCTACAGCTGGCCAGATGCATCGTACCCCAAAAGTTCTTCTCTCCTTTGATTACAAGGAGAGCCCAGGATGACCAGCTCAGATGCAATTGTTTACATGACTGATGCCTAAAATCTACTGAGAGGAATTGTACCCCAAAAATCACCACAGAGCAAAGCTTCATCAGTTGTGTATACCTAAAAGTTTTAAGTGTAAAAAATCTGAAACCTTTGTGAAGGCTTCAAATGAAACCTGAATTTATCAATTCAGAGGTTAATTTAACATCCTGTTGTGGTTTGGGTATCCATGAACAGTAACCTATTCATGGAAAGAATAGTTTGTCTTCCAGTTTTAATTTTAAAAAGCAATGTGAGCCGGTACTATTTCCAGCTGTTTTTAAAGTAATGCATATAACGTATGGAGTGTAATCATGCTTTCTATGAGGCTGGGATAAAGTGGGGGTAATAGCTTTGTTTTATTTACACAATTAACAATGCAATGTTAAATTTAGCTGAAATAATTTCTCCAAATATGTCTTTTTCTAAAATTCCTTTCTTAATTACCACTTTGTCCACATAATGAATAAGGATTGTTTGTTTAATTTTCATAAGTACCACTTTCCTGTCTTAATACATAATACATTCTGTAAAATTATTTCTACCATTTAAAAGTTATTTATATTCTCTTTATATTCTGAAGAGATCCAGCATTATACTTCTCATCAAACCTAACTTATTCCATCTTTATATGTGTATATTGTCTTTTAGTAAACACGTAAGGTGGTATTCATTTCATTAATTTCTTAAAACTTTAATCATAAGGTCTTTGGCACATTCTGAAATATCAAGCATAACCCTTTGATTATCAGAAAGCTGTTCAAAGTTTAATGTATGACTGGATGTTGCAATTATTAAGTAACCACTGAAACATTTCTAAAATAAAACCACTCTTTTTATAGAATTGCCTCAAAAACAGTCTCATATAAAAAAAAAAAAAAGTAGAATCCAACATTATTAATAGCAAAAATTGACATTTGATGTAACTGGGAAAATGATCTCTGTCTAAATGTCATTAAAAAGCACATGTCTAAGGCTACTTACAGGTCATCTGTGTTTAATTCCAGAAATGCTCAACTCTATTCTCCATTATAAAAGTTATGTGATCATTCATGTGTTGGTATTCCCTTACCATTTTGAAAAGATGAAAAAAAATAATCCATATAAGCCATTAAATCTTATTTAAATTTGTTTTCAGATGCTTATGGAAATCTTTAAGTCTCAAAAGGTACATCCACAGTATCAAATGGCATACCTCATTTCACTCCTGAGCCCTCATCTCCTTATCATTCACACAATGTAAACGTTAGCTCATTTATGGGTTCTCTTTCAGAAAAAAAAGCCACTACAAACCAGTTCCTTCGGAAACAAAATCAGACACCATTTTGGGGATAGTCCACTCCACTGGCAGTTGTAATGTTGTTTAAGTGCAACACTATATAGCTTTTCACAGAAAACTCTCTAGTCAGCTTGCGCATACGTGCAAATGCACATCCACACCAGAGGTTTGATAAAACAAATCTGTGCAAAGCACAACAGGTACTGGTCATTCATTAGCACAACGCTAACAAATTGAGAACGTTCAGCGGTTTTATGCTGGAAAACATGAAAAAATGAAAGGGCTTGGTAACTTTTTCCCGTGCTCCCTTTTTCACCTTTAGCTGGGGCTGCCTTCTGCCTGCCTCTGTGATGTTGGAAACAGCTGGTGAAATCCCCGTGGAGGACGGCTCACACCCACTCTGGTATTTGCACCTTATGCCTGTGTTCTGCTGTGCCAGGCTTGTTGCTAGCACGTGCACTGGCCACACTTAGCACCAGAGGGACATAAGGCTGATAAAGTTTTTACCAAGGCTTCTAACAGTTTGAAGGGATGAACCCCACCACTGGAGAGGAAGAACCACCCCCTGGCTCACTGCTCAGATTGTGCAGGTGGGACCACAACCCTTCCACCCTCTAGTGTTCTCTGGTGCTACTCTGTTCTACTCCCATATATCTCCATTTATGCTGGTGACATGAAAGGTTGTTTTCTTTCCTCAAAAATACTAAACACCACTAATAGTGCCTGAATAAAATCTGTGTGCATTTTTTTGTGCTTCGATACAGGCTGTAGAACAGTATAAATGTCATTAAGGTGAAGAAAAATGTCATTCAGACATACTACTTTTTTTTATTACTACTTTGCTTTCAGAGAGCTGAGAATTGGCATCGCATCCCTGGATAAGGAATTCCCTTAGGCCATTCTTCACCTCTTAGAAGTGTGTTAGTACATGTTTCTTGCTTAGTTATCTTACATATTGAAAAAGGAGCTTGTGTAGGTAGTATCTACTTCTTAAGGCAAACTTGATATTCATATCTTCCCTGGATGAAGTTAACAGACTAGTCGTGGCACTCCTGAGGGACCAGCTGAGGGCTCAGAGCACAGAGATGATGTGGAATGCAACAGTAAACACGATTTAGCACAAGATCTGAGGCAGGATGTGTTCATTTTTACCTCCAGTCATTCCAACTGACACAGAGACACTAATCCTAAAAAAAAAAATTCAGCAGGTGTCTTGATGTTGAAGAAACAAATATTGTACGTCACTCATGTAAATGATTTTTTTGAAGAATGAGAAAAAAGATATCCTGGGCTGTACATTTAATTTATAAGGTGTTTGGTTTTTTTTTTTTTTTTTTTCATTTACACCTTGAAATGTATGTTTAGTCCATGAATGTTGAATCATAAAGACAGAACTTTTCATATCAAATCTTTGTTACTTCAAACATGAACTCTCACACTTTGGGATCTTACAGTAAAGCACCTTTTTTTTTCTTGGCCTAAATGCACAAACCTGGGATGCTCTTTCCATGTATTGACCATGACTTATCAATCAGTAATGATTTGATAAAAACACCCCGCTTTCTTCACTATCTCTATTAAACACCATTTGCAAAAATGTAAGGAGATTTCAGCTGCTTGCCCTTTCCTTCCTTGCTAAATTTTGCAGTTGGATATTTTTCATCGTAGGTGCCGACAGTAATTCTTCAGATTTCTGCTTTTGACTAAAGCTACGGTTTCTGAGGAAACTGAACCTCAATTTTGCTTCATAAGGTGAAAAGCACAAACCCCCACACCTTTCAGGACTAAACTGGAATTTGCTGCATTAACTTTTTGTTGTTCAAGACTCATGCTTGCTTCTGGAGGAGGCCACTCAAATATAGTCAAGTGCATTATCACAAATTGAATTAATTTTGTGGTTTATATGGCATCTTGATAAATTAGGCTCTGTAGTCAGGAGTTAATAATTACAGTTCTCATTGGTAGAGCTGGTCCTTGGTGACAGAGGTAAAATTTCTGTGGTGTCTAGATTCAGATTTACCATTACTCCTAGTATATATTCAGAGATCTACATCTTGCAACCAGGAGGCATAACATAACACCTACTTCGCAGAATTAATATCTTTTAACAGCACGTGGTGTCTAAGGCAAAGTTACGGTCTTTTTAATACTAAGAGTTAAAGTGCTTTAAAAATCCTACCCATACCTATTGAGCCAAGAGATTCAAAACAGGTCAACTAATTTATTTCATAAGTAGTTGCAGGACAGGGATGCTTATAAGCCAATAACTCCTGTATTAAGGTTTATCCCAAAGGGTTTTTCTTCCATCATAGAAACAAATGAATGCTTAATCTCATTCACCCAGCTATAAATGCATTTACAAATGCTGGGACATTACGGCAGTAATACACAACAGTAATAGACCATGTGTTGTACTGCATACTTTGTACAACAAAAATACAAAAACTTGCTGGCAAATTACAGTACATTTTTGTGCTTTTCTGTATATTCTTACTTTGTGAAAGCCAGATCTGTCAAACTTGACAAGCGTACAAACCATGGAATCACTAAATATTGGTCGGAAGTGGTTTCTGGAGATCATTGAGTCCAACCTCTTACTTGAAACAGGACTGTTACCCCCCTCCCAGGTCAGCTTTGATGTCTGAAACCCTCCAAGGACAGAGTCTTCTAGTCCTCTTCTAGAAGAAGACTTCTGTTCAAGACTTCTTCTAGTCTTGAACAACTCTCCTGACTTTTTTGCCCCTAATGTCCAAACAGAACCTCCCAAGATTAAATGTGTAGTATTTGCCCACTCTTTACACCACCTGGCACTATTGCCGTCTTCGAAATGGCCCTTCAAGTAGTTACAGGCAATCACTAGGTCCCTCCTTAGCCGTCTCTTCCCAAGACCACAAAAGCCCAGTCCCTCAATCCCTTTTTTTGTGGGGTATGTTTTAGGCCCTGACCTTCTTGGTCACCCATCACTGGACCAGTTTCTCCTGCAACTGGAGGGCCTCAACAGTGACTGTCATATGCCAGCTCCTGCCTACCAGTGGCAAGTAGAGGGGAACAGTAACTTCCCTTGATGTGTTGGCCATTCTTCTCGTAATGGAGCCTAGTATGTGGTTGGCCCATGAAAACACACTCTGGGCTCACGTTGGCCACAGCATCTGCAGTAACGCCTGGTGCTTTCCTGGAGCCAGTTGCCCACGGACCACTGAGATTGTGGGGTGATGCCATCTCGGGTGCAGACCTTGCTCCTTCCCCAGATGGAGCCCCAGGAGGTTTCTATCAACCCCACCACCCTTGAGAGCTTTCTGGCCCATAACCTAACACGGAACAACTAATTACTCCGGCAGCATTACCAGATGGGAAATATTTAAGCAATTGCTGTTGGAAAGCAAGAGTCCTTTGTTCTTGAAACAGAAAGTAGTGTGACGGCCTGGGCGCGCATCAGCGAGCAGCGCTGTCACAGGGCGTGGATGGGCTCTTCCCGGCGAAACAGATGTTTGACTCGGCGTTTGGCTTCCCGAGCCTGCAACCTGCCGGGAAGCGCTGTCACAGGGCGTGGATGGGCTCTTCCCGGCGAAACAGATGTTTGACTCGGCGTTTGGCTTCCCGAGCCTGCAACCTGCCGGGAAAACGTGACCGGGAAACACGGCCCGCTCCCCAACACAACACCTCGCCCCCTCCCGGGACACCCGTTCCTTGGCCTTTAGATGGGGGGGGGGGGCTGGGGGTGGGGGATGCCGATACCCAGCGAGGGCGAGAGGCGCATCAGCGCCGCGCCGCCCCGAGCGGCGTCCCCGGCAGCGGGGCACGGCCCGCTCCCGCCGCGCACCATGCTGCCCCCTAGCGGCCGCGGCGGGAGCAGGCGGGGAGGCGGGACGGGGCGTGCGGGATGCCGGGGCTCACGGTCCGTTGGGCTCGTCCCTCGGGTGGTGAGGAGGGCACCGAGGAGGAGGGCGAAAGCGCCCGTAACGGGAGGCGGTGAGGAATCGTCCCCTCCCGCCGCACAACCGCCCCCCCGCCCCGCGGTGAGCGAAAGGCTGCGAGGGCGGCAGGCTTTCCTCGGGGGGAACGGCTCCAATGGAATCAGGGGAGTTCAGCGAAATCAGAGGGATTTAGCCAGAAGGGAATTTTGTCTGCGAGTTGTGATTGTCAGTGATGCCAGACGCAAACTGCTGTCAGCAAAACGCAAATCTATGGCGGCTTTATATCTAAATTGGCTGGCACTTCGAATAAGCACTGAGCTATTTGTTCCGTTTATTTGTTTCGGGAAAAGGCTCCCGTATTATTTCAAGAGGGGAGTACTTTATTGTGTACTGCCTCTTTAAAATGCTATATGTAAAGTTTGGTTGCTAGGTGCCTTTTTTTTTTTGGTTTTTTTTTTTTTTTTTTTTTTTTATGGATACCAGATGTAGGGAAAAAATCAGTTTATGTTCCAACAAGTCTACAGAGTGGATGTACAATTCTAGCTGTTAGCAAAACATTTTCTAATTACAATACTTATTCCTTCGTTCTCTTTAAAACATTGATATGTTGCAAAGTGTGCTTTTTCCTTAAGTGTAACTGAACATTATGGTAGAAGTGCTGTTTTTCAAAGAAACAGTCCAGTAAATGTTGAAAATTCAACTAAATTCACTAAATACCTTAATCGAGATCGGGGAGAGCAAGTTTTGTTTTTGTTTTCCCTATTTGAAAGATAAAGTGACATCTGAGTCGTGAACAGATGGCATAAATCAGTCAACACAAATCCTGCCTAACGTTGGTGTTACTGTGTAGTGCTTCACTCAAATTAACATTAATTTTGGACATCAAAATGATTTTTAGGGAAGTATTTTTGAGTAATTTTGTCCATGTGGTCCATGTGCTTATTAGAAATTTTTATTTTTGGAGTGGCTGGACAAAAAAAAAAATAATTTTTAACTCATTTATCATCCTGAAATAGATGGAACTTTTTTGTTTTATTTAACAAACTCAAGTTTTAAACAAAGCTTCTGGTAACTATCTGATAAGAATTATCCATTGGATTATTTCTGTTCTTGCTATTGTACGCTGGGCAGAGTGGTCTATCTTTACCTTTGGTCTAATTGTTTTTTTGGTCCTGTTTAGTCTATCTTGCCTTTTCAGTAGTGTATCAGTCAGTCTTTCTCCTATTTTTTCCCCTTGCCAACCCACCTTCTGCCCACATGCATGGGAAAGGGGAAAATTGCCTCACGTATTCTTGTTCTCCCAGCAGGCGAGTGGGAGGTGTTTTATGATACCTTATTCCTCTGTAATAGGGAAGCCACAGATTTGCCCTACTACCTACACTTATTTAAATATCTTTTTAATCCAGAAATCTATGTATACAATTTAGCAAAAAGATAGTTTTCAAGAAAGTACAGAAAATTTGTAATTTTGGTCAGGATCTAGTTTGTGCATACTTACTGATTTAGGGTTACGTTTCCCCCTTTTTTTCATAAGCCCTTGAGAATGACTGGAGTAAAGGCTCATCACAATTTGTTTTATTCCCCTGCAAGCTGCTGATGCGGTGTCAAAGAGCTTATAGACCTTTCTTAAGCTTCACGGTGGGGGAGGAACCACAACTTTCACTGTCCAGGGGGGGCACAGCTGATTTTAACACCCTTTTGCTGTGCAGAGCAGCACTCCATCACCACCTGGGAACCCAAGGAAGCCAAAACTCACCCTCTACTCCAGCTCCTGGAGCTCTGTAATCACAACCGCAATCTGGCCTATGCTTCCCTATACTATCCCTGCCTCCCCCCCGCCCCCTGCTCACATTTCTCACGCCGGCTACCATCACTGCCAGCTATCATGTTTTTATTACCAGTCACAAGCTACTTGCTCTTTTCAGTTATTGTGAGCAGACCCCAGGGCTTCCGCTTTCCCACAGAGGCCGGAGAACGCGGCTGCTTCTTGCTGGTTTTCTCTGTGGAGCTCATGGTATCCCTTCCCGTGGGCTGGCCCAGCAGCCTTTCCCTACTTGCCCTTAAGGCACCTTCCAGGGAAACAAAGCTACTGGGTGAAACCCCCTCTGACTGAGGCTGGCCACCATCGCAGGTCCCCCGTTTCCCAGGTGGGTGCTCTAACCATGAGCAACCCTCCTCACTAATGCTCCCTCTTTTCCTGCACCGCGCCTTGGGAAGAGGGTTTTGCCTCCTGATTAAAGAGAAGTATTGCTAACCCTGAGGTCAGGACCTTTTTCGGTTGTACTTCTGCTCCTACCATCTCCTGCTGGCCTGCTTCGGTAAACTCACTGTGCAGCGCGGTAACGCTCCATCCCTCTGCAGAGACGCTGAGGCTTACAGTGAGCGGAGAGAGACTGTCTCCTACTTTAGACACCGAATTACTCTCTGTAAGTTCTCAGAGATGCCTCAGGAGGAGGCTGTAGAGTTTTATTCACTGGTGCACTACTAAAGAGTTTGAATTCATATTTTTATCTCTGGTGAGTGTTTCCTATAACAACAGGCAGGAGAAAAACATTCACCAAAAAGGGCTTGTGAGGGAAGGAGAAAGAGGTCTCAGTCATCCCAGCTTCTGACGTTAACAAACAACACATAGTTTGTTATAGCGGGTGGTAAATTTCAACCAAAACCTCTTCAAGAACCAGTTATGTTGCTGTTTGCTGCTGATTACATTCAGAATACAGGCTTCTAATTCCTGTGCTAAGAATCAGGTTGCTGGGTTTAGATGGCTGCCCTTCATGTCCTGCAAAGTGAAAATTAAGAGCCTCGGCTAGGCAGTTTGAACACGATCCAGAGGCAGCTGCGTCAGAGAACGAACTGTTTAGGTCCTTTCATGGCTCAGTGTTCTTGACTGTCTGCTCTACCTATATCTGCTGTAGGTACCACGTATTATGCACCTAACAAAGTACCAGCTGCACAAGTACTATGCAGACCAGCCTCATCATGTGAATTGCATTTCAGGCTCACGTGCATGGAATTGAAATTTCAGAATATTTTAATGAATATTAAGATAGAAGACGATTCCTTCTCACAGTATTCTTGCTAATGTGAACCCAGACTAAGGTTAAATGAGAAGAGGGATGGTGATATCAGTGGGTTCTTTAGGGGAAGTCGTATTTTGTCTGATAGCATTTGAAGTGGAAGAGCAAGTTGTATTAATCTGGAAGGTAAACAAAGTTATAGATGTTGAAGGAATGAGGGGAAAAAAAAAATATTTTGAGTGCTCAGTTGTAACCAAACAGGAGGTGGTATGTTTTTTACTCTAGACTCCAAATGTTACTGCTTTTACAAATCCCACGTTCCTGAGCACTGAGGAAATACATAGTAAAACCTTTTCCCTAAAAAGTACTACTGATTTCCTTTTGAAATTATTTTCAACCAGTCATGAACTTGCAATATTTTACTCCCCAGCATTCTACAGCAAATGACTTCTACTGAATTGGAGAATGGGAAACAAAAAAGCTCCAGGTATGATGATATTCAAAGAAGGTGTTACAGCAAAAAACCCTCCAACCAAAACCAAACCAACCAACCAAACAAAAAAATAAAGAAAAAGTATAAAAAAGAAATATTTTACTACAATGATTAAATTTTTAACGTGAAAAATATTCTCATTTGTATAATGTACATGTGTATTTGCTCACGGGTGTGTGCTTGCAGATGTATGCTATCCCTGTGACAACTGAGAGGTGTAGCTTCAACTATTCTGTGAAAGAAGAAAACAATGTTTCTTAGATTTTGGCTATTTTAGTCATCTGTATAATAAACTGAAGAATGTGAAATTACCTTGATTATGTTAGAAAAGAACAGTCTAGAAGGAAATGTAACCATTTTGCTTGAAAAATTGTGTAGCAAGAAAGATTATGTATGCATGTTTTGTTTGCTTTGGCTTTTTATCTTCCAGAAAAATTGTCAGTAAAATGCAGTGGAAATGAGAGCAATCTCCTATGGATATTAGCAACCTACCCACATTTTCATGGCTCTATAGTGAGATCAGAAAAAATCCTCATGAGAAGGAAGCTTTAACTTGCTCTGGTAATAAATAGAAAACTTTGAATAAAGATGTTTTAAGTATTTTGAGGAGAGACAAGTATTTTATCATCAGCTTATTTTTTCATCAGTCACTCCAAATTCAAATTTGTTAAATCCAAGATTCCTGGAACTTCAAGAATTGGAACACGATGTAGATAGATAGAACAGATATATTCTTACCTCCTTCCTTAGGAAGAAACAGTCACTTTGATAATGATCTTCAGGTAGTAAAGTAATTCAAAACCAGCATTCACAATTTTAACACAATTTTAAGCCAAGAGTCGCAACTTAGCTCTTTATTTAAAACACAAAGTGAAACGGAAGAAGAAATATACAGCTGCAGCAACAATAACAGGAAACCAGAAGAAAAAAGGGGGTGGGTTCTACCTCTTGATCTGAATACACTCAAGATAAACATAAATTTGAGTTGCTTTGATAAAGAGTTGTACAACAGATGTCCTGCCATTTGGAACTTTTTGGGTTTTTTTGGGGTATCTAACAGTTAAAATTTGACTTCTTTAACTCTTTATCAATTTTTGGAAATAACTTCTCAACTATTTAGACCTAGACTGATTTGGGATACTGCATAACAGGACTTTTCTGTTTGACTCACAATTGAAGAAACAGCAGTTGAGAAGCCCCACAAAATGACCTTTTTGGTGCAATCCCAGTTTTCCTATGGCCCCAGGACAGCAGAACCATGCAGACTCTCCAGCGACCATGGACTTAGTGTTTCACTTCAGAAACAGCTCTCCTTCTCTTAATCTCTCCCAGATTTTTGCTAAAATTAATATTTGGAAAAGTTTGGTGTCACTCATTTTAGGAATGAAATAAAATATTAGAAAAGTAGATTATTTTCCAAACCAGGAAGTATGTTCTATTTAAGATTGGGACCTTTATCATTTCCCTGAAGCTTTCCAGTTCAATTCGGAAGTGTAGCTGCTACTGCAGCTGTCTTAAAGGATGGCAACTATGTCCAAACTATAACACTCTTTAAGTTTAAAGGTTGATTTTGCTCATTTCTCTCAGGCAAAAAACGTTTTTGAAGAATATACAGGAAGTGTACAGAACAAGAAAGGTCTACATTCTCCTGTGTTCAAATTTTTTTTAGATCGCATGCTCTCTCTGAGCTACATATGCTATGCGTATATGCAGGAATGTAGAAAATATTAATACTCTTGAAACTTCAGAAGTTTGGCATAAAGAAACATATATTCTAGTATCTACCTGAACCAAACAAAAACAGATGCTGGAGCACTTCATTATTTCCTCTCATATATTTGTATAAATTACTCACGCGCTTAGAAAGCTGATCATGAAGGATTGTGTCTCTCCATACCTGCAGTGTGCAACACGAGGCATTCATTCTGGCATGTCTCGACTTCAACCTTGACCAAAAAGGAATAATGACAGAAGCTGCTGAAGTCTCGTCACTAATACTTGCCTGGCAAAGGGAATTTGGGTGCTGGGTAACAATCTGGGGTAGCTTTTGTACTAAGGTTAAGTTTCCACAAGATTTACAGGCTAGTGCTAGCATTCTTTGGTGTTCTTGTCTATCTTAACACTAAAAGGAGTACTAATTATTTAATTCAACATACTATTTACTGAGTTTTCCTTGAAAATAGGGCAAGATGCTCAGATACTCTTGCTACAGACAAAGAAGGCTTAATTAGATTAAACTGTTATGAGTGGCAAATCAGGTTTTCCTTAAGGACTCAAGATCTTCCATGAAGTGCTAAAACTTCATTGAAAGTCAGGCAGTAATAGACATTTCTGGTATGGTCTCCTTCAATCTGCTTGTTTTTCTTTTTTTTTTTTAAATTATTTTTTCTTTCATCCCTGTCATGGAAATGATTATTTTATATGTCACTGTTAAAGACAGGTGATATAGTCCCATATTCTCTTTCATTCGAGATGGCCTTTGTCACATGCAGTTCTTCTTATGGTGCACACAAGTGTCAGTTAACTTGGAAGCAAACATAAGGATGAGCTCAGTTTTTGGACTGACACCAGTTCCACATTTAAAAACTGCAATTAAAATAACATAGTACTAAGTAAAACACAAGTAAATTCTAGGCAGTATTTTTAAATATGTTTGTCTATCGATAAGATATTTCTATTTTGTCCTTTCATGTTGACTGTGAAATTCAGAGGATTGTTTCTGAAGCAATCAATATTCATGCTTATAATGATAACAGCTGGCAAAATAGTAAAACAGAGCTGGAAAATGGGCAATACTTCAGTGTTATGATGAGTGACATGATTTTATGTAGACTTTGGGGCTTTTGTTTTGTTTTAAACTTGATTGCAGTAACAGAAGGAGTGGCAGGATGTCTCCTGTGTGCTTTTACTAGAGCAGATAATTTTGCAGTGTCTTCAGTTGAACTGAAACAAGGTTTAAGATAAAACTGACACTTTTTTCCTGCTTCAAAGGGGAAGGAAATTGGTTTTACACCATCAAAAATTGCTACTACAGTCAATTGTTTCAAATAAATTTGAAGCAGACTGTCCCTAATTCCAGATGCACAGTGAGGGCAGCAGCGCGTGTGGCATTTTAGAGCAAATAGAGTCCCAGAGGAAGAGTGACAGTGCAAAGAGAAAGTGTCACACGGCACGTGAGGAAGATACGGAAAAGAAGCCAAAAAATAAAATATACGTTGCCATGAAGCACTTTGAAGAAAATTATGCGGGGACAGCAAGAAGAGGGAGACTGCTTGTAGTCACATACAGGACTATGGGGGAATAAGACCTCATGAGTTACCTGGGAGTCTTGGAAAGGAAGTTTTTGTTAGAGAAATATTTGAAGATCTTGGCTGTCACTTCTTTCACTGGTACCCTAAATGATAGCCAGTTATTCATTATCCAACGGCTAATTACTATTATATTTTGCATTGAATTTAAAAAAAAAAAAAAAAAAAAAAAAGAAAACTTTACCTCCGTGTTAATCTAGATTCAGTATGACAAAAGAAGAAATATATGGAATATAATGAGTTAGTTTATTTTTATATATATAAAGCATGCTAGGTCTCTTATTCTTTCAGATCACTAAAATTACTGATGAAGAAGTAAGAGATGCCTTTGGAGGCCTTGTGTAATGATGCAGGTTTAGAGATGAGGTTTGAACAAGGTGAAGGAACGTATATTGCACTTACTCTCAGTGTGCTTCAGTCACACGCTATATACATCTTTGCTTTCAGGAACATACTGCTTGCCTGCATACCAGTTTTTCAAACCCAGTGCTTATCCTCATCTTTTCCGATAGGTTTGGTTTCTTGCCTGTAGGCAGGATCCTGATTTTGAGACTTAATTCTCTATCTATTCATTCTCTATCTATTCAAGCTAGATCCTGTCACAGCATCTCAGTTCCAGCATTAAACAGCCACGTCACTACAGCCAAAAATCACTTCTGAAAAACTTGGTTTTAACTATCAGAATATGCTGTTTTAGCAGTGATTGCTTAAGCCTGGCAAAGTGATGATTTTAATGGCTATGGTTTGGCTTTTACAAAAACACCTGTGGTATTAAATTCATGGGTATTACCAAGACTGGCCAATCTTTTATCTTAAATTCACTCAGTGTTGGAATATAAAACATTTATTTTCTGCATGTTTCTTTTCATGTGGACAAATTACAGCAATCAAGAAAGATCCTGTGTTGTTGTTAACAAGTCTCAGTGGCTCAATGGCATGTACGGTAAGAACTGAGTGTACATCACCCCTCACTTCCTGCCATCCTTCTGGACGCCACTGAAAAAATGGTGTGGTTGAAAGTGCTTTCCAGCAGGCATCCTGGTCTGGAGGGTGGAGGATGAGCGCTATAGAGCACATAATGAGTGCACTTCCCTTTGCTTGGGATAAAACTGTAAGTTCTATACGGTAATAGCAACACAGGAATAAATAAAATGTGCATACAATATATATTTTCTAAACAAGGTGACAATATTACGGAAATTTATAAAGAATTACAAAGTGTGTCGATGCCAGCATGTTCAAAACTACTCTCAGGGCATGTTTAAGCCAGCTCCTGGCGATGCCAAAGCTCGCGTAGGCAAGATAGGAAACCGATACTAACCATTTACAAAAGTGCAACTTTGTTGACCTGCCTTGTTTAGGTGGATACTGTGTTCATTCACATCCACAGAAATGTCACAGAAGCTGTATCTCATATATCTAAATATACACAAAATCTAACAACTGGAATAAACTATTTAAGATAAATCGTGCCATTCCTTAGTATCATAGACCGCCTGTTTGTATTAAAAGATATTAATTACCAACCTGTAACTCTCTATATTTTGTCTAAAAAATAGTTGTCCAGCTTCATTTGTCTTCTTCTTTATGTTTTCCTGAAGTATATTATTTACTGTCTTCTGTCTTAAACTTAATTGTTTTATTACTTACTTAATTTAGTAATAATACAAGAAGTCAATAAAAATGTAGATTATTTGCTTTAACTTTTCTTTTCTTTTTTACTCCTGATGTTTCAGCTAGCTATACTACTAGCTGCAATTTTTGTTCACTGAAAACTCCTGTTAAATGTAATTTTTTGAGACATTTTTAGAAACTTAAATGTAAGATTTGATTTTACCTGACTTTTAATTAAAAGCGAAAACAGAATACAATTAGATGTTTATGATTAAAGTCTTTTATAATACTAACATTAATATTTAATACAAACAGATACTGACAAACTTAATGAAGTCTCTGTTACAGGTATTATTGTTATATCATTATGTAAATTACTACTGATTATCTTATAAAAATACTATCTCTAAGAAAAAGCAAACAAAACATAACTGGAATAGTTTATTTTCCAGAGGCCATCCAAATTCCAAATGCAACACTCATGTCAACAAAAGGAAATTTTACTTTCCCTTTATTTTGAAAAAATCTAAGTGTTTTCATCCAAAAATCATCCAATTAGTCTCCTGCTAAACTACCCAGATACACATTTCTCTGTGGCCTGGTTTTTAATTTTGGAAGTCAAAGAGCTTCAGATGCAAGGAAGCAATCCATAAAAGACATCCGTTCTTATCACTTTGTATTTTTCAGGAGCAAAATGACCTCTGACCAAAGTCCTTGCAGTGAATGCATGATTTTCTTTATTTCCTGACAAAATATAAAAATACATGCTTGTATTGCTTTGCCTCAGTGAAAAAGAATTTAATAAATTTATAAGGTATGTCTCAGAAGGAAATCAGAAGTGAAAATTAATGATTTCTCCGTCTTCTCTGAGAGAGATAGTAAGACAATAATTAAAAGCAGTGGATGTTGGGGTTTCCCCCACTGTCTGCCACTGGTTGTCAATATATTATGTATATTTCCCTTCTTGAAGTGGCAGAATACAAACTAAGCGTATTCGTATCACAGAATCACAGAATGGTTGAGGTTGGAAGGGACCTTTGGAGGCCAACTGGCCCAATCCCTCTGTTCAAGCGGGGCCACCTACAGCAGGTTTCTCTCTGGTCCTGTCACTGGGCGTCGCTGAAAAGAACCTGGCTCTGTTTTCTATGCACCCTTCCTTCAGGTGTTTGTACACATTGATGGCATTTTCCCTGAGCCTTCTCTTCTCCAGATCAAACAGTCCCAGGTCTCTCAGCCCTTCCTCATAGGAGAGGTGCTCCAGTCCTTTCATCATCAGCTTCGTGGCCCTTTGCTGGGACTCTGTCCAACGTGTCCATGTCTCTTTTATACTGAGGAGCCCAGAACTGGACCCAGTACTCCAAGTGCGGCCTCACCAGTCCTGAGTGTAAGGGAAGGATCACCTCCCTTGACCTGCTGGCAACGCTCCCCCTAATGCAGCCCAGGACACCATTTACCCTCTTTGCAATAGGGGCACATCACTGGTTCATGTTCAACTTGGTGTCCAGCAGGACCCCCAGCTCCTTTTCTGACAAGCTGCTTTCCAGCTGGTCGGCCCCCAGCATGTCCTGGTGCCTGAGTTTGTTCCTCCCCAGGTGCAGGGCTTTGTACTTTCCCTTGTGAGACCTCATGAGATTAAATGCTAGTGTCCGCATTTTTTGTTTTCATTTATATAGAAGCAACTCAAATTCTTGCTTCTTTGAGATAGTTAGTACTCATACTTTTTGCCACGTTTTTGAAAAAATAAGATCACTACTTCACACGTACAGATCAGCCTGTATTTAACTGCACTTTAGGAATCTGAGATAAAGAATACTTGCAATTGAGTTTGGTACATGTGAGTTAGGTTGCACTAATTGACCTCATAGCAGTTTAGGGGGCTTTATACTCAATTTGTTATTTTCCTAACATGTTCTGTTATACTTGAATGTATTTTTCAATCATTTAAAATGATCACTAGAAACCTTTAATACAAAGAAATTGTAAAGGAACCAGAATAATTCTTTTACCATTAGTTCATATCTAAATATACTTAGGGTAGTCACATTTATGATCAAGAAAAACAGTTGAAAATAGAGCTCCTGATTCAGCAAAGTACTTAAATGTACTTAAATGTACTTAAATGTACTTAAATACACAATTTAGTTTTGAGGCCTTGATAGTCCAAATGAATTCACTATATACTGTACTTTATACAGTACTATGTACTATATACACTATATACAGTACTATATACGGTATATTTCTATTATATGTTACATGAGAGTCATACCTCATACCTAATACCTTCAGTTATTTCTTTAGACTTGTATATCCCGTTTATTTCTCAGTATAATCAGCTATGTAGCTACAAGCTATCCTGCAGTGCATCTCACTTATTTCCATTCATCTAATCAGTAAATTTAATATTTTGGTGCCACTATCTGAAAAGAGTGCTACTTAGCCCTAATTAGAAATTCAGTTACAGGTTTAGGATACACAAAGTAAATTATTTAGAAACCCTTTTCTTTTGCAACAGACTGAAAATTCCAGTAACATTTGCTCGGCTGATATATATCTATATGATTGGGTCACATACAGTATTCCACATATGCATGCATATGTGTTATTGCATGTTTTGTGCTTATGCATTTAAGCTTTCTATCACCTGATTTTGTGAATATGGCACGTCTCTGCCTAGAAAATACAATGAGTGGTTTTCACAGTAAAATATAGGAGTTAAAAATAACAACTAAACCCTCATATTTATTTTGCAGCAACATACATTTTTTCCTCTAGATGGCAATATATTGCAAGAAATATTGTCAATCTGTTTTCAGTACTTTTAAACATTGAATCTGACAGTTTCCAGAAGGCATTTAAAGTGAAATTACTCTTTGTTTTTGCTTGAAAATTTTTTGAAGTTTGATTAGTGTAACACAATAAACAAGGAAGAAAATATACATATTTTCTATATAGTATAAAATTGGAAGAAATAAATAAGTTAAAGCCATCAGGTATAGTACATGCAATACCTAAATACTTACCTATAAGCAATGGTCACATGGACTTTTATATCAAGGTAATCTGTATAAGTATTACCCAAATATATTAGTGTGTTTCACATACATTACTATAAGAAATGGGGCTGTTACATACCCATATCAAGGCTTCAAAATTCCATACTGACTAATTAAATTTTCTGTTTTAATCACTAATTAAAATACAATATAGCAAAAATAATATTCCAAAACTCTGATTAATACTTATATGGAAAATGCTGTACAATATATTTCAGGTAGCAAAGTTGTTGTAGATATGATGATTAAAGAATATAGCAAGAAGTAATCTGTCAGGAGAGGCAGTATCTTTCTTATACCAGTTGATATAAGCAGGGCATTAAAATAGATGTTTCCAAGTATCTCAGTCAAAAATACTAATGTATTTTCCCCTTGTCCAAACATTTTAATCCTGGTATTCTTTTTCTGTTCCAGCCTGATATAACAAAGAAATAGACTGTATTGTCTTGAAAACATTAAATAGAAACTCGGGGGTTTCATGATAGCAATGCACCAGCATAGAGAAATCTGGAGCTTATATATTTATATGTATGCTTTTAGAAAATACTGCGTGCACCTACTGAAAACTAAATGAACCGAGACACTATTTCAATTCAGCTACACTAACCCACTTGAGATATCTCTTTTCTACACACAAATCTGTTTGTTTGATTTTTTCTCTATAAAAAGAAAAATAAATACTGATACTTTAATGCAAAATTTTCACCTTCATTCTTTTCAGCAGAATCTGACAGAGTTGTAAATCAGCCCAGAAGGTTTATTTATCGTTTATCTTCCCCTGAAACTTCTGGTATGGATTCCTGAGGAATTACTCAAAAGAAATCTTTTCCCCCTCACTTTTGTTAAGTGAAGAGAAGATCTGGTGGCATGATCATGAGGACACTGAGGATAAGCTGGGGAGGTCAACCAGCTGTGAAGTATGGCCACAAGAAAGAGTGAGAGGGGGCACGGAAATGTGGCTGAAATGGCAGTTTTATGGCACCATGTCTGCAAATCTCTGTAAGTCAGTCATATACTTTGCCTCAGGAAAATTGTGGGGGTTTAGGGCTAGATTTCTCATCACTGTACGTCTACCTTCTTGAAAGGATGTGTCTAAAAACCTTGTGATGAAGCGGTATTGTTTGCCTTTTGTATCTGATTAGGAGAAAGGGGTGGTACCTGATGCTAATAAATACGGAAAGAGAAGGCATAGAGCACGACAGCTGGACATCGGTGGATACTGATAGTGGAAAAGCTGTGGACATTTCCTTTGAGATGGCGAAAGGATGAAGGGGATATGACTATTGACTCCACAGATTTTAAGATGAAGAGTAGAGAAAATGCTAGCTGATTTCACTGTAGCAAACAGATAAAAGCTGCAGATATGTGAGACTTAAGAGTGCAGTAGAGGAGTTTGCTAGCTGGTTTCTTTGAGATAAAAACACAAAGGTTGAAAGACTAGTGGAGGAGCTGAGCTGTTCAGGGTAAAGCATAAATAGCATAGGGAGAGCTATACATCTTTCTTTGGACAAAACAGTGGTGAAGCAGGGAGGTCAGTGCAGGAAGAAAGGGAAAAGGCAGAACTCCAGGGTCCCTCTCAGCTAGCTAGAATGCAAACCCCCCCTTTAAACGGTAGCAGTTTCAGAAACTTGAATGTAATGAGTTACGGTCGTGTACTCAGACTTCTGGTGCCTGTTTGTGGTGTTCAGCAACAACATACTGCAAGTACAAGCAACACTGGAGCTGAGCTCTGCGGTGAAACCCTTGATGTGCTACGGAAAGAGAAAGGATGTGACATTGCTGCAGAGGTGCATCTTTTGCAAAAGGTGTTGGTGTTTGGTCAGCAATCTGAATGCGATTCATGCAATACTTCTCCTTTCTTAAACTCCTCAAAGCTCTGGCATAACGCATTAGAAATACCATGCTTGCCATTAGGAGTTAATGCTGTGCTCTCACTGCGCTCTCGCTGCTGCTAGTAGTAAGTAAACATCAAGCTACCCCTTAACAACATCTTGCCCTTGATGGTGAAGAAAGATGCACATTTCAGGCAGAGCAATGAAGCCCTTTGTATGAACCGGCAAGGCTGCAATGGTACAGGTATGTCATACACTACACATGTCCTCTGTCCTGTAGCATGCATCTAGAGGATATTTCTCATGGTATAAATTCATTGCTGAGCAGGTTTGAGGGTAAAAAGGTCTAGGGTAAATGAAATGCCCAGTCCCTGGTCCAGAATAGAGACATGTAACTACCAGCTGCCTGTTCTTCCCACTGTCTCATTTCTTCCTCCTGTGATCGAAGAGACTGCTTTCTTCAGGACTTAGGGTGGTACAAATAGCCAGGTGTCATGAAGCTCTTACTGTGTAGCCTTTCTTTGTTCATAGCCTAAGGAAAATGTATTTGGAAACCTGCTGTGCTTTGTGGATGTCCAGCTGCTAGATCAGAACTGTAAGACAACTTGTAAGTCCTAGGTTTCTCCTATCAGTACTGAGACTTATTCACCTTTCTCCATCTCTGGAATTAGTTAGCTGTGTAACAAAAGCACCAAACTGTTTTGCCACCACTGTCTTTGGCACTTATATTGCTTAGAGAGATTAGATCAGGGAATTATTATGCCAAAACGTTAACCAGTAATTATAAATACATATATATATATAAATCAGGGGTGTCTGCATAGGAGTAATTGTTGGGATTCGTGTGGCTAAACTAGATTTCTACAAGGTAATCATCCATTGGTGAAACTGTCTCCCTCAGACTACTTTGATCCTTACTATGAGAAAATAGGAATATCCAAAAAGTAATTAGTTTCATCCTAAACTAAGCATTTAGGACAGATTTGACCAGAAAGTGACCATTTCTCTCTATTGACTAGTTTCAGGCACTAAAGTTAGGTGAACTGAATCTCATTCAATCTCTGCTCTGAACAGCCCTAGGCTGACTTGGTATGTGTTGTCAAAAACCACTGTAACTGCTCCAGGATCTATACATATTAGGACTTTATTACAACTGTAATGAAGCTGCAGTAGAGTTACAGCAGTTTAAAGTGGGGGAGAGCTGGTTTGCGATGTTGTTATAAAGTCACCCTATTTTACTTGGAATAGTACTAGTTCATAATGTACGCTTGCTAACCTGTTATAAATTGGGGTTTGCACTAAGTCAACTGAATTTCTGAGATATTTTCATATGCAAATTTCTCTAATGAAGACAGACCCTTAGATGCTGTGAAAATAATACCCCACTGCCTTGAAGCTTTTAAACTCATTTCCATCTGTGCTAAGTTTGAATGTAAAATGCCGTAAAACAGCAGTATCTGTTCAGCCCTTGTTTTGAAGAGGGGTAGTAAATGAGATAAAGGGCAAGGAAGATAACAACCGCAATATTACCTTGCTGCAAAAGGTTGTACAGAATTGAATTAATTCGTTAAAGAATTGGTTCTTTACTTCATATTCAGCGGAAAAACTACTTCTATGAACTATTCCATAAGAAATCCAATCTTTTATGTCAGTGCTAGAATAGCTATACAGTTATTCACTGAGAAACTTCTCTTTTTTTCCCTTGAAAAAATCCTTTCTGATCATTTCATCCTGTAGATTCCCTTTCAAGCACTGTTTTTTCTTGTGTCACCTCTGACATAGCAGGATATGCATCATTCTTGAAATTCACAATGTCTTATCTATATTTTTAAAGGTCTCATTTAGTATCTATACAGTTACTAGAAAGTAAGGAACATTTTTGACTCACTCACAAAGAAAGTAAGGTGGATGCCAAAGCATTATGTGCAATACTACGATACAGTTGAAATTGTAGGAATTAGCAAAATTCCATATAGCTTTTGAGGAACAGATGCTCCTCAAGGAGCATTATTCTCAGGAAGGTGGCTGCTGTTAGGATTGTGACCTGTAGTAATATTCACCCATGGATTCAAATCAATGTTTAAAATCCTAGACAGCTTTGTGCAATACCATGTCGGAAAAAGTCTTTCCTTCTGTACTTTACCTACAGGCTCATTCCACCTAGTCACTGAACTTAGGAGGAGACTAACTTGCCTTTGGCATTTGACCAGAGTCTTTGTGAAATCCCAAGTCCAGGGCAAAAATGTTCATAGCTGAGCTGTTTCAGATGATACCAGCTTCTGAGCCAGAGGATTACATACACTTATTCACACCCAACAAAGTAGATAGGGTACGGTATGGCCCAATTTGTGCTAAGTATGTGTACTCTGGATGCTTAGATCTGAAGTTCGCTTTGGGCAAGTATTAGATCGAACTGTGGATATTTAATGAGAAAATGACAGTTAGCCTTTCTCCTCCAAAACGAGTGCCTGTCCCCCCCTGCCTGCACCACAATTTCCACCAGTTTGTTTTTGCTGGTACTAGTGCTTGCAAGACCATTACCAAGTCAGGCAATAACTACTCTGGCAGACACCTGGCACAACACAGAAGGAGTTTGTTGTTGGCCCCAGCACTGTCTGTTCCCAGAGCTGTCTCGATGCCGGAATCCATGTGCATGCACAAGGAAGATAATTGTAGTGAGGTTAGGATGACCTTCTCATCAGCACAGTCAATTTAGTTTCGATTAAAGTAACTGTGTTTTCGGTCTGCACCAGCATAGTTCAAAGTTTCACAGGGGCAGTGTGTTCTTCTCATCATATTACTAAAACTCCTGGTGGAAAAAAAAGTGTTAAAACTTTCAGAGTAATGTCCTTTTGTCATTTAAAAGGAAAATAAATCAGTCAAACATTCTGACAATATACCTAATTTAAAGAAAAAAACAAACCCAGTGGGTCAGACAGCAACCTCTTCCTCTGTTTTTCCATTTGGGCTTCCATCTGTCTACTGATATTGATTAGTACTCAACTCTTACTTTTCTAGGGTAATTACATATGACAGATCATTAGGACTGCCTAGAAGGAGTGATGGAAAATGTTATAACTTCAGATATTTTTTTTTAAGACACCATTTGCCAAGGGATTCTGTTTCCAGTAGTAAGAGCCAGATAATAAGATACAAATTATTCTAACACCAGGCAGAGATAGTAGGTGAAATGTATTGGAATAGTTCAATTTACTTTCACTGAGTTGCTATCAGTTGATGCTTTCTTGGTTAATGGAGGAAAAAAAAAGTAAAATTCTGTTATTACTAGGTCACATACCTTAAAAGTCAGAATACTCGAATAAGTTTCTCTAAGTTTTTTTGTAATGATCTGGGCCTGAGTTTCCTCAGCTGTAAAATGAGAGGTATAAAGAGACATAATTAACTAATATTTAGTAAGTACTTTGAAGTCCCTGGGTGGAAATGTTTTCAAGTTAGTGCTACATGAATAGTGTTCCAAAGAGCTGAGTATGTTACTCGGATAATATTCTGCCAAAATATTCTGTTAAATATGTAGGTATCAATCTGTAAAAGTGAAAACAAATTCAGAATTGCTAAAACTATGTACATCATGGAAACTAATTAAATTAACAGAAAATGGAGTGGCATGCTCCTGGTATGGAACAGAAACTACCTGACATGATTATTATGAAGGAAACTTCATATTCCATATGTTGAGAATGGATTTTTCTTTTAGGAGACAGTAAAGAAGTTACTTTCTTTACAGAACAGGCCATCATTGGAAAAGATTTGATCACATAATTGAAAAAAAATTTTACTTTGATTAGCAAAGGAACAGGCAAAGATGTATTTTGTCTCTAACAGTGCTTAAATACAGCCTGACCCACCTAACTTTAAAAGATGCGTCTAATTGAGAGTGTAATTGTTCAAACCTCTCTGAATACCCAGACAAGAGACGTGAATACCTCTCAGGACAAGACTGATTGTAAATGGGTCGAATCATCCTTTTAATCTGCCTGTTTCTCTCTATTCTGTGTATAGGGAACTTGTATTCCTTCTATGTTTGACTGTGTTCCTAACACAGTGCCTCAGTTGCTAAATCTATGTCATGAAAAATATCACCTATTCCATGAGCAGAAAGTGGTGCTAGCAACAAGTCCAGCTGTTCTGCCTGCTTGTTAGAGGCAAAACATTAGGAAAACAAAATACAGAATGTAAAACAACAACAAAAAAAACCCCAAGACAAATGTTGTCTTTTTAGTTATTGTGATCTACTTTATTTTTATAGTGATGTCCTGTTCAGGACAAGGTAAATCATTAAAAAATATTAAAAGAACCAGACACAGTATAAGCAACGGATGAAATTCTGTGCCAAAATTCTATTTGTATATTGTTTTATACATAATGGCATAACACCACACAGCTCGAAAGCACACAGATGAGCCCTTGGTTTGTCAGGAGTTCAGGGAACAAAAAAGCAGCCCGCAGCTAGCTGCCTCCACCTCCATGTCTGGCACAAACACATTAGCTAAATGCTGTATTTTACTGCTAAATAGAAAGAACCAAACAGTGAAATTTTAGCATCAAGGAAGAGCTAAAGCTGGCAGCAGAAGAAAAACAATAGCATTCAAAGAAACAACAACAACAAGGAGAGAGTAATATGGTCCAAAAATGAATAAAACAGACAGAGGAATACATCCAAAACCAGAATAGGTTATAGAACATGGTCAGAGATAAAAAATTCCCAGTGGAAGTAAATGGGAGAGGCACTATATGTCATACTGTGACCAAGTAGAGAATTCTGCAAATCATCCTTTACACTGCCACCAAATACCACTTTGTGTCTTCACCGCTACCCATTTTTTGGCCTTGTGTATTTATTTCCATGCATTTTGTGTGGTACTATTTTAATCTTTTTAATGCCTTTGCTGTTGTTGTTGGTGGTGGGTTGTTATCAACAGAGATCTGTAACATATGCCTACTATTGGCCTCATCAATCGGAGCACAGCAAATTTTGGATATGTTAACATGCAATGAATGAAGTGTGTGAGTGGAGCCTTTGCCCTTCATTTAAAAGAGTTTTAATTTTAAAGGCCTTTTAAGGTCCCTCATAAGTTACCTCCCCATAATAAAATAGGAATCCACGGTTCAAATACGCCTGCATGTCGGCACCCAGAACAGACACAAATGTGAGGCTATCTCACAGAAATGTAAATAAAGTAGGTATAAAGATTGTGAATATTTTTTTACTGAGAAGCTGCATGTGTACAGAAACAGTTCAAAACAAAATGGCTAATGTAATATCCATCTGCCACCAAGGTGGGATGGTTCTGCTCCCCCTACCCCCATCCCTGTCTTTCCCCCCAGCATCCACTCTAGCACTTAATCAGACATGCTGAACAGATTGATTGATAAATTAACAGAAAATTAACATGATAGAGAAGAGAGTAGCTTTCAGCTCTTTTAGAGGCTGAAATCAGCCAAGCGCCCACTTCCAGGGAGAGCCAGAGACATGAGCCACGTAGTTGGGTGTGCAGGCAGAAGCCAAGGAGAAGAGCTGGGTGTCCACAGCCACCTCCTGTAGCAGCAACTGGCTTAGCTCTGTTACTGAACTGCACCCTTAGAGAGAGAGAATCCCCAAGAGCATAAAAGAAGGAAATAACAAAGCATGACATAAAACCTCTGATAATGTATCTGCCCTTGAGGAAAAGCTAAAGAAAGAGAGCGTTTATGTTGAATGCAGTTACAACTTTCCAACTCTAGGGAGGAAGACTTTGTACATCCTTTATAAGAAAAAGATAGGATTACACCAAAGAAGTGACTGATTCTACCATCAGTTTCTTTTGTCAGTGGAAACAGTTTACATTTTTTGAATTTTTTCTACCTATTTATCTCACAGAAGGGATAAAAAAAGCATCACTGATTTGACTTCTTTAAAAAAAATAGACCTGGAAGCAAGTTTTGATGAGCCAAAATGGATAAGTGATCCAGGGAAAATGCCTGGGGACACCTGAAACAGGCAAATGAAACTACAAAAATATCCAAATGGAGACCAAATGGAAATAAAAGCAAACTGACAGTTCCCATCCTCCCCTCTCTCTCAAAAAAACCCAAACCAAAACAAAAAAACAAACAAACAAACAAAAAAACCCCAAAAAAGAGAAAGAAGAGATGCAGTAATACTGGAACAGTATGATGAATGGTTTATTTGTTTACTGCTTTATTTGTTTACTGGATATGGATTTCATGCTTTGTCAAACAAATTTCTCTGGGTGGCCGGAAATGCTGGTTTGCCTGTTTGCTTGTCCAGACTGGAGCAGAATGGGTCAAGGCAAATCATCCATCAGTGGTAGTGTACCAACCCAAAGAGCCACTCAATAGGACAGGGTAGGCTTGGGTGGGAAGCTTTTACTGTGCAGTATTATGGAAGAAGGGAAAGAAAGAAAACACACAGGGTGATCCCTAAGAAGGGAACAGATGAATTGCTAAACTCAAGGTAGTGGTCAAGAGGCTTTTCCAAGGGATGAAGACCTCGGATGAAGACCTCAGATGAAGTGTGTATGTTTTTTTGCAACCAACAAAACCCACTGTAAATTGCTAGATTAAGAGCAAGACTGGAAATATATTGTAGGCAAAACTCTTTTCTACACTTTCTCTGATTTGCCCTATTGGATGGGTCCTGCATTTTCATGAAGTATTGTGTTCGACTTGGTGTTCCAGTGAGTATGAAGATGTATTTTCTTTAAGAAGAAATTCTCTTGAAAATTCTGTCCCACTGTAAGCATTTTTTCTAGTTGGCCAGGGAAGCACAACTGAAAAACTTCCAGAATAAAGCAGGCAGATAGAATAGGTGCAACCTAACTGCCATTTAGAAAAGGTTTTCTCCAAAGAGGAGCTAACAAAGATGATTTACAGGAAAGACTGATAGAGTTGAAAAATCAGAGAGTCATAGATCTTCATGGAAAAAGAGCTACTTGGTTTTACATTTGGACCACCTAAAGAATTTGCATAGGATTGGGTTTTTTGCAACTGTTATCTATTTTTTGTAAACTGAGACCTTGCTGGAGCAAGTTCAATTTGCAGTGAATCAATTTTACATGTCTAGGTAGAACTGGAATTGCACTTGAAATTGATTGAAAATCAGATTAGGTCACTCAGAGTTGTGAAATTTGCTAAGCTACAAACCTTAGAAGTACAGCCCTGTGACAGAAAATGATTTTGGTGTTTTGAGTAAGTAGAAAAATCATGTTAAATTCAATTTGTGGAATAAAGGAGTGCAGCAATAATAGAAACATAATAGTTGAGGTTTGGTAGGTGATGAAAATATATCCACAAAAAGGGCTGTTAAAAATATAAAGTCAGCCAGACCTGAACATTATAAGTTTTTAAGAAATTTTACAGCAGCAAAAACTGGAGGAGCAGAGGCTAGCCAAGAAGTTTCCTTCTGTCATTATTTGCTTATTTAAGTTCTTATAGTTGAATGATAATGTTAGGAATATGTGTGACAACTTGTGAAGCTTTAAAAATATCGGACAAGTGCAAAACCTGAAGGTTTTAGGTCCTATTTTATTAATGAACTTGTCAATAATAGCTATGAAAGAAAACCATTCAACTGGTCATAAGTGGAAAGAGCAAAGATAGAGCATGGTCTGACTGAAAATTCATATTTCAAAGGAAATTTGAGCAGACAAGATAAACCATATTACAATCTCCTCTGGGATCTTCAAGGTTCAGTGGAATGTCTTAGTATCTTACTGCATACTGGAGATTCTCCAGTCCCTGCCACAGCCACTGGAAGACACTTGTGCCTTCTGATGCCCATGGTACCCACTGTTCTCCTAGCTGATATTATTCAATTGAGATGTCACTCTCATCCTTTGGCTACAGTGTGAGATGTGCTGGGGAGCTGGTGTACTCTGAAGTTTTACTCATATCTCTGTTGCACCTTTCAGTGAAGAGTGTTTTATTATTACCCAATTAGTTTAAACCAAACTAAGTTAAGGAAATAAGGAAAAAAAAAAAGGCATTTCTTTATAAAAGACATAAATGAATAAATTAAACAAAAGGTGAATTTAATCCAGTTATACTAAAGTTATGTAAAGTCTCTATTTCAGTAGCTTGACTTACCTCCTTACCTACAGGCATCTTGCATGGCTGCCTTCCTTGTTGTGCAAGTATTCCAGCTCTTACAGGCAATCTTCTCTTAAAAGTGCTCTTAAAAGTGTTATCATGGGTACAATTAAAGACAGCCTGCCCCTCCTCCTAACTAGGGTTCATTTCCCTTTCAGACATATGGAAATTTCTTTTTTCTTTCTTTCTTTCTTTCTTTCTTTCTTTCTTTCTTTCTTTCTTTCTTTCTTTCTTTCTTTCTTTCTTTCTTTCTTTCTTTCTTTCTTTCTTTCTTTCTTTCTTTCTTTCTTTCTTTCTTTCTTTCTTTCTTTCTTTCTTTCTTTCTTTCTTTCTTTCTTTCTTTCTTTCTTTCTTTCTTTCTTTCTTTCTTTCTTTCTTTCTTTCTTTCTTTCTTTCTTTCTCTTTCTTTCTTTCTTTCTTTTCTTTCTTTCTCTCTCTCTTTCTCTCTTTCTCTCTTTCTCTCTTTCTCTCTTTCTCTCTCTCTTTCTCTCTCTCTCTTTCTCTCTTTCTCTTTGTTTCTTTCTCTTTCTTTCTTGTCTTTCTTTCTTTCTTTCTTTCTTTCTTTCTTTCTTTCTTTTCTTTCTTTCTTTCTTTTCTTTCTTTCTTTCTTTCTTTCTTTCTTTCTTTCTTTCTTTCTTTCTTTCTTTCTTTCTTTCTCTCTCTTTTTCTTTCTCTCTCTTTCTCTCTCTCTCTCTCTCTTTCTCTCTTTCTCTTTCTCTTTGTTTCTTTCTCTTTCTTTCTTTCTTTCTTTCTTTCTTTCTTTCTTTCTTTCTGTCTTTCTGTCTTTCTGTCTTTCTGTCTTTCTTTCTGTCTTTTCCTTCCTTCCTTCCTTCCTTCCTTCCTTCCTTCCTTCCTTCCTTCCTTCCTTCCTTCCTTCCTTCCTTCCTTCCCTTTTCCTTCTTTTCCTTCTTTTTCTTTCTCTCCTTCTCTCTTTTCCTCTCTCATGCTTTCATGCTTTCTTTCTTCATTTCTTTCTTTCTTGTTTTCCTTCTTCTTTCTTTTTTCCTTTTTACCCTCTTCCTGTACTTTTTTCCATTCTGCTTTTTTTCCTTTCATTCTCTTTCCTCCTTATCTCCTTAACTTATCTGTTTCTAAGCCAACTTTTTTGTTGAAAAGGTAAAGTATATACTTCCCTGCCTTTTTTTAATGAGTCCAGGAAAACAGAAAATATTATACGTCCCATATATGGAATGGTGAAATTCTGGTTTAAGGTCAGGAATCTCTGAGAATCCAAGTTGTGAGAGTCTTTATGGGTCAAAAACGGGGAACAAGTTAAACTCTTTGTTTCTCTGACTACTTTTAAAGCTGTAGTTATCAAAAAAAAAAAAAAAAAAAAAAGCATTGGTTGTAACCTATCAGATCACAGAATTTTTACAGTTTTGGAAAAGCACTGCTAATAGTGGCCCAGTATAATACCATACTGTTGATCACAGTCAGTTTTCTAACTTGGAGTTAATCCTTGAAGTGTAAACTGCTTCAGGAAAAATAACAATATATGAGAAGTTCTTTTTCATCAATACACATTAAAATAATAAAAAAAGAAGACTGAGGTTGGGCAGCAAAAGAAGACTCTCAAACACACTAGAGAGATACAAAAAAGTTTGTAGAACTTGTTACAGAAATAAACTGTGTGCATTTGTCCATGTTATATAGGCAGGTGGGAGACAATGCCTTTAAAAGATTAAGGTAACAGTTTTGGATTTGAAGACTGTTAATAGTACTCTTGTGACTGTTTCAGGAAGCCTTTTGTATTGACAAAAAATATTATTACTAATAGTTTGAGAGCATGATGAGAGCGTGATAGTTTGCGAGAATGATGGACTTTTATAACACAATTCTAAATTGTCCTAATTTACATTATTATGCTATGAAAAGAGTCTTCAGCACTTCTGAAAGCTGGGGAACATTGCTTTCACTGGTTGCATTAGAGGAAGTCTGTGGTCAGGGGAGAACATGCATCTCAGCATGGATCTTTAAATATAGAAATAATGAGAAGGGTAACTCATGAAGAAACTGGAAAAAACCCTATAGTTTAATGATTAAAAAATAATCATATATATAATGTAGTATATATATTATATTACATATATATAAAGGCCTGATATAAGTGATATAAGGTTAGCTTTGTTAGGACAATAATTATAACGCTCTGAGCAAGAAAGGGAGAAACTGCTGAAAGAGACATTTACTCAGGTACAGAAAAGGTTTTATAATTTCAGAATGGAAAATTTTCTTGCTTCATCTTGCTGGCTGCAGGAAAGGTGTTCAGAGAAATCAAAACTTACTGTAGACAGGATAGTGCTGAGAAAATTGTTGTTTGGAAGATGAGTTGGCAAATAGTCACCTAGAAATCACTAGGGTTTGGGGTTTTTTGAATCACATTGACATTACACTGTGATGGTACTTAAGAAGGCCCAGCAGGATTTGAAGGGTTGAGCTGGCCCCTTCTCTTGAAGAGGCCATAAGTGTGTAGGGCTGGGACATTGCATTTCTTTCCACTGAGTTTCCAGAATAGAGTCAATAAGAACGCTTTGTGTGCCACGCTACTCTCAATCCATGAATTTGAGCAAAGAAGCCTGTCAGCTCCTCTGGGTGAGGTACTGAAAGGATCAAACAAATTTGGATTTTGAAACAACCTCCTCTTTACCATTGCAGAAGTTCATGTCTTTTTGAAGGATCATCATTGACCTATTAAAGAGACATAATGGGAACATTTAAGAGCAGGGGTAGCCCTGCCATTAGTTGCACAAATGTTGCAAAGGACAATAAACACTACTGATCTGAGTATATAACATGACATTGCAAGAACTGATTGGACCCTGAGTCTGCGCCTATGGGTGTGTAAGAACCATCTGAACAACTCATAATCAGTGTGGCTGAGAACAGAGCTACAGGAATTGAGATTAGCTAGTAAGACAGAGATCACTTTCTAAAAAACAATCTGTCCTTGTTAATAGAAGTTTGGGCATTGATAAGCATATCATTTAGGTGTGCTGCCGGGGGGGCTTCTCAGTCTGTTGCTAGGGAATCAGAGGGAACTCTATGAAAATGTCAATGTTATGAGATTGTTATGAACAAACGTTGCAAAATATCGTGACAGAAAGACAGTGCAGTTGCGTGACTAGCTGGAATCTATTAGGCTGGTTCTTCTTTTTCTGTTTGTAACATAGAGCAGCAAGGGCTGCGTTTCTCAAACTGAATCATGAAAACCCCAGGGTGTTACAGGAAGGTGCTAAGAAGTCACAAAATGTTAGAAAACTTTAGATAATTTTAAAAGGTTAAAATAATTGTAAAAATTATAAAAAGAAAAAAACCACCCCATCTCTTTCTAGAATTAGCTCAATTTCTTCAGAAGGAGGAAGTAAGAAGTGTCTATAACTACTGGACTGGGTACAGTTAAACTGCCTCTAGTTGCTACCAGCCAGGTAACTACTTCAGAGAACTGTGGATTTACACCTGCAGCCAGGAATTACAGCTCTCTGCCATGCAAGAAATGAGTTGGCAGCACTCAGCACCAGCTTTCTGCTTTTTGCATCTTACTGACAGGAATGCACCAAACCCAGAGTAGTCCAAGAGGAAGTTGTGTTTGAGCAATGCCTTAGACATCATAATTTTAAAAAAATGAAGACAAGTTGGCTTGTAAAACATGTCATGTGGGGGCTGCTGTGACTAAAAGATTAAGAGCATGTGTCTGTCTTTTGGGTCTATTTGTTGTGTCCCCATCCCCTCCATCATACTCTGGTGCTCCTTTTGTGGTGCAACAAAACAAAATATAGTGTTATGTTGTCTTTAATAAGTATACAGCATATATGCTTTTATCTAAATAACTGGTTTGGTCACAATATTTTTTGGTTTCCTATAGAAAGAGCTTTTCATGATTCAATTTGTAGAACACCACTCATTTGTAAATGCCACTATGGTATTTATCTGTGTATTTATTTTCAGCCACATAATCTTATTACTTTCCTAGATCTAGACTATTCTTCCTCAGATAAAAACTTCCTTTTTTTGGTAGGCAATCCCTTTGACTACAGTGGAACCAGTTATGATGAACATTACTATTCAGAGTGAGTAAGGGTGTTGCAATCTTGTCCTTAATGTGTATCTTTTTCACAGCTTATTTAAAAAAAGATCTTGGTATTTTTTTTATTACTACCTTGGGAAAAATGATCAGAGGAACAATTTTTCTGTTGTGTATATTAAATTCTGTATGGTATAGCTAAGGAAGAGGGGAAATTTTCTAGCATCGTTTGTATGTTCAGTAAAAACAGAATGTCACTGTGGTGGGTTTTTGTGTGTTTTTTTTTTTTTTTTTTTTTTTTTTTAAAGCAGTACATGATTCTAATGTATTTTGTTGATATAGTAGTTATTAATGACCAAAATTAGTGAAAACGTTAATGTTTTCTAAGCAACTACCCAAGGAAAATGCAATAACCATTATTGTTAAAGCTCCTGCATTGGCAGAAAGGATAGCGGCTAAACTGGAATATGTCAGTACTTCAATTCAGTTAAATTGAAATGTAAAGAGTCCAAAAGAAGCTTTGTTAGGTTTTCAAAAAGCTAGCACTCGGGTTCATACCCAGCTGCAATGGCACAGTGCAGTACTGTCTATTACTAGTGCCAGTTTCAACGCCATTGCGCAAAAAGGTTACTGAATATCCCTAACATCATTTGGTCTGAAAAATGAACCCCTCACTCAAACGAACATGCCTTCTCTTCTTGCTGTGAAGACAGTACAGTGAGAGCATTTGCTAATTCATTGTCCTTCTGTGTTTAATTATCGCTTTCATCCCTTTTTTCTTTTGTACATAGCTTTTTCTCTTTCCCCTCCGTTCTATACCTGAAACGTAATGTTCAATGTGATAAAATGAAGTGTTTATAGACATTGCCTTCCAATTATACACTCCACACACCAACATTTAACCTGATAGATTTCTGTTTTAGTCATTAAACTGAATGGTAATCTGCGTATTATGGCTTTTAAAAAAAGAAACCTCTGGTTCCATGCAAGAGAATCAGAATGGGAGAGATTTAATTTGAGTTCTAGAGAGTTAGATGTAACTGCTAGGACAGTGACTCAAATATGTGGGTGGATTTAGCTGGGTTGGGTCTAACCCACTTGTTTTTACTGTAGCCTGCCATTGTCGTGGCATTGTACTAAACAGAATTGCATTTGCTCCTGAGCAGGTGCAGTTTACAATCAAGCATGTAAAACATAACACACATATTTTTCAGGTCAAGTTCTCAACTACATACGCTGGGGCGGCTCTATTTGTCCATATTGTTTCCCCTCATAGGTGAGAAACAGGCTAGAAACAGGTAATTTACTGCCTATGCCTCCCTGTTCCAAATGGCACTGTGCCAGCAAAGAACAATTTTGAGTTGAAATTGTATCTCATTGATTTCAGTGAAGCCCCATTTGTCATAAAACTGGGAAATTCAGTTGTAAATCAGGCTCAATATATTCTGTCACTGAAAAATTCAAAGACTTGTCCTGCTGTACAGAATAAGGAAAAATGTGGAAAAACAAACTCTACAGTTCATAGGGTGATACAGGAAGGTTTTTAAGATGCTTAAAGAGTGACTGTATAACTTATATTGTAAAGCAGTCTCAATTTTTGAGTTTACTTCAGATAGAGGGAAAATACAACTCTGCAGCAGAACTTTAAGGTCGAATCAGGTAGCGTAACGTAACATCTGAAATACTAACAAAACAGCAATCGTTCAAGAAGTTATGAATAATTTATTTCTGCCCATAGATGGCTGATGGTAATGGTAAGTTAGTTTTCCTGTGGTTTGGTATGTTCTTCCAATATTATCATTGTAAATTGGAGTGTGTTGCTGACCAAACATTAGTCTATTTTAAAGGTAAATCTCAACTATGGGTTGGAGTGGGTTCCAACCATGTTCTCTGGAACACTTGATGTGAAGCCTGGGGTCAAACACAACCCACAGTGTGAACAAGCCCTAGATTGTGACTTTTTGGGAACATGTAGGTTTCAGCTAGCAAGGCAAGGAGGAATGTGTGTGTGTCTTTCTGTTAGGATATATTGTAATGTTATACTCAATTTCCTTCTCTTATATGTGTGATTTTAAAACAAACAAACAAACACTGTTGCTGACAAAACTGTAAGTACTCAAAATTGGTAAGTTATGAGGAAGGCTCTTATCCTTGTTTCTGGGGAATGGGTATATGCCGTGTGCTTTGTTCTGTATTTATTGAACACTAGGTACATTGGGACCCTGATCTTCTGTTGCTACCTCACGTAAGCAGTTGCATTTATTTAAATAAGGACCATAAATATTTATGTCCTTCATATTTTGGTTTTGATGATACAAATTCCCAGTTCATATTTACATTCACACCCTTGCATAACAAGAATACCTAAAGTCAATGAGAATTGTATACTTTTCTGTACACGTACATATATCCCTAGAATAAAATACGGGTTTGTATTTTGAACTTATTTTTTCTGTTTTTACATCTAAACTATGTAATCTTAGATGTTAATTTTACTTACAGGTGATCTGCTAGGAGTTTAAGTGGAACAGTTGTTCATTAGTTTGTGAGTCGAGGGTGAACACATTGATTGAAAAAAGTAATCAAAGGAGGCAACTAAATCAATATATTTTCTCTGCCTTTCTGTAGTTTGGACATATTACTGTCCAAAAGTAAAGGTATAAATTAAGTTGGATTAAATGCTGATTTGTTCGGAAAGGTTCTCTACCTTTCTTCCCCCTCCAGGTCAAAAATCATTGATTAAATGTATTGAAACAAAAATCTTGTCAGTTCCAGTGGTCTTTACGGGAGTTCCTATGGAAAGCATCTATGAAATAGCATGATTTATTTTTTTCATAACACTAGCTCTAGCCCCAAAGTGATACAATTGGGAAATCCCATCTGTGCATATCATCTGCCGCCTGTTAAATTACTTTACTCAAATTGGTTTTGGTTATATCTATCAACCTCAGGCTTAATGCAATTCCTGAGGAGGTGGTTAACCTTAATATCAGTTACTGGCAAGAACTTAAATTACCATTGTTCACAGGTTACTAGGACAGATTATTTTATAGGAATATTTTAGGTTTCCTCCAGTTGAACTTAATGCTGAGATATAGGTCCAAACCCACAGATTTGGGAGGGTACAAGTTCAGCTTAGTCACAAAAGAGTAATAAGACAATCTTCTCTGCATTTAGAACAAGATAGAAATCCTTGAAAGCATTAATGTAATATTAGTATTTCAAGTATTTCAAAATACATTTAATAACTCTAAGTTGCTGAATTGAAGTATGGGAACAGATATCTCAATACCTGCAGAAAAGATATAATTGTTTTTAAGTAAGGAATAGTTTAATGGTGAACTTTAGGAGAAAGGGAGCAAAAATCTCACTTATTGACCATATTGAACCGACAATGACAAGAGTCAGCTGCTAATTGTCTGATAGACCTCCTTGCATCCTCTGAGGCTGGATCAGTTCCTGCTTCTGGCTAACCCAAAACTGAACTTCATGGCAGATCCTTATTTCCAAAATTGGATGAACTAAAACTTGGGGCCTGATTGATTGGGATTTATTCATTTGTAGATATTAGTTGCTGTCAAATCGGAAATCTGAACCTTCTCATGCCACTAAGGATCCAAAGACCTGGCAGACACACAGCACTTTTTTAGTACTGTGTGTTAGGTAGCCCTCTATTTTTATTATCTTTTCAGATTGTAATAACCATGAACTGTCAAGTTAAAACAGAAATTAGATGGCACAAATCAATCCCTTTACTTTCTGAAGATCTTTTTCTGACTTGTTGACAGTATCATATGACAGAGTAATTTGTTTACTTTTTAAATATTTGTATTAAAAAAAATAAATTTCCATTAAAACAATGAAGTTTTAAGAAATAATACCAGATTATGAGTAGGCAGCAATGGTGATGACATGCTGTAAAAGGCAAAACAGCTAAGCACAGAGTGAATTACCAAATTAATTTAAAATAGATGAAAAAAAAAAAAAGAAAAATTGTTATGTGTATTTCATCAGTCTAAAGGATGACTTAAAGTGACTTACGGAAGATATGTTGAATATATGTATAACATTTTTGTCATTACTTCTAGATTGAGAGAAATAAAACATGAATTAGCAATTCAGTCAAGTTGACTGGACTTAATTTCCAAAGAACTCTTAACATATATTAAAAATAATACACTGAAAAAGACACTATAGTGAAATTTATGAAAAAAAACCAGCACACGGTTTGGTAAAAAGAAGTAAACATCTACATCAAGCTACATACTGCTCTGGAAGGAAGTTAAACAGTGCTGAGGTTCACCCAGAGGGATGTCAGAGATGTAATCTGACACATACTAACAGGTCTCCCTCCACAGATGCCTTTGAAGGAAAATGTGTTTCCTCTCATTCTCTCAAGATTATACAATATTTAGAAACAGTTAGCACTTCCAGCTTTAGTACTTCCACTTGGTCCCTGATGCGGGTTACTCATTATTTAAGGCTTGCAATGCTAGTGTAGCAAAACTCTGAAACAAATTTTCAGGATAAAAAGTAGCTAACGCAGACCGGAGTATGAATGTAGGCAGAACAGTACAAAAGATTCAGTCTGAAACTGAAAATACTCAGGATGAGTCTTTTACTTGTTGACAGCTAAACGTATTAGACCATGGAACAGTCTCTCAAGGGAAGCAGTGAAAACTCAAATACTTGGTATTTTTGAAAGTAGGTTTGGCAAATACATAGTAGATGTATAGTAGCAAAGAATATTGCTTGGGCAAGCAGAAAGACTACATAACTGTCACCCAAAATGCTATCCTTTAAGCTTGAGGAATTCAGTTTCTGTTAGCACTGACCCCAGCGTATATCTTTTGCTCATCTGAGAGCAAATAATGCAATCCTGAGGCTATAGCAATGAATTTTGCAGTTTCAAAATAACATGGATAGAACAGACCAAATCAAATGGGTCAAAGAGCTTTTTTACACATTTGAAAAAAACATGTAGAACCTGGAAACATTTTGTTTCTTTCATTCCCCCTCGGTCATAGAATACTTTTTTGTTGTTGTTGTTCTCCCAGATCAAAAACCTTGAGGTTTCCTTCTCTCCTCAGTTTGTCTCTGTGATGATTTAAGAATCGATTTATGAAACATTTCTCAAACATGCATTTCCAAGAATGACCTTTGGCATTCCCATAGTCAGGACCTTGGAACATTTTTGGCTTTATGCCATAGATGGAGAGCAATGGCATTCATCACTGGCACACTCCTCCATGACCTTTCCTGTACAGAATATATGTCAAATGAGTTTGGCAACATAAGTAAGTTGAATAGTTGGTTAAAATAATTTATTTTAGGGGTGACTTAGGACTGTCACTGTTTCTCTAGAGTGAGGCTTATGTCTCATTATGTCAATGAGAGCAGAGCTGTCAGTTTCTTTTGCCTGACACCAAGATCCAGTTTATCTCACACACTCCCACAGAAAATACCAACAGTTTCCTTATGGTGAACTCAACAGTCAGCTAACCAAGACTTCTGCAATTGTTTGACACATTTTTTTTTTAAATTGCATTTTCTTAGCTAGGTCCCCGTTTGTAATGTACCCCATACCTCAGCTGCATCTTCAACTTTTTACGCCTTCTTTTTTCAGTCACATACAAATGCCCTCTCCTACACTTCAGGTGGGATTGAAGCTTGCTTACAGAAGTTCTCACAACCTGCAATCAGCCTGGAGTTCTCTAACACACTGGTAACGTAAGGTGCAATGTTTCACAGAAGCCCTAAGCAGTACCTGGTTAACCTCTGCAAACCATCACTGTCACAGCTCCTAATCCTAAAAAATCTGACTCTTAGGCTTTGTGTCTCATGAGGAGGACACAGCTACCACCATCTTACTTAATGCCTTCAGCTGAAATTCTGACAGCATCAACAAAAAATAAAAATTTTAATATCTTGTCAATGCATTGGCATATTACAGGCAGTCTTAAGCGTCCTGTTATACTCACCAAACCAAGCAGTCAGTTGTTCTGAGAAAAGATGTGGCTTGTAGGTAGAGGTAATATCTTTTCTTAGAATAGCCTTTATATTTGGAAAAAACCCAAACAATGTACAAGCCCTTCTTAAGTCTGGTGTAGAAGCAACAGACTTCAAAGCTAAATATGACTTGACAACACCTGCTCAGTTTCATTTGTATCGATTTCTCTTTACATTTGTGCCAAATTACTGGCTAGCAGTAGCAGAAAAAGAAAACAGAAATGGAAAAAAAATTGCTTCCCTTTTTAAGAGCTCTTTTAATTAATCTTTTGTTTCATTCCTTCTTCTACTTGCCCCTGCTATCAGCTGCATTATTTCCTGCTGCCTTATGCTGACTTTAGCATTTGAGTGATTGCAGCAGACTCAATTCCTTAACGTGACCAACCCCCTCTCTGCAGCCCCTGTTATTTTTTCTTTTCTGCAAAGTTATGGTTTTTTTGCCATTTTTTTATGAGGTGAATCAGTTTATCTTGTGATCAAATTAATACCAGCACTTGTTCTAAGTAAGCTGTAGGAGCGTGGGGTAGTGCAGATGGAAGAGAAAAGCAAAACTTTCTCCTTTGAGAAAGAGAAAGCTGTTCAGTTCAGGCCATATCCTGAAATATGGGCAACTGGGTGTTTCCCCCCAGGGTCAATATAAATGTTTCTGAAGCCTATGGACATAACTTTTGCTATATATTTAGGATAAATGTGAGAGTTAAATGCACTGGTTTGTGGAACAGGTAACTGAAAAAATAAAAGCCAGCATTTGTTTGTCTTTCTATTGATTCCTTGTGTCTCATGGTTATTTTTCTTCACCTTAGAGAAGACGCTATATTTGTGGGAAAAAAGTATAGACAAAATGAAGATTTTAAATGTTCTTTCCATACTTTCACCTCCCTTTTCTATCTTCTGGAAAATTGATTAAAACCATTCCTTTCAAATCCCTCCTCTACATTGCACTTGACATCCTTATCCTCTCTTTCAGTTTTCTTTGAGCATTGTACGTTCCTATCTTTTTATTTTTCAGTGAGGAAAAAGGGAAAGAGTAAGTAAGTGGTTTGGTTTTGTTCTCTAATTTCATTTTTATTAAACTTGTCTCATGGCTTTCTAACAGAAAAGTGGAAGGAAAATATCCCCTTTAAAGTGTTATTGTTTCAAAATTAGAAAATTAAAAATAATTCAAAATCATAATCCTTCACAAATTCATTTTGCATAATTTGTATTTAACCATATTATTTTGTAACTTAAAAATAATCTTTTCCCATTTTCCTCTTAGCTTTTTCCTGTGTTTAGACTAAGCATGGTAGTTCAGGATGTCTTATTATTGCATACGTACAGCACAGTAGAATCTGGATGTTCAACACCTTAGGTATTCCAGGAGCAAACTGTTAGTAGGTGGAGCAATAGTAGGAAATACAATCTTTAATTATTTTGCAGTGGACAAAAATAAAATAGGTAGAACTAATAATGTAGAAGCTATGGATTGAAAAGGAGTGTAACAATCTACATAAAAAGTTCTGTAATACTTGAAATAAATCAGTTTCAGAAATGTCTGGTTTTACTTAAAGAAATTCTGAGGAGTTAGTATTTCAAGCCACTACATATTCATATCAGAATTTTACACTTGCTTTGAAAGAAAAGCCATGAATTTGGATTTATGATGCTAATTAAAGAGAACTAAAGAAGCACATGGAACTGATTTCTTTTTTTTTTTGTTGAAATCAAATGAACATTCACAAAAAAATAATGCACAACCGGTCCTGAGAAATGAACAAGCTGAATTTCTTTTCATCAAGACATCTTGTGAGGTGAGCAACTGTTCTTAATGCAGTAAAAGACTAAGAAATATTTGCATCAATTTTTATTTCAATATTATTGTAGCTTAGGCTTAGTCAGAAATACTAGTAAGTGCTTTAGGGTGATGCTAAAATTCTGGTGCATTCTGTTGCCACTCAAACCCACGCTGCTCTGCCCCCTGCCCTGTCCTGTTCCGTCAACAAAGAGCTTGTTTTTTCTCCCCAAAGCAGCTTCCTGCTTTTCATGAAAGCACTTCTTTCAGCTAGCACCTTAATATTCCTTTTTCTGAAATAATTTGTATAGAGTGTGGAGTTCCTTTGAACAGCAGAGAGAAGCCATACAGAGAGCAGGACTGGGAGAAGAACAGAGATAGCTGCCATCTGCCACTTTAGCTAAACTGAAGCAAATTGAAAAGGCTCTTCAGCACAAGTTCTTCTTTCTAATTATTTGTTTAAGCCCATCTTACGGAGTAAGGAACAAAACCCCTTCAGTTAAAAAAGTACTTTTTTCTGACATTGTATCTTGCTTTTACTGATTGGACAGGGATAATTTAGGAAAGCAATGCACTGTGTGTGATACTAAATTTAGTTGTGACCGGGAGCAAAAGATGTGATCCAAAGCCCATTGACGTAGTTCAACAGAATTTAGAGTTTTGCTAAATTGCATACAAACAAATCCAAAAGCTCTGTATTTTCAATTTGAATGTTACAATAATGAGAAGGAAAAGTAGTCCTGTAAAAGCAAGGAATATGCTGTTAGGGTTAACAGAATGAGAAATCACTAGGAAATGCTGCAAACGCTTGCATTAACCTACATGAGTAGTCCTATTGTACTTATCATCCTTAGAGCAAGTAGGAACACAGAACATATTTATGTCTTTGCGAGAACACAATGTGTTTGGGACTTCGATCAGTCACTAGCTGTGGTCATTGTGCAAGTCTTTTGTCTCTGTGAGTTACAAAAGACTAAAATCACTGAAGGCAAGGCTCAGCCTTATTCCACAGGGTTCTGGAAGAATTGTAATTTTTACATAATTTTCCTTTTCAAATATGTACTTCAGATCTGAAGAAAATGAAGCAAAAGGAAAATCTTGGCCAAATTTATGAGTCCAGAATAATAAAATAATACGATGCAAAAAAGTAATAATGATTTCCAGGGAAGTGCCTAAGAAGCATACTCTTTGTTCTGTATGCACAATCAGTTTAGAGTTCATGTAAATATCTGGATAAACCTGGGCATGTAACAAATAATTAGCATTCGCTATGACAGTTATGAAAGCCAACGGGAAAGTTTTAAAATTAGAAGTCCATTTCTTATCTGGTGAAAGTTACCTATTTAGCTGATAAACTGTTTAATGAGACATACAATCTTTTATGTAATATTTAACCCAATACACATTTCCTTTCTGATACTTTCTCTTAATTTGCAGGAGATGATATCCAGAGAAATGGAATAAGTTTTAGAACTATATTCTCAATCTGAAGGTCAAGCATTAAATAGATATGAAGAAAAATAATAAGAAACTAGACCATGTAAACTCTAGTTATGTATTATAGTGTGACCGTAGAACTATGGCTACCTCTGGCAATCCCAAGAGTCATGGGAACAACCTCAGTTTGGAAAAATAATTTTACTTACTATATATTGATTACAAGGTATTCCAGATGATGTGTCCAGGTGTCTTGAGAAAGCTAAAAAGTAAGAAAATTGTACCTATCAGTGTTTCTTTCTTTCAGAATACTTCTTAGTCTGTCTACCTTGTTTATATACAGTTTTAATATTTTTGAGACACCGTCACCAAGAAGAAATGTAATATATGTTGTATCTTCAACATTCTGAAATTCGTGTGGGTGTTTGGCTTTTTTTAAGTTTTTTTTCCTTATTTTTCTTATTTTATTTCCCAGTGCAATTCCTTCCTTATGGAGCCAAGAAGGTGCATTTCTCTCAGGAACATTCTCTTTGCTTCCAAGATATTTGTATCACAGTATTTTTGAGAAAGAGCAACAAATGTAAAACCTGAAGACAAAATATATCCTGTCATTATCTGTGGGATGAATTCACTTTCAGAAAGATTTGTTTGAGCAGAGGAAAAAAATGACTTTTTTTTAAGGCAGTCATTTATGAGGCCTTATGTATGCCCACAGTGAAGGAAATTTATATTTTGAAAACCCTACAGTTTAAATAAAGAATAACCCTAGAAGTTTAGAAAGGTTTAGATAGTAAGACTGAATATATATTCATTGAGTGGGGAAATCAGAGTGCCATTTTGTAAGAGATTTTATAGTCATGGATAGCTGTAAAAAAAATTGATGGAAAAAGAGGGAAAAAATCAAATATCACCAAGTAATCAATAGGCACCATTTATATTAGATTATGCATTTGTAGAATGTGATTGAGTACAATGCATACAATCAAACAGATGCTTTTCATTTAATATCAGGATATGTGTATAAGTTCCTTTAATAATATGGCAAGTGTCATAGATCTTACTAGGACAACCTGTGCAGATAAGGTGTTTGTGTTTGGTTAATACAATGTTCTCCAAAAGAGAATTCAAGCTGATTCTACAGACCATTGAAGTCAAGCCATTCAACACCATTTATGGAGAATATAAAGTAAAAATTTGTGGAACATTGAAGTTATGAGCCTGACAGACATTTTAGTAAAAGATATAGGTAACAATAATACGATGGAAGTCTGAATAGCTAGTCGTTGTGGACTCAATATGACTTGAAAATGAAACACACAGAGAAACCTTAGTTAGTCACAGCACACAGGCATTGGCAAACAGCAGGGAAATAGGTTTTTCCTTTTTTGCTGTGAAATCATTGAAGTGAGAATTAGTTAAAACTTTTAAACCAGAACTATAATAGTCATTTCTGTGAAGTAGTTGCTAACTATTTTACTCAAAGGGCTCTTAGTTTTGATCTAACTCAGTTTCTAGTGGTCAATGTAGGTTTTGCAATTCAGTTTCAAAAGCAACAGATATAAGCCACAGCTCAAGTCTTCAAAAAAAAAAAAAAAAAAAAAAAAATTCTACTTTTAGAAATTTCAACATACTGACTAGGATTTTCACAGTACTCTGTGAGCATGAGCTCCAGAAGGAAGTGGTGGCTGATAGAGGTCAGATTCCCTCCTGCAGGAGATGGAGGCATCCATCTGCCAGCCAGGCATGCTTTCATGGGAGTTTTGTTGCTTTGCAACTTCTGGGGTGTTTTTACTCAATAGTAATTGAAAGGTTGTGGAGATTGGGGATGGTGCCAGACGAATGGAAAAGGTAACTGTTGCACCCATCTTCTAAAAGAGGGAAAAGGATATCTGGCCAACTAGCCTGTGGTCCTTTGACGGAATGACTTGCTTTCCTTTGGTCATGAAGCTCTGGAAGTGATGTGTCTAAACAGATGTGAACTGCCTGCCACGGCAGCAGTGAAGGCTAGCAGCGTACCAGAATGACTGCAGCCAGGGGACCGAATATTGCACTTTGTCTTCCATTTTTCAGGCTACATACAGACTATTGCATACAGTGCCTCACCCAGAGCAAGAAAGGCATCATCAGACTGGGGCAAACATAGAGGATGACCACCAAGATGGCCGGGAGTAGATTACTTGCCCTGTGAACAGAGGCTGCCATCTCAGAATATAACTGAACTACAAATATCTGTAATAATTAACTGTTATTTAAGGAGAGTGCCAGAAGCTTTTTTTTAACTAATCCAAAGTGATTAAACTTTTCTATACATTAAAAATGGTTATCAAAAATATTTAGTCAGTATTTAGCTCATTACAAAATCTGTCGAAGTTGTTACAGGGCTTTAGGGCCCCTTGGGGCAAGCAGATTCAGGACGTCCCTCTCAGAGCAAAGGCAGTCCACCCAGACTGGATTAGAGTACACATGTGGGATCCTACAGACCAATTGTTAAACAGACAGTGCAAGGATATGTATCTGGCAAGCCCTTTAATTTAATTGAAGAGTGGCTTTTTTGCACTGTGTTAATGATAAAAGCTGAGCAGTTTGGAGTCTAGGAACCTATTGAGTGTTTGCTATTGCTGAAACAAAGCTTTATTTTATAATACCATATCTTAGAATATTAGACTAGGAATGCCTTTTTGTGGTGTTAAAATACCCTTTTAATTCCAACCGAAATGGGATGGCAGCTTTGGAAGAACTTATACACAAGATTTTTATATGAATTACTGGCAATTTGCTTATCAATTTGTATTTAATTAGTTTTCATGCAGCAATTAACATATGGACTGTACATTTCACACATAGTTCAAGAACTCATTTTAATAGTTAAAATGAATTGCCTCAGTCAAGCATTTCAGCCTGAAAGGTTAAAATGACAAAGAACAGAGAGGCTGTTCTTTTCTGTTCCTTCAGTAATTTCTAGTTAAAACCCAAACAGCTGTAAATTATTGCACATGATTTTGTCGCTTTGCATGTAATTAAGAAGATATTTATGGCTTGTGATATAAAAATTCCATGTAGGGCTAGCACACATCCTGGAAGTGTCGTAGGTATTTCCTCTTAATGATTTATTATGGCTACTAACCGTATACCACATTGACCTGTGGTTTGCACTGAACACCAACTGCCATCTTCTCTGATGTATTATCTGCTAACATCATTGCCTCCAGATACGATAACACATTTAGTTGAGAGTGGCAAGGCATTTCCTGTTTATGATATTCCAGGTTAAAGAAAGTTGTGAAATGATTAGAAGAAACAGCAGGCAGTTAGGTGGAACTGAATTTTTACTGACCTGTGAATTTCAATGAGAATAAGGAAAGAAGAAAATACCAAAGATCTGGAAAATATTTTAATTTCTCTTTCGCAAGTTGCAGGTTTCTTCGTTTTGGCTAGAAAACAAAATGTCACAATAAAATGAGTTTCACAGTTGTAGTATCTCTGATTTAACCGAACAGATAAGCCTTTTCTTACAAGTGTCAGACTGCAAGATTTACATAAGACTTTCCGATTTGATCCCATGATTTTACTTAAGCACTCTATAATGGTGGTAGATTTACTTCTTCCTAATTTATAATGATTAGTTAACATGGAAGAAATGAAACTGGTTCACTGTGAATCAAAAGATATCATTGACCAAATCAGAGATGGCAAAGTAAGTGTTGTCTGTCCTCAGGCCAAAACCAAAAGTACTGGGAACATGGACCAGAGACAAGTGATTATTTTTTTCTTGTTTTGCTTTGGGCTCAAGCTGTCTGTAAGTGCTAAGGTACTGTGCTATAGTGAATTGTGGATTTGACATTGTAAATTATGCTTGGAATTTAGTGGGCATTAGGGATGTGCCCTAATTAATGAAACAGGAAGCACAAAGAGATGCTGGGTTTGCCCCCACAGCAGCATAATTTGATAGATGTTGGTTTGTATGTGTGCCACAGAGTGATTGACACAGGCTAAGTCTGGAATATTTCCTGTGAGAAATCCCAAATGGAAATAGTGCTGAATGCATTATAGAATCCTGTGCAATAAATCTGGAAGTTGCAGAAGGCAATCTATGTTCAATCTATGGTACTGTGTATGCAGCTCACAGGTGCCTCTCTTCATGGCCGGCAAATCCACACTTGGAAGCACTGAACTTCCAGTGCACGTGCGGGCAACCTGTGCACTGCAGGAAAAAAATATTTCCTGGGAGCATCAGTCTCTAATTCTGCAGCCTGTCCACCTGCACAGCAAGGTTATTTCATTGAGGATCTTACAGTGGAAACCCCCATCTAGTATGAACATTTGGGTCTGCCATGTATTGGTGGAGCTACTGTGTAGTACATGCAATTTATCTGAAATCACATTTAAAGTATGAAAAAATCCGCGAAAATGTTCCTGAAAAACAATGTGGGGAAAATCTGTGGTAACCTAAACTCAGAAATTTGCATTCTGCACTGATTCTGGAGCTACATGATGCCCATCTTTCTACCTCTTAGGTGGAATAGGTTTTTCATTATTTTTTTTTTTCTGGCCTCTGTTAGTAATCTGGCTGGCAATTTCTTCTGTGTGCACAAGCCTGTGATGCTTCTATATTTAGAGATGTACCTCCCATTTTTCTCATTTTTCTAAATCTTACCTTTTTTCTTTTAAGTGGGAGAAATAAATGCATTTTAAGAGGGAGGACCCATAAAGAAGAGAAAAACTAGTATTTTGTGGGCTGATGCCAAAGAAAATTGTATGTAAACTTAATACTTGCATAAATTGCTATAGGTTTTTTTTTGTTTGTTTTCCTTTTAAGTTAATTGCACAATAGAAAATGATGTTGTAGGCTGTTTACATTGCAAACCTAAAATAAAAATAAATGGAGAATGCAAATTAAGGTTTCCATAGCAATAGTAGTCTACAAGTACTGTAGATCTGAAGTGTTTGCAACTGTCGACTCTACCGCTGTGTACTGCGATGAATAGTTTGTGCATTTGATGAGTTAATGGCTCTGTGGAAACCTTTAGCTGTTATGTTTATTGACTGTAATGGAACAAATCAGCTCATTTCCAATTCAGTATTGTTTTCCATCAGTTTTTCACAGCTGTAAAGTTCCTATTCATTAAAGAATTAGAAGTTCAGCTTTTTTACTATAGTTATTCTTAATTTCTGACATGTTTACTTGCCAATAAGATCTGGGTGTATTCCCTTCTCTGTCCTTGGAGACTTTTATCTCTAGTTATTGTATCCCTAGTTATTGTAATTAGAACTAGTTGAAAAAACAATAATTGGTTGTTCTCCGTCATCTTTAATAAATTAGAGCTAAGTACACTTAATTGGTCTGGTTAAGCATGTCCTGTTCATTGGTACCACAACACTCTTTAGATTGCTTTCAAACTGAGAGAGAGTAGATTGGATATCAGGAAGAAATTCTGTACTGTGAGGGTGGTGAGGCTCTGGAACAAGTTGCCCAGGGAAGTTGTGGATGCCCCATCCCTGGAAGTGTTCAAGACCCCGATGGATGGGGCTTTGAGCAGCCTGATCTAGTGGGAGGTGTCCCTGCCCATGGCAGAGGGGTTGGAACTAGATGATCTTTAAGGTCCCTTCCAACTCGAACCATTCTGTGATTCTGTGCTTTCAGATTTTATATATCTATACTTATATATATTTATGTATACATAAACTGTTTGACCCTCTTAGTCCTGAAGATGCTAGCAACAGTCTTAGCCTTAGCTAGCTGGTTGGCTAACTAGCCTAGTTAGCATCTCCAACTAAAAGAAGTAAACACAAAAGAGGACTGTTGCTTTAATTTCATAACTGAGCCCTCAAAACCAAGTAATTTTAAAACCCAAAAACTTTAAGGATGTGGTGAGAGGCACGCCAATCACAACCAGAAGACCACTGTAACCACCGGATCTGATTCCTGCTGGCCGTTGTCTCCAGGAGGACAGGGGGTTTCAGTTCAGCCATATTACATACAAGTCACATCTCATTGACTGAGAAGGAAAACTTTTACAACCTCTGGATAGGTATTTAGGCATTGAATAAAATTTGAGTACAGTAGTAGAGATGAAGATCAGGCTTTTTGTCTTGCAGCTGAGCATAGCATGGTGGCAGATATTGTTTTATTTTTAATGCTGAAGGAACTGGGGCATGGGCAATGACCTGGACATCCAGGAGGGATTTTCCAGAGACAGTCTCAAAGAATCTGCATGAATGTTAAAGAATCATGCTTTTCTTTTCCCGTTTTATGAAGATTTTAATTTACTACTGTAATGCTCTGAACTGCTGCTGGTGTGTGTATGAATATGGAACTTTGCTCTAGAGTAAACATCTTAGCTGCAGGCTAGTAATCTATATACATACATTCTATAGACAAAGCAAAAGTAATTTATATTTCAAAGTCTTGAAAGATGGGAGAATATGATCAGCCTGTAATTTACAAAAAAAAAGGAGAGAATGAAGTTTAGGAAGGTGGGTTTTTTTGGGTTTTTTTTTTTTTTTTTTTTCTCTAAGTAAACTAGTTAACAACAATGAAATCAGAACTTTGGGCAGTATCCGGTACTGCACTCCTGTTGCATCCCCTGTTGTATCTTCAGAATTAGATAATGATGAATAAATACAGGCTTTCTACAGATGCATTAAGTAAAAAGAAATCACGAGCTTCCATTTAAAAAAAAATGACAAAAAAGTTTAGTATTGACAGTCTTTAAAGAAACACTTTGATTTTTTTCTTGTGTTGAAATAATATTTTTCTGTTGATCTCAAAAATTTAACAATAACAACAAAAAGATTTTATTTTAGAAGTACCTTAAAAAAGAAGGATTTTAGTATAATTTGGTAAAGAAAAATCAAAAGAAAAATCTAACAAATAAAATTTAGAAATTATTTTTAAATTTTTCCCTGCTTTTGACAAGTCCTGAATGGAACATAGACAGGTGCATTCACAGCAAATCAAAAGAACAGTTATTTGTACTTGTCTCAATAAGAGTGAAGTGGGACCCTCCACACTTAACCAGCTAGCAACTTTTAAGAAGTCTGTGTTTTATTATCTGTGCACGAAAAGAAGCAAGACTGTACAAGCTTGTCCAGCATTGCTCATTCCTTTAAATAATCAGTAACTCATACATCCTGTATTTAGCTAATAGGAAAGGAAACAACAGCATATTTAGTCTATGTATGTAAAATTAACTAGTGCAGCTTGGATAATGGGTGTTTTTGCTGAATACAGCATCCAACAATTACTTACACTAACAAAATTAATGTTTGTTTTTCAATAGCATATAAAAATACTACAACTTACTGGTGTTCACAAAAAGAAGTGTATTTATAAAAAACAGGTGCAACTGTACATTGTAAAAACACTGAGAAGTCAGAATATGATGCTGGATTTTTTTAGCTACTTTGTGTCATCTGTGTACATCCTGTTATTTATAGAGAGACATATTTTATGTATATATAACTACATAAGTTGTCAGTAGAGGCCTGATGACAGCAATTTAAGGGCCTCATTGATGTGGGCTACTCACAGTAATATAACTTACTTGTCTAGAATCTGTGATTCTCAAATCAGTTTTAAAATACAGAAGGAGCCCTAAATCCCCAGTACCACATAAGATGAGAAGGTATTAAATCTCCCATTTTACAGATTAAAAAAAAAATCTTTCTCTGTGTATACACATAATGATGTATGCAAGGATACAGAAGATTGACAGGGCAAGAGAGACATCAGGATAGTCTCAATCACAATTTTATCCATCAGCCAATTCCAATTCCAAGATAAGGGATGGATTTAAATTTTCATCAAATGATCGTATGTTCACATGTTAAAATTACCTGTACTGATGCAACAATCTTTAGTGACTTGAATATTGTACTTATTATAGATTCAGTAGTGACTGCTACATATTCTGTTAAATAGTGATTTAATTTTTTTAGTCTGACTGGCTTTGTCCCATTTTCTGTGAACTTCCCTGTCCTCCAACAGCAGTGCCAAGTTGTGAAAGAGAGGAAAAACATATTTTAAATAAGAAGTAAAAATAAATGGAATGTAGTACTGAAAAATTAAATAGTGTAATGGGAACTTTTAGATAGTCAAAAGAGACATGCACTTCAGAGGAATTCCATTGGGAAAAATATATTTGAGAAGCAGGTTGATAGCTTAATGTGAAGGGTTTCATTGATTCTCATAATGCTCTATTTAATTCTGTTAATATTTCATTAAGAAAATCTTATAATAACAGCTATGTCTATAGCAGGCTGAACCTCTAAAAGCATGTTTGATTTGCGTGATCTTTGTGTGAGTTGGCACATTGGCTCCAGCCCCATGGCTGCTCTGGTTTAACACGGGGTGGCAGCATGTGACAACAAATGTCTATGTCTATATAGGTGCAGTCGTGGAGCACTGTTGTCTAAACAGATTGGGGCCCAGATGGACTTCTGAGCACCACTGAGTAATTCTGTATAGCACAGGCACAAATCAGGAGACTACGCCAGGATATCTGGCAATTACTGGCCCCTGGAAACTCAATGATTTGTAAGGCTCACTTTTTTTTTGGATTAAGTGACTTTAAGAAAAGAGAAGGAAGAACAAAAAAAGGGAATTAAAGACAAGTAATGCCATTTTCAAAGAACAGGCAGGACAAATAATTATTTTAAGTTCTAAGAACTGAATGACACTAATTGTTTGAAGGATAGAAGTTAAGCCCATCTTCTGCCAGCTTTTCCTAACAGAGTGGTACGGTAGATAATACAAAAACATTAGTGGTGGTCATAGAAATAAAGGTGTTGATTTCAGTCCTTGCCAGATAACTTATTTTAAGGGATGTTTGCTATGGCTTTGTCTTCCAGTAAGGAGATGCTCTTGTCACTTGCTATAGCAAAGGGATTTTGGCTGGTTCTATCAATGGCAAGGTGGAGAATTTACCTTTTCAGAATTTCTGAAGCCCAGGGTGTCACAGAAAGAATGGTGTTACTTGTAGGTAGATTATGAAAGTGTGTTGTATTGCAGTTTGCTTGCAGAGAATGGAAAATCAATACAGCATCATGTGCAAGATGCATGTATCACAGCAAGACTCAAAGGGGTAAAAACAACGTGCTGATTACCATCTCTTTCTTGATCACTTGCTAATAATCTGCTGCTTTTCTCTTTTGCTGCCTGATTGCTGCCTCTAGACACAGAGCAATTCTCATCCATATCCTCTAAACCATTTTCCACAGTTCTCAGCTGTAAAGCAATAGAACAAGTGGTACTAAGGTCTGAAACGAGGTCATGGAAGTGTCTGACTTTCATGGATGTGCTGAAGCGGAGAGTTGACCATGTACTAGACAAACTGAAAAAAAGTGTGTGATGTGAAGGTGAATATAACAAAAGGTAAATATGTCTCTTGCTCCCTCATTCCTAACTTAAGTATTCTTAACATAGTAGTTTAGACTAATTTTTAACTTTCTTTTTAAAAACTGACTTTTTAAAAAATTACTTGTCAAATATTTTCTTTTTCCTTTTTTCTTTTTTTTTTTTTCTGTACAGTATTTTTAGTATTTAGAAGGGACATTTTTTGAAAACTGATGTCTAAGACTGCTTATATTTGAGGGAGAGGATCTTGAAGATATCTGAAAACTCAAATGTTGCCAGACCCTTGGATGATGAATTAAAACTGGTATCAAAATAGAGGGCTAGAGCTAGAACATTGGCAAGGAAATAGTTTAAATCTGTAACAAAGACTGGGCAATGTTAAAAAAGTAAAAAAAATCAAATAAACCATAAAAAGCGAAAAGCAAATGAGCCTCTGTTAAAGTCAGTTATGCAAGTAATAGTTTTGAGGCACCAGTTAATAGGTTTTTTTTTTTCATTTTTTTTCCATTTTTACACTGATAACAGTAAATTACCTTTTACCCACTTGTGGGTCCATGTCTTAGTCCACCCCAATCTACAACTCAGACAACTGTCCCATGCAGAAATATTCTTCCTCAAAAGGCATAAAGGTTTACATGGCATCATACAGGCAGGTCCAGCATAGCTGGGCTTGGAGAAGCTTCCCAAAGTCAGCAGATACACCCTGAGTGAGAGGCCACTGCCTTCTGTGCAAGTACAGGGACTTAACAGGTAGGATGGAGATAAAATCATCACAGTAGCATATGAAAGAAATCTCAGGAAAACAGGGACAGGATAGGTGAGGTGTCCCCCAGTGTCCATTCTAGGCACACATATACGCCATTATAGTAAATGACTAGTTCTAGATAAAAGACAAAGACATTATGTGAGAGCTAAGCAATATAACAAACAAATGCCTTGTGACCTTTCTTCTTCCCACTGTTATTCCACAAAAGTAATAAAAGATACAAAGGAAAGCAAGAGAGAATTTTTTGTAAGAAAATACCTCTTTGTCAATTCCAGTAAATCTCTCTTCCTTTTAACATAATAATGAAACCAAAATTAGATCAGTTATTTTGTTGTATGCTGGTTGAGTTTCATACAGATGTATTTCATATGTGTTGCAAAATAAATAATACCTGTTAAATACATGGCTTCGGACCGATATTGTGGAGAGACTGAAAGATGGAAATCGTGGTGTTAAAAGATGTTGCTGCCAGTCTCGTGCATAAAAGAACTTGTTAATCCCTGTTTTATTCAAGTTATTTGAGGGTGCAGTTAAGTGCTTTTTCTTTATTGGTGCCTGAAATGTTCGGACACTTGTGCCTAGACATAGGTCAGCACCACAAATTGTGAACAGAAGCTGGTCCAAGTAGCTGAAGAAATTTTCTTTTGCGTAAATGGAGACGACAACTGCAATATTTAAACTAAAATGAACAATGCAATGCATGTGTTTATGCATCCATATCCATGTGTAAGCAAATATGAAGCCAGGCCGTATTTATGTGAGTCTGAAAACAACCCAGCAGTGAGGGAAGCTGTGTGAGCGTCGCTGCAGGAGGAAGGCAGGAGAGAGACACTCTCTTCTTTTAGGCACAGAACTGACTGCAAAAACAGACTTAGCTGTTTGAATAAAGAGATGGCCTCCTATTGTTTATTCTCTTTGAAGAAAGGAGACTCTGTAGTCTTCCTTTGCAAATAAACAGTTGTACTAAAGATGTACCTGATAATTTTTTTTTTTTTTTTTTTTGGTTAGGAACAGCCTGGCAGGGCAATTGATACTGGTTTATTTCCAGCAGCAACAACATCTCATCTAAGAAGTTATCTTTGGAAATAGCTTTGCATATCTTGAGATTAACTACTTACATTTGAGTTAAGATGCAAAGGGGCACGTTTCAAGAATATGACTTGAAAATAATTTACGGTTAACAATACTTGCTTAATCACTGCACTTTGAATCAAAGCACGTTCTTGCATGTTATAAAAGAATACACAATTCTTTTGAATAAACAACCTTTTGTCTCTGTACCTCTTTCTTTTCCACTCTTACACAGATCCCACATCATGCTTTTTTAGAGATATGCATTGTTCTTTGGGGGGTAATAAGCCTGCCAGCCCAGCCTGTGTGATGGTCTTATAGAGATTTACATGGGAAGAGGCCACACAATAAAAGACTATCATCTCTGCTGTGCCATGCAAGGGACATTAGTCATGGTCTTGGGAGAAGGGATTGCTGCCTTTGAAAAATGGAAAGATCAGAGATAAAATTGTGTACTAGAAGGAGTCATACATACACACGTGCAAACTAAGTATATTCACATACAGTTTTGGTAAAAATGTGATTTCTTGAAGGCATGACTACTCGCAGGTGATGTAGCAATTTGTCTCCTCTGCTGACATGTCTAGAGATATCACCAAACCTGTTCTCTCTGGGATAAAATAAAAAGAACAAGTAAAACCTTGGCATATTATCTTGTTAGGGATCCGGGGTTTTCATTCACTTCTAGTCATGCAGCTTGGCTGAAGAAAGCGTTTCACAAGGTGTATGAAGATTTTTGGGTAATGTTCTGTATTAGTAGGAGATTCCCCATGTGGATAGAGCTCCTTGGTCCGGGCTGGCTGGGGCTGGTAGCACAGTTCTTTTCTGCTTAAACAAAAAGGGTCAGGCTCCTCTCTCACTGATAATGCTGTAAATTTCTGCTGTCAGTGGAGCTACACAATTTTAAAATAGGCAACAGGAAACATCCAACCCATGTCTATAAATCTTAGTACTTTTCCAGACCGAGCAATAAGCTATTTCTCATGGTAATTTTGCTTTTTTTTTGGTATCATTTATACATTCAGTGTAAATTAAAATGTTTCACATCACAGAAAAAAATGAGAGAAGTGGCAGAAGCACGGAATCACGTAGAGCAAACTGAGATCCCTTTTACACATTATTAGTGCTCCTCTGTTTAAATCGTGTTTGCTATTAGCTACCACAGGGCTAAGTGCTTTAGATAATGTACTTTTCAAGGAAATTAAAAAAAAAAAAAAGCTAGAGAGTGTGTAGGTAGCTTCCATTAGCAATAATGGGAGTTTGGTCACATTCACAATTTACAAAATCCTCAGTTTAAAACCTGTTTATCAGATAATGGTTGCAGGCCTGGAGCGGGAGCATGGGAGCACTAAATTACCGCAACATCTTTTCAGACCCACAGTCTTTGCAAGGAACTAATTTATTAGCCCTCCTTTGTTCTAAGTCCAGTAAGAGTTTTATTTTCAAGAATTTTTAATCCCAACTAATATTTTTTAAATTGATATAGTAATAGAAAAAAAAAAAAGTTTTTGATGTTTGTTTTTTTCCAGCTAAGAGAGTAGCCATGGTTATTTTTATTATTTCAGTGTCATTTAAGGCCAGTCTTTCTACACATGAGATGGAAAGCCCTTAACGAAATACTGAAAGTAGGTTTAGTTTAGTTATTTTAAAGGTAAGACTGACTATTTTGTGTAAGGCGTAGCACAGAGTGTGTCTTTTGCACAGGATTTGTGAGGTGGACACATGCCAAAAATCCACCAGATGTAATAAACTGTCTTGGGAAGTTACACTGTTAAATAATTCAAAGTCACCTGAGGCTGAGTGATCATGAATTGGTTCAGCTTAAATGGATGTCTTAAAAAGTCATTTACATTTTGGTATTTGAACAATTTTTTATGTATGAATGAAACTCCCTTCTGACCCATGAAAGGATGATCCTTTCAAACCAGAGCCACCTGAGTCTGCCACCTAGTGAGACAGAGGGAAAATGCACCGAATCACACATATTACATCAGTAGTATAAGTTCATAAGTTTTGATATTTCAAGATGGTTTAGGTGGATTCCTCCTCCTGACATTACATTTAGCAACAGATTCTGGATTATTACCGGTGAAAAATCTATTTGTCAGCTCAGGTCTCTATATTTTTTTAGAAGTATTTGCAAATGCAATTTTTTTTTTTTTTTTTTTTTTTTTTTAGTACATGCCAGTAAAGAGATCATGTTTTCTAGATTTGTTGAGTTATGCACGAAGGCACATGCATTCAGCACATCTGAAATCATCCTTGGCAGTAATAACTACAATTCAGGCACTGTGGCATCTCAGGGTGAGGTTTAGACAGTAGTAGAGGTATTAGTTTTGATAGGCAGCTGAACAGTACTCACAATTAAGTGGTTAAGAAAGATACTAACTTTCCAGTTACCATGTGGAGAATAAATATGCCTAAAACTTCTAGACAGATTTGACTGTTTTGCATGTGATTAAAAAAATTGAAGAAGTGGAGCAGAGAAAATATAAAAAATTTCGTTAAAGAAAATAACATGAGAGAGTGATTCCAGGATTCAGTTTAAATCCAATTGAAAAAAAAAAAAAAGAAGTTTAATTTTAAATTCTTTAGCAATTAAAAAAAACCAACTTGATTATCAAAGTTAGTGAAAATCATCAAAAAAAAGAGGAATTTGAAGATAAAGAATGTTAATAATTTCTTAGGAAGATGTTGAAATAGATGCTTAGAATTTGCATCTATTCCATACTCTTTTTCATGTTTTTCTGACTTGTCAGAGTTTTTCTAACTCACAATTTTTTAACAAAGCATAATTTAGATATTCTTTTAAAAAGCAAAATTATACTGTCAAAGTTGTTTAGAGTACAACTAAAACAACAAACAGAAGTGTGATTTCCATGTGTAGAGATTTGTCAATGTACAAATCCATTTTCATGGTAGTCAACATAATGCATCCCACACAAGATAATGGATCAAATACTTGTCTTAAAGTCAGGTCTGATGGCAGCAGCGTGACCCAAAGTGTTAATTATCTTGCAGATATGTATAATGGGAGTTTCTTCTGAAATGTAACATCACAAGTGATAGAGTTCGGTCCACATGCTTATTAATCTCTGCATCAGGACTGTACAGAGATCACAAAGGATACACAGTGATTTCTGTCACTTTGCTTCCACTGGACTCCTTAATTGCAGCAGCTGTTACTTGTCTCCGCTGTTGTGACGGTCATAGAACAGTCTCCATGATGTCCCAGTGTTCTCACTACTTTCTGAAATTTTCCTTTGGAGATGGAGTGTTTCATGCTTCGTCTCTGTACCAAGAGCAAAGTCCCCGCAGTTGGTTTAAAATCCTGGGAGAATTAGAAGAAACACATTTTCTTTTTAAATTGTCCTTTTTTAACTGCAGAGCAGGGAAGTTACACTGTAAGAGTTACTGAAAATCTGGTCCTGGCTTCTATGGAGTAAATATTTTATGTTGTCATAATCCTATACAGATACAAAGTGTAATAGAAATTGGAAAGCATGTTTTGGAGAGCAATTTACTGCTCCTCTTAGTATTCTATAATCTTTTGAAAATGCGTTTCTATCTTATAGTAAGAAACAACTAAAACATGAGACAAATTGTGGAGCTCTTATGAATACGGCCATGTCTGCTGTAAGCTAACGCTTTGTGCTAACAGTCCTGAGATAACTGAATTCTATCTTATTTCTGAGTCTTGACTTAACAAATCTCCCAGTTATGCCTAAAAGAGAGATATTTTTGCCCTGTGGCTAAAAATAGTTGTTGGATCCATCTACCAATTAATTTTCATGTTTTATCTCTGAGGACTTTAAGATCACATTTCCAGGTGTGAAAGACAAGAACAATAGTTTAATGCTTGAATTGGAGAGTTGTAGTTGATTGTGTTAAACGTCATTTCCAGCTGTTACAAGTTGTAAATAAGAACTGAAAAGAAGCTGAGAAAAGGAAGTCTTTCCTCTTTTCCAAACCAAATACCAAGAAGTCCACTTAAGTTGCTTATAATCATGTAAACTCATGGCCCCTACCCTTTGATCAGCCACATTGCTGACTTGTATTTGTTCCTGGCTACATAGTTTCTAGACAGGGTAACCTGGGCAAGAGGGGAGATCAAAGAGGAATTCGCTTAGAATTCAGCTATGGTCTTCCATGAAATATGAGTGCAACTTATTTGATGCACGTTTTATTCCGTTTTCTTCCCCCTCTCTCTCTTTTTTTTTTTTTTTTTTTTTTTTTTAACATTGACCTACCATTAAAACTTGGGACATTCATACAAAAGCAACAGAGTAATGGTGGAAGTTAGATAATACATTACATTTTACATCAATTACAGTTTTCTTAATTAGCATAACACCCAAACTTAAAGTACATGGGGGAAAACTCCTGGATTTAAGATATATCAGTAGTTTTAGTACAATCAGTTCAGGACATAAAAATCTAAGTTTCTCTTTTTTTTTTTTTTTTTTTTATTTTCTGTGATGAGAGGAATCTTGAATCATTTACTCTTTAATAATTTATTTACAAGATAAAGGATTTTTTCCCTAAATTTCTTCCCATTAATCAGCAAATTTTTTTCTGGTGAAGAAAATCCCCATGCTTAGAATGTAACAAAAAACCTACCAAACCCAGTCTTCCAACATCTTAGACCAACATGGAATCTGGAGAAATGAGAAACGAGCATGTAAATTCATTTGGGTTGGTATCAGAAGCCCAGTTGGTCTTTCAGTTCTTTGAAGCTAAGGAGCTGATGATTTTAGCAAATTTTAAAAAGGCATTACTAGCCCTCTATGATGAATTCTGCTCTCCCACAAGTGTTCTTTTAAAAGCCCCACGGCATTCATCTCATGAAATGCAAGGAATAAAATTGTTATTTTTTTCAATATATGAGGTCACTGTTAACTAGACAAATTAAGAGAGACAAGACAATTGAATATTTTAATTTATGACTTCCATATATTACACCAACTCCTCAGCGGACATAAACAAGCACCTTGTTATTGATCTCAGAGGATTTAAATGCCTGGGTCATTTTTGCGTATGGAGATATATTGCTCTACAACAGTGCAACAGTATCTCACATTGACATATTTTATTCTGATGGCTGAACTCTTAGGTACATTGCAGTATATCAGAAACCCAATCTTTTTTCAAAAATTATAAAAAAATATAATTATATAATTAAAAAATTATTAAAATAATGCTAAAGATATATTTTTTTCCATTTCAGATGTCATATACTACTCTGATGCACGTCATATTTTGTAACTGCATAAAGTATTACATCTTAATGCACTTCATTCAATAAAAGGCAGTAAGATGTTTTAAATTCAAGGAATATCACTTTAAGAATAGCTACCTAATTTATTAGCATATGGGATTTTATTCAATTAAATGTATCATAGGTGACTTGGGTAGTCACTGTGTTCACAAACCCATGACTTTTCTTTCTCAGGTTTATTGGACATTACAAGAAATTAACTCAGCAAAATAGGTTGTCTATAGCAAATTCACGTGCTACACAAAATAGAAATCAGTGTCAGAAAATCTGGCTTTACAACCCCCTCGAAACAGATAATGATGAGTTATCCATTTAATCACTTTTATCTACAGGTGTATGTAGTTGTATATGCTGACTTCACAGTGATAATTGTGATTATTTTGTTTTGCACTGAATTCAGAAAAAATAATGTGAAATGAGAGTTTCAGTGACTTACATTCTATATGCATACACAAAGGAACAATTACTGTTCTGGATAGTTTTTACAATATTAACTGACTATTTTTCAGTGTAATTTTTTTTGTTCATCTTAGAGTTGATTAAACAACTGTTAATAGCAGAGGAAAGTTTCCATTTAGTTGGTCATCTGTCAAGCCACAGTCATTAGCATTGTTCTTTACATACAGCTATATACATACATACATACAAAAGGAGGTTAAAATAATTTGTAATCACAGCTACAAACACAGAAAAATATTCATGCCTTTGCAGTCTGTGAATAAAAGAAGGAAAATACCAAAAGCATAGTCTGTATGTAATGGGCTTGCAAGGACAGAATGTGTCTATAAATGAAGTTAATTGGGCAGAATTCATTCTTGCTCATCAGTGTTTCATGGCATTTCAGAGCCTTGTACAACGAATGGTGAAGGCTGTTGATTTTATATGATGCTTCAGATTGCCAAGCTGTAAACAAAAATTATAAAGGGCATAATACAGTCCCCAAGTGCATGCCTAGCTACATTCATTGCTTTGGATTTGCTGATTCATATAAACTGATTTCAGCCGTATTCTCATGATAGCTTATGATGATAAAAGGACTCCCTAAATAAATTCAGTCCATGCATTCATTCTGGAGCTATTTTTTTATACTGTGAGAACTGCAGATAGCATGTGCGGTGCTTTCTATAATACGTACTAAATAAATGGCTCAAACCACAGCTGTTCTGAGTCCTTTCCGCTTCTCTGTCACATAATGGCTTTCATTTTCTCCTGAGTCTGTGGTACCTGGGGAATGCGGTACTCCACACAGTCTCTGTTTTAACATGTTTATCAGAAAGATAGAGTGAGATTCATCTCACCTACTGTGTTTTGCAAGTCCGTTTCTCAGCTAACCATTCAGTACACACTTCTGGGATGCCATTTATCTGATGTTGCAGCACAATTTTAAGTTAAGGCAGATAAATTGTGCTAGTAAGTCCCACTTCTTTCTGTTGACTGTAAAGGAAGCCTTAGGTGACTAGTTGAGAGTTCTGCAATCTGAATGCATGACATTAGTTGATATAACTAGACATTTGCACTGTGATTCAGCTCATGGTAGGCACAGCTGAAGAGTGAAAGCCCCAAGATCCTAGTAGTGCAGTGCAAAAAATAGCTTTATAGAAAAGTTACAATTAAAGTGATGCCGGGTAGAATGATCGCCCAGGGATCATTCTGTCAGGACAAAATCACCTGCATTTTACTTCCTCTTCTCCCTTGAATTCTCTCTTCAGTAAAAGATAACAAAGCAGAATAGACAGTATATATCTGGTTTTAATCACAAGGAATGACACTTAAGTTCTCATTGTTCACCTCTTTTTCCAGTAGGGCCATGAATGATGTCCTTTCTCAGCCTTTGTTTCACTAAATGAGGCAAGCCTGGTCTCACAGGCTTGTTTCTTTGTCTTCTTGTCTTTTGTGATCTCCTCTATATCTATTAGAATTTTTTTTTTCATCTTTCTTCAATGGGTTCATCAGAATTATGTACACTACCCCAAAATCTCAACATGACGAACAGCAGAACTGTTTCTGAGCTGAAAAGGATTATACTTGCGTTTGCTGTATTACGCTGGCAATTCACAGGATCCAGGGAAACATAATGGTTTTTCTTCCTCTGTCATTTTAGGCAGATAAATTTTTAGTTCACAATATCATTTTTCTTGTATGGGTTTCTAAATGCATGATCTGAAATTTCTTACTTCCATACTTCTGCCCATTTCACAAGTCCAGCCTTTGATATCTATACCAGTATCTCCAGCCTTTACATCACGTTCAGATTCCATCTACAGCTCCCAACTTTTAGTGTGAGGCTCCCACAACCAAAATGTTAAATAAAGTCAATTTCAAGAATGATCTGGAAGCATCTATTTTTCACCTATTTTCAAGTTGGCCGGTGAAAGTTTCCTTTATGTGTAACCACCACTTTTTCTGGTCCCTTACGTTATTTATGAATTTATTTACTGAGCTCAACTAATTTACTAGTTCATCTACTAATCTCAGTGTCCTCAGCTAAATGAACAGCTTTTCAATGTGGCATCACATTAAAGGTTTTACTAGATTTTATATAATTGAGATCTTTTTCAACCCTTTCATCCAGTCCTCTGTTGAAGGCTGTCACAATTTTCTCATTTGGCAGATGCTTCTCATCACTGTGCATAAAATGGTGGAATTAAGTATAGAAACAGTCATTTTCCCATCCCCTTTTCTATGAACTGCTCCTAATTCTAGCTTTATTTTGATGGTTGTCAGGGAGGAAGGAATAAAACAACAAATCCGAATGAAAGCCTAGTTATTAAATGCACTGTACTATTTTTCCCTTGTTATTTTCTAGGAGCACAGTGATAATGATTCACAGCATTATGACTAGATCTAAATGTATCTAAAATATTTAGGCTCATAGCTAAGTTAATCCATAGTATAATTCTATAAAACTGTTCAATTTACATTACATAAATGTATGGAAAGAAGACTCTTAGAAAATAGATCCACTTTCCATTCCAGAACTGTATGAATTAGGGAAGATAACTTTTTGATGACAAGCAGCTGCACTGGCAATATCTATGTTGTTTACTAATATAGCAATTGGAGTAACAATTGGATTTCTAGGGAAGTCATCACAGAAATATAGGAGGAAGACCAACAATATTTGTAGTGATGAGAAAGTTTTGGAATGAACAAATTATAACCTCTTTAGGACGATAATGAGGAGGTTCTGCTCAGGCTTTTCATGTTCAATCAGAGATGTAATTTTTTTATTATCTCTCAGACAGTTTGTGCCCAAGAAGAGGTTCAGCACTTCCATCTCTCTTTAGTCCACCAAACTATCTGCCCGCCAACCCATGCACTGATATGAAACATATGCAAGCAGCGCAGCACTGGCTGGTAGGCAAATGCTCTTAATCTGTGCCAGAGCCTCTTAGTTAGTGGCAAAAATAGTCTAACAGATTCTGTTGGAGTAAGGCATTTCATGTTTTAGGACGCAGTCCTCTAAAAGCTAATGTTTAACTACCTATAAAATCAATGGAGAAAAGCAGATGTCATTGAAAGACTCCTTTGTTCAGTATTTTAACTTCAAGCGTAGACACGAATGACATTACCCTGGAAGAAAAAAAAAAAAAAAAAAAAGATTCATGAATTGTTAAGACAGATTTCTTACCATGAAAAAGTTGGAACACTCATGCCACAGATTTGTTCTAAAATAAAAATATATGTTTGCAATACTTTTATAGCTTTTGAGATAGGTATGGTCTTTATCCCTTTAAATCAATGATATTTATCAGTCAGTAATTTTATTTCTTTTCACACAGATTATAAGAAAAAAAATCCTTTCTCCTATAAAGTCATGGTGGGATAGATAGATATTCAAGAAAACCAAGTATATACAAAGTTTTAGGGTAACCATGTTCATATACCTGTTAAATAGGAAATTGTTGATTTCTTTTATTTTCATTTTGTTTCTATATATTCCTTTATGGGAGAAAAAACCAAAAATGTTTCCAGTAACTGCACTATTTGGCACAAAACCTAAATTCATCACATGAAACCAGAATATAATGCCAAATTACAGTTTTGGAGCTAGCGCCTTACACCCTTCACTGAATGTCTGCTCTGAAGTAATTGAGTCTAGGAAAAAGCTAAATAGGTCTTAAATAGGTCAGGGAGCTGGAAGACCGCATATGTTCGAATGAAGTGGTTTTTCATTTCTCCAACATACGCTAGATGGCAGCATTAATCAAGATATTCAGGACTGCAGTACATTACGGTATTTTACTAAGGGAAAAAGACCCTCAGAAAATTGTGTGAAACATTTATTTATAGGTTTTATTTTTCCTATTTTGAAGGAGAATTCAGATTACATATTTACTGCAACTGTATGGAGGTCCCAGGGCTTATGACTTCATAAAATAATCTCTGTTTGTATAAGTGGTACAGGCAAGGGTTCCAACAACAGAGATGAATAAAAAACCATGAGAATAAAGAGAGGGAAAAGGAACAAAGTCTTGATATAGGGCTGATATAGGTGGAAGAAATAAAGTCTATACAAATTTAAAAATAAAGAATAAAAGTTGGAGCTGTCACAGGGAATGCCAGAAAAAACAGTGGAGATTAGTGGGAAAGCATGGGGGAATCATAAGAGTTTTAAGTAAAAAAACTGAGCACCAAAACAACAGATTTTACTCCTTAGGTATCTGAATTAGTCACATATTGATCATTTAGCTGACTCACCTTCAGTGGCTTACTGTATTAAACCCAAAAATTATTAGTCTTTGAATTCAAGCTTCATATGTTTTTTCTATAATTGCCAATGACGAAATCATAAGCAACGCAGTTGTCGCTCAGTGCCTGGGTTTTCAAAATGCGTCATTGCAATTTATTTGCTTGACTCATGAGGTACTGATGCCTCATGGCAAAACGACTCATCCAGCTGAGTCACTCCCAAATCTTCGCAACACTCACTTCAGGAGAACCTTTTAGCTTGAGATCCGTCTGCCTGTATACCCACCACAGAACTACTGGTCAAATTTTAATTCCCAACAAGATGCTAGAGCAACCTGCTAAGCCATCAACCTCTGAGCAGCTGGAAGTTCTGCTATGATGGGATTTTGAGTTACGATACATGCACAATGCATGCCCAGCTCAAGCCCTCAAGAGCGAGGTCATTTGTAATTACAATTCATTAAATGCTGTGAAAGTTGCTCTACATGTTGCAACATAGGTATCAGTAGGATTGAGTACACGTCATTATTAGACTTTCACTGAATTACCTGAACTGCACACGTTATAGCTTGGAATTTTACTAATTAGAAGCTCAGAGATATTTTATAGGTTCTGGAAATGTATCTGTTATCTTGAGTAGACTAAAGACCGCTAGTTTATTTTGTGGCTGATGCTTCTGCTTACAGCCTCATAAAACATGGCCTGTAGTTTTATTGCAGCGATCATCCTTGGTTTTCTTTGTGACTACAGTTCTGTTTCCCCCCCCTGTGAAAAAAAAAATGCTGTATGGCTTAAGATTATGTTATCATTCCCATAGATTTTTACAGAATTCTGTGGCAGGAATACTGGATTCTATAGGGTGGATTAAAGCTCTGTAGGAAGCTTCTTGTTCTATTTATTCTAAGCCATCTTAGATAGTACAACAGAGATAGATACATATATTCCTGCTGTGGAATTCTTGCTGCATATAAAGGCTATGTTTCAATATTAAATTCCACTAAAAATATTGTTGCACAGCCAAAATCAACTTGAAATAAAATCATGAAGTAAAAACACCCCTATATGTATTTTAGGGTTAGAGGAAGATAGAATAAGAAGCTAGAGGTTGAGAGGAATAGGGAAGAAGTAAGAGTTCTTCAGTTATTGTGGTTCAATTTTTACATTTAGCTAAGAATGGGATAAAACACTATAATTCAGAGGTTTATCCCTGTTTTCTTGCTTTGTCAATACCTCCTCTATTTTTCATTCTGACCTTATATTTCTTGATTTCTAGATCAAAAAATATTTCTATTGACTGTTTAAAAATTTACTTTCATTTTTATGGTTTCAGTATTGAAATGATAGTAGTGTATTTTTAAAACAAAGAAATAGTTGTGCGATTGCTTCATGTTGAAACCAAATTTAAACATTACATATTAAAATAAGAGCAGTGCCTAAACCGATATGATTATATTGAAAATATCATTTCTCTAAATTATCAATGCACGATTCTACCAATAGATGTATAGTTAATGTTCCCAATAATGTTCCGATAGCTGGTCTGCCTCAACAGCGTGAGAATGCTGCTCAAGTCAGTTGTGTGAATACTTGTGCCATCTAATCTCAAAAAACCCCATTAGATGGCACTGTTCACATGACTGTACCTTTGCAGCGCTGCTGGAAACTTTAAGGCATTGTGCAGTTCTATACATTCGTTTATTTCTTATTTTAAACATTACTATTTTATGGCTTTTCTACTTTTTTTTTACAGGGCTAAAAGAAACCACACATAAACCCCTCCCTGAGATCCTCTTCCTGTAATGTCATACATTGCAGGACTGCTTCAAAGATGTAGCTTAGTCTTTATTACTACAGTTTCTCCAATAAACCTTCATTTAAGTAATCGGGGCAAGGCCAGGCAGAGCATCAAGTAGTGCAGATTTATGCACGTCTTAGCTGTGTAATGAGGCAAAACCACATCATCACCTCAGCTGATTTTTCATAACGCAAACACAATAACCATTTAAAAAAATAAAAAGGTGGAATTTTAATTTTTAGATCTCAATGTGATTGAGATGTAATATTCTTAGATTTTTTGTATTTTTAAAATGTAATATGAAATTGCTAGCTATCTAATTTCCCTGTAACTCTGAAGTTCTTTGATTGCAATGTATTTTCTTCAAATATGTTCATATCATTAATCCATCAGGTTGGTTTGGTTTGTTTTTGGTTTTTTTTGGGTTTTTTTTTTAATGTTAAAAATAAAACGTTCTGTATTAGACTGATATGTTGCTTCTTTCTGCTTTATACAGACTGTAAAGTCCAAAGATGTTATAAACTGATATCAGGATTCCCACTGTCTTCACCACCGGGTTATTGCAGTGGAATTTCTGGAAAGATCAGTGGTCATGTTAAGCTACTTGGTTGGGTTTTGTCTATGGCTCAGCCTATGAGTTTCAAAGAAGGGACCAGATCATCCACTGATGCAGAACAAACTAGTATTTTGGAAGAAAGTATTTGAGTATTCTTTGTGGTGATCAGCAGGGAATCATATAAAAAGGTAGTATTTTTGAGTTATTTAGAAAGCAAATCCTCTAGAGCCAGGAAATAAGGTAGTACATTTCAAAACATAAACTGCTAGAACAGCTGTATGTTATATATGCCAAAGATTCCAGTAAAGCTTTCTGTGTTAAACATGATAATAGGCCTGAACTATATATCAGAAATGAATAGTTGTACTATATAATCAAGTCAGTGTCATCTTAAGGAGTATGGTCATTTCAGCTCTTGATTTTGACTAAATGTAGATGTCCCCATTGTATATGTCTGAGTTAATCATCTTAGAATCCTTAACGAATAAGCAGAGAGAAAACAGAGCGAAGAGACCTATGATTAAGGGACTGGACCACATCATGTATGAAGAAAGGCTGAGAATTTGGACGGTTTACCCTGGAGAAAAGAAGACTCAGGGGGGAACTCATCAATCTATGTGAATACCTAAAGGGAGGGTGCAAAGAAGAGGGACCTGGGGTCTTCTCGGTGGTGCCCAGTGACAGGACCAGAGGCAATGGGCACAATCTGAAGCATGGGAGGTTCCCTCTGAACATCAGGAAGCACTTTTTTACTGTGAAGACGACCTAGCACTGTCACAGGTTGCCCAGGGAGGTTGTGGATTCTCCTTCCTCGGAGACATTAAAAAAACATCTAGGAAACATGCTGTAGGTGACCCTGCTTAAAATAGGGGGTTTGGACCAGATGTCGTCCAGAGGTCTCTTCCAACCTCAACCATTCTGTGATTCTTTGACACTTTTTGGGTTCTATTTAGCCAATACGTTTAAAATGACTACTTTAGGATGAGTTGAATCTGCAAAGTCATTTTCCTTTTACAAATCACACCTTTTATGTCTAAAGTCTAAAATTTGAAATTCAGTATTAATATTTTTGTTCAATTTCAATTACTCTATGAGGAAGACAACTTATCTCATTGTTAGCACCGTGAGCCTCTATTTAGGCTCTGGCTAAGAAAAAGGTAGAATGCATGGTGAAGGAAAAAAATAAGATTTAAGGTCCTTCCTTGTTGCTATTGACTCCTCTATCTCATAATTTTTTTCTTGCCTTCCCTTAGTCAGGCTAAGAGTTCTCCTACATATGCTATCTATCATAATTCCATAAAAAAGTCTAGTTTTTGGAGAACGTAAATCTTCAAACTAAAAAAATTTTGGACTACTACACTGAAGCCACATTGGACTATTATATTTGAGAAGCTTCTCAGAGGAAAAGTATATCAATAAAGAATGTATTATTGCAAAGGACAGTTGCAGTAGTGTATGCAGAACTAAGGCAGACATCCATTCAATATAGTTTTTTGGTTTTTTTTTTTCACATTTTGGCAATATTTATATATCTTGCCAAGAAAATTTCTGGTCATTAGAATGTATTTGAATATAGCCATTAGCTACCAAGAATTCCACAGAATTCTTCAAAATTATAGACTTCTCTTTTTTTCTTTTTCTTTTTCTTTTTAAAAAAGCAGTATCTTGTGAGGAGAATGCCATAGGCATTTGTCTGATATTAGAGCTCTCTTAGGGAAAAAGTAGCATTTAACATTTTTTTTCTCCTCAGGATATTTCACCTCTTGGAATAGCAAGTACTCTTCTTTTCTGTATTAAATACAGTGAAATAAGCCTTCTAAATCAAGAACTAAAAAGCACTAGATACATTCTTTAGTTTTCCAAATTAACTAAATAATCTCATCAGAAAAATTTATTCAGTAGTTAAAGCCTCCCAAACCACGTTGAAAACCTACATTATAGATTTGAATCCAGATAGGAATCCAGTTCCCCTCCTTAAGGCTTGTATAAATTGTTCACATGAGAGGAAACCCCACCCATTCAGAAATTTAAGGAAAAAAAGGGTTCAACCACGCTATCAAGCCATTTTAAAGAAAGACAGTATATCTACTGTAAGCAGCTCTTCTGCTGTTATAAATGCTCATCATTCTTTTGCTTATGCTATCGCTGCAACAGTAGACCATTTACACTACAGATTTCGATGCTGTTACTGTCATTCCTAGCATTTTCACATGGAGACATCAGGTATGGACAAAAGTGACCACCACAGAGGAAATGAATAAGGTCTGGTAGTCTGCCTCTGATATGAAGCCCCCAGATTCTTCATATAATGAATGGCAGGAAATGGCTTTTGTTTGTTTTGTTTTGTTTTGTTTTTGTTTTATTTTGTTTTGTTTTGGTTTGGTTTAGTACACCTGTGTCTCAAGTGTAAAGCCATATTGGGAAAGGTCTTCATGGTCCCAGTTTGTGGTAAGTTTTTACAATGTTTACCGAAAATGGCTTTTTAGTTCACCTGACTTTGAAGTGCCTGTGGGATTCAGCAACTGGAAACTAGTTTTGAAAAAGACATTCTAAAACTCCTCCAACTTCCTAACAGATGCTTTCCTTTGCTGTAACTTCCCCTAGCACTGGATCCTAGGATTTCAAAAGAAACAGTCTCAGACATGGAGTGGAATGAATTTGAAAGTGTCATTTTCAACAATTTTTTTTTTTTTTTTTTTTTTTAAATCAAGAATTGTTTTCTCGACCTTGTTTTCACTTCACCCCAGTGTGGAACGAGATGATGGAATCAAGAGGGGAAAAAAATAAAATGCGGTCAAAGCCACTGTATCCCACACAGGCGCGCTCCACCTCATTACACTAACAAGCAAAAATCAACTGAGGTTATTAGCTTAGTTTCCACAGTTGCTCCTTCAGCAATTTATGGGGGGGGGGGGGAAATAATCCCCTGGCTCTCTTTTGCCACCTTTTAAGCAAATAAATGAAGGGAGAAAAATGCATACGTATAGTATATATTGTACATTTCCTTGGTTTGGAAATCCTATTTTTCTTTAAAAATAGATTTTTTAGTGAATCCATGAATCCAAATAGTTGTGAATGAATGACCTATTCAATGGGACTTACTGATTTTTATATAGTTTTTTTTTTTTTTTTTGCAAAATGAAGACACACCATCATGGTAAGAATCCTTTATGTTTTCTCAAATGAATGAGGGAAATGAATGCAATATTTTAGGACTGTGTCCCAGTTGGTATTCTGAAACTGTTAATATGCTTGTGGAAAAAAAAAAGATGGAGAAAGGCTTTTTAATATCACTGAGAAAATTGTGGTCTTTGAGTGAAAGATGCTTCTTTATTTTCAATTATTTTTAAGAAATTTCAATATATTTTTTACAATTTATGTTATTTGATTCCTGAAGGGCAAATGGACACTTAAAAATATTGCCAGGAAAGAGAAATATAAGTCTTAAAGAAAAATATTTCTCATGACTCCTCTGTGATTGGAGGGACTGGAACATTTTATTTCAGAAAGAAATGGCAAAAACCTAACTTGAGAAACATTTCTTCTCAACTTATCTACAAAGCAGACATCAAAACAGGATCTAGTTCATCCTAGGTCACCTTAGTGATCAATGGAGAGAAAAAATGTCACCTCCAAAAGGCAGTACATCTATCTCACACATCTGTCTTAAAATTGGATTTATCATCTCCTGAAAATGCTTGCTTCTCTCATTTGGTAAAAGGGGCACATGTGATGATGAACTGACACATAGAAGTTTTACTTTAAAATTTCCATGTAAGAACAGGTTGCTTATACCTTGCTAGTTGGGTCTTCTGTATTATTCTAAGGTCAAGTTCACTTTCAAGATGCTTTCACTTCAGCTCAGAAGCAATGCCATTATTTAAGAGTTTGGCAGCTGAAAAAATGTAATAAATGTGTTTTTCAGGTGCAATTATCCATTTCCAAATACGTGCTGTTGGTTCATATATGACTCAGACTAAACCCTGTTACTCTTGGGGTCCCTGTGGTGTGATCCTTTCACATTGGTTTTGGAAACAGGGTTTGCGATGGTGGCCACCTTTGAAACTTTCCCATTTCAGGGAGCAAAGATAGAAAGGCTGGGATTCTACCTTGCTGACTTTGTTGGGTGTCCCATCTCCTGCTTATTTGTGTACGCCAGAAGGGTCCCAGAGCCAAGAGAGTCCCAAAATACACTCTTTAGCCTCTGGCACTTCCTCCATAGATGAGCTATAAATCTGTGTTTGTACTTCCACCTTGTTTTCTGTACAGAGTTCTCCTCAGTTACAGAGGTGAATTATGCTCTTAATCTTTTCTAAAGCAGAATTCTAAAAGCAAAAACATATTATTAGGGACTTTAGGTAGAATATATTTCCATTTTTTAATTCTCATTTTTATTCATGTGGCCTCTTCTGAATTACATTAATGTTAGTATCAATCTCTTTGCATTACATTTAGGAACACAAAAGCTACCATACTGGTGCTTAGTTTCCAGGCATAAAGCAAACTTTTCATTTTGTAGATAAAACAGTTTCAAATCTACTTTAACATAACCTCCCCTTCCCTCTGTGCACTTTTTTTTCCTAAGGAATATAGACTTTTTTAGAAATTCAACATAAGTAGTAAAACTCTTCAGGATTTCCAGCAAATCAACAGGAATTTTGCAACAAGTTTTTTGAATCACTGTCATTTAATAATCTGTACTAGTATGGTTTACCATTTTTTACTTTACTAGTTTGCTGTAGGGCTACACTTTCTAAAATACCAGGTTAGAGCTGGTGTAGTGGCTTGTCACTTCATGAGTGTTTATTGTTTGTTACAAAGGTAACAGAAAATTTAACTCCAGTTAATGACAAATAAATCTGCGTTCAAATACTGTCACACAGAAGTATAAAGATATATGTGTGGGTCATTAAGCTTAACAAAAAGCTCTCCTAACATGTCAGCATACTTATAATTTTTAGATGTATTCTATTTTATGGAATATATACATTTGATCATTCTACCTCTTCCTTAAGTACTGCCTTCATATATATCCTCAAAGAAAATAAAATAAAACTGCATTTTGAAACAGAAAACAGACCACTGTGTTGCAAACCAAGATCTATATTTTTTTAACTCCACTAAGAAAGCCTATGCCCAAACCTGTTGGTCCTGAAAAGCAAAAAAATTCTTTGACTTCAAGCTAGTTCTCTCAGGGAAGGTGGGTAGGACCAGGCCCACTAACACAAGAAGAAAAGCAACAATAATCAAACGATGGTGCATACAAAGCAAAGTCCGCTTTGCCTCCTTCACTGCAGGAGAGCCCTGACTCCCTGCGGCTTCCCTTGCACTTTCAATTTCAAAGGCTGACACTTCAGCAGAGTGTTTGACCTCTCCAGAACTGATCTGATCACAAGAAATCCTGAATGTAGCCTCATGTTCAGCGAAATAGCCTAAGTGAGGATGCTCAGCACTAGGAAATGAGCACACCCACAATTTCATTGAGTTAAATTAGGTTCCTTCGGCTTCAGTTAACCCTCCAAAAGACTGCAGCACTGGTGCTGGAAGTAGCCCACACATCCAGGCAGAGCTTTACATTTTGATATTGGTGATAGCAGACTTGCAGCAGTGCTGACCGTGGATACTGCACTTAGCACTCTTCACCCAGGCACATGAACAGGCTGCCCAGAGAGGTGGTGGAGTCTCCGTCTCTGGAGACATTCAAAACCCACCTGGACGTGTTTCTGTGCAACCTGCTCTACGTGAATCTGCTCTGGCAGGGGGGTTGGACTAGATGATCTCCAGAAGTCCCTTCCAACCCCTACCATTCTGTGATTCTGTGAAGCAAGATAGACCGTAGTCTTTAATTTCATGTTAGAGGTGATTGGGATCATCTTTGGATCAGATGATCCAAAGGAAAGGATAAGCAGAAGATTTTCATAGCAAAGGCGGATGAATGCTAGAATGAGCTTTCAAGGAAGTGATATAATCAAGGCAGGTTATTAAGTAATTAAGTATTAAGTTGGTAATAAGTAGGTGAAAATTAGTGGTCTACAGCTAAGGAAAGACCAAAGCTGTATCCAGTCATCATTTATGGACTTAAAATCCATGAATCTCTCAATGCCCAATTCTAATCATTCAAAATGTTTAAGGACCATTGAAATATTCAGAAATTAAGGGTAGATTATCACAGGAATAATGTGCAAGCAAAATCATGCTGCAAGGCATAACCATAGATCTAAATCGAGATTGCAATTGGCCATGTATGAACTGTCTTTATCACTGCTTCTCTCTGGAAATTCAGATACATTCCCAGACCATATGTCCTCTAGTTTTGAAGAATTTCTCCAAAGTAGTGTTATTTTATGTGTGTGGAAAGGTAGCTCCATCTTGCAAATCTGCATAACCTGCTCCTCTGCATAATCTGTTTTCCATTACGGTCAATGAAAAGACTCCTGTCAATTTTAATGAAATCTGCATATGACTTTTATAACCTTCTCAAAGATCATGGGATTTATCTATTCCTGTGACTCTGAAAGGGTTCCAGCTCACCTAAGAAAAATCCTACAGCTGTCTAAGCAAAAAATCCAAAGGAAATAAAACACCCTTACCATCATCTATGCCAGTATCTTCATTATGTACAGGTAACTAGGAGAGATAATTAATATCGGATAATCTGAGATACAACTGTGCTTTGTCCTGAGAAAGAAGCTATACTATTTAGTAACTATTTTCTTGTGCTGTTCAGAGAAGATCTCGGCTGATCCGGAAAAGATCATTTAAAGAAGTAACTCATAGCGTTAGCATTTTATTGGTTGATGAGTTTTAAAAGACTTTATGTGAAAATTTGTCCTACTGAAGTAGTCAGTGGGAAAAAAAAAAAAAAAAGTTTTCATTCTCCTTATACCCAATATGGCCATTGACACTTCAGGACTTTCAAGGAACCGAACAATTCACATTTCTCTTTTAACATCAGCTGGATCTCTTTTAAGTCCGGTGGGGAATAAAACAAGTTATCCAAGGCTAAAATGGGTTAAGGAGTAAAGTTCATCAAAGTAGGTAAAGGTGATGATCTCTGGTGAGGTTCATCTGCGTTTTCTCAGGTATCCTTTTCTGGATGACTCCTTCTGTCCTCTGTGATGTATTTTATTCAGTGCTTCATTTTTTGATAGTAGTTTCCTGGATCACAGGTGACACTCCAGCAGTGGGTTATTTCTTTATTGGGAGAAAATGGTTGCCATGCTACAGGATACTTTAGCTCAGCTGGTTTAATTCTGGTACTGTGAGTACATAATTCCTCTTCCTATGTTTTGAATAGAATTATTAAGGTAAGAGAAGTACACTAAAGGTTATTGATCTAATCTTCGTAGTAGAAAATTCTCTGGAGTGATGGCTGTATTTTGTTTTGAATTTGACTGCTCCTGACACAACGGGTTCCTCCTTTCATAACCCCTTAGAGAGATTTTAGGCACTACAGTACTACAAATGAGTAATTATATCCTCAGAAGCATAGCAATGAGAAAGCCTGTAAGATCACAAAAATATTGACTCAACTTCCCTGTTGTTTTTTTTTTTTTTTCCGGAGGGCTTAACTGATCCTGCACAAATCTGTATTCATGTGTTAGCATCCCTGGACACTGAGAGAGCTGCAAATTCCTAATAAGAAATAGACCAGCATTTCCCTTGCTAGCCACAATAAAAGTCTTTTTTTTTTTTTTTTTTCCCAAAGATGCTGAACATTAATCTTCCAAGTTATTAATCTGGAGTTTCTGGGCCTCAAAAAGTCTTGATATTGGGCTGTAAACCTTCTGTGCTACCTGTACCTGCTAGAGCTGTTTACCCAAGTCACTCTTGTTTTGGCAATAGGTTCAAGACTGAACTGGAGGGGTGATGTATCTGTAACTCTTTAGATTTCCATGTCTACACATAAGGAAGTCATTGACCAGAACAAAAGAATTCTAGCTAAATTCTTATAGAAGATTTTCCTTTGAAGTTGTGAAAGCCAGTAGGAGGTGTAGTAATGATTACCTATTCATAGGTTGTTGTTGGACCTCTCAACTCTCAGAAGTTTTGAACTTCCCTAATGTGGGGTTGCATCTACAACATCAAGGCAGAACCTCCTGCAGTGATATTTTGGATTAACTGCTGTCTCTGATATTGAAGCATATCAGTAGAATAGTATCAAATAAATACAATTATTATGTAGAAAAGCCTGCCTGAATTCATCACAACTAAAATCTTCTGCCCAGTTTTAAGAATGCATGTTTTCTGTGTTTTTTAATATAAATTTGCACTTCTACATAAGTAAGTTTATTACTGTAATCATACTGTCTAAACTGTATCTTTGTATCCAAAAGTAAAAATTGGATAGAAGAGATCTCAGAAAAAATAACTTAAAAAGAATTTCAAGTCTAACTGACATGGAAATAAACATTAAATCTTCTAGTTTACCTTCGGCTCCCGGGAATAAATGAGAAACATTTTTTTCATAGTATTTGTTTTTTTTTTTTTTTTTTAATCAAATAGCGTCTGTAGATAAAGGTACATTCAAGAAATTAAGGAATGGCCATAAAAAGAAGCCAAAATTAATCTTGCAAGAAACCCCACATAGACAAATCCTAGAAGGTTCGCCTGTGGAGAGTTTGTTGCCTAATCAGTGTTTTACTGAACCCAGAAGCTATTCAACAGCAAAAGATGTCTAAGAAGACCAGTATAGAAAGTTTTTCTGTAAACAAAAGACCTTTTTTTTTCTGAAGCATACCAAATAACTGATTCTTACACTTCTAAAGATTTTTCAAAACAGAGACAAATAAGACATTCTTATAGTTCATGTAACAACCCACAGGAAAACTTAGTGTATAAACTCTCCCTAGTCCCCCTGAACACTTCCTCCAAGTTTCAAATCTCATCTTGTACCTTTTTCTAGGTGAGTTGAATCTGGGGCACATCTCTCCAAACCCACTAATTTTGTTCTCTTGTCAGGATTACATAGAAAGAATGCCAAATATCTTTGCCCTCCTTTATCTTCTCACATAATGTCCATATCTGCCTACTAACAGTAATTACCATCTTTAAGACACCTCTTTCCTGAAGCCTGTGAACTGATTAAATTTGATTCAGATTACTTCATTCTAAATGGATGTACCATTTATTCACCCAAAGGAATCCAGCCAACGAGATGTTTGCATCTCATCTGTACCTCCTCAGCGCTCTCCAAGCCAAAGTGAATCCCACTATCTCAGGTGGCTTGTAGTTCCCCCACCCCTCTGCTCTTTGCTTCATATTCATCATCACTTCTCTCTCAAAATCATCTCCTCTTCCTACTTGTAGGCTGGAAATTTTAACCATTGAGAAGGGGTTTTGTTTGCTTGCTTGCTTGCAAGCTTTGGCAACATCAGTTGATCACTCTACTAGTAAAACTCAAATAAGGATTTTTTACCCTTTCCATTTCTTAGGGTTTCTTTGGCCTCTGGGTTTTTCTCTCCGGCATGGTTTATTTCTGTCTTGTTTCTTTTTTTACAACTCCTTTCGGTCAAATCACATTCTTTCAAATAGATAAACTCAGTTGCAGATAATTTTCTTTTAAAGTAATGCAGATCCCTCACTCTCTGTGATACTGTCTGAATATGATCACAGAGATAGATTTTAGCATCTTGATACTTTTGATGCTATCTTACATTTATAAAAATCTTTAAAAATATTACTGATTTTGAAAGGGTATCTTTTTAATGTTGTTTGAAATGTACAGTGACACATTGAAAACCTAGAGCCTAGGAATATTCTACATAATTAAATAAATAAAATAAAAAAGTCATCATCTAAATCATAGAATACCACAGGATTTATGAGTGCCTGTGTGGAGGCAAAAGACCCATGGATGCATAGAATCATAGAATCTTCATGGTTGGAAAGGACCTTTGAGATCATCGAGTCCAACCATACACACACACAAAAAAACCCCACCCTACAATCTCTGTCACTAGAGCATGCCCTGAAGTGCCAAATCTTGACGTTTCTTAAATACCTCTAGGGATGGTGACTCAACCACCTCCCTGGGCAGGCTGTTCCAGTGCCTCACCACTCCTTCAGTAAAGTAATTCTTCCTAATAGCTAATCTAAACCTCCCCTGCCGCAGCTTCAGACCATTTCCTCTGCTCCTGTCATTATTCACCTGGGAGAAGAGGCCAACACCCACCTCTCTACAGCCTCCTTTCAGGTAGTTGTAGAGGGCAATGAGGTCTCCCCTCAGCCTCCTCTTCTCCAAACCAAACATGCCCAGTTCCCTCAGCCTCTCCTCATCTGGCTTGGTCTCCAGACCCCTCACCAGCTTGGTAGCTCTCCTCTGGACACGCTCCAGCACTTCAATGTCCCTCTTGTACAGAGGGGCCCAGAACTGAACACAGGACTCGAGGTGAGGCCTCACCAGTGCCGAGTACAGAGGCACGATCACTTCCCTACTCCTGCTGGCCACGCTATTCCTGATACAAGCCAGAATGCTGTTGGCCTTCTTGGCCACCTGGGCACACTGCTGCCATGCAGATTTTGGGGAGTTTCTAGAATTAAGGGACTGTCCATGTGTTGATTTTGGGGTTTTTTTTTTGTTTGTTTTTGTTTTCTTTCATAGGAGACAGTATCCTAGTGGATCCCTGTAAGGAGATCTTGGCCTTTCCTTGATTTTTCTGTTTTAGGTTGTAAGGGGATGATTCAAGTGTATCTCATGACATAAAGAATCTACACAGCTATGTTGAGACAGACTCCTGCATTTCCAGCTTTTAAACCTTTGGGAGAGCCAGTAAACCTCAACTACCAAACTATTGTTTACAAGGATATATCCATGAAAATGGTTTCCTTTGTCCTTTAACCAGATCTTCCTATGTGCTCATGCTGGTGAATACGGCGCTTGAATCTATCTTTTTGCTAGAGTCTGATTTTTTCCATAAGGACTCCTCAAAAGCAAAGGAGAATTTAGTCATTACTGAAGGAGAATAGATACTGCACTTTCTCATTTGCTTTGAGCACCTTTTAGGGCCAAGTTTGGTGATAAGCTTATTGAATGAGTGGTGCAGATAGTAAAAAAATCAATAACAAGTTCACAGTCCAAGAAGAAAATTCACCACAAAGGACTGAGAATAGAGGAAAATAGAAATTCTATTTGGTTTGTTTCATTTAATAGTTCAGGGGGCAGATTCTGATTTACAACAGTGTAATTCAAAAGCATTTCTATTGAAATGAGATTTGCAGCTTTGCAACTCAGATTAGAATCTCTGCCTCCTTCATTTTACTAGTGCCTTATTTTTTAATTGAATGTTTGGTATTCTTCTCAGTCTTTCTAGTGAGGAGGGAAGGCTTGCGCAGGAGTGGATGGATTCTGCACATTCAGCTGCTTGTGCAGCTGGTGCCAAAAGCAGGGATTTGGTATGTTTTGTGACCATGGAAGCCTCTGATGATTGAGGGCAGCTTGTAAGAGACAGGATCCACCTGACAAAGTGGGGTCAGGATTGGTGGGCAGACCATTATGGGTGATGTGGTGGGTGTCTGCTACAGACCACCTGATCAGGAAAAAGTAGCTGAAGCCTTCTTCAGACAACTAGAGGAAGTCTCCTATTTGTAGGCCCTGATCCTTGTGGAGGACTTTAATTTCTCTGGTATCTGCTGGAAGGAAAACACAGCAGGGCACAAGCAACACAGGAGATTTCTGGAGTGGGTTGGAGACAACTTCCTTGACTTAGATGATGGAGGAGCTGATGAGGAGAGGTGCTTTGCTGGACTTGATACTAACAAAAAAGTAAGGGCTGGCTAGTGGTGTGAATGTCAGGGGCAGCTTTGGCAGTCACCATGAAGGAGAAGAGTTCTCAGGAGTTCCCTGCGAGAGGATGGAAAAAGGCAAATAGCAGTATCACAATCCTGGACTTTAGGAGAGCAGAGCAGAGCTTTAGCCTCCTGTTCAGGGATCTGCTTGGAAGAATCACAGGGCAATGGCCCTAGAGAGACTGGGTTCCAGGAGAGCTGGTTGTTTTCCAAAGGATCAGCTCCTCCAAGGTCAGGAAGAGTCCATGCCCGCAAGCAGGAAATCACGTAAAAGCAGCAGGAGGTCTGCACAGATGAAAAAAGCTCAAATGCAGGGAAGAAGCATAGAAGAGATGGAAGCAAGGATGGATGACGCAAAAGGAATATAGAGACACTGTCCAAGCATGCAGGGAAGTGGCAAGAAAAGTCACTTGGGGCTAAACTTCATGAGGTATGTGAACAGCAGCAAGAAAGGCTTTTATTGATACTTAACAAAACAAAGACTATGGGAAAATGTGGGCCTCCTGCTGCATGGAGAAAGGATCTGGGTGACAAAAGACATGGAAAAGGCTGAAATATTTATTACCTTCTTTGCCTCGGTCTTTACTGGTGAGATTTGCCTTCAGCAATCCCAGTCCCCTGAAACCTGAGAGTCTGGAGCAAGGAATACTTACCTTGCAGAGTAGAGCAGAATTAAATTAGGGAACATTTATACAACCTGTACATACTCAAGTCCATGGGCCTGATGGTATCCACCTACGAATGTTCAGGGAGCTGGCTGATGTCACTGCAAGGCCATTCTCAATTTTCTTTGAAAGGTCATGGTAATCTGGGGAGTTTCTTGAGGACTGGGAGAAAGCAAATGTCACTTCTTTCTTCAAGAAGGGCGAGAAAAAGGATGTGGGAAAATCAGCCTCACTTTGATCCCTAAGAAGGTGACAGAGCAACTAATCCTAGAAACCAATTCCAAACTTGTGAACGACAAGAAGGTAATTGGGAGTAGTCAGCATGGATTTATGAAGAGAAAATCATGCCTGGCCAACCTGATAGCTTTCTGTGATTAAATGATTATCTTGGTGGGTGAGGGTAGAGCAGTAAAAGTTATTTATCTTGATTTTTAGTGAGGATTTAAACACTACCTACCATAATATCCTCATTGACAAACTGATGAAACGTGGGCTAGGTAAGTGGACAGTGAAGTGGACTGAAAACTGGCTGAACGGTTGGTCTCAGAGGGTTATGATCAGTGGCACGAAGTCCACCTGGAGGCCAGTTCCTATTGGTGTAACCCAGGGGCTGACAATGGTGACAATACTGTTTAACATCTTCATTCATGACCTGGATGATGGGACTAAATATAGTCTCAGGAAGTTCTCACTGATGATACAAAGCTGACACAAGTGGTTGGTACCCCAGATGGTTGTGCTACCATTAAGAGGGAAACTCAACAGGCTGGAGAAATGGACAGGCAAGAACCTCATGAAGTTTAACAACGGGAAGCACAAAATTTTGCACCTGGGGAGAATTAAACCCATGCACCAGTATGCTGGGGCTGACTGGCTAGAAAGCAGCTTTGCAGAGAAGGATCTGGGCATCCTGGTGTCCAACAAGTTGGACATGAGCTCGCAACATGGTCTTGTCACAAAGAAGGACACTGATTTCCTGGGCTGCATTAAGAACAGTGTATTGGGTGTACGTGGAAAGGCTCTGGTAGGAGGGGAGGCTGCGGGGGTGGCCTCTGGGAGAAGAAACCAGGGGCTGCCCCCATGCCCCATCACTTGCCAAAGCTGGTGGTGCCTGTATGATAACGTTTTTAAGAATGGGTAACAAATGTTGGGCAGCAGCTGGGAGAGAGAGGAGTGTGAAAAACGTGAGAGAAACAGCCCTGCAGACAAAAGGGCCAGGGAAGAAGCGGGGAGAGGAGGTGCTCCAGGTGCTGCAGCAGAGGTTCCCCTGCAGCCAATGGTAAAGACCACAGTGGAGGAGATATCCACGTTGTAGCTCATGGACAGCCCCATGCTGGCGCAGGTGGATGTGCCTTGAAGGAAGCTGCAGCCTGTGGAGAGGTCACACAGGAGCAGACTCCTTGCGGGAGCTGTGGTCCGTGGAGAGGAGCCCATGTAGGAGCAGGTTTTCTGTCAGGAACTGTGGTCCATGTGGGCACTCACGCTGGAGCAGTCTGTTCCTGAAGGAAGGACTGCAGCCCATGTGAAGGACCCACACTGGAGCAATACATGAAGGACTGTATCCGGTAGGAGTGACCTTGTGCTGCAGCAAGGGAACAGCATGAGGAAGAAGGACTGGGGGAGACGAACTGTTAAGAACTGACTGCAATCTTCCTTCCCCATCCCCCTGCACCGCTTTGGGTGGGTGAGGAGGAGACAGAAGAATTGGGAATGAAGGACTGATGTTGAACCTGGGAAGAAGCGTGTGTCTGTGTGTGTGTGTTTTGCTTCTGTTTCTTACTATTATTCTCTGGTTTTAATTGGCAGTAAATTCAAATAATCCCCAAGCTGAGTCTGGTTTGCCTGTGATGATAGTTGATGAGTGATCTCCCTGTCTTTATCTGATCCCATGAACTTTTAAATCTTATTTTCTCCCCTGGTCCTGCTAAGGAGGAGGACTGAGAGAGTGGCTTGGTGGGAACCGGGGAGACAGTGAAGGTTAATCCACCACAAAAAGCATAATTGAAATACATGAAATTCCATTTAAGCATAAGAAAAATCTTCTACTGTGAGAGCCATGAAACCCTGTAGCAGGTTGTTCAGAGAGTCTGTGGAACCACCATCTTTGGAGATATTCAAAACTCAAACGGATATAGTCCTGGGCAACCTGTTCTAGCTGACTCTGCTTTGAGAGGAAGGATTAGATTGGATGACCTCCAGAGGTCCGTTCCAATGTCAACTGTTGAGATCTGTGAGATAGAAGAGAAGATTAATCTTTACTCACATGAACCCTGGGAAATCTAAAGGGTATATGTTGACAAGCATGAGGAAGAGAATCAGGATTTCACAAGAAATTAACACTTTTAAATTAAAAATAAATTAACTCAGCTTTTCTGAAATACTAAGAATTAAATAAATGGATGATCTTGAATTTACCTGAATGATCTTATTTAAAAGCTGTTTGGTATTTTATAAATTTTACTCCATTTTGTACTAGTCACAGTTTAATAAATCAAAAAGACAGATGAAATGAAACAATACAAACCAACAGAATAATTACTGAAGTTAGTCATAACTTGGCAAAATATGGAATGCTTTTTTATCTTAAATTTAGTTGTAACTTGACAATAGAAAATCACAGAAGCTCAGTTTGTAATTGTAGAAGTTACGAATAAAAATTTTTGCACCTCTTAAACAGTGTCTGGGGAGTAATCTGATTATCTCAGTTCAGCTTCACAGTGAATGTTCATACTGCAGAAATAGTTCAGAAATGACACTCTGCTGTTTCACTGAGCCAGGGATCATGCAAATAGGTCTTCCAAAAACCCAGTCTGTAAGTAGCTACTCACAAGCTGGCCTAGCTCAAAAACCATTCTGAATTATACTGGGAACTGCAATAATTCTCATTTGCTTGGCCAGGTATGCCTCTGCTTGTTTTGTGCATGCCCTCTTCATAATGACTAATCCCTCCAGGTGTGGAGCATTTGCTATGACATACCCATACCTGCACGTGGCTTGAGCTGGCAGTTTATACATTTTCATCAACAATGATTGTCAGCCCCCAGTGGAATAAAAAAACCCCAGATTCTAAGTTATTAGAGATGTTAGCAAAAGCTGACAGTAAAAGCAGACACTTTCCATCTTTATGACTGACATGGCTATATAATCTTTGGAATGGCATCATGATTTTACACCAAGCACTAGTGATTTGAGGATGTCTGCCCTTCTTCATTCCAGCAAAGTAATATAATAAGTGTTCATGCAATGACCAATCAAGGCAAAGGAAATAGATGAAATAACAATAAAAGCTATCACCCAAACCCATATCTAGTAGATGATAACTTAATCTTGCCATCTGCATAGCCAAAGTCACATAACTTGGCATTTTAGACGTCTTAACACAGGCAGCTGTTAAGGAGACTAGAATTGTTGTAGATACAAGATGTAAACAGAAGTTTTCTTTACACTTGAGGCTTCCGTATTTACTCAAATCAGTTGAGACAGAATCTGAGAGTATGGAAAACAAACAAGATAGACTATTCAGTTGTCTCTTCATTCTGGTCGTTTTCTCTGTGATACTGTTTTAGATTTCAACTGTAATATTCATAGCCTTAGGTACCAGAAATAAATTTAAGAGTATTTCTGAAAACATTTCAAAAGATTACCCCATTTTCTGAATGCATTAAGAAGTTTTTTCAAAAGCTTGCGCTGACCCATTGTCATGAGAGCCAAGTCCAAACTTAAAAAAGAGGAAGAAAAGATGCTTAAGGAAGTCAGCAAAGTCTTCATGTAAGCCATCTTTTTCCGCAACCTTTCATGATACATCATAGCTTAGTAGGGAAAAGAGCACTGATAAAAACATCCACTGGATACATCTGATTTTAGCAAAACACTCCTCAGGGAGTAAAGGTCTGCTAAAATTTTAAACTTGAAAAAGCAATAAGAGAGTCAGTAGGACGGAAGACAGTAAAATGAGTTCATAGATCAAGAGACTCAATCTCAGATTCATGGAAGTGCTTCTTTCTGAGAGTATCCGGCAAGGGTGGTTGACTCATTACTGAGGATCTCTGCTAAGAGAAGAGGCAAGAGTGGTTATATCTGGCCTTTGAAATGGAGGACATGGAATGAATTTCATACATTGCAATAGTGTCAAGATCAAACTGATTATTTGGTCTTCAGTCATTTCTCTTAAATAACCTAATTCAAATACTCTGTCAAAAATCAAACCCATGAAAAATGTTGGGGAAATATTTATGGAACACACTTAGTATTGATGTTCCTATTTTTTAGTGAAAAAAATGATGGAAATAAAGGTGGAATAAAAGCATCAATACATTATTTTTACAGAATTATTTCTATTTTTGTTCCTTCTTTAAAATTATGTTCCTTTCTGAATTCATAAAGTGAATTTTTTTCTTAATTTTCTTTTTCTTTAACAAACCCCAAATTCTACCACACTTTGATTACATTTATCGTACACATAATTCTTGATGCTGCTGTAACACACGTCACTAGTTGAGGTGAAATCTTTATGCAAGTCATTTCAATGAAGTGCAGTTGTACTCAGAAGTTTCATATATCTCATCTAGCTGATAGGCACCAAATTTATAATCTGCGTCTCGTGTTCCCATGCAGATTTCTTTATTCTATTTTGTTCTTGTCCTGGTTTGGTCAGGAGGAAAAGTTCCAAGGTTACAGTTAAACACCATATACAAAAAATAAAACATGTAGAAAAGAACTTGCCTGCTTCATTCTAGCTCTGTGTTGCAATTTGTAATTGTGTGAAATAAACATGAGCCACAGCATTAGTAATGCACTTTCCTCTCTTCAGAATGCAGCAGTATTCTCCCACTAGATCTGGAAACTTCCTTTTAAATAATAAGCAATTTCTTGCTGGAAACCAAGCAGTGACCTTTTATTTATTTGACAGATGAGTTTATAAATGCAATTTAGTCTTGGGACACATGACATTGACAAGCTCTCTGGAATCTGAACTGGACAAAATTTCACTAAATGGAATACTTTTTTTATCCATAAACATGAAAGTCACAGAAAGGTTGAACTCTGCAGAAACCCACACCATCTCAATAATTACTTTTTTAATGACTAACAGCATTTTCCTTATATACATAAACACTTTAATTACAGACTTTGGGATCATATTAAGTTTTTATTTTATTTCCTCCATTTCACATTGTTGTTTGAAATGAGCACAAGTTCTGTTGAGGTAACAATACAATGAAGCACACAAGCTGTAAAATTGAAAGCTTTTTAAACGCTGCCTATGAAAATTCCTTTTAACTTAATTTCCCTATTCAGAATTGAAGTGTATTAGAAACAACCAAACTAACAAGGACCTAATTCTGCTTGACTTGATTGCTTTTCAGTAAGGTTCCACTGTGTGAAGTTTCACATTTCAAGATCCTTCTGTCCTGCATCAACATAAATGAATAATTACAAAAGATACAATTGAAAATCAGACACAGAAAGGGCTTGGAGTAGCAGTTGATTGCTATGTAATTCTTCAGATCTTCAATTCAGAAATGAAATTTCTCTTCACTGTGAAGTGGAAAAAAAATGAACATCATATATATATGTGTGTACCAACAAAATGAATATCTATATCTTCATATGTATATATCTATAAATTTGGGAAATGACAGCATGTCAAAGTTTAGTTACAGGTCACTAATACAGATTAAATATGCAGCTGGGTTTCTCTCACTGCAATCTCTTTTTTTTTTTTTGCATTACAAAGAAAAGAAGTTTTTTAAGCTCTCCCTCAAAGAGACAGCATGCATTTTCTCATTTGTTCTCAACTGTTATTTTATTATGCATGTAATGTTTTTGAAGGAGCATTTTTCTAGTAATCCTGACCAACAGAGTGAGATGAAATAATATTTTTATGCTACATGTGAAACTGATTTAGTGATTTTCTTCCCTTTCTGCTATAGCCTGGTAACTGCTGTTTATGTGTCACTGGAATAAATACTGCAGCTTAAAAACTACTGGGTTTAAAATTCTTTCTGATATTAACAAACACCTTAGTAAATGTTTATGTTTTATATTCCCTTAGTAAAGGCATTAAATAAGTATATAAAATAACAAAAAAGAGTGCTAAAGTACTTTCTTCATATAGTGAAGATCGCTCTTCATTATATTCCTCATCATATTAAAAACCCTAGGATATCGTTGACCTCTTGCCACCTTCCCTGGAGAAATATATTTATTACATATAATGAAGACCAAGACTTATGATAGGTACAGATAAAATGAAATATATTTTGTGGTCTTTGGCAAGATTTAAGACATTAGATGTACATGCAGAAATTTGCAGTTTTAACATAGCCAATTGTGTTTTATAAATATAATAAACTAAATAAACTATAAATAAATAAACTAAAAATTTCAGGCCTTACCGTTCTTCTGGTCTCAAAGGACCATCAGTGTTCTTGACCATGACTGAATTTCTTTATAGATCTCTACACTGTCTCAGTAGATATAGCCATAGTATCTGAACTGTAGAAAAATGTGCTGGCTTACTTTTCAACTCCATTGGTTCCTAACCTTTCATGAGCACTTAATTCCTCACACAGAAGGAAACAGTCACGCCGTAGAAGCCTTTGGACCATGAAGGGTAATTGGATAAGATCTTTTGAAAGATTTACAAGCCTGCCAAGGATTTTGCCAGCTTTAAAGCTGACTGATTCAGTGTGAAAAGATCTGAACAATTCTGACCTAAAGGTTTAAAGAGAGACCTTTTCTGTGAAAGTATAATTTAGAGCCTGTAATAAAAGTGTATTGAAAAACACCACAAGGAAGAAAACAGCCATAAATTCTAGAGTTTAATATTACATTACAGGAAACTTTACGGTGACATATCCTCTTGTCTCACAACATACCTCTGTTGCCTCAAACTGTTTTTAATTGTTTCTTTTAAGGGTTACAACGGTAGCCCATCAATAAAAGGATAATAAGAAAGCCATTTTTTTAATACAGCTGAGAAGGTTGTTTTCTCTCTCTATATACATAAACATACATGAAGAAAGAACAGGTCTCTGCACAGTGCCGTAAGTAAGAAATAAGGGGAAGAATCACAAAGAAAATTAGGCAATTTATGTGCAAAAGGTAGGTTCTCAAAATTCTTGTTTTACATCTATGCGACCTTGAATATCCAATATGCACCCAGCGGTAAAATTCTCTGTGCTCCTTCATTTCTATTGTTGTGCAGTTCACTGTGGGCCAGTGCAGTGCCTAAAACAGCATGGAACACAGAAACAGGACACTTTCTCCACTCTCCTCACCTGCAAGGCCCAGGTGAGTCAGCCCCTCTCTCAAATGACAGTGAAGTGAGGCTGATTCCTCCTCCCTTGTGCCTTCACAGTCTCCCAGTGGTGGAGCACTAACAAACGATGCAAAAAAAGGTTCATTCAAAATCCTTAGGTGGCACCTAAACATTAAGCCCTGCAAAGAGATTATTTTGATAATCTTTGATGGCAAAAACTTTACACATAAAATAACTTTAAAGCCTTTGCAACCAAGCTGTATTCCATGCAATGAGAAATACAATATAAATTGTCTCTGGAATTTCTTGGAGATCTGCTTGTGTAAAGTGTTATAAGTGTCTCTGCAGTAAAGAGCTCTGCATTTCCACCAGTTCTTCATGTAGTATTCAGATAGTTTAAAAATCAAATTACGCATAGTCATCACTGGTTTTAAAGAAGGGGACTAATTGTCTGTTTCCTCTGAGATCTGTGATTTAAGTCAGTCCTGGGCAAAGGGTATCTACAGTGGCAGTGTCTCACCTGAGAGCCATCTGCATTGCTCTGCACTGCTCGGATACAAAATACCATTGCTTTCTCTGAAATCCCAGCACTTCTATTACAGTTATTTGATTGCTGACCTTCAAACAATATTTCCTGTCTTCCCCCATTTCTTCTGATTGTGAGACTTTCAGGGTCTTTCTCGTGTTCTAACTTTATGGTGTGTGCCCATGAGTAGAGATTTTTTGGAGGCATGTGATGCGAATATAGCAGCGAGTAATAACTTCATGCAGGCTCACAATTACTGAATTTCAAACTAAAATCTGCCCTCAGGCTCCTGTTTGAATTTCACTGGTGAGAGTAGCATGCCTCTAGGACAGCCAAGAACAATCTCCATGCGGATACCAGGGGGGAGTGTATCCAGAGATAATCACAGCACGGACCTGCAGCACTGGCTGAGGAGATAATCTTGTGAGGGAAAGATCAAAGTGTAACTATGAGATACAGGGGAAATCTCTGGGGTGCTTCCAAACGGTGAAAAAATCATGAGAGAATTCAGCAGAACAGTTACAGAAGCACTGGGAGAGAGCCAGTGAATCTGCTTGAAGATGACAGACTGAATTAATTTATTTGCAAACTTAGACTTTGAGATAAGGGGATGGGAATTGCATAGAGTAGCTAATTCAGTGGTTTTTATTTTTTTTTCCTGATGAAATTGAGAAAGGTAGACTTCATTCTGACCAGACGTATGCTGGTGTATACTTTAATTCCATTAAAAGCAGTACAGTTCCATAGGTGTCAAAACACAGGAAAGCAGGTTGGAACCTCACCACAGAGCTAAAAATTAGTTTATTATTTTCCTGAAATAAATATAGTTTCTATCTACGTATCTACTGTTCAATTCCCAGGCATTGTTTGCTAAACTAATTGAAGCCACGCAAGTATTAAGGTATTTAGGATTAACTCCATAACAAATCAGATCATCTCCCTGGCAAAATTTAGACAAAAATGGCACATGGTAAAGATGGCAGCTGAGCATGATTTATTTGATGTTTCATTTTCTATGGGTAAAGCTTCAGAGTGAAGGATTACCAGAGTCAAATCTGAGAAACATTGTCATGGAAATAATTAGACTTTGACATTTTGCAGGTACTCTGTGACATGATGGTTGCTGTTTTAGGAGTGTTCCAAAGTGCAATTAAATTGCATCTCTTACCAACAGACCATGAATCATTATCTGCAGTTCAGTGGGATATCTTCAGACCATACATTTTAGAGGAATTATTGTAGCTTATCATATTGTGTACCTTTAGGGAGCCTTAATCTTTAAATAATTGCAGTAATAATTGGGAGGAGACATACATTAGATGTGCTTAATGAATCAGGTTATTGACACTCTAAATCAAAGGAATTATGTTGTATTGTTTTCATGATGTTTAGGCATACTTCTGGTGGCAAAAATACTTTCTTCTATACAGTATTATGCAAGAGAGTCTTTATAATCTTTGTTTTCTTAAACATTTTTAAATAAGTAAACTATGTATTACAACATAAAAGCTAAACATTTTCTACTTCATGAACCACAGAAGTATATTAATGACATGCAAGCATGCAGTTCTTCTTCTAGCGAGATTTTCTCACTAGGCACTATACACTCAATTCAGCTATGTTCCCTTTGCACTATTATAGTGTGTCTACCCATTTTTAAAAATCCAGAGAAGACCTACCTTTTCTGAAAGTGAAACCTGGGATGCAAACCTCATATAATCAGTGCCTTTTAAAAATTATGCCGAATGTTATCATTCAACTTGACTCAGTTCTCTGTGGAGATTCATAGCTAGCAATCAACCCCATAGGTTGCCCATTGAGCTTCTCCCATTGAGACTATAATAAGAAGCAGTCCTAAGGATGCTCTAGAAACAAGCATGAGAGGTCACAGCAGAATTGGCAACCAATTTATCTTCATTCTCGCTGTTGTGCATAATGGAGCCTGGGGCAGAAAAGTCTGAGGGTCATGCCTACCATGTTGAACAACTGTGGTAGGCTGACTTTGGCTAAGGGCCAACGTCCCACCCAGCCACTCATTCACTCACTCACTTACTCACTCTCTTCAGTGGGGCAGGGGAAGAAAATAGGACAAGAAAGTTTGTGGGTCAAGATAAAGACAGGGAGATCACTTACCAATTACTGTCATGGACAAAACAGTCTTGACTTGGGAAAAAATAATTTAATTTATTGCCAATCTGGGTAGTGAGAAACAAAGACAAACATTAAAACAACAGTTTTCCTCCACCTTTCTTCCCAAGCTCAACTTGATTCCTTCATTCCCAACTCCTCTACTTCCTCCACAGCAGAGCGTGGGGGGGGTGGCAAATGGGGGTTGAGATGTTGCTCCTTCCTCATCACTTTTCTGTTGTTCCTGCATGGGCTCTCCCCACAGGCAATGCAGCTTCTTTCAGGAAATATCTATGGTGGATATTGCCTGAAGGGAATCCAGGTGGACCTTCCTCAGTGGGTTGCAGAGAAATACCTGCTCCAATGTGGGTCGACCATTGGCTTCAGGGGAGTCTCTGCTCTGGTGCCTGAAGCACTTCCCCCTGCTCCTTATTCTCTGACCTTAGCATTCTTTCTGCTGTTTTCCACTCTTTTTATATTTTTTTTTTCTCTTCTCCTCTGCCTTTGCAGCATTTTTTCCCTTTCTTATATGTTTTATCACAGAGGAACCACAAACCTGGCTGATGGGCTCAGCTGCATCCTGCTATGGGTCCGTTTTGGACCCATGCATCTGGCATGAGTCAGTCCCTGGCCTCTTCTCAGAGAGGCCACCTCTGCTGCCCCCTGCTGCCGAAACCTTAACACCTACACATAAAACAACTATATATGCACTGTCTATGCTTGTAATAAAACCCAAATACATCAAAATGATGCAGAAGAAATAGAAATCAGATGTTCCTGGCTATAATATTTTTAAATAGAAAACTGTTCTGAGTTTTGTTACAGGGATGATCCAGGATTGTTCTTAGATTTCTTCTCTGAGGTATTTCTAGCTAAAGTGCATCTGTAAACCCAATCCAATATGGGTCCCCTGCTGAGCAGAATACAACTGAAGTACACAGAGAGGGTGGGAAGCACTGAAAGATTCAGAGTATTGCCTTAATTTAGAGCCAGACTGTAGAGAGCAACTTGCTAAGAAAAAAAACCCAAGGTTGTTAAGGATTTACTCATTTTTGAGAATTGCTTTAATAGGCAAAAAGTCACCTGCAGATCAATAGGACAAGTCAAGTGAGTCTTTCATACTACGCCCCTTGGAAACCAGTCAGCTTGCACCCATGGCTGAGGTACCACACTGAGTGGCTGCACAGACTGCCCCTTAACTGTTCCTCTTCTGTTCTTCCATACCTCCAGCACCCTGGTCTAATTTCTTATCTTCTCCCTGTGGCGATATTTGATCAGACAGGCATTTGACGTATAGACTAATAATCACAGACATTACAAAATAATTTGAACAGTGCAGGGATCTACAGATTGGGGTGGGGAAATCAGTTTTTGCCCAGGAGCACCAGGAACTTGTTTGTACTTTGGGAAAAAAGGAAAGCCATTTAAACCTTCATGATTTGGTGTTTCTGGGTAGTCACTTCTGTAGTCCAGCTGTTATAAACTGCCTGAGAAGACCAGGTGCTGATATATCCAGATAAGCTACCCCTTCTCAAAATCCTCTAAATTCAGTGTGGAAACATCAGGAAACTTTGTCAGATAAAATATCGAGTTGTTCAGATGAAGCAGAAAGAACGACCCTAGGAAATTATTAGAACAAAGGGATTTAAATGCTTTGGTCTCACTCTAATCATACTTCCTGGACTTCTTTTAGGGCTTCCTTGTTTGTACTTAAAATTTTAGGCTTATGGCCATTATTTTTTTTTTTTTTTGTGTGTGTGTGTCTTAGCAACTGTTTCTGATGTCGCAACCTTGCTGCATTCTCCAGTTTTGACAAATAATACAGTATATTCAACCACAGTCACATATGTGCAATTACAGATCTAAATTTTGATGACTGCTCATCACAACAAAACACAAGGAGCCCTGTATTTTGCCATTCCCAAAGACTGGTCTTTTTTTTGTTCATTTCCAGCAGACAATACTAACTGAAAAATGTGCTTATTAAATACTCTCTCTCTCTTGGGTTATGACTTCCTTAGTAATCATTAAGTTATACCAAAGCACAGAACAGGAATTATAGTCATGACTGGGGAATGTTTTTAAAATGTAAATTTGTCTTCCTGTATATTTCAAAGTGTGAAGATTGCAGTATAATGTTTTGTTCCTGCATGGCCCTTAGCTACAGCACATTTAAGTAGAAGTTTCTTCTCTAATTCTATTACTTTTAACTATTATTCAACTAGTGAGTTTCAGACACTTTTAAGATATTTACACCTATTTTCTTCATTGTTTTGACATATTTGGGCCTGTTGTTTTTCCTTCATGACTTGCAGAATTCTTCTTTCTTAAGCAAAAGTAAGTCTGCTACTGTGAGATTGCACTCCCTCTGCAGAAATATGGATTGTTCCCAATATTCATGGGCTTTGCCTCATTCACTTTTTCAAGAAATGCAAGTTTCACAACTACAAGTTCTACATATTCAACCAGAGCTTTATTTCTTTCTTACATGTGGCTCCTGGTTATATACCCTTCTTCCAGTTAAATCATTATAACTTCCTATAACTACTGATCTAATTCAGTAGGTTTCTAATTGTGACATTTCTTACATTTGCAGTTGATGAGGGAAGATGCATTAGAATTACTCTCCTTACTAGCTAATGCTCATTAAAATATACCCTAGGTAGCCAAAACAGTAGTTAAAAATAGGCGATGAGGATACAGCCTTTTAGGACATCCTTGTTATTCTGCAGAGTGACATGTGATGTGTGATGTAGTGTATAGGGGGAAGGTATAAGGCAGATGTGAGTTTAGTGAGAGTGCAGGGTTATTCTGAGATGACCAAAAACCTGACATCACCAATGCTGACATCACACCCAAAGAGGCAGAGTATATAAAGTTACTGATAATACAGTCCTCTGGACCGGAGCTCACCCAACTCCTATCTGTTTGGAAATCGGGGAGAATAACTGTAGATCTGCCCAGAGCTCAAGCAGCGCTGCCTTACGCACAGTGCGGGCAGTGCTGTGTGCAGGCAGGTTATTTCCCACCACGGTGGATATATCTGTTGAAATACTGATTGACAGTGTGATGTGACTGCTCCCTGGCCCTCTGCTCCCTCGGGTCTGCAAAGCAACAGCTCTTCAAAGTACGCTAGGGACTTTTTGCTGGTTTGCCTTTCTGGTGAACATATCTGGAAATATCCTGTACTTGTACAGGACTTGACTCATGACAGCTGAGAGTATTCTTCTTACTCAAGGAAAGAAAAGCTGTGATCAAAAAATTTCTGACCTCTGCACCGTGCATGATGTCTCAAATAAGAAGAATTCTAGGAATAACAGATTTTAAGGCCAGCTAGCCTGACCCCTTGCACAGAGCAGGTCATAAGAGTTCATTCTGTGACTCCTTCAAAAACCGTAAAATTATGTTGGTGCTGAAGTCTTATGTGAAAGATTAGATCTTTTGAATTCACTGTCACACTTACGCCTTTTGCAGTGGAAGTTAACACTTCTGACAGGGAAGGACAGGATGTGAACTCAGACCAATGGATGCAATAGGACTGAGGTAGGAGTGGGGAGTAGCTTCACTGTAGGACAACATGAAGAGTAGCAAACTGGAAGGCTGTTATTATGGTGACATCCTATTTTGCATTGTTTCTTTGGTTTCTACCTACCGCTCGTTATATGGCATTTATGAAATTTTGACTGCTGTCCTGAACAGGTCAGTTGCTTTGATGTGAACTATTCTCAAATACTTTATTTTATAAAATTGAAAAGCTTACACTTTCTTCCTCTTTAGTTTTTAGGATATCAATCCAGTTGCCCCATCATGTACTAAATAATACATATCAGTGAATTCTGAACTAGTATAAGAGTGTGAATACACAGAGTGCTTGCTTTTCTTTAGTATGAAAAGAAGTCCAGGTTTATTTAACAGGCAGTTCTTTTCTGAGTACAGGCCAAAAGAGAGCAGGAATAACATATGAAGAGTTAAACCATGTAGGGGAAAGGCATGAATGAGAAGTAAACTAACTGGGAGTTAAAGGGATTTGGAATCTGCTAAAGTATTGCTAAGGTATGCACTTTCAAGACCTTAAAATTAAAACTGTACATAGTATCAACCAAGTTTTGAACTAATCTTTTCTCAAAACAGGTGAACACATTTGGCAAATTCTTTTTTCATTGGTGAAACACTGAGGCATACATGAACTGTCTTTTAATTGTGTCTATTTAATTAAGATTTTAATCCTAATGTTATATATTAATAATACAGGTCATTTATCAGCTACTGCTGCAAACTTGATTATATTCTTAACTGTCTCAATCAACATAATTTCAGGAAACTGGAAAGGAATCACAAGCCAATTAAAAATGCACATTGTTCCTATTATACTGCTGAATGGCAAATTTGCTGGCCTAAAGGTCAGATTTCCTTTTGTGAAAACTTTCCACAGAAATCTTTTGTTCTTATTGGCTTCTCTTTGGTTATCTCTAAATCCAAGAGGCTGTGTACTTCTAGTTACACTTCTACAACTGTATCCAGTAAATACTTAAACATCTGATGCCACTGAAGTATGAAATTAATAAAGAAACTGAGTGATTTATGACTTTATTACTGATAACAGTTTGGGAGGATTTTAAAGCTGCCTCAGATTTACTGCAACCTTCTGCCCTATTAACACAACTAAGTAGGTCATGATGAATGTGCATGAGGATACATACACATCCTTTTTAATCCCCCTTCAGAATTCTTTTAATTTTGAATTGTTAACATGAAAGTGAAAGCTATAATCAGAATTTTCTTAGATTTCCTGTGAGGAAAAAATAATGCAAAACTGATGCAATTTACATGCATCTCTCAAAGTAAAGGCAGAAAAAGTATCAAGCAGAAGGATTGAGCAAAATTACATTTGTAATTATACTACTGTAAACTGGGCCTAATTCTGTGCCTTTGAAAGAAAAAAAAAATTCTTTATATTTCTTTGAAAACACTGAAGAATATTTAAGAAAAAAATATTTTTCCTTTATAGTTTCCTTACTGAAGACATTTACTACTCATATATTATCTTGCATAATGGGATTATCAGTTTGAGCTCTCTTCTTTCAGCGTTTGGCATCATAAAGAATAACTAAATGGAGCAGAAAGCCTAAATCTCTTCAATAAAGCAAATAAGCTTTAATATCCAATACTCTTTCTGATACAAGTCATAACTACAGTACTTCAGAGGAAAAGAAGTTATTTCATGGGAACTCTGATGTATTCTCTCCTGTATTCTCTGAGTAGGTTCTCTCTCTTTCTGTCCTACTATTGCAACTACCTTGTTCTTTCTTCTAGTCCCCCAAGCTTTACTTCTCTTCAGAACATGTCAAATCTGCAATTAGGAGTAGGTTTTTTTTTCCTGTTGCTCTTACTGTATTTCTCCTTGTCATCGCTTTGAATATTTGGCTCTTTGCTTAGCTATACATAGGCATCTATATCCTTTATTAGATCTAAATTAAAGATAGAATTGATTAAAAATAGATCTAAATGTTAAAATTAATTAATTAATTAATTACAATGAGATCTTAATTAATTAATCTAAAATAAAGATAGAAGCCCAAATTTGATATAGACATTGTGATGCTTTATTTTTAGGAATTCCTATGTATCTTATGACAACACTATGGAAAGATACAAAGGAACCCAGGTCAAGAAGCAGTATAGTGACATTGCTGTGGCAGTTAGTGCAGGCTAACCAACCCTGTGAAGCATACTTTGTGAATCCAAATGGGGAAAAAAATACCTATACTGCTTCCAGTACTCAGCATAGTTAGGCGTGGCAGTGCATTGAATTGCTGCAAGCAGGTTTCCTGCCATTTGAAGTCTCTGAGATGCACGTGTCGGTGAGTATGCCTGGGGAAAGTCAGATTCTGAGGAGGAGTTTAGCAGAGGTCATTATATTGGGGAGGATGTATAAGTTAATCAACAGAAAATATTAAAGAGGGGGATAGGTCCCTGAGGCTTTTCCTCAATGAAGCAGCACAGCAGAATTTAAGATAGTTGGTTTTGAAGACCAGAAAATTGTTTTCCAGCCTTTATCTTGACTAATTTGGAGAAGGTTCTTGAATCCCAACTCCAGCCTTCCAAAGCTGCACTCTATTTGCCAGGCTATGGGGTGTTTTGAGGCAGTTTATTCTTAGTGCATCTCCTTGGATGAATTTATTCCACTTCATACAAAATATGTGGTATCTGAGGAACATGATTTAAACCTGATGTCTCCTGTGTTCCAGCTGAAGCTTGTCAACTCAAGGACAGACTACAAGATTGTAAAATCAGTTTTGTATTTCCTTTTCTTTTTCTTATTGGATGATTTTTTCCCCCCCCTACTAAGCAATTTCAGGAAGCAATTTCAGGAATGGATTTCTGCCTTAAAATAGCCTGTATTCATGGGCTGAGGATGTTCTACATGTCCTCAGGTAAAGCTGGGAATTAAACCTCTGAATGTTATCACAGCACGACATGGACTCGGCTGCCTTCCTTGGCTGTGTTTAGGAGGAAGCTCAGTGCAATGGGTAGGGTCTCGCTGGCTACTACCAGTCGCTGTTGAGTCAAAAATTGACCCCTGGCCTTACAAGATGGGTGACATTGACTGCCACTTAGGCAAGTGAGGGATAGCCTCCTATGTTGCAGATTTATCCTTAAGGGAGTTAGTTAGGATGGTACAAAACATGACCATGGGAGTAAATGAAGCGGCAGTTTCGATGCTCAAAGGCTCGGTGCTTGAGCTGGCTCCCTCACCCTTGTCTACCCAGTAGCACAGATGTCCCTGGAGTGCCTCTCTTTGTGCCTCCCAGCTGCTTGAGGAAGAGCAGGTAGGACAGTATATAGTTTGTAAATCCCTGTAGGAGATAGTTGTGAAATAATCTCGATGGCCATGAACAGGGAGTTTCCCAAGGATTTGTGGGCATGTCTGGAAGCAGAGGCTCAGCTCCCAGCCTACCTGCTTTGCAGAAGCTGTTTGCATAAGTAATGCAAGAGCCCTGAGGATGCCCAGCAGCTGAGACAGGCTCCTAAGGACCTACTTTTTAGACCTAGGCAACTACTGACAGGTAAATGGCACTTTTGTGGTTTTATGAGCCCCAGCTAACACTTCAAGTTATTGAGGTCTGAGACTAGCAAGCTTTTCAAAGAATCTAAAATGGGATTTAGGGCAATACTAAGAAATCCCAAGAGGTGCCAAAATATTTTGAATATATGGTACCTTGGGTTCTTTATAAATGTCACCTTAGTGTGAATTGCTATCAGCAGTGAAGAAATAATTTTTATGACTGTAGTGCAAAGCACATATTATATTTGGGGTTTTTTTTTTATTTGTAAGAACAAAAATTCTAACTGGAAAAAAAAATGCTTTTCTGTTTCACACACAAAGCATTGCTAGTCTGAAGCTGAAGTGGGTGCAGGGTATCCATTTGAGTCTAATTACCCAACCAGGTTGAGCACAGACAGTCCAACAAAACCCCAGCTGTAGTTTTTAATTGCCTTAAATGAGCTCCTGAATAACTATGTGGAGTTAAACCACTGCACAGAGAACACAATATAACTACATAGAAACTCTGAACACCCAGGGCTCTAGAGTGCTCAATTAAACTTTCCTTGATTATTCAATAGAACAGAAGTGTGCAAATTAAAGGCTTTCATGCTACAGCAGGCTACGACCTCCTTCTCAAGTTTCAATATTGCAATGGAACTTAATTAAGATATTCCCCATACAAAGCATAACCCTAGAGGTAAGTTTTGTTCCAAATACCTCATATAAGCATTTCTCCTGCTGTTAAGTGAATGGCTTTGGTGAATCAAAATAAATATTGTTCTGGCACAGGCTCACTTTTATTGTGTACACTGTGAGAAAGTAACAGTATGAAATCATTAAAACATTTAACTCACCATGCTGAAATACAGTTGCTAAAAAGCCTTGTTCTCATTGCATTCAGACTGTAAAGTGTCTTAAAAATAGTTTGGTGAGGACTCACACTAATTCCTCATCCTGTGACAGACATCCAGTTTGAATAGGAACGAATTGTATTCCCTCAGGTATGGATAATGCAAGTGTAAAATTTTCACCCCATTTAGGTCAACGGTAAAAAAACCCAGAAAAATCAATATTCAGTAGAAAGAATAGCTTCATCTCACGATATTTGTTGGTTCATGTAACTGCAAAGTACACTGGAGTCACTGCATGAAAGGTGTTTTAAGTTCAATGTGTTCTTAATTATATGAACAGAATGCCAAACACATGGGACATGGTCACATAAATATAGTGGTTTTGTCATTTATACTTTGTTTAGAACCATGGAAATATATTAATCTCTCTTTTTGAATTGCCCTATTAAGATAAAAGTCTTAGACAAAACAATTATTTAATTTCAGTGCCAAGTTAATTTTCATACCAGAAGTCTTTTTATACTGTCGGAACAATTTGTGCACCTCTAAATGTTTAAATTATGTCTCAACTAACATCACTAATTATGATGCAAACAGTATACTGCTACTTTGCTTTAAACAGTTATTTCTACATAGTTATTAGTGAAATCAATTATTGAAAGCAAAAAGACCTCTTAAATTTTATTATACATTTTGTTTGACCACATTTGTCTAAGCAAAACGAGAAAGCTATCTCATTTTAAATTTTTGCCTCAATCATCATTTATCAATCACTTACCTGCTGCCTTAGATTATTCCAACCCGTCTTTGGCATTTCCCTTGTCTTCCATTATCTTATAATTGTCTTTTATCTCCTACCCAAAAAGTGACATTAGAAGCTGACGGTTTGGTACCATTTATTGCCTTAACATCAGTTCATTTTTTTTCAGAATGAAACTTCTGATTTCATTTCAGGAAATTAAAAAATAAAACAGTTCAACATTGACATGAGAGCTATTTCCTCTTTCCCAATAGTTTCTTTGTCTGGTATATAAGCTTAAATCACCCCCGAGGTATCTAAAAGTTACACATTGTAACTTGAGTTTTAGGCACCTATGTGCTGTATTAGATATAACTAATGACGCTGAAGACAGAAATCTCAGTTTAGCTTAAATACACTTTAACAGGCTACGACTAGATGTGGATATTTTACTTCTTAGCATTTATCACAGAATCACACAATATCTCAAGTTGGAAGGGTCCTATAAGGATCACTGAGTCCAACTACCTGCTCCTCGCAGGACTACCTAAAACTAAACCATACGACTAAGAGTGTTGTTGACAGGCTTGGTGCCATGGCCACTTCCCTGACCAACCACCCTCTCAGTGAAGAACCTTTCCGTAATGTCCAATCTGATCTTCCCCTGATGCAGCTTCATTCCATTTCCTCATGTCCTATCACTGGTCACCAGAGGGAGGAGATCAGCACTTCCCCATCCACTGCCCCCATTGAGGAAGTCATATACTGTGATGAGGTCACCCCTCAGTCTTTTCTTCTCCAAGCTGAACAAACCAAGTGACCTCAGCTTCTTCTCCAAAGTCTTGCCCTCAAGACTGTTCACCATCTTGGTTATCCTCCTCTGAATTACCTTCTCCCAGGTCGAGAATCCAGCACTTGCCCTTGTTAAATTTCATACAGTTGGTGATTGTCCATCTCTCTGGTCTATCCAGATCTCTCTGTAAGACCTTTCTAATATTGAGGGAGTCCACAGCTTCTCCTCATTTAGTATCATCAGCAAACTTACTTAATGAAAATTTGATTCCTTTGTCCAGATAATGTATAAAAACATTAAAGAGCACTGGCCCTAAAATTGAGTTCTGAGGAACCCCACTGGTGACTGTCCACCAGCCTGATGTAACTCCATTTACTGTAACCTTTTGAGCCCAACCTGTCAGCCAATCGCTCACCCAACATATTATGGACTTGTTTAGCTGTGTGCAGGACAGATTATCCAGAAGGATACTGTGAGAGACAATATCAAAAAGCTTGCTAAAATTAAAAAAACAAACACCAACACTTCTACTGGCTTCCCTTGGTTAACTAGATGGGTGACCTTGTCATAAAAGGAAATTAATTTAGTTAAGCAGGACTTTCCCCTTGTGAACTCATGCTGGCTATGACCAATGACTGCGTTGTCTCTCAAGTGTTTTTCAATAACTCCCAGAATAACCTTCTCCATAATTTTACCAGTCAATGAAATGAGACTGACAGGCCTGCAATTACCAGGGTCTTCCTTCTTATCCTTCTTGAAAACTGGGACAACATTTGCCCAGTCAACTGGGACCTCTCCTGACTCCCAGGACCATTGAAAAGTAATGGAGAGAGGTCCTGTGATGACATCAGCCAGCTCTTTCAGTACCCTGGGTTGAATCCCATCAGGCCCCATAGTATTATGCACATCCAACTGGAGCAGCAAGTCTCGAACAAGTTCAAGGCCAGATGGGAGTTCATTATGCCCCCCAGTTATGGGCATTCAACACAGGGCTTCGGGGGTCCCAGGGCCCATTATTGCATTGAAGACAGAGACGAAGAAGGCGTTAAACATCTCCACTTTGGGTCTACATCCCTGTTTATGAGGTGACTGACCCCTTCAAGAAACAGACCTATGTTATCTCTGCTACAATAAGTGCTAGGGCATGTCAAGCAAGTTCAGAGGAGAAGCATGCCCACTTCTTCACGGGTTGAGTATAAAGATTAGAATCAATACAAGGAATAAAGTTTATAATGCTAACACTGCTTAACAGTAGTGAAGACATGAGCACATAGTGACTGTGCACCAGTGTGTAGGGGTAAATGGTTGCCAGGGTCTTGGTAGGGAGCTCTGTCCTGTTTTGGGCTGTACCACTGGCAACATCAGCTCAGAGAAGAGTCAATAAGTGGTTGTTGTGGTCCCACCTGAAGCTGCTTCTTTGGAGAAACCAATACAATCAACAGCTGATGTCTGTACTTTCTCACTTAGTGTTGGGGTGTTAGGGCATGTTATCACACAACAGCACAGGCCTTTTCTCAGTCTGTTCAATCCTGCCAGTATAGTTCACACAGTTTTTAAAAGCAGACTGGGCAGAGGAGAGTTACATTAAGATAAGAAAAAAAATGATCTCATAAAGTAAAGATAAGTTTGAGGTAAATATTATATTTTGTGCATATTTTTCATCATCTTACAAAGATTTTTTCATCATTACTTACTATTTAAAGAGTGTTTTGTCATAATCTGTGTGATCTATACCCACACTATCTACAATATGACTTCTGGATACCGACATTAACCAGTCTTCCTTCCTACAGATGTGAGATATCTTTCTCTTCAGCTTGCTGCGGTAGTGGGGTAGTCAATCAAGAGTATAAAAATGCCCTTTCAGTCAAGCTGTGTGTGCGAAACGACATTTGCAAAAATAAGAAGCTAAGGCTAAAAAATCTAACCTTATATCTGTTGTATGGTTGGATGTATAAAATGTCGGCATTGGTCATTAGACAACCTGTCTCAAATTACCCTGATAAAATGTGAATCATCCTTATGAGTTTAGCGCTATGAGATGCTGGAGTGGCAGTATAATTCTTCTAAATGTTTCACCAGCTGGAAAATAAATAATGTAAAATACCTGGTCATTAAAATGTCTTCTGGAAAGAGAGACTAATAGTAAGTGAGATATTGTATCATTAGGGCATGCTTGGAACGGAAAGAATGAGGGAGGAAAGCACATTCATTAAGTCAACAGATGATTCTCTAGGAGACTTTTTTTTTTGTTTCCTCCACGATATGATGACTTCCTTAGAAATTGTAGTTGAGAAACATTGTTTAATGTTCAGTCTAGTGAACAACTGCAATAGCCACCCAACTGATGCTCAAGACCAGTGCACAAATGTTCAGAAATTGGTTTTATTGTGCAATTTCATAGTATTATGAAGCTGCTAATTAAAGTACTATCGCTAGCTTCCAATTTCTTTTATGAGATAGCAGTAATGTAATTTTTTCAGGAAAGCAAATGGAAAACAAGCATTCTTTGTTAATATAGAGCTAATATAGAAGTAATGTTAAAGCACAGCTGTTCTCTTACCATTTTCAGCTGCCCCAGTTACAACAATCATCCCTTTTAATTGCTAAACACCTGTTTTTTATTATATTTTATAGCAATTCTTAATTTCATTTCATTTACAGTCTCTTTTCTGATTTTTAAAGTGTTTTATTTCTCTAATGCCCATTTACATGGTTTATTACCTTAATTCCTTTATTTAATCTTGAGAACCTTAAGAATTATTATGGGATTAATTGTGCAGTGAAGTAATGTTTTCCTCATATAGTTTAAGCCAGATACTTGCTCTCCAGCCTTTCTGGAACAAAAAAGAAAAGAAAAAGGTCTCCTGAGAATTAAGAGTTTCTTAATTCAGTGATAATCATAGATTAGTATGAAGACATAGTCTTGCTCCTCAAACTACTGCCACTGTAGCATGTCATTGTTGAGCTTGTTGAATGTCTGAGTATTACAAATACAAGCAAGAAATAAAATTGAGCTAAGGTGACCACTTCTTTCAATAAAGAGCAACAGTGAAATAAAATCCATATCCATAACTTCTTATTCTCACTTGCTCATATAATCTTATTCCCACTTTGTGTCACGTGCTGACCATGAAGTGATTTGGGGATTTTGTATCAAAACCCATGACACAAGACAGTTTTGGTATTTCAAATGAGGTTATTTGACAAGACTACTTCTCTACTGTATATAATTGCCCTTTGGTATGTGCAAAAAAACACCCAAACTGATAAATTACTTCCCCACAACAACCAAAATTTAGATCTTCCTTACTCATATGTGGGATGGGGATCATAGGAAGTGTCATATTTAATTGTACCTGTGGCATAGTTATTATTCTGCCATGACACCTGCCCCATCTCAGATCTTTTAATCATATATGGTGTACCTAAGGCAAAATTTTTTTCCTCTAACCTCATTATTATTGTATGCCCTGAAGAATGAAAATTATTATCTATTTTATAACTCCTGCACGCTTCTTTCTTTTTTTTATTTTTCATGGAGTTTGGTACTGTAACAAGATTGTCTCTGTGGTGTGTGTGTGCATCCACATGTTTATGTACAGAAGAACTCTACAGAAACAGAAGTAGCAGGGTTTTTTCTTTGTATGAATAATCATACAATCATAGAATCATAGAATCATTTAGGTTGGAAAAGACCCTTGGGATCATCGAGTCCAACCATCAACTCCACTCTACAAAGTTCTCCCCTACACCATATCCCCTAACACCACATCTAAACGAGTCTTAAACACATTCAGGGACGGTGACTCCACCACCTCCCTGGGCAGCCTATTCCAGTGTCTGACCACTCCTTCTGGGAAGAATTTTTTCCTAATGTCCAGTCTAAACCTATTCTGTTGCAACTCGAAGCCATTCCCTCTTGTTCTATCGCTAATTACCTGTGAGAAGAGACCAGCACCAACCTCTCTACAATGTCCTTTCCAGTAGTTGTAGAGAGTGATGAGGTCTCCCCTCAGCCTCCTCTTCCTCAAACTGAACAGTCCCAGCTCCTTCAATCACTCCTCATAAGATTTATTCTCCAGGCCCTTCACCGGCTTCATTGCCCTCCTCTGCACTCGCTCCATCACCTTGATATCTCTCTCATATTGAGGTGCCCAAAACTGGACACGATACTCAAGGTGTGGCCTCACCAGTGCTGAGTACAGGGGGACAATCACCTCCCTACTTCTGCTGGTCACACTATTTCCAATATAAGCCAGGATGCCACTGGCTTTCTTGGACACCTGGGCACACTGCTGGCTCATGTTCAGCCTTTTGTCAATTAGAACCCCCAGGTCCTTTTCTGCCAGGCAGCTCTCCAGCCACACTTCTCCAAGCCTGTAGCGATGCATGGGGTTGTTGTGGCCCAAGTACAGGGCCCGACACTTGGCCTTGTTGAAGCTCATTCCATTAGCGTTGGCCCATCAGTCCAATCTACCCAAGTCTCTCTGTAGAGCCTCCCTATCCTCATGTAGATCAACACTCCCGCTTAACTTGGTGTCAGCTGCAAACTTGCTGATGATACACTCTAAGTCCTTATCAAGATCTTCAATAAAGACGTTAAACAGAAATGGTCCCAACACTGAGCCCTGAGGAACACCACTTGTGACCGGCTGCTAGCTGGATTTAACTCCAGTGACCACCACTCTTTGGGACCATCCATCCAGCCAGTGCTTGATCCAGCAGATCATGTGCTCATCCAGGCCATGAGTAGCCAGTTTTTCCATACAATGATTAAATGTGAAGATTCACACATCAACAATCTGAAGAAAAATACTATATTCAGACCTAAAATTTCACTAGCTAAAAACCATTACATATTAATATCTCTGTTCAGACAAACGACTGTTGGATCTGCCATTACCTTTTTCATGATTGTTGAAATTTAAGGCTTATTGGCTACAATTGTGGCACGCTGTTTTCAGCACTGTGTGCCTTTTATCTCTTCATTGATGCTTCTCAAATTCATGCAGGTAAACAACCTGCATAATATCATTGTGCATTTCTATACTTGCTTGCATCTCAAAGTGTTTTATGAAAGGATGCCACAACTTCTGTATTACAGACGCTAAAGGTAAGCTAAAGAAATGTTAACATTTTTGCTCTAACACAAGTGGAAAAACTGGCAGGAGAGTTTCCTAAGCTGGATCATTTGCAGTCCTCATTGAAATTAGGAGTCTTCCAGTGCCAGCTCTAGGCATAGACATAGAAAGCACTAGCCGAAAGCAGGAAATTTCTGGTAATGGCCTGGGCAAGCCTGTGCCAGACTACCTGGACACACATCTGTGCCACCCCACAATGGTCACCGAAGAGCTGCATCCATAGTTGTAAGGCATGGATCATGCAGGACCCTGCCCCTTGGCCTGCAGCACACACAGCTGTTCAGGTTCAGCCACAGAATTACGGTGAAGACAGGAGTTCACCCACTTAAGTTCAATAACACAACTGGTTTCATATCTTATTGTCCCGGTTTGGGGTGGAGCAGAACCAACTTCCTGTTCAATGAGAGAGGCTCTTGCTCACACTTGTTGCTGTGGCAACCAGCGTCAGCTGACTTGGTTGTTTACCCTGTGGAGGTGTCGCACCTGTGGGGAGGAGTGGACAGGTGACCCAAAACTGACCAATAGGGTATTCCATCCCATCTGCATCATGCTCAGTATAGAAGCTGAGGGTCACTCTCTTCTTCAATGGCTTGCTTCTTCAATGTCTCTCTCTCTTCAATGAATGATGTCCAAGGACAGCCCTGTCAGTTTGTCTACCTTTGATCCGAATACGTGGGTTCCTGAATAGAGATCTGGAATCCAGTTCCCATTCGTCACTGAGTCCAGTCTGGAACTCCACCAGTGCCTACTGGTGATATCTCCCTGGGAGCTTAATACGGTTTTGTATATATTGTATCTATTTCATTTTGCCTTTTAATTTTATTATTAATATTTAATTAAAGTAGTTTAGTTCCTTTTAAACTCGTAAATCTCTTTCTCTCTCTCCTTCCTCTCCTTGGAGTGAGAGGTGTGGGAGGGCACCTCTTGTCTTGTCATCAGTCAACCCGGGCCAAATCATGACACTTACTTAATTTTGCCTCTCATCAATATATGCCCTCAGATGATGGCCTTCACAGATTAATACTGAAAGTACTACTTGTTTTCAGGGCTTGTATCGATGTTCTACTTCCTTAAATTTCTGAATTAATATACAGAGCGTTTGTCCCTTTTCTACTACTGACAACATGTTTTTGAGCTCTACTTTGTCTTCATTACTGCTACCATTTTTGTCCAGTTACAGACTTCGTTAGTCAAGCCAAAAACCATAAGCAGTACTTCATTAATTGAAAGTTCAATCTCAGTGTTTTTAATAAAAAGCTTCACATCCACTTCTTTAATCATCTTCAGAAGTGGTTAATTCCTTCCAGAGGTGCATTTGTTCCTCTTCTGCTGTCTTTCTGTTTAAGGTGTTAATGGTAATTTTATTATTAATAACCAGGAAATTGCAGTCTTTAATGTTATAGCTGTGCAAGGCAAGTTGAGTTTTTACCACAGCTAACATTGTAAATCTTGGCAAAATCTCAATGCTGTAGCCCACGGATGACTCTGAAAATACTTTGATTTGTTTAGTTCCCTCTTTTTGTGGCTTTTACTGGTCACACAGCTGCTAATGAACTGAATAAGAGTTCTCCATAAAGACTGACAGAGACAGATTACTTTACCTATTATCTTCATCACTCTGCTTGTCCAAACCAGAAAGTGACAAATTCAGATGTTCAGATGTTTTACTTTTTTAGATATTGCAAGGTGATTACTGGATGGTTCAATGCTTAAGTTTGCCAAGTGCTCACTCCTTTGAGTATGCTCATGAACTTGTAAAGAGTACTCAACTGGTCTGCTACCATGAACAAGGTGCTGAATACGTCACCAATATACTATGTCAGTCATCTTGCCTTTGGGATGTAGGGTTTTGTTCTGAAAAAATTAATTGATCAGCTTCAGAAATGTCTAAATAAGTAGGTGCATCTGAAAGTTTTCAGTAATATTACATTTCAAAGTAATTTCTGATCAGCCACAGTTCAATTTAATTAAGAACTTGTGGAATTTTGCATGTGACTCTTTCCTGGGGGAAGAGGGGGGGAAGGAAGGGTGAGAGAGGGAAGTGGGAGGAGAGACAAGGAGGAGGTGAGAAAAGGGAGTAACAAAAAACTCCTCTTGATGCATTTTTTCACTCCTACTACTGAGTAATACAGTTTGGCTATGAAAAAGTGTACTTTGAAAAAGTGCACAATGTTAACTGTGATTAATGCTCACCAGTAGGTCTAGCTAACATTTTTGGGACTGAAGAAATGGAGAAATCTAGTGAAAAATTGATGCTGTTGATAAGTGTACCTGTGACTCAGAAGTGTGTTATAATAACAGGTTGGCTTAAGATAATTGAGAAATTAATTTTAGCCTCTGCTGTGTTCTAAGTAAAAATGCTTCCAAAAGCTTGCTACCTGCTGTCTTTTAATACAGTAATTATGTCTGGGCAGGCTTTTTCTGCTATTAATCTATTCCTTGAAAAGCCTGATGCCAGTATGTAAATATTAAATTTCCAAACTGGGGGTCCGATAATTTAACTATTTCACCTGAGGAAAAACTGTGAAAGTTAGTACTTGATTCAGCAGATAAGAAGAACATGGCGTCTGTTTCTACATAAGCAGGTAGTAGCTAACTAAAGTTGATTTCTTTCTGGTCTTAGATTTGAGCCTGCATCTCTGAGGCTGCACGTGATTTATCATCCCAAAGGGCTGTGCATACGTGTTTTTAGAAGGAAGAGGAAGGTGAATGCTAGTGGCAATATACAGTCTCTCTTCTATCATGAAGAAATTGTACAAACATTTTTTCTATGAAACATTTCACGCACATTGGTGCAGGATGTTTAATTTATCCCGACAGCAAAGCTAAAGGATAAGTATTAATTCTTAACTACAGGACAGAAGATTGTGACAAACTCACTGTTAACTTTCCACTGATCAAAAAGCTCCAGGCATGCTGAATGTAATACGGGAGCTTCAAATTGATTAGGTCTCTAGCCACCAAATACATAGAGACCCCTACTGTGAAGTATTTTATTTTTTGTTTTCCAACCAAACCCTGTAATTTGTTGTGGAAAATGAAAACAGTGGCATGTGCTATATTGTCATAGTTTTAAGCATCACTGGACTGAAAATATCCTCTCATGTACCTTATAAGTTTTGCATGGCTTAAAATCATTGTAATGATTCTGCTTTAGTTGGATTTATAGTGTTTAAAACAGCAAGAAAAACTATGCCTTAGGGTCAGTAAAAAAAATGGGATTTTAAAACACTCCAACTAGTCTCCTCATCCAAATGGTGTGTACCTAACAATGGCACACACCAAAGACATACAGCTTCTGATCCAGGAATTAAAGTGAAGATCCTGCAACTCCCCACCTGTAGTCCATAGCCTGGGAGCAGCCCAGGCTCTGCTCCACCTGCACGACTATGAATGGTGTACTCAGGTACGCAGTGACTCCCCCTTCAGAAGAGGACAAGCAGTGGATTTCTCCTTAAGCTGTGACCTAAAGCAAAGTCTAGCATTTATTGGACACATCTGGGTTGACGTCAGCACTTGAATTCCACTATGCCTTGATTCCTTTTTTTAAACATTCTTTTAAACATCACAAAATACATGATGAGTCTATGCACTGTATTGCAAGAGCAAGTAGTGGTCCCAATTGATGATAAGCCTGTTTGTATACAAGCAAGAGTGGGGAAAGACTGAACTAAACCCAACTTTATATATCCTCAGATCCAATAAAGTCACCTAGAAAATCATACAAAGCTGTTTCTCTGATTTCTGACCTTATTCAGTATTTACCTACTCTTAAATAGAAATTAATAGTTCTATTTACACAAGGGTAATGTGCTGAAACAAATATATGAAAAGGTGGGGGTATTTTTTCATATTAATGCCACCAACACTTTCTGAAAGCTCTAGTCTTTCCTCTGTTCTTTGGATGCCTTTTAAAGTACATAACTAACTTCAGAAGTTTTAAATTGAATTGACCCTATAAGGATAATGATAACTTTCACATCTCACAGAGTGACCCTCTCTCCAAAAATCAGCTCTTTTCAATGCGAGGCACATTATTGTGCCAACTCCTTGTCTGAATTATTCTTTGGAGACTCTGTAAAATGGTTATATTAGAAATGAATAAAATCAAACCCCAGAAACACAATACAAAAGCCCTGAAAGCACTTGTATAATATGAAAAATGAGTTATTAAGTACAGATAAAGACACTTATTGCTCGATGGAATGTAATTCAGGAGAAGAGAAATAAAATAATAGTTGAATTATGATTTAAAAAAAAAGTTTCCTTTTATTTTACATTTGAATTATAGGTTCAGAATAGAAAATTATAGAGTTTGATAAGGAAAAGATTTAGTGAGTAATTAAATATATTATGAATTTGTTTTGAATAAATGTTGGATGCTTCTCTGTTCAGTTGCTTTAAATACATCTTGTATTACTGTTGTCTTTCAGGAATGCACTGTATATGTCCATAGGGACTTCTTTGGTCCTCTATTTGCGAAACTGTTGCCACATGGAAATCCTTTTTTTTGTTTTTTTTTGTTTTGTTTTGTTTGTTTTTTTTTTTTTTTTTGCTGTTGAACTAGTATTTTTAGATTAATGTCTAAGTCAAAGAAAAACAAGTAGTAGCCAGAGGATGCTGATTACATGACAGGATAGTTCTTCCTTTGTTCCTATCTGCTTAAAATGAAATTTTTGCTTCACACAATCTCCTTTAATATTTCATATGTATTTTTTAAACATATATGTGTTTTTTCCATCTGAAAGTAAGTTATGTGGGACAAAAGGCTTGTCTTGTACAGTCCCAGGGGGCATACAGCAAGAGTGAGTCGAAAAAGGAGTGCTTCATCATTGTCTTGTTGCTTATGAAGTCATTTGCATGAGTGCAAGGGCGACAGAAAATGTTACTGTTTTATTATGAGTAATATAGAGAAATAAATAGGTGCAGCTGCAGCTGCGCTGTTAATGACAGATAATTGTGCTTCTCTGTAGCCGCTATTGTATTTTGCAAGTAGAAGCTTATATCTTTTGCTGACCAGTCATATTATCTAAGTTATTCTCCTCTTGAATAACTTGCAAGTAGTGGAGAATCAACTTTAAGGCATCATCACAACAGGCGATCATAAACTTGAAAGGGTCAGAAGTACAACCATTTAATGAACTAAAGTGCGCGTTTTATTCTTGTAGATAAGTATTACTTGTTCAATGAAGTTAGTAGCATGAGGAAAATCAGTATTTTTCAGATAAGTGTATCATCTTCTTGTACCTTAATGTTATATTTAACCTAATAATTACTTTCCTGGGTATGTGCTTTACAGGTTATTAAAAATGGACAGTAAAAGCACATGATAGTCTGTTGATATACATTCTAGATGTGCACAATTAAGCTGTAATTTACCTATTACCTCTCAGCAGAAATTTTGGAGACCTTATGATAGTCCTCTGACAACATCAACTCAATGCTCAGTAGCAGTCAAAATGCAGTGCAATGTCAGGAATTATTAGACTTGTTGGGAAAGAACATCGTTGTGCTTTGATGCATCCACACACGATGCGCCTGCATCTTGATTAGTGCATGCAGTTAAAGCCCACAGGATTTTAAAAAGATACAAAAGGCTCACAATAGAATCAGGGAAGATAAGAAATATTAGTAAGTATGGACTGAGGTATGGAAGAGTTTCAGAGAGAAGAAGCTTTATAGATAAAGTCTCTTTAGTGAAAAGAAAATACTAAGTGTCATCCAGTGAAATAATTGAACAGTAGATTTTTAAAAAGCAGAAAGACTTCTTTTTTTTTTTCTACAGAGAGAAAAATTAAATTGTAGGGCTCATCTGTGACAAGACATTCTGGAAGCCAAAAGTTTATGTTAGCCCAGAAAAGAGCATTGAACAAATTCAATTATCAAGCACAGTGGCCTGGATTCAACATCTGAACCTGGAAATCCTAGAAGAGATGTTTGCTAGAATTTGGAAAGGGGTGCCTGTGGAAGTTTTTCATACACATTTTCCCTTAACATCTGCTACTAGCCAGTGCTGAGGATAGGCTAGACGGACGCAATGACTGCATCTCTACTGCTAAACAAAACATGGCAAAGGACGTTTCTCTGGCCTTGAGGACAAGTGTTACATCTTGGCTGCAACCAAACTTTGGTTGGCTCTGGGTCTCTTCTGGGCTTCATGCCATGCTTTTTGTTCATCCCTAGGACATAGTTTTCATTGTGTGGGTTTTTTGTGTGTTGATGTTTTGTGCTTTTTTTTCCCAGTTCAAAATTGTTTGAAACAATATGAGTGCAGACCACTGGACCGGTATTTTCATATCTAAGAACACCTTTTGCAAGCTCTGGGATGTGGCATGAGGGCCATCAGAGATGCTTGAGACTCTGCAAATCCTGCTGAGATATGGAGTGTGAAGGGAGCCAAACCTGGCGCAGCGTAGTTCAGGCCACATATTGGGAACAGCAGACGGCATGTGCTGTCCCCTGAACTATGTATGCCCAAGCACTGCCCCAGCGACTGCTACACTTGGCATAGTCTAAACCCAACCTCTAGCTAAGAGTTAAGGAGTTCAGGTGATGAGACCACCCCTGCTCAAGCTTCTAGATTTGAGTGTTTTTATTTAGCAGTATTTCACGCGCACAGACAAAACGAAACCTTGCTTTCTCACTGAGGTTATAACATGGCTTCTGTTTGGGTTTCTGGGGAAGGTAACTTAAAAATGTGATGTGTTTACTTTTTATCCAAAGAGAATTCCCTGCTTCAGTTTTTAAGGTTTGGTCAATAGTTGAGTACTTTTTTTTTAAAGCTGTTTCAGGTCTGGGTAAGTTAAACAGAGAGTTTGTTTTCCCTAGATTTTGTTTAAATCCTTGTATCAGTATCCCCTTACTCCTTCATTGTTTTGTCTCTGGAATATATAAATTTAATTTTATTAGTCTGCTGTCCCAAAAAAACCTTGAAAATTCATTTAATGTGCTATTCTGTACCTTGGAGATGTAAAACGTCCAATCCTGGCTGCAGTACCTTACAGTTTGTCTGTAATATATGAAAACAAGAATTGGGCGTAGCTTGTCAGTGACTTTCACTATGGTCTGTTTTTCTATTCCCTTGCATTTTCAACAGTTATTTTATTCTGTGGAAGAGAGATTTCAGTCAACAGTTACAGTTCTATTTTATGCAGAACTAAGGTTCTACCAGAATGAAGAACTGAGAAGTTTAACAGAGCATGTAAGCGAAGCTGTGGACAGAACAAATCATTTGTTTGCTCTAGCACAAAAAATACCTGTGTTAGAATATGGTCAAGAGGCAGTTATAGAAAAGACACAGTAAAGCATGTATCCTGAAAATCCAGCATAAATCCTGAAAATTAGATTAATATTTTCATTTGATTGAGAGCCTTAAAACACATTCCGGATGCTGAATGCAGCTGTGGGGACACCAGAGATGGCAATGGCTACTTGGAGAAAGGGACCCTCTCCCATCTAAAGCCAGGCCAGCTGGGGATCCTGGCCTCATGGAGGGTACTGGTCTTCACAAGCAAGATATGTTGCTTGTGCTAGTAGCAAGTCTTGTGACTTGAATGTCTCAAGAGCCAGAAACTGCCCAGGAGCCAGAGACTTTCCACCCTTGCATTACGAGAAAGGTGAAATGCAAAAGCAGCAGAGGCTTCAGACCAGAAATAACTCTGGAGGGCAAACCAGAATGTTGCCCCCCAATTTTCACTTTTGCTATGCAGCAGCAACTGGGGCAGAGAGCAGCAAGTGTGTTAGGAATCATAAGGAACACACAAAAGATGAAGAAAACATAGGAAACTGGAGAAAGAAGGAAAACTGGAAAGAGACTCTGTTACTTACAAGGTAGAAAAATGATGGATGTATATACAGAAAAAAATGCAGCAGCTGGAAAAACAAACAAACAAACCCCCTGATGTTAAAAATTAGTCCAGGAGACTCAGGGTTTTATTCGGGTTTGAATAGCTTAGTTTTCAAGAGAAAATGTTAGAGTGAAGTGCAGTACACAAAACAGTACCGCTCACTCTGCAACAATGTGTAGTCTCTGCAGCAGCTCCCTCGAAATCCCTCAGTTCGCCCCATGAAATGACTGTCACATTGTTCTTAGAGCACATTAGTTGTCTGCAGGCTCCATCTCAGCTATTCTTTGAATTCAGCAAGGCACTGAAGCACTACTCCAGGCCTTTGGCTGGTGACTCAGGACTACAGCAGGTGTAATTAGGCTCAGGCATGCTGGTAGGAAACCCAGGACTGCTCTTACACTATGTGTGCACTATAAATGAAGCTCCTGTTGTTAGAAAAGAGTCTGTTTTCAGTTTCCTGCCATTACCATTTCAGCATAGGACTGTTCTGCAGCAGGGAATCCTTTTAGATAAGGGCAATAAGAATTGACTACTATGGGTCAGGTTGACATGCTTTTGTAGGACCCGGGTAAGGAGTTCAAGCAGCAAGATTACAGGTTTTTGAAGCCATGAATACCTAACTTAACTCTTTGATGCTTACGGTGAGGATTTTCTGATACTAAAACAGCACCAAAATAATTCATGTTAACAGTGGGATGATTGGTATCAGAAAAAAACAGAGCTTATATGTGAACTACTGGACTGTATGAGTATACTGTATCAGTGTGCATGGTGCTGCATTGTCTGAGGAACTTGCTTAGTATTGAGCTTTTGTATGTAAATGTATGTCTAAATTGTAACTGCCCTAAGTTAAATGAGTAATTGTTTCTGGTAAAGTTCAATCTGCCTGATATGTGTACAGGTATGACTGTTCTGTACATTAAAGCTAAAAATCTCCTTGCATGCCACCTTAAGACTATATCTGGTTGAGAATTTAATTTTCCTTGTGAAAGTTCAATGGAAGGATTTTGCTATCCTTAGAGCAAAACTTCAATTCCATATTTTTTAGAAGAGCTGTAATTGTCCACTTTTACTCTGTGGATGCAACATCCACTAAACTGATCTTAAGGAGAGCAGGATATTTGCTTTCTTCAAAAGCCAAACCAATTCTATAAGAACTCATAATAACCTTAGTATATTCAGTTGCATAATAGCTTTTTTTTCATTTAGGTCCCAGTTCACTAGGGTACCGAACGAGGTACATATTACCTCAAATATGCTCAAATAGTTCCACTGAAATTAAACAGTGCATGCCTGAAGTCAGCTACTATCCCCTTCAGAGAAGCCCAATTAAAAACTGGGAATGCCTGGATGTCTCAGGCAGATTTAACCGACAAAACTATTAGCTTAACATTGGCATCAAATATAACTTCTGATCTGCCAAAAAACCTTTACTACAGAATACAAAACTCAATTTTGCAATTGCAGGAGTAAATACCGTTCTTCCACCCACTCTAACCCTGCCTGTCATGCTGTGATTCAGTCTGAGTTCAAAATGACCATCAGAATCCTCAAATCCCAGACTTTTTTCATTTGTTAGCACTCCATCACTTTCATGATTAAGGCAGTTTGCTAAACTAGTGGCTGAAATGTTCCGAGTCTCACAATAGCAGGTAAATTGCAACCTTAATGTACTGGTTGTAGAGGGGTAATGACAGTACAAATTGTGACCATATTTGTAATCTTTCTCTACAGCTGTATCAGGAAACGAGGGAGCTTAGAGCAAAATTCTAGGCAGAGGCTCTTCAATGAAGCATGAAGACAGCTTTAGAGCATAGGTCAGTTTTAGAGATAATACTGGTTTATTATTTTTTTTTTTTTTTCTTTTTACTTTTGGATTTGGGACAAATTCACTCGCTGAAGTTGGAATCCTTTAAGTAAAAATAAGAAGGACACTATGGACACAAAATCCCCCCAAAGCCAGTGCGTTCCGTGTATAGAGCAGGGAGCTGTAAGAGCACTGCTGCAGTTCGCCAGTGCTTCTTTCTGCTTTTGGCCTTTGCCTGCCTGATCTGTGGAGACGACGGGCCCTCCGGAGCAGACAGCGTGGGTGGGGTTCATTTACCAAATGCAGACTTCTACGTCTGATCTAATCACCCTAGGCCCCTTTCTAGGGTGCAATTCATTTTATCCTAATTTGTACATCTGAAATAAGTCAGATGGATTGTGCTCTAGAATTGCCTGTTTGTCTGCCTGGATTATAGAGGGAGCCCGCAGCGAACGGCTCGTGCTGTTGGCGTCTCAGGTTAGGTGAGACAAACCCTGTCCTTTGTGTAAGTACAGCAGAGCATAATGCACGCAAGGACCGGTTCTCGGTGTGCGTGGGGAGGCTGCACTGCTGTAGAGTTGTATCTAAAGCTAATAAACCTGATTTCTTTTATGATAACTAGCCATTGCTGTAGGCTGCATGCGGTTTGGTTTTTTTTCCCCCCTTGCTGATTTGCTCTGTGTGTAAGCATTTGCACAGTAAAATAAAATAATAATTATTATTATTGCCATTTTTGTGTAGCATTTTGCATCTGTGCTCACTGGCCACGTCTTTGTGGGGGAGTAAAACACACAGGTGTTGCATCATTGACTTTTAATCAGTAATGACAAAGAGCAGGCTTTTAGAAATACTAATTCTGAGACAGAAGCATTTACATAGTATTTCCTGTTTAATGGCATCATCTTTCTGCTCATTTTAGTACTAATAGTAACATTTCATGCCATAATTCTTATCTTCACAGCAAAAAAACGGAAAAAGATCACTTCAACTAAAATAAAATTCTTCAAAGGTTTTAATGCATGTAAAGGGCTGTGTATGAATATCCCCTCTTTTTAATATGTCATTATGAAGTTCATTCATTTATGTGGCATTTTCACGGATCTAGTGTGGAATTCATCTGTTGTGGAGACCTCTAGTCTCCATGTCCATTGAAAGAAGTGTATATGCTAGTGCAAACCTGCTGACATGAAGATGTACACTTGCCAGGACTGTGCACAGAGAAGACACTGCTAGTTGTAGGAACTAATTACTTTTCAATTTAATAACTTTTTCAGTATTTTCCCTAAAAATAAAAGTGCAGCCAAATTGCCTTTACTCTATTTGAACGTCCCTTGCTTGTCCTCCTCCCTCTGCTGGTTGATAAGGGCAGGACCACATTTTATATGGTATTGGTTCCCAGTGCATGGCATCTGAAGTCTGTATTTTATGGATGAGAGTTCTGTGAAAGTCAGGGAAATTCAGAAGAACCTGTCCTATGGTATTTAAAATGCTTCTTTTTTTTTTTTTTTCCTATGCTGTGAATTTTCTAAGTAAATTTCTCCTTTAAAAGCAATGCTGACCTTTTGTAACACAGCTAGTAAGCCACATATGATATGTCTGGCAGCCTTTCGAAGACTCACTTTCTCCTTGAGAGTCTTCATGTTCTAAAATAAGGGTGTATTATTAGCTGGGTACTCCCCATAGTGCCATCCTCACTGGGAAAGGAAATGGTTTTGCTGTATAGGAGTAATTAGAGTAGATGTGTGCCATCCATGCGGTCCCTGGGGAAGAGGTTATCCTAAAGGAGACGGCTTCACTGTCTCAATCACTATTTTGCTCCATAGGAGCAAAGCACAAAGCAGCTTTTTTTTTTTTTTTTTTTTTTTTTTTTTTTGTGGGAGGGAAACCGTGATTCATATGTGTGTCTGTGTTTTGCTTGGGATAATCCATTTAATCTGAATGATAATATACACATAGGGATTCTAGGTGAGAAAGTAGCTGTGTGGCTTGCTTTATCAATAGATGTGGAAAACAGAGTAAAGCAGCCAGCTTTTTACTTCCTTTTTTATAGCCTCATAGTACAACATAAGGTAAATGATTCTGCTGTATTGACCATGTAACTAGGAGCAAGAACGTTTCACTGACCAAGGATTAGAGAAAAGAGTGGAGGGAATTAGTCCATTCTTTGTGATTGTAACAAAGGACATTTTTATTTTTAAAGGATCTGTGTCTTTGTTGAATTCTCTAGTGGTAACCCTGAGACCTGGTAATTTATTAGCAAAGAGTCCTTTTATAACATAGTCCTGTCTTCGTGAGGCCACGACACTCAGTGGGTTGATCTATTTCTCATGGTTTCCTCAGTTGTATGTTCATTTAAGTGACCTATTAAAACCACAAGTCAGTCTGGGACAGAGGTTTCAGAAGCCTGATTAATTTTTTTAAAGTATCTTTATTTATAATACTTTTTTTTTCTTGCATTGCTAATTTGTTTTGTGCTCAATTTTGAAGAAAGAGGCCCAAAGATAGAGATGTCTAGAAGCTCACTAGCTATTCTAGAAGTTACTTGCCATGATTTGCAGCAAAGTGCTGGGCCAAATTTAGCCCTGTTGTGATAAAGAATAGATCTCTGGCACAAAACTAGTAGCATGGTTTATACATACACGACAGATATGAACTTGAGTTATGTGTCAGAAATAAAGAAGTCAAGCCTTGGATCAATATTTAGAAGATAAAAAAATAGAAGCAACTTTCCTCTCTACCTCCTACCATAGTTACAATGAGGGTTATGTTTCTATGACATCATTAGTATTTCTTAAATATGTATGAGATAGAATTTTTAATATTTTTTAAAATAACTATATACTTCCGATCTCTTTGGCACTTGTTGAAATAACTGCAAACCACACTTCTTTTAATAAGAAATATATCAACGTGTTCTTGCTTTTCGTGTTTAACCCTTTCAATTAAGAAACTTAGCAGTTGGGTGAGCAAGTTACTGCAGCTAATTGGCTGCCTTAGGGGGATACTGCACCTGTATGTGAGAAAGGGTGTTTGTATACTTACCCTGCTGACTGAAAAATAAGAAAACCAAATGGTAGGTGGTATTCAGACCAAGATGTGCTTTGAAAGTCCTTCATAGTGGTGAATAAGATGAAACAGTTACCTTATGTAGCCTTACAACTTAAATATTTTTTGGGGAATAATTGTTTGTGGGGAAAAAAAAAAAAACAAACCCAACCCAAAAACCAGGTGTGTAGTCTTCTCAGTACATTGTCAGTGAAAAACTTACTTTAAATTGGCAAACGTCTTTTCAGTTTCTGTTTATGTGAAGAGAGGCAAAAGTTTGAGCGCATATAGTTTCTCCCTTACGTGCTCTTCGTGTGAGTTGTGAACAGAGGCAGGCACTCACCCCCACGAGACTTGGCATTTTGACTGCGTTCAGCTGTGATTTTCAAGGCAAGCCTCTCCATAAGTACTGGCGTTCCCAGTGCCTCTTGGTGTAGCACCGCAGTTAAGGAAGGGCTTTTCTGAAATTGAAAGAAAGTAGAAACAAACTCCTAATAAGGAAAACTGAGGGGGTATTTCTTAGATGTTATATCTTCTGGTAGAATAGTTTTGTGTTGAAACCAGTGTCTAGTTCCTGAAATACGCAGGTGGTAAGCAGTGTTGCACTATGATGAGTGATGCTATCTGCAATTCGAATCCGCTTCCCCAGAGGGAGAGGGACAAGGAGAGAGAATGAAATTCCTCTTAATGCAAAGCTTGGATAGCAAGCTTATATGCAGTTATACGGGTCACTGCCGTCTGCATTTTTATGGTAAGAAATTTTTTATAAACCATGCCGTACTCGCTCTACTGCTCAGAAATATACGGTAAATCCCCTAGAGACTATACTGAATTTCTAGGACAGGTATGTCTGTTGCAAAATGTGATTGGATTTTGAATATTCTCAAAATCTTCTAATGTGCTTTGATTAACACTGAGCCTTCTTGGACTTGTCTGTATGTTCTAGGCATTAAATGAAGCATTGTATTTGCATATACTAGTCCATGCGTTTCCCCGACTTACCTCAGCTGAATCCTCATTATTCGGGTAACGTAGCTTCCTGTCATGTTTGGGAGGGATTCTTGTCATACAGAATTAGTTCAGACACTCCGCTCATAATTGGGTCTTTGAGCAAAAGATAGGCCTTTCTACATTAATATGATTTTTTTTTTCCCACTTTTTTTTTTTTTTTCATCAGAAATGAGTGCAGTGGTATGTAAGAGGAGCTGGGATTTTCCATGAGTACCTGAGAAGAAGCAGCAAGTGGGACAGAAATGAGCTACCAGGCCTGAGACTGCTTTTTGCGTCCAGGTGTCTGCTTCTGCCATGTCCTGGTTTTGTATGAAAGTGTGATGTGTGGTGTACATCACCCTCTGCTCTCTTGTTCCTCAGTCTCCATAGAAGAGAAAAAGATGGGTATCTGAGCTAGAAATGAGTGACAGCATCTCCCAGATCCCAAAGACTGGAAAACAAGTGCCTTGGAGGATGAAGTGCCCATCAGATAACTCTGGAAGCAACCTGTCACGTTGATCTGTCTTGTTGCCAACAGTGTTAGCAAAAGCAAAATCCTCGATGTCTCTTTCCTTCCCAGTAGAACTGAAGTAAATAATAAAAGTTACTTTGTTCATTCTGGCTGGTATTTTAGTGAAAGTTTTATTGCTTCCTGAAAAGAAACCAGCGTGATAGTGGGACTTGGAGGGTGGGAACTGAAATTTAACCAAGAGCAAAAGAGGAAAAGAACAGACTAAATTTTGCTTGATGTAATCCCCCCACTGGCACATTGTATGTTCACAATTTAAAAGCACTTCTGAGCAATATTTTAAAAAAAGAATAAAAGGAGTATAAAACTTAACTGCTTATATATAAATATATATATTCTATATATATATTCCTGAAACAGCTGACATTTTTCAAATGAAACACTTTCTGTAAAAGTTGATCTTGTTCAAAAACATTGTCTTTTTCAAGGTAGAAGGCTCATTTATGAGGCATCCACATACACAAAGAATGATATAAAAGTCTGATAAATGTTATGTACATAACAAATGTCTTATAAATTTATATAGATACATAGATAGAGAGATATATACCTTGAAAATGCAAAATATTATCTTCCCAGGTAGAAATAGAGTAGAAGATTTTTTTTTTGTGTGATTTCAAAAAAAATATTCTCGTATCTGTAAGTGGCATAAGTTTAATTCAGCTGGCAGATGGTCTTTTTCAGGCATTAGTCTGTCAAAGGGTAGCTTTCAAATTTCTGTTTTGTGGTAAGATGAAGATGTCTACCTTTGAATGCTGCAGAGAAGAGGTCCTAAAGTAATACCTCTGTGAGGGCTTGTCACAGTCTTATTCCAGGTTGACTTGATTTTCTTTTAATGTTCTTCTTCAGATGGGATTCTAAAAAATGGTCTTTGAAGTCCAAAAAAAAAAAAATCTTGTTTTTCTCCAAAGTTGACAGTGAGAAGTCATTAGGAGGAGCTGACCATTGAAGAAGATTCTTCACTGCTCAGGGTCTGGGTCCCTTGATGGGTATGCAACAGGGAACATGCCCAAATCTGCTTAGGTAGGCACTAAAATTTTGCCTATGCTCGAAAGAAAGCTCTACTAATACAGCACTGGTACCTCTTTGACATCATTTCCTTTCCCAGGTGGTGTCATTACTGGCCTAACCGGGTAAAAGAAGCCGATGACTGTGCGTCACTGCAGTCAGTTCCCACAAATCATCTCTCTGCTGCTAAATCTGATGGTCAGAGAAAAATCCATGACCTCAACGCCTATAACCTGCAGATATCTAGTTGGCCTGATCCAGCACAGGTTCAGGGAGAAAGCTAAAACCCAGCATAGATGATAGGGAAATCAGCACTTGAAACCTCTCCTTGGATTTCTCCTTAGAGTGTGGACATATCTATAGAGCCTGACCAATAACCAGAATTCATCACAACCTAAAGTTGTCTTTGCCCACTATTTCTGGAAGCTGGGTATATTAATGAGCTTTAAAGCTGGAATTATGTTTATCTATTAAGAGAAGTGTGTAAGCATTGAAGAAAAAGTCCAATAGTTCATACTTTCACTATGATGCTTATAGTAGTTACTCACACACTGTCTCTCAGCAGTAACAAAAACTCTAAAATTATAAGCTCACTTTCTTTGTGCTGTTTGAATCCTCATTTTAAAATTTTCAACAAATGGACAATATGGTCTGTTTTTTGAACAATGGATTTATATATATTTTTTATAGTACATCTATGCCACCATCCCTTTTTTACTGATTTGTATTTAAATAAACTTGATTTGATTTCAGAAGTAGGTCTAAATGGTAAAGACAATCGAATAATTTATTCTGTTTAAATTTTGGTTCAAGTAGAAGACCTGCAGTATTTTCTTCTTACAGCAGATGGCAGAGGTAGACTACATCTTCCTTTGTGATTTAATTTTGTCAATATCTAAACAGGAGGGTTATACTATATTCTAAAAATCTGTATTAGTGCTTAGGAGCATCTACATGTTAGAAATCTTATTTCTTCCTAAACAATTCTGTTTTAAGTACCACTAAACTGTTACAATGCTGAAAAACAATAATAATAAATAAATCACAGGTTAGAAGGAGAATGGATTGGAATGAAATGATTTCTGCTGCATTAACCTTAAAGTCAAACTTGTTAGTTTCTTGTGTTTTCATTTTCCTGCAGTTAAGTAAGAGCAAAAATGTTTCTGTTAAAGAGCAGTTGCTTTCATATGTAACAATCACTATGCTAGATCTCGCATGCAATATGTTGTCTGAACCTGGTTTAATTTCTTCTGGTAGCTTTATGCGACAATACAGAACCTCAATTGTTTAGAATAGAGTTGCAGTTGCAGAATTTTAAAGAACAAAATAAAGTATTAGACATGTATTTTTACTGGCAGCTAATGGAGACACGGCAGACGTTGTACGTGTCTTCTTGAGCTACAGATGACCTCATACAGGCACATAATTCTTATGTACGCTGAAAGACCAAGAAAAAGTGAATCAGTCTGCAAAAATAATAAGGGTTAGTGCTAATATGAATGACAGGAAAGAAACATTGGCATTAGGTTTTCAGAATCTGTTAAAAACCATTTTTCTAGTAGAGATATTAACGTTTGCTTGCTTCTTCAGCTTTTAATTTATTCCAGCTTTGTCAGACTCTCGCAGTGTGGGTTGTTCTATTATTTTTCATATGTGCTCTTACACTGTGCTTACCATCATAATACCTGAGTGCCTTATGGTAGTGCATTGAATAATTAACATCCACTGCATATTTGTACTGTCAGCTTCTCCCAAGGAGACAAGTGTGTGTGAGAGAGAGCTTCTTTTGGCAATTAAAGCAACGCACAGATGCACAGTGATATGTGCTAGAGAGGGCACACTCCAAGAAATATGCCTTGTAATTAGAGCGATCTGATGATTCTTTAATTCCTGTGGTAGGACTTCTAGTTTTTTGTTAGTTGTATTTTCCGTACATTTGGGTCTTTTTGCAAAAGGGTGAAGCATCATTGCCTCGTGAGAGCACGTTTATAGAAATTTTAACTCATGTATGAATACAGAAACGGTGGATGCTTATTTAATAGGCTTGCCGTGGAATCAGTAGAATTACAATGGGAATTTAAAGGAACTTCTATACTGTTTTCTGTACAATTTATATTTCATTAATTGTTGCAGTCTTGCTGTGCCAATATTCTTCAAAGAATTATTTAAAATTCTACTGTGGGAAGCAAGTATGTTATCTTGAAAATGCATCCTGTTTTTTTTTTTTTTTTTTCTTTCATCATTCCTTCTGTCCTTGCCCATCAGATGGTTGTATTGTCACATTAGCCAAGGGTGATACACATTTGTATGGTTGCTGTTGCTGGGAATCAAGGATATACACTGGAATATGTAGGCATGGCAAGGTCTTGTTTAGGTAACAGCCTGACCACTTTATATAACAATTACCACTGTGAATGGAATGGATGAGAGCTCTTCTCTTGCAACCGAGAACAAAATCTGTTTAAGCAGTGATGCTGGATCCTATCCAAACCTTTTTTGTATTTTATTCTAATTACATTTAAAAATAAATAAAAAAGAGCACATTATCCCTCCTTTTATAGATTCACTCTTCACCATACTTTCTTCCTATCCAAATTACAGATGATTCCATTTGATCTGATTCTTAATAAGAGTTAGTATTAGTTGAATGTATTCACCCATCAATTACCAATGTTTTGCAGTATCAGGTAGTTTGCAATAGCAATTTCTGTGATCATTTGTATGCCTTATTCCCATCAGAGGGCCATTCGGAGTCTGGAATCTCAGTCTAATTATGTTCCTTCAGCTAACAAACAAAGAAGCAAATCTCTTGTTCATCCCTCATAAGAAAAATGTAATAACTGAATCATTTTTTTTGTTTTCTGTTTTTCTTACAGCTAATTATTTCTATTATCATAGAATCTAAGAACTGCAGTCCCACTATTCCTGTAATGCATGGTACTGTAAAGACAAACCAAAAATCATTCTCAGAGCCTACAATCAGTCTGTAAAATAAAGAACTAGAAGTGAATTTATAAAAAGAAAAATAAGGGTTAAATTTTGAATGTCAAATTGTCTTTATGCCCTGTAGAAGCTGAATTAGGGATTTATAGCTTCTAAAGCACATTTTAAATTTAATTACATGATGGCACTGCAGTCCTGGCTTTTCATTCATCCACAGAATGGAAAAAAAAAAAAAACAAAAAAACCCAAACAAACAAACAAACAAACAAAAAAACCAAACTACCAAAAATCACACAGTGGAAATGATGCTAAACCTTCCTTCATGAGCCACTTATGCTGAGAGATTGCCTCTCATCTCTGTTTCTTGGCACCTCTGCTGAACATTTACTGGGGTGCTGGGGTCTTCACAGGATAAGCTTTTCCATGAACAATAGTGGAATAGCTGGATCCTTTTTTGTAAACCATAAAATGGCCTTGAGAAGAAAATAAAATAATAATGGTAGTCTAGATTTCCATCTCAACATCTTTATGAGATTTGTAAGAAGCTGGCCTTAGATTTGGCTGAAAAAAGGGTAGAAGTAAAACCTTATTTCTTTTTGAATTATGAATTCTAGGTTTCATTAAAACTCAAACATAATCCAATCTCTAAATAAGCTAACTGAATGTAGTCTTCAACCATTAGCACTTTTCAGTAATGATGAATCAAAATATGCCCCCCCCCAAATTAATGGCATTTTAAAAAATGTCTGCTGATTTTCCCAGATAGAGAAAATTTCTGACAATCAACCAAATCAAATGCAAATGCATTTGCCATCAAAGGGAAAGGATTTGATCTAGTCCTTGGACTGTACTTTTTCTTATTTAAATACATATTAATATTGTGGTGCATTATTTAAATCTGCATTATGCTTATTTTGCTTTGGATTACTGTGCAATGGTTTCTCATTTTTTATTTGCCTGACTCAATTTAGGCCCTATGTTTAACTGTGTTTCCATTTGTATTCATATATTAAAATGTTACTGCCAGCACTAATTTGAGATTGTGAAAATAAATTGGAATTGAGCAATTTATTTCAAATTAAACACTGAGATTCCTGTAGATCTAGTCCATCTGCTTTGACTCTGCACAGTCATGCTAATTTAATTCTGCTCACTGTATTTAAATTCTTGAATGTATTTTGTTCATGGTCATCCTTCCAGCAAGAAGGTAATTATCTGGTGAAGATGAAAACATCTTGGGCTATTATTGTGAATTAGGTCTTGGAAAGTGCTTTAGTTGTTTACATAGTTTTTTAAGTTTTGATAGCTTTTTTACTTTGTTTTATTTTTTTTTTTTTCCTAAGACATATTATGCATTGCTGTTCTGCTGGGCAGGATGTCTGCTTAGTATAGTCAATTCAGCAGACACATATGCATGTATGTGTCTAAATTGCAGCTAGAAATAGTCTTTGACTTACATTTAAGGGCAGGGTGACCCCACATTGCCCAACTCCTTGCTTCCTCTGCAGTTCACAGTGGACTATGCACTTGCTCTTACACGTTGTGGATGTGAAATGAATTCAGTAGTAGACACAACCTGAAAGTCACATACAATCGAAGTCCCAGGACCTCACCATGAGCCTGAATAATACTTGTTACTTGTGTATTTTCAGAAAGACACATTATTTGTTTTTAAATCACTTCGCCCTGGGCATGTGTTTGTGGGTAGAAGGTGGGAAGAGGTTGGGATAGGACGGGGAAGACTTTCAGAATTGCCATGAGAAAAATGCTGTTCTAAAAGTTGAGTAGTGGATGCAGAGACTTGTAAATGTCTTACATTCTTCAGACTGTCATAGAAAATATGAGATACTGCGAGGATGAGATGGGGATATTTTTTTCCCTGTTCTGATGGAAGCTATTCCAGTGACAGAAATAAAAGGTGGGCCACGGACCACTGAGAGACAATGTGTGAAGGGCTGTGGTCTTGTAGTCAGACCATGTGGATAGCATTTGTTCTGCTCAGAAATGTGAGAAAAGGCTCCAGCCGTGGTATTGCTCTGGGAACATTCTGTATGTTTTGAATTAAAGAATTAACAGATACAGTGTAGGAACAGGCACAGGAGTGCCTAATCTGGGCTAGAAAGAGGGTATGTTCTGTTTGTCACCAGTTGCCATTGACTGGCATGGGTTTCTGATTGTTCTGCTTACATTCAGGAGCCTGAAGTTAGGTGGAAGGAATCTGAGCCAAACATATTAATACTTTCTTTTTTCTTTTTTTTTCTTTTTTTTTTTTTTTTTAATCATGGCTATTTTTAAACACTACTCAACCCTGGTTTCAGGTGTTCAGTCCTCTAAGAAATAGATGAGAAAAGGGAAAGAAGGGAATAGATGAGAAGGGAAAGAAGGGAAACCAATTTTTTACATAGTGCTCTTAGCTGATGAATTCACACCAAGTTCATCGTTACTATGAGAAACAGCAGTCCCTGTTAGGAACTGAAAGTCTTTCTGGGCTTTTAGCAGTTATATAAAGCTAGAATTTCAATGTATTTATTCCAAATTCTGTGTTTTATTCAAGGGAGGACACACTTAATTGAAATCCCAATACTGGAGAGAAGCTGCCTTCACTTTCTATTGGCATGAGATGTAATTGCTTGCAAAATACAAGTCAGAAGAGCTACATATACACGTTTGCAGAGTATTCTTCAGTTTGGAAGTTGTAATGGTGCTCTATAAGGGTTTTCAGGTGACAGCTTAATTCCCTCAATAGCCATGTAAATTATGATAATAGCGGTAAGGGGACCCTTAAATTCTTGATATTTACATCCATTACATTTTAAGCAGCTGATGCAGACTTTAGGGCACACAAATCTTCTTAGGCATCAATTCCAACCATACGGAATTTAAAAATAGTTTTATTTTAAGTCCCAGACAACATATTTATAGAATTTTTTTAAGTCTGGCATCTAGAGGTACCATTTTTGTTACTGTTAGTTGTTGTTAATATCATTAATAATTATAATTATCTTTGTTATTATAGTAATTATAAATTACAATAATGGGTTGTAATACTTTGCTGAGTTCTTATCTGCATAGGTATCCTACTGGCATCAATTATTGTCTCTTATTGTCATCAATGATGACAATCTATTGATTGTCAATCTATCTATTGAAAAACATTTCAAGAACATTTGGAATCCCCAGCTGAGCTCACAGGCTCATTTTGCCAGGCTCTACAAAAACACACAGCAACAGACTATGCCTCTCTTTCAGTATAAACAGACGTGAAACATATAAAGCTGCAGACCTGATCTGATTAGGAGAGGGAGACTTTTAGGTAGTACAGAATTAATGCTTTATTTTAGTTGACTAAGGCCATGATTTCAAAAATGCAAGTCAGTCTGGCTTTAGCAGAGCTTTGGTTCTGTCATTTCTGCATTGTTCCAGAATAGAGGAGATATAATTTTTAACTTGTTTTCTATTTTGCTCACTTTAAAATACATCAATTCAGTAATATGACTTTAGTTTGACTTGCTATAAAGGTCCACTGGTACAAGATTGAAGAGTTTTCACCAGTCAAGCTACTGATCAGATGATAGAGAAAATACATCAAATATTGAAAAAAAAAACCCACCTTGAAATGTTCCAGTGGAACAGGAGGATCTAGCTCAGTGTGGTTATTTGGCAGGTTAGTGACTTCTGTCGCATCTTTTTTGTTCGCAAAAAACATGGAAAAAACTATTTAACCTGTAATATTAATACCTACAGGGTAACTTATATTCACAAGCACAGTATGAAACTTTTATATATAAACCACGCCTAATGAAAGCAAGATCCCTCATCATAGACCGATCATAGAAGATATAAGTTGTTTTTTGGACTCCTCATAATAGAAGAGAGGAAAAGGAGCCACATCCTATTAAACATAAATCAAGAAATGTTTCCTTTCTCTGTTCCTCAGAAAGTCCTCTTTGAAGATTTAAAGAAGCCTCAAGTTTGATCTTCTTTTTATTTGCTTCCTTTGCAATGCCTGTCTCCCTTTGTTTCCCTTTTTATTTCAATCAGGCCCCTGAAAATGGGCCTGAAAATTGCAGTTTTTAGTGATTATTCTTACACCAGGTTAGAAATAATCTTTTGTTCCTGAGATTAAATTCAGTTCATTTTCTGGAGCATGGCAAAGTATGGGTTGCTTTAATTTTACTTCTTTATTCAGCAGCATGGTCGGGGAAAGTAAGAGTTTGAGAGGCACCTTACATTTAACAGCAAAATGCAGCAGTCTGCATCAGATGGGTAAAGCTTGTACAGTGACCTCCTGCGAGATGTATGTTTCAGCTCAGCACTGAAATTGTTTGATTTGCATAGACATTCACCTTATTGATTGCAGCAGAAAAGACAACAGATAATAAATGTGATAGTGCTGCTCAAATGAATACTTGTTTTTTGCCCTGCATGAAAGCTCATTGGAGCTTCTGTGATAGGGCTAGTCTCAGAAAACATTTATGTCTCACAAGCTTTTTGTAGAAAATCTGCATGAAGTGATATAGAAAACCAAAGGAAGTCACAGCTTTATATTCATGACAGTGAGAGAGCACTGTAATTTGAAAATGCTTCCAATAAATGGGAATGTACTTTCCTTGATCTGACATCTTCAAAACATTTTTGGCTACTGTACTTTACAGATATCCTGTGGCATGCCACATGCATTTTTGACGTGTATCACAGTCGCAACAACTTTAGATTTCCTGCAGGTTTTATAGCATTCAGGCAGATATTATGCCTTACCCTATGCCTTGCTGTCTTTTATTACCTTATCTGGCAGTTGAAAAGGATGTCCTGTGTCTGCACATATAACAGGCTTTGAATCTCAGAGATGTTTCTCTGGATGAGATGTTTTTCTTTAATGGATGTTATCACCCTTGTCTCTAAGATTCTTAATGGCAGGAAAGTAACGTTTCTTAGAAACACACTTCTTAGTTGTTTCTATTGTAGCAATTCATAGTGCCAATTAAAGGCACAGACGGATGGAATTGGCTTCATCTGTCCTCATTTAAGCATCTGAAAGTGAGATGCTTAAATACAAGCTAGTCAGCCTAGACTGTCCTGTCAGCCAAGTAAGAAAGATATATACCTCCTAAGGGTGATTCATTCCTGAGGAGTGTTTAAGGTAGATTCTTTGAATTGCCTAGAAGTGTGTCTTTCTCCCAGCAAGGAAGCCTCTGGCATCAGGCATGAGTGCAACATTTTCAAGTCTGAAGTTAGCTATGCTGAGCCTGTCCTTCAGTGCTTTTAGACTTAGATACCTGAAGACGCCAGAAACTTAAGATGGTACAAGGGATCACGTGAACACTCCTTGCCTCCTTCATGTCAAATGCAGTGGAGTTTAAACAGCTAAACAGCTGATAAAGATGATTTTATGCTTTGGTTTTTTTTTTTTTTTTTTTTTTTCTGATGCAGGATAAGGAACTATCACAGAGGGCTCTCACCACAACTCTTGTAGGGCTGGTAACTGCAAATGGGTGTATGCAAGTGGCAGTGGCTCAGGTGTTTGTTATCTAGTGGGTATCTCAAAAGAATATTTTGTGGTAGGGGGGTGTGTGTGTTCTTGTGTGTGCTTACGTGTAAGACGCTGTAAGTTTAAGAGAACAGTATCATACAGAAAAAGAGCGGTATAAATTACGTATGTTATCATGACAATACTAACTCGAGGAGGATATTTCATGGTTATATGTTAGAAGCCCCCCAAAATGACCATGATCAAGGTTAAAGGACATTGCTGCTTTCTCCTGTTTGCCTCTCTTTGTGCTCAGCCCATGGTGTCACATGCCCATTTCTGTGAACTCAGGGACAGCCAGCACTCAGCAGCACTGAGGTCTGCAGCGCAGGTGCACAAAAGCATGGGAACTGCGTAATGCTGTCACTGAACTTTCTTTTTCAGCACCAAAAATCTGTCATTTAATTTCATCATAAAAAGGAGGGTCAAAGCACACACGTACAGAATAAAGTCTCACAAATCACCTCAGGCATGAACTCACAGGATAAATGGGGTAGCAGGACCAAGCAACTCACTGGTTTTCACACTCAGACTATGTCGTTGCATAAAAAACCCTGTGAATCTTGGGGTAGCCAGAGGAATCCCAACTGAGATCTCAGCTCCCTGTGCTGCTGTGTACTTCCTCTCATGATGTGTTGTGGTGCTGGCACTGGTGCCAGCACGTGCCACCTGCCCTTAACCCTAGAGGGAAATGAAACTCAACAAGATTTTACTGAGGGCTGTCAACTTCTGATGGGGATGGATCCCACTATACACAAGATGCACCTGATAAGAGATGCACCTGAGATACAAACAATTTGGTGGTAGCAGCTTTTTTCAGTGTTGCATCTGTTTCCAACAGACTGCTGTGAGTGCAGTTTTATCCTGGACAAAACTGTGGAAGATGCATTACCTGTGAAAAATGGAAAATAGAAGATATGCGAGTATAAAGGGAAAAGGGAAGCACAGCTCTCTCAGATGGCATATGAAGGACCTGATCCAGAGCTAATTCTTGGGACACTCTGGTAAAGTTTGCTGGAGACTAGATCATTGTCAAATTAACAAGTATATGAGGAGAGAGAGAGGAATGCTGAATTCAGAAATTAAATCCAGGTTTTCGAAATTTCAGCCTGGTGTTTAAGCCATCAGACTTATTCTTCCTTTCCTAAAAATATCTGGTTTCTGGAACTGGAAATACATTGATAATGTCCTGGTTTGAGGTAAAACAGAACAAGCTTTCTGTTCAGTAATTTTACTTCTTAGCTAAACCTCTTCTAACTCTCTGAAATTAACAGCATATTGTGCAGAAAATTGTTCGTTCTCAGAGTGATAAGACCAATGATAAGTGATAGTTAATACCAAGCATGCAGGTATGCAGAGATGCTCCTGCTTATACTTATTGCTATAGCAACCAAGGTCAGCTAATTTTGTTATTTGTTCCGTTGGAGGGCTATAAGTGGAAAAGCGTAGAGGAGTCTCACCTATGGGGAGGAGCGGACAGTACAGGTGACCCAAAACTGACCAACAGGGGTATTCCATCCCATCTGCCTCATGCTTAGTATAAAAGCTGAGGGATCAAAGGGTCAAGTCTCTTTCTTCAATGGCTGATGTCATCTGCCTTTGATCCTGATCCTTGGGTTCCTGACTCCAGATCTGAAATCCAGTTCCCACCTGTCACTGAGTCCAGTCTGGGACTTCCCAAGTGCCTGCTGGTGACGTGATCATCATCCTGGAACTTAATACGGTTTTGTATACATTGTATCAATTTCATTATTTTCTTTTTATTTTATTATTACTATTTCATTAAAGTAGCTTAGTTTCTTCTAAACTTGTAAATCTCTTTATCTCTCCTCCTCCTCTCCATGTGCGAGAGATAGGGGGAGAGCATCTGTCGCCGGTCATTGGCCAGTTTGGCCAAAACCACGACAGATACCTATGAGAAAAGCTGGTAACTTTCCAATACTTTTCCACTAAAAAAAGGGCTGTGAACACAAATGATATTTCATACTTATTTTCTCAAGTTGTTTTATCCTTGAACATATGGCTGCTTTATGGTAAAATAAGATATTAAATAACATGGGATCAAAGTCTTCACTAATTTTTCTGCATCAAGGGAGAATGCTATGCCGACATAAAAAGTAATCTTTATTCATCTGTCCATCTTACTGTTCTGCTTATACAACAGACTGTTGAAATGGAAATAGCACCAAGCCTAATGTTCAAAAGCAAAAATAAAGAAAAGGCAAAGTATTTTTTTAATTCTTATCAAGACCTGATAGCCTCCAAAGAGATATTGCTTTTCTTTTGTAAGTGTTTTATGGTTTTCTCATTATTTTTTTCCTAGTCTGCGCTTTAGAAATTCAAAGTTGAAGCATGTGAAAATCTTTAGTTGTGTTTATATGTTTCTTTTAAAATCGGTTTAAAAAAAGGCTGGTTTTAGGTCTCACAATAATGAATAAATTAATTATGGATTGCTATATGAATATGAGAGCTATTACTACTACTTGGAATCTGTTAAAAATCTTTGTTCTCCTTTTCTTTGCAAACAGAAAATGCAACATGTATTACAGTTTCAATAGCGAGTGAGTATATTTAATGTTGAGCTTCCTTGAGATTACTGCAGTGTTATCTTTTTTGACATTAAGCACCATGATTAGTCCAAAAATAGTTTTCTTTAGAAGTAATCTGTTAATATTTGTGTTAACATTAACATGCTAAAATGAAAAGCAGTTAGATTTATTATTAGTAAATGAAAATACTGCTAAATGCACATTAATATTTTTCGTGGAACCTTATCTATTTTAAATATTCTGTAACATAATTATATAAAAGAAAATTCAGTTTTAATATGTCAGATAGTGTTATCATCTTGCAGGCAGCCCTCCAAGGTTAATAATGTCAGGAAATATGAAGTGTTTTTGGCTATAAGATTAGACTTCTTATTTAGAAAAGGGCTTTAAATTTCATTTCAAAAGTAGATTTCATGCCCCATGAAATTTAAACTGTGACATTTAGAAAACATTCATTTTATTATAATGTAGTGAAAAATTATAGTGTACATGCTTCTTGCTCAATCCATCAAGACTGCTTCTGGAAAGACTGGGAATCTTTTTGCAGGTAAAAAATGTGAAATTCACTCAAGAATCAATGCCACCAACTGTTCATCCTCAGGAGACAGATAGTTAGGCAGAAATAATTACTTCCTTAACTGTGTTAACTGGAGTTTGAAAACAAAACCTTAAAATGTATTTGAAACATTCAAACATATTGAATGACAACTTTTCCTGAAAAAGTTTAACTTCCACAAAGAAATTCCAGAACTATCTGATAAAATTTAAACAGGTAATGATGGTAACTCTCTGTATTAATTGTTAAGATTGATTGAACTTAACTAGATAATGCTGCGATCCCACATGATCTTTTCAGGAAGTGGGCATTGTCTTATACAAGAAAGATACGTACTTACACTTTTGCTTCAGGTTTATCTTTTGATCACAGCTTTCAACAGAAAAAAAAGAAAAAAAATAAGTTTACCATTTGATATTTGTTATTGCTCCCAAGATTATTTACCGTAACCTTCAAATAGGTATGTACTGAAATGTATTCTGATTTATTATCAGACTGCCTCTACAGCCATGAACTGGTTTACTTGCAAAGTTCAGATTAGGGCCATAGATTTTTGCAAATTATTCTTTGATGCCTGTAGTTGGGAACCCAAGACTGCAGGGCACGCAGAGCTCACCTCTACTACAACCTAGAAGTAGTCAGACCAGATGTGAATGAGATAACATTTGTAGGAGACACAGGTGTCATCAGGCAAAATATTACCAATGGAACTGATGTATTACTGATATTTTTTAGGAAGCGTAGAACACAGGATGCAACTATATCTGTACAAGGCTGGTCACAAGTCCTTAGGAAAGAAGAATTACTGTGAAAGATGTAAGGAAGGAATGCTAGAAAGGTATAGGAGAATGGAGAGTCCATCTAAGAACATACTCAAAGAAAGTCATTCAAAGAACATATCTTGAAAAGAATACTGACTGCTATCTATAAATATCTTGAATTTACAATTGTTTGGGTTGGAAGGAATCTTAAAGATCATCTAGTTCCAATCCCCCTGCCATGGGCAGGGACATCTCCCACTAGACCAGGCTACTCAAAGCCCCATCCATCCGGGTCTTGAACACTTCCAGGGATGGGGCAGCCACAACTTCCCTGGGCAACCTGTTCCAGTGCCTTACCACTCCTACAGTAAAGAATTTCTTCCTGATATCTAATCTAAATATATCCTTTTTCAGTTTAAAACCTTTACTCCTAGTCCTATCACTACACTCTCTGATAAAGAGTCCCTCCCCATCTTTCCTGTAGGCCCTCTTTAGGTACTGAAAGGTCTCCCCAAAGCCTTTTGTTCTCCAGGCTGAACAACCCTAACTCTCTCAGCCTGTCTTCTTAGGTGTGGTGCTCCAGCCCTCTGATCATCTTTGTGGCCCTCCTCTGGACTTGCTCTAACAGGTGCATGTCTTTCTTATATTGGGGGCTCCAGAGCTGGACACAATACTCCAGATGGGGCCTCACGAGAGCAGAGTAGAAGGATGGAATCACTTCCCTTGACCTGCTGGCCACACTTCTTTTGATGCAGCCCAGGATGTGGTTGGCCTTCTGGGCTATAAGTGCGCATTACTGGCTCATGTTGAGTTTCTTATTAACCAACAGCCTCAAGTCCCTCTCCTCAGGGTTGCTCTCAATCCATTCACCGCCCTGTATTGTACTTGGGATTACCCCGACCCAGGTGCAGGACCTTGCACTTGGCCTTATTAAATGTCATGAGGTTTGCATGGGCCCACCTTTCAAGCCTGTCCAGGTGTGGAATAATTACTAAATTGGCTAAAAAATACAAAAGTACAACATTGTTCACACATTAAGGAAAAGTATAAAATCAAGAGGCCTCTGAGGTAGAAAACAGCTGCAGCTGGCATGAAGAATGCAACATCCGCGGTTCCCTGATAAGGAGCTTGTGAAGCTACATGAGGTACGGAGCGGGATGCAATTATTCCGCGGCTTTACCTTATGATGTATAGCAGATACGGGGATGGGACGATACCATGAAACAGATAAGCTGCCAATTAGCTGCCTGCTCGATACTCAGAGCCAACATTTTGTCAAATTTTGATGAAATGCTGTCCTTTGTGCAAACTTTGCTCATTATAATGTCATTATAATACCAAAACACACCTCCATCCCAAAGGCTACCCGCCTCCAAGGTGCGACCACTCCTTCTTGAGTCTGCGCTCTGAATTTTTTGTAAACCATACCTTTAATTGTGAAGCGAGAGAATTTTACACCAATCATAATTAAAGTATTTATGACTAAAGTCACTCAAACTCCACCCTGAAGATAACAAATAGTATAAAAATAGCCCGAGAGAGGGGGATACTCAGGGAAGACACCATCACAAAGAATTTCATCACTGACTTCCGGGATCAGTCGACGGGCTGAGCCTTTCTTCCCCCCAATAGGGACGCCTTTGGGTAAGACCTAGATTATACTGAGTGCTTTCTTGGGAAACTTAGAAATTTCTCTAGAGAATCTCTCTCCTACATTTATAGCCAGGCTGTATCGTTTATAACTTTGTCGCGCGTTTGATATATGTAATAATACTTTTATTTGCACGTGCTTTGCAGACAGTGTATTTATCACCGGCAATCCTAAGAACCTATCTATCTGTTGTTTAAATAAACTGCACTGTTTAAGTAGCTAGTCGTTTCGGTTTCTCACTGAACGCGACCAAAGACTTGAGAGTGGCCACGCTAGTTCATGAGCACGACTAGACTGAAGGTGCAGTCCACTATTAGTGTATCCAAATCGTAATAGTTTAATACATATTAAACGCGATTGGACTGATAGTGCTGAATTGGGCATCACTCAGAATTTAAACCCAGCCACACCTAGCCTCCCACCTCGGTGAGGAGTGTTAGAACGCAAGGGGGTTTATCTTCTGCCAAAACTGCTTTGCCCCTTTCCATGCAACACCAGGTCCCTCTGGATGGCTTCCTTTCCCTCCAGTGTGTTGACCATACCACACAGCTTGGTGTCGTCAGCAAACTTACTGAGGGTGCACTCAATCCTGCTGTCCGTGTTGTCAACAAAGATGTTGAACAGCACCTGTCCCAGTACTGTCCCCTGAGGAACACCACTTGTCACTGTTCTCCACTTGAACATAGAGCCATTGACCAAACTCTTTGAGTGTGGTCATCCAGCCAATTCCTTATCCATCACCAAATCCATCAAATCTATTCCATCTGTCAAATCCATGTGTCTCCAATTTAGAGACCAGGATGTCATGTGGGACAGTGTCAAATGCTTTGCACAAGTCCAAGCAGATGATGTTAGTGGCTCTTCCCTTATCCACCAACACTGTAATGGTGTTGTAGAAGGCTACCAAATTTCTGAGGCATTATTTTTAGTGAAGCCATGTTGGCTGTCACCAGTCACCTCCTTATTTTCCATGTGCCTTAGCACAGTTTCCAGGAGAATCTGCTCCATGATCTTGTTGGACACAGAGGTGAGACTGACCGGCCTGTAGTTTCCCAGGTCTATCTGAGGCAAATTGGGGAGGGGGAAAACCTACTTAAACAATGTCTCAGAAACAGGACTGAAAATTGCCATTTTGTATTTTTAGAGTGGAAATTAGGAAGATTCTAATTATGAGAAGAATGACGTCTTAGAACAGCCTTCCACTGAAAGTAGTAGGAACCAGCAGCTTGACTACTTTTAAGAGGATCTTGGTAAATTAACAGCTGGATTATGTGATTTCAATACCAGGGGCTCAGGAAGTCACTTCCTTCAAGGCTCGCTCAAAAGGTAAAAGTGGTAGAAAAGTGACTACTTTTGAATAAAGTTAAATTTGGTAAAAAAGAAATGGAGAATATGAAACATTGCAATAATATTTTCCTATTAAAGATGGCAAGCGTGAAATGTCTCGTAAGGAATAAGGAAGCTGATGGGGGAGAGAAGCAAAAAGGACTGCCACTTACCCTTGAAAATAAGCAAGGGAACCCTCCTAGCCCAGTGCTCAGAATCTCTTATAGGCATGTCTTGATGTATTTGTTTCATAAGAAACAGGCTTGAGCATTAAATATACTGAAGGAAAAGTGTTTTAGTTAACGACACTGCCATCATACGTCTCTGCAGAAGTGGAGAGCTGCCCCCAGCAAAATTATGGCCAGTCCTCTGTGCAAACAGAGACCAGTAAATGAGACAAGAGAAGATGCAGAATCAGAGATATAGTTAAGCAGGCTATCTTCGAGTACCAGGAGGAAAGGAGGGAAGAAAGAGACCAGACCTTGTTGGAAGGAGGAAAGAGACCAGTTTACTGCTCTTCAGGTACCCTGGCTGTTCCTCATGTAGAAGTGGGTAGTAAAAGCAGCCATCCCTTACAGTCCCCAGTTGCACTGTTAACAATACATTTCTGTTAAGCATGTAGAAGCAATGCAGCTGTGACCTGTGATTCATTAGTATTGTAGTTGGATAGATATGTATGAGTCATACTGCTTCACTTAGCATCAGACAGCAACTGACCATTAATTTCATCAATCAACAACTGTGCCTCATCGACTAGTTAAAATTAATGTTAAATAAATGGTGTATAACAGTATCTATAAGCCTTGATGGATGTTGAGGTTCTCACTGGACTTTCTGTTTTTTAAAGAAACTGCTTATGCCTCAAAGAACATTTTAGATGCATATGAGAAAAAATAATTGGTGGAAGAATAGATATCTTCATTTTAAAGAGAAAGTTCAAGACCCAAAGCCAGTAAAGAACAGTGATATTCAACTGCCCCCTTCCCAACCTTTTAGTAGGAGTGTTATAAAAAGCAGATTGCTATGTCAGCCAGTAAAAATGTGAAGATAAAGGCATGTTTGAAATCATCTTCCTCTCTTAGATACCTAACTACCACTGAGTTAAGAGCCACATGAGACTGGATTCAGGTCTGGAACTGTTTGTTGCACTCAAGAGCATATTTCTTCTAATCTGAGTACTAACTTCAGTCTCCTCTTCTAAGAGAAGTTTTTGATAGTGTTCTTACTTAGCTTTTTAATAAAAGTCCAGATTACTTAATTTAGTCAGAAATTTGGAGAAGGTGAGAACCGGAGAGTTGAATTCAGTGATCTCCTCAGCATGAAAGTATTTGAAGACAAGTCTTCCCTGACAGTGTCTTCAGTACTAGATTATAAATTAGTATGGAAGGAGCCACCTTTCAGGTCTTCAGTTAAGCTGAAATATTGTGCAAACCAGAATTCAAGACTGCTAGGGCCCAAGAGGCAGAAGATGAGAGGAGAAAGCAAGTGAGAATGAGGAAAAAGTCAGAAGTTCATTGAATAAAATACAGAAACAGGAATGTAGTGGATTGTCTGGCTACAGAAACTGCAAGTCAAATAGGGGCAAATTCCTATGCTGGTTTCTTTTTGTAGGAGGGGGCTTTAGGATTGTTGAGGAATTTGCAATTGATTTAGCCTCTGGAAACCACCCTGTGTAGTTTTGCTAGAATCAGTTCAATGGAACATGGTTGTTCTCCCATGTTCCCAAAGGAGGAAGGAATGTCCTGACAACTTTCTGCAGTTTTCTTCAGATTATAAAGTCAGATACATTATCAAGTGTAGCAAAGAATCCAGATAAAATTCACAGGCAAAAATCTTTAATCAAGGAACAAGATCATATAAAATAAAAGTGACTATTAATTCCTAAGTACAGAAAAGCAGAAAAAATGCCAGTCTAATGTATGAAGTAGCGGATAAACTGAAAGACTTTACTGATAGTTGAAAAGATTTTCTGTGTATTAACTGCCTGTTCCAGGTGAGGTGTCAATGATTAAGGACCCATATTTTCCATAAGACTAATAATTGATTATTCCCATTATTTGTTTTTCATAATGGGTGGACAGTCATGATAGTTATGATCATGAAAGTTATTGTAGGATCAAAAAAAAAAGCTTGAGAAACCAGAGAAATTTGAGAAACACACAATAATAGTGTCACTGAACAATCAAGACATAAGCATGCTATATTAAAAAAAATAAAAAATTAATAAAATAATGGTAATAAAGCACTGGAAAAAAATATTTCCTATGACTAAAAATTTTATCATTTTTTTAATGTATCTTTGGTTTAAATCAGAAGAGTGACAAAACCACAGCTGCTGAACAAAGTTGCTGAAGAAGAACGCAATCTTACACGCTTGTTCTGACACAAGTTGTACCTGAGCCAGCACTGTAGGTTAAGACTTTCAGGGATCTAGGGTGCTTAAAAAGCTTTAGTGAGAATGATACTGATACTATTGATTAATTGATGGTAAGTTAAGATTTAGAAGTGCTAAAACTCTTTGCCATCCCATTCAGTTTATTCAAAAGGAAGTCTGGCTTCCAGTTGTCTGGTTTTCATTTTCTTATACTGTATCATTTTCCAAGTTATTTAAGAAATGTTTTGTGAGGATATATTTCTCTAGATATGAAATGCCGTTACATACATTATATTACATTACATTGCATTACATTACATAACAGCCATTACAGGAAATACACTGCATATTTGGTTTCTACATCTCAACTTTCCAGGTGCTTTCACAAAAATCACAAATTCAAAGTTTTTAAAAACTTAATATTCTACCATAACTACATAAAATTTTGATGCATTTGCTATTCCTATATAACTTTTGGGGTTTTTTTTTAAATTTTTAATCACAATCAAATGGAATCCAACATCATCTAATATTATACCATCGTTCCATATTTTGCTATTTGGAAAGTTACAAAATTGAAACATTTTACCTCTCTTGTTTTTATCGTGTCACCATTTCAAATCTCTTGATTGGTTTTATTTTTTTATTAGCGTTGTTCCTGTAGAAAGTTTGATATAGTAGTTATTTCTGAGAATATTCAGACTAAATATCTTACGCACAAAGAGATTAAGTCTCTCTCCATTATGGTTACACATTAATGATAGCCTTGCTGTTATCTCTCTGGATATCTGTTATTTACTTGCTCTTGATAAATGCGTTTTGTTTTTGTTAAGCATCAACATTTAGTTGTATATTGTTTCCATGGCATGACCTTTATCTGGTGTAATTTTCCACAGATTTTTATAACATGCTAAAAATTTGTCTTCTATGGACTTACCATGGACTTCTTAACAACTACAGAAGAAGCCAGCTAAAGCATAGAGCACAAGAGTGATTTCAAGTCCTCAGTACAAAAGTGATTTGTTTTTTTTTTTTTTTTTAAATAAGAAGGATTTTACCAAATATTCTGTTTAAGAGTATAGAACAACAAGGACAGTTTCTACCTATGTGTTCTACATAGTGCCTTGGAAAAAAAGGACAAAGAGGAGCATCACAACAGATACAACAAATCCAGCCCCTATCTCACAGATATCCTTACCTGAGTTTTCTGTTCAAGAAAGCTGCTTTGCAGCCAACAAAAAGATGGAATTTTTTTTCAGCGGTATGTTCTCTGAGTACTAGCTGAGGTTTCTGTTGCTTTTTTGGTCTATGTATTTTTCTCTCATTTTATTATGTTTTCACTCTTGATAGAAAACAATCACCGTCCTTATCACTTTGAATTCACAATGTCCTTATCACAATGAATTCTTTTTAAGCATAGATTAATAAAATATCGGTAAAAGCCATTATTATGCACATATGACTAAAATGAATAAAAGTAATTTTATTCCTCTAGCCCTTTTAAAGCTGCAGTATTATTGTCTGTCTCGATCTCATTGATTTTGTTCGTGTAAGCATATGGGTTTTTTGGTAAGTAATGAAATGCTAGGGTTCAGTGTGGTGCACCTTTCATTAAATCTGCAGTGATGAAATCTGTTTAATAATGTGTATGACATTCGTTTCCCCTCCCCCAACTTTCATCTGGGATAGAGATGTAATTGAATTGTTTTTCTTTCATATTTTCCATGCAAGGTAGTAAAGTCCATGATATTTTTAAGGCACTGTGAAGTGCCACTTTCTTGTCAAATTAGAACCTTGCTTTTGTATTTGTATATATATTTGCTGCTAGCAAATATTAAAAAAGATTAGCAAAGATACCTGTTAAAACATCAGATCAGAGTCACAACTAAGCAAAGAGTAAAAAAAAAAAAAAAGAAAAGGAAAATCATTATCAAAAAAACCCACAGATTCAGTCCTCAATCCTAAAAATACTTAAGCTTATACATATTTTTATATAAAAGAATGATCTCTTTGAAGTTCATGGGATCATTGTTGTGAACAAAACTGAAGCTTTGCTTACAATCTGCAGTGAAATGACTAACTGTGGCTACAGTTTGAATTATATCTCACAGAAAATAAATGATTTTGTAAGCTCTTATCTTTATAATAATGGGTAATAATTTATCTTATAAAGTGCTTGGAATATAAACAGTATAATGTTAAAACACTGAAACTGAATTTATAAAGGAAGATTCTGAATCTTGGTCAGTACTTTAGATCGTTAATCGTGTGTTATAGAGAACTGGAACTGAAAAGAGTGGAGGCAATTGCCCTTTGCACTGCATACGCAAATATATATTAGTTCAAAGAGAATATTTTGTTAGGTATAATACTTGAGCTCAAATTATAGTTTTGTCTAGGATATTGATGAACTGCACACAAAATTTAAAGCTTTTTTTCTAGAAATAACTAAATAACTAAAGCAAACTGTCTCTTTAAATATTGATCATATTGTTGTCTTAAGCCTGACACTCTCTTTACAGTATAGTCAACTTGATTCCTTCAGGTAATGATGCTCTGTTTGCAGATTACTTTAGTGCTGTCCTATGTTAGGGCTTTTGTGTCCATTTTAAATTCCAGATGAAACTCATAGAAAACAAAGCCTGTTTCTACATTTTCTTTCCTTCTATTAAATAAGGAAGGGTTTTATATTTCAGCTACACATTGACACTTTAAATTTTCAAAGCCACTGTAATTCTATGCCCTAGCATGAGTTATTACCCAGCTCTAATGGGGATATTGTAGGGATTCAGGTCTTCAGCTTCCTCTAGTTTGAATCAACTTATTTTTCGGTAATTTCAACTACAGATCCTCTGCTCTCCTTTTCTACTAGTTACAAATTCATCAAAGTGATACAGGTCTGAAAAAACTGGACTTGTAAACTGCCGTACGCTGAAAGGAAGGAAAATCACATGGTTTAATCCCAGAAAGAACAACTGTTGGTGGGACTATGGTTTTAAGGGAAGGGAAAGGCACTGTGATACAGCACAGCTGAAATATTAAAGAAGTTGTTTACAAGTGTTCTTTAGTTACATGAACTGTTAATGAGGCAAATGGTTACCTCTCTGATCTGCCCTCCACAGAGCATGTGTGTGTTACTAGATAAAGAGCGGTCAGTTAGCTAATGTTAGCTTGCTCCCTGGATCTAGGCTGGGATAGGTCTCTCCAAGATTGATCTTGTCTACAGGGATCTAAAGCAAAGCAATGTGGATAGAAATCAGTTGATGCCACTCTGCTTAGGATCATCCCTTGCTCTTTTACTACTTATCACTGTAGATAGTCAATGTGTCCTCACAGGAATGAAATGCCCGTTCTTACAAATCTGATGAGGCTGGAGGCTCTTCCAGATGAAAACTTGTGTGACTTGCTTCCCCAGCACTGACAGGATGAGACAACGACAGACCAGTAGACATTAGTAAGTGGAGGAGTCCACTGGGGAGCATGGATATAGAATCATAGAATCATAGAATCATAGAATCATAGGGTTGGAAGGGACCTCTGGAGATCATCTAGTCCAACCCCACATACCTAAGTCTGTCTTCAGATGGTACGGTATCAAGTGCATGGGGTGAGGGCAAGTATTCAGTCACCCATCCTCTTCTTTATTGCATGTTTGAGGCCTGAGATGAAACAAGTCTGCAAATGCATGTAATATTGTATGGACCTATCCTCTGTATCCTACCTAACATGTTACATCCCTGTTACACACAAAATGGCATCTGTATCTTTTAAAAGTGGACTCCTAGAAACGTAGCACATCTGAAGGCAGGAGCATGGATGTTGTATGTATCTATACACTATAACCTTGTTTTACTCTTTTGTAATAGTCAGTGCACACGTTTGTTAAAAAATGAGTGTACTTCGAAAAGATTTTGTAATATTTAAGAAGTCTTCTCTGTAACTTTCTAGTGTTAGTACATAATAGCCCTGACTAAGGTTCAGAGTAATTTCAATAGTTTTCAGAATTTTTCCGCCACTAGATAGGCCAACCCCACATTTTTTTCCTAGACAGACTTTTCTCTTAACTGTCTGAGCAGTTATTATAACAGCCTGAGTTCTTATATTACCCTTTGTGTTCCGTACTGTTACTTTTCCTTTCCAGTAAGCTCTCTTCAGAGATAACTAGAAATATGAAAAGCACTTATAAGTCAGCCTCTTTTAGGAGAATATTTCATTAATTTCTCTTCATTTGTATCTACTCCTGCCATTTCTGCACTCTACTATTGTGCACTCTACTCTTGTTTGCTTTATTACTTCTCTGAAGTATCACTCTGCAGGCTGTAGAGATTTCTTCTTTCTCCTGTGTGATGCAAGACCACTTAGTATGCATTCCCTTTCCTTGTCCTTACGTTTTTTTAAGGTTGCTTTTTTTTTTTTTCTACACATAAGCCACTTATCTGAGAAGTCTGAATGTATTTTGTCTGAACACAATACATGCTCTAGCAGTTATATCTTCCTTATACTCTGAAGAAATAATGAAAAGAAATAATCTGGTTAAAAAAGGAATGAAAGAAAAACAGTCTACCTCATGTATAGGAGAAACAGCATGGTTAAGATAGAGTGAAAAAGTAAAAGCACAATTCTGATATTTTAAGCTGAAACTCTTACACTGTGTTGGAATCAAAATGAGAAGGCCCATTACTAAGGCGTTTAAAGTTCTGCAGTTTTTACTGTATTATTTTACAAGCTTTGTAGGAACAGCACAGAACATTTACACATATCCCAGATTATTCTTTGCTAGCAATGAATCTAAATTACATTTTATTTGCAGTTTAGGTAAAATTTGGCAGGAGAGATAGAAGAGGAACCAGCTGGAGGAACCACATCTCATACAAACGCTTTAACAAATCCACATTAGCCATATTATATCAAGTATAATTTTGAACTCTTGCTCCTTTTCCACACTAGCACTGATTTAAATGGCTTATGCTGCAGTTTTCTTATTAGAATGTACCACAGTTGAATGACACATTTTGGAAGCTTTGTGAGACATCCCACTGGGACTGATTGGAGTGGATGGATACAAGTTCAAATTCCCATAAACATTAAAAATAGATTCTGAAAGAATCCAGTTCCTTTCAGAAAGTTTTCCAATTCAGAGGACATTTGTAATAGGCAGCTCATGTGCTGGCCAAAAAGCCCACTCAAAAGCTCCAGTAAAATTATGCCTCACCAGTTATTTATGTCAACAGAAAACAAGCTACAGGAAAATCCATCTCTGTTCCAGAAATCTATTCTGAAGTATTTTTTACTTGGAAAGACCAGATCCCCCACTTTCTTTTCATCCAGTGTCATCTAGAAGATTGTCTTTCACTGATTTTTCTTTAAGACAGCTTGTTTTGTAGTCAAGCCACATAAACCCGGAGTCAACCAACAGATGTATCACAGAATAACAGAGTAGTTGAAGTTGGAAGGGACCTGTAGAGGTAATTTGGCCCAACCCTCCTGCTCAAGTAGGACCACCAATCCATATACTTGGATTTCAACTTTTGTATGAAATGTGTAGAAATAAGCAACATTGTTGGACCTGAGTCCAATATAGTCACTGCCTTCCAGACCCTGGGTTTAGCTCGCTCTACTGTGCTTTGCATTTAGGTGTCATTTGAATCAGGAGAGCTTCTAAGTTGCTCCTAACATTTAAATCTTGGAGAATAATGGAACAAAACAACAGCAGTTCATGAGAAGCAAGAATCAACAAAAGGTTATTACTAGATAGAGGGAAGGTTTTCACACTCTTACTGCCAAATGGCAAAGCAGTTGTGAAATTCACATTTTTTTTTTTTTTTTTTCTTGGGAGGAATTTAGTTTACCCATGCAGTCTTAAGAAGGCACTGCTGACAATGGACAGGAAAGATGGTTAGAAGAAATGGGACCAGAGCAGGGTTCAACATCTTAGTGAGGTATTTGGAATGATAACAAACGAAGAAAGTGAGGCAGAGGGATGTTTTGAAAGACAGTATGTATGGCTTCTGTGAAAAGCGACAGCTCATACCAGCATTTGTTAAATGGAAGTGACTTTTTTGGGTTTTGGGACATGTGATGTACTTCTAAGCACTCAGTTATTGGTAGGCATAGTAGAAGTGCTGGTTTTCATCTTTCATGGTTTTCATCTTCTTTGAGGCTATAGCAGAAAAAGTGGAAGGCCAAATAGGTTGTTACAAAATGCTAGCAGTTTGATTTAATAAAAGTGATCCCAAGCAATAGTACAGATAACCTGCTTATGCAGTACTAGTTGCCCTCATAGTCTATTCCTCTGGTTTAACTGACAAATTCCTGTCCTTTTGCAAAGCAGCTTGACTGTTTATAATTGCTTGTTGCTGTATGCTAGTGCTTTAAATGCCAACACTAGTTGTGCTTAATGAAGTAGATGAAAATGAAAATGAAATGGTTAGTTCCTTGGCAGAGGAAGAAAAAAATACAAAGATGACACTCAGCCTAGAGGGATTGTGTATAGACAAAAGAGATAAAATGCTATAACTTATGAAAAAGGATATGAGAAATGTAAAGAATTAATCAAAAGAGGTGTGTTGTTGCTCACCTGAAAAGAAGCCATTCTAGTTAATAAGGCCAAACTATTATTGAAGTATGTGTTACTTGCTAATGTTGAAAAGCAAGCTCAGATAAAGCAGAGAGATGTTAAAGGAAGATATTCTGATAAGTCTGAGCTAAGAAGTTAATAATGAGAAGTCTTCTGGGAATACTAAATAAAGAGGAAAAAATGTTGCATGCTGCTTTAGCTGGGCTAATGCAAAGATGCCCTGGTTTGAGGTAGAAGAGAACCAATTTTCTTTTCAGTAATTTTACTTTTCAGTTAAGTCTCTGCTAACTAACTCTCTGAAATTAATGGCATATTTTTCAGACAGTGTCTGCTTCTAGCATATAACATCTGATGTTTATAGCTAATTGCAAGGAACGGTATGCAGAGATACTCCTGCTTATACTTAGTGCTATAACAACCAGGTCAGCTAGCTTTGTTATTTGCCCTATTAGAGGGTCAGAAGCGGAAAAGTATTAGAGGAGTCTCACCTGTGGGGAGGAGCGGACAGGACAGGTGACCCAAAATTGACCAACAGGGGTATTCCATCCCATCTGCCTCATGCTCAGTATAAAAGCTGAGGGATCAGAGGGGTCATCCCCCTCTTCTTCGATGGCCAGCATCCGAGAAAGGCTCTGTCTGTTCGTCTGCCTTTGATCCCAATCTGTGCATACCTGAATCCAGCTCTTGAGTTCAGCTCCTGTCCATCGCGGAGTCCAGTCTGGGACTTTCCCAGTGCTTGTCATCCTGCAAGCTCAATACAGGTTGTATATATTTCATGAGTTTCTTTTTTTGATATTATTATATTTTCTTTTTATTATTGATATTTCATTAAAGTAGTTTTAGTTTTCTTTTTAACCCTTAGGTCTCTCTCCCTTATTCTCTGTCCCTTCTCCTGGGAAGAGAGATAGGTTAAAGAGAGCATCTGTCGTTGGTTTAGTGGCCAGCCCAGCCTAAACCACGACAAAGGACTTAATTTTTCAAATTGCAAGGACAGTTACTGCAGAGAGAAAAGCATTTGTTGATAAAGACCTGAATCTTGATAAAGAATTCTTTTAGAATCTGCAGAATCTGTACCTTAAAATTTGAAAATTAAGGATGAACTTTTAAGAGGGGTAAAAAACTACTACTGATACTATGTGTCGTCAGATCATCCATCTCCCAAAAAAACCTAACAGAGCAACTAAAATCAAAGGCCATCTCTACTGCAGTTGTCAGCTTAGCATGTGGTGAATCGATATATGTTAGAGCTGTAGATCAGCTCTTTTTGAATTTGTTGTGTGAGTCCTAAAAGCTCTGGAAGCTCAAAAGATCTACTGTCTTTTCAAACACTGCATGTTAGAACCTGCATAAAAGATATAATCAGTTCTGCCCATTTGGTCTGTAGTGAAGGGAACATCCAGCTAATCCCTACAGTTACGTTAAATCCAGATGGAGTTTACAGTCTCCCTGAAAAACTTTTCACCTTACTTTTTTTTCAGTGCTGCATGGATTTATATGGGCTAAGTTTACCATGCTTATAGAGGGTGGGTCTGAGTCTGTGATCCAAACCAAACTCTTTTCACACATCGAGTGTACAAAAGAGAGTGCAAGGTTGAGGACACCATCATGAGAATGAGGGGAAGAGAATATCTTGGATCTGTGTGACCTCTTTGCATTGAAACAACTGTGCACTTACACAAAGGCCAGCATCCTGATGCCTACACTAGCTAACTCTATGTATTCATCCTGTCCTTCTGGTTATATCTCATGAATAGTACCAAGCCTTTGATTTACCCTGAAAACTTTACTAGATCAGCAAGAATTATATTAGCTTTGGCATGAGAACTTCATTGTCTTTCCCAGTTGAAATAGGGTGACTCTTGCCAGCTTCTTTTTGTGACTTCAACCAAACCCTTTGCTGACTGTGTCTATGTTAAAAAAATAAAACAGGGCCAGAAGATGGTATTCAGCACTAACCTGTCATTGTTTTGACTGCGTAATTCTTAGTGTCATCACTGGAACAGTTTTTGCTGTGCCAAACAGTGTTCTCTCAGATTTTGTCTGAGTACAAGTTGAAGAGAGTAGGTGCCAAGGAACACTCCCAAAAGTCATTATGGACAACACTTCTCCACATTTGGGTCTCTCTGCTCAGTTTAGTTCTCTAGGACTACCTCAGCAGGCTTTGAATCCTCAAACTCCCCCACATATTTTTATGTTATGCTGCAGGTCATCAGTGTATGGATCATGTAATCTCAGAGGCAGCTGTAGAATTTTTTCCAGAGATTTTGAATTGATAAAAAAAGATAAAAAGTAACAACCAGGTCTCCTTGCCAGCAACGCACCACATAAGGCCTAGAAAAGATCTGTAGCCAAGTGCTATGCTGTGCGGAGGTGGCCGTGCCATGCCTCTTGGCCTCAGGGCCGGAGAATAGTTCTTTGTTCTGCTTAGTTTGCTAATATCTATGTGTCAATGTCTGCTGGTCTGCTGGGCACCTAAAAGAACATTTGCTGTGTGCCAGCTCTTTGTAAGTAGAAAAAAGTGTTCAGCGAGATCCCAGCTCACTCCTTACTGCAAAACAGAGGCATTTTGTGTTGTTCCTTTCTGATTTTCCTTGCTGGCACATCTAAGTCATCACTGCAGTTTCTGGCACTGCGTAGGGTAATCTTTCCTGCCAAACACCTTACCTTCCCCCTGATGTCATTTACATAATTGGTGTTTTCAGTTTAAAAACATTTATCTTAAACCATAACAGAGCAAGTACGCAGCCTGATGCATCCAATGAACTGTCCTTACAGAGGGCTCCATGTTTTCTGGAGGCTCTAAGGTCTTCTGCTACCACTCTGCTACCCGTTTAGTGAGAAGCACCAAATTGAGCTCTCCACTCCTAAACTGTTCACAGACTTCATCAACAGTCTTGGGAGAGGGGACAGAAATCTAGATGCAGTTTTCCACGCAGGTGCATAGCTCATACTCTTGATGAAAGTAGCAGTCTTGTATTTCATTTCAGTTGCCTTTTAGCTCAATAAACCATCACTTGTACACAGAGTGAATGTTGTGGTTTAACCCCAGTCGGTAACTAAGCTTCCCAGCTTCTTGTGCACCTCCAGACTGCTCACTGGCAGGGTAGTGTGAGAAGCAGAGAAGGCCTTGACACTGTGCAAGTATACTGTTCTGCAATTGCTAGAACACCAGTGTGGTATCAACGCTGTTTTCATCCCAAATCCAAAACATAGCACCATACAAACTACTATGAAGAACATTAACTCTATCCCAGTCAAAACAAGTATGGTCAGCCAGCTACACCCCTAAGTCTGAATGCCTGATAGCTGGGGCAAGCTCGCAGGAAATGGGAGGCAGAAACACCAATTATTTGAAGTGGTAAAGCAATTTAAACACTGTACACACTATGCTGGATTCAATATAATACTTCTGAGATTGAGCTTCTTGGGGAAACTCAATTTGTGGAGAACAACAGATCTTACAAAAGAAATATATGTGAAGACTGTGGGCTTGCAGAGAAAAAAGACTGGGTTTTGGGCATCTTTAACATGGAAATAGATGCCTGATGGTTTAGCCATAGGTCTGAGGATTTAAATCACACTACAATCACGTTATAACCTTGCTTAAATTCTGGTTAAGAGACTGAACCTAACAAAACATTTAGGTACCTAAGTTCCTTTACGAGCATGGACAATAACACAACAGGCTGAAAGGGTATTCAAAGAGAAAGGCAAAAATAATCTCTATTGTTGTTTCACACTGAAGAATGCAAAGACTATGAAAATTAGCCAGATAATATTTGTGGAGAATCTGGTTTAGGCTAAAATTGAGTAATGCACATAGAACTCTCAGGACTGCAGTCTTATTTATGGGTTAAGAACAATGAACTGGGCTGGCAATGCATTTTTGTGGGGGACAAAAAAAAAAAGAATTCAGGAGGTATTAATGAGAGAGCAGGAATTTTATATTTATGTATACTGCTAGAAGTAAGTTATGGAGCTGTCACTATGTAATTAATATTTACTGGTAGCAAAGTTGTTCAGGGCAATTAGTTAACAAGGAAATAAAAGTGTATGGGATGAACAAATTCGTGGCCTAGCTTTTCTGAGCAATACATACAGTCACAATGGAAAATTTAAATGCCAAAGTGGTTTCCTGCTTGGTTTTAGCTCCTTTGTCATGTGTATGTTATTGGTAAATGCTCCACTCCTAATCATTGTTTTGCATCTTTGGTAGAAGTGCTAATAGGAGACATTAAACATATGTTAGAAAGATAATACACATAAAAGGACTTTATAATTTTCTTTTGAGAATTCACTATTTGAGTTACCCAAATGGTAAATAGCATTTCTAGCAGAATGATATTTCTATATTGTAACAGGAGATGCACCAGAGAACAAAAAAGGTAATAACTGTTATCTTTTAATTCGTAAGTCTGAATTTTTTAGTGTTTAAGATTCTACTCATCTAACAAGCTCACATTGGCTCTAGGTAATATCTGGTTTAGATGGATTACAATTTTACAGTTTTAAATTCTTAGATTTTGAATAGGATATTTATCCATGTCTGTCTACTTACAAGAACACCACATGCTCTTTTATTTTATTTCCAGAATAATAATAGAAAAAAAAAAACCACTAGAACTTTTAACTATTAAAATACCAAGGATAAGATTCTAGCTTCCTTATCCATCAGAAACTGCATGTAATTTTGGGGGTATTTCCCCTGGTTTCAAAAGAAAGTGAGGGAAATTAGATTTTGTACAATTATGAAAATGTGAGTCCTGGGTACTAGCATGCTATGAATACTATAAATGCTAAAGGCAGACATAGTAAACTCTCTTCCAAAGTCTTGTAAGACTATGGAAAAATTCCCACTGAAAAGGTGGTTTGCAACCTGTTTTATAGGTTTTGGGTTTTTTTTTTTTCCTACATTAAGGATCAGAAGGTACCACTTTTTGCTATTTTAGCCTGAAATTATTCTTTGCACCAGTCAAATGAGTAGAAATAATGCAAATAAAGCAATACTTTATTATACACTTCATTCACCAACGGTTTATAATCAAGCTCATAGCTACCTGTGCCTTACATCAGCTCCAAGTTTCTTTTTTTTTGTTTCATCCAACTAGCAAGAATGATGACAAAGACTTCTTGATGCTGGTACCTCATTCCTATTTAAAAAACAAACAAACAAACAAACAAAAAAAGTATTTGTCTTATGTACTATTTCACTGAATAAAATCTGAATTTGAAAATTCATGTATGCACAGATTATAAACTCCTTCCTACAGATTCTCATAATTAAATCTGAATATTAGCCCTGGCAGCTTTCTTGAAAGATTATTCACAACCACTTCTTATCTTTCAGAAGTGACATTATCACTCCGCTGTAAATGTCAGTTAGGCATAAGTAAGTAGATCTATTTCGCATCCCAATTACATATAAAAATTGTTGATAATAGTCCTGGCAATTGCCGGGGCTGCAACAAGTTTCTAACATATTTTGAATACTATGTATTATCAAGATGGAGAAGAGAAGACTCTGCTGTCAGTTTATAATGTTTGTATAACTTAGATACTGAAATCTATATTTGAATTTTACTACATAGTTACAAGATATAAAAGACATTAGTTTAAATGTCTTTATTAGCTGTTGATCAAGACTAGAGAAATTGCCACTTTCTGTGACAGTGAGTTTCAGGTCTATGACTCTAGTCTGGCTTTTGAGAGACCCTCAGATCCGTAAAATGTCATCACTGAAGAAAAAACTCATCTGGAAATATGATACACAGTAAACGTGGAATTTAAAAAAGTGCTGAAAGAAATATACTTTGAATCCTGTAAAACCTGGGGAAAAAAAAAAAAAATTGATCATTCCTATTAGCTTACTAAAGAGAAGCCAAGTCATAGCAAGATCTATGTTAAGGTCCACTCAGATTTCAAAAATCAATTCCAGAGGTCAGAGTCAAGATACCACTGTAATAGCTATCCGTATTCCTATAGGATAAAAAAAAAAAAAAAAAAGATTTTAAATGTTTTTACATCTAGAAGAATTTAATTTTTTTTTTTTTTTTTCTGTATCTACACACCACCCTCCTCACTCCCAATTATTCATGTATCCTGTCTGAAAATGCTATTAAAAATGACATACTGTGCTGGTTAGCTGAATGATTTCAGCGTAAGGTTTCACCTATCAAGTCTTTGGGGTTCAAATTGGTGAGAAATCTCGTACTCATAAATAAGTCTAAATATAAAATAAATTCCATTCTGTTCTGTTATATCTTTTAATCTGCCACTATTGGCAATTAGACTGTGAATGATAGGTAAAATACTTATTGACACTCTAATCAATACTAGTGCCACAAGTGGATTTATAGGCAGGCAGAAGTGAGAGAGAAATCATTTCAGTGAAATGGGTTTTTTAGTTTGCAGATCTTCAGGACAGAGACTTGGAGGAGTGACTTTAAGCAGATCAAGGAAGGCTTTATCAAAGAGATAACAGAACCTGAACTTTTGCTCCTAGCTAAACTTCATGCTGTTTCTGAGGAGAAATTTTCTGGGGTATAAAAATCTATCACTTGGTAATCTGATAAAATCAAAAGAGACTATACTCTGGTTGATGAAAGGTACAGGAGAAAGTTAAGTAAAAATATTGACAATGTGAAATATCCATGGCGCAGCCAAGGTCTGGAAAAGTAAGTTATTACTTCCTTTATTTTGCCTTCTTAAAATGAATGTGAGATTTAATAGTTTAACGTTAATTATTGGAAAAAATATAGGTCATGTTTGATGTATTTCACTGAAATTGAAAGAGTTAATATATGAAAGTGCAGGTTCTGATAGAGACAAATAACCAAGTAGTTGAGACCTCCCATACTTTATTTGTCCTTACCTGGAAAATAGCTGGAGTTTAGTTAGAGTAATTCATTGGAACAACTTCCACCTCACTGAATAAGGCTTGAAGAAAGTATTTTAGCTGAGTTTTACAAAGGTTCATTCCTGCAAACACAAGGAATCTTACATATTTGAGAACCTGCGCAGTTTTAACATAAAAGATCAACAGAAAACCAAGAAATATTAAGGCAAACTACAGTTTCTTTCCCCTGTTAGCCCTGAGAGACTGCTCTTGCTGTGACACAGTAACAAAAATACAGTGTTTTTGTGCATGCAGTGTACCTGAATATGATTCTGCCAAAATGACTCTCTTTTTTGGTTGTTTTTTTTTTTTTTGTTTGTTTGTTTGTTTGTTTGTTTTTAAGTCAACAGCATTACTTGTAATAAGAAAAGAAATTCTTCAAGGTCCGTTGTTTGAGTTTTTGAGAGGTCAGAATGACTTCAGGCAACAGGAAAGAGTATTACTGAATTAAAAAAAAAAAAAAAAGTGTAACATACAACCTGATATCCACTTCAAATGTATCAGAATTATATAAATTAAATAGACATTGTATGAACCCAACCAGAAAGAAGCACAGAAAATGTTCAATTTTAAAATTTACACTAATATTTTTAGAAATAAAGGTTCCTTATAAAAGTCATGGTGATTTAGCTAGGAATAAGCTAGAATAATCACAGCTGCCATAACAGTTCATATTGAAGTCAATATTTTTAAACTTCCAAATTATAAAGTAAGCTTTCTTAGTATTCATTTTGTCTAGCTAGCAACTAACCCACTACTACCACGAGTAAGTCTTGGCTTGATAAAAGCCATCATTTTTACTGGTATCTTTTTTGGATTGTGATGAACACTGTTCCATGTACACACTGAAACGTAAAAGAAATGGTAAATCATAAATGAATGAAGAACAAAAAAATTGCTTTATCTCAGACAGTCAGCACCTGTATACGTTACACAAGTTGTTAAGCCATATGCTAGCAGTTAAGTGTTGGATCTAGAATTAAGTGAATCCCTTCACATGTGTCTTAGAAATTGATTCCAGATCCTTTCAGATTCATCTGATGTATTCTCTAAACCATAAATTATCTCCAGATATGCACACTGGTATTTCTGTAAAATTTGCAATTCATTGCTTTTTGCTTAATTCTCTCATGTCTGTGGGTGCCTGAAAAAGGTTTTTTTTTTTGGCTGTCACAGAGCCCTTTCAGCACCTCAAAAACCTGTTTAGAATTTGAATATTGTGTTAATGCAAAACTATTAACATTGTGGATCTGTCATTAAGTAAGATACTTATTCATATAAAGGAGCTTCTAGGTAGATTTGTCTGAAATTTATCGTTTTGGTCCCTCTGGAATTAATGTTTTTGAAAAATAAATGTGTAGGAAATCTTGGCTACAGGCATCTTAAAATTTTATCATCTGAGTCTGGGCATGTGCAAACTTACATCAGCAAATCTCTTTAACTTTCCACTGAGCAGTCTATGTGAGACTCTGTTATATTAATATGGAGATCATATAACTGTTTTCTAGGTTATGTATTTTAATATCCTTAATTCTAATGACTGAAATGCATACACCGTACAGCTAATTTAGACTGAGATATCCATTTTAACTATTTATGTGTGGTCAAATATCAGGACTTCTGCGCTTTGACATTTTTGTTCAGAATTGGCTGTCTGAAGTCATGTTCCTCTGGTTTCTTTGATTGTGTCTTCTTTAGCCATCTCAGTCTTTCTTGAATGAGATGTTCTGTTCCCTTTCTCTTGTTTTTGATGGGAATCTCATACTATTACAACCTTGAGCTATTCTCTCTTTTCACTTTGTAGTTTTTTCCATTAGATCTGCTCTTATTTATGATTTCTTATTTACATTAGGGCAAAATATAAATAACTAAATTCAAATGTGTGTAAGCACTACATCCAAAATTTACACTTAGGATGTTCTCATCTGTGATTGTTGCCTAACTGGAAACATCTAGCATGGTATTAAATTCACCATCACTTCATGATTAAGATTCAGTTTGTCAGGACTTTGAGGCCTCATTGTCCCAGTACAGCCTCCACTGAGGCTCCCCAACATTGCCCATGCCCCAGGACCCCCTGTCACCCCCCCCAAGGCTGTCAGCCCCTGCCCCAGCAATGCTGTAGCTTGGCTAATCTCCATCTCCCCACAATCCTGCCCTGCCCAAGCATAGGCCCCACTGAGCTGGGCCCACCTGGCAACATCGGTTTCCTATAGGTCCTGTCTTACGTCTGTCAGCCCCAGGCAAATGTTTTGGATATCTTCAAATATTTCATACAGTGTTAGACTCCCATATTTAGGAAACAGAAATAAGCTCCTTATCAATATAATCATGAGTCCAGATTCAGATAACAAAAACTTCAGATAGTGAAAATATGTCTTAGGGTAAGATAAATTTGTCTGAATTTCACCTGCTGTTCTTATTAGATTTTCATTGAGTATAACAGAAACAGTCACCTACATTTAGTGAGCTCAAATCCATTTCTGAACTTAAGAAGGGCTGGATTCAATTACTAAACATCTGGTATGGCATTAAGGCACACAGGCTGTTTGGAAGCACAAAACTTTTTGGAGTAGCATTGGAGAGGTGTTGAGGATACAGGGAATCAAAACTGGACCAGTCTTCTCCAAGCTGCCCTTTATGAAACAGTGAGTGGGATGAGCTTTCTCCAGAATGTGCCCTACCTCGAGACAGGATGGTCATTGGAGCACTCCAGAAAAGAGCAAGGGACTGATCCAGTTTGTAAATACTGTGTGGATCTGATCAGCATTCCAAGCTTGAGCATATTTTATTTAACAGAAGAGGCAGACACTTGCATTACCCAAAACTGAAGTTATCAGTCTAAGCCGTTTTAATCTATGAAGAATGTGGGAAGCGCAGAAAACCAGCATGCCTCCAATCAGTCACAAAGAAACTTTACACACTTGCTGAACTTTTCTTCTTCAAAACTGCATAACACAACCTAGCCTATAAAACTGATTAATGAAATTTAGTTAATCTGACACATGGCTCATTCCTCCCAATTATGCAAGTACATCAAGTCAATAGGGTTATTTGCGGTGCACATGTCTAAATCTCTGATTTGCTTTTATTTTTAAATGGAGAGGACGGCCTGGAATCTGACCACATAAACAAGCCTCTGGGGCTGCCACTTTGAATGGACTAATACTGGCAAAATTTGCAAGGAAAGCTTACAAAACAACCACCTACTTTAGCAAATCTCAAGCCAGTATTACTGGATTGCAAAACTACTAAATTCATATAGGTTTTAAAAGTAACATAGACGATTCACTAGATAATGTCGGTAGTGACAAAAAGGGGCAAACTCCTGTAAGCATATGGGTGCCATTTTTAAAAATGTCGAAGCACCACATTTTATAAATGTATGTATACACATTATTTACATAGAATTCATAATTCATTGCCTTTTCTCTAGAAAAAGTTGTAATATAACGAAGGAAATAGCTAAGTAGAATGGTCATATTTAGCTTAGCTACAAGCGTTGACTCCCACAAGAATTTTTTAAAAAAAAATATGTTGAAAAATGAGAAGGGTGTGTTCTTAAATAATATTATATTAAATGTCCATTTTGCTTTTTATTTATGTGAAGTCCATGGGGTACCCATCACAGAAAATTTACTCTGACAAACAAAAACCCGCAAGTGTTTAAATATGATGAGAGAGTTCCTGTAAAAGAGCCCCTCTGCAAAATGTTTAGCTTGCAGTTTTGAAGCCAAGAAAATGGCTGTTACTGCATTATCCATCTAGCAACTACTCTAGCTTATGGCAGAAACCATTCAGTTTGACGACTTAGAATAGTAAGTCTTATTCTGTTAATTTCTCCACATTGAAAATACTTAAATGAAAAAAAGTATTTCTTAAAAGGCCTCACCGCTCATAGAGCAGTAATATAACATGAAACATCATATTCTTGAAAAGCTATTTTATTACTGGAAAATGAAACTGTTACATTATTGTGATTTAAGTAAACCTGAATTCTCTCAACATCTGGGCTAGTAGCGTGGAAGACTGAGCTGGGAACCATAATCATGACAAGGAGTACTGCTTGTAAAGGAACAGTAAAAGAAAAATAGTTTTTGTAGGCAAAACACTTACAATCCTATTATCTGTTTTCCAGAATTTACTCTTTCAGAGTGTCCTTCCCTTACTGTTCCTCTGGTATGTCCTAACTTCTGGCACCTTATGCCAAATCATGTAATACAAAAATTGTTTATGTTCACCATGTTTGACTGAAAGAGAACAACTTGATTTCTTCCAGAAATGGAGGAACAGGTTGTAGAGAAGAAAGGTCTTGCAAATAATTTCTACCCAAACTTAATTCTAACATATGAGATCTTCATATTTCCTGCAGTATCTGAAATCTCTGATCTGGATTCCATAGGCTCCTACAAAAAGGTTAGACTTTCCCAGGTGTTTGAAAGAACTCAAGAAGTATAGCTCCTCAATAACTCAAATTTCATTTTTTACTAGACCAGTGGCTCTACTGTGAAAAATTACTTCTGTCTAGCATGTACAAGTTAGAAATTAAGACCACTTTCTTTGAAAAAAAAAAATCCTGGTTTTTTCTATTTTTTTTTTTTTTTCCTTATGAGGAAAGGCTCAAGATTCTGCACGAGACCATGACATAGCAAAGCCAGGTCAAAGGTACCTCTACTTCTTGAAAAGTTAAGACAATGAACAGACAGTTACGATTCACCTTCTTTGTGCCATTCATAACTTCACAGATTTCATCGTCATCATAATCATAATCTCTGTCTCTCTCTCTGTTTTTCACTTTTCCAGTTTAAAGATTCTTAGTTCCAAGTTCCTCCAAATTCTTCCTTGATGATCTCTTTGCTCTTCTCTGAACGTTTCTCTATTTTATTACATCCTTTTTTGAAACGGCGGTAAAAAAGCTGTACAAAGTACTAAAGGTTGACATGCAGCATGAATTTGCAGTGGCATTTTTTTTTCTTTGTTATCTGTTGTCTGTCCTAGAAACTCCTAAAATTTAGTTGAATTTTTGATTACTACTAAACGCTAGACTGATCTTTTCAGAGAACCTCACATTGTACTTTTGGGATCTTGATGCTGAATAGCAGCACTCAGCGCAGAGCCCATCACTGTATAAGCATATATTTAATTTCTTTTTATGTATAGCTATCATCACTAAAATAATATATACTCTGAATTTCAGTGCTAATATACGAATTCAATCAGGCTGTTATGGGAAACCAAAGTTAAGCAAATACGAAAATGTTCTGAACTGGAAAAAAGCTCTCAGTGGCATCCTTTTTCCATAAGAGCAAAAAAGGACACTAACCACTTACCTCTGCAGATGCTGTATGTATTATCTAAATCATAAAAAAAAAAAAAAAGGGGGGGGGGGGGGGGGAGAGGAACAACCAAAAACCAGAAATGGTAACATACTGCAAAACCAAAAGAGCCTGAGAGCTGCATTAACACTTTCACCATGGAATTGATTCATATCTTTTTCATTATTCAGTTAATTACATTGAAAAAAAATAAAATGTTTTCTTAATCAAGTATTACATGACTTCCTATTTTTTCACTACCAAGTCACATGGAATTCTAATCTTAGAAATCCATGAATGACATTCAATGTCAGCTAAGATTCTAGTTTTGCCTAATTAAATCTGGGTGACATGACAAAGCAATTTCCCCAAGGGCTATCTGATGTCACTTTTTTATCAGCATAATTTCATTGTACAGTGCAACTCATCTTCAGAGAGAAAACAAGGCAATGCTACGTAGTGACCCCAAATCTATCCAAACCACCAATTCACTCCAGGGACGGGAGAAAAAAAATAAATTAAAGTCCTTAGCTGGTATAAATCTGGCAATCTATAGAGAGTTATCTGTACTGACATTAATGGACCATGATGACTTATACCAGCTAAAAAGCTAAGTTTCTTTTCCATAATCATTCTTAGCTTGAACTGCAGATAATTAGTGTGAAATGCTATTTTAAACTCCAGTATTTATACAAACAGCAGTCCTAATTATCTATATTATATAATTATTCTTAAAAGTAACTACTAAGGAAATTTCCCCTGAACAGTGTTGCTCATTTGATTTTTGAAGAACTTGCCGATAATAGGGTTTTGTCCTCTTGGCCTTTAAAACTTTTGGTATCCTAGACTGATTTTAATTTTAATCATTCTGATGTAAATCAAGAATAATTGCATCAAGTCACTGGAGCTACAGGACCACTGTACAATTCTAAATAATATTTAATAATATATCTGGAGTAATCTGTTTTACTTAATGATGACATTTAATATGTATTAATGAATAGATTAACCAAAAGTAATAGCATGAAGTAGTTCAGAGTGTATGTTCATATTTTTCAGTGAAGTGTGTGAAAATCCTGTGATGTGATGTCTAGAAAGTATGGACCTCCCTGGGGGAGGGGAGGCTTGCCTTTGATATCTTTGAATGCAAAGATAAACAGTCCCACCTTATACTCCAGGTGCAATGAATCCCTTGAGTGAGGAAGGAAAGGATCAAGGCAGGGAGAATGTGGTGCTGCTCCAACAATCGCTTTTGGTCTGAAGCAGAATATGGCACTGAACTAGGAACTGAACCAGTTTCACCATTCGCCTGGAGAATGGCTCATGGCTTGGACGGGTATACTCTTCACTGGGTAAAAAACTGTCTGGAAGGCTGGGCCCAAAGAGTTCTGGTGAATGGAGTTAAATTCAGTTGGTAGCTGGTCACAAGTGATGTTCCCCAGGGCTCAGTATTGGGACCAGTTCTCTTTAATATCTTTATCAATGATCTGGATAAGAGGATTGAGTGTGCTCTCAGTAACTTTGCAAATGACACCAAGTTGGGTGGGAATGTTGATCTGCTTGAGGGTAGGATGGCTCTACAGAGGGATCTTGACAGGCTGGATCAATGGGCCGAGGCCAAAAGGTATGAGGTTCAACAAGGCCAAGTGCCGAGTCCTGCACTTGGGTCACAACAACCCCATGCAGCGCTACAGACTGGGGGGGGAGTGGCTGGAGATCTGCCGGGCAGAAAAGCACGTGGGGGTGTTGGCTGACAGCTGGCTGAATATGAGCCAGCAGTGTGCCCAGGTGGCCAAGAAGGCCAATGGCATAGAATCATAGAATTACTTAGGTTGGAAGGGACCTTTCAGATCATCTAGTCCAACCATCATCCTGGCTTGTACCAGAAACAGTGTGGCCAACAGGAGTAGAGAAGTGATTGTCCCCCATCTCCCTGTACTCAGCACTGCTGAGACCGCATCTCAAATACTGTGTTCAGTTTTGGGCCCCTCACCACAGGAGGGACATTGAGGTGCTGGAGCATGTCCAAAGAAGAGCAACAAAGCTGGTGAGGGGTCTTGAGCACAAGTCTTATAAGCAGCAGCTGAGGGAACTGGGGTTGTTTAGCCTGGAGAAAAGGAGGCTGAGGGGAGACCTTATTGCTCTCTACAGCTACCTGAAAGGAGGTTGTAGTGAAGTGGGGGTCAGACTCTTCTCCCAAGTAACAGGTGATAGGACAAGAGGAAATTGCCTCAGGTTGCACCAGGGGAGGTTTAGATTGCATATGAGGAAAAATTTCCTCACCAAAAGGGCTGTCAGGCATTGGAACAGGCTGCCCAGGGAAGTGGTTGAGTCACCGTCCCTGGAGGTATCTACAAGATGTGTAGATGTGGTGCCTAGGGACATGGTGTAATGGTGGACTTGGCAGTGCTAGGTTAATGGTTAGACTTGATGTTCTTAAGGTCTCTTCCAACCTGAACGATTCTATGATTCTATGATTATTTAAGTGTTTGATATCTGAGCTGTAATTCCCAATCAATTTTTTTTTGTGCTAACGCTACTTTCTGCTCATGTTGGTAATTTTGTGGGTGTCTAGGTGGAGGCTTGAGTTGTTTAAATGTTTTTAGAAAGAGTGCTCAGAAACTGACTCTGGCCAGCTTGGCTGTTATTCAACATTTGGCAGAATGGTTACTGTGTGCGTCTTCAAAAGGAATTAGTCCTTCTGTGGAGTACTTTAGATGGAAATGGATAAACTCTTAGTCAATACAGAACAAAGCCAATTGCCTCTATCTGTTAAATATTTAAAAATGTCTACTGGCTAGATCCACATTGGGACTTGCATGAGATTTAAGTATCTAACTGTCTCTACATGTTTTCCTAATCCAAAACTGCTACATCCTGCATCCCAACTCTCATTAGCTGCTGACTGACTCTGAAAATGTTTATTGTTACAGAACGGAAATCTTTAATATCAGAATCTGTGTGCCAGAATCATTTTACTTCTAGTACTGCAGATTAGATATGCTTCTACTACAGTATCTCCAGCCTTCTCCTTTCCATATCTTGTCTGCCAAGTCAGATGTGTCCTGTGTTCTCAGATGCTAATAAAACAGGCTTTTGATGAAAGAGGGACAGTGACAAGAGCCAGTAATAGGAACAACTACAGCAGCATCCAACACGGCCTTTTTCACATTCAGATTTGTGCTTTGTTCTGGGGCACTGGTCTGTTTGGTACAAAATGTGCCACAGCTAAAGGAATACTTGGACTTTAAATTGCAGAACCTGGAGTCCAGTTTCCTGTTTGGACTATGGTTGGTTGAATCTACTTTATCCAGTAGAACACCCTGTTATGTCATAAGATATAATATTATAAATCTATTGTAATTCATTGCTTTCATGAAGCAATTACAGTGTGATTTCCAGGTTCAAGTCCTTGTTTTTATGGTAGATTATATATTTAATCAGAGATCTCTATATATGGTGCTTGTCTGTGTACATAAATGAAAAGAGAAGAATATATTGTAGGACCAAAGAATGGGATTAAAATCTTACTTCTAGCTGCTCCTGCAATATTTTGGAAGAAATAAGTCGCCTTTTAGAAGAACGGATTGAGATATCAATTGCTGTCCTGCTCTTAAAGCTGTGAATTCTGGGTATTGACATGAGAGCATACTGTATATTAAACCCAAGTATATTCTTCAGCCCAAGAGTCCTCTGTTCTTATTCACTGTCTAAAAGTTAGCTGGTCATTCCAGTCAAGCTTTGTATTCAAAAGAGAGAAATTTTCATCTTTAGGGAGTGATTCATCTCCTCATAAGAGAAAAAGCAGACAAGACAGGTGAATTAGCCTCTGAACGTATCTGTTTCTCTCTAGTGATTATAATGGGTGGATAGCTTGGGCATGAGACACATGAATTCCATCCCTACTGTCCCATCTAGGTGAGTCTTGCAGCATGTAACGTCCTGTTGCTTTCTTAACCAATTAACTCTTTTTATGCACTGGATACGGAGCCTGAATGTTTAGCCTGGATGTATAAAACCAAACTCCACTAGACAGCTAGATGTCTACAAGTAAGGCATGGAGTAATATAGCCAAGGAAATCATTAAAAAAAAAAAATAAAAAAATTAACTTAACTTACATCCAAAGAAGGTAGATAGGAAACTTTTGCAGAGATACGGAAAACCTACTGGAAAGGCATTTTTGAATTTCAGTACTAATATGTGAATTGAATTAGGCTGTTACATGAAACCAAAGTTAAGCAAATATGCAAATTGTTCTGAACTGGAATAAAGTTCTCAGTGGCATCCTTTTTCCATAAGGGCAAGAAAGTACACTAACTGCTTACCTCTGTAGATGCTGCATATTTATTTTAGGCTGGTCATCAAGTCCACTGAAGATTTAAAGAGTTAGAAAAGGGAATTGCAGAGCTCAGTTTGGTTTTATGCAATTAGCACTACCATCTCCAAAGTAGACTACATTTGTACTGAAAAAATACTGTAGAGCACAATATCACTTTGGAGTGCTGTGGATTTGTTTCTGGAGCAGAGATGCTTTAGTAAGCACCTTCATAGAGAAGTGCACAGTAAATAGATAGAAGAAGCACAAGTCTGAAAAGTTTCGTCTATAGGCAGCTGTTATGTCTGCCTTTAATTTCTAAGGTTTGTAACTCAATTATAAAATTGTACCTGGGTTACAGCCGAACTTTTACGGAAAGCATGCCCTGTTAAAAAAACCTCTGTAACGACTGTGCTAAGGACTTGCTTTGTTTTTCAGCATGAAAACTGACTGGTCATTACTGCCTTTCATATGTTTGATGCAGAGAAGGGTAGAGGAGATAAGAACAGTAGTTACTTTGCTTAAAACCAGTTTTTGTTAGTAGAAGGAAGGGCACAAGCAAAGATGTTGTGCAAAGGAGAGTGCAGACAACATGAAATAGGGCAAAAGCTGTTCCTTGCTTTCTCCGTAGACACAGAAATTTAGTTTGTAGGATAATATTTCCCTTCATCCTCCCTAAAGTTCAAACTACTGTGACTGGAAATAAGGGACAAAGTTTTGTTTTGTTTTGAGGTAGCTCTGTGTACTGGGCCTGGCTGGGGTGTAGGTAACTTCCACTGGAGCAGTCAGTATGGTGCTGTGTTTTGTATTTCTGGCTAAAACTGTGTTATAACACGTCAGTGTTTTGGCTATTGCTAAACTGGTAGCTTCCTATCCCTCTCCCATCCCATTGGAGGTGTGTGGGCGGGTCAGTGAGTGGCTGTGTGGGTGCTTAGCTGCTGGCTGTGGTCAATCTACCACACAGTGGAAAAGGTTCCAGCAGATAAATACTACTGTGGAATTAGCCAAAGCAGGATACCTTCAGCCAATTCAAGTAACATTTATTGTCCCTTTTTGTATTGAATGGGAGAAACAGAATATGAGTCATCTAACCTATTCCAGATTTCTATACCAATATGAGATGAATCACCCTCTCAAAATGCATTTCTCACTATTTAGTCAGATGCATTCCGTGCTTTGTGTCAGCGAGGACTGGTCTCAGTGAAGATTCAGCTACGCAAGAAGCTTAAATGGAAGAAATTTATTATGGCAAGAAGAACAAAGTAGGTAACTGTGGGATGACTTCCATTGGCTTAGAAAACTGGAAAGCTGACAATATTATTACACACCAGAAGAAGGTTTCATATTGGGAATACATATTTAGTAATTAACAGTAAGCCCACAAATTTCTTAGTTTCCTGCTATGTGACAGCCAGGCTGATGCTTGAAGGGATTATAGCAACCCCCTGTGGGTGGGATATAAAATTATATTTTAAAAAGTTGAGAATGAATTAATGGGCTCATTCAAACCAGATATTGCATTCACAAAACTAGAATGGGGAAAGGCATGTACATAGAAGCAGATGACTCTGGAGGACAGATGCTGTGACTGACAGCTGAGGTGATATAAAATAAAACAGATTTGAACTAAAGACTCCTGTAAGAAGTAAGAACTGTTATCTAATGTGTCAGAACAGAATACTCAGCAAATAAGCTTGCTGGACAGTTATGGGACACAGTCTTAATAAAAGACATTTGAACAATTCTGTGAAAAAGGTGAGCATCAAGCAGACTACAAGGGAAAAAGAAAGAACAATGAGAAATTATGAGGGGTTAGACAAAAGACAAAAAACAAACAGTGTATTTAACAGGTGTTTTAAAGCACAATCAAATGAATATCATCTTGGTATGTAGGAATTAATTAAAATTGTGTTCCATTTAATTCCTTAAATGTTTGATGTTTCAAGGTGATCCACAACATCAGTAATATATTAATGAAAAAATCAGTTGTTCAAATTAGAAGTTAATTTAAGTTCATTAAGACTGTACTTTTTAAAAGACGCCTGTAATCATTTTAATAAGATGATATGGGGAAAATCTATTTCAGTACAGTGGCTATAGTCAACAGCTGCAGGCTTAGCATGAAATATTATAGAGTTCAGCATGGTAATTTAATTATAATTGCTATCACTAAACAAAATGTTAATTATAGAGCAGGAGAATAATGTTGTGGAAAAGGACACCAAAACTCTGTAAACAGATCCGTACTTACTGCACATACTGCAAAATGTAAGGAACAGGTAGATGAAATGTCAGAGACTCATACAGAAATTAAAACACTTTAAAAAATAATCCTATTTGCTTTCTATAGGTTGTGTCTGGAAGAAAAAGAATTCCATGCCATAGCTGAATTCATCTGTTTTCAGCAGAAGTAATACATAGCAGACAACTTTTTCATCTGAGCCATTCTGGCCAACTTCATAGGCAATGTTCTGTACCCTTTGCCTTCTAAATGCAATTGAATGGTCCTTACTTTCCTCCTGAATTCCCTCATCAATCCTGTATAATAACATCTGCCAATGTACTCTTCAATTTCAACCACTCTCATATGAAGTCGATGGCACAGTAAACAGACTGCACTTCTTGACTTCCGAGTACTTTGCCATAAGAATAATAGAATTACTTTACTGTTTCACACTAAATGTTTAGGTTGTCTAGATCTTCAGACAGACCATCAACAGACGCTTAGGGAAGCATATAACAATACTGTGATATGCTAATTTCATCACAGTTCTGCTCTCTTATTTACAATATTACCTTAACGATGGAATACGGAAAAGGAGTGAGAGCTTCTGCTTTGCTTTCTGTTGTCCATGCAAATTCGTAATGATGGCAAGCTTTTTGCAGTGAGCTAAATTCTGTTCTCAGGTATGAATACATGACTTCTTTTTACTGCAATGGAAATTGTCCGCCTGTATCTTCAAGTTGATTTTGTGCCATTGATTTCTCTTGACATTTTGTGTAAGCCTACAGAAAAAAGCAATGAATATAAACTTAAATGTGAGAAAACTCGTGAATTTATTGACAGTATAAAGCTTAGAACTGTTCAAAGCAATTTTCCATGTTAGCCATTATTTTTGAGAGAGTGCTCTTTGAATGTTATTTGACTAGCTGCTTTTATTTTTGGGAAATGGAAGCCGTGGAAACCTGGTTTTAAGAAGACTGATGAAGTTGTCTTTGAGCAAGCTACAACATTCTAGCAATAACTTTGTCAGTTTCAATGAAATACTTCCAAGATGATTACTGAAAAGTAAAATTCCTTTTGAGGGCATCAGTAATTTCAGATCAATGAAGTTGTTTTTTCCTTTTTTAAAATAATAAATGAGACTATAATTTGTCACTGTTTTAAATACAGAGATATGAAATATTTTGGAAATACTTGGTGTTATTCATGACACCACAGTAGTGCAAGTTTTATTTTCTGTTCCTTAAAATTTTCTTCTGTATTGAGTAATTTATTTGCAAATATATACACTTAAATTAGAATACGTAATTTACATGAGATTCTTAATGATTCATAGTCAAGTATGCTAGTTGTGCTTAATTTTCCCACAGATATTCTACAGCAGTGAGATTTTTTTCTTCTTTCTGTATGGACTGAGGCCACAGAGAGGAGGACTAGATAAAGTTACATGAGACAGTTTCATTTTTTTTTTTTCTGTGAAATTTCCTATTGTTTCCTCCTATTATTTCTGCTTGGTCTGGATGACAATAGTATCTCTACAGAGATGAACAAAAGGAGAAAAAATCCACGGAAATATATTTGGGTAATGGAGCAAAACCCTTAAGAGACTGTGTGGTGTGGACTGGACAGAAAGCCTGGGCAGAATGAGTGCAGACCAAAACTTAAGTGATGAGAAACATCTTGTATAGGCATTAGAGAGGAAAGAAATGGAAAAAAACCAGACTAACAAGGGAGAGTCAATTTTACAGAGAAGGAAGGAAAAGGTGGAAAAGGGATGGATGTAGATCACCATCAAGTTACCATCAAGATCACCATCTCTTTTTACCCCTTGGTTTTCACTGTACTACGGTATGCTTGTTCATGGTTTTGGTGGTCTGTATTAACTTCTCCCCAATATTCCATAGGGCTCTGAAAAGGGATTACAAGAGAAAGAATTTCTTACCGTAATTTAAATAATCAAGGAATACTTTAATTTCTTACAGTAATGCTTCTGTCTCCCTTTGTCCTTATTCTTACAGCCTTACATATTCTGAAACCTCACAAGAACACGAGGATTTCTAATTATGCACATATATGCCTCACCACTCATCATTTTCTATTGATTTTGGCATCTTATTTTTACCTACGTAGTGCAGAACTTCAAATTTTATAACTTAATTTAAATCTGAATTTTAAAAATTATTCTTTGCTATTATTGGAAATTTTCCTGTTTGTTATTATTGGAAGGTATAGGAGAAGGTGAGAAAGAGCATAACATTTTAATTTAGAAATTATATACCGTGGACCTTTGTTGAACATGGAGTTTACACTGGTTTCTTGTAGATGGCTTTAAAACCAGTTTATTTGCTCTGATAGGAAATCATACTATGGACACCCTCCATTTTAATTAAGAATGTTTTGTCTGCATTTAATCCAAATGGAATGAAAATAAGACTTTCTATTTCACAAATGTCCGCTTGGACAGTTGTTACAGTTACTTATGGTAGGACTATTTATCTGCAATAGGACTATTTATTCCACTGGACTTACGCCAGTTTTACCCCTGAGATCCACTTATTTTTCTCAACTGCCTTTTAAATCTTTCTGTTTTTCTCCACTGGTTTCCATTTGAATTTTTCCAAAGATTTCAAACATATTAATTATATTTCACAGCATCCCTTTGAGATACATAAAGACTATGTAGAAATAATGTAGTTTATTACTGAAATTCAGCTTACAGTAATGTGATATCTGCAGCTGACTAAATAAGATATGCAAGATAATCATTTAAAAATTCAGGGAAGGAACTGAAAAACAGTTGCACCAAATAGACTGCCCAGAGGGTTTTTTAGGCATATAGGTTGCAATTTAGTGAATTAGAATTCAGTTAGCACAATGTCATTGCTATAAAAAATATTATAGAGTCTACGATAGTTACCTGGTATAATATTAATTGACTGAGCTTAAGCTGCCCAAAACTTAAATGAATCCTGCCAGGTATTATTGGCAATATTTCTATGTCACTTTTTATAGGATCTCGGTCTGCCAATGGATGCAATCATGTGTCTGGTGCCATTTCACTCATCCTTTCTTATCTGCTTGCCCAGAAAGGCTTTGCACTCCCTTAGATCAGGCACTATACCTGCCAGTCTTGTGTGGATGTCTTGGATACCTTAGAGATCTGAAATTAATCTAGATGCCTATGTTTATTCAAATGGAACAAGCACTAAGGGCTTCAGATTAACTTCAGATTGTAGATGCCCAAGTGGGATTCAGCTCCAGATTAGGATACCAAATTAATAGGACTGTACACCAGCATTTATAGCCGAATAACGTGTCTTAGGGTCTTATAGCCTTTGGAGGTCAAGGGCTTTAATTCACTTGTCCAAACAAGTAGCAGGGTAGCAGGGAGGCTGCAGTGGCAGCTTCTCTGAGAAGATGCTAGAAGCTTCCCCAATGTCGGATAGAACCAATACTAGTTGAGCCTCTCAGTGGTGGTAGCACCTCTGTGATAACATATTTAAGAAAAGATAAAAACTGCTGTGCAATAGCAGCCAGAAGAGAGAGAGGAGTGAGAATATGTGAGAGAAACAGCCCTGAAGACATCACGGTCATTGAAGGACAGGGAGGAGGTGCTCCAGGTGCCAGAGCAATGATTCCTCTGCAGCCTGTGGTGAAGACCATGCTGAAGAAGGCTGTCCTCGTGCAGCTCATGGATTCAGATTTAAATGAACAGTACTGATCTTAGTTCTCCCTCCCTGTCTCCCCCTCCACTGACTACTAAGGTGGGCCTAAACTCAGTAAATGTGTGGCCTTAATCTAGGGACCTCCCTAGGTCCCTAAAGTTTTGTGGGATTCATGCAGATCAAAAGCTGAATAGTAAAAAAGCCTACTGATAAAGAATTTAAAAAGATGAAAAATGACCTTGTGGTATTCATGAAGCAGAGAAATCCTGAAAAAAAAGACAGTGAAGATCTAGTGAAGACAAAGAGTGGAACTATACACTGATTAACATGGACCATGACATGGAGACTCATTCATTTTAAAGCAATACAGCAAAAATACATCTGCGTATTGGGGCAAAAATGTAGTGGGTACTTAAAGGCTAACTTAAGTTTTGATTTTTTTCTTTTGCATTTACTAATCACTTCCAGACAGGAAATAATAATTCTGAAATTATAAATGATAATTCTGAAAAAAATTCTTTCTTCCCTCTCCCCCCAAAATATAGTGAATCTATAGCTCTAGAGGAAGGAAAAAGAAGATATAGGATCTTGAAAGTAAACATGTTGCTAGGTAATTAAAAAAAAAAGCAAAAAATAAAAAGTTTGCAGGAAGAAAAGTGAGATAAAATGTGCATTAAATATGCTCATCAGAAAATGAGGTAGCTAATGTATACACTGGGAGAATAGTCCAGAATGCCTTAGAAAAAGCGTGAAAAGAGCAGAATAGCCCTCCTGAGAAAAAAAAAAAAAAGGAAAAAATAACAGAAAAATCAGCTATACGTATGTATTGATTAAGACACTAGAAAAGGTACCTTGTACAAGACTGTCATATAATCAAAACTGGACAAGCAAGAGAGGAGAACCAACTCTTAGGTGCACTAAGCTTTGATATTGATTTAAAACCTGGAGAACAGCTAAGGCCAAAATTGTTTTGGCAGGATGATAAGAGTAGAATTAATCAGAAAGTACATTTTACTTTTTTACTAAAGAGTAAGGCTGATTTGATTGGGGCTTCCTTTATTATTCTGTACAGAAGAGAGGAGGAAACCTATGAAACACAGACTTCTTCAACACTTTAGGGACCTGCATCTCTAAAGGATCAACTGACTATGGCTTCTGCTAATTTGAACATCTTAGGTCTTGATACTGTACATATAATGAAATCTACTGAAGGTAGTAGGCTTCCACACATGGTCATTTGAAGGACTGAGGTTATCAGAATTTCAGTCCTGTGTTATGCAGAGATTATAATCTCAATGTTATAGCCCCAATACTGACATTTTTGCCAAAGGGATCTTTGGAACAGAATTTATTAATATCTCCTGTAGAAACCCTGTATCATACTTGCACTATTTCATACAGCAAGAAGTGTACTACTTCTTGTTATATGTATTGGTAATGGTTTTAAACTAAAAGAAGGTAGATTTAAGCTAGATATAAGGAAGAAATTTTTTACAATGAGGGTGGTAAAATACTGGAAGAGTTTTCCCAGGGAGGTGGTAGATGCCCCATCCCTGGAAACATTCGAGGTCAGGTTGGACGGGGCTCTGAGCAACCTGATCTAGTTGAAGATATCCCTGCTCATTGCAGGGCATTTGGACTAGATGACCTTTACATACCCCTTCCAACCCAAACTATTCTATGATTCTATATACTTAGATACATTCTTCTCCTTCCATCACAGCAAATCCTAATTCCCTGTGCCTCCTCTTTCGTCTTCATTCAGAGGTTTAGAGGAAAGCTAGAAGCATAATGTTTACCTAATTTATCTTTCTAAAGATGAAATTTAACATAGAATTGACCTACAGTTTCTAAGATCCAAACTAAGAATGACGATGATTATATTCTCAAAACAAAACTGTCTGTTGGACTGCAAACATTGTCAATAAAGACATCAAAAAGAGTTCTCATTCAGGTGCTCCAAGTAACATTTAAATGTGTGCAAGCAGATAATACTGAAGTACAGTAAAACAATCTGTTTAATTTATCCAAATGAGGTAATTTGATGACAAATATTTGTGAAGTAGATGAAGCCAATGAGTGAAAGACAATCTGTGGTGTTACATATGTATTTTAATCAGCAATTCTGATATACATTCATTAAGAAGCTGAAGAAAATATTGTAACTAAAATGGACATAACATTCTACATTGAATGACCTGGTGAGCCAACACCAGATTGTCTAATTCATTCATGGTTGATAAAATAGTTCAATAACATTCTGAAAATATTTCTTATTTTAAACCGGTGAAAGAAGATGACAGTCTAGTTTTTCATGAGTGCATTCTGATTTTGGCTTATATATTTGTATCTGAGATCCAAATTTAGTGATCTGTTTTTCATAGTACTGCAATGTAACTAGAATGTCTAGTGACTTTGGAAAGTGGGGAGTTTACCTTGAGGCCTTAAATAACTTTTTAAAAGCTTAAATGCAAGCATCCGATTTGTTATCATAATGAGAAATTATTATGTATGCTGTGTATTACTCTTTTAACCTATTGAACCTCTGCCTCTTGAAAATGAATACAAAACCCAGTAACTTGTTTATTGAGCTACTGGTCCACATAAGCCAAACATGCTCAAACAAGAAGTATTAATTAAACCACTGCACTTTTAGGGATGCACAGGAAGAGGCAGAAGTGTGACTGTGCATATCTGAAGAGAAAGTTTTGGTGTGTATAAACTTTCCGTTGGCCTGAGGAAGGTGAGTCACTAGCATGGACGGATCTGAGGTTTGGTTTAGGCTGTGTGATTAGGGACATAGACGAAAGTTATATATTTGTAGCTTGTGGTAGACATGGAAAGGATATATACGCATGTTCTTATTCTTTGCATGAAAATACTTTTATTTTATGCACGTCTTTTGCTACTGAACCCAAACTAAATCTGACAGTTCCTGTCAGTATTCACGTGGCTTTCCTATAGTAGCATATCTAGTTATATTAGCAAAAAGCATATTTTGGGGAGTTTTTGATATAACAACTTTCTAGGCATTTATCCTTTTTAAATATAAACATAAAAATTTTGCATATATTTAGCTCTGTTCTGCAGGTTTATGAATCCTGTAATTAAAATCTGTAGTCTAAAATACAGATTAACCTCTGTCAGGGTAATTATCACTCTGTCAGGTACCTTGTGTACTGGCTGCTTGCTGGAGTGCTGGGAGCGGTGGGGGGATCCTGATGGGGCAGGACCCGGCAGCCATGGCCCATCCCACCGCCCCAGCCAGGAGCAGGGCAGCTGGGCAGCCCCAGCCCTGGGCATTGGGCACCTCCCTGGGGATAAGAATGGTCTGAGTTTGGGATGGGACATGGGCCTGTGGGTGGTCCTGGCTTAGCAGGGGCCATGGTTGGGCAGGTCAGGGCTGTGGGGAGCTGTAGACCAGCCCTGCTGCGGTGTCACTGGGATAGGGGCTTCCACATGGAGAGCACTCTGTAAGAGCACTGCTGTTTCCACATGTTGGCTAGTGCTTGGGGAGGTCATACTGCCTCTTGTAAAAAGGAGCTTATTCGTGTCTGTTAGCATTTTCATGTACTTAGACTCAACGGAATGTCTTAATGCAATAAATCGGTCAATAAATATATAAAATTTTATTATTTTTAAATTAGTGTGTCTGGTCTTTTAAAGCCACAGTGCCAAGACTTCAAAGAATGATAAATTATGCAGCAGTACACAGTGATGGGTGTGCATACGTACTGTAATCACTGCTCATAGTACACTACTTGTTCCACTGGTTCCAAATTTTGACCTATAACATGACTCATGCAAAAACATTTATTATTTCAGACAGGTCATCTTTTTTCTCTAACTAAATCTTTCCTTCTCAGTTTAAGAAAGGCTGCCCTCTTAAAGTAGTCTTAGAAAATGTTTCTTTACTCCTTAAAATACCTTTAAAATTCTACAAAAGCATCAGAGAAGATGATGGAGGTTTAATTCTTACTTAAAAATATATATAAAAAAATCTATTTAAAGTACGCAAATTCTCTGTCTTTCTAATGAATGACAATATGCATTCCAAATCACTGTGATTTTGAACACATCTCTCAATCTCTTAGAAGGACAGAGAAAATCCTTGTTTAACTTACTTTTCAGTACTTTACAGCAATAAGTAAAATAAGCCATTCTGGCAATATCTTAATATACTTTAAATCCTGGAGGACCCACTATGATTCTATAGCAGAAGTAAAACTCACTTTCATGTATCACAGAATGTTTTGGGTTGGAAGGGACCTTTGAAGGTTATCCAGTCCAAACCCCCCTGCAATAAGCAGGGATACCTCCCACTAGATCAGGTTGCTCAGAGCCCCGTCCAACCTGACCTTGAATGTTTCCAGGGATGGGTCATCTACCACCTTTCTGGGACACCTGTTCCAGTATTTCACCACTCATGTATGTGCAGGAACTGGATGAAGTCAGATATATAAAAATCTTAACGCAAACCTGGCTCATTAACAGCAAGGAAACCATTACAGTGGCAGAAAACCTATAGAAAGAGTGGGGAAAGTAGCTTAGATATGGAGTTGGAGGCCCATGCATTACACACTTGGATTTGCCTCTATTTGTGGAATGGTTTTATCTGGGAAAACATCTGTAAACAGCGTATGATTCTCAGGAAACAAGAGATAATTTGGGAGGTATAAGTAATTGGTGTATGGATCTTTTAGACAAAAAGCACAATCTGGTGTCAATTTCTAAAAATTAAAAATGTAGGACCATGGATTTTGGAGAAAAGGGTATCCTTATTCAATCAGATTGAATGATAAGAAGCATAATTTCATCAGTGCACGATCTACGCCTTTCTGATTTTGTTTGCCTGCCCCTGGTTGACCAAAAAAAAAGTAATTCTAACCAGAGAAAAGGGAAGACATGAGTATTTTTTTCTCTTTTTACTGAAGATTACAGAAGAGGTGCTTAAAAAGAAAAAAAAAGTAAAATCCAGTTATTTTCACTTTGTTTCTTTATTACCATGAAGATATTTCCCCCTTCTTTTTCTGGGTCTAGTAAAATGTCAGTGTGACTGTTTTTGCTACAGATCTGAGGGCTAAATATGTGTTGCATTTGAAATCAGATTATAAATCTTTTTCAAGAGCTGGAAAATAAATGACAACCTAGGGTTTACAACAGCTGCTGTGGTTGAATAAACCATGAACTTTATATTATCAGGTGAATATCTCTGCTGAGACTTTAGGCACATCTCAAAGCTGTAGGATATGAAAAAATAATTTGTTTTTTTTATTAACCATGGCATCCTACTGAATAAATTAGAAAATAACTTTTGATAGATGGTGTATAAGAGTTTTTGCTGTGCTTTAACATGCACCACGCATTTCTCTCAGATTGACAGGGTTAGTTGCTACCTGGTTACCACACATTTCAGGTTAGTATGCAGCATGTGTCCTATTAAAAATGAGAACTTAAATCCTCATTAGAGAACACTGTTTCTGCTTTGTTTTTTTCCCCCCTGAAAGTGCAGACACTGGTTTATCTGTAAATTTTTCATAATTGTGATGCACAGATAATGGGGAGGCTGGTGCAAAAAGTTTTGTTGAGTTGCTGAGAACACAGCAGAGATATTGATGATACATTTTCCATGCTTATCAAAGATTGTGGGAAGAGCATAGGGAAAGTATGTTCTATATGTTTTTATGCTGGGGAAGGTAGACTTCCACTACAAGGTGAAATGGTTATATAAGACGACTAAGTTAAAGTGTTGTAGGGGTTGGTTAGCTCTTGACTATCCTTCCAAAGATAATTAACTATCTGCTGTTAATTACCCAAAGCAATAAAAATTATTTGGAGGGACACATCGCAGAAACAAAAGAACAAAATATAAAAATTCATAGAAAGAAGGGAAATGCTCCTTTGCTATAAAGCACAGGTACAGTTTGCAGGTCTTTGGACTAGCTTTCACCTCTCATCACCATAATCTTAAACATTCCTAATAGCATCATACTACGGCCTCAAGTCATTTTAAGTATTGAATAATTTGCTTTAATACTTTACTTAGATTAGAAAAAAAAAAAAAAAGGGGTATGAGCAGCATCGTGGACACACTTACGTGGATCTCTGAAACAGCCAACAAATTTATTCTGAGAGGGAGACCTGTGGATAAAACATGTGATTAACCATAAACATTCTTTCAGTTCTCTCGGGAAGAAGTGGCAGAAGTGTCAAACAGGGACCAGTGTCAACTACTCTTGGGATCCGCAAAGAGATGAATATTGCATTTTTCAACACTCTGGTAGATTAAGTACCTTTTTCAACAGCCTTATGAGTTACTGTGTAACTTGCGAGGCACAGGTGAGGGTCTGTGCATATTTTTTGAAGTACCTCGAGAATCCTGCGTAGTGCATATGCGTTTTTTCTGTATTTACTTGATAGGTCATACACTTTCTGTTCCTCAGTTTTATACAGAGAGTACTTATTGAAGTGTGGTTTCAGTGAAACTGTAGTAGCCATAGTTTCAACAAAAAACCTAGATGTGAAGGCAATTTCTCTGTAGTTCTGTCATGAAGTTTGTGCAGTTTCTGGATTACTAGGGCCCTGAAACTGGTTCTGTACGAAACAGTAATTTCGTTAAGTATATATTGTGAAATCTTTCTTATAGTGTACTACATAGCACAAGGAAGAACATACTTAATTTTTGATTTTGAAAGATATATTTCTATGATTAACTGACAATGTACCTTTCCATATTAAGTCTTTGCCAGATAACTAGGGTGGAAAAAACTAGCTAACAGGGTTTTTTTTCCCCCCATGAATGTGTCCACAGCCACTCAGTTTTAGAAATAAGTAATATGCTTTGGTTTTCTGTCATAATCTTCTCACTCTCATTCATTTCATGCTGTTACCAATTGATGTCTCTTTATTCTATCTGGCAAAATGGTGCCCAGAAGTTTGATTTTTCAACCCAGTTTTCAGACACAATTTGATTTTTGACGTAAAAACATTGGTAGGTCTACTCAAGTGATGTGAGTTCTTAGTGCTGAAGGAAACGAGAACAGTTCAATTGAATCTTTCAGTTTTTATCACAAGAACAGTTCAGTTGCCTCTCTCATTCAGTTATAACATAAGAGATCTTCTACTATCCAATTAAGCCACTTGAGAATTAGCTGTTCTGCATTGCTCATATTGCACAGTCCAACAGTCTACAAGTTAGGTCCATTCCTTGAAACAATTTGTGACAAAGGGAAGCCACTGTTATGCTGACCCTTCAGAATTATTTATCTGTTCTTGTATGTTGCTTGACCCAATTTAAATCTTCCTCCCTACGAAAATGTCACTCCCTCAGCTGGGTTCATTGCAGGTTTGATCACACACATTCACAACAAAGTAATTGAAAGTAGAACAGGGAATATGAAGACCAGAGAAGCAAAAAGCCTGTCCAAATCCTGCCTGGTAGCTGTCCCCTCAGCCTAAGGGATCTGCCTCAGACTGAGCCATTGACACAGTGTCGGGTGTCCAATGTGTGCAGCCACTTCCTCCCTACACCTTTTGTTTTAACTAGTTATTGTTTTCTTAAGCCACCAAAGGCATGGCAAGTCATGTAGCCTCAGTCCAAGCTCTTGGGCTTTCTCCACATCTAAGGCCAATTAACAGTTGTCACCAGATTTCCTGTCACCGCCTTGGTCTTCTATTTCAAATGTGTTATATCAAGCATGAAATCATTATATAGCATTTGACTATTGCTGTTTCGTTTCCAAAGGATTTGGAAACAGTCAGTTAAACATCATGACAAATGTTAAAGTAAGAGCAAGAGAAAAAAAGAGATCTGTAATAGTGAGAAAAGTAAGCTTTTTTTTAAACAGCCTTCCAAACACAATGGTGCAAGGACAAAGAAATGGGAAAATTAGCAGCTTTAAATATGAAGTAGACTATGTTATGGAATTGGCCATATAATGTACTGTCTGCAGGAAAATAAGAATCCTATAAATTCCTTTTAATTCTATACTCTGTTGTTTGATGTAGTTTTATTAAGACTCATCAAGAATTCAGCTCCTTCTAGAGACTCTCATGTCCTCCCCATGCAGACTCATATGCAAGTACTCGGGACCCATAGTTTATTTTCCTTTATATATAACTTACTAATATTTATGCAGCCTGAATATCGTGTCTGTTTGACAGATAGCCTATCCTGCAGCAAAATATGTAGGTTTTATGTAACTACAGCACCGAGTCTCATTCTAGCATCACACTTTAGTCAGCCTTGGCACTTCCTTGGATCTCTGTGGGTTTTCCTTCAGCAGGGTGATAGTTTCTCCATTTTATAGTTCAGTGTAAAATAGAATAGATCTCAAAACTGTTACTACTCCTGCTTTCTGTGGAACATGAACATTCTTTATCATATGCTGCCCTATCATCTCTTTTTGAAGAGTCCTCATTTTATCTGTTACCTCACTTCTATTGCATAATATTTGCTTGTGGAATTTATTTTTTTTTTTTGTAAAAAAGTCTCAACTATTGAAAGATACATATTTTTAGATTCAAGAAAAGATGTGTTTTCCTTCTCCATGTACATTTTTTTTGTGTGAAGGAAATGCTATGTAGGAAAACAAAAGGTAGAATTTGCTTTGAAAACATAAGATGTAAGGAAAATAAAAACTCTTCCTAGATGTGAGATTATATAATAACTTCTGGTTAGGAAAGACTGGCATTTTTTAGTCAAAATTCCCAGTCTTTCTCAAATTTGTTTGCAGGCTCATTAGAAGTACATGAATTTATGAATCTCATCAAACAAGGGAAATAACAGGAAACATTTGGTGCCTAAAACAGGAAAACCAATGCAGGTTATAAAGTATTTAACTTCTTTAGTATTGACTCAGTTAATTTTTGCAGCAACTTGCCCCACTGAGTAGCAGAGGAGCAACAGATTGTTATTCATGGGGGGTGACAGTGACAGCACTGATTATGTTCATCCTTATCCTTTCCCTGACAGGAATTGTCAAAGGTAGATACTGAAGGATTAGTGCAGACTCAGGCTACTTAACAAGCCTTGTAGAAAAGTAAACAAAGAGGGAAGCAAGAAGATGCATGTTTCCAGTCACAGTTAATCCCCCAGGTTTTAAAGTCCCTGCTGAAGTTACTTATCAGTTTATGTGCAAATGATTTGTAGAAATCCAGGCAAAGAAAAGAATAATTCTTTTGCTAGATATACTGACTGGAAGAACTCCTTATTGTAAACTTTCCAACTTAATAAAATGCTCCTAGAAAATGGTTTGAACTGTTGAGAAAGTAATACAAGGCTAATTTTATTTGCCATGCAAACAATGGTTTGTGAAATAGCATGCTTTTTAGACTTGCTGGGAAAAGGATTCCTCTATTACAGAGTGTAATAGACATTTTGCTTTTACATTGCTTTCTAAACATACCCACAGAATTTGTGAAAGAAGGATATTCTTACTACCAAGTCATGCAGAATTCTATTGGTTTCTATCCCATTTTCCGCACCATTTTCATAGTGTGAAAATCCAGCATAAAGAGTTTTATTAAGAAAAGCCCTTGGCTGAGCTGTCCTGTGAAAAAGCCCATCTCTCTCTATTAATTTACCCCAATTAGTGGATTGAAATTAGGAGAGCTGAGTGAGAAAATATTTTTTTAAATGGTCAGCAATATTTTTAAGTGAAGATATACAAGCAGAGTATCACATAAGCTCCTTAGAGAATGAGGGGTCAAATATGACTTCTGTCAAGGTACAATGAGAAACTTTCATCCTTTCTTGTTCAATTCCTGCTTTCGAGTTCAACCTTGTACATTTTAAATTCAAGTTTAAACTTTATGACCATTAGAGAATAAAGAGATTATCACAAAAGGATGCGTACAGAAAAACTCTTTTGGTTTACCTCTTCAACAATGAGATTTTAAATTCCATTCATAGACTCTTAAATTAGTGATAGCTCAAATTCATCACTGTAAACTGGAAATGGGATCATAGATTTAACTGAAGGGCGGGAGGGCATGGTTTTCATAACACACATCAGTGCATTTGCATTTGTACCAGTATACTGTTAAACAACATAAGGGCAGTAAACCATTGCTACAATGACACTCCTCTCTAATGCAGAGATTCTTTTCATTGTAGTATATCCTTGGTTATTTTTAATACAAACCACTAGTCATATTTTTATGTGCTGATGCACACCACACTAGTCAAGACATAAATCGTACTTTGTTTCACCTGTTCAGTAAATGTATTGTGTTCATTAAATGTACTGTGCATTTCACCTATTCAGTACAAGTACTGTGTGCATTAAATGTATCATGTATTTCAGCTCTTCAGTAAATGTATTTCGAATACATTCATAGAAATCAGCATCTGTTTGCAAACAAAAAGACAAAATGATCAAATAGCTTATTTGCAGGAATAATACCACTGGTGTAACTGTAGGGTTTTTTTTATTATCTTTTGTTATAACTTATTGTAAATAGTTTAAAGAATTATCATGCAAATATTAATAAAAAGCTGACATTGAAATTTATCATTGAATATGGAACAACTGCTTTTACTTTTCAAATTAATATAAATAATACTTTATAATATGCGATGTAGTACTAAAATTTAAAATTTATTTTAGTTATTATTATGGTCTAGGAAGTGTTCTTTGATTCTGGGGCCAGCTGACATGGTGTAGCCAATACCCAGTCAGCTCACCTATATACATCATGCTTACATTTTCCTTCCCTTCCCAAATAGGGGAGGGCACTCAAATTGACTGTTAGGATTAGTTCTAACAGATAACCCCAGATCTTCACATGTATTAATCTGGAAAATACTAGTCTGCATGGGCTAAAAATATGCTATGGCCTATGTTAATAGTCAAAAGTATGGAAAATTGTATGTCATTAATAAAGCCCAAATCTGAGTCCTTTATATTTTACTGGTGCACACCTAACCTTCCTGAGAAGCTTCAAAAAAATAAGTAAAAAAAAAATCTCTCCTCCCAGAAGGAGGAGAGAAAAATATGACAAATCTTAAATACGAGAAGGTTTTACAGTATCCCACGGTAAGTAAGGAAACAATACTATAGCCAATTTAGTTTATAGGGTGATAGAAAGTAATATTATTCAATTGAGGGAGCATTCTAGTCATAGACCTTCCACATGCTTGGGACATGGACAGTATAGATTCTAATATCTGACTTTCAATTATATTAATGGAAGTATGAAAAATAATATGCCTGTGTTATATTAATTGCATTATGAATAATCAGAAAAAAAGAAAGGAAAAAAATCCAAACCAACTCATGTTACATAGAGATATACTTAATGAATGATGTATAAATGATTTGGTGTCTACCAAACACAACCACTAAGTTCAGAAATTGGCAAGAACATAAGACAAATGTGCTTTCAGGCTATCTAGTTCTATCTAGTTACCAAATTGCTTCTATCCTGTACTTAAGTGATTGAAAATTATTTCCTTTTAACATTGCTAAAATAGAACTTTGTGCCCTGATGTATCTCACATTGTATATTATATTAAGCTTTTGATCCTTTCTTTGATGATGACTAATGTGGCAACATTCACCCTTTCACATCATGAGACTTTAAGATGGAGAAGAGAGAAAGGAGGGGCTAATTCATAGTAGCAAAGCTACTCCCAATATCTGAGTGATAAACTGTTTCGACAGAATAGTTCAAAAGTCACATTGAAGTAATTTTTCATGGCATGTTTTATGCTCTGTAACCTATCAACAAAAAAAAGCTATAAATCTTTAAGCCCATATATGATAAATTGCCTTCAAGATATATACTTCATCACTGAAGCCAAATAAACTTTGAACTGTTAATACATTTCTAGATTAAGTAACACAAGCCTTCAGGAAACACACAGACCAACTAACTCAAAACTAAGCAGAAAGAAAAATGTAAAGACAATGATTATGTTTGGAATTCTGACATTATAATGCATTGTGCCTTCCCAGCACAGTATCCATCGCTTTTTATCCTAACTTTGAAGAGGTTTTGTTTCCTGTTTAGAAACCAAAACCAAGCTGAGCCCCACAGCAAAAAAACGCATTTCAAGATTAACATAAAAGCAGAGAGATAGCAAAGAAAGCACCAAATAAAAATCACTTTTTTTTTTTCAAAATTTTCAGATTAAAAAGTAGAGCCAGATGAGATGCTACTTAAAAATGGTTATTTTGAATACTATTCTAAATGTCTAAGGTATCTGAGGAATCCACATGGAAGTGACAGAGGTGGCATGGACCTATAGGAGACTCCGCACCTTTCCAGAGCAGCAGCTAGCTAGCCAGACAAGTATGTGAAGACCTTTGGACAGCTATATCAAAAAAATACAGTTAGATGACAGAACCACTCCAGTTGCATCCTTAGGGCCCAGTGTCATGGTGGAGAGTGTAAGGCTTGGAAGTACCAGAGGAATCTCTGCAAGGCAGAGTTCTCAGAGAAGCAACGTGCCTACTGAAGCCCTAACAAGGGGAACAGCACTTAACTGCTTCTAACCCCTCTTATAACTTCAGAAGGGTCCCTCCCTCTGAAGGAGGGATCTGGGCTCTGTCTTTGGAACCATTAGTGTCCCAAGGGTTAATGCTAAAAATAATTTTGTTAATAAAAACATAGAAATGAGCCTGGTGGTATTCCTTATGTTCTGAGTTTCATATGTACAAATGCTGGTCAGGGGCTGTCTGCTGATTAATATCAGACATAATAATTAAAAAGTTCATGTAGTGCTTTTGTAGGTTGACAGATTGGCAGTATTCATGGCTGTAGTCCTCCCTGTATTTACAGAATAATACAAAGAGCAAATAGTATTGCGAGTTGCTTAACAGAAAAATATGTCAGGGCTAAAACTGGCTGTAAGGGTACGCCGAATCCCTCTGATGAAATTGATGATAGTTTTACTTCTTGTGGAGCACTTGCACTACAGGAATTAAATTTCAGCCACTGGTTTGTTTCACACAGATCACTGAACAGCAAGAAGGCCATTTGAAAACAAATTGTTCTATATTCCAGGACCAGTCCCTTGAGCTAACTGAGCTTTTGTGTTAGAATGAAGAGAGGAAACCAAGGAGTGGAAAGAAATGTTTAAAAGGATATGAAGGGCATAGCTTGGATACCCTGTAATATTGGAGAACGGTGTCCCAGGTGAGACTAAAACCTGCATCTGTGCTGGAGAAGTAAGAAGTAACTACTTCCAATAAGCTGTGAAGCTATGTGTGTAAATGAAAAATAACGTCTTAATCTTTGGACCAAACTAGTTACAACACATATACTAAAAGTGCTAGAGCCCATACAGTAAGTAGGACAGAATTGGATTTAAAAACAAACAAGCAAGTAAACAAGAAAAAAACCCAAAAAACTAAATAAATATTTTATATTACATTTATTCTTTTCAGGGTTCAGTTAAGGATCACTTTATATCCTACTCATTCTAGACCAGTTGGAGTGAACTGCATTCAACTCCTGGCCCAGTCTCTGGCTTTGTCCCTTATGCCATAATTTTCTTGACTAGTATAAAAGCAGCCACATCACCTACAAATTCACAGGCACAGGGATTTCTCCTGTGCTTTATTATACAATCATTATGGTTATTTTGAATGAATGAAGCGACAGAAGCCAAAGATCCACATTCTGTAGCCTTCCCTTTGGGAAGGGGTTGCCCATTTTGAGAAAGATGTTATAAATGAGTTTCCTTCCCTGATGCCTTCTAATGTTATTTTTAGATCACAGCTTTGTACTTTCAGAATTGATATGCTCGTATTCAGAAGATACTGCTATGCCATCCTTTCATGGAAATCTAGTCTCATCCCACCTCTCATCTAACACTTTCAAATGATGAGTCTGTGCAGAGGTTCTGTGTCAATGATTAAGGGCACATGCCATAAGCAGTCTAGTGCTGAGCAAGATTAATTTCAGAAGTGAAAACAAACAATAACTCTCTTTGTCTCTATAGAAGGCATTTTACTTGTGTTGATTCTGATTATCATTTCCTAATGGAATATAATTATTTTGATAACACGTCTAAGAAATGCAGTCTCAGGCATACAGAATTCTCTGGCCTGGTACTTCTTGAATATAGTATTCTAATGATATACGTGTAATTATCTAAGTTTGTGTTGCAGTTTGGGCCGGGTTGGCCAATGACAGGACAACAGATGCTCTCCACCACCTCTTACTCCAAGGAGGGGAAGAAGTATAAAGAGATTTATGAATTTAGAAAAAAAATAATGAAATATTAATAATAAATTAAAAAAGGAAATAATGAAAAAGATACAATACATACAAATATATACAAAACCATATTAATCTCCCAAGGAGATATTACCAGCAGGCACTCGGAAAGTTCCAGGCTGGACTCCGTGACAAACAGGAACTGGAACACACTGACCAGGATCAAAGGCAGATGAGCTGACGGGGTCCTCCTCCGACATCAGCCACTGAAGAAAGAGCACCATTGCAGAAGACCCGAAGAAGAAGACAAGCCAACCTAGCCCCTTTGATTCCTCAGCTTTTATACTGAGCATGGCAGATGGGATGGAATACCCTACTGGTCAGTTTGGGTCACCTGTCCACTTCTCCCCACAGATGCAACCCCTCCGTGGGGCAAACAATGAAGTCAGCTGACTCTGGTTGTCACAGCAACAAGTAAGAGCAAGAGCCTCTTTCACTGAACAGAAAGTTGGGTCTGCTCCACCCCAAGCCAGGACATTTTGAAAGTCCATTTATGACAACTGCTGAATAGTAGTTTGACAAGGAAATGTCTGGTTGCAAATACTTTTAGTTGGTATTTACACGTACATAATTAGATTCATTTACCTGTAATGTTGCAAAATACTTCTGTTTTCTTTTTACATTTAAGGAATAATTAAAACAGCATACCCCACACAAACTACAAACAGAAAGTTACAGGTGCTTTAAAACTTTTTAAGTAATAACAATAAAAAATCAGCTCTAACATTACTTATTTCAAAAGTAGTATCTTTAGCAAACTAGCAGTCTTAGGGACTGAAAGACTTCTTAATAATGTGCTGTGCCAGGAAATTTTTTTCTATTTGTGATTTGAAAAGTACTTTCAGGTGTAGAACCTAAAGCTGTACTAATATTAACAGTCATGGTTCCTTTAATTTCTTAAATAACTTGTCTATTTTGGTTGTTAAAACTGAAACAATTAAATGTTAAACCTAAATAGAAAACGTCGATTTCCTTTCCAAATCTTTCCCAGAATCTGTTTATGAAGGAATTTCACAACTGTTAAGATGGATAACCTTTTTTAGTTTCATCTGACCTTGCTCTCAGGAAAATAGAACTGACAAGAACAAAGTTGAAAGAAAAAGACATTCAGCAAAGACATATTAATGTAAATCTCCATTTTGAAAAGAACAGCAGCCATTTCTGAACATGTTGTCACCTGGCAGCTAAAATATTCTGAACAATATTGATCACACAAAACAGATACACAGATAGAAATCCAGGTTAGAAATTTAGGTTAGTTTCATACAGGAGTTTCATACAAAAAATTTTTAGAAACTCATTTTAAACATTAATTAATTGGGCAACATTTTAAAGTTTAGTTTTGCTTCATTAAATAATATGAAAACCAAAGATTTTCCAAAATTAGTTCTATAGTTCTTCTACTGGTTCTATTCTGTCTGTATATAGATCTCATAATTACTATTTATCTTACTTAAGTACTTTCTTTTTATTCTCATTGAAATCTTGTAGTAATTTTGCAGCTATAAGTAAAGTGAGATTTTAGTTAAAATGCAATTTTAGTTAAACCTACACACCTCTTGGTGTGAACACAGAATAAGAAGATCTATATTGCTGTAACTTGAAGAAATATTGGAATCCAGTTTTAGGTGATTAGTTTAAGTAATCATCTCTTATTGGCTAACTAAAATGTTAGCTATGTTCCCAAATGGGGGTGATCCATTCTACTGAAAATAATCACTAAAATTCCCTGTAATGTCCAAGGAAGGAAAAAGGTACCTCTAAAAGCAGAGAGTAGTTGTTCCTTGGGCCGTGGTCCCAGTAACAGGACGAGGGGTAACGGGCACAAGCTGGAACACAGGAAGTTCCGATCAACTATGAGGAAAAACTTCTTTACGGTGAGGGTGACAGAGCGCTGGAACAGGCTGCCCAGGGAGGGTGTGGAGTCCCCTTCTCTGGAGACTTTCAAGACCCGCCTGGATGCAGTCCTGAGTAATGTGCTCTAGGCAATCCTGCTTTAGCAGGGCAGTTGGACTAGATATCTCTAGAGGTCCCTTCCAACTCTGAAAAATTCCATGGAAAAAAAAAATCCGTAATTTTTTTTCCTATTAGCTTTGAGCGAAGAAAAGTGCCTACATCTGTACCACATTTGCAAATCTTTAAATCAGCTAATGAGAAACATTGTTTTAACCCGTAAAACAATCTGTTAATTTGTCACATAATTAAGTATGGATATTCTGTAAGATCTCAAAACTGCAAGCATGTTTAATGAAATTTGAATGGCATTTATTTTGCAACTCCAGATATGTTATTAATAAACTGAGTAATTTAGAACCAATTTACATAGTAAATGAATATAATTAAAATCAAAGCTTTATTAAAGAGTCACAGGAAATCTTTAATTTCTAACATATTTTAAGGAAGCAACCACACCAGATTATTTCAAGCCAGTAAATAGCCAGTAATACATATGAAACTTACTTACGTGAAACTTTATACTGCACAGGTCAAACTATGTTAAATAAAAAAATATTTTTAAAATATTTTGATAACCTATGCCCATAATTTTTGCTTTCCAGACATGTTCCCAAATTTTGATTTTGTACTTGAGATGTATTTAACTCTATGATTGAAAATATCAAATAGTAAGAATATTAAGAAGTGTTTAATTTCTGAGATTTTAATTTTTTTTAATTGCTAATTTTTGAGATGCTTGAGAGCTTTTTTTCACCCCAGCATTTCCTTTGCAGCTATTCCCTGATTCATAAATAGATATATGCATAAGAGCTTTAATTCCCTTAAAATTCCAGGAGGTTGGACTTAAAAAAAAAAATAAAAGTCAATGTAGGATGATTCATGACAATGACATGCATGTTCACAAGAAAAGTATAAGGTGTAGTACTGCTCCTGTGTGTGTAAAATTATTATCTTTTTGTCATCACTATGAAGGAAGAAAATTTCATTTGGTAAACAAATTGTTCTTTCAAAACGTTCTTCAGAGGAATGAAGTGAAGGTTCCTCAGGTCAGTGAAATTCTACCAGCTTAGTCAAAAAATCATAATAAACTGCTTTCCACAAATAGTAATAATACCTTCAAATTGCATACTAACATGGTTTTCAAGGTTTCCTTTATACATGCAGTAGAATTAATTAAAGTCTTGGTACAATGCTTGCATACTATTTTAGGTGTTACTGTCACTGGTGTTTCATGTCTAAGGAGCTGGAATACCTGACACTAACTCTTTATATGACTCCACAAGAGAAAAAGATAAAAAAAAGTTTATTGTTTGTTTCATTGTATTTCAGTCTCCTGGTGTTTCTGTACAGGTATCAAGGAAAATTTTGTGCTTTATGCACTTAGAATATACAGGCTAGAGGAAGTCCAGCTTGAGCTGTATCTGGAAATAATAGTAGTGAATAGGAAAGGGCAAGGAAGACCTGGAGTCATGACAGACTAATGGGGCTGGCGTAGCATAAGTGGAGTCACAGCACAAAGTGCAGCACATCATTACTTTATGAAGAGGATTTCAAAATTATACAAAAAATCTATCAGGAAGTGACAGCTGAAGAGACTATGACCAGTAGGAAATGACAAAAATTGTTGAGACCTTTCTGACTTCTGTTCATTCTGTTCTAGTACCAGGCCTTTACTGTCTCTGCCTGATTCAAGGAAGGTTTGGATAATGAATTTCTGCCTCCAAAGGTCTTTCATATCTCAAAATGTGAGACAAAATAACTGGAGACTGTTGAGATGTACTTATTCCAGAGTCTAAATACCTGCAAAGCTCTTAGTTTCTTCCGATTTATAATATTGCTTTGGGCTTATCTATAACATCAAACAGTATGAAAGTAGAAAGGATAACAAACCAGATGCCTTGATGTGATTTTATCTTTTGGTTTAATTTGCTTCCTTTGCAGTCTTGATATCAAATTCTCTTTTGAAATCGAAACAGACACATTTCATATTGAATAGATATACAGAATACTGTTTGGCACAGGACAAATTATTACTGAGAAACTCTAAAAGAAAAAAAGAGATGCCCAACAGCACTATTGTATTTAATGTCTTGTCAGCATTTCTGTTATAAACCCTGTATTTGATGTTTTTCCTATTCTGTTGGCTTGATACAAGGAACTGAGGATATCAGCTGAGATACAGTTTATTTAGACAGAACAAAAAACATGACAATTGGTAAATTGATTCTGACATTAAATTGTCAGATAACAGAATTATAAAATTATTATTACTAAATCTTTACTCCCCCAAAATGCTATTAAGTTTTCTCACAAAGAATGATGCCAGTGGAGATGAAACATACACTTGTTCTAATCTCACAGTTACTTGTTATTATAACGAACGTAAGTAAAACAATATTGACTGAGAGAAAGCCCATAAATTTGCCATATCTATTCTGCATTGATTTCTACCTACTGTAAGTTAAAATCTATATGGTAGGCCTGGTCTTGCAGTCACTTCAACATGTGCTTATCTTTATTATCTAATAACATTCTTTTCACTAGTAAAATTAGGTACCTGAATAAAAATTTGCAAGACACAGAATTCAGTGATAGAAAGCTATATAAAATGCTGTTACTGTCTAACAAAGCATGAGTGTCCTGTAAACTCAGTCATCATTAAGAAAAGCCAACACTGATGATGTTTACCTAGTAAAAGCAGATTTATCATGTCCCAAGGTATGAGTTACATAAAGCACCTATATTTGAAAGTGTATAATATAAAAGTATTATTATGGTAAATATTTATTTACACAAAATCTCCAAGATTGCTGGTTTTATTCCCGTTATATGTAGAGCCTGCAGGAGCAGGAACTGAAGATCATCACTTCCTCAGGGTCTTTCTCCCATATCTATTAATGCAGTTACAAAGAGAAGATTTTTTTATTTTAATTTGAACGCCAATGCTGCTTCCTTATTTGGGCTTATGTGCATGGGATCTTTATAACCAACAATTGGACTACAAAAGAAACCCTCAATAGTTGCTGTTCCAGTGGATGATTGTTCTCACTGTAAAAAATACTGTTTTCAGATTGTAATATTGTCCTGACCAGTTGGGATAAGGCTCATGACACCAGACGCTAGCACCTAACTGAAGTGCTTAGGTTGTGTACAAGTACTACGTTCCCTGTGTAGTCAGTTCAGATGGCTTAAATTCTGATAAAATCCCTGATGCCTCATCTTTCCACTGGGAGGGCTCTAGGCCAATGGAAGCCCCTAATTGTAAACACTCACAGAGACAACACAGGTAGAATTTGACCCATTTGAATAAGGATATGTATAAGAGTATGTCCTTCGCATGGAGCTACTTGATCTTCTTTAAATTACTGTGCAAGACTATTGGTAGTTATTGTGGCTTTTGTGGAAATATAATTCATGTTGCTGTAAACAGTGACAACTAAAACAGATATTATTATTTACACACCAGATTTTATTACTTAACTATTAGGAAACAGATGATATCCCATATAAATTTTTTATCATCCACAAAAAGCTGTTAGCAATGATGAAACATTCATTTACTATGAAAATAGATTTACTAAGGTAAATCTATTTTTTTCCTTGCAACATCACTCTATACTATTTATTTTAAGCCATTTTATGGATGTAGAAAGTTTGTCCTACATTTCTACTATGTGATGTTATCATTTGGTCTTTATTTAATTTTATTTTGCCTAATCTTTACTTTGTAATGTGTTAATTTTTGTTTTCCTGTTTGTGGGGTAAAACCATATAGATTTATAGTTACATTAAACTTTGAAATTTAAAGATTCTAATCTATTTAATAATTTCAAGACTTATCAGTAAGCAGAATTGATTAATTTTCCTTTGGAGGTGCTGAAAAAAAGTTTTTACAACATGGTTAGGGATTCACTTCCATGCTTACTATCTCCTGATAATAATGCTAATTTAAAATGGGAGTGCTCTGCCAACACTGCCCTTGAAAACATTTGCAATGTCCTTCATCTTCAGGCTGTTAACAATGTCCTTTCATGGCTCATTTTACTCAATTTAACATCTTCTCCAGATACCATTGACCCTGGGATCATTTTACGTCAACTTAAGCACCTTGTAAGTCTCACTGGCACTGTTTAGCCTGGCTGATATCTTTATCTGACTTGATCATAACAGTGTAAATTAATTACTATCGATATCTTTTTTTTTCTTTTTTTTTTTTTTTCCCCCCTGAGCTTGTTTTTGATTGCTTCAGGGATCTAGACTGTGTACTATAATATTTTTTTACCTATATAGTCCTACTTCCTTATATTTTTGTTATGGTTAATACTATACTAAATGAGAAATACTTATTTTATGAACTTAGTGTTGATTCTTCTTAAACATAATTGTTTACTGTCTTTGAAAACAAAAAATTATAAAACTTAAATTCAGTATATTCAGGTGTTTATAAATGGCATGGAATTTTCTATTTAGCAATTTTCAGTTACACTTGCTTCTTTATTTGATATCTGTAATCAGAAGTATACAATAACCTAAAGGGAGACAATATATCCTGCTGGGAGCACTGTAAGGCATTGTTTGATGCTGTGTGTGAGTTATTTCCAAAAGAAAAGCATCTTCCTGGAATTTAATGGTTCACCAGGGGTCCATTAAGTTCTGGACCCAGGTGTGTTCTCATTCAGTGATATTTTCTTTCAACCCAGCAGTCAGAGCTCACATAGTGTAATCTAGTGCACGGTCACATACTTAGTCTTCCTGTTACATTAGCTCTTCATATGCTTTCTCAGTAAGTGGCTCTGTGAGCACATCCCCTGCCAACAACTTCCACCCTGCTGGTGGAACCAACTCCAAAATTTGATTAAGATTGAAATAACTCATGTCAAGGACAAACAAGTTCAGTAGTGACAGCTGGCCTCAGAATTTGCCTCTTTTGTCTTCTAGACGAAAGAACTCTCAAATATCAGATTTCTTTTTCCTAAACATGCATCTATAGACAGTAACCATTTTCCTTCTAGCCTTTTTCTGTAAACTGACTCTTATAAGGCCTGACTTAAAACCCATAGCAAGCAGTGGGAAGGTTTTTGACAGGGCTGCTAGGTCCCCCAAAATGTCACTAACATATTTGTATGTAAAGTACACTCCCATCAGCCTTAATTCATATGCACAGACCTTCCAGGTAATTTAGGGTATTTATGTTTACATTAAGTCACATCTCTCTGAATTACACCCTTGGAACTTAGTTAACTGTCTAGTTACACTGACTACATGCTAGTGCATGTCAGCTGGCTTCTGTGGTGACAAACCATGAGTGAGGAAGAGAAGAAGATACCTCCTCAGACAGAATATTTACATACTGTAAGGAGTTTGGATGTTCCCCTGGCCCGGGAGTGGTCCCAAAAACAGCAGAGAGAGAGCCATTTTCATATAACTACTTTTAATTTATAATCCCCTACTGGCTAGTTTAGGGAGGCTGCTGATCTCAGTTCCTAAGGATCCACATGAAGGATTTTTTTTTCATGTAGCATACTGAATGCTGAGATATCATACTTTTGGCTTCTGTTTTTTAAGGGAAACTGACTGTGTAACTTCAGATGCCTGTGTCAGTTTCAACACCTTGTTCTTTAATCTGTAATGCTGCATCCTCATCTCCAGGCATTCTACTTCATTCCTGAACCCTTTTCAATATGAAAAGGAGTAGGGAAAAATAAGTTCTAAGCAAGAGGCTGAAGGAAGATGAGGACAAAGGATGTGGCAGATGAACAGAAGAAGTGACTGTAAAGAAAGCAGGGAAAAAAGAAATTGATATAGAAAAACATGGAATAAAAAATAACAAAGACAAAGTAAAAATGTCCAGAGCTCAGCATTTCTAAAATAAAAACGAGAATGTTTAAAAAAGTATAAGAAAGATTAGTAAAAAAAAAAAAAATCTCTAAGAACCAAAAAAAGAGGATTATGTGCAACAAATAAGTGCAACTTCTAAAAAGTTATATTTAGACAAAATAAAAATAAGCCATGCAATTAATAATAGCTGCTAATTGCATTATCGCTTTAATAAGGACTTTTCACATTAATTGAAATATTGGTATTATATGGGATTAACTTCTCTCCTACAGTCATGCAATACTGTCTTTTTAGCATATTAGTGCCTGTGTCAGGTGCCAATTTCAGGATTTCTCAGTCTGCATACAATTATTTGGAAGCTCAGCTTCCTCTTTTGCTACATTCCTCCCCCTGCCCCGCCCCCTCCTTCTGTCTCCTCAAACTTCTTATGTTTCTTCTGTTATGTTACTCCATCTGCCTCTCTGTCCTCCTCTGTTAGAGAGCTAAAGGTAATGTGGGAAGAAACATGGCAAGAAACACTCCCTGGTAGGTAAGGAAAAGGGAAAGGAAGCCAGTAGAAAAGGTAGTTACTGGGAATTGTATATACCATGTCACTGAGCCCGTAATTCCTCCCTTACCTAAACTTCACAATGAAGAATCAACTCAAATATCCCTGCACAGGGATGGAGGGGCACCGAAGTACCAAGAGTACAAACCGAACAAGTTCATAGCATTTTTGACTACATGCGTGTGCATTTGGGAATAGCAGGAATGAGTGCTTACCCTGTTTAATAAAGGAGCTGCAACATATTATGCATTTATTATACCCTATTAGCTTATTACTTCCAGAGATAGCTCAGGTCTAACACTCTACTGTGTTCCTAGAATGAGGAGTATGAAGAATGGCAGAAACAGATCCAAACACACCATCAGTTTCAAAGTTGCACAGCTTATTAGCTCTGGTTCAATGTTACCTGTGCTTGTCCATGGTCTCCAGAGCAGCAAGTTCTGAGCAAGCTTATTAGGTCAGGCACTGTACTACACAAGAGCTGGCTCTGTGTATTTTTCCAGTCTTCCAGATAATGAGCCCTTCTGACTCTGTGGAGCTTAGGAGAAACAGTTGAGTTGCTCTGCGAGAAGCTGTCTGAGCCCTGCAATGCTGTGGCTGAGGCAGAACTAACAAGCCTTGCTAAAATGAAGCTGACTGTATGTGTTGGGATGTCTCTACACAGGACTCTACGGTTCTTTTGAGTCTGGGAATGCAATAAAATTGTCCTTCATATGGTGATGGAAGGTTTTTTTCTCTGCTTGTGGCTTATTACATGCTCATTGTACAGCAGATTTTCTTACAGCAGGAATAGATGGGCGGTAAAGAATAGGGCTGCCTGTTTTGTCCCACTATGGCAACAATAACACTAGTTGTGTTGTTTCATGGTTGGTTAGCACCAATGTTGCTAAGTGGTTCTTTCCTCTTCTCCTTGTGTAGCCCCTTATCTTTTTCTTTGGGCACTAATGTTTCTGTGGCTGCGAGGTAGCTGAATCAGATATGGCTGAAAGAAAATATCTTTTTTGTTTGGGGTTTTTTTTGGTGTTTTTTTTTTGGTTTTTTTTTTTGTTTGTTTGTTTGTTTTTTTTACCATTTTGGAGGACTGAGTTTCAGCTGGGTCAGTTTCTGGATTTCGTGACTGTTTAAGCGCTGGTGACAGGGTAAGGGAGGGAGGTAGCAAGGTACAGAAGCACAGACTTTGCTCGGTTTGATTAAGAAACTGCATTTTTGGCTAACTGAACGCCCTTCTGGTTCAAGTGAAAGCAATTGTGTATATTACACTTGGAGAACTTCCAGGGGTTCAGGACAGGCTGAAAGCTAATGAACAAGATAGCATAGAAGAAGACTGCAACAGAAGCAGCAACCAGACACCTCTTGGAAGTGCCCACTTGCCTGCTTGCATTAGGAATTAAACCCAGAACTAAGAAATGTGTCTTGAACATAACAATAAAAAAGATTCAGTCACTTGGAAAAGAATATATGGAGTTTAGGCATTCTTAAAGAAACCATGAAAACTGCTGGACTGAGGTGAGTATTGATAAGAACTCATCCGAAGAAGACATAGTGGGCAGGAGGAATCCCTTTGTTGTCCAACCTATTGTTTTGTCTTATCTAGAAGATGAGTTGTCTCAATTTTAATGAGTTCCTTTGTAGTCAAACCAGATACATCTGACAACAATAAATTAAAAGTGCACTAACAGGTATACAATTTAGCTTGTGTTGAATACAAATATATGCAAACTTAAATAGTTCAGCTACCAATACTATATATTTTGTAACACAATATTGCCATAGCCAGGCAAAATCCATAAGCATTTTATGTAAGTATGTGAGCAATGTGACGACAAAAGAGGCAAACTATCCAGTCTGTAGTTGCATGTGGGAGATATCCAAGTAACAAAAGTTGCAAGACAGAAGACGGCATAAACAGCGGTGACTGCAAATATTCAGGACATCGTGCTGAAAACACAAGAAGGATGAGCAGAAAAACTGAAAGCAAGACAATCAGTACAACAGGCAGTTGAGATGCTCCTTTGAGGGACGGAGGGTGGGAAGTGTAAAGCACTAATGATGACCCAGGGAAGATGGAAATTAAAAAAGACAAGCCCATTTCAGTTTGTAATTATCTCATTAAAGAGTTCTGAGGTCTGATCACCTTGAATCCTGCTACTAAGAGCCACCGCAGACCATAGCCATCATTGCTAACTGTATGACATCAGCCTGATTCATTGTCTTCTGAACATTCCCATGAGAAGTTCTTTGGCATCTCTTGGCATAATAATTTTAAATAAAAGGTACAGCTGATAATACACTGAAATTCTATATTCACATTTTGGGAGCTGTAATTGCATCAACTGAGAAACACACATTCCTTGAGACTAGAAAACTTTTGTTCCACAACTATATCTAACCTCTGAACTACTACAGTCAGTCAGCTCTGGTTTAAAGAGCATTTCAGCTCAGTCTGTATGTCTTAACTGCTGGAAAGGTAAAAAAAAAAACCCTAAAAATATAGCAAAAATCAAAAGTAAACAGAATCACAGAATCATAGGATGGTTGAGGTTGTAAGAGACCTTTGGAGGTCATTTGGTCCAACCCCCGCTCCTCAAGCAGGGTCACTTAGAGCTGGTTGCCCAGAACCATTCTACACAACATCTCCAATGAAGGAAACTCCAGAACTTCTCTGAGCAGCCTGTGGCAGTGCTTGGTCACTCTCACAGTGAAAATGTGTTTTCTGATGTTCAGCTGGAACCTCCTGTGTTTCAGTTTGTGCTCATTGCTTCTGGTCTTGTCATTGGGCACCACTGGAAAGAGCCTGGCTCTGTCTTCAGGTATTTGTACACATTGATGAGATTCCCCCAGTCCTTATGTTCTCCAGGCTGAACAGTCACAGATCTCTTACCTTTTTCTCATTGAAGAGATTCTCCACTCCCTTAGTCATCTTTGTGGCCCTTCACTGGATTTTCTCCAGTATCTCCATACTACTTTTGTACTGGGGAGACCAGGACAGGACACACTTGAGGTGTGGCCACACCAGTGCTGAGTTAAGACAGTGCTGTAGTCTATTTTATTTTTGTGTCTCCATCACGTCATATAATATCTGCCCAACAAGAATTTTCTATTTGTTCTGTACCAGCTGGTGTTAGTATCACCCCTCCTCATGAACTTCCTTTCTATATAAGCTTACCATAGGAGCAAAATATCCAGGTTACAAACTCACATTTTTTCTCTTAGTCATTTTTTCAATGGAAGAAGAGTTAACTGGGTTACTGCAAACCGTTCCTAGCCTTCTCAAAAAGGAATATTTTCCTTTTTTTACAAATCGGTTTCCAAAGTCAGCTATGATCAGAGAACATATATTAGCAAGAAAGGCCAGAGGAAAACATTTTAAAAAGAGAAAGAAAAAAGGTTTCTCCCTCAAGGACTGATTTTAAATGTGAAGATTTTTGACAGTTCCAGGACAAATTCTGTGTCTTGTCTTTGATAGGCAGTGTCCCTGGTCAATCTGAGATCCAGCTGGGTAGAAACTTATCTCAGTTGGTGATTTAAGTTTCGTCTCTTTTCCTCGTGGCATTAACCAATGCAGAAAACAACTGACAAAGAATCAAACAAAGAATCAAAGCCTTATTTCAAGACTGTCTAAGTTACACTGTTAAACTTGAAAAAAGGCTTTGTCTATTCATCCAACAGACTAAGAAGGTGGGGAAGAAAATATTTTCTTTTTTTTTGGAAAGGAGAGCTACAGAACAAACATAATAAAACCAACTGAAAAAAAAGTTAAATCCCTTTGAATTACTCTATGGAAAAAACACAGTAGCAAGGTTTTTTTGTTTGTTTTCATTTGATTTAGCTTTTCTTCTTCTCACTTTCTTCCCCTCAAAATCTAGGTCAATTTGAAGTGAAGGTGTGTATTTTTTTTTAATATTAGAAATAAAAATATGTAATTTGAATTGTGCAACTACTCTAACAGTACACCGGAAAACTGATGGAGCTCTTGTACATATGAGCACTTTCCAGAAATCATAATAAAATTATCTAGAAAGTTAGGGTGGAAAAAAAAATCACTGAATCCTGGTGAGAATGCCACGGCTAGTGGCTGCCATAAATTATGAAAGAGAGAAAAGGAAAATATAAGAATAAATTAATCAGACATATTTGGTTAGACTTGGGGAAATTCCAGAAGAAGAATAGGACATCTTAAAATTCGGTTTGAAACTGCCTACGTAGCTTGTAAGATTTAAGCTTCAGCTTTCATACTGAATTTCACTGGATCATGTCAATTTCATTTTAACTGAAAATTTTATTGATTCCCAAGTGGCTAATTCCAAATTTAGAAGAAGATTTGAAACTCTGCTTGCTGTGGGTCCTGAGGTACTGCATGTTCTATTGCTTCTGTGCATGTGTGTATGTGTAACTATCAGTTCCTCTTAGCTTTCTTCTATGCTATTGTATTTCATTAAAATGAGCAGGTAATACAAATAATTACTCAACAGAACTGTCAGGAAGATGATGTTTTCATGCTCTCATACACAAAAAATATGTTGGTATTCAGCTTGAAAACTTTGTTCTCATCTCAATGTACTATGTTACACAGAAGACTACATCTATGCTGGTAAATAAAAGAGGGATCAATTGCTGACCTCAAAGCCAAAAAGGTCTGGACTGAATACTAGGTCCCTATGCAGCAGATGAGTTTTGTTCACACTTCTTGGCAGTTAGCCCTAAGTCTCTTTTTGGTGACAAATGGCCCAAAGGCATAATTATTATTTATCAGTATTTTTTCAGTTACAAGTGTTGAAAAAAATTGTGCGGACTTCAGTGTAACCCACTGCAGTGTGAAACAAAGAATATGTGCTATGTATCCTGGGTGTAGTGTGGCACATGAAAGCATGTAAGGGTGAGCATGGAAAACCTGCTGAGTCAGTGTGAGAGGACAATTTAGGAGCAGCCCTGGTGGAGTCTTATCCCTATTGCTTGCTGGGAGCAGTTCCTGTGGTGAACAATTCCACAGGGTATGTTTAGTCACTGTGTGGGGCAAAAGAACTGATCTAAACCAGCCAAGGAATAACAGCTATGGGCATGACAAGAGGTCTAGTGGTTGAATTTTCTCCCTGACCCATATTGTTTAGTAGTGCAGATATTTCTGTGTTTGTAAAACGGTTTACTAAGGATTATAGACTAACTACATGAGACTCAGAACCATGAATAATTCTGACTGCTTAATTAACTGCAAGGAACTAGAAACATTCAAAAGCAAAATAAAAAATTGTGAGACCAAGACCACTGTAATTTTTTTAGTTGATGTGACTTATTCTATATAAAAAAGAACAAAGTAAAAGCAGGATTTGGAATAATCTAGTCCTGATTTGCTCTATGTAATTTAAATCGAAAATCAGCCCTTCTGTTTCAGAGGACATTATTTACATAATTCACTGCTGCTAAATGGTTATATAGCTGGAAGTAAAAAATCATAAAATCTAACTTAAAATGTTTTGCTTTTTCTTCCCAATCTCATCCAATGGTTTGATCAAAATGCAAACTGCTATTGTAGTCTTTGTTTTGTTTAACGTATTCAATTAAATTTGGCTAAAAAGTTATAACAGACCATGGGTTCCATTCAAAAGAGAAAGTTGATACCACCAAGTCAGTGAATCAGTGCTTCATTATCTACAGCTCAAAAATATAATCCAGAATCTAAATACTGCTGCCTACGTGCCTTATGCAGCGCATGAGGAGGGTTTTATGTCTCAGGCTCATCCAAATCACATACTAGACCTTAGGTGGATTAGAGGCAGCCAAGAAGAAATGCTAAGCATGCAGGCTTGTTTGAAATCTTACCTCTCCTGAAAGATTAGGCATATAAATTATTTGGAACAATCTACCTTGAATCTTTTTATTATGATGAACACTTACAACCATTCTGCAGAGAAAGGGACAGTTTTCTCTCCACTTTCAAAAAAGGCAGGGCATACCTCTATTCTTTTCATTCCCTGGTATCAACATAAGCATGGAGTGCAAGGTCTGGTTAGATTGCTCCTTCCTCCTGTGTTCTGGAAAAAGAAGAACTCAAGGTTATGCCTACAGTCTCCCTGTTTAGGCTGAGAAGATCATCAAGAACAGACTGAGGATTGTCTGTACTTCTCCTGTTGTAGATGAGCATACAAAATTTATGGGACCATGAAAAGAGAATACAAGAAAAATCCTATGCATAACCTAGTAGGTAAGGAAGTCACCTGAGAAACAACTGTTCTTATATTTGCTCCAAGGAGCTTTCTTTTTTATTTTTGGTTTAGTATCTGTATAATAAGAAATGCAGTTTGTGTCTCTCATTGAGATCAAAACAAAAATACTTAAAATGAAAATCCCATGTAACATTCCATTTCATAATGCCTTTGAGAATTTTTTCTCATATTTGACTCTTCTGGAAAAATAGAGATGACCTACTAGGTCAAGGAAAAACATAAAAGTTACACTTGTATGACAGGAAACAGCAACCTAGCATACAATTATTGGCTAGAGAAGTGACTTAAAGGTTCTGGCAGGCTCTGTTTTGGGATTTTTTTTTTTTTTTTTTTTTTTTTTTTGAGGTGATACAGTAAAAAATAAATCCAGGAGAGAGGAGCTTAAATATGTTCACTTTCAAGCAAAAACTTAATATAGACATGGGGAAGTTAGAGAGAGAAAGAATTGTAAACAGCATAGGACCAAGTAAGTGGACTGCATACCATCAGCGCCTCTCATGAAGAATGCAAAGAAGCAATGTGATTTCCTGTTAATAATTAATCCTCTTCAAAAACAGTAGGCAAATATTTACACCTGTGTGTTAGAGGCACAAGCAGGTATGCAGAAGGCAATTAAAATGCAAAGCTGTTTAAAGACGTAAATAAACATTTGCATATTTCTTGAATATCTCTCACAGAATCTTATTTTGTAAGGTTCTACTGAGAAAGAACACTCAGTCCTGCCCAGGCTAGTAAGCTATGTGCCAAATCTTACAAAAGGTTCCTGTAGCTCAGAACTGCTTAGAAGACATTATCATAATTTTGAAAAATAATATGACTGGAATACATCTGAGCATTGCAGATAGAAAAAAAAAAAAAAAAAGAAAAGAACAAACCTGGTTTTTAAGAGTTAATGAAGAAAGGTACATTATGAGATACCTGTGCAGGGTAGATTTTCTCATTTATGATTTGATGACCACATTGATTGGCAGAAAATGTATTCCTTAAGCTGTTTTTTCTTATTCTATATGCTGAACTACATTTCTTGCTGAAACTGAATATGGCAAAGCCCGCTGAATTACTTATAAATATCCATCCATTTTGTTTTTCAAAAATATTCCTGCAGTTTGCTATTTTTTGAACAAAATATAAACAACAGAAAGAGTACATTACTGATGTTCCTTTGATTTTGATCTTCTGTTTATAAAAATCCATTGTGAAGTTAAAAATCTCCAAGAATGATTCATTCATGTATTAGTAACTGAAGTGAGTAATTTGGAATTGTCTGTGTAATGAAGCCTTCTTATTATTTCATCATTTATGAATAATGAAAATTTGCAATAATATTAATGATGATGAAAGTAACTGTTACATCAAAGCATAAGTAATTCATTGAGACAAAAAGGGCTCTACCTGCCTAATTATTCGTCACTAATTATTCACACCAGCTATTCTGTGACTTGAAGTTTGAGTAGACACCTATTGTTCCTTCTGACTAAGTATTACCATCAGTAAGGAATATAAAAAATGCCAGTATTTTAATGAGTTGAAATGACATATGTAGGCTTAAGTGTAAATAAATATTCATTACACATACATATTAATTACATTTACTAACACTTTCACTGGTAAGATATGCAAGAATTATAATATTTTTCCTTATGTTTTCACACTAGTTTTTATTTTTCATTGATTTCTCAATCTGAAAGTAGGCAATCTTGCAACTTAATGATTTAACTTCTTTCATCCATCCATATAGCTTCATGGTGATTTCAGGTATCTATTAATGGCTGATAGAACAGAAGACATTGACCATTCTTAATTTTCTCTTTAAACAACAGAATATATGACCTTATCTAGTATATAAGCTTGCACATTACAGTAATAAAATGGAGACTTTTTTTAGAACAGACCCTTCTATTGGAATATTATGTGGAGATGAATTGGGAAATCAAATTACCTCTTGAGAACTGTCTTTACCTTGAAGGCAGACTAAAATGTTGTCACAGAATGTTAACAGGAAGTAATGATTGTTTTCAAAATTCCTACAATACATCAGTACAAACCAATCAGAGTTCAACCATCTGTGGCACTAGTCCTTAAAAAACCCTTTTACTGTCTAGAGACATGTTATAATCAATTTGTGATTTGAGCTGCAGTTACAACCACATTCAGTTAAAGTCAAATAAAGTACTTTCCTGTGAAAAAAATAAGGGGAAGCACTGCCTATCTATGATATAGAGTTTTGATGGTATAAAAATGTTGCCTTATACTATTTTTTGAACAAATAAATGATTGTACTTCAAACATGAGAAAAAGCTTGTACTCAATACAAAATTTATGCACATTCTTAACTTGTAATATTTGAGTAGTCCTACTGAATTCAACAGGACTATTCATGTTCTTATTGCTCAAAGATGTTTTTTTCTTCCATTAAGCTTAACAACATAAAATCAGGATCCTGCTAAGTTAAAATTCAACCTATTAATGATGCTACTGGAGACAGTGGCAGATGATTAGAAAAATACTGTAACCAACACAGAACGTACATGCTAATCCTGCACATTATATATGTTTACAGCTTGTGGAAGATGGAGGTTTCTTGTTTTCCCGAGTAAGATGTTACATTTTGCCCATTGTTTCTAATAGCCACTTGCATTTTTCTTTCATGTATTTGTCTGCTTATTCCTAACCTGAATTTGCATATACTTTTAGAGTTCACAACATCCTGCAACTGTGAATTCTACCTGAATTGCACACTGTGTGCAGCTTCAGTGGGAATCAGTGTTTAGCTCTGTCTGTCTGCACAGAAATCTAATCCCATGTATTTTACTGGAGATGGAATTTGGTGGTCTTTGCTGACATTTAGTGAGCTGGACCTTTGACAAGTAACGTATACCTGCATAAAAACTGTACATGAAGAGAAATAAATACACTTGTACTCTTTCTGAATATAGATGAGATTGTAAACACCTTGAACTGATGATAAATTCACATATATACAGAACAGTAATGGTCTATTTTTTTTCTTAAACTGTGCTGCTTATACTTTTCTATTATTATAATATTAACATTCAAATTGTGATAGATTTTTACTAATAAAATAATACCTTGTGTCAAGGTTTCTCAATCACCTACTGATTGGGGCTCCTTAGTTTTTGTTTGGCAAATGTAAGGCAATAAAAGAATCAGAATTCTAAAGAGTACTGAACATGTTTCTTCTGAAAAGAAGAAATGCCTCTTGAATATAGATCAAATCCAGCAGTGGATGATGTTCACCTCAACTTTGGTAAAGTATTTGGCCCTGTCTTCCACAACATCCTCAAATCTAAGCTGACAAACTATGAGTTACATAAGAACACAGTGAGGTGGATTGAAAACTGGCTGAAAGACCAGACCCACTGGATTTGATCAGCAGCATAAAGTCTAGCTGGAGACAAGTCACTAGTGATGTACCTCAGGGGCTGATACTGGGGTCAATACTATTTAATAACTTCATTAATGAGGATGCTGGGACAGAGTGCACCCTCATCAGGTTCTCACAGGTGACACAAAACTGGGAGGAGTTGCTGACAAATGGTTGTGCTGCCATTCAGAGAGACCTAGATAGGCTGGAGAGAAATGGGCCGAGGGGAATCTCATGAAGTTCAACAAAGTTCTGTAACTGGGATGAATAAAGTCAGGCACCGGGACATACTGAGTGCCAGCTCTCTGGAAAGCAGCTCTGCAGAGAGCTTCGGGGTTCTCGTGGGCAGCAGCTGAACATGAGCCAGCATCCCTTTTTGCATAGCAAATAAGGCCAACAGTGTCTTGGACTGCATTACGAGGAGTGTTATCAGCAGTTCAGGGGAGGTAATCCTTCTTTTCTACATAGCACTGGTGAGACTGCATCTGGAGTGCTGACTCCAATTCTGGACTCCTTAGTACAAGAAAGATATGCACTCACTGAAGCAAGTCCAGCACAGAGCCACAAAGATGGGTAAGGGAATGGAACATCTTTCATATGAGCCTGAAAGCTGGGACTGTTCAGCCTTGAGAAGGGAAAGCTCAGGGGGAGATCTTATCAATATGTATAAATACCTGACAGAAGGGAATGAAGATGAGGGAACCAGACTCTTAGCAGATGGTGTACTCTAGTTGACTTTGCCTGAACGGTGGAATTGGACTACACAATTTCAAAAGGGCCCTTCCAACCTAAACGATTCTGTGATTCCATGATTCTTGAACCTCGTGAGGTTTCTCTTGTCCCAGTCCTCTACTTTCTGAGGTCCCTCTGAACTGACACTTGGCCACTTGGGTCAGCCATTCCACCAAGTTTAGTGCCATTAAAAGCTTTCCTGATGTTGCACTCCATATCATTGTCCAGACCACTGATAAAGATGTTGAACAAAATGGGCCCCAGTATTGACCCCTGGATACTGTGCTTGTCACTAGCTATCATCTGGACATCACATTCTTTGCATGTAGGGGTCCAACAGGTTTTCTGTATACCTGACCATCCAACAATTCATTCAACCATTGCAGATTTCTTCAGCTTCTGTTTTATTTTCTTTTGTTTTGTATACATAGGATAGGACATAGTGTATAAAGATGAAAAGTCTTGGGCAGCAAACACTGCTTTCCTTAACAAAAAAGAGGAAAGTGACAATATTATCAATGCTTAATTAGTGACTTCTTAAAAAAACACTATGTACTTTCTGATAAAATAAAATATCATTGGAGTTGTTCTATATTCTTAGTTATAAGCTTTCTAAGTGACTGATGTGTTTTAACAGTTTGTATATTTCTCTTTTTTTTCAGATTTTAGTGCAATTAAGCTTATAAAATGAATTATAAAATGAATTAAGGAAAAGAAACAGTGGCATTATCTATATATTGTTTCCTTGAAACAGATTTTTAAAAAAATGTTTTAGCTACATATGTGATACAGAAAAGGATGTTTTTTAGATGGGATACCATAGTGTGCAATTAGCTAAGTAATGTGGAATTTTGTGGCAATTACTAAAGTCTGTTACTGCAAATGATGTTAGTATTCTGGCACGGTATTAAAAGCCTAAAAGCAGTGAACAAAAAAACCCCAACACACTAGGAAAGAAAGGTTAATGAGACTTACACACGTAATGTGCATGGAGCTTTAAAATGTAGTACTTGGGACATTACACTCTCAAGAAAACAAGGAATGGTCATATGAGGTCATTCTTAATTTGGACCATAAAAAAGGCCATACAAAGGGCCATACAAGCATAAAAGACAGATTCTAGATATGTGATGCCCCAGGGAGAGTTACGTGCTGGCTACAGAGCCATTAAAACTCTTGAAAATAAAGTTATATTAAATTTAGAGCCTTGGCTTAGCAGTGACATTGTCTAGATCTAAATGTCTGTCCAGACTAAATTCAAAAAAGAAAACAACACTTACTCTCCAAAACAATAGTTTCAGTTATATTTTATAATGGCACCTCAGTCATCAGAATTCCTTGACTGCTAACAATAACTAGTTTTGTTGGTCTGTAACATTGTTCTCCTACAGCACAATTTTTCAGTTTTCTCAGTGTGCTACATTATGAAATAAAACTGTGTTTTTCTCTTTTTGAAATTATGTTTTGTGTACAAACATAGGGTTTCTGCCTTGCCATTTCTTACAATCTCAAGGTGATATCTCTTTTTCATAGATGATCTGAAAATGCATACTATGAAGAGTTGTTTTTTCCATAAAATATTGAGTTGATTCTGTATTAAAGAAAAGCATAGCTAGGATGAAGAAATATTGACTAGAAAATACAGGAATACATATATTTTATTTTTTTTTATTTTGCTTGTAAAATTTTAGATTATGTCTATGCTTGGACATGTCTGTGTCTCAGGAGTGGCTTGTGTTAGTTCTGTCCCATATGATTATTTATGCTCATACAGTTAGTGCTTTTCATTCACTTCATAAAGTCTGAAAGACAACGTGGTAAACTGGAAGGGCAGGGAACACTGAGAACTAAGGCATGGCAGAACCTAGTGGTCATGATTCAGTTTCATTTTCAAATCAATGTGATTTATAAATGATATATGGAGCCAACATTCCTCCACTGTAAAAGGAAGCTCAGAAATAGCATCTATCAATATTCTCCTGGAAATAATTGTTTTTCTGATCCTAGCAACCATTTGGCCACATTGTAAATTCAATCAGGCTGATGTAAACCCTTTTCAATATAATAGCTTAAAGTAGTCTGAAATGCTAGTGAGATATGCTTTTGATTTTCATCATTCTACACATTTTGAGCAGATTTTTATAAGTGTTTAGACATACCAAGATACAGCAAGTCATCTAGTGGGATTGCTGTGGCAGAATTTACACGCACAACAGTTTCTAAATACCTAGAAAGTTTCTATCTACTTAGTATTTTCAAACCTGGCCCGGTTTTGCAAGCATATGACAAAGTTCTATGAAATGAGTAGCATGAAGAGGGTGGATAAAAGATAATTTGTCTTTTCCAGAACACGAACTAGGGAAGTATTGAAGAGTAGTGCATGCCTGTAGCCTATGGAACCCTGTGGTTCCAAGGTATCAAGTGGTACTACAGATTCAAGTTTGCAAGATTCAAGAAACCTGGACAAGTATTCAAGGACTGATCAAATGATTCCTGTAAAGAAGCTTTAACAGGCCTAAGACAGCCCTCAATCCATGGATGGTATTTGAGAGCTGAAAACAGTTTGAGACTGGGAGATCACATGTTTATCTAGTTGCTACTTTTCATAGGAGTCCATGAGAAAGTTCTGGAGATAGATTATTGGGCTGATCCAGTAAATACATGCATATACGAATGCAATTATAGTCCTAACCATATGAGTTACATGAAAACAAGGAAGGCATGACTCTTATGGAGAAAGATATGCACGCTAATAAAAGTCCAAAGTTTAAGGAGGACAGCCTAATTATCTCTTGCCAGCAGACAAACGGGGGGGAGCAAGTGCCCTTTGTGTCATGGGATGGAGGGACACCTGCCGCTCTGCCGCTCTCCCCCAAGGGTCCTCCAGAAGGAAATGGCAGGGAGGGAGAAGAAACATCTTCCCAGAGACCCAAGCAGGGCCCTAGTCAAGGAGGTCATACCCATTGTAGGTGCCCCACTCATCCCAGTGGGGACTACAGGACACCAACGACATGACCAGGTCCCCAGGCCCTGGTCTTCCTGAGGAAGACTGAAATGGTCAACAGAAAATACCCAGACTGGACGGGAGAGCTTAACACCCGAAAAAAAAGAGTAGAATCTAAGAAGGGTTTTCTCTTTAACAGATTTAAGGGAATGATTAATGGGTCTTTCTGTAATAATTAGATATTGTGGATTGCTATCCTGTTAAAATATTAATTGGGCTAGCAATAAATTCCCAGCCCGTATGTGTGATGTGCTCCTGGCTGCCCGTAACAAAGCTCTGAGCATTGCAAGAGCTGCGGATTCGCTCCAGGCCTGGTGCCGCAGGGCCCATGGCTGGACTCAGACGGGGTGCTTACAGGGACTGAAGCATCACACCAGAGTAGCTCCCTGGTGTTAATAATGAAGGAAGAGAAGTCTCATAGAGACAGCCTTGAAGAAAAGCCCCGGTTCTCACAGTATCGTAACCTAGGTTCATGTATTAATCCAGCAGCCAGCCTTTCCAATTCCATCTGGCCTTACACTTCCAAACCAGCCCATTTCCCTTGCGACTGAGTCATAACATGATTATGGGTACAATATAAGTACTTTGGTGGTGCCATAATACAGCAGGTGGTCTGTCTGTTTAAGTTATATGTGTTTCTTTCACAGGTCTATGTGTCAACAACTGCCAAGTTTTTCATCAGAATACCTACATAAAACGAAGAAAGAGTCAACAATTTAGCATGACTGCTTTAGGAACTAAGTTGTGGTGTGTTTGTTTGTTTTACTAGTGCCCCATGAATTATTGAAGTGTTTTAGTTTTGAAAATACCCCAAATTCTTCAAGTTGGATTGAGGAGACTGTTCATGCAATGACTAACACCTTGGTCAGAAGTGATCTATGCTTTCCAAAAGGTCTCTCTCACCTATGACTTGCTGTTCCTGCGTTTGTATTGAATTAGCTACAACGAAAACACAGAGGAAAGACACGTGGAGGCTGACTGTTTTAGCCAAGAGCAGAGAGTGGCTTATTCCTCCGGTGCCCCCATTCTCTGGTGCGAAGATTGCATTGCTCAGAAATATAGAGTAGCTGTAGCTTTAACTAGCGCTGCTAAGGCATTTATCTCTGACTGCCACCAGGCTTTTATAATTTTTCTCCTAACTGAGATAGGATGATAGTTACTCCTTTATCTATAAGATATTTCCTCATCTTGTAAAATCACAAATTCCCTTTACCCATTGCTTATGAATTCATCTTGAGGTCCTGACAGTCTTTTTCTAATCTTTTTGCTTTCTCTTTCCCTTCATTCTCTTCCAGAGGTCTTGTTTTCTGCCTGAGGTTGTCTAAATGCTTATGGGTTATCTGCTTCTCTAAAGAAAAATGTCTTCAGTTACATCGAAAAAAAAGAAAATAAAAAAAATGCTATTTTGGTAGAAGACTGCATTGCCAGACAAGTATCTGAGCAAAATTCCACACACAGTTTTGTCTGTAAAAGGTAGAAATTTTTATTTGTATATTTTTAATGAGCAATGTTTTCACTTACAGCCTCAAGAAGACAGCTTAATTCAAAAATCCACTGAAAAATTAATATTTTTGTCATCAAAATAAACTGGAAGTGGAATGATGTGTTTCATTTTCAGCTAACAACATTAATGAGAATTTTTAGACCATGAATTATCTGAGAGATAGCCCTCTCATTTTTAAAGACTGAAGAGAAAGGCATATTTCTATACACTCCATGAGTAAAAATAAGATATGCTGATTTATGACAAAAATCCGTATATTGATTTTATGAAGCCTCTTGGATTGTTTTAGTACTATTTATCATACTTGCTTATAGAAAATATAATTGTTTCCATGGTATATTGTAATCAGTATTAGAACCTCTGAATGGCGTCTTTATTAGACGAGAATCAGGCCACAAGGGGTCTCCCTTGCTTTACTTTTCTGTATTTTCTTGTACATTACTGATATCTTGCAAAACATGGCTTTCCTTGGAATTATTGAGGACATCTTTAAAAATCTATAATGCTGATTGAAGGGTAGGTTATTCTACTCTGAAGGAGAGAAATGTCATCTTACCATTTATTTCTTTTGTTCAAAATAAATCATTTTTCTTAAATTCAGCTTGCCACAAAATGATTACAAAAATGAAATACTAAATCTGATATGTATGAAGACATTAATTTCAAAAATATTTTTTAACCAGATGGGTGAGGTTACTCTGATCCTTGCAAACGTTATCTTAGATGTATGGACTTTCTTTGACTTATTATGAAGAATTCTGCATTTGGAAAATGCTAACAGCTTTCATCAAAATAGAGTGGGTTAAATAAAGCATTTCATGATCACTTGAGCAAGACTGACTCCTCTTTTATTTTAAAGGAATAAAACCATTGCTCTTGTATGACACAGTTGCTTTGCCAGAGGAAAAAAGCCAGCCACTTCCTGTATTTCATCTGATTGCCTGTATATACACTGAAAATGACGATTTCTTCACAGGAGGATCAGCTGAGGGTTTTTCTTGCATGGATCTGTTTTAAGCATGCAGTCCCTTTGTCTCTTTGACCTCTTGTGCAGAAAAGAATTATTCTTCAGTGCTGCCTTCTAGTTCAGATTCTCCTGTGCTTGTATTTAGGGCAGAATAGATCACTTATTTTTAGTCATAAGACTTCGTACCCTTATATCACCATGAAAAAGACAGAATAAATTGCCTCCCTAAATGCTTCAACTTAATTTCTTCCACAGGAGGAAGACAACTCACCAACAAAAAATAACTTGTTTTCTCTTTTATGTTCTTGAAGCATTAGTTGACTATTATTATCCCAGATAAATTCTGACGTTTTCAATGGTGCTGAGAGAAAGCAAGGATGTACAGTTAGAGTGAAGTGCTTCTGAAACTTATGCAATGAAAACAATTGTATCCGTTTTAGGTATATTAGGTAAGCAGAAAAAAGGACATATTTTTGCAAAATGGAAAATATCAAGAAAAATATTTCCAGGTCTCAGATCAAAAACAAGAGTGAATTTATCCTGGTTTTACAGAGATGTTAGAGAGTTTATGAATTTGAGTTTGATGATGAACTCATAACATGTTTCTAAAGTGTTGTCTCACCTTGAAAGATGAACTTCTCTTGGAGAGAAACCAACTTCAAATAACTTACCTGTTGAGGTACTGTTTGGTTTGAGGCATCTTTTTTTGCAAAAGCTCTTAGAAGTTTTAGGTCCCTCTGGGGTCTTAAAGCTTGTGGTGAAATGTATGAAATATTTGAAAGTGAGCAAAGAAATGTAGTCTAATAACACTAGTTACTAGGCAGAGCCATGTTTCAGCCAAGGAAAACAAGCTCTGAACAAAGTGTGGTTTGTTTACAAAAATAAAGGTAAGTTATTGCAGTACCCATCCCTGGCCCACACCCCACCCTCCTGCTGAAATGAGATTAATTCTATCAATAGAAAGTAGACATGCTATGAATATTGGCTTTGTGATTTCTTTTTTCCATGTCAATAAGATTCTTCTAAAGAATTATTTTTGTTTTCTGCTCTATGTAGCTAAAAAGGTCCATAACTGCATTTTCTCCTCAGACATTTTCATAAGGTTCAGAAGGCGTTTTGCCAGAAGTAGTTCAGGCTCCTGCACAATGTTTTCTTTTTTTCTGCATAAAATGGATTTTGAAAGTCCATTAGCAAATATTTACAGTTTGAAATATAATCTGGATTGAGGACCACATGCTGAAGCTCTTACTCATGTTAATTACCTCAGCATGGACATTGAGAACTTTCTTTTTAAAGGTTCCAGATTGTAAAAAGACAATTAGTCTGCACTAAAATGGTGCAGCTGAAACCATACTTACTCTGTTTTTTAAAGCACAGACTGTGACTTGTAACTGTAGTTTCTCTGGTTCAGCAAATACGATTTATGTCCTGTCAGAGAACGACTGTCAAAAAATAAGCGACATTTAGCCAATTACATTAGTACACTTGAGCATGTCAAATGCCTGATGGTAAAAGAGCAATAGCATAACAGATTCAGTTCAAGTACCTTGTAGAGTTAAAGTAGGTAATGATATGAGCTTTAACTGAGCCCATGGGACTTCCCTATCACCTGTGGATATAGGTCATCAGGTTCTTTAATGATACATAAAAATATCTTGAGCTTTCTGTAGACAACCCGAAAGTATTCTATAAATTATTTAGTAGAAATAAAATATACATGCTGGTAGAAGAATGATAAAATTGAAAGATTTCTGCCCTCCCTTTTCCTGGCTACTTACTTATCACATAATTTGACACAGAAATGAAAGTGTAGGTAATTGTCCTAATAATTTAACAATTGCAGTGAGGATTGATTTTATGTGTTCAGTTACTGTGCTCTTGTCTCCACAATTTTAGGCTCCGGTAAAATATACTGATTGGATTAATCCATTTGCCAGCTGAACAAATTGCCTAGGTTAGAGATGGTAATAAGAATCCGTTGTGTGTTTATTTGCATTCAGTACCATTTGTTTACAGCGTATGTACTTTGTGAGCTGGAGGAGCCCTTGCACTGCAGTCAAGAAGCCAAGCATATCTGTGTTCAGATTTTCTTCCTAGATGGTCAACTAATAGTTCAAATGACTTGGCTTCTTCTGTGCACAATCAGTCATGAGCTGTTCAAGCACCAGTGGCTCATCAGAATGCCAGGTTCCTGGAACAAAAGCAACTTCCCATTCAAGCCTTTTTGCCTGAAGCTTACCCTCCTTCCCCCATTATACAGTTTATTTTTTTATTTTTTTTTTTCAGCCTCCTCTCTGATTACTCAGAACTAGGAGTCACTGTTGTATAGTTACTGAGAAGAACTACAGATCTGGCAGCATCAGGACACTGAAGCAGCAGGGTACTTGACTAATCTGTTGACCTTCTTTCTTGCGGAGCTTAAGTAAATTCTTATGAACTAAGAGAGTAGACCTAGGTATAATTTTAAAATACCTGCTTTTAAAAAAATTTGTCACAATTTGTCTGTGAATGATGTGCATGGGCACGATCAGAGCAGTTTTTAAGAACTGTCATCCAGATTTCAATAAATTAAGGTACCTATAAGAGCAGATGAGCACTCACTAGATTTTTGGTAGAGTCCTTGGGAGTTACAAGGTTTATCTTGAATAATCTTAACAGGGATCTCTCTGTGACTTCTGGCATTTGTATTTTTTTGAAAACTGGCCCTGGATTCTTTGCTACCAGAGGTCATTGTTCTTCTTGTACGGGAATCTATTTTAAATCACTAAAACTACATAAAAAAACCTTTTCAGCAATTTATCATATTCCAGAATCAAAGTCTGTGATTCTCCAAAATGTACAGTAGTAAAGCACATAATGCTAATAAAAAGCACTGATTAGCTGTTTCTAATTTTGGATTCCTAAGCAAAATATCCCTTGTTTATGGTAATGCAAATTAAAACAAACCGTCAAATAGATATGCCTTTTCAGCTGGTGAATGACAGAACTCAATTGATACAGCTCTGTTGAAATTCAAGGGGTTATTTTATTTATGTGACCCAAGCATTTCAGACCATATTATCTTTTTAATTCCTCTTGTCAACTCAGAATGGTGTCAGAAGACATGTCTAGACAGTGAAGTATGGTAGAAAAAATTCTGAGTTAGTGAAGTGCTGATACGTATTAATGGCATTGTACAATAATGTCTGGTTCAATTCCTACCTGAAATCAATACACTTACTGTTATTGTGAATATGAAATTGTGCTGTACTTTTGTAAACTTTCCTTCTAGATTGGACTTACTGACTTTAGCACATTGCTATTCAAATACGGCCATACTGTTTACAGGACTAAGTTGCCACATACATTAGGTATTTTGGAATCATTGCAAATGCCTTTGTACCTAATTGTACAGACGTGTTTAAAGTGTGTATAGCCTGAACTTTAGTGCTATTTTTATATACCTTCATATAATGAAGCGTATCATGACTGCGTAACAGCTATCTAATGAAATATTCTTGGTTGACAAATAATTTTAGAACATCTAAAAAAGATCAAGCTCCTATGCCAGATGGTGAAATCTATGTCTCATAATTCTCTATTTAACTGTGGGTTATATTGCAGCTTTGAATAACCTGGCATGCGGGAGGCTGTCTGAAACACATCATCCAGAAACACAAAAATAGATATTATTGGGAAGTGGTATGGGAAGAACTATTGAATGTTTCTCAAAACATAAAGGTTAAAACTGTCAGTTATATGCAACAGGTTGACAGTGTCAGTAGAATTCTTTAGTGATGTCTTAGAGAAATTTTGGCAGTATATCAGAGAGTGAAGAACTAGTGACTGAATATTCAGATTTTGGAAAACCCTGTCTAAAGCCTAAGCTGCTATACTGCAAACAAGCTTCCATGTGCCTGCCAGGATTTAAAAAAAGCAAATATTTTGGAGAGCTGATCTGCAGTCATTGATGACATAGTCTAGAGTAATTACAGGGTGTTACAAAATAACAGTCAATTTGTGCAGTTTGTGGATTTCAGATTCCATGGCTACAGTGGACATCAAATAGAGTGTTAGAGCAAAGTAAAGTTGACAGATACAACATTATACAAACTTCAAAATGGCATAGACGTCTCATTTGATTTTCTGGGCTCCATACCTTGAAATATTCAGGGCTGGAAGGGAACTCAATTTTTTTTTTTTTTTTAAATTTTTTTTTTTTTAATCAAATAGATCAAATTGTAAGAATTTTCTGGTCGTACTTGATGTAGTATGTTCCAGTAAATAGTTAATGTGGAAGGATAAAAACATAGTTTGTAATTCTAAGGAGAGATATATAAATAAAATATAAATTTGTTCATGATTATAGTGTTTGTATCTCCATATGAAATGTAGGATATATTTCTACCTGTTTTTCATAATGGAGATGGATTGATACTTTAATGCAGATCCATGGAATACCATAGTATGCCCATGTACGACTCGATTTTTATGACTAGACACCTCTTTTTATGCATCAGGCTGAAAGGACATTGCAGTTTAGCACTATTTGAAATGTTCTTTGACAAGCTGTAGTCAGAATGCACGGTTCTAACAGGTGTCATCATTTAGCACTATGGTAGTTAACTCTTTCAGTGAGTGTATGAATAAGTTATTAAGCTTGGAAAGGTGTTCCTGGAAAGTTTTTTAGTTACCTAGAAACTTCCAAGTGAAAAACTAATTTAAGAGGGTAGAAGAAAGATGTTTTACTGTCTGGTTCGAGTCAATTTTTGAGATTTTTTTCTTGGGAACTGAATACTCATGTTGGCCTGAGTTCCCTGGAGGAGTGCCTTGACTACTCTATATGGTATTTGATTCCCTTATTTCAGGAGTAAACATGTAAATATACCAAGGTTACCTTAGTTTGTTACAGAACTTTTGGCACTGATTGTTCCACCCTCCATAGTAGTAAAATAAGTCATAGTAATGACTTTTGATTTGAATTGTATGTACGTGCAAAGGTATACTGAAATAACTGTAGAAATGAATTACATTTAATGTATGTATTGTTCAGCTTGGAGAAAAGAAGGCTGAGGGCGGTCTACATCTCAATTTACAACTTCCTCAAGGGAGGCAGTGGAGGGAAGGGGTTCATCTCCTCTCTCTGGTTACCAGCGACAGGACATGAGGAAATGGAATGAAGCTGAATCACGGCCATTTCAGACTGGACATCAGGTAAAGGTTCTTCACTGAGAGGGTGGTCAGTCACTGGAACAGGTTCCCCAGGAAAGTGGTCATGGCACCAGGCCTGTCAGAGTTCAAGGAGCCTCTGGATGACGTTCTTAGCCATATAGTTTAGTTTTAGGTAGTCCTGCAAGAAGCAGGGAGTTAGACTCAATGATCCTTATGGGTCCCTTCCAACTTGAGATATTGTATGATTCTATGATTCCTTCCAGGTCTAGCTTGCTTTTCTTGTTAAAGAATACATTATTACTTTGAGAAATTCAATTCTGTGATCAGCAGGAAAGGTGACTATGTTAAGCTTAGTAACAGGTTTTTAACTCCTGGCTGCTTCCCCCTCAACACTTCCCTTCCATTTCTGATAATGGTTTTACAATGCCTAGCTAGATTTGTGTAAATTACTGCCATATTCACTAGAAGTCAGACAATTCTGTGTTTGAGCTAGGCAATTCAGCTTTCTTCTGCATTCTATTCGGTGCTGTATAATCTGATATTTTCTCACTGAGATGTATAGGTCAGAATGTTTTGAGTCCAAAAAAATATTTTGGCCAGTGATATTAGATAAACTGTATGGAATTCTGAAAAGCTGGGTTTGTCTTTAACCAACTTATACTAGGAATTTTTTATATATATATATCCTGTAAAATTTACATTTTTCAAAGATTTATCTTCATTGTTTTGTTACTAAAATGTCTTATTATTTGAATAGATCTTAGGCATTGATTTTTCCAGAAGCACATAACAATATGTTGTTTATATGTACAGTGACTTAACAAAAGTCAGCAACTGATGGTTCATTACCATATGCTGCAATTTGCACAATTGCTGGAGATTATTAGAAAAGAATTTTGTTCCGATCCTGAAAGACAAATTTATGAGTTCATGTGTATTCTGAAGGAGAAGATCCCAGGCAGGATTCTTCTCACTTGGCTTAAAACATCTACAGTTGGGACGTTTGCCCTAGGCTCCATATCTGTTCAACTGAGAGAAATATGTGCATCTGTTACATAGTTCATATGACCAAATGGAGCTGTCTCCCTTAGAACGAAATGAGTTGTACTGTAAAAGTTTTAATTTCTCCCCATTTTTTTGTAAGGGGAGTTCTAGACAGACAATACGAGCTACATGTCTACATGAAAATGCAAGCAGAAAGCCTCCTTCCTCTCCCACTGCAAAGCTGATGAGCTTGTTCTTTCAGCTCAAAAACACTGAGAAACACTGTCTCTCTTCCAGTTCAGTCTTCTTCCCACAGTCCCTCACTAAGTTCCCGCAGATGGTTCAAAAACACAACTTGAAAACTCACTCATACATGGAGATGTTAATATTTCATTGATGAACATGCCGTGTAGATCTGCTTTTTGTCTTTGGTCTGTGTCTGATGAGGATATTCCTACACTTGGTGGTGCTACAGCTCTGCTAGAGAAGAATAACAGTTTTTGAAGTTTATGTCTAGGCTGTAAGCATGCACCGTGGTTGACCTGTCCAATAGTATCTGAGGTTCTAGCATTTTAGTCCACAGAAACTCTGATGTTTCTATTCATGCGCTGATGTGATGGAAATCGCTTGCACTCAACCTTTTCTTTTTCTCATTGGAGAACTGCTTGGGGTCTGGCTGGGATGGAGTTAACTTTCCCCATAGCAGCCCTCATAGTGTTGTGCTTTGTATTCGTAGCTACAACAGTGTTGATAACACACCAGTCCTTTGGCTACTGGTAAGCAGTGCTGCCACAGCATCAAGGCTGTCTCTCCAAACCTGCCCTCCAAAGGCCAGTGGGCTGCGGGTGAGCAAGAGTTTGGGAGGGGACATAGGCAGAACAGCTGACCCAAGCTGACCAGATACTCCATACCCTATGACAACATGCTCAGTAATAAAAGCTAAGAGAAAGGAGGAGGGAAAGGATCATTCATTATTAAAGGTGCTTATCTTCTGGAGTAACTGCTGCACATACTGAGACCCTGCTTCCCAGGAAGTGGCTGGACATCACTTGCTGATAGGAAATAGACAATAAATCTTTTTGTTTTCCTTTGCTTCTGCACATGGCCTTTGTTTTTCCTTATTAAACTGCCTTTATCTCAACCCATGAGGGTTCTTTTGGTCTTATTTTATCCCCTGTCCTGGTGAGGAGGGGGAGTGATAGGGTGGCTTGCTGGGCACCTGGTGGCCAGCCAAGGTCAACAGACCACAATCCTTTTTGGTGCCCAGTGAGGGGCATGAGAAATTCAAGATAAGGATAGTAATTGGAGAGCTAACAGGCAAAACCTTGACTGAACGTTGCTAGAGAGTGGAATAATTATGGTGGGGTGGACTGTGTGTAAATTGTCCACCTTTGTCAGTGCTATGACGATGTTATTTTGATTTTGGTGGGGGGAATTCTTTTGTTGATGTAAGTGAAATTTGTGAAGACTGTAGACTGTCTGATGAATGTGTATTTTAATGATAATTCTAATTCTAATTCTAATTAAAATATAATGTTATAAAAATTAAATAATTTTATTAAAATTACATTCTAAAAAAGAAAAGAAATTACCCAGAAGGGAAGAGACAGTCCTATGTGTGACTTGCTGTCTCTCTGCAGAGCATGGGGCTGGGCACCTGTATTGCGTTTACATGGCAAGATTTTGATAGCAGGGGGACTGCAGGAGTGGTTTCTGTGAGAAGATGCCAGAAACTGCCCCTGTGTCTGATAGAGACAATGCCAGCTGGCTCAAAGATGGATCCACCACTGCCAAAGCTGAACCAATCAGCGACAGTGGTAGCGCCTCTGGGATAACATATATAAGAAAGGGCAAAGACTTCTGCACAACAGCAGCTGAAAGAGAGAGGAGTGAGAATACGTGAGAGAAACAGCCCTGCAGACACCAGGGTCATTGAAGAAGTAGAAGGAGGAGGTGCTCTAGGCACTAGTGTAGAGGTGGTGAAGACCACAGTGATGTAGGTTGTGCCCCTGCAGCCCATGGAAGTCCAAGTTAGGAGCAGATATCCACGTGAAGCCTGTGGAGGATCCTATGCCAGAGAAGGTGGACGTGCTCTGAAGGAGCCTGCAGCTGGTGAAGAGACCTGTGACCCCATGGAGAGAAGCTCATGCTGGAGTAGGTTTTCTGGCAGGATCTGTGAGCCTGTGGAGGTCTCATGCTGGAGTGGTCCATTCCTGAAGGACTATACCCCATGGAAAAGACTCGTGATGGAGCAGTTCTTGAAGAACTGCAGCCAGTGAAAAGATTCATGTTGAAGCAGTTCATGAAGGACTATATCCCATAGGAGGGACCCCATGCTGGAGCAGAAGAGCATAAGAGGAAGCAGCAGCAGAGGCAATGTGTGATGAACTGACCACACCCTACATTCCCTATTCTCCTGTGCTGCTGAAGGGCAGGAGGTAGAGAAGATGGGAATGAAGTTGAGCCTGGGAAGAAGTGAAGTGTTGGGGGAGGGTGGTTTAAGATATAGTTTTTATTTCTCATTATCCTATTGTGATTTGATTTGCAATAAATTAAATTAATTTCCCCAAGGTGAGTCTGTTTTGCCCATGATGGTAATTCCTAAGGGATCTCCCTGTCCTATTTTGACCCATGAGCCTTTTGTTGTATTTTCTTTCCCCTGTCCAGTTGAGGAAGAGGAGTGATAGAATGGCTTGGTGGGCACATGGCATACAGTGGAGGTCAAGCCACCACAGGAACCTGCATATTCTTACTCCATTTTCAAACAGGAGGATGATTTGCTAGGAAAAAAAATGATTAGTTGCAAATTGTTTATTCAACGTTAATTATCAGATGAAACTGGAATAAATCATTTAGTAAAGCTCTCATAAATTTTAAGCTGCCTTGAAGCTGTAGACACTTAACATTTTCCACTTTTTAAATGCACGTGTTTAATTAATAAGCATATCTTGCATGTATGCCATAAATGGTTGGCTTCCTTTTATTTGACACTATGCCCAAAGTTTATTACTTTCTAGTGCAAAAGTGAAAGGTTATCATTCATAAGTTAAAATAAACTGAAATTGATGACCCTGAGACATACAATATAAATGGAAGCAGGACCGAAAACCAAATTCTGAAAGTTGCTCCATAAATAATTCATGATTTTTCTAGAAATAGTCTATGAGCTTGTTATGACATTTTGTAAGCCCTAAAGATTTTATTACCATGAGTTCCATACTGCTGCAGTTGTAAGCTAGTTTTGCAAATGTATAAAACATAGTTGGAAGGGCAGTAAGAACAGGCAACTTTGCCCCACAGTGCACTGTGTCTTAATTTAGATTGTATTCTCAGGCATTTTTAATTAGCTGCCACATTCACCATAGAACTTAGTAGCTGATATCTTTGTTAACTAGCTAACTAGAAAAAAAACAAACAACAAAAGCCAGATAAAAAGATGGAGCTGCATCTGGAGAAAGTCTTAGAGCTGATAGAGTTGCACTAAGAATTCACAAGAAACAACAGATGCAATTAGTTTTCAGGTTCTTTCTCCTTATGTAATGCATCTAAGGTCAGAGCATGACTTCAGGGACTTACTCTCCACTTTGTGTTTTACCTTTTTTGCATTGATGGTGATATTTCAAAGCTTAACTTCTATTTCATAGCTATGATTGAGCAGATAAATGGTTTTGTGCAATGACTGGTTAGGCATTTCTGACACATATACTGTTCATGTTAATTTAAAATTGAATTCTTGCAAAAAAACTTCCTATAAGAATTCATCATCTCTAAAAATTTTTATAGTGAAATTTTGTCATTAGAGTATTTTCAGAAAACAAACCTACAGGAGGGGAAGAAAAAAATAATGTGTGTTGCTGTTTGAGTTTTTTTTTAAAGGAAGTTTTTCTTCCCCCTTTATTTGACAAGTTCTAATTTACAGCAAGAAGATAGTTTGAAGAATTTAACAGAATTAGTGCTTTCTGGAAGCAATAATAATAATAATATAGCATAATATACTAATTTGAGATGTGCAAAAGTGGGAATTCTACTTAATCAGTGTATAAAATTTAAACTCAATGAGACTGGGACACATGTGGCAAGTCACATTAGGATTCAGTCAGGTGAAGTCCCTGGTGACTGGAGAAAGGGAAACATTGCACACATTTTTAAAAAAGGTAGAAAGGAGGACCCTGACAACTCTGTGCCTCATCTCTGTGCCTGGGAAGATCATGGAACAGATCCTCCTTGAAGCTATGCTAAAGCACATGGAGGACAGGGACATGATTCGAAACAGCCAGCATGGCTTCAGCAAGGGCAAATCTTGCCTGACCAACATAGTGGCCTTCCACGATGGAGTGACTACATTAGTGGACAAGGGAAGAGCTACAGATGTTGTCTATGTGGACTTCTGTAAGGCCTTTGACATGGTCCCCCACAACATCCTTCTCTCTGCATTGGAGGGATATGGATTTGATGGGTGGACTGCTTGGTGAATGAGGAACTGGTTGGATGGTCACATCCAGAGGGTAGTGGTCAATGGCTCAGTGTCCAGATGGAGACCAGTAACAAGCAGTGTCCTTCAGGGGTCTGTATTGGGACCAGTATTGTTGAATATCTTCATGAAAGACACAGACAGTGGGACCGAGTGCACCCTCAGCAAATTTGCAGATGACACCAAGCTGAGTGGTGCAGTTGAAATGCCTGAGGGATGCCCAGCCAGAGGGACCAGGACAAGATCAAGAAGTGGGCCCATGTGAACCTCATGAGGTTCAACAAGGCCAAGTGCAGGGTCCTGCATGTTGGTTGGGTCAACCCCAGGTATCCCAGGGGATGAAGTGATTGAGAGCAGCCCTGCCAAGCAGGACTTGGGGGTACTTGTGGATGAAAAGCTGGACATGAGCCAACAATGTGCACTTGCAGCCCAGAAGGCCAGCTGTATCCTGGGCTGCATCAAAAGAAGCGTGGCCAGCAGGTCGAGGGAGGTAATTCTGCTCCTCTACTCTGCTCTGGAGAGACCCCACCTCTAGTACTGTGTCCAGCTCTGGAGCCCTCAGCCCAGGAAAGACGTGGACCTGTTGGAGCGGGTCCAGAGGAGGGCCACAAAAGTGATCAGAGGGCTGGAGCACCTCTCCTCTGAGGAGAGGGTGAGAGAGATGGAGTTGTTCAGCCTGGAGATGAGAAGGCTCCGGGGACATCTTATTGTGGCCTTTCCATACTTATAGGGGACTTATAAGAAAGATGGGCACAAACTTTTTAATAGGACCTGTTGCAATATCAGTCAAGGGGTACTGTTTTTAAACTAAAAGAGGGAAAATTTAATCTAGATATGAGGAAGAAACTTTTTACAATGAGGGTGGCGAAACACTGGAACAGGTTTCCCAGAGAAGTGGTAGATGCCCCATCCCTGGAAATATTCAAGTTCAGGTTGGATGGGGGCTCAGTCAGTCTCCACCGAGCCACATAGTGGTGGCCTTGCTTCTACACTTCTTTTTTCTGCTATTTCAATCAAATTGTCTTATCTTCCCTTCATCCAATCTCTTCTGCTTTGACAATTCTTCACTTCAGAGCATTCAGATGATTTTTTTCTGTTTGACTTATACATAGAGACAATTGAGACACGCACACAGTCTACCATTGCCAGAGTAATGCTCACCATTTTTCATAGTCAATGAGACTCTTCAGACACCAGGAGAATCTTGTGAATCAAGCCAGTGACCACAGTTCGATCACATCTTTTAAGCATATTTTTAAATTCACCTTTATTAAGCAAAACACAATTACCAAATTCTAAGTGCTGATGATTTCACAAGGGATTGAGCACGTGCCCAACACAAAAGGAAGAACTTCTGAATTGGGATATTAACAAGGATGATATTCAACTTTGTATGTAGGTGGCTGGTAGGTGAGTGTTATGAATGTGGTTTTTGTTCATCACTGTAATTCTTACAAAACCATTTTTGCATTAAGCTGCTAGTTACTGCCTCTGGCTGCTAATTCCCATTTTTTTCACATACACCAGACAGAGAGGTTCAGTAATGTTGTCTGACTTGCAGGCCCTCCAACTGCTTGTTATGTTATGGCAATAAAGAACAGAAGTACATTGTCCACGTTCCATTCTTCACCCATAAGCATGGGTGCATAGAAATAAATCTATCTTTAGGGACAGTATTCTTTAAAAAAAAAATCTTTTCACATGATCATATGCTGCCTGTTTTAGAAATATGGTAGTTTCTTCTGTTTGGAAGAAAAAACGAAGTTTGTGCAAAATTGCTTAGAGAAAAAAATATCTTCAAGTGTTTTTGTGGCACATAACACAATCTCTGTTTTATTTTGTTTTGAATGGAACAAGAGGTATCATGTAAGACAGATGGAGAAAGATACAGCGAGAGAGATGGGAGGTGACAAAAATGGGAACCAGTATGTAAGACATGCAGGCTGACAGACAGACTAGATTTTCAAAAGGTATGGAAAACGTAGAGTAAAAATTGTAGTGGAATCCGTGAATGAGAAAGAAAGACAAAAATCAAAATAACATCAAAGCAATATGAGCCTTCATATAGAAAAGCATGTTGAACATATAGTGTTGCAGTCATAGATAATGGGAAGAGAATATAGAGGGAAGATGGAAAACTCGTCATGGAATGAGTAGAATAAAGCAGAAATTAAATACCCGTGTATTTATCATTCCCTCCACCTGGCAGTCAAAGCTCGACATAGGCAAAGTACAATCAAATCCTTACTCACAGTAAACTATCAAGGTGTGATGGCAGACTACCATGGGATAAAGCCTCTGGAGGGAAGAGGAGACCAGGAAAGCTGGTTAATATTCAAGGATTACCTTCTCCAAGCTCAGGAGCAATGCATCCTAACAAAGAGGAAGACAGGTAAAAACACCAAGAGGCCCGCATGGATGAACAAGGAGCTCCTGGACAATCTCAAACAGAAAAAGGAAGCCTACAGAGGCTGGAAGCAAGGGCAGGCAGCCTGGGAAAAATACAGATAAATGGTCTGAGCAGCCAAGGATCAGGTTAGGAAAGTTAAAGCACAGATAGAATTAAATCTGGCTAGGGACATCAAGGGCAACAAGAAAAGCTTCTATAAGTATGTTAGTGACAAAAGGAAGACTGGGGAAAATGTGGGCCATCTTTGGAAGGAAACGAGAGACCTGGTTATCTGGGATATGGAGAAGGCTGAGGTACTCAACAACTTCTTTGCCTCAGTCTTCACCAACAAATGTTCTAGCAGAAGGCAAAGGCAGGGACTGGGAGAATGAGGAACCACCCACTGTAGGAGAAGACCAGGTTCAAGACCACCTAAGGAACCTGAAGTTGCACAGGTCCATGGGACCTGATGAAATGCATCTGCAGGTCCTGGGGGAACTGGTGGATGAAGTCCCTAAGCCACTGTCCATCATATTTGAGAAGTTGTGGCAGTCTGGTGAAGTTCCTGCTGACTGGAAAAGGGGAAACATAAAGCCCATTTTTAAAAAGGGAAATAAGGATGACATGGGGAACTACAGGTCAGTCACTCTCACCTACAGGAAAAAATGGGGAGGCCTCTTTATGAGGGAGTGTAGCAATAGGATGAGGGGTAATAGTTTTAAACTGAAAGAGGGTAGATTTAGGTTAGATATTAGGAAGAAATTCTTTACTTTGAGGGTGGTGAGACCCTGGAAACATGTTGTCCAGAGAAGCTGTGGCTGCCCCATCCCTGGAAGTGTTCAAGGCCAGGCTGGATGGGGCTTTGAGCAACCTGTTCTAGCGGAAGGTGTCCCTGTCCATGGCAGGGGGCTTGGAACAACATGATCTTTAAGGTTCCTTCCAACTCTAACCATTCTATGATTCTATGACTCAGAATTACATGGTCTGATTCCATACTCGCAGATGTGAAGAGCTCTCAGGAGATTACTTTGTATGTTGTTTGCTTTGCTCTTTTTTTAGTTCTTCAGGCTAAACCTCTATGCTTTCTCATCACATTCAGCATGAGAGCAGCTGTCTGTGAACATGCAGGGAGAGACCTCACTGGTCTCCCAAAAGAAGCTTGGAACCATTAAGCTCTTGTTTACAATATATACACAAATCTTGATGATGATTTTGAAGATAAAAAACCAAGGGCTTCTCATGTTTGTTATTATTATCAAAGTGATTACTTGTGCTTCCCTTTTGGTTTGCCGTATTCTGTTACCTGTTGCATTTTGAGCAAAAGCTCCTTAGTATTAGAGTCATGGATGCATGCAAGAAATCCTTCTAATATGCTAGATAGAATCAATTATATTTATCAACAGAAAGGTTTCCTCCCATTCTTCCACCACCTTTTTCTGTTTCTTAGGATCTTTTTGAAAGTAGCAACTCCAGAATATTTTTTCCATGCTTTCTCAACAGTGATGCATATAATGATATAATCGGTACTCTTTCTAACTGCTTTAAAATTAGTATGACACCTATAGCTATGGCATTGCCCTAAAAAATCATGTTCAATTGCATGGCTAATTAGGGGTTTCCAGAATACATCTTCCATTATCTTGCATTGGTTGTTCCTAAGTATATTGCTTTGTATCTGATATTCTAGAATTAATTTTGTTTGAATAGCTAAATTTGTTCAAATTCATTTAGTCTGACTTTTTTGTACTGTTTGCTTTTTACCTTTCTTTTGGGCTTTTGGCATCAGGAAGTTCTTTGTTACTGTATTTTCTTCCTGGACAACACTGAAATGTATTTACTGCTCTGGAACCCAGGGAAACCAGCTATTCATGATGATTTTTCCCTGGAGATTATTTGGGAGATAGCAGTCAGTTCTCAGATCTATTTGACATAATAAATACTACATTTTTATTTTGGGAGAGTTTTAAAATAAGTATAGATCTCTTCTAATAAGCTTTATCAATGCCTTAAAGAGCCTAAGTGTATCTATGGCTATGTGAGCTGCTTTTGCTGCTTGTGAAGAAGACAATGTCAAGGGAACCTTTCCAAAAATTGATACTAAAAAATATTAGAGATGAGAGAGAAATCATTGGAAAGGGGAAAGTGAGACAGAATAACAGCTAACATTAAAGATAGGCTGGATTTGAAAAAGCTGAAAGCTAAGTTCATATCTTTTATGGTCAGCTAGACAGGAAAGGGTAAAATACTGTCCAGAGAGAAGACGTGGGCACAGTGTCTAGTGCATATATCATGGTGTATATGATGGTCTATATTAGGCAACTTACAGATCAGCTTGAAAAGAAGATGAAGGATCTTTTTAAACATATTATGGTTGCTCTCTTGAAAATGTGTCCAAGTTTCCCTCTGTGGAAACTAGGGTCCAGAAGGACCACAGCTGGCTTGGCCCTTGCCTTTTCCTGTTATGAAGTAAGTATCTGTACGGGACAAACACTGAAATGCTAAAAAGCACTCCTATTTCTGGTGGTACAGATGTTTATTTCTACAAGCTAGAGAAAGAGCAGACAAATGCATACAGGAAAGAAGAACAGTAAAAATACTAGAAAGAAAATAATTCACTTTTTATCCAGACCCTTTTAACAAGGTAGTAGTCTCCAAACATTAATATTTTAATTGTCACTAATTTTAAATCGAATGCATTACAAAATGTTCCAGGAGGCTTCAGCTTTGATTCCAGAAAAGCTGGAAAGGCCTTAACTGAAATGTATTCCAGAGAAATGTGAAGAGATAAAAGAAGAATAGAGGCCAATTTAGATCAGTAGGAACATAAAAAAAGCAATATCAAGCTGCAGAATCTTGAAAAATTAAACAATATGCTACTGGGGAAGATTAACGCCGAAATAAAAATAAATAGAAACTAGTTCCAAATCACAAAGAAGAATGAATTCCTCTTTGCAAAACATTGTATGTCAAGTAGTTACAAGTTTTTAAAATATATACAAAGTAAACAGAGTATGTGATATTTTCCCTATTCTAAACGTCAATAAAAAGGTTAGAGAGAGAGAAGACAAAAAACTGGCAGATCAGTCAATTAGCTATATACATTTTACAGAATAAGAAAGTAGCAAATCTCTCTGCTAAGAAGCTTGTTCTTCTCTTGTGCCGTGGATGTCCTATTGAGATGATCTTTCTTGTAGCTGCCAAAGAAAATGTTTAAATGCTTCTTTGTGTGCACATTGGCATTCAGGTCCTGGAACAACCAAAGATCAGGAATGTGCAAAAATGACATGGAACTCATTGTCTCCTGCCCTTTCTCTAGTCTCAGCTGATAAGTCTTGGAAGAAAAATATAAGATCTCCCCTGATTCACTGCTGAGAAATGGAGTTACCTTTTTAAATTTGAAATAGAACATGCTCATAAAAGTTTGTTGATAATAATTTAAAAAACATTGTCAATGAAACAGCAATACAATAAAAAGAAATGCAGAAAATTAGAAATGAAAGCAACATAAAATTTGTTCAGAAAACAAGACATTGGGACATAATTATCTATTCTAAAACACTGATACTCAGTATGAAAATAAGAACGAAAAAATTGGAAAGAAAAAATACAAAAAAATCTTCAAGGCCCATACAAGTAATGTGCATATATGTATTAGGAAAAGGACAGCACGCTTTTGGTCTTCTATAAAGGTATAGAATCACAGAATGGTTGAGGTTGGAAGGGACCTCTGGAGGTCATCTGGTTCAAACCCCTTCTCAAGCAATCTGCCATTCTCTCTCTGCAGTTCTTCATACAAGAGAAGCCCCAGCCCCTTAGTCATCCTGGTGGTTCTTCATTGGACTGTTTCTAACATAGAACTAAAATTATCTTCTCCAGCTGAAATATACTTTTTTTGTCATTAGGGCAACTTTCCAGAATGACACTGAAAATGTCAACAGAGTTCGTAGTACAAGAAAACAATCACTATCAGAAGAGTAGAAAGAGGGACTTCTGAGGAGTTAACTTTAAGAGAAGAATAAGATTTCATAGCAACTGCAAATATTCAGGAGACTAAACTCCAAGGAGAAAGTGGAATGATTTAGGGTGACAAATGCAGGTTAATTAGGAATAATGGACTGAAACAAAGGACAGTGAAAATTAGAGTTCAGAGTATGAAATTTCCTTACAGAGGGAAATCTCTTAACCTCTGGGCTAACTTTATAAGGCAGGTACAGAAACTGATATGCTCAGGACTATTATTACTGCTCTGAACAAAATGCTATCAGATCTTGCAGGACTCAGTGGTACATTAGCAGTGCAATGCATTAGGTGATTTGGTGGATCTTTTATCTTTCTCTTTGATGTTTGTGATTTTCATACCTTATTTTTCCAAAATAAAATAGTCTTAAATATTAGACATGTTTCATCACAGATACGGGATTAAAGAAATTGATAAAATAAATGTCCAGGTATATGCATTCTGTTATAATTTAAACAATAAAAAGAATTTGCTTTGATAAAACTACTAGTTACCAGGAGCAGCCAGTGCATTGTCATAGAAACATCAGGAAATAGTTGCTATAACACCTAAGACCTGGCCAGGCAGTATAGTGCTAAAAAGAAAGTAAATCATTTAATCATCAGTAAAATCCACTGTACCTAGTTTCCTACAGATTCCTGTTCTTTGTTCTCTAGAAACAAACATTTTAGTATCATCAGACCCCTCTGTTTGCAACAGTCCCTCTTCAGTTTCTATTATTATTCTCTATTCTTTTTTAATCTTGTCTCCTTCCTGCCTTCTCCTTCAGTCTACCTTCATGACATCTGGTCCAGTTGATCCATTATCGCATTCCTTGGGTTCCTAACTTGTCTTCTGATCTTCCCTCCCCTGTACTGACAATAAGTCCCTTTCCATTCCCAGTGTTTCACCTCCCAGTATGTCACACACCCTAACCAGAGATTTGTTCTTTTGAGTGGACAAAAAGCGGTAGAGAGTGTAGATATTTTGCAGCTTTGCAAGTGTTACTTGGCCAGCTGGAACAAAGGTGTGTTACTTTTTCACTTTCTTGCTGTTGAATGCAACAGGTAATGATTTAACTTTACATTCCTTTCTCTCAATGGGCTAAAGAGTAATGACTTTGGACATCAGTTTATTACTGCTACTGTAGATCTTTCTACTGGCATTTGCTTGAGACATGGATCATCAAAAATACATTTCATGCAATAGCTGATACTGCAAGTACACATTTCTGTAGGAATTCCATTGTAATGCAGCATCAGATGTTCCATTAGATTGAAGTATTTTGTCTGAATCTTGTGTTGCCTGGTATTGCCTTAAGACACTTGAAGCATGTCCTCTGCTTAAAGAAGTACTCAATTCCATGAATGAAAAAGTAAACTTCTAAGGCAGTGAAATAATTATTTTAGTTTTATTATACTGAGTGCCTTTTAACAAAAAGAAGTTGTGATGATACTTTATTATTGTAGCAAACTGCCACTGGGGAAGATAGCTATAGATGTACTTACATAAACAACTACTGGAAGAGTGGCCTTGTGGGAAGGTTTTTCAGAACAGCTGAAAAAGGGCAGGTTTTTTTTTTTCTCATTTTCTGTTTAAAACTGAAACTCTAACTCTACAAGAATAATTTCTGTCAAAAAGTCAGCCACATAAAACTATGTGGTCTTTTGCAACATAGTCTTTTCCTTTTGCAAGTCATTGTGTTTTTACATGTGAACAATAAAATTTTATTTTCCCTATGACAAAACAGAATATTTGTTTCCTAATTATATCGGATCTTTCCTGAAGATATAAGTCTAAAGGAATTGATTAGTATCCCTCAGTCTAAGTACCTTGAAGTTCTTACATTCTTCTCTGCCACTACTCTTCTCACTAATGTCTTATCAGAAGCACAAATTTTTCATACGCAGTTTACTAGTTCTTCTACAGATTCCCTGGAAAAATACACAGAGAATAAAATGGAATAAAGGAAAGCATAAAAGTCCTTACTCATAAGATACTTGTGGTTCTGCTGCTAAGAACTTTATGAGGAAGCCATGAGAAGAAAAGGAATATTTGAAGTGCCCAGACACCCTCTTCCCTACCTCCATGAAAGGCAGCAGAGTTTGTCATACTGAAGGGTGTGCTATTTAAGAGCTGTGTTTCCTCACTGTTCTTTTTGGTAAATAATCTTCTCCTAAAGGTGTGCTTTTAGTGAGTTGCTTCGGCTATTACCTGCAGGAAGATCAGTTATTTCCACTAGGACTGGAGATAACTGGCTCACTGGAATCTTTTCCCATCTTTGCACTGTGTGTTTGCCACACTGCAAGCAGTGTCACATAATGAATATAATGAATACTACAGCCTTTTTTTTTTTTTTTTTTTTTTTTTCTTATTGCCAAGGGTTTGGTTTCTAGCTGTTATTATATTTCTGCTCTGTTTTTTCTTCTCTTCACTGAGCTGGTATAATTACTCTCATTGCACTAAGGGTTAAGAAGTTTAATGAAGAGATGACCAAGGGTATTATTTTAGCAGCCACGTTTTGTATGAGTGTCTGGATAGTACTGAGTATGAAATTAACATTTCTATTATTGCCTGGTGTAAGGGTGACACTACCTATCAACAGACTAGTTCTCTGGGCTGTAACATGGCTACAGCATACAACAATCAGCATTTCAGTAAGCAATCCAGCAATCAGGGCAGGATTTTTCTCTTTTTCACAAACCTTTTTGTTACAGGGAGGATGCCAGCTTCCCTGGAAATAACAACAACAACAACAACAACAACAATAAAAACCTGAAACAAAAAAAAACCCTAAAGGACGTTCTTGCATTCTTGGAAATGCTTTGTCATAGACATTATGCTCGAAGTTGTTACACTTCATTTTGTTTGTTGTCAGCTTTCCATTTCTACTTAGAGATAAGAATTTTTCAGATTTAATTGACAGTCAATTTTGATCCTATAACAAATTAAAAATTTCTTTAAAAAGAAAAGCTTTTTTTCTTTGGTTGGTGGCTTCCTTTTCTTTTCTGTTTCCTACACTTACAGTTCCTTCCTCTAGCCAGAAATCATCCTTTTTGTCAAGGAATTGCAGAGACTTTAGGTCACTTAATAAGAGAAGAAAAAAAGAATTTATCTGTCTTCAAAAGGAGAATTTAGACACATTGTCTCCCTTCCAAAAGAACAAGAAAAGCAGGCTGAAAAAAAAGTAGTTCTATTGTAAACTGCTTCTCAGAAATAGGATGGGATGAGAGGTCAGAAGTTTGAGATGCTCTTGTTTAAATGGGTAGTTGGAAAAGGGAATGTCAGTGAATAAGAGTCTAAACAGAAGCTCTGTAAGAAAGCAGATCCTGTAAAACAGAAGTCTTTAAGAAAAGCTGCTTCTCTTTCTGATAGTATTTCTCATGTATTTCCTTGCTGTGATATCATAGCACCTCATAGGAATCACAGAATCATAGAATGGTTTGGGTTGGAAGCGACCTTAAAGATCATCTAGTTGCAACCCCCCTGCCATTGACAGGGACACCTCCCACTGGACCAGGTTGCTCAAAGCCCCATCCAGCCTGGCCTTGAACACTTCCATGGATGGGGCAGCCACAGATTCTCTGGGCAACCTGTTCCAGTGTCTCACCACCCTCACAGTAAAGAATTTCTTCCTGATATCTAATATAAATCTCCCCTCTTTCAGTTTGAAACCATTATCCCTCATCCTATTGCTACACCCTCTGATAAAGAGTCCCTCCCTATCTTCCCTGTGGGCCCTCTTTAGGTACTGGAAGGCTGCTATAAGGTCTCCCCGGAGCCTTCTCTTCTCAAGGCTGAACGGCACCAGCTCTCTCAGCTGATCTTCATAGGAGAGGTGCTCCAGCCCTCTGATCATCTTCTTGGCCCTCCTCTGGACCTGTTCCAACAGATCCATGTCCTTCCTGTGCTGATGACTCCAAAGCTGGACACAGTACTCCAGGTGGGGTCTCAGTAGAGTAGAGTAGAGTAGAGTGGCAGAATCACCTCCCTCGAGCTGTTGGCCATGCTTCTTTTGATGCAGCCCAGGATGCAGTTGGCCTTTTGGGCTGCAAGTGCACGTTACTGGCTCATGTCGAGCTTCTCATCCACCAACACCCCTAAGTCCTTCTCCTCTGGGCTGCTCTCAATCCATTCTCCATGCAACCTGTATTTGTGCTTGGGATTGCTGTGACCCAGGTACAGGACCTTGCACTTGGCCTGGTTGAACTTCATGAGGTTTGCAGGGACCCACCTCTCAAGTTTGTCCAGGTCCCTCTGAATGGCATCCCTTTCCTCCAGTGTGTCAACTACGCCACACAGAGAAAAAGGCTTGGTGTTGTCACCACCCGTTTTTAGGTCATTCTTTTTGGGCTTAGAATCATAGAATGCTTTGTGTTGGAAAGGACCTACAGAGAACTCCCCTGCCATGAGCAGGGACATCTTTCACTGGCTCAGGTTGCTTAAAGCTCCATTCAACCTGCACTTCCACTGATAGGGCATACACTACTTCTCTGGACATCCTGTTTCAGTTTCTCACTTACCTTCATTATAAAAAATTTCTTTCTTATGTCAATCTAAATCTACCCTCTTTCAGTTTAAAACTGTTACTCCTTGTCCTATCACTACAGGCCTTGGTAAAAAAGTCTCCGTCTTCCTTATAAACTTTCTCCAAGTACTGAAAGGCCACAATCAGATCTGCTTAGAGCTTTCTCTTCTCCAGACTAAACAACCCCAACTCTCTCAGCCTTTCTTCATAGAAGAGATGTTACAGTCCTCTGATAATTTTCATGGGTCTCCTCTGGACCTGCTCTAACAGGTCCATGTCTTTCTTCTACTGGGGGCTCCAGAGCTGGATGCAGTACTCCAGGTGGTGTCTCACCAGAGTGGAGTGGAGGGGGAGAGTGGAGGTAGAGTGGCCTGCTGGCCATGCTTCTTTTGATGCAGCCCATGATACAGTTGGCCTTCTGGGCTGTGAATGCACGTTGCTGGCTCACATCCAAATTTTCATCCACCGGTATCCTCAAGTACTTCTCAGGGCTCCTCTCAACCCCTTCATCCCCCAGCCTGTATTGATACTGGGAATTATTCTGACTCAAGCGCAGGACTTTTCACTTGGCCTTGTTGTACTTCATAGGGTTCTCATGGATCCTTTCCTCAATGCTTTCAAGGTTCCTCTGGATGACATCCCTTCCCTCAAGCATAATAACTGCACCACTTATCTTGGTGTCATCTGCAAACTTGCTGAGGGTGCACTCAATATCACTATGTATGTCTTTAATGAAGATATTAAATAGCGTTGGTCGCAGTGTGGACCCTTGGGGGACACGACATGTTGGTTTCCCCTTGGACATTGAGCCATTGACTATAATTCTTTGGACACGGCCATTCAGCCAATTTCTTATCCATCTAATGGTCCATACATCAAAAACATATCTCTCCAATTTAGCAGCAAGAATGTCATGGGGGATCGTATGAAAAGCCTTTCAGAATTCCAGGTAGGCGACAACCGTAGCTCTTCCCTTGCCCACTGATGCAGTCACACCATTGCAGAAGGCCACTGGATTAGTCAGGCATGTGACTATTCAGGCATGTGATTAGTCAGGCCCTTTGTGAAGCAATGCTGGCAGTCTCTAATCATCTCCTTGCCTTCCATATGTTTTGATATGTCTTCCAGGAGGATCTGTTCTGTGATTTACTTGGCACAGAGGTGAGGCTGACTGGTTGGTAGTTCCCAGGGTCGTACTTTTTACCCCTTTTAGAAATAGGCATGATGTTTCCCTTTTTCCAGTCACCAGGGACTTCTCCTGACCGCCATCACTTTTCAAATATGATGGAGAGTGGCTCAGCAATTACATCAGTCACGTCCTGAGAGAATCCTCAGGACACTGGGATGCATCTTGTCGGGTCCCATGAACCTGTGTATGTTCAAGTTCCTCAGGTGGTCTCAAACCTGACCTTCACTTAATATAGTACAGAATTCGTTCTCCCAGTTTCTGCTTTGAGGTTCAAGGACTTGACAGATACAGAAAGAGTGACTATCAGTGAAAACTGACGACAAAAGATTGTAAAGTACCTCAGTGTTCTCCATGTTTATTGTCACTAGTTATTTTGTCTTATTTAGTGGGAGAAGACACTTTCTTTAATCTTCCTTTTCTGGACAACGTACTTGTAGAAGCCTTTCTTATTCTTTGCATCCCATACCAAATTCAGCTCCAGCTGTGCCTTAACTTTCCTGATCCCGTCCCTACACATCTGAGCAGCATTCCTACATTCTTCCTGGGACACACGTCCCTGGTTCCGCTGCCTGTACATTGCCTTCCTACACTTTAGTTTGACTGGTAGAGTCCTTATTGAGCCATGCTGGTCTCCTGCCTTCCTTGCCTGACTTCTTACACACATCAATCAAGAACTCTTGCACTCTAATGAAAATGTCCTTAGAGAGCTGGCAGCTTTCTTCTGCTCCTTTATCCCTGAGGGCATCTTTGTGTGTGCACTGCAAAAGGGTGTAAACAGCTTAAAATGCAAATCAATTATTTATTCTTTAACACACAGAAAAACAGATAGGATTTACGGCATTTCTGTGCTCGTCACCCCTGATACACTTTTTCGTCACATCCAGGACACTTTGCAGGCAAAGGCAGGCATCAGTCCAGAGCAGTTCCACTGCTCCCTGGATGGATGCTTCGCATTGCTGATTAGCCATTATCCACTAAATCTTTTGGCACTGATAAAGCTGATGACACTGATCGATGACTGACCAGCACTCTGTTGTTTTGTTGTTCTGTTTTGGTTTGTTTGGTGGGGTTTTTTTTGGTTGGGTTTTTTTGTTTGTTTGTTTGTTTGTTTTTAGGATTATGTATCTTTCTGTGTTGATGTTTTTCCTCTTGAATCCTTGAGATAGATAGAAATGATTCCTATGTCAACCATCTATCAGTGATACCTTTCTACAGACTTTCTAACAGCTCTTCCTCCTAACAATTTAGCAATTTTCTCAGAACTCTGAGTCAAGGTAAAATTGTGTTGATTTAGAGCTGGGCCTTGTATCTTTGTGACACGGGGAACCAAACTCCCAGGGGAGATGGAAGCTGGGGGAATTTACAGGAGGGGTAACAAGGAGAGAAAGTTACAATGTTAACCAGAAGTTGAATGTGTTAACTTCTCACATCCAGGCAGTGAATTCTGCTGTTTTTCACTGAAAATCAGGCAGTGCTTTTTGTCCAAAAGGACTCTTGGTTGCACTACTGGAGAACAGAATAGAAAAGAGATTTCATGTGTTCCCAAGTCTGATTTTTAAATTAAAGATTTTACTGTCCTAAACAGCTGTAAAAACAGCCTCCATGTCTGTGATTCACAGATAGGAATACCATATTTACTAGCTAGAGCTAAATGTGAAACCATGCAAATTTGATTATATGTAATATCAGACAGGGCTACTGCCTCACCTATATTTTATGGAAAATATAATTCCTGAAGGTAGCACTCTTTGTTTTCTAATTCTATAAATTAGTTTCCTTCGCTTTGTTGACATGTATGAAACTAGCACATAAATTCGTAAGAAGAGACAAACTCAATGGTATTTCCGTAATTATTTAAAAGTTTGCTTTACTCACTATCAGGCTAGATAGATACCTCTTACAAAACCAGTACCAAAATGAAGGAAAAGGATCTGTTGGAACTTAAATTCATTTAACAATATATACAGCTATCTGGTATTTGGTGCTATCTATGGTACTGGGTATTGCACTTTTAACTGATAGAGCTTCATATCAGAGAGAAGGCACTGGAGAAGGGATACTGCAGAAGCATAGGTTCTGCTAAAGTAGTTAATGCTGCCTGACTGTAAAGATAAAGTGGATCGCTATCAAGCACCTTGAGCTAAAAGTGATTAAGGAACATGACACCCCTCCCCCCAGCTTAGAGTGGTGAAGGCAGGACTGAGTTCATTCAGTTTCTGAGTGAAAATTAAGGGACTATATAGAAACACATTTTTTTTCAAGCACAGACTGAAGCACTTTAATATCTGTCTTCATAAAAAGGAGAGGAATTCCATGAGAGAAGGAAACTATGCTGGCTCCTTTCCAGGTATAGAAAAGCAGTAGTGGTAGTGAGAACCTTAAAGGAATCTTGACTTGCACGCTCCTAATAGTTTACTTTCTAATTCTTTAAGCAGCTGTGATGAGGGTGGTTTGATGGCTGTACTATGGTCATTGGAGAACTTACAACTGGGATTTTGAAACCTAGACACAATTATTGGATCAGGAGTTCAGATTGGTCTGTGACTAAAAGGATGCTCAACATTACTTAATTGATTCCCTATTTATGTGAGAACTTACAATGAAATTTCATCCTTTTATTTTTGAATGTGAAACCATATTCAAATAATAAAGTCAGTAGTCCTGTATGAGAATTTTTCATGTTTATCCGTAAACAGTTTTCTAGATGAAAAGAGTAATTTTGTTCTACTAGACAGACCAGAAACAAAGAAAAAAAAAGCAGCTGATTTTATGCATATTTAAAAATAAACCATTGTGTTTTATAGCTGTGGTTTGTTTACTGTAATTGTGTTCAAAATTGGGTTGGGCACCCTGAGGCAAGGACAAGAAAGCAATTTATTTAGCTGATATAGTCTCTAAGAGGCCAAGTAAATTTTACATCATTTGTGAGGTCCTGATACCAGCCTGAATTAAATATATGTTTAAGAAAAGAAGGGCTTATCTGCAGTCATCTTAAGTTCTTTTACATAGGCAGATAAATAATGCCCTAAATATGCTCAAAATACCTGTTTGAAACAAAGAAACAAAAATTCACCTATCAGTATTCAGTGAATATCTTGTCCTTTTCCAGGAGTGATGAGTATAAATAACCATTATGACAAGATCTGTTGCTGAGTTTTTCTTTTTTTAAGACCACCCTCCATTGTTTCTCAAAAATTGTAAGGATTTGTAGTAAATCTTATCATGATTTTAGAAATGAACTATGGTAACATTTTATACATATATTTATATTTTAAAATTTCATACATTTTATTTCCATTTTTATAAATGTTCAGAGCATTGGAATATTTGTTGCGTTACTGAGGAGTGTCAAATATTCTACCTGATGAAGTATTTTCCATTTTGGCCTAAAGAAAAAAAACTAAACAAAGCCAAAGCCATAATCTTAATTTCTGCTGTCCACTCAACTACCATTTGAGCAACGTGCAGCCGAAAGGCAGGAATGCATTTCAAGAAATGATCTAATCCAAGCCCAGGCATTAATTCTGCATCCCTAGAGTCACTGTCAGAGACATTTGACTAATCTGTCCCTTAAAAATGTCTTGTAAAGAAGATTGAGATCAGCCCTAGCAGTACTTCAGTACCTTTTCCATCATACAGTTTTTTCCTGTAGTTTTCTATAAGCCTTCACGGCTATCTGTCATCAGAACATAGGTGCTGTCAGCCTCTGCTCTGAAAAAGTATGGCTGAACTCCTCATTCTCTAATATCTGATTTAAAACAGTATGAGAATGGGAATGAGATTTTCAGCCAGAATAATAGATCTCATATCCAGATAGCCTCATGAGGGATTCATCTGCCCAAGCATATCTGTCTAGTATCATTATTGATGCCCTAATAGTTTCTGAGGTACCTGCAGATGTTTGAAAGATAAAACACAGAACTTAGGGAAGACCTGTGGCTTTCTTGGTGGCAGCTGGAGACTGGACAGAAAACGTGTTAGAAATAATTTTTAGAGAGCTGAGTCCTGCCTACAATATCTAAAATGTATCTACTTATTAGTCTGGGAACCTAACTTCATGGACTCTAGAGAGGTGTCTACTTTGCCAGGAGACTAGACTGTAGACTATAGTCTCATGATAGCTCACATGTAGATACATGTATTGAACTTACTTAAATTTAGGTGAAACGATTCCCACCCCATTTACTCAAATCTCAGTCCCTTAGGTACACACAATACATGCAGTGAGCACGTGCAAGTCAGCTGGCTTTTGAGACTGCTGTCTGAGGTTTCACTTTAGTGTAAATCCCAGAGCCCAAAGTAGGATTCTCAAGCTAAGGAGTTTATTTTTCATGTTATCAGAGGAGTTTTTACTACATGAATGCCCTAAGGAAACCAAAAATAGTTATGACCCATATATTAGCAGCAATTGAAAATGATTATAGGTAATGTTTATAGTTTCAACTGGACCAAGGAAAGCAAATATTCAGAACCTGCTCTGCTTGTGAAAGATTGCGAACATGGATGTAGGTTTTCTGAAAGTAATGCCTAAATATTTTCGATAGTGCAACTATTCCAATATGAAAACCACAAAGTGCTTGGCTTTTACATGCCTTCAGATGTAAGAGATGCGAGCTTAAATGCTTGCTACAAATCACCTGAAATAACAATATCACAGGTGAAAATAATATCCTTAAGACCCAGTCTATTGAATAGCTGGTATTAAATCCCAAAAATTTATTAAGGACAATAACATGTTATTTTGTCCTGACTACGGTAACTATTACATAACTGTTCATAATAGCCAATAGTCCAGCAATTCTCTATATCTCTCCTGAGCAAATGCTATAGTTGTTGCCAGGTAGAAGAGATACCTAATGTAATAAGCAAGTGCTTATTTGGCATCTTCTACTATAAGAGGGTCCTGTTCTTTTGAAAAAAAAAATACAACAAAAATCCTACAGAAGCTCTTTAGAAACTGCCTGGAAAGAATATTAAATAAAATCCTCATCGTTCTGTCAAGAATTTGTAGTTTAATTGAATTAGTTGCCCTTAAATTATATGGAAAAGTGTACAGAACTTCTTTAAGGAAAACTTCTAATAGTTTAAAATGTAATTTATGCAGGCCTGTTTATGCTTGACTGATAAAGTAAGGACAGGATTGATAAAAATAATAGGAGACACACCCTTTTAGTTAAAAATGACTGTGAACCTCACAGACCATTGAAGAAAAAGGGCTTTATACTTAAAAGAATCCTAAATAGAGCAATTATTAAGCCTGGTAAAATCAGTCTTGCTCTACTACACAATATGAAAACTCATAAAACCCCCTATTAATCTACCTTTTTTTATGTTTTTATTAACATGGTTATCCAAAGTGTAAAATATCACTGTAGGCTTAACTCCAGACATGCATGGCTATCCTCTTCCCTGAATGTAGAGATAAGATAGAGATGTAATGAAACTATACTTAACAGCTAAAAATTATTAGTCTTCTCACATATATACAAATCAATGAGAAAAATATCATTACTGTAACCTACAGAGGTAAAAAAGATGTCAGGGGATCCTGAGTGCTAGAAGCTCCTACTTTAATAATTCTCAGATAGGTTTAATATTATATGCATGGCTATTTATATATGCATTTCGCTTTTAGGATGGCTGATACAGGTTAACTGTGGATAACTATGCAATACATGTTTTTTATATTTAAAAGCATCTCATGGCTCATTAACTTCACACAATTCAGTAATTTCAGACTGATTTCAAAACTGTTTTAAAGCTTTTAAAGTGATTAAGTTTTATAAATCTTTCAAATACATTACTTGATTGAATAATGTATCAATTGTATTTGGTCTAAGAGGCAAAAAAAAAAACAAAAAAAAAGAAAAAAAGTTGTCATTTTTTCCACTGCAAATTGTACGGACTTCCATTCATGTGAAAGAAAATCCCCAGCTCAAATTGACCAACCAATTAGACTGAGAAAATACAGTTACATTTACAGGCATCTGAGAAGCAAACTGATGTCCAAAAATCAGTTTCAATGACACTTGTCAGTACTTATTATTTGTTATTATTGATGTGCCAAATATATCCTCTATAAGGATTTTTATTTATAACTTTGTGTTTTTTCCAAATTGTTTTCCATTTTTCTCTTTAATTACCCATTGAAACTAATAATAATTCTAGTACAGGAATTAAGGAAGTTTCTGTTAAGTTCTTAATATTTGACAAAATAAAATTAAAAATTATTCTTATTTATAAAATGTAGAAGAGTATTCCATGGTAGACTCATGGAGAATTTCAGTGATAGACTGGCCAGGGCCTAGACAAGCCTGGCATTTGTGGGGATCATGCAGTGTCACAGCGTTTCCCACCATGTGGAATGAAGTGTGTGGCATCCTCCAGGGAAGAACTAACAGTAGAAAAGGAACTCACAGCACTCTTTGCTAGTTCCCACTCTGTGCCAGTAACTATGCCTCTGCTCCGCATTCAGCTTGCATTCAAATTATGCATAGTATAATTATGAGAAACAATTTAATAATATAAAAATATTAGATTGCGTTTAAATGTTTGCTGACTTGCATTTTTAACGGGTAGAGCTTGTAACAGTTTTGACATGTCAGCCACCTTTTTTATTCTTACATTTAGCTATTTCTGATTGTACTTTACTTTGAAACGATGTATGATTTAAGCGCCATGAGCTATCTGCATAATACAGTGGCAGGTAGTAGCAAACAGGAAGACAATTAAAAGCTTCTCAAAGATTAAATTAACTAGCAATAGGAAATATTTATTGAACCAGTAAAAGTTTTCAAGATGGTAAAAGTATTTTAAGGTAGAAGTACCATAGTCATGACTTACAAAATCCAGTGAGGCAAGTAATTTCTGAAAATATGCATCTTAAATAAATCTATCTAGTGTCCAAATTATAGCAGCTTAAAATAAAGTCTTTTTTTGTTTGTTTTGTTTGTTTGGGTTTTTTTGTTTTGGTTTGGTTTGGTTTGGTTTTGGTTTTTTTTTTTTTTATTTTTTTTTTATTTCAGTAAAGTAGGACCAAGCATGCCTTTAAGGAACATGAGAAAAATTCTGTAAGCATATTCATCTTGGACCTGGTGTAGTGACAGAAACCCAGACTCTTCTGTACTTACATGTATTACAAAATAAGATGTCAGGTATCTTCAGACAGAGATGTGGTGCTAAAAATAGGGTGAAAGGAATCTATAAAGAGAAGTAAATATGCACAAAATCCTTATAGCTAGAGTTACATTTGTGCTCTAGGGAGGGATGAGAACAAAGTACTAGAAGCAGAGATGGGGTAGAGAGGGAAGGCTGTTCCTTCATTTTCTTCCCAGCTACTAAGTTAAATACTGAGTGTTTATACTACTTTTCAGTCAGACTGCATCTTCTTTATGTGATATAATTAATGTAATAAGTGTTTCAGCTTCACCCCTAAAGTCATGGAGGTCTGGAGAAAATGATAAGACAAGAGCTGACCACAAAAATGTGCACAGAAGAAGGACAGCAGAATGAAAAGGGCAAAGCTTCTTCCTAAAGGAAGATAGATCCTTTCACTTATTTCCAGCCTAAACTTACTTCCAACACACTTTGCACAGAAGAGATAGTCTTGGCAATAGGCTTCATCAAGAGGCTTTATTAGGTTGCTGCAGATTAGGGAAACTGTATTTAATTCAAAAGCTGTTCACAACTCCCATCTTCTCTGTGAGATAACTCTTTTGTCCGGTCTTCCTTATTTGAACATATACACTAGGGAAATAACTTTTTCTGAATAACATCATTGTGGTTTTATATGTTTATGTATTCATAGATATTCATCATGCTAGCAATTTAGATTCATATTTTGCATTTCCCCTTCTGGGAATATTAAAAGTTTATTATGCTTCATGGATCACAGTCATAACGATGTTTGATAAAAAATACTGAAAGTGAAATCTGAAGATTTATTTTTAAGTAAAGTTTTGACACATGAAAAAGAACTTCACCAGAACCATCATGTGAGGACTGCAGATAAATTTTAAGAAGAGATATAGCAGGCATGAAACTTGTAACTTTGAGGCATGTAAGTATATAAATCTTAAGCTCTCAAAATACAATTTTATGTGAAAAAAAAAGACATTTCTGCAAAAGACACGCTTGTCTTTGATCATGGGTATATTTTAACAGATTCAGCTCTTTTTCCATAATAAAATATATAGGCCTGACTTGCATTTTCATGATTTTCTGCAAGTATACATTTGCTGAATTCAGTCCAGTACTTGTGTAAAGTTGGAGTAACAAAACGATGGATCATAGTATTTTTAATTTCTAATCTGCCAAGTTGCTTTCCATCCTTCAGCCAAATTTAGATGATTTGTCAGCTGAATCTGCATTTTTAGTTGCAGTGGCAGATGTAATGAGAGCTATTACCGCCTCAGATGTGACAACCATCAGCTCTTGATCCTCTAGTGTGCTTATTGTATACTGAATATGAAGTAAGTAAAGCAAATGAAAAGGACACTGCTAAGGCTTTTGGCTTGAACATTTCTATCTAGAAGGTCAGTTCTTGCCTGATATGCAACATCAAGCATATGGTCCAGACATTTCCCTACAGATTTTTCTTGACACTGTTAGAAACATATGGTAGGTAGGTCCTTTTATACAAAGCTAGGAGATCTGTTATGCTTCTCTATATTTGTGTACTCCTAAACCAAAAAATCAGAAGGGAGCACTGTGATTAGGTCATAGGACAACTCTAAATTAATTCTTAATTAATTAATTTAAACTGCAGTGTATGAGTAAGGGCAAAAATCCTCTCATCTCCATTTGTGTTCCTATATGACATCTATGCTGCATGGAGGTGGTTTGGCTTAGCATGTGCAATTGCATGAAGGAAGAAGGGGTCTAGAAAGAAGTATCATGATAGATGAAAACATTATATTTTTTCTTTTTCTTTTCTTTCAGTAGGCATAAGAAAGCTTTGTATTGTGAATTCCTCCTAATAATATTTTGTTTTTAAATAGAAAAGCAGGAAATATTCTCCCTTCAATAAAATGACAAAATAAGCTAATATGACGGTGTGACAGTGTGCTCCACTGCCAACCTGACCTTTATCTCCCATAACCCTGCCCAAGCAATAACCACCCATGGTGGTCATAATGGGTGCATCTAGTCATGATGGCTCCATCTGTCTCAATGTGATTTTGGGGAGACAGATAACATCACAATAGCCAAGAGCTAACTTGAGCAATGTGCCCACCTAACCACAATGCTGGTATTGTGATCGATATGCAAAGATGACTATAAGTCAATAGTCTTACCCCCATAAATAGTGAACAGCCCAAGAGTCCTTTGAGCTTTCCTGCACTGCAGTGGGCAGGATCTCCCCTTGATTAAGGACGCCTCTCAATGTTACTTCTCAAGATTCAGAGATTCCTTGCTGCAACAAAACCTTGGTAAGCAACGAATAGCATGCTAAACTTTGTAATCTTAGCTAAGTGATATAAAAGGTTGATTGTGCATATATAATCCTTTAGACATAAACCAGTGACCAAGTCCAGGACTAGAATTGGATCCAGCTGCACCTAGACTCCTCTCTGAGAAGGACTTTAGAAAGCGAAACGGTCCTTTCTAAACCTTGTGAGTCAACAAGAGGGTCTTCCTGACAGTTCTGTCTGACACTGTCCTCTACGCGGTAAGTAACCAAGTTGAACTGTCACATTCCCTATCAAATTTTGTTAAATTGTTGTTTTGTAACAATAAATATATTGCTGCTTCTCCCTTTCAAGTGAAGTTCTTCACTCCATCTGTGAAATCATGTTAAGGAAATTTCAAATAAATTTTCATAAAAAAAGTAGTTTCAGATGAAATGAGTATAGTGTGATACTATACTCTGGACACAGGAGTTTTACTTAAGAAAAAAATATTTTAACTAAAATAACGTACTCTGTTCCATAATGTGTCTGTATCAGTGCACTTGGTCAGTGGTACACGTATATGTGAAGTACTGAACAACAAAGAAAAACAAATAACTGAAAATATTTAGTACACTTTTTGGTAACAAAGTCAAAATTATCTTGATAATCTGTGAGAATTTTGCTCACGGTCCCTCTCATATTCTTTTACATATATTATTAGCACCTTTTCCTTCTGTGGATAAAGCTTTTCTGCTCAGTATGAAAAAAAGTAGAACACTGTCAGATTGAAAGCTCCCTGAAACAGCTTTCTAGGAGTTGCAAAATGCCTTAAAGATCAAAATAAACCTTGGAAAATCTCCAGTTTACTTATTTTCACCTTTGCAAAGGAGGCTGATAGATAGGAATGCACAAAAGTCAATGCAGATTGTACTAGTGATTAATATTTTTCCTGTTAAGAGGCTCTTCCAGCAGTAGTGAGTTTCGCAGGCATCTTTTAAAATGTAGGCTAGATGCAATAGAGAGTATATTTAAGCAATAGAAATGAAAACCCTTAATCCTATATGCCTGTTCTAATTCATTGTTCATGCAATTTTGTCCATTCTACAACATTCCTGAGCAAAGTTTTATGCTTATTCCCACGTACTTCTTACTCTTGTTTTATTTTAATCATTTGCAGTACCATGAACACAGACTAAAAGTGAAATCCCTCAGTAGATTGTTTCTATTTCTGTTCTGATTTCTATTTCTACAATTTGAAAATGTTTCATTACAGTGAAAGGGCATTTATCACATGACCAGAGTCACTCAAAATGGAGCACAACATTTAGTCTTATCACTTGGGTTTAAAAAACTCTGAATGGTTTAACATTTTGTCTTGGCAAAAACTCCCACAAACCTCTCCTTTGTTTAGAATTTAAATTCCATGGTGGCTTGTATTAATCAATATCCAACATGATTTCATTGGAATAAAAGGGCAAAAGACATGAGGGCAAGATTCATTTGGAAAAGAACAGTAGCAAAATATGACATGCCATCACAAGACTGTTGGATAAGTATGATAGATCTAGTAGTAATAACTTTTCAGGTGCCCTTGAAGTCTGCTGACTCATTTAAAATAGCAATCTTTGTGTGCCTGACTTCTATTATTACTTATTCTCCATTATTCTGAATCAAGTAGTTTGCCTGATCATGAAGATTCAATCACTTTTCAAAAAACTAAGTCTTTTACTTTGCTAACAGTTTCACTTTATTTCAGCAGAATTTGAAAAAAAAGAATACTTACGGAATACAGTCATTAACAGAATAACCAGACTTATCTTGAAAAGCAAACAGAAAACATCAATAATTATGAATTTTGAGAAAAGGCATTATATTCACAAAGAGGCAGGAAAGGATTGAAGACCTGATGAAAAACAAATCTAAGCTTTTTGACACAGTCCACCTAGACTTTGCACTGTGTTCCAACATCTTTGTATTTTTCAGTCTAGCTTCTGGCTATAACTCGTCACCAGAAAAATCCTATTTTCAACTCTCTATATAAAATGAAAATCACTGATGATATAAAGCCAAGAGAAAGAAATACTGTTGAGTCTCCCTTTCAGGTGTGGGGATATGTGCTGGAACACCATGACACTGTGTGTGTCTCAGAGACAGCAGAAGCCTCCAGTTATGATGATATTGCTACGTAAAGGAGAGCTGGGGTCCTTGGTCCAAATCCAAAGGACAACAAGCTGGTTTGCACCCACGCTACTGAGGAGTGGGCTTTTCTGTGGTGTGCTGGTTTTGAAGAGAGCTCTTTAGGATAGTCCAAAATGATCCTGACAGTGAGCTGACAGTTAAATACTATGTGTAAGGGATTCAGTGTAGGCATCATAAGAAGACATGTCTGTGGTTAATTTTGGGCATGACCTAGAAAAGAAAAATAGAGTTATAATAGGATTGCTACTGGACTGCGCTTGGTACAAAAATATAGTTCAGACTGAAGCAGAGTCAAGACTGGTATTTCTAACTGAGAGTGTTATTAGCTGCCACTTGATATAAGAGAGCCTGGAATACTATGTTTTATAGGAAAAAAGATATATCACTTCCCAGGTGTATCCTAATTAAATTCTTCAAAATCTCATTTATTTATTTCATTTATGGGGATGAACATTGGATCAAATCCCTGAGTGTGATTGCTGAGCTCACCCAGTATTCAACACTAATATTTGGTGCCAAATTGCTTCTTAAAGTAATCTGTTAAATGAATGTGACTTTTATCAGATAATATATTCTCTTGCATTTGAAACTGTAGTTTGGCAGTAACATCCTTAAATGGAAATGTAAAAATATTAAAATTGACAGTTAAAAATTATTATAAATTCTTTCACATTTTTCTGACATTGAATTCCTACTGAACATATCAGAATCTTAAAATTGGTAACCCGCTTAGCATTTTAATTTACACATTATGTGAATTCACAGAACAGTGCTCATATACAACCGAGGTAGGTACCACAGAAAATGACAATCACAGTTGATGAGACTAATAGGATTATTTTTGATTTTCTCAAAATATTACTTCCTTTGTTGTGATAAATAGAAGTTTGACAAACAACATATTTCACTGAAAGTGTCTTTTGTTATTTTGAAATAATTATAAAAGGAATTCAATATTGTAAGTATTCTGAACCATTCAGATGATTTCATATTGATGTTGCTTCCCTCAAGAACTGGAAACTATTTTCCAAATGGGTTCATATTTTAAAAAAGAACAGATTTTCTATGTGAAGTGATATCTAATTCCATATTCCACAGAATTTGAAGTGGCTAAAACTGCTTATTCACTGCTGGCACTTTGGAAAGAGAAGAAAGTCACATGGGAATTCTTGAGTAAATCATAAAATATGTTTCAGTAAATGTTTTCTGAAAATGTGAGAAACGTTTTTTCCAGGTTAACTAAATTTTATTCCTTTATGTATTGAAATGGAGGTAAGTTTAGAAATGCCTTGCTTTCTTGTATGGGAAATCTTGGATGTATACCTCATGATTATAAATACTTTACAAGGACAGAAATCATATTTCCCATAAGATCATACAAATAAACCACCTAAACCATTTAGTATTCTACCCCTTTACTATTACAATATGCTAAACGTTTGCCAAAAGCATTATACAAAACCTAAAAGGGCTGAGAAAGTTAAGAACAACCTATATGTAAAATGTTATTGTGCCATAGAGGGGATTCTATGGTACGCTTGGTTCCTTCTGACACACGTAGTTTATTCTAAGTGCTCTTTCAAACTGGGTTGTCCTTTCCGATTTCTGCCCCTAAAGGGATGCTTGCAAATCCCATAGGCACTTATTCCTCAACAGGTTTCTTCAATGTCAGTTTTCAATCAAAAAACATCTGAGGCTTTGATGGCAATTAATTCAGAGCCTTCTGAGTCTGCAGTCCTGGCATTTTTTGTTATCAGGACTGAAGTGGTGACTGCTGGAAGTCATCTTATGGAATCACCTTTTTTGTGCCACATCTGTCTCAGACAGAATTTTATTTGGAGACATCCGTTAAAACACTTTGGAAGAAAGTGCCATGCTATAGATATTATTGAGCAGGCTAATGGCAGTAGTAGGTTACCATACTGCATTTTTTTCCATATGGGTGCATAAGGATTTATGTAAATGAGAATAGATGCATAATGCTACACTAATCTTAGATATAGTGTGGCTAAAGTGTTTGAGACATGAAAGAGAATGGATGTTTGAAATATCCGAGTGCAACTCCTTCAAGACTGAAGCATTCCCTATGTAATTTCAAACTATTTTTTTTTTTTTTAATTCAAAAAATCACAGGGAAATGAATGACGCTGTTCAACAGAATTTTTCTGAAACCTATAATTTTGTGTAATCTTGATATTTGACTTTTCATTTAGATTCTGGAGGAAAAATAATGTCAAAAATCTTGAAATATGGGGAAAAAAAAATCACTGACTCAAGTTCTTTATGGTGCTCATAACAATGATTTACAAGTTTACTGGCATGGCAGTCCACACCTTTGAAACAACATGATTCAGTGTATATGAATGATAACTAAACTTGGATAGACAGCTATGTAAAACAGAGCCTGTCACTGTTCTCTAACCCTGAGGCCAAATCTGGATGTTTTCATGATACTTGGCTATGGGTTCCCTCCAGGATCTATGTGATGACACTAAGGCATAAATGCAATTGCGTGTGCATGTTAGTGGGGAGTGTTTGCAGTAAGAGGAAGCTGTGCCTTAGCCCAACACCTGCTGGAATAGTGTCAGCGAACTACAGAGGATAGAGAGAGTATAAATTGATACAGTCTTGTCCCTACTGCCTTTTGGAAGATGTAGTTGTAAAGGTCTGAAATGATCCAGGAACTGTGCTACTCATACTGAATACACCTATACTAGTAAATAAAACAGACCATAGACAGTCCTCTGACCTTAAAAATAAGTTGCAGGCTACAGCTTGTGTCTATGTTGATCAAAGAGGGTAGCCTTAACCACTCTATCTATTCAGAATAACCTCTGTTACATGTGCATTTTGTCTTGCCTGAGCACTGGTTTAAGACCACAAGTTAGGACAGGCTAAAACTGGATGAAGGACAATGCTAAGATTTTACCAGTATGGAAATTACATAGCAGTGCTAAAAGCAGTGGTATGTCCTTATTTAGTTTACAAATATATCCATAGAAACCAGGGGTAAACTTTAATGGTTGGACAATTAACTTGTTCTGATTTGAGCTGAAGCTTATATGAGCATCCAGATTTACACAGCAGTGAGCACTAAACCCTTCCATGCTATTTCAGTCACGTTCTTTTAAATCATCTACAGTGAAGTCAGCCTGGGCTTTAGACAGTATACACAGTTAGTTAGAACGAATCTAGGCTTCTATGAATTTTCTTAGTCTATTTCAGGTTAAAATCAAATATGTGAGGTTTCAGAGGCAATTTAAACTGTCCATTTTTGACCTGGGCCTTATCAGGTTCAGATGTACTCAGTCACCGTGGCAGGAAGTCATCTAACCCAATGTGGATAGCAAAATCTAAGCTAAGCATTTGAAACTTCTTGTAAACAGTAGAGATGAATAGGCACTGTGGGCTCACTTCGACTGTCTCAACATAAACATCTTGTGCCGTTTTAGAGCTTTAGTACGTCTATCTGCATAGGGCCGGCATACGTCAAAAGACGTCCTTTAGAAGCTGCAACTTTTAGAATTAGCAGATGGTGATGAGTTGGAACACCTTAGCGTATCTTAAGTGGCATTAGATACCTAGGTTAGGCAACTGAATGTGACGTTCCTGCACAAAATTAGTCAAATCTATTTAGATTAGAACGTTAAATTAGCTGTTGGATTCAAATCCATATCAGAATTGTATGTGTTTACAATGACTTGTTTAGCTGGACAAGTTTGACAAAAAATTGATGTGATAAATGAGTGTTGTATGTCAGTTAGTAAAAGTGATCAGATTTTCATAGAGATCTGTGGTAATTTTTTTTTAAATTTAATTATTTTTTTATAAAGGATCTCTGGGAATGATTCCATTATTTCTGAATCTCTGGCATAAGTTAATTGTTTTAGTAACTTCATTGCATCTATATTTTGGACTCTAGTGTGGTACTGCAAAGCTAAGTAAAGATCAAATTAAATCTTACAATTGCTGAAAGGATTCATTAATGAAACAGTTGTATACTCCTAATGAAAACTGTTCCTATATCACAGCAAACTGCTTTCAGAGGGATTTTGCTTGAATAAAGGTGCCAGGCCAGGGACATCTTGCCATCCTATAGTTTTTATGCTGTTGTGATATCTTATGATGTACTATTATGAGCTATACCGTAGTATATTCTCATCAGAAAAATGGAAAATAACCAAACCCAAACTTTCTATACAGACAATATCCTTCATTCTGTCCTCATTCACCTTATTTTATTCAAAGTACTTTCAGATTCTCTGGACTGGAGTGTATAGGGTGGCAGTCCTTACTCTGAAAAATTAAGAAGTAAAATCAGATCAAAGAGCTCTCACAGTGGATGTGGAAGAAAGGGAATCAGTTTGCTCTTAGGACACTGTCCATGAGAATAGGTCTGTTGTTAGGGGAACCACTGTGTGTATGTGTGTTGTGATAGAGGGGTGGAAAGCAAGAAGGGAGATGTGTGTTAGGAAAAAGCAAACTAGCCAAAGCATGCTTTTCAAAGTTCTGTGATAAAACAAGCACCATGCTTTATGGTGGGGAGGGAAACTGGGAGAAGTATCTTCAAGCATTTCAGTTAACCTGAAGAGCTTGGTCTCATTTTGGAATTATGTGTTGTGCTTTTAAATTTTTCTAAGATCAGTTTTGAAATGAAAGTCATCTTGAAACAGCCAATTTTGTTCTGAAAAAATACAGTAATTCCTTTGACTAATGCTGGAAATTAGCTCTCTGTTTCTAAGGAGAAAACTAGGGGAGAAATAAAAGGAAGTAAAAAAAAATTATGGAAGTGGAATATCTTTGAATAAACCCTGAAGCATCAAAGTAAAAATTAACCTACATTTGTAAAGCTCTTCTTAGAGGTATCACATCATCTCGCTAATGTAAAATTCCATCTGTCTGGAAAGACTGGACTACAAACCATACTACTCTGCCATTGCTAATGGTGTATATAGTTTAAAACTTTGTTTTGACAAAAGAATAGGAAGTGGTTCACAGTCAATGGCAGGTCCTGTTGTGATATCTTATGCAGTACTATTATGAGCTATATTGTAGTATATTCTCATTAGAAAAATGGAAAATAACCAAACCCAAACTTTCTATACAGACAATATCCTTCACTCCGTCCCCACTCACCTTATTTTATTCAAAGTACTTTCAGATTCAGACTACTTTGAAATATATCTCCATTTTTTTCAATGAAATCTTCCAACAGAAGATTGCAAGACCACGAATAATAGGCTGTCAGTTTTTTCATTATCACATGCGTATGTTTTACCTTCTCTGTAGTTATTTAACTTGAGGGTCATTTTGTTTGAATCTGAGTGAGAGTGAAAGGGCTAACTCCTCCTGCCAAGAAAACAAATTAGCTTTTTACATTGTTTAATAACTGCATCCAGTTCCAAATGCCACCAAACAGCTATTAAACAGCAAGCCCCTTGAAGAAAAACTCAATGGTGCGTAACACGCTTGATTAGATGTACTCTTTTCTGAAAGGGCCATTATTCTTAGCAGCATATTTCATTACTGTTAATCTGACTCTTAGTCTATGCATCCATAACCTAATAACTCCATCTTAATTGTCTCAAGTTGTCTAGTTAATCTTAGGATAAATCTTCTAACATTTGCGGGTTGTCTTGAGAGATTTTTGGGGCTGAAGAACTGTACTCTGTGTTCTCTGTTGCTGTTTCTTAAAACTAAGATCAATTGCACCTAGGAAGGAAAAGGTTTTACTATTTTAATGCTTACTTTATTTTTCTCTTCAGTTGAAACAAAGCAGTTTTCTCAGCAGTTTCCAAGCAAATACATCATTTTCAGTTACTGCTTAGTATTGGTTTCTGTGCCTGAATTACTGAATGCCTTTTTCTTTAGTCAGTCTTTGCCATTTGGAAAGAGTAACATAGGAGTATTATTATGAGGACCTAATCTGATGCATGTTGTTTTCTACATATATCAATAAACAATATCAGCAAAATATGCTCTCTAAAACAATATCAGATTGGATTATCTGTGTCTCTGCTGACAAAAGTAAGTTTCCTCAATTGAGAAGGAGGATTTGTAGTTTTATTGGAACCTTGAGTTAAATATATTTCCTGATTTGTTAATGAGCAAATGTAGAAAAATATCTGCAGCTGATTTTATTGAGTCAACCAATTTACATCCTTGTGTTTTATAACTCCTTAAGGTACTCTTACTAGCAATTAAAAAGTTATACATTGTTATAAAGCAGTCACATAAAGTTTGCTTTAAAAAGCAATTTAGCATTATGTGAAATTTACTACATTTTGCTCACATTAAGATTTTGATAAATTAATTTAGAACCTTATAAAAGTATATCTTCTATGTAATCATTTCCTTGGGAAATAATGTACTAAGTGATGAGAAAGGAAGATTCCAGCATTGAAAGGCCATCTGGTAGCTCTTCTTATATACTAGAGTTTATATGCTAGTGTTTGCACAGTGTATGATTTTTTGAAGGCATGCATGTACTTGTCAGGATTCATGTGGCTATTGCTATAGTACAGACTTTCTTTCTTTGCATTACCTTCATTCTCAAAACAGATAAAATTCAGCATGTTAGCCAAGTGCTTATTGTGAATGTGACTGACTTTCACTTCTCTGGAAATCTTTAAGTGCTTTAGTAGTTCAGTGACCAAATAGGCCTTATACGCCAGCATGCATTGAGAGGTGAAATCTGAATATTTATTTTGATCAGGAGAAAATGTCACTGCTAGAGACAACTGTAATTTAAAGTGGCATCTTAGTCACACATTTCTTTAGTCTTCACATTTAGTTTGGGAGCTGGGGGGTAGGCTTATTAGTTCTAAATTAATTTTCCTAACCTTCCGTCTAGGTTTGATTTTTCATTTTTGTTAGTAAAAAATCTGTTATGATTAGTTCATCTTACCTTCTTTAATTGTTCAGAAAAAAAAAAAAACAAACGACAACATAAATAAAATAAGAGAGTTGTTTAGTCTTCTATAAATAATATGTAGAGAGAGACTACCATTTTTAAAAGGTCAATAAGTTGATCTATATAGACAACTATCTTGGGATGGAGGTGCCTATGTCTATCTGACTTGGGGCACAACCTAGGGGCTTTTATTCAGTTGTTTAATAATAGTTGTCTAGTGCTATAAATGGTTAGTCTTGTGTTGTATTTTCCAGTTCTGCCAACTGTGATAGCATCCGCACAGTCTGGCAGTTGTAATAAAGGACCCAGGGGAGCCATGCATCTTTCCAAACAGATTCCAAGATGCCAAACTGTATATCTTAGAGCTCTTCAATGGCAGTAGAGACCAACAATTATTCATCTGAAATGATCCCCTAATATCAGTTAATTTGAAATCTTCTTAATATAATTAAAAATATTTATACTGAGATTTGGTGTCCCACTATGACTCGATTTTATGCACACATAATGAAAGACAATCCTTTCTCCAAAATAAAACATTTGAAAGTATAAACAGAAAGAGAAATGTTGAGTATAGGATATGTTCTGGATTCAGCCAGTCATGGTAGTTAGGATGAAAGTTCCTAACCTCAGCATTGTAACTAGCATGTTGTCAAAATTCAAAAAGAGTACTTGAGACCATGTTCTACACAAACTTATACCATCAGTGAAAACATCAATGAAAATAACAGACAGTCCCATGGTAGAAACCTGTTGGATGTCTGAACACTTGCCCAAAGACACAGATACAGATAACAACTTTAATATCAGACATCAGTTTAACAGTTTAAACACTAGATTTGCTCACTTAAGAATGTTGCCTCTTGCATGATTGAACAAGGAAAATGCTCCATATTCCTAAAAAAAAAAAACAAACAAAAAAACCCTTTATATTCCAAAGCAGATTTGCATTCAGTCTCTGATTTATAGTTCATTAGCCCAACAGGGCTGCACAAGAGAATTAAATTTTTTTAAAGCTTAACAGAAAAACAGAAAGAAGTTCAAGTATAGGTATTAAAATATATTAAAATCAAAGCTGTGCACTATTGTTAATGTCATTCTAAGGATGATGTTTTTAGGCAATACTGCCCATTACATTGCTATTTTTTTGTAGCATGAACTGCATTTTGTTATCTGCATTTATATGAAACTTCCATTGCAACAGTGTTATATCTAGTATATGGAAAAGTATATTAGAAAAATAGGTACCTAGTTAAGACGTAGTTAAAATTGAAGAGTTAAATTAAATGTTTTTATATATATGTAAGTATATTAGGAAATATTTATGTGTTTTTCTATGTCTCAAACCTGATTCAGTGAGAAGGGAAAGTCTGAGTGCTATGTAGCCAGACAGGTCCCTGTGAAGAGCAGGCTAGACTTCAAGCACAGAGGAGCTAGCTGACATTTGGGAAACCTATGAAATATGCAAGGAAAAGGCTAGAATCTAACACTTGGAGCATTTACAACAGTCTCCTGACATGTATCTTATGAAATATTTTGTAATACACAGTATGTAAAATGAATAGTTTCTGCTAAAGGACAGAGGGAGCAAAAAACAGGGAATTGCTGGAAGTGACTCTTAACTGAATACAAATGTTTTAAGCCACTGTAGAATGATCCTTCTACATTGTGAACTAGAATAATTTTATAGGAACAGAGTAAAACTTTGTCAAGGCTCTAGTTCTTGATTAAGTATGTATGTCAAGTGCTTTTGCCTTGCATGTTATTTCTAGAATAACATCATTTGGCAGACACTGAGGACCTCATTTTAAAACTGTTATCTCACATCAGTTGGTTCCCAAAGTTAATATGCATCTAGGTTTCAGAGCTCTCCTTAGTGTCGAGAATGAAGTTTGGGAGAAGGTTTACAAGATGTAGAAAGGCAGCAAAATGGTAATGAACAATGTAATAAAACACAGTGGTTTACATGTGCCTTCTGTTACAAAACAAACAAACAAATTAGAACATATTAACTACGAAATAGACTTGTACAGTTATTCTAAGCTCTTCCACTGCCTTTTCCACATGCTTCCTAGTTCTATAAAACTAGGATTTCTCAGACTAGACTGCATTTAACATTTAAACATGTGCAAGTTTATGATGCAACTATTAGGCTACTTGTGTGAATCTCCACACAAAAGGATGTGTGAGTTTCATAGTCTTTACAGAGCTTAACTGCAGTGTTTTACTTAACTAGCTTCTTCCTTTTCTTATAAACTGGATTCTTGCCAACTGTACCAACTCGGATTTGTGAGCAAATAACTGTGAGTATTACAAGTTTTGGTAGCTTTTTTAGACCAAGTGATGTTGTTACTGGATGTAATACAAAAATTTTATAAATATTTCTTTTGGCTCCTGACTACATGATCTACTGTTGTCTTCCAGACATATTTGGAAGTACTTATTCTGAGGAGATAGGTGGATAGGTGCTTTTATCTTCGAGCCACTAGCTCTGTTATGAAACACATTTAAGTAGACAGACCACCTGAAGGTCAGCTAAGTTCCACTGAAAACATGAAAAAGCAAAGGTATAAATTGGCTAGCAGTTACATAACTCAGAAAAGAAAAGGGAAATCTTCACCCACTTGAGTCCTGCAGTGAGTAGGCTTTACATTATTTCCAGGGGAACTTTATCCATTGTTCCTGTTGAAGATTGTGGAGCCAAAAAACAGGTTAGAGAGAAAGAATCATAGAATGGTTTAGGTTGGAAAGGACCTTAAGGATCATCTAGTTCCAACCCCTCTGCCATGGGCAGGGACACCTCCTACTAGACCAGGTGGCTCAAAGCCCCATCCAGCCTGGCCTTGAACACTTCCAGGGATGGGGCATCCACAACATCCCTGGGCAACCTGTTCCAGTGCTTCATCACTCTCATAGTGAAAAATTTCTTTTTAATATCTAATCTAAATCTAAATCTACCCTCTTCCAGTTTGAAGCCATTACCCCTTGTCCTATCACTACATGCCCTTGTAAAAAGTGCCTCTGTAGCTTTTTTGTAGGCCCCTTTTAAGTACTGAAAGACCACTATAAGCTCTCACCAGACCCTTCTCTTCTCCGGGTTGAGAAAGAGGACATAAATGATCCTGGATCCAACTAATCTAGGGAACTGAGACAAATTTCCTTGAACTGCTGTTTTGGTTTTATTATAATATTTTAAAACCTTTAATAAAGTAATGCAAAAAGCAGATAGATATCTGAAATCTTAATTCTCCTCCTCTTATCTGAGTCTCCACTACATTTCACTTAATATTATGCAACGATTGCATTAGTGCCAAGAACTATAGAAAGACATAAGACAATTTTTTTTCCTTGAAGACCTTATATTCATTTTTTAAAAAAATCAAATGCTCAAAAGAATAAGAAGGAAATCAGAAATGCATCAAGCTGGAAAAGATCACAGCTCAGGACAGTCTCAAAATGCTGTCTAGAACAGGAATTTGCAGAGCCTCATCTTGATTGGGAAATCAAGGGAAGAAACATGACACTGTGACCTCATCATATTGCACATAACGTCAGAAGATGCTGAAAGAGGGCTTCCACTGCTTTTAAGTACAAAATTTACACTCATAGATATCCTGTGGTTTGCATTAATTCTTTTTCTATTACCTTTCTATCATCAAAGGAATTGTTTCTTTTCTCTTGTAGAACATCAGTTATTAAATACCTCTTAGAAACAGGATGTTTATATACAATCCATAAAATATATGAAGTGAGGTTTTCCCATCATTTGTCAATAAGTACTAATTTACAATTCAAAAAGAGGGAAAAAAAAGGCTCCCCCCTAAATTACTTTCTGTCAAATTAAGCAAAAATGTAAAACCGAACCCTAAATGACTTCAAAAATAGAAACTGCCTGCTTGGATATACATTTTTTAGAAAAGAGAAGAAAAATTGAACTCACCGTAATTTTAGATGGGCCCAAACACCACATTTAAACTGCTCTTTTATCCATAACAGCCTTATGCATGCCATTTGTGACACATTTTTCTTCACCTGCTTTTCGGTTAACACCAACGTAAAATGTACACCTGCAACATCTTTTATCCTACAGCATTTGACTTTTTACCCTTGACTGATATATTTCATTTGTATGTGCTAAGAGAAACAATAACAAAGCCATGTGGCAACACTTCAGGTTATTCACTGATGTAAGGAACATGTTTTGCATTGTGTTAGGAAGATTAAGAGAAACAGGCCACAACACAACGTTTTCATTATTACAATTATAACAACAAAAAAAGGTACCTGAAGGGAACATATAAAACTGAAAGTGTAAGGTTTTCACTAAAAGAATGAAACCCTTACCAAATTTTTGCGGTATAACCAAAAACCTAAACTAAGGAGTTATCATGGGATCAAACAGGACATATAGGCCAGACTCTCTCCATTCTCCGTACTTTTCAACTAACAGAGAGCCAAAATACAGACAGGTCTTGCACCTGTCAGTCCTATGCAAGTTTTGGGTTTTGGCTTACATGATAAGAAAGATTGGCCTGCGCCCCCCAGTTTTAGAAGTTAAAGAATACAAGGCAAGAAAGGGGATTTGAGTTTGTAATTGTTAAAAGGGAAGCTAACAGAAATTCAAAGTCAAGACATATCTGTGAATTTGGAATTATTCTTAGCTACTTAGATTTTTAGCAGAAGAAAATGAACCAACCATCCAAGTCCTTATTACTTGAATTAAAAAGAACATAAACCATCCTCTAGTACACACCAGTCCTGAGAGAGGGACAGGTCACAGTAGTTGTATCTGACTGTGAGGGTGCCTCGTGGACCTGCTGCTCCCCCTGGGGAGATGTGAAATGGACTTGTGATTGCAGTCTGTTGTGTAGAAAGCAGGTATACATGCCACCATTGACACCGATAATAAATATTTATATTTAAGGGAAGGGGGAAAGGCTCAGATGTCATTGTAGAGGATGCTGCTTAAAACCTTGTGTAGGAGTAGTCAAAGACTTGTTCATGTCCTTAAGTATGCAAACTTTTAGTAGAACCATTGACATCAGTAAAACTACTTGGAGTGTACAAAATTAATTATATGTGTATAAGTAAGACCGAGACTTAATTTAGCAGGGAGAACATTGTGAGAAAGCTTTCACTGTAGATGCACGTGTACTCTTTTCTTAGTGAGAGGGTATGATTTTAGACTCCAAAACTAGTGACATAGCACTTCAGTGATGTTGTTAGACTTAGACGGTTTGGCAGGATTTAAAATTCTGTTAGGCCAGACGTGGAGTAAGCTGGAATGGTGTTAACTTTGTGATTCATGTTATGTGGACTAATACAAAATTAGGGATTTTTTAAAAAACACTAAGCCATATTGTCTCATATATGATTTATAGTTTGCCACGGCTGGATATCCAGCATGTTGGATTCCTTCAGACATTGATATTGTATCTGCTGAGACATCCACTTATTTTAGTAGGAAAAGGATCACTCCTAGCCAATATATATTTGTAACAATGTAAATAAAATTCCATACCAGTATTAACTTTAAGAGTAACTAATAAAAGAATTCAATGCTTTTAAAGAGTCTAGTTCAGGATTCTTACTCAGACATTCATTCTAGCAGTAAATAAAAGCATGACTGCTTTCAGAACTAAAGAAACGCAAGATTAGCGTAACAAAAAATAGAGACCAAAATCAGAATTAGAAAGTAAAAGTTATCTTTTAGTTGAAGCAAAACAACAGGAAGATTAGAAAGTGCTAGAAGAACAATCAGTGCTTTGAATACTTCTGAGACAGCAGCAGAATTGAAATGATAAAGACAGATTTTTAATTCATGCTTAGCCCCTTTATCCCCAAGCCCTAACAATTTTCCTCAATAATTTTATTTTGGAATTCGGTATTAAAATTTCTACTATCTTCTTTTGTCAATCTTATAATATTATCTGAAAGAAATGGCATGCTATTGTGCTAACTGATTCGGTTTTGTGTATCAGTATATATTTACTTAGGCATCTTTATAAACTTTTATTTCTCAAATAGTCTTTAGTACATTCATAAAGCACAGTCTTAATAATATTCTATTCAAATGGTGTTATTTGACAGTTTATAATTTCAGTCTCGTATCAGTATACTGCAGTTGATGTTCAATACTTTGCTGCAGGTGAATAAACAAAACATTATTTTGTGGCAGTTTAAAATTATTTTGTTAACTTCAGAATCATCAGAATGATTTTTTTATAATTTCTGTATTTTTATGTCATGAAATAACTTTGCAACTTCCTTTTTACAACAGTGAGAAGAATAAAAAAACAATTATATTTATGAGTCAATGTTTTCTATTATGCTTCTTATACTGTAACAATTTCTCTTCTACTAAGAACTGGAGAAGATAAAATGTCAACACAAGTTACATATTCAATAAGTTAAATAATGAAAAGTTACATATTTTTCGATGCATTGAAATACTTGAATAGTTTCTGCATTGCAAAAATCATACAATTTGTGCAATCTTACACAGTACTGGTAAAGGCCAAAACTGCAAAGTCCTGCCAGCAGTGATATGACTGGCCTTGTGCTCATTCATACTTAAAACAGAGGATATTCTCCTTATATTATATGTATCTGTCATTGAGATACAGGTTCATAAACATCACATAAACATGGTCAAATTACATATAACCTTCCTAAAAACTCAGCCTGAGGAAATGCTGACAATAATACTGTATTTTTTTTCCTGATAAAACAAGAAGTAGCAGAATCAGAGTTCAAATCTCTTTTCTGCCCACAGAGGATGAAATCACATCTGTGGTCAGTCTGAGAGGTGTACCAGATATAAAATGGTAGAACAATGAATTCTCCATTGAAACAAAGCAAAGCAAAAGTTAAAAAAAAAAAAAAAAAAAAAAAAAAAGATAGAAAGTCCAGAGTATCTAATTCAGGAATGAGTACCTTTTCCTATCCTGACAAATGCATACTTTTGAATTGGACCTCCAAGTTTTGGTGGTTTGGTTTTTTTTTTTAAACTTCAGAGTAGCACAGAAAAGGGAAGGGACAGATTTTTTACTCGCAGTGCTCCATGTCTTAAAGAGGGCCTTCAAACTCTCTCAGGATGATACAATGTTGGTAAGGGAGTCTGGAGCACAGGTTATTTTTTCCTCTCTCCTTCCAGTTGCAGGCAGCGACACTGGAAGAAACAGACAAGCCTGGCCTATTAATACATGGCTCTGAGACTGGTATCACCAACATAGTTTTGGGTTTTTTGATGATGGAATGGCCTACACAGCGCCAAGCTTGTTGGCATCAGATGAGATTCACCTTTCTCAAAGGTGAAAGAGGGTCTTTGCTCACAAGCTAGTGGGGCTCATTGACAGACCTTTAAACCAGTCTTGAAGGGAGAGGGGGGATAATATCAGGCTTGTTCATGACAAGCTGTGGGGTGACATGCCAAGGTTAGAGGGACGGAGTGATAATGAGGACCCTCAGCCCGTTGCTCTGAGACATGCTGGCTACACTGCAGCACACTTGAAGTCTTACAGAGACGACACAGATGCTCCTGAGATATAAGGAGACAACAGGGAAACACCAGTGAAATACCTCAAATGAATTAAGGGATGTTCCTCTAGGAAGGTGACATGGCCAACAGCGCAGCTGAAATGCCTCTACACGAATGCACACAGCATGGGCAACAAACAAGAGGAGTTGGAAACCACCATACTGCTAGAAAACTACAACACAGTTGCCATTACTAAAACTTGGTGGGATGAATCCCATGACTGGAGTGCAGCTATCGACATCTGCAGGGTGTTGAGAAGGAACAGGTGAGGAAGGAGGTGCAGAGGCATTGCCATCTACATCAAGAAACGGATTAAGTGTGAAGAGCTGTCCCTGAAGAATAGCCATGAGCCAATTGAAAGCATATGGGTAAGAATTAGAGACCGAGGCAGCAAAGGGAACCTTGTGGTTGGTGTCTACTAGAGGCCACCTGATCAAAGGGAGCCTATTGACAAAGCCTTCTTGCTCCAGTTACAGGAAGCATCGTGCTCACAGGCTCTCATCCTTCTGGGGGATTTCAATCATGCTGACATCTGCTGGAAAAGTAGCACGGAAAGCTGTAGGCAATCCAGAAGGTTTCTGGAGTGCATCGAGGATAACTTATTAAGCCAGGTAATAGACAGCACTACCAGAGGGGTGGGGATACTGGACCTGTTGGTCACCAACGCAAGTGAGCTAATCAGAGACATTAAGATTGGAGGCAGCCTGGGCTGCAGTGATCATGCACTGGTGGAGTTCACAGTCCTGAGGGATATGGGTCAGGCGAAGAGAAAGTCAGGACTCTGAATTTTAGGAAAGTAAACTTCCAGCCCTTCAAGGAGTTAGTCAATAGTCAAGGACCTGGGAAATGGTCCTCAGGGACAAAGGAGCAGAACAGAGATGGCAGATCTTTATGGATGCTTTCCATACAGCAGCAAGGGCTCTTAATCCCCAGGTGTAAGAAAATGGGAAAGGAGGACAAGACACTGGCATGGCTGAGTTGAGACCTGCCGGTCAAATTAAAGGGCAAGGAAGAGGCACACAGGCAGTGGAAGAAGGGACAGGTATCCTGGGAAGAGTATAGGGGCACTGCCCATTTGTGTCAGGAAGACCAAGGCACAGCTGGAGCAAACTTGGCAAGGGACTCAAAGAATAATAATAAGGGCTTCTGCAGGTATGTCAGCCATAAAATGACAAGAAAGTGTGCCCCCACCATAAGCAAGACTGATAAACTGGTCAAAAGAGACGAGGAGAAGGCTAGGGTGCTCAACAAAATTTTTGCCTCAGTGTTCACTGGCAACCTCTCGCTTCACACCTTTTGAGTGGATAGACCACTCACTCCTGCCACAAAGTGGCAGGAACTGTGGGAGCAGTGTCCCTCCCATTGTAGGAGAAGATCAGGTTCGTGACCACCTGAGGAAGCTGAACATATATAAGTCTAAGGGACCTGATGTGGTGTCTCTCAGAGTCCAGAGGGAACTGGCTGATGTAGTTGCCAAGCCACTCTCCATGATATTTGAAAAGTCATGGATGTCAGGTGAAGTCCCTGGTGACTGGAGAAAGGGAAACATTGAACACATTTTTAAAAAACGTAGAAAGGAGGACCCTGACAACTCTGTGCCTCATCTCTGTGCCTGGGAAGATCATGGAACAGATCCTCCTTGAAGCTATGCTAAAGCACATGGAGGACAGGGACAGTATGGCTTCAGCAAGGGCAAGTCCTGCCTGACCAGCCTAGTGGCCTTCTATGATGGAGTGACTACATTAGTGGACAAGGGAAGAGCTACAGATGTTGTCTATGTGGACTTCTGCAAGGCCTTTGACATGGTCCTCCACAACATCCTTCTCTCTGCATTGGAGAGATATGGATTTGATGGGTGGACTGCTTGGTGGATAAGGAATTGGTTGAATAGTTGCATCCAGAGGGTAATGGTCAATGGCTCAATGTCCAGATGTAGACTGGTGACAAGTGATGTCCTTCAGGGGTTTGTATTAGGACCAGTATTGTTGAATATCTTCATCAATGACATAGTGGGATCGAGTGCACCCTCAGCAGGTTTGCAGACAACACCAAGCTGAGTGGTGCGGTTGACATGCCTGAGTTACAGGATGCTGTCCAGAGGGACCAGGACAAGATCAAGAAGTGGACCCATGTGAACCTCATGAGGTTCAACAAGGCCAAGTACAAAGTCCTGCACGTGGGTCTGAGTAACCCCCAGTATCAACAGAGGCTTGGGGATGAAGTGATTGAGAGCAGCCCTGCCAAGCAGGACTTAGAGGTACTGGCAGATGAAAAGCTGGACATGAGCCGACAATGTGCACTTGCACATATCCTGGGCTGCATCAAATGAAGCGTGGCCAGCAGGCTGAGGGAGGTGATTCTTCCCCTCTACTCTGCTCTGGAGAGACCCCACCTCTAGCACCGTGTCCAGCTCTGGAGCCCTCAGCCCAGGAAAGACATGGACCCGTTGGAGTAGGTCCAGAGGAGGGTCACAAAAATGATCAGAGGGCTGGTGCACCTCTTCTATGAGAACAGGGTGAAAGAGATGGAGTTGTTCAGCCTGGAGAAAAGAAGGCTCTGAGGAGACTTATTGCGGTATTTCCTTACTTACAGGGGGCTTATAAGAAAGATAGAGACAGACTTTTTAGCAGGTCCTGTTGCAATAGGACAAGGGGTACTGGTTATAAACTAAAAGAGGGTAGATTTAGACTAGATATAAGGAACGCATTTTTTTACCATGAGGGTGCTGAAACATGAGAACAGGTTATCCAAAGAGGTGGTAGGTGTGCCATCCCTGGAAACATTCAAGGTCATGTTGGATAGGGCTCTGAGAAACCTGACCTAGTTGAAGATGTCCCTGCTCATTGCAGGGAGGTTGGACTAGATGACCTTTACAGGTCCCTTCCAATCCAAATTATTCTATGATTCTATATTTTGTATGGAATATGTTGAATTTATTGCAATGCTGAATTTACCATGTCCGCTGCTGTGTTCCTCACCAACTTGAAGAATTTGCTCACATTAATTCCATTGTTTTTATTTATGTTAGGCATAAGACAAGACTAAAAGCACCTTTTTTATATGTCATGGCTAAAGTGTTTGAAGAAAAAAATTACAAAATCTCTGAGAAAAGAGATACATAAACACATTTGTTTACATAGCTGAAAACATATCTGGAATAAATTGCAAATATACTTATTTACACAGTAGATTTTTTAAATAACTGCCTAACCTGACAAACAGCTTCACTTCAGACAAGATTTTTACAATCTTTTGAATAAATATACTTTCTCTAATATTGTAGATATATATGATATCTCTAATATTATTTTCATTTGAAAGGAAAGGAAAAAAAAATCTTTATATACAGAAGCACCAATGTATTTGCTAGTATCTAAACGCCTGGTTAAAAATTCATCTGGAAGCTTAAATCACAGGTAATTCATTCATCAATATCAAATATGAGCAAACTGAAAAGTAAATTTGTACAACCTTACTGATCTTTTCTTTTTCCCCAGCCAATGCTACGATTTATTCATGTCATCATGCAAACACTTTTTTCTCTTTTCAAATTATATATTTTTCAGCCTTGTGAATTCATCTTCTTTATTCCATTTCAAGAATTTCAACTATTAATAAAACAGCAGTTAGAAAATTGTCATTTTTTTGAAAATCACAAAATCCTTTCTAAATAGAAATTAATTGCCCTGTGAGATGAATGAGTGATATAGTGTGTTCATTTTACTCAGCATGATGTAGAACTAAGCAGCTGTGTCATGATATGCGTTAACATAGGTTAAAATGAATGTCACTCATTCAAGGATAATGTTGGCATTACATATTATAGATGTAATAACTGGTCTGAAGTTGGAGAATGGATTGTAAATAGAAGTGATCCAGGTGGAATTTATGGTCACAAAGGAAAATTAATTGCTTTCTGCTTCAAAAAGTGAAAATGTGAGGTGTTTACTGAGAAGTGGTGATCAGCATCTCTTTCACACTTCTACCAAAGACAAGAGTAAAGCTACGTATATATAAATAATGTGGTAATAGTTCACATTAGGAGAGGCACATTGAATACTGTGTTCAGTTTTGGGCTCCTCACTACAAGAAAGACATTGAGGTGCTGGGATGTGTTCAGAGAAGGCCAATGAAGCTGGTGAGGGGTCTCGAGAAAAAGTTTTATGAAGAGCAGCTGAGGGAACAGTGGTTATTTAGTCTGGACAAAGGAGGCTCGTGAGAGACCTTGTTGCTCTCTACAACTACCTGAAAGGAGGTTGTAGCAAGGTGAGTGTCAGTCTCTTTTTCCAAGTAGCAAGTGATAAGGAGAGAGGAAATGGCTTCAAGTTGATTCAGGGGAGATTTAGACTGAGTATTAGGAAATATTTCTTCACTGCAAGGGAAGCACTGAAATAGGCTGCACAGGGAAGTGATTGAGTCACAATCCCTGGCGGTATTTAAAAGATGTGGCACTTAGGGACATGGTGTAATGGTGGACTTGGCAGTGTTATGTTAACGGTTGGACTCAATGATCTCAGTGTTCTTTTCCACCCTAAATTAGTCTGTGATGATTAGAAAAAAGTTAGCATTGCTACCACAGGCAGATACCAGCTGCATAGTCTCCACTGCCTTTGCAAAACTGGTAAAATCTAAAAGAGAATCCTATTGTATTCATATAGTTATTATAAGTCCATCCCAGAAAGTCTTGTTCATGTTATGATTCATATTTGTCAGATGTGATCTTCTTTGTTTCTTTTCTCCTCAGTGGGAAAATGACAAGAGTTGTTTACAGCTATGCTTGCTATCTTTTTGTTACATAAAGCAAGATTCAAAACATGCCTGCCATGGAATAAAAAAATGGTGGGGTTTAAGACGGTCCTTGGTTCCTGATGGAGCTGGCCCTACAAACTTGTGCCAGCACAAGGGAAAGTCATGTCTTGTGTCCATCTAGGTGTTACTCTTACCATGGACAGATCTATGAAAATTAGGACGAGAGACTTGAATATAAAGAGAAACCAGAATACGAGTGAAGGACAAGATTGATATAATTTTAATTTATGTTGAGGTGGAGGTATGCTTTGCTAACTGTAATGCTTGAAAGGCCAAAAATTTAACCCACAGGTATATTGTATTTATTGAGGCAAAACAGGGAAGATGGAGAAGGGTAATGTAGAAGTTAAAAAAACCAACCAAACAAAACCCACAAATAAAACAGGGCATTTTATTCTATGCTGGACTGGAATATTCCAGCTAAAGAAAAGCAACCATTGCAAAAGCCATTCATTTATATTAAGTTGTTCAGCTCTATCCCTGAAATTATCTGTTCAAAATACAAAATTCAAATTATATACTCAAAATACTCCTTGGGTGAAGCTCCACGCTTCCAGTAATTTGAATACAAATAAAAAAAAAGCTGATTTCATCTGTGCAAAGGATATTTATTTGGTCCCAACTAATCATTGTAATTTTTGCTGTCAAAACTGGTGAAGATATCCAAGAAGAAAATAAGAAAATTCACAAAAAATAGGACTACATTGTATTATCATCGCCCATAAGCCCATCTTGTAGAGAAATTAACATCTAGCCCAGTGCAGATTACCATCTGGAGTTCAAACTCCTAAACTACTGTTCTTAGAAAAATAACATTTATCTTTTTCTTTTATTTTTCTCTGCACAAATAGATGAACTCATATACTCAGATCCTTTTTTTTTTTCTATAGTACAAGCTTCCAAGATCGTAACAATTCATAAAAGTTTGTTACTTTATTATTGAGTGAGAGCAGATTAAAACTTTCCATTTTAAAGACAACAACAATAGAATCACAGAATCATAGAACAGTTTAGGTTGGAAGGGACCTTAAAGATCATCTTGTTCCAACCCCCCTACTTATTTACTAAACTTATTTACTTTCAGGCTTTTTCATGTGGACTCATTTAATTTAAATGTAATCTATTTATCTTCTCAAATATCTATGAAAGTAAATTAGAAATTTGTTCTAACAGTCAATAGAGCTAGGAGGAATCACAGCACTCTTAAATTGTTAGCGATACTGTTTATGGGATAATAACTTTGGATTGGGTTTAATTCGGTTGCATGCATGTAGATATACAATGTGTTTCTATACCAAAGTTTTAGTTAGGATCAGGATTTAATGTGAAACTCTCAACTGTACCACTTAAACTTAAAGTGTGGACCAGTCTAGAAAGACATAAATGAAAAAATCTTCCCATGAAATGTGTATAACAGTGACCTCAGATCTTCAGCACTGATTTTTTTGCTCTACAGATGCATTCTACAGGTGCTGTTGAACATCTTCATCAATGACATAGACAGTGGGATCAAGTGCACCCTCAGCAAGTTTGCTGATGACACTAAGCTGAGTGGTGTGGTCGATGTGCCAGAGGGATGTGATGTCATCCAGAGGGACCTGGATGAGCTAGAGAGGTGGACCCGAGCAAACCTTATAAAGTTCAACAAGGCCAAGTGCAAGATCCTACACTCGGGTTGGGACAATCTTCATTATCAATACAGGCTGGGGGATGATGTGATAGAGGACAGCCCTGCGGAAAAGGACTTGGGGGTACTCGTGGATGAAAAGTGGGACATGAGCCAACAGTGTGTACTTGCAACCCAGAAAGCCAATCGCATCCTGGGCTGCATCAAAAGAAGCGTGGCCAGCAGGTTGAGGGGGGTGATTCTCCCCGTCTACTCTGCTCTCATGAAACCCCACCTGGAGTACAGTGTCCAGCTCTGGAGTCCTCAGCACATGAAGGCCATGGACCTGTTGGAGCGGGTCCAGCAGAGGGTCACAAAAGCGATCAGAGGGCTGGAGTACCTCTCCTGTGAGGACAGGGTGAGAGAGCTGGGGTTGTTCAGCCTGGAGAAGAGGCTCCGGGGAGACCTTATAGTGGCCTTTCAGTACCTGAAGGGGGCCTATAAGAAAGCTGGGGAGGGGCTGTTTGCAAGGGTGTGTAGCGATAGGACGAGGGGCAATGGTTTTAAACTAGAGCAGCGTAGGTTTAGATTAGACATTAGGATGAAGTTCTTTACAACGAGGGTGGTGAGACACTGGAACAGGTTGCCCAGAGAGGTGGTGGAGGCCCCATTCCTGGAGGCATTCAAGGCCAGGCTTGATGAGGCTCTGAGCAATCTGATCTAGTTGAAGATGTCCCTGCTTACTGCAGGGGGGATGGACTAGGTGACCTTTAATGGTCCCTTCCAATCCAACACATTCTATGATTCTATGGTTCTATGATTCTGTGATTCTTATTAATTCACACTAATTGTTAATGTAGACAGAGCCTAATCTCATTTTAGGTGCTATGGGATATCCCGTCTGAACGCCAGCTGCTGCTCCAGAAGAAAAAAGGGTTTCCTTTTTTCTGACAGTTTAAGCTTCCAGACCCACGCGGACATCCTGGGCACCTGAATGTCCCTCTCCCAGTCTGTACTACACGCCCATTTAGGCAACTGAATTGAATGTTAGTCAAGTCAGCTTGGTGAACTAAAATGTTCTTCAACCTTCAGTAACCAGTTTATGTTGGTATCATCTCCAACAAACTTCAATGCAGGAGTCTCATCTTGAACTGAATCTCACCCATAATTTTTAGAATTTGAAATTCAGTTCATGTACATGGGAGTTACGCAAACATGTTTTTAAATGTTTTGACTGATTATGCTTAAATTTTTTTCTGAAGACATAAGATTTTTAAGGAAAGCTTAGTTTAGTATGCAAGTCTTTTCAAGGATGAATTTTATATACCTTTTTGAACATTGAATTTGCAACTATATTGATATATCTGTGCTCACCAGAACTTGCTTTTGGGATGCCTGAATATACAGTTTTCATTCAAGCAACAATGAATTCATATTTGAACATGAACGGATGAAAGAAATTATACCAAGTCTTCACAGGAACAAATTCTCCATTTTTAATCCTTTCCAGACTATTAATGGTGACTAACAACTAAAGCAAAGGATACTAACTTTAAACAAGTTTTACATAATAATTTCTCACATAATCATTGATAAAAAGATTGGGGAAGAATATATTATTTTTACCAACGTTGGGCAAAAGTTTTGACTTGCTGAAGTAATAAAGAAAAATTTCTCAATGTATAGTTGCATAAATGAACATCCTCAGATGGCAATATCCCATCTGTTCAGTAATAGGTCTGCCTGAATGCTCATGTACATAACTGGTGTTGCAATGGTGAAGACTGGAATGGGAAACCAAAGCTTCTCTGCAAGGTTGTGTCAGGGTTGTTTTTCTGTTCCTTGAGTGAGACACATTCTACGCCAGAATAACAGGTGATCTCCATAACCGTTATCAGGACTCCTTCTTAAAAATACAGATGAAGATCCAAATACAATGTGGAAATATACTTATTACCTCTTTTGTTCTGTTTTGTGTTGTGTAGGTCATATATTTTTAAAGTATTCCTCAGTGATTTGCTCATGTCAAGGAATGAGCAAGAGGCAGGACCTAGAAAAAAATCAATTGTGTAATCTGTAGTGAGATAACTTGCTTAGACCTTCTCCCAATATCACAGTAACTCAATGTTTTCATGCTTCCCCCCCCCCCCCCCCCCCCCCCCATTGTTGAAACAGCAGCATACGTGATTATGGGGGTACGCCATCAAAATATGCTACAGTACAATCCATAGTGAAAGTCTGTCTTGTATTTCAGGATATGCTGCAAAAGAAAGGTAAAACTGGTTTTGAAAATTGTTTTGGAAACAAAAATTAAGGGATGGAAATTTTTCTATTCATTGCTTTATTGAGGAATTCTTAGGTAATTTAGTCTCAAGCTGTCTTTGACTTAGCATTCCACCTATTATATGAATTTCTGACTTTAACTTTCTATAGCCTGGTTTAACATTATTGATTATAAATATCATTAATGATTATGGCGCCTTTTAAAAAAGTTTTGAAGAACTATAGACATAAAGATGTATAGAGTTTTGCTAGAAGTTAAACATCATTTCATTAGACCTCCAATGAATAAATAAAACAATGGAGAACTCATAATGCAAAACTCATGTCTACACGAATAACTATTTAGGTATTCTTACTTAAGCTATACATGTGTATGAGCCAAAAACTCTACAGATTAAGTGGTTTACTAGACAATGTAATAGATTTTGCTGTCCTTTTATTTTTTGCCAGGAAGTTACAAATGTTCATGGAAACAAATTGCCAATCCCTTGGCTGTAGTAGCTCTATTAAGTTTACTGAAGATAACAAAATTATACAACCATATTATAAATCTGACATAAAATTTCTACTGATTGCCAGCTATTTGTTTCAAACTTGTAGAAAAGAATATGCAAAACAAAATGGGTAATTCTGGCTGAAAACTGTAGTTGTTCACTTTGAGAAAACAAGATTAGTTTCAAACTACTTCTAACACTTTTCACATCTGCAAAATTCTTCTCCCTTGTCCCTTTTTTAAAGATGAAGAGAAATGCTAGTTGAAGATAAGAAAGTATACATTCATATGTGAAAAAAGTTAAGTAAGAAAAAAAAAAAACTATGATTGCTTTAATGTCATAGGCTTAGAGCTTTTTAAATAGCTCAGTTTGCAGATTTTCTTAAATAGAAAATATCAAAGTAAAAAAGCAAAATCTCAAACATATTTTAAGAACAGCATTAAAGTTCAGTTTACTTCCACTTAACCGCCTTTTCATGTGAACATACATTCATGTGAAAATACATTCCTGCGTAAAATTTTAAATAAAATGCATTTTCTTAAAATTACAAAGATGCAACAGACTGTAAGTTCACTACTGAAATGACTACACTCGTAGTAAGTTCACCTTTTTGACAATGTCTGTATTAATACTATTACCATTTGCTATTCAAGAAAACAACATTTTTGAGAGTAAAAGAGGTGAATATTCTTATTGGAATCAAACTAATGCCCAAGATACTGCAACAAATTTAAGTAGTAATGTTTGAATTAAGAAGCTGTCTTAAGTTTAATGAAATTATTCATATGTTTGTAACGACAATTTTTAAAATTATGCTGCATAGATATATTGCGGTATTGCTTGATGCAAAATGCTCTTGTTTTACAGAATACAATATCAGCAGTCTTCTGAAAAATCTATCTTTACTAAAGTTAGTTGCTTTTTTTATATTATTATCTTTGTCCTTGGAACTGTTTCTGCCTTAATATACCAGCTGTTAACTGCTAGTAACAGATTTTGAGAAACAGCTTCTTAAGATGGGAACTAATAGTTAATTAACTTACATGTTTGTTAAGTATCTGAATGTTCTTTTTATATTGACATTTATTATCACTAACTTTTGATCTTAGACTACAAAATGAAGTAATTAAATTGCATTTGTTTGTGTAGCAGAGGACCTGATGAGAATTCTGGAGACATGTTTATTTTTCAGACCACACGTTCTCCAGTGTGATTTTGGGGTATTAAAAGATCAATAAAAAAAACCCCAAACCAGAACTACTTTTCAGTAGTTCTTTCATTCCATAAAAAAGAAGATCATAACAAAGGCTGTTTGAACAATTTTTAATACTCACAGCAAACTTAGTCAATTTTCTCAACAGCTCTCTTGCAAAATCTTTTATTCTTTTTTTCTGAATCCACTGTTCAATATTCACCGTGTAGGCTAGATAAATAATTTCTAATATACAAATGGTCTGCAAACTAATAATTGAGGTGTGCCACCACTTCGATTTTGCATTATATTTGATCACTTATGTATTTTTTGTGCATCCTGATTAAGTGGTTAGAGTATTTGAAAGAAAAAAAGTAATTAATGAATTGTCAATAAACAAAATTCTTTTGGGTCTAGGGTCTGAAACTTGGAGGATTCACAAAGAGCTTTCCTAATTTTTCCAAGCTGTGTAAGAGATACTGATTCACAAATGAAATTATATTTAATGTAGTGTACCAATTTGTGCAATAATGTTTTTCAATGATTGTTCCAAATTTATGGATGACTGTTAAATATGTAATATATGACAATATATACTAAATGGAATATTCATATTTGTTTACATGGTTTAGATACTTTGGTATTTTCATTGTAGTTTAGATGCTTCTTCTGCTTAAGTAATATAAAGACCTTCTTCTGCCATTTGGGTATTTAAGTGTCTAATTCTTACCAATTTCAGAACAACTTCAATATGTAGTATTTTTTATGTAGGTACACTTAATCTATGCGAACGTTCATGTATTAAAATTCTTTTGAAAAGCCTAACTTAAAATTCTATTTACCTTGATTGGTTTTGTATGCTTTAGATGACTTTTGAAAGTGAAAGAAGGGTCCAAACCCAAAAGCAATATAAATAGTGTAATATTGAGCATCACAATGTTACTAACACACACTAATGTTAGTCACCTAACTGCTGGAACAAATTTATCACAAAAACATGGTAAGAACAAGTAATGGCAGACTGGCAAAAGGTCAGAAATCGAACAAGAACTTTGAGTGGGAATCCAAAGGCAAAGTAATAAGGACAGGGTGTGTCATAAATCCTGTCCTTCTTGGATTACGTTTTGCACACTGCATATTTAACATCTCCTTGTCATTATACCTTGTAACTTTCTTCTAAAGCAAAAGCCTGTCATGGTTTGGGCTGGACTGACCACTAAAACAAATGACAGATGTTCTCCTCAACCTCTCCCTTCAGGGAGAGCAGGATGAGAGAGAAGGAGACTTATGAGTTGAAAAGAAGCTAAACTACTTTAATTAAATATCAATATTAAAAAGAAAACATAATAATATTAAAAAAGAAAATAATTATATATATACAATATATACAACCTGCATTGAGCTCCCAGGATAACGATCATGTCACCAGCAGGCACTGTGAAAGTCCCAGACTGGACTCAGCAATAGACAGGAGCTAACTCAAGAACTGGATTCAGAAACACACGGATGGGGATCAAAGGCAGACGAACAGACAGAGTCCTTCTTGGATGCCAGCCATTGAAGAAAGAGCTGCCACTTTCATACCACAGTTTTTATACTGAGCATGATGCAGATGGGATGGAATACCCTATTGGTCAGCTTGGGTCACCTGTCCTGTCTGCTTCTTCCCACAAGTGCGATCCCTCTACATTTTTCCACTTCTGACCATCCAATGGGGCATATAACAAAATTAGCTGACCGTGGTTGTTTTAGCAATAAGTATAAGCAGGAACCTCTCTGCATACCATTCCTTGGCATTAGCTACAAACATCAGGCCTTATCTCTAGTAGAAGCAGATACTGTCTGAAAAATATGCTCTTAATTTCAGAGAGTTAGTTAGTTAGAAGAAGTTTAGCTGAAAAGTAAAATTACTGAAAAGAAAATTGGTTCTTTTTTACCTCAAAACAGGACAAAGCCTAAACTTTTTATTTAAAAAATTGGACAGAAGTCATTCTTTTTGCTATAAATAAAATCGTATTATGGACAAAAGAGAACACCCCATGTATAAGTAGACAAGAATTTCTTTTAAATCTCATTAATGTTTTAGTAGTATAATAAAAAATTCAACAGTTATACTAGTCCAGGCACAGTAACACTAACAGTCATAGTCTGAATTAATACATGAGAGCTTCATATAGTTAAAACTGTTACAGAGTTACTGTGTCTTTTCTCTCTGGCATTAGGCTCACCCTTCCAAATATCCCCTCAACCTTAAGGTCAGTGATGACTGTCTTCCTCAGGAGGAGAGGTGGGCCAACATGGAAAGTCATCAGTGTCCAAAGGTGTTTGCCTGGAGGAGTCCAGTGCTGGTCCTGAGGTCACATTCCACTGCAATCTTGCATCTGCCTGGGTGACTCTTTATATATTTTCTTAAAACAGCCTGCTTCCTTCTCATTAACTGCTGGCTAAACTGTTAAAGCTGCAGAACAGCCTGCCCCACTCTCCCTTGGCACAACAGGGCTCTTATTTGTTATGCAGTGACTGCTGGCCTTTTACCATATCTAAGACACATTTTAAGCTAAAACACTTCAGGCAACAGGCATAGACTAAAACTCAACCCAAGACAAGTCAGGCAAGTGCTAAAACACTGCACTGCCCGGTGAGGGCACAGCCTGTTGTGGCTGTGGGCTGGATCTCTAGAGCCAGGTAACTGTGAGTGAGAGCGAGCAATGAGGAGTGAGTGCGCGAGGAGTCCCATCTGCATTGTCTGACATTTTTCCACTTCGTCTAAAGCAATTCTGGACTAACAATGGTGGAGCAGAAGAGATGGGATAAAGAAAAAGTGAGCGAACAAGGGCTGTAATTTAGTGCTTATGACTTTCCTCTGGGACATCTGGAGTTTGAATTCAGCTCCGAGGGCTGATTAAGTATTTGAAGTGTAAAGTGCATAAATAGAAACCCTGGTTTTAAGTCTCCTCACGCAGAGGAGAAATTAAACCAAGAATATCTCATGTCCTGAATGAATGTCCTAAGCACTAAATCCTTATCTCAGGGATGTTGACAACTCTTCTGGCCTCCTTCTTCAGGAAAATGGTAGTTATATCTGCCTTTTTTTATGGTGCTCATTCAATAAATGTATTCTGTGAACACCCTCTTGCTTATGTTCTTCTCAATCCTCTGACCTTGAAAGTGAAAAAAGTAAAAAAAAAAAAAAAAGCTTTTGTGGATTCTTTTGGAAGGCTTGATCTAGAAGGCAATAAATCATTACTGTCAAGGTCAAAGTGCCTTTAGACAAAAAGATAAGCAGAATTTTGGGTACCTGAGGAATCTGAGCATCCCAAGGATTCATATTCTTAAGAGGGCTTGAGGGTCACAATACAGATTTAGTTGTGCGTCTTCCCCCTAAATTTGACTCTGGACATTGTTTTTCAAATTGCTTTTGCATTGAAATGTTAAGCCTGGGTATGGCTAAATAATTTTTAATAACTTTGTGGCTGGATCTGAGGCTTTCTCATCGGGCAAAACGACACTGCCACTTTTTCTTTTCCTAAAAAACTTTTTTTTTACCCTTGCTACATGAGCATGAAGACTATTGTGAATGCCATCAAAGGAACAGTATTTTTCTACAGTATAATATACACACAAAATGATTAATATTAAATGGGAAACAAATTGGCAAGTGGAAATAGTACCTAGCAATGTCTACCAAACCTGCACCGTTTCAGCACTATGTGCACTGATATCCTGTCCATTTGAGGGACATGATGGCAATGCATCTCCTTTCAGAGCCTTACAGTTTGTGGACTTAAATAATATGTTGCCTTCAATACTCAGGAACCATAACCATCACCATACTAAACTTTGATGGTTGCCAAAGAAACCTGCAATATAAACAACACTTCTGGTTTGTTGGTTTTTTGGTTGTTTTGTTTTGGTTTGGTTTTGTTTTGTTTTGTTTCTTTTTTTTTTTTTATTTTTATTTTATGTCATTAATTTGATAAAAAGCATCTTGACTTATATTTTCATAGATAAACTATCTTCTTTGTCTAGGCTGATGAGGGTTCAATCTAGGAAGGATTAAAGTCTCTGTTCACTAACAACATCATAATATAATAAAGACCAATTTATCAAGGATTCATCTAGCCAATATTGTGTTTTATATAGTATTCACAACCTTCATTTCACGGTCCTAGAATTTACATGGGAAAAGACAGAGGACAGCTGCTTTTTGTCCATGCTCTTAAAACCATTTGTTTTGCAAATTTTTAAAATATACCTTTAGGTTAAGTTAGCTCTTGTATCCCTTTCAAACTCTTCAAGTTTTCCTGCATCCTTTTAAGAATTTAGGGGACAAGAACTGTACAACTGTGGGTAGACCCTGAGTTTGCAACAGTAGCATAATGTTCTGGTTATATTCCTTATTTCTTTCCTAATAATTATTTACACTGCACTTGTTTTCTTTTTACTTCTGCCAAGCACTGAGTTGACGTTTTTATGAAACTCCCTGTCTTGCTTCTGAATAGTGACGGTCATAGCCAAGCCCACCTTTTAATATATGAGGCTGTAATAGTGTCTTCATGTGTGCTGCATTTTACATTAATATACAGTCAACTTCATCTTCCATTTTATTGCCTTATAACATCTCATAATGTTTTTCATAATCTGACATGTCCTTACTCCCTTGAAAAATTTTATAAAATCAGTCAACTTTCCACTCTTTACCACCTTTCTAAATGTTTATATATACACATATATAAAATACAGCTATTTTAAATTATATACATATACACACAGCTCTTTTAATATATATATATGCATCTATATGTATATATTAAAATAGCCTTGAAGATCTCTAAGTGACTTCCCTACACTGTGACAACTAACCTTTTACTCATATTCTCTGTTTTCTTGTCTTTCAACCAACAGTTCTATCTATATAATGGGGTGGTGGTGCATTCCCCATTTGACCACAGCCTTCCTCCTCAGCTGGTGGCATCACACTAGCTCTATGACCACAATCATCATAACATGTGGGAGCACAAATTTGCTGCCAAGTGCAGTCCTGGTTTTGGGCGAGACTTAAGCATACGTGATGCAGCTGATTCAGCTTCCAAAATCTCTGCCAAGGTCAGGATTACCCCACCTGACGCCAGAGATAGACCCCAGCCTGGTTCAGCATGCTTCAGAGTACTTTGTTGTAGAGTATGTATTTGTCCTTAGGTTGCTCAAAGTATTTTCACAGTGACTTTCGATGCTGCGTTTTGCTACTGACTGTTCCTCTTATGAAAATTTGACCTATTGATTGTAATCAAGTCCAAGCATTAAATCAGCTATATAATTTATATAATGAGTCCATTTTTCAAAATAAGGGTTTGCGTGTTGTGAGATGTTTCATAATTAAATGACTTATAAAGTCTAGCATAAACACAACAATATTAATTACTTCAATGTGATATGGTATACATAAGCGAGGTACTGGATGCTACAGCTTAGTTTATTGGCATATGTGTATTTTTTCTCTTGGTTTATATGCTAAAACTTTTGCATTTTGGCACAGATGAAGTAAGAAATGCAGTGGTTTTACTTCCTTTACTTCCAAATATGTGCATGGTCAACAATAAAATTGCACCAATATAGAATTTTAGAGTTACAAACATTTTAGAAGGATCATTCCCACCATGCAGAAGGAGAACAACAGTAACTGACTATGGTTCATATAAAAATTATATTTTCCCTCTCTGTGTATTTATTTTTAATTTCTACTCTGTTTTTCAAAGCTTATACTTCATGTAGGTGACAGTACATGCTATATGCCAAGTTTGAAAATGAAACTATTTTTGAAACATCAGAGTATAAAAAACGGTCATATTTAGGTGTGAAAAACACCTTTTCATGCACAGGTAACTCCAAAGTCGCTAACTCGTGTTTTCTCACACTTTCAAAAAAATCACTTTTAAGTTGAAAATGAACACGGAAAAATCTAGCTCAAAGGGTTTGTGGTCTGTTTTGAAAGCTATAAGCAGCAGCAAATAATGCTGAGTCTCCATTCATGACTATACTTCTGGTATCATAGTATTATATGCACTAATTCTACATTTATTAACTGTAGACATTGCAAGCCTATTTTTTCAAGAGAAATATTATGGAAGACAGAAGCCTTTTCCAAAACACACTTGAATTCTTTGTCCTAAATAAGATAAGCACTTGAAAATTGTATGCACTAGGTAATAATGATATTATTAACGTCTCATGAATCCCAAATAAATGCTGTGCTCTGGAAACTGGATTTATTATACTGCTTCATATGTTTTTCTAGAATGCCCTTTTCCCCATATATTCATGATTTTTCATGTTTCCTAGTGTCTTTTTTATCTTCATCTAACTGGAAACTTCTCTTTTATGTCTTCTTTTTTACTGTCATTTTTACAAGTATGATTTTCTTTGTGAAATCATTGACAGTGGAACACTTTTTAATATTTTCTTGGATTTATTATTTAAAGCTAACTTTTAGGCAGATATTAACTATGAGAGTGCTAAGTTGACCAGTACTGGGGGGATGATATGATTTTTAACTCTTTTCATTGCTAAATATTTAGTATTGTAGAAGTTTCTCAATAGATATCAGATAATCTACTTCCAAGTATAAGAAATAAAATATCGGAATTCAATAAAGAATTCATAGTCTGTATGAATTCTTTTCTTATAGGTCCCTGTGTGCAGGGTTGTCCCACTTCTCTTACAAGCTATTCTCCTGGCGTAGCCCAGCTGATGTGGACAGGAATTGATGTCTATCACGCAGTGTTACGTGAGAAAGTCACCATGTCTCTTCAACACCTTTTATGGAGACGTGAACTTTTCCCTCAGAACATGGCATCAACAGTTTTGGGAAGAGTCTTTGCACTTCATTTTCCCTTGTTCTGTGTGTGTCTATTGTCAAAGAGATGTTTAAAGCTGGACAGATCAAAAAGTTCTGAGTATGCTAATGATGAAATAGTACAGATAACTCTGTACCTGTGCCTGCAACCATGTCCTTATTCTGTTTTATTTGCTAGTACAGATGTAACCAGGCTAAGCACTGAATTCTAATCACTCGAAATGTCTTAATCACCCATGAATCTGAGTATGTGCAAAAGTTAACCAGTTTGCCAAGCCAAGCTCCCAGGCTCCTGCTTGATTTCTCTCATGACTCAGTCTCTAAAAAAGTACCTCAATTTTTTCTATGTCTCTGAAATTGCAATATTAATTAGTGTTGCTCTGACTGGTAAACACATATAGACTGTGTCTGCATTAGCAAGCAGTGTGGTGGAATAAGTGAAGATCCGCAGAGTAAAATAGTTGGTGCTGAGGACCTGATGTCCTCACTGCACAGTTCAGGTGTTTCATGTTGAAGCAGCTCTTGTCTGGTCCCATGAATTGAATGTCTATTACCAACTAGACTACATTAGGTATCCTTCTGGAGTGTATTTTCTTGTTTCATTTCCAAAAAAGGACTCATTTCTGTGATATGAAATGAAGTATAGTAAGTGGGGGAAACTGGGACATTTGCCTCAAAATAATCTTGATGGGACTAAAAACTCAAATGTAGATGTATGCACAGTAGGCAGCAGTGAGTTCAGTGCACAGCAGCTGCATTGGTTGTCAATGCAAAACAAAGACAGATGAAATACTGCTGCGTGACTCTCAGTAAAAATCTTTTCCTGGGAAAAATAAAAGCTTGATTCTACCCCAACATCATTTGTTTCCATCCTCCAAGAAAACCCCTTGGCAGTTAAAAGACTAGTCTTGTGCACTACACAATAGTTTCCTGCCTTTTTTTTCTGTGTTGAATAATTGTAGAGATGCAAATATAAGAATAATAGGATGATAATGAGAGCAGAAGATCAGATACACTGATCTATAGTCCTGTCAGCTAAGGCACAACTAGTGGGAAAGGTTTTCAGTCCTGCTTCCAGGTGTATCTCTTTTTCAGTCAAAGACTACGGCTCTGGGGGCCACATGTGAGAGGTGTACATGCATCTGTTCATAATGTAATTGTGTATAGAGCCTGTAACTTTGTGTGTGGGATAAATGCTTTGGAAGCTAGGTGAGTGCCATTAAGTGCATAATATCTGTACCTGGTACTCAGATGAGAACCTCTTTGCAAGCTGAAAACAGTGTCATTCTCAGAGATAGAAGATGAAATCTCTTACCTCTAATCTCTATCTGAATTATGTTAATGTTTGAGAAACCTTACAGAGATGTTATCTTCCTAGAAGATCAAACTAAATCTTATAATATAAAATAAAAATAAAGAAGATGGGAAGTGGTTTGCACACCTCTCAGAAATGTTTACCCTCCCATTCTGGAGTAATCCATCACTTCAGTGTCACACAGCAGATATTTTTTTCATTAGCCTGAACCATTTTTCTTCTACTCTGAAGATCTACTACCACAGAAAATAGGAGATTCAGTAACAGCCTCTAGAATATACCACTGTCTTACCACTGTGTTGTCCCTCCTTTTGTTATCATAACACCTCAATTAACTTATGATTCAGGATTCAGCTGTACACCATAAATATAAGTCAAATTATCTGCAAAAAGAAATCTGGCAACAAATAACTGTATATGCTACCTTATGAACAGTATAGATATTTTCATTTCACTATTTATTTTACTAATTTATAGAAGCAAGCAGAAGAGTAAAAAATGTTCCTAATATTAATAAATTTTATTTTATTTCATTTTACATCTTATTTTCAAGTTTGACAGCAAGATGACTCTGCATTTAATATTCATTGCTAGCACCTCAAAAAGTAGATGCTACTTATTATTATTTAGGATGCAAGAATATCTGCATTTCTCTGCAGTATAAAGTTTCCAGCACTATTTTGAAAACTCACATTTTCTGTGGAATGGAATTGATACGTTCAGTAACTGAGAGACGGGTTTTGAGAGTGTATTAGTTCTAATTTGGAAGTATAATTACAAATGCTGCTGGGAAGGTCATATTTCAAAAATAATGATGTTAAATCTCTCCTGTAGGAAAGGTCTTATGGTTTGAGAATCTCTTTTTTTTTCTACTTAACTGATTGGTAATTCCTCACCATCATTATGAACACACGAACATTGCCTGGTAGCAGGATAAAATATTCAAGGCTTTTGGAATCAAAAGTTTTCTGTTTCTTTCCTTCTGATCTAAAACATGAAGTTGATGAATGCCAGTTCTTCAACTTTGGAAGGTTTAAACAAACGAAAAAGAGATATATGCATGCCATAAGCTTAGTGGGCTGATTATATAAAATGCCTTAAGATGGAAATAAAACACTAGTCTTCCTCTTTGCTCAGAATACTATTTAGAGGAAGGACAATATAAATATAGATGTAAAATACTTCTTGAATTTTAGTTTTAAGTTTCACACTATTTTTCAATTCCCTCACTGAACCAAAAGATACTGATCATACGAGGTAGTTACAAAGATATTATCTTTGTACAGACCTCAGCTGTCAAGGTTTATTTAGGAGAAAACTATAAAACTTTTAAAATTTCCTTATTTCAGATTCACAAGGGAAAAAAAATAAGTCATCCTCCGTCTAACTATTCAGGCTATTTTGATGAAAATTGTATCCAGATTTAAATAATGTGTGTTATTTCAACTTTTCATTCATAAATGTGACTACAGTAAACTGCAAAGACACATACCTTGTAAAATGTTGGATACTTTTTACTCAGTCTAAAAATTGAAGATGCTTATAGATACCACAGAATTGTAAAAATATAGTAAAGTATGGATGTTTTTTTTTATTATTATTATGGTATAACCGTGGAAAAGAACAGAACATTAAAATTCAGAAGGAGGTCTGATTTTTAAATAGAGGTTTCTAGAGCAAAGTAAAATCCTCAACTAGCTTCGCAGGCACTAACCTTTCTTAATACTGCCAAAATGTGAATCTATTTTCATATGAGTTCAGAAACATTGAAGTTGTCTTTCTGGTCAGTAGTAATGTAGGTTAATATCATTTGTGTGAAAGCTTATATATTCTTATCTCTTTAAGTCTTTCCTTTTTCCTTCTGGAAGGATTAGGAAGGTACCAAAAGCTATTTTGTAAAGAAAGACGACAGAATTATTCATTTTTATTTCCAGAGCACTGAGAAAAATAGTGATCTATCAAGAGAACTTGAAGTTGTTTATTGATGTATGTGGAGCTGCTCCCAGTTCCCCAGAGGGACTAACAGAAGGAATAACATGCTGATTAAACAGGTAACTGTAGCCTTTGTGCAAAGCTCAGGGAAAACAACATATTTTTATTTCTCTTTCTGTGATTTATATCAGGTTCTGTATTTCTTGCCTCCTATGTTCAATTTCCTTTACCAGCCTGGAACAGGAGGGGTTTCTAGCATTTACAATATAAACTCCTGTTCTTGCCCTTTTCGATGACATGGTTTATATATTTTCTGACTCTTCCCTAATGTTCAAAGATCTTTGCTCCTCAGGGCTTACACAGAAGGTGAAGCACTGAAAGCTTTTTCTAAGTAACCTGTGAGATCTTCAGGGCAAACAGTTTTTCTTGATTCCATCTGCAAAGTATAAAGCACACTTTCCACAGTATAAAAATAAATTTTCCCAGTCATCATCATCCCTGGTAAGCACAAGGACAAATTTCATCTTAAGTAATTGCTTTTGGCTTGCTCCTTCGAGGTTTTGAGTGCCTTTCAGTTCACACTGACATTTCTCAGACTCTTGCTGCAAACAGCCGGCATCTTTAAAAATTGAGTGTTCTCAAATAACAATATTTGTGTAGGAAAAAAATAATTCCTTTATTTATTTTTAAAGTATTTGTTGATTTTTGGGAATTTAAATATGCATATTAATCAGTGTTCTGGTTTTATATGGCAACCAGTTCTAGATTAGTGAAGTAGTATCCTGTTATATTACATTTTGTTTCTTCCCTTTTGGACGTACGAAAGATGATTAAATTCATAGTGTAATGTCCTGAATGCCTGTATTGCAGACTCGTCTTTCTGGATAAATTAAGGCTTTATTAGAAATAAAATTCTTAGAGAGTGGCCAAATACTGCTGTTAATATAGCTGAGTTTTAATAGGGGCTAATATGGCTTTGCATAACGTTCACATGTCAGCTTAAAAATGCTTTAACATTGCTCATGACATTGTGAAATCATTATCAGTGTATGTGCTAAGTTTTAAATAAAAAAAAAAAAAGGCAATAAAAAGAATAACTTTTACTCACAAGATCCACATCACAGGAGTCTGTAACCTGTGGATTATGCAGTAAATAGAAATTGTCTCATTTTCTATGTCTTAAAAAAAATACAGAAAATATAAAAATAAGATTTCAAATGCAGATTACATATATATAGATAGATAAATAGATACTAAAATTAAATGGCTTCAACTGAACCTTATTGTGACCTTTCAGTACTTATAGAAGGCTTATAAGAAAGACAGAGAGAGACTTGTTACCGAGGCCTGTAGTTACAGAACAAGGGACAACAGTTTTAAACTGAAAGACAGTAGATTTAGATTGGATATAAGGAAGAAATTTTTTACAATGAGGATGGTGAGACACTGGAAGAGGTTGTCCAGAGAATTTGTGTATGCCCCATCACTGGAAGTGTTCAGGGTCAGGTTGGATGGGGGTTTGAGCAACCTGACCTAATAAAAGGTATCTCTGATCATGGCAAGGACATTGGATTAGATGATCTTTAAAGGTCCCTTCCAACTCAAAACATTCTATCATTCTATGATTCTATGCTTCATCTAAGGTAAACAACGTACCACAATTGCTGTTTTCCATAGAAACATTCCCATTGTTCATATGTAGACCATATGAGGATTTGTGTGGTCTCTTTTGCTATCAAAATATTGTTCTCTGATGTTTCTTAATATATGTTTGTGGGAGTCAGAGGATGTCAAGTAGAAAAGAGTAAAAGTTAAGGGAAGGCCAATATTAATTATGATATACATGGATTAGATGCATGTTTTGGAGTCAACTGAGAGAGTGGAAAGAAACAGGGAAAGTGATTGATGTTGCTTCACACTGTGCATTCAGAGGAGTCTGAAGACCGTATCACTATTAATTTGGTACTAAATATACCGCAGCTTCTGGACTTGTCACAGCAGCAAATTTTATAGGCTTGTTTTGCATAAGCAATCACTCTTACTCCTTTTCAAAGTACAATTATATTTTTTTTACTCTCTGTATGAAGTCTTAGGCAGGATCAAAGTCCTGAAGTGTAACATTTCATAGCGTGATTCAGTACCCTGTGTAGTGCTACTAGAAGTCAGGTTATTAATTTGCCATGTTCTTTTATACTATCCTTAATTAGTCCTGCTAAGCTGCTTGGGCATCATTTGCTCTGGAAATTTCTGTCATAGCAGGAAAGGAGAAAGGTGTTTCCCTTTCAACTACATTTCTGAGGTCAAATACTTACAGAGCTAATACTTTTGAGGGTGACAGTTCCTTTTGTGGTCTCTTCTTGCTCATTGAGGCCAATCAAGAGGTCATGAGTTATCTCTGTCAACTCTTGGCTGTTCAGGAAAAAAAAACACCAGGCATCCCAGGGCTTTAGATGCTGGTTTAGAATTTCCTACAAAAATAGAAAATATTTATTTTTCATAGTGAGCATCTGGTTCTTCATCAAGAAACCCTCCAGAAACTCTTTGCCCTCAAATAAATAATTACAAATAATTACAAATAAATAATTACAATATACTGTTTGGGGAAATTTGTATACATACATAATTTTGATTTAATTCTTTGGAATGGCGTGATATGGAAACAAGGAGAGAGAATTAACAAGTGAAAGATGAATAAAATAATCTTAAATGGATCACTAAATGATTCATATTTGGGTTAAAGTAATCAATGTGTATGACAGTTATGTTTCGTATTACATATAAGTGCAAATCTCATGCATTTTAGGCCCATAGTGGAAAATTTACAGTCATGAGAATATTACAAACATATGTAATAATTTAAAGTGATCTATTGGTACATAAGCATGTACGGTACTAAGCAAAGAGTGTAAGTGCTGAGTGCAAAGGAAAATATAACTACTTTTCCATGAGACTGGATCATCAAAATGGGGTTGTATAGCTGAAAAAGTTTGCCAAATTTGAAATTTAACGATGTCATGACAAAATCTGAGAACTCCGGAGGGATGGAATGAAGAAATGAATGTGGCACTGCAAAACAAAAATCCTTTATTCCAACTGCAAATGTTGCAACCAACTTAAAATATATACACTTTGTAAATTGTCTATTGTGGTGCAACAGGTAGCTTCTCTTTTAATTACATAAGGAAGATGCAAAATGAGTTAGAACTCCAGTATTGCATCTCACTGTCTCAATGATGCTAGGAATCCAGCACTGACAGAACACCACACTGATGAAGAAAAGTGAATCACTGGCTTCTCTAAGTTCCTCCTTGCAAATACCTGCTGAATTCAGATGTGATTTTGGGACACAGAAGACATGGTAGAACAACAAGATCACTTAGGTTACAAGCAGCATCTTTGATATTTGAAACAAAACCACAAAACCCCCAGTTACAATATATCCTGAAGCATAAGTCTATGCATATAGACACCTACACACACACATATATACAAAGTTATGCACACACTTCTATAGACATATTTGTTCAGCTTGCTATCATTTCTCTAGCAATTCTAATGAATTAAGTAATGGGGGAAGTGGGAGTATGCCACTAAGCTCCTGTTGACTCAAAATCTGCTGTTTTGCAAAGAGATAGTGCTGGGCTCTTTGTGTGAAGCAGCATCCCTGGTACTTACTGAGTTGTGATCAACTAATTGATAGTATCTTACCTTGCAGGACTCCTGCTGAGCTCTTGACTGTGGGAATACTGCTGCCTTTCGCACCACAAGCTGTCAGTCTGTGCAAAATGGGAACTTTATAGAAACCATTAGGTATGAACAGGTGCCTTGCTAGATGTAGACAATCATCTGTTCTTGGGAAAGGAAAGGTTTCCCACTCTTGCTGAGTTCTTGTGGATTCTGTGAAGCAGACTGCCTTTCTCTTTGTGAGGCAAAAGTTGGGTGCTGTCAGAAAATAAAATAAAGGAAAAATATATAAATTTTCATTGAGAATCCAAATCTTTGAAAATGCAGTGAAGTGACATACCACACTTCTTCACCTACTATGCTAAACTTTTCAGATTTTCTTTGGCTTCCATATCTAGTTTCAGATCTCTTTCTGTATGTCTAAATATTATATGGAAGTATGCTTCTTTACCGTATTTTTGATGTTCTCTAATCTTCTATATATTCCACCCGGCTACAAACAAGCAATGCCCTTTGTGTCTTTTATTTGCTGATGTTAGGACATCATTCCTTTAGCAATGAACAGGCATTTGAAGGCACCTACCTCTCCCCTGAAGCCTCTTAAAACTAGAAGCATGCTACACAAGCTCTGGAGCAACCTTATGGCCTACCAAAAAAAAAAAAAAAAAAAAAAAAAAATTGCAAGACTTCATTTCTATTTGTAGACAGCAGGGAAACAAAAAAATTGGAAATAGCGTCACCCACTTTTATCCATAACGGAATGGAAGAATTGAAAATAGGAAGCATTGGTACTCGGCCTGCTTAATAGGTTGAAAGGGTTATGCATTTCCTACTATAAACATGTAAATAGGGTACTCTTAAATTTGATGGTCAAGCCACAGAAGATATTGCAGAGATTTTGCCTGAGGATCTCATCCAATGACAAAACAATATTTCTTTGCAGATAAAAGAGGGCTTAATCTGGGAAGCCTTAAAAGATCTTTATTCAATACTTTAAGATTATTTCTTTCCAGTTGTGAGTTTTTATCTTGGAAATAAGCAAGGCCTTATTTGAAAGCAGAGTGGTTTCTAATAAGGACAGTGTTTTGTCCATCTTTAACTGGTAAACTGAATGTTGTAACACTGGGTAAAATACGTCAGTAGTCCAAGCCAGTATGGCAAGCTGCCCACCTGCTTTTCTATCCTGCTCCATTTAAGACATTTCTTATTTTAAGTTTATGAACTAAGCGTATCTGCAGAGATGTGTTAACTAATTTGGTTACTAAAAAGCTTAAGAATGTGGAACTAATATGAAATGAGTAAAACATTATCATTTATTCATAGTGCTTTCAACTGTATCTCATTCTCCATTGTTCATCTCTAAAATGTCAATCTAGATTAAAAATATTTGAGATAAAGACAGTGAGTCTGATTCTTAAATCTGCTGCTGTAATGCAACACAATACCCAGTGGATCTTTCTTTTGTGGGATAACTCATTCACTATAGATTTAATGAAAAAAGATAGGGACAGATGATAGCTTTGACTTTATTACATGTGCCTTTTTTATGGATACTGCACTAGTCTTTGGGGATTTTTGCAAAAGGGTTTTCAGTAGATGCACTGGATGTCCCTAGATTGGAGGGCGACTAAGACAATTTCCTTTTATCTCTCTTAGTAAACTCTAAGCCAAACGTAATCACCTGGGCACCCCAAATATGCAAACATGTAATTAAAAGGGTCATCCTTCCCAGACAGTACTATAGAAGCTTAACTTTGGGAACATGAGAGAGGAAGGAGACATTATGGCAAAAATTCATAGAATCATAGAATAGTTTGGATTGGAAGGGACATTTATAGGTCATCTAGTCCAACCCCCCTGCAATGAGCAGGGACATCTTCAACTAGATCAGGTTGCTCAGAGTCCCTTCCGACAAGATCTTGAATGTTTCCAAGGATGGGACATCTAATACCTCTCTGGGCAACCTGCTCCAGTGTTTCATGACCCTCATGGTAAAAAATGTCTTCCTTATATCTAATCTAAATCCTTCCTCTTTTAGTTTAAAGCCATTACCCCTTGTCCTATCACAACAGGCCCTGCTAAAAAGTCTGTCCCCCATCTCTCCTGTAGGCCCCCTTTAAGTACTGAAGGGCTGCAATCAGGTCTCCCCTGACCTTCCCTTCTCCAGGCTGAGAAAGGTGAACAACCCCAACTCTCTCAGCCTGTCTTCATAGGAGAGGTGTTCCATCCCACTGATCATTTTTGTGACCCTCCTCTGGACCCATTCCAACAGGTTGATGTCTTTCCTGTGCTGAGTTCTGCAGAGCTGGACACAGTACTCCAGGTCGGGTATCACCAGAGTGGAGTAAAGGAGCAGAATCACCTCCCTTCACCCGCTGGCCACTTTTCTGATGCAGCCCAGGATACGGTTGGCACTGGAGTCAAAATGAGTCACTCTTGGCCACGTCGAGTTCATATTTTTTCAGCCATTGTGGCTATTTTTGTGTCCAGGATCAACAATAATCTAGTAAGGGTTTAGGACTGCCTATAACCTTGAAACTCCATTGGTAGGTGCTTTCTGCAGAAGGTGCAGTCATAGCCATATGATATAGCTGCTACTTCAGAGAATTTTTCTTGCCAGGTCACATCATGTCTTTTTAACAGGATTTAGGCTAAACCAGCCAGCTTTCCCTCAGGATTCTGTCTATGCCAGACACAAAGTTACTAGAGAATCATCTCTGTTTGTTTTTGATGTCGAAACAAAGAACAGAACATCACTGGAGTACTGATGGAGATGGAGCTCATCTCACATCACACCTGTGTTTTACAGATCTGTGTAGCAAGTGACAAGACCGAACTCTACACAATGCTACTTGTATTAGTCTTAAGAATGGAGGAACAACGAATGAATGTCTACAACTTTGATTCCATAAGAAAAGACATGAATGAAGTCACTAATTCTATAAAGCTGTGTCAAATCTGTAACTTCAACTTGTGTAAGTTATGACTGAAAACATGAATGCTGTTCTTGCTCCTAATATTAGTAGAGATGTCACTTCTGGCTGTTGTGTGAACACAGCTATCAACCAGAGTTAACTATCTCTTTTCCATAGTCAAATCTGAAGCATTTGCTTAGTCTCTGCTGTTTGAATTAGGGTGTAAACGCATATTAAAGACCTTTCCCATTTATAAACAAACAAACAAACAAACACATAGATACATTGTAAAGTTGCAGAGCGGGAGATAACTGGAAATATTATTATTCTCAAATAACAGTTTTTGAGCATTCAAATTTAAAGTTGGAATATTTTTAATAGGATTGCAGTTTGGGTAGGTGTGATAATTAATAGTGGATGGCAGGAATGAAATGAAAGTCCCTCATAAGAGCTAGGATTGGTTTATATTCAAGCCTATTTCCTCAAATCAAGTTATTTCTAACAACCTTTATTTCCTCCCCTTCAAGTATATTTGCCATGTTCTATCATCAAACACATGGACTATCATAAAATATGGATGTGGTTCACTCAGAAAATAGAAAATTTCCTGTTGTGATGTTAATACAAGGTTTGGGTGCTCCTTGCTGGATTTTACTAGTCATGAAAGGCATAGATTAAGTTATCTCAGCAGACATACTCCAGGGTATCTCAAGTGTCTGGCTGTGTTATTGAGTGAAGGTGAAATAAGGACAGCAATGCATTAGCACTTTCATGTTCTTATAAAGCTCTGTGACCACTAATATATCATGTCAAGTTTGGTGGATTTCTCTTTTGTGTTTATCAAAAGACGTTTGTACATTCCCTTCATTTATCTGCACTGTCTAATATAACATGTAATTTAATTATTTAGCAGTCTTTTAGAATGTATTTATTTGTTGGTGTACAAAATCACACTTTTAATTAAATAATTTCCATGTATTTCTAAAATTTTATTTAATGCAACTACCTTGAAAACACGGATTGACATGTAAGAAAAAAAAAAAAAAAAAAAAACCAAACCAGAAAAGTTTTCCATTCTTCCTCTAAAAGACTGTACTTATGCAAATATTGTGTTTCATTAAAAAATCAGCAGCTTGCTTTTCTGGTTTAGCCTATGTTTCAGAAGCATTTTTATCCAGTCATAACTAATGTGTATTCATAACTGCAATGCTGGGAGTTGAAGTGCTGTCAGCTTTTGTTGGGGCTGCCCTCCTTTATCCATTAAATTACCTCAGGGGAAGCTAGCACTTCTGAGGCAACCTAAATTTCAAGCAAACTTCTGTCTGACAACTTTTTGGTAAAAGCGGTGTGGCTGAGCACTGGGCAGAAGACATACTGGGCTTGTCACGTTTTGTCCAGGTTTAGAGCAAATGCTGGGAATCCTGAAAATCGCAGGCACTGCTGTCAACATTGTCCTACCCAGTATATAAAGAAAATATTTATGAATTTGTTTCTCTTCGGATCCAGCCACTGGCTGCTGGATAAACTGGATGATGGTTTGCTTTTGCAAACTCTGTACCTGTAGTAGCCAGACGTAATTCCCCTCTTCTTTCCTTCCTTCAACTTCCACCATTGCTGATGAGCTAGGCAGAGTAACAAATTGTTAGAATCTTTAAAGTTTGTTCTTTTAGAGGTCTTATTTTCCCGGAAAAATGCTTACTTTTGAAGATGTCATTTCACCTTGGTTTTACAGTAGGATTGGTAGAACAATAAAATCCCTTTGAAGTGAAAATAGCCAAAATTAAAGCTTCTTCTGTTTAACCCACTTTTAGAAAACATTTCAAGAGACAAAATGGCTTAAAAGCAGACATTTTGTCAGGAGCCATGAGCTTCAGAAAAGCTGAACACCAGCTCTCTAGCACATTTCTAATTAAATATGCAATTAAAAAGCTTTCAGTGGCCCCTAAGGCTTCCCAGCCTAGTTAATAGAAAACTTCTCATCTTACTTTCACAAGCAAGATAAAACTTTTTTTAAAAAAAGTTACCCACTGTTAAATAAAATGCCTTCCTACTTTGTTTCCTCACTGTGCTTCAAGGATTTATGTATGCTGAATCAAGTGGCTCAGGATTTTAGAAGTAAAAAACCAAGATAATTAATATTAAATAATTTTTTTTAAAAAGTTACATTAATACAGACTATATTTTAGGTAAGTTTCGGGGGGTGAAGTAATATGCAGATTATGTGAAAGATTATCGTGTATTTAGTAATTACTTGGGGGTTTTTTTAGATATTTAAAAATTGTATTTTAGTGTAAGAATTCGTATTAGCTCTTTTCAGAGAGAATACTTTTATTTCAGTTGGACTATCAATGTTGTTCCACCTCCTTCTCAATGGAATGGGTATGGCACAGATAATAGAAGTTTGATTGTAGTGGCATAAATTACAGGATGTTATTCTTTTAGTTCTTTGTCCTCCAAAGGATTTTTTTGCGGGGCAGGGTAGAGGGGGGTGGGTGGCAGGGCTGCTGTCTTGGGATTGAAGCATGGATGAAAGACACACATGAAAATGGCACGTGGAGACCTATGATGGAGGAGGGCAGTCAGAATACAAGGAAGTAATGGACATGGTCCCAGTTTCAATGGGGAGGTCGAAGTGGGACAGTGTACAAGGAGAGCAAAGTGTACAGGAAGAGTTGCTGCAGAGCAAATACAACAGAAACGAGCCTATGGAAAATGTCCAGGGGTATACTGAAAGCTCTTTGTGCTGCCAAAGAGGCAGTTAAAATTAATCCATCCTGTAAAAAATCTTACACAATATTGCTGCTTTTGAATTGCAGTGGTTGGAATATTTCTAACACTGGTATTAATCATAATAATAAGACATTTAAGTTTACTGGCAAGTCATACATTTCATGTGTTAATTTCCTCTCTTCAATGATAATGCTTCTTTTTCACATGCAAATCCTTCTTTGTTCTTAAAAATAGCAGACATCACCTCAACTCACGATGTGTTGGTGGGACATGCAGTGATGAAACAGCATGTATGCAGCTTCTAATTCTTCACCTCATATGAAAATGATTCTTTAGGTCCTGCAATAATTTTTTTGTGCTATATTCAGTTTTCTGTCACAAAAGGTTTTTGTGCAAAAGGTTACTAGAATATTATAGTTGGTTTTTTTTTAGACGTAATTGAATTTTAATTAATAAAGAAAGAAGAGCCTCACTGACAGAATTTTTTAGCCCAGTAAATATTTGAAGTTGTTTTTCCCTGAAAAAAAGACAGTCACTTTTGGAATCTGAATACCTTGTCAACTTGCCAACTGTGTAGAAAACTTTCTATAGTGTTTCAAAACTTAACAGAATGGGTTACACAGGGAAGACATATATTTGTCATTTATACCTCCTCACATCTGTATTTCTTACAGCTTCTTTTTCGTGTTTTAGCTTTGCTAGGAGCATTTTTTTGACAAGTGATTCATGTCTTTGTGTGGCTACTTAATTTCAAATCTGAATGCAATGTAGACTTATGTGATAAAGTAATAATTAATTTATCAATACTAAACAATAGTAACAGAAATATCAGTCTTAAAGATAAGTGCACATTTTCAATGAGTGATGACTCTGAAAAGGGAACTGCATAAACACATTCAAGTAAATCCAACAGAACCAATTTATGATGCCCCCAAGGAATGATGACATGCCAAGTAAGTGATTTTAAAGATCTAATTTCCTACAACCTTCTGGAAATACAAAAATGTGCAGCACACTATTGCCCTGATCTACAGGGCCTTGTCCGAAAGAAATCCTTCTCTTTTGTGTGTGCCCTTCTTACAAAAACAAAACAAAACAAAACAAAACAAAACAAAACAAAACAAAAACAAAAAAACCCCCCAAGTTTGGGTTTCTTTGGCTTGGAACTTATAAAAACCTCTCTGTAACCTAATGGGCCAACTGCCTGTGATCAGTCTTTTGCAATGGTTAGAGATTTAGACTCTGTTTTTCCCATTTCCAATTTATTTGCAATTGAGTTCAGGAGCAAAATATACCAGAAAAATCATAAATCAAGTGTTCCCTTCTATTTTCTCCCATATAAGAGTGTGTGTGTGTGTATATATATATATAGACTTATGTTGTGATGAGGAAAGATTCTGCCTCGTTCAATGAGTATCACACAGTCAGGAATACATGGATTGCAGTTGTTCCCTTTGTTGACTGATTTTTCTGGGTTGTACCCAGTGAGAATAAATAAGTCAGAGTTAAATTAAAGTATTCAATTATGCAACTCTTCAAATTCCTTAACTAAAGAAGTAAACTCTTGGGACTGTATTTCTGTATTGGATATTCATATTACTGGGTTCAAAATCCATATTTTAGCAGTATTTTTCTAATACTCCCAGAAACACTCTTGTACTCTAATAATTTACTAAAACACTGGTGTCAAGAGGTGAACTCAGTTAAAGCAATTTCCTTACAGAGCTGAACTTTTAAGATGCAAGGAAGAAAGATATGACGAAACATTATTTTACTGTGTACCTTGATCAAGACTTATTGCTATGGAATTTATGTTTTGGATTTGAAAAAACACCTAGGGTTTGGTTAATTTTACATAATAAATAGAATTACTGTCTGGGAAGCTGTACCTCAGTGACTCACCCAAGGCCCAATTTATTGCTATTGGAGGAAAAGAAATATTTCCAGAGTAAGTTTAATTTGACCTATGTTATTCTAGCAAAAGATAAAATGATATAGGAGACTTCAAATGAGAAGGGAATAAGGACACAGAAATGAATGAGAAATAAAAGTAATCTGCTTGAGACAGTGAAAACTACAGAGCAGATTTCTGCAGGAACAGCAATAGGACTGTGTTAGCCAAAGGGAAATAATAAAAATAGAAAAAGGCCTAAAGTTGAAATACGGTCAATAAATCTAAAAATGTGACTACTGCACTTACATTTCCTATGCCTTTGAGGATAGTTGTAATTTGCTAGTTGTATGGATGGTGGTGCAAAGAGATGCCAAAGACTTGTAGATATGAGATTGATAATATCACAGCTGAGTTGTAGCCAAGGAAATAACGCAGATGGGCAATATTGATGAAGTAATCTGCGGTTTACCAGACCTACATGAAGAAAAGGCATCAGCCTCATTGCTGTTGAGGCCTGTGTCTCAATATTCAAACCGTCAGTCACCAATGGTGCTCAATAACAGGTAGTATTGATGCCAGAGAAATACATCAGCTGCTATAGATTCAGTATTATTGAGACTATTCTGAGTAAATTAATTTGATACCAGGAAAAAGAATTTGATACAGTAAGATAAAATAATGTCTAACAGATTCTTTGCTGAGTTGAGCTGAGCTATTTGGCAGCCAAACCTGGAAGGCCAAAGAATTCTAAGAGTCCACTCCAAAAATAAAAAAGACATAAACCCCCCCCCCTTTCCTCAATACTAATTGTTTATTTAGCAGAAGACACAGACTAATATTATTTAAAGAGGAGAAGTCTAGAGAGAAGTCTAGACAAAGTAATGCTTTCCTGTATCTTTGCAAGACTATTGGTTTTTGCTATTACCTTAATCTTTGTCTTCAAATTTGTTACAGTTATAACAAAAAAACTTTGGATTAATTTAAACAAGATGGCAGATTCTGAGCTCTGTATAAATTACAGCCTTTTTTAAAAAAAGATTTTTAGTATAGAATTATATAATATGAACATTATTTGTACTATACAAAGACATATTCATTGTAAAATTAACAACCCATTCTTTGCAGAAAAAAAAAGAAGAAACAAGAAAAATCATTTTTCTTGTGTAGCAAAGGGACAAAGTAGCTTTAGGTCTATTCATAAAAAAGGTCAAATAGCTTAAGCCATTTATCCATCATAATAACTATGGTACTATTATGAATAAAAGCTTCAAATACCTTTTCTTCCATGTCTTAATTTTCAAGGGGATTCACAGAGATTTAGTAGCATGACTCCCATTAAAATATATTACATATCTAAATGAACACACTCTACCCTGAAAATTGAGATGTTAGGACCCAATTCAGCAAACATATATTCAGGCAAGTAATTTCACTTACATTTGCATTCTCATTACATTCAGTGGATCTACTGAATTCTGCATTTTCAGGATCAAGGTATTAAATGTAACACAGGGAACCAAACAACTTGCAATCCTAATTCTAAACAGAAGAATTTTTAAATACAATTACATCAATAATTCACTACAGTATTGTGGATTCATAGTAGCACAGCGTGATTTTTCAGTTATCAGAAAATTAGTTAGATTAAGTTTCCAGTATTGAGAACTGGCTATTTTGTCCTCCTTGGAATTTTTCTTACATAATCAACTGGCAATTATTTGCTGTTAAAGATTTATACAAAATTAAAATTGAGGACTTTCACATATGCAGTAAGGTTATTGAATTGATGATTTGTTCATTTTAATCTGTACACAAAGGAAAATACTATGATGATTTGTGCAAGTAGAAATTATAGCAGCTCCAAATGTGCATAAGATCTAAATAGAATAACTATTATACCTCACATCTTCACCTCTTGGGAATTGTTGCTGTACTTTGAAGAACTAGTTTTAGAGAACTTTAATTGGAGATTTCCTTGGAAAGACTATCCGTCATTTCTGTGGACTTTGGTCACGCCCTAGGTGTTGCAGTGTGTTAGAAAACAAAGGCTATTGCAATTATGCATATGGAAAACAAAACACTAGAGTAAATCTTCCTAAAATAATTGGAATGACCCTGCAACTAAAATGAAGTGAAAACGTGAAGAATATCAATATTCGATTTCATCTGTTTTTATCTGACAATGTATTTGAAACAAGAAACACATATTTGGATACAGACCCACTCCCAAAGTCATCAGTAAAACTATTTTTCTTTTCTTATGTGGGGATAAGATTTAATTGCGGAAGGTATTAGGGTCCACAGCTAAGAGGGAGGACATATGAAATAAAAGCTTGCATTTCTTAACTTGTTCAATCCCATTTTTTTAAAGGACACAATTCTCTTGCAATGGTATCACACAATCATGCACCCACGTCACAGTGGACATAAAGTGTCTTTGGCCAAGATACTGTGAGCAACACTCAAATGATGAAAGTACTTGTATGTACAATATAAGTATTGCATTACTGACTTGTCACTCTACTTTGGAGAAAGGATCAGAAATGATAAATTTCAGTTTAAGTCACATTGCATTTGCTGTGATAATGCAATTGGGGACTCTGTGGAAAATAAACTCAAGTCACCTTTGTGATAACATGTTCTTCATGTTTATATTCAAAAGTAATACTGGCAGTTATGGACATCAGGGTAAGACCAGTAATCCAAAGATAATACTACTTGCTTTATTCTGTGTCTGGTTTTTATTGTATTTAAAGCTGAGGTGAAATACATGTTTTCTTACTCTAGTTTTTATTACCTACCAGAATATAAGCTTTAGGTCAGTAGTTGCTTTCTATCCCCTTAGCTAGTCCACTACTAAAAATAATAAAAATAATAAAAAATACCACTTTGAATAATAACAACTTTTCTTTTTTTTTTCCTCTGAACACACAGAGGATAGTGTGTTCCCTATCAAAACCCATGAGGTAGGCGTTCAACACCATCACATCTGAGCTGTAAAGCTCCGTACGGATCTGTACTGAGCTCAGCACTGAAAACCTCTCTGTAATGAACAGGAATAAGTAAGAACCTTTGGGGAGCGGGACTCAGACCAGCCACCTGGATACGTGAGTGGGTAACTTCAGCCAGCCAACAGGAAGCTCCAGGAAGAGAAGCATATCTGAACATTGCAGGTTATGGTTTCATTATACGGTAGGCATTTCTGTCACAGCCATATATTGCCACCTTGTTTGGATAGTGCTAGTTCCTCAGCCATAAGCAGGCACAACTGTTACTGAAATGCACTATTGAATGCTATCAGGAGCCAATGTGGCTGAAAAAAAGATATTACTGCATTTAGTGAAGGTACCACAGGAGGTTATTTACATTATTCTGAAATCGTAATCACATATTTTTTTCTAGTTTCATTCTGGCTTGCGTTCAGCAAGAACTCCAGTCTGATTTCAGTTTCAATACTTTCACTAACTGCATAAGTATTTTTTATTAATCACATTTCCTCAGCCCATCTCACAGCACAGGCCATTAATAGCTGTGTCTGCCTGCAGCTGGGGAGGTAGCATACTGTTATTGTTTCTGGAATAAAATATCAGGTCAAACTGTCCTTCGGTTTAGCTTGGCTTCAGAAGAGCTCCTTCATTTAAACCCACCTCTTTCACTTCCCCCAAATTTGTAAAGTGTGCTTTTTCTTGGTTCCAGACTACTTCAGAGACAGAAATGCAAGAATTTCAGGGACAGAATAATGAAGGAAAAGTATAATAGTTCTTTTCCTTATTGTTGGTATGCTTAGGTGAGAGGGGAAATTTTCTGATTCTTTTTTCTGCTGTTATTTCTGAACGTCCACTCTGATAAAGCCTTTTATGTATAATGCGTAAAGCTGCATAATATAAACAAGGCATCTTTTTTTTTGGTGAAATCTCATACTATGAGCCTGTGGGATCTATGGAAACATACGTGCTTTTGCGTGTTTTTCCTTCTAACAGGATTTCAAATCTCAGGAGACCAACAGCAGGGATACTATTGCACAAAGCCTGGTCAACAGTGCATTGCCCAAATGTAAACACAACTCTAAGTTTTCTGGTTATCACTATGGATTAAAAAATCTAGATATTTTCCTCTTGTCTCTATTTTTTCCTCTATAATCACAAATAATGTAAAGTATAGTAAAAAAGAATAATTCCCTAAAGTCACTCTAACTCTCTCTCCAAACATAAATCTCTTACCTAAGCCCATTTTTCATATTATTAAATCACTATTAAGAACTTTTATACATTGGGAAACTTAAAGAAATTTACTATAATGATTTATAAACCAGACTATTTAAATTGCATTAAATTATAACCTTATTCAGAACCATGCTAGTTAGTTTATTTCATTTCCAAAGTGAATGAAATATACTAAATATTTTGATTCTAATTAGCAGATTTAGTATAGTTTAGATTAAAAATATTGTATAGAATAAATCAGAATATTATATATTCTCTAAATTAATACATGTATTTAATTCCCATTCATGTTCCTGTGCAAAAGGGAAAAAAATCAAACACAATGGTGATAAGAAGAGATGTAGTTTTCTATTTCTGGCATTACAATAACCTTTTGTTTAAGCAGAATGAAAACTTAATCTATCCAGGAATGATAGAGTTAACATTCTTTAATTCTTTTAGTGATATGCTTTCTCCAGCCTCCGTCATTATTTAATGTCTAATAAGCACACAGAAACTGTAGCTCATTATAGCTGCCTTGGTTAATTTTAAAAGATAAATTGATCTTTATGTAACCATATTTCAAGTGGTGGTGTTTTAGTTGCATTGAAGGCTGCATGCCTCTCTTACTGACAGCTTTACTCTTCAGTACTGACATAGAAAGCACCCTGATATGTAGACCAAAATAAAGGACACTGGAAAGTTAGGGCTCCCACTAATGCACAGATTCTGACAAAAATTTCCATACTAAGCTCCATTCTCACCTCAGTGAACAATTTCAACTTAATAACATATCTGTAGTTAGAGAGGCTCATTCTGTAAAAGCAATTGTATTAGAATTTCTATGGCTGTTTTTATTTTAAGGACTTTTTGAATTGGTACCTGTATTGCTTTTGTCTTTCCTGGAAAACTTTAGCAGAATGCAGAAGAATTGTGTATTAGTGGCTACACTGTTCCTGTCTATCTTAAGAAAACTAATCAAATTCATTAATTTTTTTTTTTTTCTAAACAGATATAATCTGTTAATTTAAAAGAAGGTAACTCAATTGAACCTTAAATTATGAAGCTACTCCTTTGCTAAAATAATGTTTCTGATGAGAAGCGAAAGGGAAGAATACCATCTCTAAAACCTAGGTTGGGTGCTCGGTCTTCAAAATAAGCATGGAAAGAAAATAGTTTAAAATCACGATGAAAAGAAAGTTCTGAAAATGTGGGAATAGACAATGTAGGTGTAATTTATCTAGAATTAAAAACAAACTCAAGCAAACTAACAGACAACAAACCTAAAACCACGTTAGTGATGAAGGAGGATTAATACAGACAAACATAATTAAGGGCAAAACAGACATATCTAAGTGCTATAAAACACAAAATAAAAAACGAGGAGAAATGACCACAGAATGAAATTGAGTGTAAAAGAAGATGAGAAAACCAAAGGTGGGGAGTCAGAAGGAAGGTCACACAACAGGTTATGATTAAGAAAATTTTCAAGTATGAGAGGAACAAAGGGTCAGCAGGAGAAAGAGCACACCCTATGAAAGATGGCAAAGGTAATTTATTGTAAAAAGAGGAAGATATCACTTAAAAGAAAATGGATTTGCTTCAGTGATGAAAAGGGTGATGGAGGGTAGCTCTGAGAAATAGACATAAATTTCCCAGGGGAGGAAGAAGGAGAAATACTAAGGGTAATCACATCAGGAGATGTAATTAGGGCATTTATCAGTTGATAAGACTGTAAGGCAAGATGAAGTCCACTGAAGAAATCTTTAAAGAATATAGCAAAAAAGAAGACATCGATTTTATTTTTTTTCTGAATCCCTAAGACTTCTGAAGAAAACTAGATATAACTAGCATGTGCATAATTAAGATGACAACAGCAGACAGTTTTGTCTGCATTACTAAAAAGTTAGGCAGTGCTAAGTTAAAGTAGGAGCTAAAAGGTGTTTATACTTTCTGAGAATTTGATGTAAGATCTTAGAGAATAATATTTTGAAACTGTGATTACCAATTTCCAGTAAAAGAACAACTGATTAACATTAAGTCAGTTGAAGAGATTCTCATCCTTTATTTCTTTTTGTGCACAGAAATTTTTATTATTATGTTCATCATGAAAAAGAGAAACTGAAAAGTTTGTCAAATTTGAAATTTTAGAATTAAAATTACAAATTGCCTATTTTTCATGAAGGTCAGAGTTAAATATCATAAATGTCTATAACTTACACTGGATGCATTTTTCTCCCATTCATCAAAGGGATGTATGATCATATGAACCATTACAAAATCCACTGAAGTGAGCAGGATCTTGTCAATTAACTTCATCTGCCTTTCAACCAGATCACATTACGTAGCTATATATTGAGATGTGTAAGACACACTACAAAGTTTTTCAAAAGTTTCCAAAGAATGGCATTAAGAACCATAAAAATTCACAGAAAATGCATTTTCAGAGATATTTCATTGGGATTCACAGTTATGCCAGACATAGACTTTTGAGTTATTTTATATGTGACACCCCTGGTACCCATCTCATCATGTGCCAGATTTTGACTTCTGACTATGTGACTTGTACCCTGCATGTTTCAGACCTCCAACCTCACCTAGGTTATTATATAGCTAACCCCCTAGCGTACAACTTCATGTCAAATGATGATTTGAGAGAATCAAGGAGTGGAAGTGACACCCTGCCTCCTAACACCCTACCCCTGGCCGACACCATCAGCACAGGCAGACTGCTGACACCCTGTCCCTTGAAATTATAGCATGCACAAGAAAAAATCAGTAATTACTATATAGTAAGAAGTTCTTACTTGGAAGAAAGTGGGCCTTGTACTATTACAAAAAACAACAAAAAAAAAAACAAAAAAAAACCACAAAACCCCCAAAACAAACAAACAAAAAAACCCAAAAAACCCAAACAACACACAAAAAAACCCCAAACCAAAAACTCACAAAACAAACAAAACCCCACTTACTCTGGTCTTCTGTGAAATGAGAGCTGGATTAGTATGTTGGTTGACAAGAAGGCACTGTCTTCTGCATACATATGTGCGTATTTCTGTTTCCTGAAAAAAACTATAAATAAAAGTATTATGCTGATTCTCAATGCATGAAGTCTTTAGTTATATTTATTTTAGTTTCTGTAATTCACAAATAATTTATTGTAAAGACGAATGGGAAGTCTGTTTGCTTCTTCATTGTTACAAGACCTGATCACATTCTGGCTTTGACAACATGATAAAAAGATTTTATGCACAAATGCTTCTCTGAAATCTAAGGAGAATTTTCTCTGAGGCAGACATCTGTGTATTAAACTCATTTATCAAACAGCATTTCACCTGAAACAGGATGCAAGCAGTTTTTTTAAAAAAACTGTACACATCTAGCAAGAAAATATACTTCTTTCCTCTTTCTATTGTGTTTTGTTGTTGTTGTTGTTTGGGGTTTTTTTCTTTTTTTTTTTTTTGTTTTTAATAATATCATGGTTTTAGAAATTGCACTATTGAAATAGGGCAAATGAAAATAGGATCATCTGTTTTTTGGTTTGGTGGTTTTGGTTTTGGTGTTGTTTTTTTTTCCCCATACTGCAACCAAAATTTAAAAATTCATAATGGGAAACAGTAAGTATGAAACCATAACTATTATTCTTCATTTGTACTCTTATGCTCACATATGGAAAACTTGTATTTAGTCTGTGCTGTATTTTCAAAAAGCAACACCAACCATATTTCTACTTCTGTGAATTCTGAGTTTTATCAAGATCTTTCCATCGCATATTTTGTCTTCTCTTACTGCTTCCAGATCAGAATCCCTAATGTTGTGTTTCAAATGTAATGGAAAAGATCAATACAGATCGTTTGTTTTCTGATTTATTTGAGAAGATGAGCTTTGAACGTGCAGACGCAGAAGGAAGTACAGTCTCTTCTAAATATAAAACACATCAGTATTACTGCGATTTCCAAACATGAATGGAACTTGCAGCATCTTGGCAACTGGGATGAGAGAAAAAGATTAAAAATAAGTTTTTGTCTTCATATACTTGGAAAGTTTTCTTCAGCATAAAAATAGTTGAGGACGATCACTGAAGTACTACATTTGGATTAGATCGTGTCGTTTAGTCATCTTCAGTAGTACTGTTTCCTGCAAGTTGTCCTAACAATGTCAGTCGCACTATTCGTGGATGAACACGCTAGCAGCTGAGGCAGGAGAATCTAGTTCTTTTATTAATTATGCATTTTTCAACTGCATTAAAAATAATGTTTGGAATGCCTTTTTGTTCAGAAATTGTATATCAAAATAATTATAATATCTTTTCAGTTGTATTCAATGTGTATTTTATTTCTTAATAAAGTTGAATATGTATATATAGAGAATGTCCTCTGCATGCAAGTATGCTGAAAAGAAAGGATGATTCACTGTAACTTTCACATAGTTATCATACAATATGATGCTCATCAGCAAGAAATCTGCAGTTAGCATATTCTCAGCAGAAACAAGGGAGTCCTAAATTTATCATGACCTAAGGGATGCTATAATTTATTTTAAAAACATTAATTTGAAAACTTGTGCCAATCCCTCTGGGCCAAACACAGAAATAAATACATCATTGCATTTTCTTTAGCAATAACATTTATTACCAAATTTTCACAGCTCCACTTAAAAGCCAGACTGTTACTTTTAACGAGTCCAAAGTTCTAATGCAGAGCAAGGTAAAGATTAAAAAAACACATGCAGCAACATATTACAGTAAAGCCACTATTGGCTACATCCAGGCTGAGTCGAGAAAAAGTATCTCAAGATATTTTTATTTTGATTAACAGCCTCAGGATCAGGCCCAGCAGTTGTAGTAACAAAAAATTACTTTTTTTGTATTTTTTTACATGTTTTCAGATGGCAGATGATAGTTCCTATTTATATAAGAGACCTAGCTCAGGTTTATTTTTACATTTAGACAACTTTAGCAACTGACAATAGCTTTTGCTGTTACCTGCACTCATGCAAAAGTAAAAAAACATGACAAGAGTATCTGTTTATAACTGTGGTGATATATCTGTAAATAATGCAACATTAATGAGCTTTCTAAATCAAATTTTTTTTACGAAATAAAAAATCAATTGTTTCATTTAATGAACCTGTCTACATTGTCCAACTGTAGAAAATTTCATATACTGAAAAAAGGTAAGCAGTACTTTTGAAACTTTAAAATTACTAATTTTTTACTTACAGGTAAATTCTACTTAGCTCTTTATTAACACCTGGCTTAACAAAGTCAAGCATGCTCCTTGCTACCTGCTCATGGAGTATCAGTTTCCTGCTATTTATGACAATATTGATATCACTAAAATCTTCCCTTCATACTGTTAAAAAATTCATCTGCCTTTCTTCTGGGAAACGAGGAGTGAAACAACTGAGGGAACATGTGGAACCTCTCTTCGTCTCCTCTTTTGATGACCGGAAAAGAACAAGTGGGAGTTTCTCCCCTGCCACTGTCCCATCCATGCCCCTGTCCCTGACTCCCTAGGGCAGGGTGAGTTCCTCTTACTGCCTGAGTCTGTGTTTTCATCTTAATACATCAAGGTCCCATCTAAATTTTTAGGTGGCAACATACATTTAGCTTCAGCTCTGCTTTTAAGGCTAAGCTGAAGCTTTAAATAGCATGCCATTAAAAGCCTAAGTCCAGATTTGAGTTCTCTGAGCCCATTTGCACCTCCAGTGTCACAGGGGCAAGGCAACATAAATGTATTTGAGCAGGTGACAGCTGTCTATCGGAAGTACCCTTATTCTTGACTGTTTTAAACCTCAGAGGAAAATGTCTGTGATCTCACGCTTCTGCTATAGATGTTCCCAGGATAAATATGTCCTCACCTCCTGTTTTGCAAGTCGTCAAGTGGTAAGAAAACACAGGTCCTCTGTAGTGATTTAAATAATTTACTGTTATTGAGCAGCTGAAAATTATCCTAGCCCATGGATGCAGTATGAGTTAACATGTTAACTGATTGCTAAAAAAGATGGTGATATTCAATAATAGGACTGCCAATAACTATTCAGAAAGCATATATTCTAGTAAACTGACACGTGTTTGTACCCACAAAGCAAAATTGCTAACCTGGTTCACACAGACAGAAAAAACTTAATCAGCAGCCTCAGCCTGAAACAAAATTGGCCTCCTGTCTTCACCGCCAGTTCAGATCAATGAGCTACAGGAGAGAAAAACCTTCTTCCTCTAGCGCAGAATATCTCCCCATACTCACCTTGCTCTGGGCTCTCTTCTTGTTTATCCTTCCCCATTTGGTAAATTCACATGATGGCAGAGCACATCACCTTAGCTGCATCTGGGCTGCATGGTGGCAGTGCTGGCGACTACTGTCACTCTGGGGAGCTGGACCACCTGCCTTGAGGCTCCCTGTTGGCTTGCAGCTCACAGCTTCCTCCCCAGGAAGGGCCTGACCAGGTCAGGTACCTCCTGGCAGGAGGACATGTGCAGCCAGCCCCCAAGAGAGGAGCCTGGAGGTGCTCTCAGGTGTCTCAGCCAGGGTGTACCATACTGAACTAACGCTTATGACCCCAGAGACTGCCTGAGCCTTTCCTCACCTGGCAGCATGTCTTGTAGTATGCCTGTTGCACCATACTATTTGCAGTCGTATGCTCTTGTGCACTTCAATGCTGACTTTAATTGCATGGTGTTACATCATCTTTCCTTTTTGCCTGTAACTTGTATGTGACAGTGAAGTCGCTATCCTATTCCTAAAAGAAGCTGGGAAGGACATCGAAGATGAAGGAGAGAGAGACACAGGAAGGGAGGGAAGGTGGGATGGAGAGAGGATGACTCAGAATACAAGATTTTTTTTTTTCGATTTTGTACAAAAAAGATTCTGTGGTAAAACTTTTAATAAATATCTGATGTAATACTGCACAAACCACTGATGTTTCTCGCTTTGCTTTAATGTAGTCAGATGTGCATTTTTCAAGAAGAAATACATAAAATTTATTTTCAGAAATGTCTCATCGGCAACTGTAATCTTAAATCAGTGAGAGCCAGGAGGGCTCTGAAAATGTGTGTCCAAGTCCCCATAAAGAGAAAGGTTTTTAATGAGAATGTTCCATTTCCCAGAAGAATTCCTAACTAATAATTTATTCAATAAAAGAAAATGTTACTATTCTCCCAGTTATGTTTTCTGTGAGGTTAACCATCTCTGAGAAAAGGTATTTTTCACTCTAGTGAAACATTTCTCATAATGGGTAAAATCCTTAATATTAAATTCCAGTGGTGGCTGAGAAGTGGGCAAGGTCTGTTCATTGTTTACAAAACACAGTAGTTTGATGCAGATACTTCGACACCCCAAAAAAATGTTACCAGTAAGGTTAGACACCTGTAGGGTTGAATAGCAATTGAGCAAATGATTTCAGAATTTTAATTCTGCAACTGGAGTATCTCTTTGTAGTGCACAAAACCCAGCAAGGGGCAGAAACACTTATTACCTCCAAAAGCAAGAGTTACTGAGATCACTTGTCCTTCTGAGAACCAGGAATTTGTGGCTCAGGCGGCCTGCCATTTTCAATATTTTGTAGAGTGCAGCTACTATCTATGCATGACGGTTTGTTCCTTCATTTAGAAATATCAGCTTGGATTTGGGGCTTGCATAAGTGTCTTTGCGCTGCCTCTGCGATGCAGAATAGGCTATGCTAGTGGACGTTCACACTCCTGAATGGTAGTCCTCAAAGAGCAGTATTCCTGTGCAGTGTGAATTCCCCACTACATTAACAGGGGCCTGGATATTAAATACCTTTGTCTATCCAGCCCTTAAATCCTTTTAAGGATCTAGCCCTCAGATACAGAGGTGAGCACTGTAAAAAAGCCCAAGAGGAAATGAATAACTCCTTATTCAGTGCAGGTTTGCATAGTATGTAGGGACATAATGCAGGAGGAGGAGAAGGGAATATTGAGCTGCTGTTGTTTCCTTCTTTGTGCAGCGGTCATCATCCTGTGCACAGAATAAAGCAAATGTCTTGTGAGGAAAAAACTAATATGTGATAATGCCATTGTTACTCCTAATACTTTGTCACAATAAGTTAGAATTCTGGGACTAAAATTAGCCTGAACAGAATAATTTCATGAACTGTGTTTTTCTTGATGATTGAGTTTACTTTGGCATAGGGTATATATACATACATAAATATTTACACCAAATAATCACTTTCTACACTATCAGGAACATGTTCTGGATAAGTAGTCTCATAGTTCACTGTAGACATTTCAGGATGACATAAGCTATGTGACTGTATGTATGTGTCCTCAACTTCTGCCCTTCTTCTTTATACTTGTTTGTCTCAGAAATTTCAAAAAATGCCTAATAGTCAGCTCTTCTGAGCTGTAGGAGAGTGCCTTGTGCACTCACTCATTTTCAGAGCCTTTGGGTATTATTATAGAATAAATGAGTAAAGGTAAGTACAAAAAGAATGTAAAAAAGAAAGGTAGTAAAAAAGTGTTAATTTTTCTAGAGTTTGATCCAGCAGGAGTCTCTCTTGTTCTGTTCTTCACAGAAGCACATGCAATGCTTCAGTAGAAAGGGTTTCCCAGCTGATAAAGAACAGTAAATTTTAATACATTTTTCACTGCAGAACTAATTACAACCATTGTAATACTGCTTACATATATATGTTTTCTTATTCAACACAAAAACTCAGAGCTGCAACATAATGAATGTGGTTTTGTTTCTCCTTTTTAATCTCAGCATTTTAGGGAAGTCATCTTGATGCAGGCTACATTAGTCATAATCATACCTGCTGTTACAAGGAAAGTACATAGAATAATTGAAGCACTGAAAAGTATTCTTTAGGCCTTTTGTTTGATCGAAGGTGCATAATCTATGTAAGAGGAGATGTTAGGATAGTACTCTGTTGATAATAAACTGATATTAGCAAACTTCCAAAATGTTGCATCTGCATAGGTAATGACTTCGGCTGTTTGCAGTTAAGCTGAAAAGGAATAAAATATTAAAAGGCACATATTAAGAAAGTGGCTTTTCTCCTTTTAGAAAGAAAACCTAGGGAAAAAAAAAAAGTTATGCTTAGTAATAAAAGTGCAGTGTGTATAATTTTCTACAGAAATCATGCGTAGGTTAAAAAGCAATATTGAAAAATTGGTGATAAGATTTTTTGAAAGACGTTTTTATGCACTTGGGAGTTCGTAAACTTTTTAAGAAGGGTTATTAACTTACAACAAGTTACTTTGAGATTTTCCAAGCTTTTTTTGCTGTTGTTCCCCATCAGGTTCTGTGAGAAACCCAGTCTTTTGGGAGGAAATAAGGAATAATCAGGCAAAATACGAACTTAGTCAGTATTCAGAGCACATAAAGCATGTTTAACCCAGAACATGCAACATAATGTCAATGAGATTGGCTTTCCTGAATGTGTAATGAGTCTTTAAACAAAATATAATTCCCCAATTAAGTAATGACTGAAGATAGAGAGCCCACACACTTTTTAAAATAAGTTTTTGAAGGAGACAAGGGACAGGAGATTGACAGGAACACAGAGTTATGACTATGATGGTAGGAGATGGCATTAGAGTTACAGCCATGGTGGTGCTGCATAGTAAGAGATTATTGAGGGGCAGAAATGGGGCCATCGTTGAGTAGAGAAAAGTAGCATATGCTTGCCATGGTTTAAAGATCAAGTCTCCAGAAGTCTTCAGTCTGCATGCATCATGCATCTGATACAGAGAAGCCTTTTTATAAAACATGAAATTAGGGCTTGAAACTTGCAGGAGACAGACTACAATATTTTTCTTCTGCAACAACTGAATACCTGAGGTGGCTCATCTGGGTGATTCAAATGCCATGGGCAGCATTTCCTTGTTGTTCCTACCCATCTCCACCATGTTTGAACTGGAGTCAGCACACAGCCCCTTCCTCACAGTAGGTTGTTTTCCAACCTGACGCCCCTTCCCCCCTATCTCTTCAGAGCCGTAGAAGAACTCACAGACGCAAAAATACTCTAAACAGTGTCAGAGAATCCATGCAAATATTCAAGCCAGTGGCCACATGCACAGGCAGGAAGATTCAGGGTATGTGCACATAGCTGATTAACAAAGTTAATTGAAATCCTGTTATGCCAACCTTCATTCCTTGAATAGTTAATACTGCAAAAGAGAAGAGTCACAATACCCAGGAAATGTCATGTAGTTAGGGAAAGAGCAGGTGTTCATGGTAATGTTAGAATGAGGAGGAAAGTCAAGAGCAGCCAAGTTCACAGTTCCCATTTTCTGAATGCTCCCCTCTACTTTGAATGTCACCTCAAAATTTTCAGGCTTGAGATTTTTGATTTTTTTTTTTTTTTTTTTTGAAGGGGGAGCATCATACATGATCACACTACAAAATGCACTGTTTGTCCAAATGCATAAATAAGCCAGAGAAGTACCAGATGGAAAACTTCTCTGCTTAATTCCATCCAACTATTCACATTTTGCATGAGCTGTGACAACATCAGATAAGATCAGAAGTAACTTCCCAGATGGATTTCTTTGCAATGCTTGATATTCCCTTCCAAAGGACGCTTTTCATTAACCTTTCTGTCTACAAGCTTGTCTTATTCAGTAGAGACTAAAGCTACTTATGTTTGAATCACTTCTTTTGTAAGAAAGAAGTAAAGAAAAGATACTGAAGGTTTTCAGGCAGTGGTGAAAGGTATTTTATTGGATGTAAGGCATAGGATTGGCTTTGCTTTCATTTGGTTTGGATTTTAAGGGATGACATAGAAGCTGTGTTACAAAAGCGCTAGACACTCATCTAAACATTTGGGGTTTATTAAAACCAGGCACAACCCCAAGCTTTTAAGTGTCCACCCAGTATTAACTTGAAGCATGAGCTTCCAGAACAACAGTACATCTTGTGTCTAATGTGCATTACAGACTGATTTACAGTATCTACATATAATTTATATTGTAGACCCATTCTGAAGAGAGCTATTATGGTCTCTGATGGACTGTCTTAATAAACTCGCTAAGCATACACTTTAAAGCACTGCATCAGTTTGAAAATTAATAAAAGGCAGGATAAAGTCAACTTGATCCCAGTGGTAGTAGGCTTTGTAGATCTAGTATCAGGTATAATTTTGTCTGCCTTCATGCAGTTTGCAGGATGCACAAGTACTGAACTGTCTGTCTTATTTGCCTTTGCCCTTTGGGTAATCACTATCATTTTAGTGAACTTCTGACTGTACTCCAGGGTATAGGTAATGAAAACCAATATCGGATGCATACAGTATTAGACAACCTTATTGCAGTGCTGCCATCACACATCATTACTATCAATTTGACCTTGTCAGCACACTGTGCAATATGTTCTTTGCTTTAGGTTTTATTACTGCTATTCTCCCTGTCTGCAGGAGTTACGTGATCTAATTGATCTCAACAGCACACTCACCCATAACTAGAATAATTCCTCTGTCTTCAGGCATATTATTGTAGTGATTTCTTGCATTTTTCCATAGCTCATATCTGAGCAGACCTGTTATGTGCATTATGCACTGTAATGTATTTTGCCTTTTAGATAAGATCTTGCACTCCCTGTCATTCATTCTCCTTTAACATGAGTAAAGAGCTTATTAGGGATGCATACTTCATCCTCTGAGATTAGCTGCTGTCAATGCATTTATGCCACCATTTATTCTAAAAACGTTGTAGGGAAAATGCTATTCAATAAACATATAGTTTTTGCATGCTTATATTCAATATATTAAAATGGTATTCAGGTCACTGAGTCAAATTGAAGAGTTCCTGAGACGAGAAAGACAGAATGCTTTCCGGTTCCAATAGCAGTATAATCAAGAATTAAATGAATTACAGAAGGGAGAATTATAGAATTGCAATACATAGGTTATCAAAGTGATTTCAGATTGTTAAATTGCAAGGAAGAACTAGACTAACTGTTACAGCATTTGGAAAACTTTTTAAGGGATAGATGAGGCAGATATTTTGTTAGAAACAAAAACCAACATTTGTTAAACACCTGTTTGAATGGTGAAGGGGAGAATGGAAAAAGCTGATGAAGGAGAGATACTGACATAGCTTAAGGGGAGTGAGAGTTTTAAGAATGAAAGCAATAAGTACCGAAGAAGCGTGGAAAGGGTTAAAACAAGGAATAGAGACAGTTATGGTAGCTTTGGCATAAAGAGTGAGCTTCAACTCATTTACTTTAACCTTGTAAAAGCTAGGAATTTCATCTAATGTAATCATTTAGGCTTTCTTGACAGTCTGTGGAGTGGGCTCTTCCAAAGGATGGTTCATGTCTTCTCTCAGAGACACCTGTTGTCAAATGGGATGAATTAGAGATGCTTTGTTCTCTCTCTCCCTTTCTGCAGTGACTATGATGAGAGTTTGAAGTAACTGTCAAACTTTTAAATGGCTTCAGTTAGGAGGGATGCATTTCCCTAACAGTATCAAGAGGGTTTTACACCTACAGCAGTACAGTATGGCAGGCAGGAGCACCTGGGCTGATGCAGCAAAATGACACAGAACTAAGGCTAAACCTAGCATGAAGCTGGCAAAAACCAACGTAAGATTGATTCCTCTGCATCACTTGCAGGAGAGCTGACAATAAAATAAAATAATAATAAAAAAAAAAATCTCATTTTTGTTCCAGAGGAAATACCATGTTTTCCCATGAGCCACCTTCTTCCCTTCAAGATCATGTATTTTACATCCAAATCTTGAGTGAAGCAATATGGTAGATAAAGGTAACTTAACACTTTTCCTCTTGCTTCTGGAGGCAGCATCTTAGTAACAGCAGCACTTGCATATATTCAGTGCTCCTTATACAGTATGACTTTTGCAGTACCACAATTTTGTTTGCCAAACTTGAAGAAAATGAGGAAGCAAAATTCCATTAACGGTTGCAAAAGGAAGCACGGTATTGTTTTTGCAACAGCCAGTGTGAATATTCCTGTGTTTCCAAGGCAGAAATAAATTTGGACTCTACTTTTTTTGTTTTGTTTGTTTGTTTTTGCTGTTGTTGTTCCTTATAAAGTAGGCTTTATTTCCAGGTGGAAAGAGGAGACTGGGTAATGAAGAGACTCCTAAGAAACAGGAAATCAATAACACAAGAACTGTGACTCAGGAACTTGTCTTCCTTTGGCCTTATTTGAAATGCTTAACATTTAATATCTTATATGATTCATACAACAAAATATATAAAAATATTGCCTCTCTGAAAAAAATATAATTAACACTGTACTAAGAGGTGAATTAATTTAATGAATATATTTCTAAATAATTCTTTCAGACTATTCAAATATACCCACTCCTTAGGAAATGCTTACTTTCAGTGTAGCCTAGTGCTCTGAGGGTCGAGTCCTTCCTCCTAAAGAGAGGCTGCACATTGGATCCTGTGTTGGTGGGATGCAGAGGAACAGGGGTGACTAACAGCCTCCACAGCTGGGGCCTCATACCAACCTGCTGCACAGCGGCGTGACGAATGATCCATAACACATTCAGCATAGGAGGAAGCCTAGATATATCTAAAGTCTGAGGTATTTCTTGCTTCTGACTCTACACGTTTTTAAATTAAACCAACATTTCACAGGCATTAAAATCACTAGCAACTCAATTGTTTCTAGCCTTATGTTGAAACACCTCATAAGTGTAATGTTATTTATCAGAAGACCATTCCATTAATATAAAACTTGTGACTAGAAAATGGAAAAAATGCCAGAAAAGGATCAAACCCATAAACACAAGGGGAAAAAAGAAAAGAACGTAACTTCACACGGTAAAGCATTTTCACATACTTTCAGGAAGCTTCATCACTGACTAGTTTTTCAAGGGCATCTCTATCTTTAACAGTTACATTATCCCTATCACTATAATACATGATATATTTTAAACTTATGTTTTAGAAAACCATGCAAAAAAACTTCTATCCTACTTTTATTGATGAAAATTTTGCATTTATGGATTTCTTCAGTGCTGCAGCATAATATATTAGTTTATAGATTATCACTGGAACAATGCTACTAGAGTGCTACTTATACAAGAAGCTACTTTAGCTATAAAAAGTAATTTAGGAGGTGCAAAATTAATTCTGTTGTAGATGTAGTGTATATTTTCTGTGCTATAGTTAAGTAACTGATGCTTTTCTAATGTCATTTCATCAGTACTGTTGAGAAGCTGCATAAAGAAGCCTGCATCTGTGTCTTCAGCTCAACAAATCATTACTCTAGATGAAAAGAAATGTATTCTATGATGGTAATTCATGTTATCTTTCAGGGCATAGTTACAATTTTTGACTAAATGACTGCTATGTGTACTAATCATTATAGGTTAAAGTGTTATTTAGGTCCCAGTTATTTAAAAGTTAAAAGAAACTAAGTGAAAATTTGGATTTAAAAATATAAAAAGTCTGTCAAGATGTGAAGTTGTATTAAAGTTGCAGAAATTAAATTAGATATTGGTATGCCATGAATAATAAAATTACATTTATTTAAAAAAAAAAAGCAAAGAAAAAAACCAAAACGATGCACCAAACTAAAACAAAATACAGCAGCAACAGCAACAACAAAAAAGAAAATGATGTAAAGTTGCAAAAATAGATTATTTGTGAACACTTGTTTGAATTGCAGGTGGTTTTTCTCTTCGACCTGGATCACACTGCTTTTAGTCCCTAAGAATGAGATTCCTATAAATGATATGTGTTTGGAGGAATGGTTAAGTTTTGTATGGTTTGTTACTACATTTCTAAATGTAATAGCTTACATTTGCAGACAAAAGTTATTAACACAAAAGCAAGAACAATTGTTATTTGTCTACATCCACATTAGCATACTTGGTAAGAACAGTAGCGAGGTTTCAAAGTGAATCCTCTGGCCATCCTTGAGCATTGATTCAGTTTGAAAGTGATATTAATTCACAAGAGCTTGATTGGTTTTGGAGGAAAACACAACACGAGATCTGCTCTCAGGTATGCATCAGATGCACTCAAACTGCTGGCGCAGATCTAATCATTTGAACCAAAGATCTGTCCTTTTGGATCTTCAAATCATAGGGAGAATGGGTAGGTTTATGCAAGGGAACAGACTAAATCTAATCTGGAGGAAGAACAAACCATATTGCATACAAAATATTACATATATTGTCAATGTAATCACTTTACCTCTGGTGTTTTAATCCAGAGAGCCTCTCCTACAGTACAAAATTGCTTTCTAATGTGGACATAGCATTTTTCATGCACTGTTTATTATTTACTTCTCACCTAAATAAGACAAAGCAGCTAGAAGCAGAAACAATTAAATATAATTGGTCACCAGACACCAAGAACATGTAACACTGACTGCAAATACTTAAAGTGAATAATTTGTGAAGAATTTCAGAGATTAATTGGCTTTACCCATACTATTTAGTGAATAATTTTGAAAAATAATGCTCCAACACATGCAGAGAAACCAGAATAATTTTGCAGTGCTCTATTACAGGAGAAAAAAAAAAGATGAACACTTGATTTAGTTGTAATGGATAATTTGGGCAGATCTCAGTTTCCCTGAAATTACAGGGGGAGTATAGCTGATGTCACAATTCTACACCTAATTACTGTAGATGGACAACCCACAGAACAGCTTCTCTACAGGTACTGAACTGATTTTATGGATTTTACGTGCTGCTTCAGTGTCAAGAACTGAAAGGAAAATTAGTGTCAATAGAATTCTGTGCCAAAATATCATGTTTAATTTGTACTTCCACTTCTGCTTCCACGTTTCATTTCAGTCTCCTTCCATTTGCAAACAGCCACATCCCTTTCATTCAGCAGTCACCTTTGCTCAGCCAAGGCTCTTCAGTGCAGACATTAATCTCCTTGCCTTTTGATGCTGAGGTACCCCTGATGTTATAATCTGTTTTTTGTTTAGGAGGAATGGGACGCAAGTAGTAGCATAAGCAGAGATGGTTTATTTTAGCGAGCTAGCAAAACTAACAAGGAAACTGAAGGGTTCCTGGCAGGGAAAAAAAAAAAAAAATCAAGGTACAAAGAGCTCAGTGTATCTCAGCTGTACACCTCCGATCTGCATGTGTGTTTGATCTTCAAAATTACTGCTATGGTCTAGACAAAATTCTAGAAATAATTTTTGCAAAGAGGAAATATATATAAATAGTGCTGCCAAACTGTATGAACTATGACAATATAGAAAGCCAGAAGCTGGAGGTTTCTACCAACCCTGTTTAGAGAGATACTGGCTGAAACTCCTTTGCCAGAAAAACCTCTGTGCAGTTTGGATAGCTGAAATGGAGAAGCTTTTCTTTTGTTTTGAGAAGTCTATATTCCACAGTAGACACAGGCACAGTGTATTACAACTAATTGTAGACAAAACAGACATCTGGAATATGTGACACCTAGAACAGACATCTGTGACATCTAGAAATTATAAATGTATTGACTAGGGTATAATTATTACTAACCCAATTATAAGCATAGTGAAATAATATAACCAACAACAGTATGTAGGCATTTTGTAACACTGTGAGGGCGTAGACAGACACAATCCTTAAGCATTTTATGTAAGTATGGGAATAATGTGACCACCAAAGGGGAAAAGACAAGTTGCATGTAGGAGGCATCCAAGTAAAAAAAAAAGTTGCAGGGGACAATACAAGCACAAGGGGTTGCAAATTCACAGGTTTCCTACTGAATACATAAGCATAGCTAGAAAGACACCCCTAACCCCCAAATAAACAGTATCAGGAGCAGATGATATCCCCCTGAGAGTGGGAGCGGGGAGGGGAATGGCAAATAGCATGAAAACATCAGGCACAAGTGAGAAAAATTGTAGAAGAAACAGGACAAAACATTGCACAGGACAAAACATTGCACTTCTGACTTATCTTGTCAAAGAGCTCTCAGGCCTGATCACTTTGATCTCACCAGTTAAGGACCACCAAAAAACATAGTCATGAGTGGCATCAGTACATGGCATCAGTGGTGTGGTGTTGTATACACACAGGTGATTCAGAATATAAGTGTTGACATTTTGTTGAAGATACTTTGATACATTTTGTATCGATATTGATGATTTTTAATGTGTAAGTACTAAGCGTTAGCCTGAAGTGTTTTGTTAATGAATGAATTTAGCAGAGATTTATTTTGAAGTTTAAAGGCAATCTGACTTCTCTGTCTTCTAAGCATTCTCATCACAGCAATCAATTTTTTTTTCTTTCTTTCTCTGTGTGTGTATCTATACACATACATTCAGTTGCAAAATAATATATAATTGTTCTAATTTTCTCAATTTATTTTATACTCAGATATGAAGAGGCAGACATTTTTCATAACAAAAGAGGAAAACTGAATCTGTATTTTAAATCTCTTTTGATTTACAGGTAGATTATCACCTGTTATGCCACATCACAACATCTAAAATCTTTGCACCTGCTATTCCTTAGCTTGCATTTCCACTTTGTTTCCTGTTGACATGATACAGATTCGTTGTCTCTGGCAAATTGGCTAACTGGAGAGTTTAGCTCTTAAGTTTTTTGAATCTTTTGGCTTTCTTATAACACAAGTCATCAAGTCAGTGCAACAGTATTCAGGCATACACAGTGAGTTCTTGTTGTTTTCTTATGGTTTAAAGGGACATCGATGAAAATTTTCTCCATATTGGCTCTGAAAAAAAAAAAAAAAATCAACACAGAGACTTGCTCAAATTATTTATAAAATATCAATGGAAACGCCTTAGGTATTCATGTCCTTTGTTCTTTCTTGGTTGAAAAGTGAGTTTTAATATTACCAGACAGTGATTCAAGAAACATCAATTTTAGCTCAAAATAGTAGGTCTAGTTTGTTGATTAATGAGCTGATTCTGCATCCTTCATTCCTGGTTTGCTGCCCACACATTCAATATTTCTTTAAAGCCTCACTGTCTGTTTCTTTATTCTTCCCCTTAAAAAGCTAAAAATAAATCAGTTCTTAAATCAAGAGAAGACTTATCCTCTCCATACCACACACTGGGAAACAATAATAACCAACATGTACGTCTGAATTATTTCTCTTACAGCATAGAAAAAGAATCTCATACAAGCTGAGGTCAATTAATTATATCTAGTAATGAAACATCTAGATCAAGGTACACACACACAAAATCCAATCTTTATTCATTGCCTAGTAATTTTATTCATTTTCTGATCTGTAGTCATTTTTTTAGGTGGTAAAATCAGGAATAGTCCTAAACTTTGGATTCTATTCTCGGTTACTTATTTTTTCATCCACCTCTCTGTCTCCCAAAACTCAGCAATTCTCGACTTCTCTTAATTACCAGTCCACTGGACATAGTTCTGAAACACAAAGCCAGAAAGAAAGGAGCTGCTTTAGAGACTAATGTTTTTTTAATGAGAAGGGCATTCCAACTGGGACTACCTTTCTGCTTAAAACATTACAGGAAAAAGGGAAAAGGCAGGAAAGAAAATAAGCAGTTTGCAGAATTGTACCATGCTCCCCTATTGCAAACAGATAATGGACAGTTGATGAGGTCCCAGAGCAGATACAAGAATAAACAATATAAAGTTAGATAGGAGAAATCCATGAATATCTACAGTTCAGCTGGTATCAATTCTTACTGATATTCTTATTGATATTCTTAACATTCTCATTACTTGGTGCTGGGATTTCAAGGGTACCAAACACATGGATATGCAAAAAGTTCTTTTCAGATATGTATCAGATTAACAACATATGTTATTATTTTATGTATTACAACTTCTCTAATCATCATTCACTCAGATTACGCTGTTACCAAATTACATATGTTATTAATTTATGCATTACATGTAACTAATACATTGTAACAAAAAAAATGACATAAATAAAAATTAGAACCAAAGAAAACTGAATATCAAGAAATGTCTTTGCTAATGACAGATAAATTTTTTCACTGAATAAAAAATTCCAATTTTTACAAAAATTTTACAATTTTTTTTCCTTCTGAACAAGCTTTTAAAATCAAACTGGCAATGAAGGTGTTCTCACGTATTTTAACCAGTTTTACTTTTAAAAGTTACATAAAGAAACTTCAGCTCCACATAATAATTATCAGCTACAGCTACAAACAGCTTATTAGAAATTTAAATAAAACATCAAAAAATTAAGCCAAAGAATGGAAAAGCACAAACATAAAGCCAAATTACTTGAGAAATATTCTAAGTCAGACATTTGCTTTTGAGCTAGAAATACCAGATTCCCTTCTTAGCAAGTGGAGAAAAGGCATACCTCTGGAAAGGGTTAATTTTTTTTTCATCCCCAAATAAGCGTTCAGGATTGCACCTCTGCATGGAAATCTTTTTCTTCTCAGGAGATTAAACAGAGAGCCTGGAGTGACCTGCACAGTCCAACATATTTCTCTAAGCTATCTAGGTTTTAGGTACCTAAAGTCAGGTGAGAAGAATTATCTCCTAAGTGTCTATGATTTTCAAAGTGCTTCAGTTGCAGTAGAAAACCTGGGGGAGTTTGATCAACCGATTACTACATAAATATGAAGATCGTGAAAGACTGCATAGAAAAATGAACGTGACTTTGAAATGTAATACTTTGTTTCACTGCATTGCTCTCTACCAAATCAAAAAGTTCATATTGTATTGCCCTTTATTCTATAAACTGATGACTTACAAGTAAGAAAATAGCTTAAAGAACAGAAACTTGAAACAAGGTAGTTTAAAGAACAAAAGTAATACTGTCATCCCTGTAGAAGACTAAAAGAAAAGAAAAGTATTTCCTAGAAACTAAACAAATGAATCAGTAACAGGAATATAATAAATGTCAGGGAGCACTGGTAAATTACTGCAGAAATTGAGGATAACATCAGACAATCTGGGCAGAAAATGCATATTGCAGATTCTTCTTTCTGAAGAACTGAGAAGTTGGTAGCAGTGGGGTAAAAAAATGAAAGCCTAGTGAAGTGATACTGTGGAATAAAACCAGATGTTATCAAGGCATTGGAAATGTCAGCTGCCTGCTCTCTCATCTTCTCCAGTGCAATAAAGAATTCTCTAAACAGCTTCTCACCCTATATCTTTGATATTATTCTGGCCATCTGGAAAATAAAGATATTATAGAATGCATTACCAAACTTAACCCAGAAAGAAAGGTCACATCAAAGTTTTTATGTCAAGTGGAAGTGGGAGTTATTTTAGTTTTCTTTTAAAATATAGATGCAAATTAAAAGTTTGCCTAACAATTTATTTTTTATAGATTTTTGCAGATTCAAAATCCTAAGCATGCATTCATTGTACGTTCTGGGGTTTTTTAAAGATTTTCAAATATATAGTGATATGAGATAAAATTTAAATCTGCTTAAATGGTATATTTGACCGAATATACATTTTATATCCTGTATTTTGATAGAGAACTAGAATTTATATTGGCATATGAATTTGGATTATTTATGTTGTGGAGTCTTGGTCACCCTTGAAGCATTCATTTCCTTATTTCAAGCAGAAAATTCCACTTTCAGATGCATCCTGCAGCGAAAAATAATAATCACAGGTCCTGCTAATAAGAATCCCAGGTCAATTTTTCTACTCAGTACCAATACTTGGTTGAAGTAAACTGTTATACCACTGCTTGATCTAGAATATGGATTTAGGTGATAGATTCTGACTCAGAAATTGCTCAGGAAAGTCTTCTTTGGATGTTCTAATTTTTTTTTTTTTCCTAGTAGTAGTAATAAACAATTTTTCCCTTGCATGTTCTGAGAGAATTTTAAAGTATTTACATTTTGACTATGATGAAATTACTGGAAGTTGAATCAATTAAAAGAATGAGTTCAACATAATGCAGATACTGAATCTTTTTCATGCTGTTAATAAAACGCTTCAATATCTCTACTCATAGATGAAAAAAACTGTAATCTAATGAGATCGAAGAGGCTGGGGCAATGAATGATATACAGCAGTGATATCAAGCATGCAACTGATTTCAGAGTTAAGATGCTTACTCCCCTGACTCCAAATCCCTAAAAAGCAAATGCTTATAATATATGTATTTTCTGCATTTCATCAACAATAAACCCAAAATGCTTCATGTTTCTTGCAAGAAAAATTCTTCTCAAATAGTATATAGAGAGGCTTTACCCAGTATAGAAGTGTATCATTCCCTCAAGTTGAACATGGTAAGAAAAACTCTACTCAGCAGTTTAAAACAGGAGATGGTGAATAATAATGTTGAAGTCTGTGGGAATCCAAATCTAAAGTGGCCTATGAAGGGATATTTGAGTATTCTGTTTTATCTCGGAGTAAAAAAAAATATGGTGTTTGGATTGTTAACTTGCATTTTAAAAGCTATTGATTCAGCATAATTGAGAACAGAATATTTCTTGAATAATTTTAAGGCAGAGCAAGAATTGTGAGGTCACAGAAATAGCTTGATAAAGAGATCTTGAGCTTATTTAAATAAATAAGAATCTGCACTGCACTTTAATACGTTGTTATAGAGAGATCACAAAATGTCATTAGGATGTGGAAAAAGAGAAAATTCTATACCTGAAAAAACATACTCAGAGATAAAGAATGAAAAAGGCTAAGAAATACAATCACAGAATCACAGAATGGTTCAGGTTGGAAGGGACCTTAAAGATCATCTAGTTCCAACCCCCTATATAAAATAGAGACTGTGGTTTCCTCTAGTCAACAGAAGACTTCTTCTTATTGCAGTTACCAGAGGTATTTAATGCTCCTTATACTATGGTTGTAGTATTAGCAATATAATCAATATTAGCAATCAGTGCCTCTCAGAGAAGAAATATATACATATACACATTTAAACACAGATAATCTATTCACATTATGTGAATTTATTGTGAAATTAAATTGTGGAATTAAAAAGGATTTCTATACATATTAATATATAAGTATAAGGAGCAAGATCTCCAAGAAGAGACAATGTACTTAGTTGTCACTTTGTTTGTCACTCAACTTTGTTTGACATTCAAGGTGGTGGTGGGTTTCTTAAGTCTGTGTCTAGTGAACAGCCTAGATCTTATCTATGGGACCTGATATAGTAGGTGATTTTAGATCAAACATGATTTTCATATATAACATAATATACAAAACATAATATGCAAAACTGAAGGAGGTGCTAATTTTATACCCTGTAGACTGGGCATAAGCATTCACCTGGGATATGGGTAATGTGGATTGTTTGGCCTATTAAGTAAGTAAAAAATACTATAAAGTCTTCATTTTTAATTGTGGAGATTGTATCCTAAATGGAGTCTTTCCTCGCAACTTTAGGAATATCCCTTTCTTAAAGTTTATCTGTCTTTCAATGCTTTTTTTTTCTAATTGGCAAAGTACCAATGTTCTTCTGTGTATTTTGCTTTCTATAATTAAGTAGAAACAACCTCAGTATTTATTTTTCTTATCAACTCTTCCTGTGAATCCAAATCCACACATGCACAAAAAAAAAAAAAAAAACAAATGGCACAATACTGTTCACGTTTCCAATTAAAAAATGTATATATTTGCTTTAAGGAACGATTCAGAAATCTGACATATCTTGCACACAAAATTTCATCTTTCAGTCTTGACCACCTTGAATAGATTTTGTATTTTGGTTGACTGTCAGATCTTAAACTAATGTACATTAGCAGCAAGTATTTTCATGTAATTGGAGCACGCTGCTGTTGCCACCCAAGGATCTAATTACACAGCCCTGGGGACAGCATTATGAAATGAGTCGTAGAGTCATGTCACAAATACCTGTCTCATAACTAATGTTTAAACTGTGTTTAAAGTTCTCAGTGTGGCTGTTAAGAATAATCTCCACCTCATTGTTCTCATTAGTTGCAACTACAATTGGGACACACATACCTTTCAAGGTTTTTGGTGGGGGTTTTGGCTCTTTTAAACTCTTAAATTGTTCAGGCATTCGAATATACTAAAAAAGACGTAAGCAAATTTGAAGTTTTGCGCTAGTGCCTATTTAGAAAACTGTGCCCTTTTCAGTATAGTGGGAATTTTATTTTGAAAAATGTCTTCTAAAACACTTGAAATGTCTCACCTAAAAGTAAAGCTAATACATTTTAACCTCAAAGGTGGAATAACTTTGCAGAGGAAACAATACTTTTTACATCTATGTCTCAATCACAAAATTCATGATAGTTTATCATGTGATAGCACATCCTACATTACTTAAGTTACAGTGGCGTTGCTGGTTTATGATATGTCTTTTTCCTTTTTTAAACAACCTCAACCTTGTTACAAATGCTTCCCAAGCCAATAAACACAAAGTTTCTAGATAAAGTGTATGTGTTTTAACTATCATCAGACTCAGTCAAGTGTAGTGTTGTTTTTTTTTTTCATAGAATTATAATATATTTTGAAACATCATCATCTGAAGAAGGGCACAAAAAGATACACTTGGCAAACACATTAAATTTGCTTTTAGTTTTACCATCTTTAGTTATAATTTGTGTAAATCCATTGATTTTAGCTAAATTACTACATATTTACACATTGGTAGGAAATGGCAAGCATTTCCTCACTTTTATATATTTATGTATTTTCTTCAATATCTGTCCAATGACATTTCAGGGAAGCAAAAACGGGAATACAGGTCTTCCTAGCTAGTGGTCCTATGATTACACCACAGATTCAGTCTCCTGTTCATTATTGCCCCTGTATGGCTACAGCCCACATTTTAAAACTTGTGGTGTCTCTGTGATTCTTTCTCCTGTTATTACAGAACACAATGATCCTTCTCGGAAGGATTTGGTCATTGCAGCGTGAAAATATACTATTTTCTCAGCCATGGATGATAATGGCAATGTCAAGGCCCTGGATATTCCTTTAAGAGATGCCACATTTCTTAAAATATTCTTGATTTTTGGGCAGCAGCTGCCATGCACTGCCGTATTACCAGATACTAAAGAAAATCACAGTGTTAAGGACTATTTTTACAGTGTTTTACTAACACTATACATCATACTAAAGACAAAGTTTCCAAGCGGACTTCAGTAAAAGCAGTGCCCTAATCCTCTGTGCTGTACTCCCATGTTTCTCTAAAGGGGAAGAGAAGCCTTCCCATTGCAGAGGGAATCACAGCAACATTACTCAAGGCTTCTTCCTTTCTGGAGCACCTCTCCTATGAAGACAGGCTGAGAGAGTTGGAGCTGTTCAGGCTGGAGAAGAGAAGGCTCCAGGGAGACCTTATAGCGGCCTTCCAGTACCTGAAGGGGCCTATAGGAGAGATGAGGAGGGACTCTTTATCAGGGAGTGCAGCGTTAGAACAAGGGGTAATGTTTTACACTAAAACAGGGTAGATTCAGACTAGATATTATAAAGAAATGCTTTACAGTGAGGGTGGTGAGGCTCTGGAACAGGCTGCCCAGGGAAGCTGCGGATGCCCCATCCCTGGAAGTGCTCAAGGCCAGGCTGGATGGGACTTTGAGCAGCCTGGTCTAGTGGGAGGTGTCCCTGCCCATGGCAGGGGGTTTGGAACAAGATGCTCTTTAAGGGCCCTTCCTACTCTAACCATTTTAGGAGTCTATGATTTTTGTAACATAGATTTTTTTCCCCCTGATGATGAAAAACATTTAACATGAGGCAGTGCTCCTGTACTAGCTGTTGTGCCTTTGTTTGAAGGGTGAGGTCCATTTACTGTCTGATGGATGATACCCATGCTGGAAAACCTAGAAAAGTCAAAGCATTTGTCTCAAGCGTGGGCCTGTGTATTCTTTAACTGTTGGGAAACACGGTTTGGGGTTGTGCTGCCTAGCAGTCTGCCAGGACATAGATAAGTTTCAGGGTTCAGAAGAGGCTGGAGATGGTCTCCCACATGCACTTTGAGAGGGGTCATGTTGGGTTGGGAGAATGAGCCTTAGGCACAATATCTGAACTCTGACTCTTCTTCTCACAGAATAAAAATTGTTCTGTTTTATTTATGTGGATCCTATTCTCTGCGGCTGAGAGGAAAGAAATATTCACTTCCCAGACTCAACCAAAAAACCCCCGCATTTCACTTAGTGAACAGGCTATACAATCAATACAGAGATGTTTAAAACACATAATTATAGTAGCAGGTGTATAACAATTTGTCTGATTGCATGTAGCTTCCTTATTTTTGTACCATGCATGCCCAGTAAGAAAAAAAAACAACTTACAATCCTTTCTTAATTAGAACTACCCTTTGATTGCATTTCAGATATAACTTAACTTTTTTTTTTTATATTTTACTTTATTCCCCAAGTGGTCTATTTGTGTGTGGTGCACAAAAGTTAACACTTGCAATCTCCTCCCTGGTATTAAATCCCACTGAGATAAACACAGCAGCCTGCTTTAGTCAAGAAAAAATGTAGACTGATTTTTTTTTTTTTTCAACATAAGTTATAACTCTGTACCTGACTCACTACCCCTGTTAGAAGAGAGAGTTCTTATAAGAAATTCATCCTGTGTGTGAAAGGTCAGATTCAGAGGCTAAGTGTTCTACAGCAAGCCTCTAGGCTTGTTGTTACAGAAGCCCAGAGGAGCAAAAACATGTTCAAGTCAGGCAATAATGGGAAAAGAGAAACAAAAAAAAATGCTCTGGAGGAAAAAATAATACTCACCTCTGTGTTCTCAGAGGAAGAGCAGACAGATAGAAAAAAATCCAGAGAGAGAAAATCTCTATTGTAGAAGATTTAAGTGTAAGAGCCTGTAGCAAACAATGTAAATAATTTATTTAAAAACCACAACAAAACAACTAACTCTATCCCCCTGAATTATTATTGCAATATATTATAATTATCCACAAATTAAACTACAAAAAAGAGTACTTAAAGATTCCAAAAATATCAAGGCATAGAAAAGCACAGTGAAATTACCTATACAACCTAACTTTGCCCCAAGATGATATTATGCGATAATCATATGATTATTTTTTTATTTGTGGTCTTGAGTGAACCTGAGGAGCCACTGTACTTGTGAAAACACTACTTCTTACCCCCTCCCACTCTGCATGGACAACAGTGACTAAAATGCAGCCTAAAATGATAAAATTTGGACTGCTGTGTGGAGCAGAGAAATTACTATCAGCTGATGCTTATCATATATATTTCATTGCAGATGCAAAAATATAATAATGATTTATCTCTCACATGAACACACTGTCTGTTGTTTTTTTCAAAATCAGTTCCCAGACTTGTCACTTCACACTCCCTCTTTTCTCTCATCCTCTCACCCCCAGCACATATCATGGCCACTACTTTATGGATTAGAAAACTAGTATTCAAGGATGGTTCTCACTGCTACAGTCAATTATCCAAAGAGAGAATGCTGGTTTATATAACTTGCTCCTACAGGAGCTTGAGGTGGTTTTGGAATGTGATAGGACATGCCCAAGGATACCTGTGCATGACAGCTGGGGACCTGCATACTTTAAAAATAACATTCTGATTCATAATGAAATAGAAAAGAGCCAAAGGAATAACAAGGATGATAACCAAGTTTCTTACATATAAGTAAGTTTCCTTGCTACTGCAGTTAGTCTATCTGCCATCCTAAGGATGTCAGTAACACTTGTCAGAATTGAATTACTGAGAGTATAAACAGTATACAAGCAGCTGCCAGTCAAACTAGTAAAAGCCTGTCCACTGCCTATTACGGGGCTTACCATTTTATATGCCTTGAGCCAAGGTCACGTCACTTTGCCTTCTGACATTATGAGATATGTATTTTCTTACCCTTATAAATGCAAAAGACATTATAATGGCTTCTCTGAGCGCCATGACTATGTAGGTATGCAGGAGTTAAAAACAGTCTATGAACAATGTGGTTTATTTATTTACTAAATATAAGACTAATTTCCATTCACTTATACTGAATGCAGTACATACTTGACAGCTGTTAATCTGTAATTAGCATTACTCTTGCAAACTGAAGATCATGTTAAAAGCTTTTGCTGAAATATAAAAAGTTCCAATGCTTCACAATTAACAAAGAGCTTCAGTTTCTGATAAATAATTCTCCCTATTATTACAGGTTGTGCCTAATTACTGTGAATGAATAAAAATTGATTATCCTGCCCAGACCATATAATAATATTTGTGACACAAACGTTTCTCCTGTTTGCTTTCTTCTTCTTTTCCCCTTTTGTCAATAAATTTCTGAAATATCCTTCTTTCAGCATTGGTAGGAAATATTATTCTAGTCTGGGTTATGAGCACCTGCATGAAAGACAGGAAGAGGAATGATATTGCTACTGTTAAAAGGATAAACTAGAGTCTTGTAAATAAGTTCATACTCTGGAATATGATTTCATGTGCCAGAATTTATGAAATGTCCTGACACTGAAAACAATCTTAATTATTACATAATTTTCTAATGAAATAGCATGACTATCATTCTGCTGTTATTAAAAGCAAAAAGTGGGTATAAATCACCATGGCTGTTCGAAAACTCATTTAAAAGGCAATTAGAATATTTTTATTATTATTTTGAAGGGGTTCTGTGATGGAAACAAACTTCTCCAGTAATTTATATCTAATTCAATTTCAAGCCACTATCTGCATTGAGAATTGCAACTGCTGCTATATATACTTTGCTTATATAAGCCGCATATATTTTTATATTAATAAACCATATATATAGCTATACACATTATACTATTTCCTTTAGTAACAGCTTAGCACTCAGGAACTATCGTTTTGTATCACTGAGCAAGACTAAACAAAGTGAAAAATATATTATATTGAGAAATAATCTGAACGTATGTGAAATAAAAAATTGTGTACATGATATCATATATTGACACCTAATGTTGAACTATTGCACTTTAGGCCTGTTAAGGTTAACCATTTCACCATAAAAGAAAATGCATTGCAACAAGTGTTCCTCCTTATAAGTTGTTTTGATCAGACCATTTTTATGTGGTTACAAGCATGACAACTGAACACCGTAAATAATTTAGGGCTCTGCATGTGGAGGTAGAAGTCAAAATGATGTAAGTGTAGTCCAGAATGAAAACCTAACTACCTTGCAACATTTTGGAAGGCAGTAAAACTGGTAAAGGTAGACAACTAAGGTGGACTGCATAAAGCAGCCTTCTTATGTACTCTGCCTTCTCACAATTTTGTTTTACCCCATGTTTTTTTTTGCCTTAAAAATAAGGCTTAAATCAAAATGAAAGTATTTATCTGTCTATATGAACAATCAAATCTACTTAAAATTCCTTCTCTCTGTCATGACCTTTATCTGCAAATTAGAATAAGAAATTGAAAAAATCTACCACAACTCTTCCAAACAAATAATTTTCCTTCTGAAAAGTCAGTTCATCTCTAAAAGTAAAAAGCCCCAAAACCTAGGCTTTAACACCCTTGAAAACATTACAGGTTGCCATTAAAATATAAACTAAAACATGATTCAGCCTGTAATTTTCTCACTGGGTCATGCTGCATTTTTCTCCTTTGGAACACATCAACTAGTCAAGTAAGTGATAACTTTTTTTCTTATTTTTATTCCTAAACAAGTAATTAAAACAAATATTTAAACTTCTAAATCTCATTTCCTATTCAGTGAATGCCTTATCCATGGAACTAATTAAAAATGTACACTTATTCCTTATTCTTCCAAATCTTAATATGATTTAAGTAAGTCAAACTGCAGATTTATTTTCAAAACTCATCCTCCCACCACTTCTAAAGCCTCTTTGATAGAGATGGATATGGTAGTGTAATGTCTGTTGACAAGAACTTATCCTATTTCTAGAATAATGTGTCATCTATCAACCCACAGGTGTCTATGCACTTTTTACGCTTAAGCCCCCTCTGTGGTGGGTGTGATGCTATATTTGCCATCAGATGAGCATATTCCTGATGTCTCAGCAACTCATGAAAGGTCATCTATTCCAACCATCCAGCAGTGGTGGTGTTGAGAGTTCAGAAACTACAGAAAAAAGTAAAATACTACCTGCCAACCTAACGCAGCTGATGACACTGAAATAGAAGTATGGCTAAGTCCTGTTTCTTTAATGGAAAATACTGGAAAAGCTTTGTTTTCCCAATTTGTCACTGTCAACTCTCTTCCCCTCCTTCCCAGAAAACCTCAGAACTTACAAAGTCTCCAAAAAGAGTATCCTCTTCAAAATTCAAAAAACAAATCCCGAACTCCATCAATGATTTAATGTGTTCTTTCTTTACTTTCACCAAACTTCTATGCTCCAGCCTGAAGTCTGAAGAACTGATCTTTAGAGGGAGTTTAAAACTTAGTTTTCTTCTATTTTGGTAACCTATTCGTGCTTTCCCCATGAACTTCTCTTCCTAACCATGGGATGCAACAATGCGTATACTATACAGAGCAAGATAACTAACACCCTGGCTGCGGCTACAGCGAGAAGTTTCCCCAATGTACCATCCACATGTTTTAAAGTGACATTTGGACTTCTACATGAAAAGATGACGTTGCTGGAATTCTGCAGCATGAACTTTAAGACATGACATCTACTATCTCGAACAAGGACTGTAATATTAATATATTAAAAAAAAAACATTATAGATTACAACATTATGGAGACATTATAGAAGACAGAGAAATGTTCTGCTGTAAAATAAGTGTCTCCATTTCACGGAGCAGAGTTCTAAGGAGTGTCTCTGTTTGGTTTGTATGTAATATCAGAAATCTTGTACTTATCTTTGGAACAGTTTCACATAAATAGAATATGAGTCATTTCAGGAGAAAGAGAGGAGAAAAAGGGAATATATACCTTTGAGAGTGTTAATATTTTGCACACAAAGATTTTTTTTGTCTGTAATCATCTATCAAATCAGCTACAGATACAGAAAATGTGTGAAAGCATTTTAATTTTCTTTGTAAGTTAGTCCTTCAAAACAGTGAGTAGACTCCATGTTTTTTGAAATAATTTGAGAACAGATCAAAAAAATAAATGCACATAGACAAAGACAGGCTGTCAAATTGTTTATTTCTGAAGGAAATTGTTAGAAAAAGGCCCTAATGACAAAAAAATGCTTTTAGAGGGAAATGTTAATGTTTTATTTAAAAAATGGTAAATTATTCTTCTTCTTAGGAGGGAATATTAACCAGCCCCACTTTAGTAAATGGAGTGAGAAAGATATTCAGGAGAAAAGTTATCTTTTTTATTCTGTAAATGGAGGTATCTAGTTGCCTCCACTGAAGCTTGATGAATCAGTAAACTTAGTGGCCTGAATTTATATGCCAAAAATTGAGTGAAATGGATCATACCTTCTGTGATCTTTATGAGGAAATTTTCTTTCTGCAGTTTCCGTCAAGACAGGAAAAAAAAAACATGTTGGTAGTATCATGGTGGTGGGGAATAAAGATAGAAATAAATGTAAAGAAAAACAGTGTTTTCCATTTTTTGAACTACAGTTTTAAATATATATACTTGTAACCTTAAATAGCTTATACATAAAAAATAGGATAAAATGTCTATGTCGTTGCTTCTCAAAAATAAATGCATTTTATCGCAGAACCAGGCGCTATCATCCCCTTGCTTTATCATTTTTAGTGGCAAAACTTAGAAAATCACTTACAAGGAGGTTTTGGTTGGTTTTTTTTTGTTTTGGTTTGTTTTGTTTTTTTATTTAGTTACTTATACCTAAAACTTAAAGGTATGCAAAAGGTCAAAACTGTAAATTACTTTAAAACATTTTTGAACTAGAAAAATGGGCAATGAATGTTATATTCTGACCTTTTGCAATGATTGGTGCTATAAGAAACAGCTCTTAAATGCAGTTATACCTCGATGAATATGAAATGCTTTCTAAGATTTCTGAACCAATGTGAATTTTCATAATTAATTACATAGAATTAATTCTATGGACTCTCACATTGAGAAAATTGTGGTTCAGACTGTTTTTATATGTAAGTTAAATTGGGTTTTCAGTTGAGATTCTCATATTTTAAGGTGAATCAACTGTAATTTGTAAGTAATGATGTAACGCAGCCTTCTGAGCAGAGTACAAACAAGAAACTTGTAAAAGGGTGCCTAAAAAAGTGACACACAATGGAATCTGCAAAATATAGTTGTATGACCGTGTAGGAAAGGCATTTTATCTTCATCTTCTATCAATTTATAATCTTTGTTTTATCAAATTGTTTACGAGGTATCAAAATATAATCTATTTTTTTTGTTTTATTCCATATTCAGTACTACAATCGTGTGATAGTGCTAAGCTATTTCATTTCTCACCAGTTCTGACAGGAGATAGGATCATTTAGTGTTAGAGAAAGTATTCACAGTTGTAGGACCTGGAGAAAGGAGAAGTGGTCTAGATGTACGTCTTCAACTTTTTCTTTATGTAAGATGGTGGCATAAGGACCACTACACTGGAGTTTCTTAATATTACTTACGTAAACACCTGTAGTGGTTAGAGAGGAAAGGCAGTAATGAATTATTAGCATAGATACACTTCAGAATACGTCTAGAAGACCCACGGGACATCTGCTGAAAATCCAGGTCACTGGGTTGAGCAGCATCTCTTTGAAGCTGAGCGTCAGTTCCTATGCACGATTTGAGCTCTTTAGGTCCCCCTTTCCTCATCAGTCAGTTACCTGAGTAAATTTTCATCTGTTTGGCTTCAACTATGAACAGAAAATGACAAAATCCCTTTTGAAAAAAAGAAATATATTTGTTATGGTTTCACTAGATATTTAGAGTTTAGATTCTTGTTTTCAGCTGTGTTGAGTAACCATTTTTCTAAAACAGGATAAGATAGGAACATTGAAGCAGAAGGCAAAAAGTTGAAGTACTATTGATGCTTTATATAACATGTTCGGAATTTTTTGCGTTTGATAAGTAGAGCAAAGCCTGCACTTATCCATAATATAAAGGAATCATACTGGTATTCTAGAATAAATGGTGTGTTGGTAGCTGCTGTAAAACCACATTTATTTAGGGATAAAAAGAACTACGCTTCTTAGAGATAAGGAATATTAATTGGCCTGGCAAGGTCTGAAGAGCAAAATGGATAACAGCACAGAACTCAGAGGCAATAAATAATCCTTCTATGCAGCTTTCATCACAAAAGCAAATCAGCAAACAGAGTTGCTACTGACTGTTATAAATACTGGGGAGTGCAGAATTATATCTGCCACTTAATCTTCGATAAGGCAATATTCTCAAAGTAACTCCATTACCATCACATATTTCTAGGGTGAACAGACTAAGTTTTTTCGCTCTCCATTTTATCATGTGTAAATTTTGAACTTAGTAAGATACCGAGCTGCACGTACGAATACCTGTATTTGTGTGTGTAATCACCATTATAATGCACAAGCCAAGCCAGTCTATTACAATAAACTTGTCTTTTCAGCTTGTGTTGCTGCTTATACCTTGTACAAAAACAGGTGAAAAAATCTAACAAGTCTGTACTGGTGAGGTACTCTTACATGTTGTATCATCTTGCTCAGCTATGAGGTGACTATATGAGCCATTCAAGACAAGACAATGAGAATTAAACAATTTTTTGTATCTTATTTCTACAGTTTCTCACATTTAACGTGTTAGCACTAATTTATGCATACAGTTATTTGTTCTGATTGTCTGACATTCACTGGAATCATTCATGAGCCAGACACAAGTTCCAACACTGGAAGAGCCCAATATGTTATTTGCAAGAAACCAGGACAGTATGAGGAAAAGAATCAGTTTTAAACCACAGCATAGATCATTTAGATTTTTAGTTTACCAGCAACTATTATGCAGACTTACAAAGACACTCATCCATGTAGAGCTCAAAGGCAGAACAGTGCACCTGGTATGTAATGAGACATTCTGTCCTGTGAAAAAAAAAAAAAAAAAAAAAAAAAAATCATTTTTCTCAAAATCATACAGCAAAGCCAAGGAAGAGTGGGTACAAGAGGAATGTTTGCAAGTCGCAGTGAAGAACTGATAGTACTCACCTTGCTAGTATTAGTTTTGTCCCTTGTTTCAGTCAGGAAATTCAGTTAATTTCTTGACTCATCCGAGAGGGAATGATAGTTAATAGAATACAAATCATCAAAGGTCAGAAGGAAGCTTGGAGAAATGGTACAGTAATACATCTCAGTCACCATCTGTGGAGGTAAACTATAAATGATGCAGGGTAGGAGAGAAAAGCATGTTCCCTCTTTTCAGTGGCAGTGCAGTCAAAGACGAAACAACCTACCTGCTGTTTGTATTTTTCTTCTAATCAGCAAGAGGACCCTGCGGCAGCTGTGCAAAAATACCCACGTGCTTTTTCTTTTCCCTAATTAATTTTGTTGAGTATCCTCTCTCTTTTGCCATTGACAGTTCTCGGTAATTTTGAGAGCCTTAGAGCAGTCACCTGTGCAATCACATCTATCTCTTTTATCATCTTCTCCCCCCTCCTCTCCTCCTTAGTTCATATTTCTCTGTTTTCTTCTATCTACCTACTGCTTTAATTCTAGAGCTCTGTTATTGCGTTGTATCACATTGCATTGTATAATTCAGTGAAGTCTATAGATGTTCCTACAGCTACAAGAATGGTAGTTTTCTTAAGCAAAATTTAAGGCATTCCAATTAAAAACATTTATTTCAAATAACTTTTTTGCTAAATATTTTTACCAGCTTCCGACTCCTAGTTATATATATGAAGTCAAGTGCCCTTTCTTTGACTTGAGAGTCTTTATGTGTCATTGCAATGACACAATGAATATTCAAAACTCAAGTATTTGGTTTTGGTTTGTTTTTTTTTTTTTTTTTTTTTTTTTTGTTTGTTTGTTTGGTTGGTTTTTTTTTTTTTTTTTTTTTTTTTTAACTTATCCAAATATGAATGTAAGGAATGTGCATTCAAATCTGGTATATAATCTAGTCATAGACTGTCCATAATGCTCACACTAACAATGTTTGCATTAGACAAACCTAACTTTACCAGATGTGTGATGTTTTTGAATATAACATCAATACAATATAATCATTGTATGAAATACTACAGTTTCAAAATATTCACACAAATTACCTTAATTCATCATTCCATACCTTTCAAAACTTTGTTTTTCAAAATTGTCTGTCTTTCCATATGCATATTTAAAGCTCACAGTTATTGTCAAAGTATCTGAATGCCTTCCTGGTATATCTGAAATACCGAAGAGTATTCATTATATCCCCAATTTGTCATTTCCTTAAATGCTATAGCACTTATTGTGGCAAACTTGACTGTAAGCTAACTTGATAACTAAATTTGTTGCTTTCATAATTATAAGAAACCTTTAATATTTTTTTGTATAATATTGACAAGTACTGTGTTATATATTTTTTTTCTCAGTTGTAACAATACAGTGTACATAAATAACTTGAAAACTTTGGATAGATATGACATTCAATTTATTCTGTGTTTCATGTCATTATACAAAATTAATTCCTCCTAGGAAGAGGGAATGATTTCACAATAAAACCTGATTCAGAACATTCATTAAAGTAATCTCAACTCAGAAATACAACTTAAGGTACTTAAGATGGCTTATACAGATAGAACAAAACGACATCAAAGGAATAGACGATAATTGCCATAGAGAAGAAAAAATAATTGCTCTTTTAAAAAAGCTGTATATTGAGCTATGTCTTATATAGTTCCCTTCTGCTATAAAAGGAGGAAAAAAACCCAACCATATTAAATTGGCTGTTAAGCTTCTAAAATACTTAGTAATAAACATATCAGCAAATTTATATAAAAAAACTTTACATGTGTTCAACAAAACCTCATTTTTTACATGAAAGAGAGGCCAAAATCCTGTATTTCAAAGAATAAAAAAGGGACAAAAAAAAACCAGAAATGGGAGTTACTCTTATGATTGCTGGATGTTGCTGAATGTTGACATGTTACTTCAGTAATTATTTAGTAGTATGCTTATATTCAAGCATAAGAGATGTCTGAAAGAATTACTGTATTTGACATTAAACAAATGGTGAATTAAGATCATTTTCAAAATTGATTGATTGAATTTTCAAAAATGCAGTATATGATTTTGAACAGTGATAACAAAAGTGTTCTATACTAAATAATGTGCTAAATAATTCCAAGAGGCTAAACTTTTGTAAATGTTAACTGAGGTAGTATTGGAAATAAAACCAAAATATTGGATTCCCTTTTTTTCAGAATCCATAAAATGTTTTCCAAAAGGTATGTGCCCTGCAAGTTGGTTAAATATCAGAAGGTTCAATCCAGAATCCCAAGACCTTGAATAAGACAGAAAAAAGTCAATTTTTACCCAATTTTCCAAGTTATCTTGCATTTATGAAAAGTACACATACCTTTACAGCTGTAATATGCCATTACCAAATAGACTCCTTCTAATGTTAGAAATTTTGAAGAACAGGAACATGCTGAAGACTTTTTTCTCATTAGAGGGTATTTGTGTCTTAAAAAGAATAGAAATTAAAGAAGATTATGCTTATGCCAAAATTACTAGAATGAGCATATCCCTTAAGAGACTTATGGTTTCTGTTAAAAATTGTTTATTTCTGACTTATCGGATTGTAATGTGGTACTTGCAGATAAGTACAAGAAATAATATGCCTATGACGTGTAGAAATGTTTGTTATAAAGGTTTTAAATTAGTTTTACTGTAGGTGTTTTAGTACAAGAGTATTTTGAAACTTCAGTCTCTATTTTCCTCCATCCTACCCTAAAATTAATAACAGCTCAGAGATCTGTATTTTACATATGATAAAAAGGATTTTGTTGTTTTTATCCTGTTGTTTACTACAAGAAACTCAAAAACTTTGCATAAAATTTATTAACCAGCGTACTCTGAGGTTTTGAGCTAAAATCTTGTTGTAGAACTCTAAAAAGAACTGTGACTGCATCATATGAAGTGCAAAGGAGCATAACTTGCGCAGTGGTAAGAAAACTTGTGGTCCTGCTCTTTTCAACAGCAAAGCACAGAGTTACTTTGTTGAAAGGCCTTATATGCAGATATTTTCCGTCTACGATATTTTCCAGTAACAATAGTAATAGTTGAAAAAAAGTACTGCAGTGAAGGTGGACATCAGTAATTCCCTAAAAATTAATCTCACCATGTATGTTGGAGCAGACCATCATTTTGTGTAAAACAGCATGGCACTACTGTAATCATGAAGCTGTGAAGACGATCTGACAACAGTTTGCTTCACAGTGGCTTCAGTGGCCTTGTGGGCTCTCAGATTATGTTTACACCCGGTAAGCTTTTATAATAATCTTTTTTGCATAGTAGGAGAAACTTGTCACTCCTACTGGACTTCTCCTGTTTTTTGCATACTATGTTAGACATAGAAGAAGGGCTAGTATTTTTTCATACACAGAGGCACTTACAAAAATGTAATCCTCTTTGTTAGGATGCATCACTCCTGAGCTTGAAGGAGGTGATCCTTGACTATTAACCAGCTTTCTGGGTCTCCTCTTCCCTCCAAGGCTTTATCCCAGGGTACTCTACCAAGCAGATCCCTTAAGAGGCCAAAGTCTGCTCTCCTGAAGTGCAGGGTAGTGACCTTACTATGCACCCTCCTTGCCATTATAAAGATCTTGAACTCCCCCGTCTCATGGTCCTGCAGCCAAGGCTTCCCTTGAGCTTCATATTCCTCACTGGCCCCTCCTTGTTGGTGAGAACAAGGTTCAACATGGCACCTCTCCTTGTTGGCTCCTTTTTTGCTTGGAGAAGGAAGTTATCATCAACGTAGTCCAGGAACATCCTGAATTGCTTATGCCCTCTATGTTGTCCCTTGAACAAATATCAGGGTGGTTGAATGAGGACCAGGGCTTGTGAATGTGAGGCTACTCCTTTCTGTCTATAGAGGGCCTCATATGCTTGGTCTTCCTGGTTGTGGTGTGGCCTGTAGCAGACCTCAACTGTAACATCACCTGTACCTGTCCTCCCCTTCATCCTGACCCATAAGCTCTTGGTTGGCTCCTTAGCCATCTCCAGGCACAGCTCCATGCACTCCACCTGGTCATTGACATAGAGGGTGACACCCCCGCCTCGTCTCCCCTGCCTGTCCTTCCTAAAGAGCCTTTATCTTTCCATTCCAACACTCCACCTCACCAAATCTCCATGATGCCAATAAGAACATAGCCCTGCAGGCATGCGCATGTCTTCTCTAACTCCACCAGTTTATACCTCATGCATTTGCATAAAGGGATTTAAGTTGGGCCCTCAATGAAACAAACTCACTGGTTGGAGTGGCTGGTATTCCTTTGTGCTGCACTTCAGGTGCTCTGCTGTTGACTTGCGACCCTTCTGCAGCCTCTGGTCCTCTATTACTGGCATTGACGTTGTACTGGTAGGAATGGGATGGATTGAGGTTCCCCTCCCCCAGCAGCTCTAGTTTAAAACCTTCTTCACCAGCTTGGGAAGCCTCTGACTGAAGCTGCTATTCCCCTTCTCTGACAACTGGACTCCACCAGGCCCCAGCAGACCAGGTTTCTCAAAGTGAGTCCCATGGTCTAAGTAGCTGAACCCCTGGCTCTGGCACCAGTCCTGTAACCATTTGTTGATTTGCCAGATTCGATTGTCTCTGTCAACCTCTTTCCCTTTGATTGGAAGGATTGATGAAGAAACTAGCTGCACCTCGGAGTCCCTGACTGCTGCTCCCAGGGATCTAATATTGACTCACCGGTAACATGCCAAAGACATGTTAATAGGTAGAGATATGACCCCTCTGTTTTGGGGGAATGCTTTAGGAGGCATGGATGCAAGCCATTCTCTTCTAGGAATGAAAAAACAGCTCCTGGCTTTTTTTTTTTTTTTTTTTTTTTTTTTTTTCCCCTAGTATAGACACAGCCAAAGAAATCAAATAAACATGATAGATAATTGTATTCTACGACTCTCATTTAAATGCTATTTGAAAAGACCCATGGTAGAACAGGTGGTGAGTCTTTATTGCCAAACATTGATGATTCATATTCATATATTATCTCTTAAATTGCTAATTCCTCTACATTCTTAGAGTGTTCAGGGGTTTTGTGCTTCTAACAATGGATGAATCTGGGGAGGATGGAAACTGGAGCACTCAATGACACAAGACTCTAGATGAGGCAAACGCAGTGAAACTCAAAGGATTTCTACAAAACTAGTCTTGGGCTATGTGGAAAAGATTGTCATTCCTGCTCCTCAGAAACTGCCAAAACATATAGCAAAGCTTTCAAAGGCCTCATCAACCCAGATTTCACTCTGCCTCAAACATTTTTGTCCAAAAATATATTGTCACCACTATGACCTAACTACTTCCCGAAGATATGTACTTGCAGAATTAATCCAAGTGATGTGTGCAAATGGCATATTTACTTTGTCAGGATGATCAAAACCAACTGCAAGGATCTCACTATTCCTTTTTTTCCTGTAAGATGAAGGTATGAGCATTACATAGGAAAGCAATAACAGAATAACACTTTAATTTCAGACGTTCAGTTCCCCAAGTTACCTTTTCAGTTCTCAAAATATTTTGTTACTAATATGGTAAATTTAATTAAATATTTCTAGAATTGTTATATTGTTGGAGTTCTGAATAAATATGTGAGACCAAATTGTGGAGCTTTACACATGCTGAGCAGCAATTAGCACAAATAATTAGTTATTTTTCTCGCAGTGATATTATCCTCAAAACAAAATGTTATTCAGTATTATTAAGGTATCAAACTCTGCTGGAAGTAACTACCAGCTTGTACTCTTATTTTCGGTGAGGATTAATACTTTGCAGCATTCCATATTTTCCAGTATTAACTGAAATGTTATCTATGTAGAAAGGTGGATAACTAAAATTATTTATTTACACACCTTTTTTACTTACTTCCCTAATGTCTCAGACTCTATATTAGTTTGTCAGGAGAAAACAAAATCTTTCAGAATGTGTTCATTTAAAGAAAAATCATACAGTACCTAATCCCCACCCAAAAAGAGAGAGCTATATTAGAGTTCTTTAATTACATTCTAGACAATACTGAAACTCTGGAGATGGAAAGTGTCCTTTGTTTGAATGAGCTATGGTTTTTATACAAGAATGATAAATTCTTTTTTAGAATAGTATAAACTGTCCATAGGATAAAAATCTTTGTTTTTTCTAGTGATAGTTTTATGACTCTGAACATATAGTTTCTAAAAATGTTCAGAACTCTTTTCTGTACATGGCAAAAGATAAATTGTTCATTCATTTGTTTTAAACAGAAGCTGGATGTTTGGAGTCTATGCAATCAATCCAGTTTCAAGAGAAACACAATACTGTAAACACACTATATAAATGAAAGGGGTTATTTTTTTTTGTTTTTAAATGCCATATCTTTCCTTTGTTAGGTATGATGTCTATCTGAGTATATCTTTCCAATATTTTCTCACTTAGTAGCAACAGATAAAATTGAAAAAATCAGCAATATGTACTTCACACTGAATTTGGAATGAGTATCCCCCTTTTTCAAAGTAATTTTTGCAGTTTTAGGCCCTGTTTGCTATCATCCCGTGTCTGTGTTCCTTCCTCCACAACCTGTGTCCCTAGTTCTCAGGACTTCCGCTATCAGGCCACGATGATATTTCTCTACACAACATCACTATGTCAGACATAAATAACTCGTTATAAAAAGAGTAACTGCTTACTAATACTATTTGTACAAAACCCGTAAGCCTAACATATAGAAATAAGCAAAGTTAAACCAACTCAGACACATCCATTAGGAAAAAAAAAAAAAAAATTGAATTATTTTTTTTAGAAAAAGAAATTAGAAAAATTATTGTCACAGCTAAAGCAAGTAAAAATAAAGCTGCAAGCATTTAAAACAGGTTCAGACAAGACAAGTCTGACAAGCCTCTGTTCTGACGACATGCAAACTCAGTGGCCTGTTCCTGGCAACGGCAATACAGTATTGCTGGGCTCGAAGGCTACTGTAGATTTCAATTTACCTCTGCTTAGCAGCTCAGGCATCTAGTATCCCTCTATGGGATGGTGATTAGGGAACTTTCCAGCTTCTGTTTCCTGCACTACCAAATTTTTATAAATATTATTGTTATTAAAGTAATTGAAATAGAAGCTGTAACTCAGCAAGTGTCCTTTATTCTAGGTGCAGTTGTATATGGTATAGAGAGTTATTCCAGCAAAGCAGAATAAAGAGACTTCTGTTTAGCTGCAGGGGATTAAGAATTTTTTCACCTCTGTCATCCCATAGTAGCCTCTTTTTTATGTATTTTCAGAGATGACAACAGGTTCAAGTCCCTTCACCAGGAGTAAAAAGAACTACTTCATCCATACCCTGTATGACAACTTTAAGGAGTCAGCCACTGGATGAATTAAGAACACATTACTTCCTTCTTACTATTTTCAGCTTTGACTAAGAAGGCTAGAGCATCTGATTATGCATAACAAAGGTAAATACACATGCAAAAATTATTGTTGTTGTGTTATTTTAAATGTATATGGGTACCTAAGCTTTTAATGCATTTATGCATTGGCTGCGATTTCTTTGACCTAAAGTGGGTATCTGCAAAGTAGCAGTTAAGCAGTTAACAAATACCTTCCAGTCTTTTACTTTAAATGCTTGTTTCTGAAGATATAATTATTCATTATAAAACATGATAAATAACCTACATTCCCAAAAGAACCAAAGAATTTTCTTTTTTTTCTCAAGAAACACATTCTTCATTCATACAGCTAAACTAGGAAAAATATTAGACACAGTAGTCACACAGTAGGAGGTGTAGGAGGTTGCTTAATGCTTGACAGTAGTACTAAATATTGAATATTCTTGTAACTTCATTTTTTCTCATAGATTTAGATGCTGTGGACAGAAATGTTCTTCTAGTAGACCTCATATTTCTTCCATGAGAGTAGAAACAGCTGCTTTTCTTTTCTTTCTTCTTTTTTTTTCTTTTTTTTTTTCTTTTTTTTTTTTTTCCCAAAGGAAAAGAACTCTGGCCCTAACTAATTAGATTTAGGTGTCTTAATCTCAGAAAAAATCCTCACCTGTCTGAAGTGGAGGGCAAAAGGAGTTGGATTCAATTTTCTGAGATAAACATCCCATGACATTTGAGCTATCCTTGGATATACCTCCTTGCTTTCATCTCTGCTTCAGAATCATGCCATTTTACGATAAGGCAGGTTGCATATACTAATGTAATGACTGTATATTTATTTCATGGTTACTCTTGTGAGCCATCTTTAATAACAGTGCTTTGGGACCAACAATAATGCTTTAGCAATCTGTATATTCCACAACATCGGCAGCTTATATGTAATTATAGGACTTTTGCTTAGAGTTACTGCTGGACTTGGCTAGTTGGAATCAAATTGTGAAAAATCCGTGTAATCAAGAAGCTATTATGTTACCAAGAACATTGTGGGAAAATACTTAGCCTCAGATATAAAACCTTCTGTTTCTTTCTTAATGTCAAGAAACTTCACAGTAGAACATGAAGTAGATGAGAAAGCAGAGGGTTGGAGAACAAAATGTTAGAAGAAACAGAAATACAGGTCTTGGACTTAGAGATCCATTACAATTGAGAGGAAAAAAACCAGTTGTATGGAAGAAGACCTATTAGAGAAACAGAATGGAGACATTAAAGTCTGAGAAGTACCAAGAACCAGACTGCAGGCATAAATCCTGATAGCATTTCCTGAAACTTAAAAACAAAGCATTGGCAAGTGGTTTAAAAATTATGACAAAATTACACCTGTTGCTGTTTTCAACTGGTAAAAAGGATTAGTGATTATGAGTTTGTTAAAAACATGTTCAAGCTCTAGTTAAACAAATCTGAAATAAACCTAAACCCACAATATTTGCAGGTTTTGGTTTGTAGCTATAGATGTTCTCAAAAGCGATCACACAACCAGAATATATATTGTGTGTTGAACTGGATCATACCAGTGTGGTAGTATGCAGTAAGTAATTATATTGTAATCTATGATTGCTTTTCTTTTACCACTCTGCTTGGAGCCTATAAGTTTATAAGCTTATAAACTTAAAGAGATAGGTATGGTACCTGTCTCAATATTTTTGAAAGTAGAAAAAGCAGCAAAGGACTTTACAGAGGGGAAAACCCACATACATCTTGTTTACTTATGAATTTTTTAATTTTGTGATTGTATAATAAACTTTAGTTTTCTCGAGTTGTCCACTTCTAAGTTATATATTGACTGACATACTGTAAAAGTTGCATAAAAGCGGGCCCTCAATGACAACCGAAGGTAGAAATGTAGTAAATTAATCATCCAGCTCTAGTACACTCTCAGTGGGACGCACAGAGATATTCTGGGCAGGAGTAAGGCAAGCAAACAACTAAGGCTGGCATCATCTGCAGAACAGAGGGAGTGCATTGATGGTAATGTGATAAGAGATGAAAATCGATAAATAGTGGGGACCTGAGCTGGGAAAGGTCTTGAAAATAAGAACAAGACCTTAATATAGTAAAAGGGTGAGAATTTCCTTCATAGAACATTAGTTGGGATGAAAGAACATAATACTGAAGTGTCTCATTTTAACCAGTATTTTTTTCTAAGTAGATCACAAAGTGCTTTGCAAAAGACTTCAGTAGTATTATCTTAATGCTGGAGCACTGAGAACTAAAGCTAATTCCAGGCTCTCTACTGGTAAATAAACGGGCCAGGAACATTTTGCTGTTTCGAGGGCCAAACAGGATGCACAGCTCCCATTGTAGGCTCTTTCCCGTGCCCCTCCCCCCCATGACCAATGATTCCCCTTAGGTTGTCTATTAGCAACAGTCCTTTGTACAAACTACTCCTTGAACTGTGCCCCTGAATTCTGTGAGAGCAAGCTACTACTCCAAGACAAAATCATGCCTGTTAATCATAACACTGAATTCATGCCTGTGTGTGAGCACGTTTTCTGGTGCTGTTTGGTTTTCCTGGTATAAGCACAGCTTCTGAGATCAGCAGTGGCACCTGAAGAAGAATCAGGGCCCCCATAAACCCCATCGCAGTGCTGCATCTCCAATGTGCCAGTCACTCTCAACCCCCTATTTTAGGGGGGTTGCTGTCTTCTTGTTTTTATGTTGCTTATTGGTGGCCTTTTCCTGGCTTGGTTCTGGGAATGTGCTAAGGAAAATGAGGTGCTGGCTTTGATTGGAACCAGTGCAAATTCCCCTGTGAGTCTTGTCTTCACTGGCAATGGGCTGGCACCTAACTAGCCACTCCAACATATCATGGGATAGTTGTTTTAATTGCTAGCAGAATGTAAAAATACATTATTGTTGAGATATACCTAATTTTGCTAATTGATTCTGTATGTGGTTAACTCTTCTTAACAGTTGTCTGTTGATAGATACCATTTACAAACAAAAAAGATAAAAGATAAATTCCTAGATTCACTGAAGTTGATTGCAGTTTTGCCACTGAGTGCGTTAGGGCTTCAGTTTGCTCTCCTGTGATTGAATAATTTCCAGAATTAGAGATACTGGCAGTAGATGCCAAGGAGACTATTTTCTCAGAAAAATGTAGAAGCTGTTTTCAACAAAGCTCTCTAAGTTTGTTATCTGTATTATTAGTGCGTCGCGTACTGTGTCTACAGCTGTAAGCACAGAACACATGCTAGAAACTATACATTTAGTAAAATGTGTACAGAGACCAAAGACCAGTCTTTTTGTTTTAAGGTTTTATGTCGCAATATATGAAGTAAGCAATTACCTATGAGAACCATCACACTGCTAGCGTAACTCATTTCAAGAAAACTGTGACTTTCAGAAAAAAATATAAGAAGACTATTGGTTTGGAGAGCTGAAGCACAGATGGATAGTCTGATCTCTCTATAACTGGACTTCTTTAGAGAACAGAGATGAAGAACAGAGACTTCTTCAAGTGACAAACTAAGCACAGATTCTCCTAAAATGAATGATTCAAGGTTTAACAAAATTGCTATTTTAAGTGAAGTTAGTTAAAAAGCAAGTTCTAAATACATAGTTAAAACTCAGGAGTAGTTGCAAATATCAATTATCAAACCAACTTTTGATGCACATTCATAAAATAACAGTTGAAGAGAGAGTCATGAACTGTTTTTCCTTGCAGTAACCTCAGAACATAAACTGCTAGCTCTTCAGTCTCCTCATTTATCCACCTAGGAACTGAATTATTCCTTAGTTAAAAAGGCACGGGGCTAAGATTATCCTTTAATCATATCACAGACATGCCAGATCCTGTTACATTATATCCAGTGTGATATCACATGGCAAACAGTATATAGCCTCAACCAGCAATTTCTTTTATGATGTCTGTCAGCTTATAAATCTAGTAACGTTCTGTCCTTGATATGATGTAGATGTCATTCCTTTGCAACATGGTCTTTTCAACAAAATACTTAGTCCCTTAGACATGCACAATTTTCTATAAATCTGCTTTGATTAGGTGATGAAGGCAGAGTGCAGATAAGGTTTCTTGTCTGCTGAAGACTGTAGATTCCCTTTTAATAAAATTCTGCTGATAAGAATAGAACAACCTCTTACTCAGAACTTCAGTAATTAGAAATTAGTCTGTTTGGAATAGGACCTTATTTTTGCCTAAAAGAAAAATACTTTTCAGAACAAGACATGCAGATTAAAGCCTTTAGTTCTATGTCCACTTTATGGCTCCATAAAATGAAAATCACCTTGGAAGACAAATCAACTTTACTTTAATGAATATTGTGGAAAAATGGTTTTAAAGTAGCTGAAGTAAGATAAGAAAATTTGTTTTCTTCATCCTTAGGTAATCAGGAAAGACTGTGAACCACATTTGACTGAAAATGGACATCTATACAAAGGGCAAAGCAGGGCTGCACTTCTGGAATCACTATTAAGGAGGCAGTTTTCCCAATTTTCTTAATTGCAAATGAATAGGTATAATGCAAAATAGTATAATTCTGTATTTCCTTTCTTGCGAGCATGTCAGTTTTTTTTTTTTCCCCTCCCTCCCAGAGGTTTATTTTGCATTGCATTCCCCGCCTTTGTACTGAGATTTTTTTTGCTGCACTAGACACTTACATTAATCCACAGAATTAGGCAGTGTCTTCTGTAAGAAACCATAGCTATCTTGAGTTTAGAAACCAGGCTTTAGAAAACCTTTAGGGCAGGATCTTAAAAATAACTTAACAAAACAAGTCCTGCTGAAAGTCATTTAAGCATGCTGGGAAATTGCCTCTTTATCAATTATGCCTAAGCATTTTAATAACATTTCACACTGCTTGTGATTGCACACAGAAGATGAAAGATGAGCTGGCTGTTGAGAAGAGGTAAATAAACTGGAAGTGTAAATCAGTAAGGTAATTAAAATTCTGACTTACAGTAACACTCTACACTGTGACAGAGGCTCTTCTGCCATGACACTTAACTTTTGTGAAAAGGTCAGTTTTCTACTTTCTGAAGCACTTAAAGTGTTTTTATTTTGATAATTATTGCGCATGTCAGCCATAATATTCTTGGTTTCCCATGCTTTTCTATCATTAATTGGTACAGAAAACACTCAGGGATTTATTCACCTGCTTGAACAGTGTCTAGTGCCATTGGTACACAGTAGCATATCAAAGATATTTGAAAGGGCTGGGAGATAAAACACAGGACTTGAGGAAAACCTGTGCTTTCTGGACTAGCAACTGGCTGCTATGTAGAATGTCGTAGGGTGCACCAAGTAGCACTGGACAACAGAATGCTGCTGTCAAATACCTTGGTTAAACCAGTAATAAACTAGTTCAGAAATAACTCAAAATAAGAGGTTTTAGCACTGATCCTTCCTTGCCCACATTTTTTTTTAGGCACACCTAAGGAGTTTAACTCATAGTTTTAATAACAAAATTGATATCTGTTTTTTCTCACACAATTTTCTTCATGTGGATGAAAATACTCTTTGATTTTATTTTGCTTTTATTTGCAATTATACTTCATTGTCATATTACCTAGCCTCAAATAATAATAATAAAAAAACAAACAAAAAAACAAAAACAAAACCCAAAACTATGTTTCTGTTGCCTAATCCATTGAAAATGAGCATTCTGTGCTTCATCACCATCTCATTAACTGACGATTTAGAAAGCTTATTTTATATTGTCTATATCTGTAGCTCTGAAATTTGGGATGAAGTTCGACTAAAACTCTTTATGTAGCAAAAACACATTGCACCTATTCTGAGACATTTTATTAATATTTTTTCCCATTGTTCTACATGTTTAATTTCAGGAACGTCCTCTGGCTTTTACATATTCCTTAACTCCTATTGTAGTTTAACCCCAGCCGGCTGCTACAACAACACAGCCACTTGCTCACTCCCCTCAGTTGTGATGGGGGAGCAAATTGGAAGAATGAAAGTGAGGAAAAACTCGTGGGTTGAGATCGGGACCCAAATAATAGGTAGGTATTATAGGTAGATAACCCAAATAATAGGTATGATAATAGGTAGACCAAAAGCCACAAACACAAGCAAAGCAAAACAAGAAATTCATTCACTGCTTCCCATTAGCAAGCAGGTGTTCAGCCATCTCCAGGAAAGCAGGGCTCCATCACACATAACAGTTACCTGGGGAGACAAGTGCCATAACTCTGAATGCCCCTCCCCACCTTCCTTCATCTTCGCACAGATTTATATACTGAGCATGACATCACATGATATGGAATATCCCTTTGGTCAGTTGGGGTCAGCTGTGTCCCCTCTGAACTTCTCATGGCCTGCAAGCATGTTCATTGGCAGGGCAGTAGGAGGAGCAGAAAAGGTCTTGACTGCTTAGCAACAACAAAAACATTAGTGCACTATCATGGCTGATGGTATATTTGTAAATTCATTTAAATTACTATCCCTCTTTCTTACAAACTCCTCAAAAATCTATAGGTTTTTGTTGTAAGATTTTTTTCCTTTCCTGCATCCATTACAATCATTATATATTGCACTATTTTATACCAACATGAGAATTCGTTCCCTCCATTCCCATCAGAATGTTGTCTTCTAATGAAAACTTTCCTTTAGCTTTCCTTTTCCAAGTAAATAAGTTCTCATTTTATTCTTATTTTTATTCTGCTTCTACTTAAACAGATAGTAGACCACTGGTATGCCTATACTTTTCTGGTAGTTCATAGTTCACTATTTTCTGTCATGGATATCTACATCAGGACATCCTGGGTGGGCTTTTGTTGACCTCCAGCATTCATTGTCAAACTATGCAGGATACGGATATTCAAGGAAATATACTTATCTGCATAGCCATAAATAAAATCCCTTTTCTAGTTTGAAATGTTCCTGGATTTTCTCTTTGTTGGCTGACATGCCCAGATGATAATATGCCTTCTGAGGGGAACTCCCTAGCCGTTCACACAAGCTAATATGCCTCATCAGGAGCAGAATCCTGGAGAGAGGGAATGCATAGATTAACTACTGATTACCTTATCATTACATCAACTCAGGCTATAGTTTGCTCACACAAATATTTTACTGACTTTCAAGTTAACTTAAGACTTATTTTTTTTGTATCATTTTAGATAACCAAATGGTCTGATGTAATAATTTCTACCCACTTAGGAAGTGGGATAAATGCAGCACTTGGAATTGACAAGTGAGTGCAGGAAAATGCATCAGATACCACATCTTTTCCCTTAAATGCTCTTTATGTCACCTCTGTGCTACTTACTAGAAGACTTCTCTCCTGAGTGCTCTTTCCATGATTTGCTTTGTTGGCATTGGGTGTCTTTGACCTGCTGTTCTAAATTACAGTCCAGGTGAGGATTTTGGCTGGTAAATCTGAATCACTTTGTAAAGAATAAACACTAGAAAAAAAAATGCAGTCTACGATGTTGTAGTGGAATAAGTACAGGAACTAAAAGTTGCCTTCAGAAAATTTGGACAATGCATCTATCATGTCATAATTTTCCTCCTGTTGCACATGCTTTGACTTCCATAATACCTTTCTAATACTCTTCATGAACAATCTCTGTTACTTCTTTCCAACTGCGTTTTCTGTCTTTCAGTTTCAAGTTGCATTAAGTAATCTTGCCTAACGCTAATGCTGATTTGAATGCATTAGGCATTGCAGATTTTAAAAAGACATATTTGTAGTAACTACACAGGAGAAAAATACTAACAACCCACATTATCATCATGTTTGTTTTCCTTCTAACTGAACTGATGAGATAGTAATACAGGCTAAATGACTTTCTCTCCCACAAGTTTATTTCTGAGTGGGACTTCTTTCTTCAGTAAGAATGTCAAAAAACAGACCAAGGAAAGTATTAGCAAGTTCTGTATTTTATCTCCACTTTTAAAACATCATAGCAGCATTTAAATATTTAAAATCTATACACTCGGGTGGCTAAATGGACGCTATTTTCAGAAAGCTGGAGTAAAAAGGGTATCCACGGATGGAGTAGCAATTCACCCTGTTCACACATAACCACGAAACAGGGATGGCTCCTCCATCCCTGATACATGCAATTTCTTGTAATTACAGAGCTTTGGAGGAGATTTAATCCATCCAATGAGTTATTCTTGTCATAGGTTCCTATTCCACACTGCCTAGTTGCCATTTAGTTTTTACCATTGTACTGATTGTCTAGTCAGGCATACCCATTTTTCTTCTACCTACAGTCACATTTGAATGAAATAGTGGAGAAGTTCTCCTGCATAATTTCTGTGTGATTTACTTTTTGTCCTAAAAAAAGAGAGAAACATAAAAACAAGTCACTTACTAGAGAACTCATTCTTTGTCCTATGGCATATCTTTATAGTTGATAACTCTGAACCCGCAGGTTTCTTTGTTTTGTTGGGTTTTTTTGTTTGTTTGATTGTTTGGCATTTTGTGTATGGTTTTTGTTTGTTTGCTTGTTTGTTTGTTTGTTTGCTTTTTCCCCTAAGGTAGGAAAATAAAAAGAAAAACTGGATTAAACCTCTGATTTAATTCTGAGCTGGATTAAGAAACTGACCGGTTTGGAGCTGTTTTTGGTTTTGTGGTTTTTTGTTTTGTTTTGTTTTGGTTTTTTTTGTTTTTTTTTTGTTTTTTTTTCTAAAGGGTCCTTTTTAAAGGCTCAAAAGAAAACACTAATTTTACCCAGTTTGGCAGTCTGCATTTGAATCAATTGCCAAAATGTGGGTGTCATCTGCAGGGGGCTATGGACCTGCTTGGCTCCTGATTTCCATTCCAGGAGGGCTGTCCTGAAGCATATCTGCCAAAGTTATGTATCTGTTTTAGGCACACTTTGACATCTCAAATAGCACAAGATCCCCATCTTTTACGTCAGGAACTGAGCTGCTGATCTCCATGAGTAATTGGATCTTCAACACCAAACTCATGTAGACACCTACCTGACCTCTAGATTACTTCTAATCAATGATTCTACAGGAAGAAACATACTTTTTTAGGTGTCTCAAGCTTTTATTGAATCCTATTTTATCACTCCTTGAGTTGCTAGTTAGAAAAAGTAGTTAGACATATATCTAAATTAACCTTTGCTTCTGAATGCATTTATTCATATGCCACTCATAAGGTATGTGACTAAAGCTAAACACTTAGAAACTTTGCTGGATGTAATTAGACTGTGTATGTAATTCTGTGGAAACAAACGGAATAATTTGTGCAAGAAAACTGCAAAAATTAGGCAAGGGTAAGCACATTGGTACCTTGAAAAAAAACAAAACCCCCAAAACCTGGGACAACCCAGTATGCGCAACTTGACTTAAATGGCTGTGTTCCTCTGAAGACCATACCCCTCTTTATAGCAAAAAAAACCCAAACAAGCATAAAAACCCCAACAAACCCACAACCAAAATCCCTGTATTTAAATGGGATTCTGCCACCACAGATTTCTTCAGCAACTGCAAAAAGTTGCAATCAAAAGCAGATCATTATGCAGATCTGAACAGGCTTTAGGGCTTTTCTGTCTTTTCACAGCAGAAGCATAACGTTCACCTCATCAACAGTCCACCAAGGTCAAGTATTTATACTCCTGATGCCTTAAATGTCCTTATTTCATGTCATGGGTTACTTCATTTTTAGTGTTCTTCCTAAAAATTCTGAGGAAAACATTATATTAGGTACACCTCTTTCATGTTCATGTGCTTACTTTAAGAGGTATTTTAACAAACCTTGATTATTATGTGTGTTACCAACCAGAAGTTAATGCCTTATGCAAAGTTGAATGGTGAACATAATATTTCTTTTTAAGAAAAAGAATAAATTCATTTTACACAAAACAAAACAGACATTCCTAGCATTCTGTGAACATTAAAAATTATATACACTTGCTCTAGTTAAATCCTGCTGGAGAAAAGAAAATGAAGAGCACCTCCTACTGAGCAGTTTACTTAGCTTGTATGAAACTTGTCTTTGTGAATTGCTGTCTTCAAATCTTTATTTGTTAAACACACAGTTTAATAAACTTGATGGAGTGCAAAGAGTTCCCAGTTATATTTATTATTTTTTTTTAATTTTATGGGACATATTTAAGGCAACACATTTCAGGGGATGGTGCAGTTTGTCAGATGCCTTTGCTTCAGGACTTCAAAGTGATAAACCAGTGATACATTTGTGTGTCCCTACATTCTCTTTTCTTTTCTTTTGCTGTTTAACTGGTACACAGACCATTGAAGACACAGATGAGCATTAACTTCAATGCTGAACCGTAGATTGATGGGACTTTTGACATGCACTTCCCTGGTGTTTTTTTTCTATCCTACAAAAGTAGCACAGTATGTCAGGTGTAGTCTTAGCCTACTATTACTAATCTGTTGTGATAAGCATCTAAAGTAGCCGTAGCCTTTTGCACGAGAGAAGCTCGGACGAGTCCGTCTGTCTCTTCTCTCCAGTTTCTGTTGTTTAAAAATGGGAAGCCAGTTGGCCAGCAGAAGGATAGGTAAGGGCCAAGTATGCAGGCTTACATGTAAAAGGGTCTGAAGAAGAGAAAGGTGACAGCGGCTAATGATGAGAAAGGGGTAGATTAAACCAAGGACTATCCTGAGCTGACAGGAGGTAATAAAGGGTTGAAGGGCAACTGAAGAGGCAACTGAAGGGGTGCCGAAGGGAAAACCTGGTGTCAGTAGTAGTGAAGAGGAAGAGAATTTAATACCAACATCATCATACGTGTTGCATTTAGAACAGTCCATACACACAGCTAGAAAGGCAAATGGGAAATTCTATAGCAAGAAATACACATTTCTTACTGTAGGGGCATATTTAACTCTTTTACTGAATTAAAGCCTATGAAAAAGAGAGATGCAATAAAAAAGAGCAAAATCCCTTGCTTCTCCAAACCACAATAATTTTGCTGAAGACAAGGAAAAATATTACTACAGCTTCAAACAGAAGTTAAAATTTTAAATGATAAAGCTCAGGATTTGGAATTACAAATAATATGTTTTCAGAGATATATTAGTGGCAAAAGCCATGCACAGTTATAACCATAATAAGTAACTGCTTGGTAATTTAAATGGAAAAATTACATTAAAATACAAAACATATTGATTCCTTAATGCAAAAACGTCAATGAGAAAAATTCAGAAAGACGAAGCACATGATAATGATTATATAAATTCTCCTAGTTAGCAGTTAGTTTTGGAATGAATGCATATTCTATGTGATATATATTATTGCACCACAGTTTGTTCAATCAGGTTACTTTCTAATTTTCAAATTTTGAAATGTAATATGTAATTATGTTCTACTTAATATCTTCTATTTAGCTGTTGCTTTAACTAAAGCCAGATGGACTGAAATTAGATTTCAAATAGGAACATTTAGCACTTTTGAAATTAAACTGGTTATTCTAATTCTTCATTAAAGTGATAAAAATAGGGACAGGGGATGAAACATGCAAAAATCATAGACAAGCCACAGTACACTTAAAAAGGAAGAGGAGGCCCTTTCAGTTACTCTCAGAGGAGTTGAAATCTTTTTAAAGAAAGTTTTCTATTGCGATAGCAGATAAATAAACAGAAGGTACAATAAACACCAGAATAACTTCTCTTTTTTTTTTCTTTAATAGAGTACTTCTGTACTGCTTGCTTATTTTTTGGAAAATGCAATAAAGGAAACCGAAAATATAGGTGCTAGAATGAATCAGGTGCTGCTTGCACATTGTTTAAGATGCATCCAGTCTCTACAGATGAGATGACCTAGTAGTTCTTTTACATCTTTGATTTCCCTGGTAGTGCACCGCTGTTAATTAAGAAGATACAGAAAAATAAATGGATGGGTGAGAAAGTGGGGAAGCAAAGCAGCAGTGCCCTGTATACCTCTCACATTTGCCATTGTATATACTGTTGAGTCTGATCATTATCTACCTTTAGACATTAATCTAGCAATGGCTTTTTTTTTTGCAATCATTTTGTTATTCTTGTTTTACTGCTTTTCCAGTCTCCTATAAATTTTTGGTTCATTGTGGTAGATATAGGTGGGTTTTTAAAAGCTAGAAGCCATGGAATCATCCTTTTGAATTCCTACTGAAGTGGGGTTATGTGTAGAAAAGAATTAAAGACTCATAAATTGAAAAAAAAAAAAAAAAAAAGAAAAAAAAAAAAGGAAAATAGACCAGTGGCTTTGCAATAAGGAAGCTCATATGAGAAATGGAACTCTTATTGCGCTTTTGCCTGGTTTGTTTATACATATTGTAGTCAAAAAACACTGGACAGAAAATGCAATTTATCCAAAGTGTTGCAGTTGGTGGAAATTCACACACCTGTTTTGAATATTAGTAATATTCCTGTATCTTCAGTATGAAAAAGGCAAAAAAAGCCAAGTATTCCACTTCCTGAGTGAGCATGTTAACTTCTGGCAATAACCTGTATCTCCATATCTACATCTATATGTGAATATAAAAATGACATTTACAACTGTCTAATTGTAGGTAGCTCTTTCTCTAATAAAGCGAATTTTAGGTTTCATATTTTGAAGCAGCTAAGCAGTGCTTAAGTGTGAATTTTGGACTTCATGCTATGTAAGAATTATATCTGGTTAATTTGGAAGTACTAAGTATTTGGGGCTGGGGGAATAAGGAGGATGGCTTGGTGAACCAACCCTTGTCATTGCAATTCAACTTATTAATATTTTGAAACTTTCTTTATCTTCATATTTAGCAAAAATTGTTAAAGAACATAATAGATTTATACTATTTCTAGACAGATACAATCATTCTAATAGCATTCCTTTTTATTTGCTTTTAAAATTTTTTAACAGTGATAAACTATTCTTCAGATATTTGTTTCTTTACTAAGATTTCCTGATAACAAAAGTATTACACTTCAACAACCTAAACAGATGTTGTTTTGCTTACCCTTCAAATATCAATGATTCATATTTAATCTATAATTAAATATTGAATAAGATGACAGTAAGGCCTGAGTAAGGCCATTTGATTCTAGATCTTAATTGCTTTACTACTACTACCACCAAACATAACAATGAATATTGCTAATTATTTTCAGCATTCACTTCACATCATCCTTGTTCCATGACATATCTTGAACTCATTACCCATGTAACTATTTTCTCATAACCCATATAATTTAAAACCGGTGAGGCTGTCTGCATAAGCAAGAATTTGCTAAATCAAGCCCTGGATTTTTCAGCCAGCTGCAGTGGTATTTCAGCATGTCTTGAAAAAAACCACACAAACAGAATTATAAATAAAGTCTCAAGGTGACCCAGATAAGAAAGTTATTTGTGAATTTGAAATCAAATAATGGCTAACACTGATAAATGAATTCAGATTTTTAACTCTGGTAAGAAATGCACATTTTGTTTAAAGAATATTTAGCATGAACTCTCTTTTTGTAATTATGCAGACTCACTGGTGTGGAATTAGAATCATTTATTAACACAGTTGAAAATGCAGCACAAGATAATAATTTATAGCTTGTTTGTAAAATTATCTCTAAACTGTTATTTTTATATATGATCCTGAGTCTCTGAAATTCTAACCCTCCAGAACTAACTGTATCCATTCACATTAAAGTGAGCCTATGGAAACCAACAAAAACTTGCTTACCTAACTTTAATAAGTTTATGTTTAAGGAAAGATTAATCTTTTCCTTGATGAGTGCGTGGCCAAACAGGAAGATCTTAAGGCACCTGACATTGTTATATGTGGTCCGAAAAAGACTTTAGGAGTAGGAATCCTTCTAGCACTCCAAAAGGGGCATTTAACACCCTTCTTTTTGAAGCTGAGCTACTCCACAGGCTGCAAGAATCCAAGGTGATGACACAGACCACAAAAACAGTGACCCCAGTGTATTTTTTATTAGCGTCTCACTGATGAATGTGAACTCATTAGAGGTGGCACACTTGGTGTCAAGCAAGTGTGTCTGCTGGACTTATGATACCTTCTTGAAAGAGGGCAATAAGCATCAGTAAAAATACTGGGGTGGGTGGAGAGGAAGACTGAAAATTGAATCACTGAATCACAGGATGGTTGAAGTCAGAAAACACCTCTGGAGATTGTGTCAGCCACCCCCTGTCAAAATCAGAGTAAGGTCACCTACAGCAAGTTGCCCAGGACTGTGTTCAGTCAGGTTTTGGATATCTCCACAGATGGAGACACCACAACTTCCCTGGGAAACCTGTTCCCGTGTTTAACCACCCTCACAGTAAACAACTGTTTTCTTATGTTCAGACAGAATAGCATGTGTTTCAATTTATGCAGATTGCCTCTTGGCAGCACTGAGAAGAGTCTGCCTCTCTCTTATTCATTTCCCTGAGCTCACTTCTCCAGGCTGAACCGTCCCAGCCCTTGCCACTTCTTCTCATATGAAGAATACTCCAGTCCCTTAATCCTCTTTATGGCCTTTCACTGGATTCACTCCAGTAATTCTATAACCTTTTTCTACTTTTTCATCATTGTTAATTTCTCATGTAAGCCTCACGTATGAATTTTGACTGCTGTTGGTCATAACTTTGCTATTGCAGTGGGATAAAGTCTACCCTGAGATCCCTGTTTGGGCAAATGAGACCCAGAGTATGCCTACCAAGAAAGAAAGAAAAAGAAAAGAAAGAAAGAAAAGGAAGGAAGGAAGGAAGGAAGGAAGGAAGGAAGGAAGGAAGGAAGGAAGGAAGGAAGGAAGGAAGGAAGGAAGGAAGGAAGGAAGGAAGGAAGGAAGGAAGGAAGGAAGGAAGGGAGAAAGGCACAGATAACCCAAGTTGTCATGTAACAGTTAACAACTTTATATTTGCTTCACCCATTTAGGGGCTGTGCTTATGAGCTATGTAACAAATGCTAATTATGTCTACATGTGGGGTTACCCTGGATCCATGGAAGAGGTCTAAAATGAAACAGAGGGGCTGGAAACTTAATTTTCACAAGTGTGAAGTGTGTGTACTTTGTAGCATAGAAATCACTAACCAGCTGCTATACTTACAATGCTTAGTAAGTAAATTTGAGACTATGTGACACTGAGTGCTGTGATTCTGTTCTTATGGCTGCAGCACCCAAATTCTCCCATGTCAGATTGGTTTCACATTTTACATAGGACCATCTTTGGACAAAAGGTAGGAATGAGATCACTGTATGGATGTGTCCAGAAATTTAGCAATATTCATTAATTACAATAAATAATATTCATTAATTACAATAATCTAAATTAAAATAAAACCAAATACATTAGGATGAAGAAACAAGTTTTTCAAATTGCATACAGATGGTAACTTTTGCTTTTCTACAGGTGATGGTTTTTGAATAACTTTTCAATACTTGTGACATTCAAATATTTAATTTAATATTCCTCTTTTGCTTAAAACAAAAAACTAAAGGGAAATAAAAATTCTCTTCAGCTATTCAAATACCAAAATCCATATGGTTTTGAGCTTAATGTATTACTATTACAAAGTCTCTGGAGGAGTTAAGGGAATAGTTCTTTGCAATAAGTAGAAGAGAAAGTGTATTGTTATGAGGAAACTGTGGAGGGGCAAAGAAGTGTAAGGATGCATACTAATAGAGTTTTGTTTTTACCTTCAATTTATACTGCATAATTGAGGACATCTACTCTTCAAGAAATCAACATTAATATTACTGTCACATAGAGAGTGATCAACCTTCCAAAAGGCAGAAGGAGTGGAAAGTTAAAGATCTTTAAATATTTTTTTTTACTTTTTTCTGCTGTGGGATTTTAAACTGTTGAGTTTTTTCATACTAGTTGAAGGACTTTTGACCTTCATGAATTAATGAATTATAGATAAAAATGAAATGAGAGGAAAGTAGTGAAGACTGTATTGGCTGGAGAGACTATGAAAGTTGTACTTTCAGAGGCATTTCCAGTCAAAAATATAATATTTCGAAGTTCACTTGCAATAAGAAACTATTATGAGTGCCAAACATTGATGTTCAGGTGATATTCATGCATAGAATCATAAATCATAACAGAAAACTATATGAGCTTTTGACTATGAATTTATTATTTTAATATATGAACTGTATACTATGTATAAGATCTTGATGGTTACCTACCCCAGGTTTCCTGTTTTCTGTTCTAACTACTTCACCTGGAGCTTATAAAAAATAAAATACCTCCTTTCAGATAAACTGCCTCCCCTCTATCTGTAAAATTCTTGTGGCTTATATAACACTTCTCGTGACTTGTACCCTATGCATTACATAAAGTATTAACATAGAGAATGAAAGGATCCTTATACATCCTTACATATCCTTTGATATTCATGCAGCATCTTAATTGCAGATTAATTCATTTTCTTGCCAAGGATTTTCCTTCAGCTTTCAATAAATTTGTCAAAGAAAAATATTGCTAGTCTTGCTATATGGAATTATTTATTCTCCAAGAAGTATAAAAATTAGATTACCATGTAGATTATAGTTGTGATTGTTAGCTAGGTTTCCCACTTGCTAGAATAGCAGATTTCCCTGCATGTAATTACAAGTTTCTTAATATCATTTAGCCTGGATGGTTTGCAGCAACTTTCCAGAATGTGCTTGTGGAACTTTGAGCTAAAAGGATGTGAGCAGATGATTTCATTTTAAGATAAGGTTTTGCAGGAAGGAATACGTCTAAATGGGGACAGAGTCAGAGCTTCAAGATGTTTCACTTCAAGCACTTACTCACAAATGACACATGACTTGAGCCTTGCTGCTCATAATGAGTGCAGAGAATGCTGTATTTTGAAAGGTAACAGATCTTATAGACATGGAAAAAAAAACCTCTGAAAATAGCCACCCTTCACAGCTGACTCCAGTGGGAAGTTAATAAGACTGTCCTCCAAACTCCGATGTCAAAGGCTGTGCCTACATTAGCAAGTAGTGCAGCACAACTTGAGTGGATCTGTAGAGTTAAATAGTTGGTGTGAGGACCAAGAGACCATGCTATATTAATTTTAGGCACTGTAATGTATGTTAATTCTAGACTGCTCTCATGGCTAAATTCTGCACAGGAGTTATAATACACTAGGTGACTGCATATTCCTGTATACTTTTATCTGGGAAGAATCTAGTTTTGGCATTCAAAGACTGTTAAACTCAAAAATTGAGGATAACTGAGAAATTCTCTTTCTACCCTCAGTTAAGTTGCTAAAATGAGGGTGGAATGAATCCAGGCCACTGTGGAAAAACAGACTGCATGTTGTAACTCATTTAGTTGTGCAGTGGATTCAACTCTCTTCTTGAGATCACGTTGACTGTATTTCCTCAACAAGGGTCTTTCACTATGAGTAAGTTTGCTTCATTATGGGATTATAATTGAGCAATTGAAGAAATCACTTTTTCTTTAGTGCTGCTGTCACCTCATACATCAAACTTGAGCAACTTTCTGCCAGCTGTCTTCTATTCTCTGATGTGATGAAGGGAATTTTACTTAAATGACTAAGCAACCAGCAAATAAAATGGAAGAAATTAAGGCTATGGGAGAAAAAGAGAAAACTTTTACACTCTAAAGGTGCAGTTATCCATGCTATTCTTTTTCTTAATATGTATCAGCTGAATGAGTAACAATTTATTGCCAGTACTTTTCTGTTGAATCTCTAGGCTGTCTGAAAAATAATCCTTAATTTGCAATTCCCTGTAATACTTCAATGACTTATGGCGATGTAACCTTACATTAAGATACACCACTCAGAGAAGCTTTTCTGAACACAATTATTATGAATAAGGTAGGAACTCTAATTAGTTAAGTGGCCTTTGTAAATACATTAATTTACTGAGGAAAAATGGGATGGAATTAATATGGCACAATGCAGGTACCTACAGGGTGGGTATCTTCATCCAAGCTAGTCACCCAGTCACCCTTGGTTCTTTTGTAAGATACTTTCAGAGAGTGAGTCTTCTCAACTTAATGTAGATATAAAGGCTAGATTGCTCCTGTTTTGAAAGTATTTCTATCTCTTTGTTGAAAGCAATTGTGTACCTTAGGTATTTACACTGAAGATACACCAATGGAGGTGAATATCAACTATAAATTCAGAAAATTCCTCATTGTTCAGATCCTTGTTCTATCCTAGAATCTGAAAGAAGCCTGTCTACAGCCATTTTATAAGATTTTCTTCAAAAAAATTATTATATATATGGTTATATTGATTAATAATAAATAAACATGCACACAGATATATATACATCTATATATGTGTGTGTTCTGTGTGTGAGCTTGATTACTTGAGATAAAGAATGAATAACATAGAAAGAACCTTCCAGAAAATGCACAACATACTTGACAAAAAGTTTTATAATATTTGTTATGCATCCACCTATACCTTGGGAAGAAAAGCAGATATTCGAAGAGTCAGGAAGTAACTTGATCACTGCTTCTGAGAAATACCACATAATTGGCTTCCTCTAGCATTCAACATTCAGATTCTTTGTGACTAATGGCAGTTTGGAGCCAAAAAGTTTCTACTCTCTTCTTTTAATTTAATAAATTGGCTAAGAAAATACCTTCTCCAGAAGGAGAGTGATCTGATACATGACATGGTCCTGGGGAAAGAATCTTTCTAAACGAGCATGTTTAGAAATCAGAATCAACCAGTAATGATTTAGGATATTTGCTGTCCCTTTTAAGTACATACCTTAATTGAATCTGACTTTCTTGTGTTTATGAAAACTTTAGTATAATACAGAAGTCATATTCTTCTATGAATTAAAGAAGTTTCTAAGAAGATCCACATAGCTTCTCTTCATTTTCTAGGTTTTTGAGTTATTGGTAGTAATTCACCTAGCTCCCATTAATGAGTTTTGTTTTTTAAGGACCATATTTCTTGTGGCTGAAGCCTAAATGGGTTAAACTTTGTGATAATTTAAATGACAGTTTCTTCACCTACATATGTGTGTGAGTAGATATGTGTATACACACACATATATAACTTGAATATATAGAGAAATGTCTATGTACTATATATGTGTGTATATATTACATATGTGTATATATATACATCTTTAGGCTGGGAATTTGGTGCATATTTTGAGATTCTTTTCTGTTAAAAAGCATAGTGGAATATATGGTACAGAACACGCAGATATTTAGCATATAGGAAAAAAACTGTCACGCTGTTAGTGCAATCACTGTTCTTTTCTTCAAAATGTAATTTAGGGCACTATCTTCTGATTTGCAATTAAGCAAACAAGATGAGTGAGTGGGCAATGAAGACATGAGAGTAAATTCCAATCATCTGTGCTTTGTGCAAGTATATTCACTGTCATTTTGCTATTAAAACTTCTGCAGATAACTTCCTGCACTTAGGTTTTTGTAAAATTTTTTTTTCAACATGTTACATTTCACAGTTTTCCCCTTAAGAAGATTCTGATAAAGGAATGGTATAGATAAGAAGACATTTGGGATTAGAACCAGAGGTGATGAAAAATGAGAAAGTTTAATATAGCAAAGACACCAGCTTTTAATTGATCTACTCTACCCAGCAGTTCCTTCTTCAACTTCTAAAACCAGAAGTTATTTACCCACAAAATAAGAAATACTAAAGACAACTTTAACGAAAATTTATAAAAATATGGTTTAAAAGCTATTGAAAGCAAATTAAAACAAAGAAAAATCATTGGAAAAGCTCGTGTCTTCAATTCTATAGAACTGTTTGTTTCCGTTTCCTAGATTCTATGAGAGGGTGAAATAAAAGGGGAGAGAGATTATGAGATGGGATTAAAACAATCCATCTGTTATGGTGGAAATAACAGTGTATGTTTAATTTTCCCTGTTAATGACCACCAAATGTTGGCAATTATATGAAACTGAGTTGCAATTACATGACACTTGTTCTGTGCCAACAAAAGAATCCCGAAACAGACCTTGGCTTTATCAGCAGCTTTTGCAGGGTACTGAAGTCAAGAGCAATGCATACATTTGGTCCAACTTTACTCCTCTTTCTTCTATTAAATTCCTAATATTCAAACTTCATGACTGGCAGCCTTACACAACCTCTATTGTTTCTACTCCTTCTGTGCTTATCAAGCAGAAGGTTAGCCAGAGCACTGCAGAAATGTCCAGTCACATTGTTGAATCCTAGATTTTAAAATATGTGGGTTCTTTTTTTGCTTTACAGCAGAGATGATAGTGCCTGGAAAGTAAATAGATTAACTTTTTAATCAAAGTTTGCATTTGCCTTTCATCAAGTTCCTACAAAGTAATTACACACACAATTCATTTTTGTGTATATGTATCTGCACATTTTTTTTTTAATTTAAAAAAATTCACTTCAACACCAGGATATTAGTGAAAAAATGCAGAATTAATTTATTAATTCAAGTATATCCACTTGAATATACCACAACTGCATGTCTGTCAAGGGCATTGATCATCTTCAGTAATTTGCATTATTCATGGCAATCAACATTTTATTAAAAATGATTTAGTAATTACATGTGTATTTAGGTTTCTTTTTCAAAATAGAGGATGCAAGTATCTCAGTTTTGCACTTGCAGTAATGTAATCTGTCATTAATATTTTAGGAACATAAGATTTTATTTTTTTTTGTAAGTGGAAAAATCTAATCTTTATCCTTTACAGAAGAGATTTTGAATTCAACTTTTGCTGTAAGATCTCATATATTCTCCACTATACATATAAATGTAAATAGCAGTCAGACTGCAAACCTAATAATTTTGTACATCAATGATGCTTTTTTAGAAATAGTTGAAGGTCATTAGAATTTGTATTCCTTTGTTTTGGAAATGTGCATTTATTAACACATTTACAAAATTACAGTGTCAAAGATACCTCTTTTGTACAAATAGCATAATTTCAGTCTAGTCTAAGTGTGAAACATAGTTACAGAAGTGGTTATCTTTGACTGTTTCTTCCCTTGAAAAATGTATATCAAATAAAGTAACTGTTAAAAGAAAATATGCATTTTCATGAGTAGGAATTGGATTTGTATTAGCTTTAAAATTCTAAAGTTTTCAAGTAAGCAAGCCCTGTTTATCCCAGAATTCTCCCTTTTGATTTAAGCAGCGATGAACAATCTAGATGTGTGCTTAATTTGTTCTGGGACTTATCAATCATGAGGAAAGTGAATCGTACACCGAAGAATAACATAAAGTAAAATGTAAGTAAATTAAGTGCTAAAACCCCAAACAAAATCTCAAAATAAATAAATAAATGAATAAATTGCAGAGCACAATAGTAGCTTAATTGGATACACTTCCAAGACAAGTCCCGAAAACCAGACCCTTCACATTGATACTCTCTAGCCACTAAATTATATGAAAGATGAACTTATATTTATTGTTAATAATAATTTTAGTAACTGTTTCTGCAAAGTAGTGTCTCTTGGTATAAATAATTCTAATAGTCTGTAATATGATTAAATTAAATAACCCTTATGGAACTGCATGACAAACTAGTGGGAGGCTAGTTCAAGTTGATAAGAATTACAATACTGAGGAAGAATTTCATGAGGGATTTTAAATTCCCTTGGAGAGGCTCATAAATAGAGTAGCCTTTTAAATAATTGAAAGGAGTAAAACAGGAAGGAAAAATTAAAAACCTAGTACTGTAAAGGAGATTTATTTGATCTGGAGTAGTTTACTGTAACATTTTTCCTGTACACCATTGATGGGTGATAACTAAAAATATTTACCATTTCATCTCAAAAGTGGCTTTTGATATAAATATATTAAAGTGGACTGAATCACTTAGCTTTCTTAGATTCACTCTATGTCAACCCATACTTCCTCTCAAAAGGTGCACTTGCATCTGATTTAAAAGTTAATAATTTTAAAAAGTTATTTTATGTATCTGTAGATCTTTCCACAGCAAATTTAAAAGCAGAATTGTGATTGATATAACCTTGTGAACAAATCACATTCAGAGAATAAGTTCTATGGGAGAATATTGTGTGAGACCCTCATCAGATATATAGTCAGAGTTCTTCTAAGTTAACGTCACCAAGTAAGTTTATGTTACTATAATATTTTGCTATCTTTATGCACTTGATTGATGCGTCAAATAGGTGTGATAGTCTATTGGATCTGTTACTCACAAAGAAGGAAGATCCCACTACAGGTATGAAGGCTGAGGGCAGCTTTGGCAGCAGTAACCACGAGATTAGGGAGTTTAAAATCCTGGAAGAAGTGAGAATGATCAATAGTAGAACCACCGCCCCAGAATTCAGGAAAGTAGATTTCAGCTAGCTCTGGGAATTTCAGCTTGTTTGTCAAGATACATTGGGAAATGGCATTGGAAATCGAAGTGGCCCAGGAGCCATTTTCTTATCAAAGACAACCTCTGCACAGCACAAGAACTATCCATTCCAACATGTAGAAAGTTGAGCAAATTCAGCAGACATCCAGCAGGGATGAATAGGGAACTCCCCACTGAGCTCAGCCACACAAAAAAGGGAAGTACGCAGAAAATGGAAACAGAAATGGGCTACCAGGTGGAATAGAGAGATGTGACCCTAAAGATGGACATAAAACTAGAAAGGGTTGTGAAGTGCAAGAAGACCTACTGGAGGTATAACAGCAGCTAAAGAAGGGCTAAGAAAAGTGTGGGCCTTCTGTTCAATGGGGTAAGGGACCTAATGACCTAGGGCATGAAAAAGATTAAGGAATAGAGGGGCTCCCTTGCCTCAGTGTTCACTGGCAAGGTTCATCTTCAGGTGTCACAGCTTAACCCCAGCCAGGAACTAGGACCTTGCAGCTGCTCACTCACTTCCCCTAGTTGCAATGGGGGAGAAAATAGGAAGAGTAAAAGTGAGAAAACTCGTGGGTTGAGATAAAGACAGTTTAATAGGTAGACCAAAAGCCACACGTGCAAGCAAAGCAAAACAAGAAATTCATTCACTACTTCCCATCGGAAGGAGATGTTCAGCCATCTCCAGGAAAGCAGGGCTTCATCACACGTTAATGGTTACTTGGGAAAACAAAAGCCATAACTCTGAATGTCTCCCCATTCCTTCTTCTTCCCCCAGCTTTATATACTGAGCATGACGTCATGTGGTATGGAATAGCCCTTTGGTCAGTTGGTGTCAGCTGTCCTGACTGTCTCCTCCCAATTTCTTGTGCACTACCAGTCTACTCACTGGTGGGGCGGTATGAGGAGCAGAAAAGGTCTTGACTGCTTAGCAACAACCAAAACCAGTGCGCTATCATCACTGTTTCTCATCCCATATACAAAATGTAGCACTACACCAGCTGCTAGCAAGAAAGTGAACTCCATCCCAGCTGAAACCACGATACCAGGTCTCCCTGAGCCTAGCAGGAGAGTCAATAGTGGAATGATGCAGTATGTTTATATAGCCATTACTATCTTACTTGAATTTCCAAAGGAGTCACAATTCCTGAATTTTTAACATAGCCATGATCAAAAATGTACTAATCCTAAAAAAAAAAAAAAAGTAATAACATACCATGTCTTGAAAGAATGTACCTGGGGATAAAAAAGAAAATTGCTGCCTTTATGTAAACACGATTTCACACATGAGCCTTTTCATGCAAGTCCTTTAAAAATATCAAAATCTGTCATCTGAAAAAGACTGGATACTCAGTTACATGACCTGGACTGTCAATTTATATATTTTTGATGGTAAGTGATATTTATGTGTGATTTTCTTACAGAATAATCTCAAAGTACTTTTCAGGATAAATAAATTACTACTGGCCTCTAGAGACAGTAAGAGTCTGTATGATTATGTGCAGTACAGGATGAAATGCCATAAACAGGAATAATTGTGAGATTTATAAATGCATTTATTTGGACCTTTCCAGATGCTTTTGTTCCTCGTGGCAAAATAAATTAAAAATCTGCAGAAATAAATTCTGAAGTTCAAGTACAGGGTTCAGGCAGTTTATGATGAACATTATAAGTACTTTTTTTTTTTTTTTTTTTTTAAATCTAAAAAGAATAAGATATATAAACCAGAATTTAGAGTCAGAATTTTACATGGAATGATGAAGTCAGCTTAATAACTTTGGGTGTTCCCATGTGACCAAGTGGTTCTGAATAGCTGTCTTAGAAATCTTCACGTCAAAATTCAGCTTGTATTAAAAGTGGGAATTATGCAAATCAGTTTTGCTTTTTTCCTAGTACAGGCCACAAGTTTTGTTTCTTGTTGACTTAAAGAGGTAAACTATTTATTAAGTGAAGATTCTGAACAGCCTGAGTAGAAGAAATTTTTAGTGTTTCAGTGGACTCTATAGGATATATTTACCATTTAAAGCAGAGTATCATAAATATTTATTGAAATAAATTATTTCCCATCACATACAGATAAAGATAATTTGTGAAATTTGGAGTAACGAACACATGAACACTGGGATAGTGGATAGTCTGAGACCAAGATTAATAATTAACTTTCTGTTATCGTCTAATGAAAAGATAATGAAAACTAACAATAGAATAGTCTTAAACTTCAAAGAATGACTTAAAATATGCTGAATTACAATTCTGGAATTTCTTTTTTAGCTAGCTTTAAATGCTAATCCGCTTCAAGTCATTTTTAGATATTGAATAATTCTCAGACAAGCTCAGAAAGGGCAGTGTGCTTTTATGCATATTAATAAAAAACACAAAAATATCAGTCAAGCTTGTTTTGTGAAAGCTAGCTCATACAGACAATGAAAACTTAAAATGTATTATTACTCCTGCAGTGCAAAATGGATAAAATCCAGAATTTATTAGCACATACTTAGGAAAAACAGTATAACAGTAAGTGAAAAATAGCCTTTCTACTGTCATTACATTTGGAAATAAGTGTCCTAAGGACTTTCTCCGATACAGATTACATTTAGAGCTATTATTCTTGATGGCCTCTAATAAATATGCCCTCTGTGACTTACTTATGGTCCTGTTTTAATTCCATTATATTTTTGGCCTGTATACACACTATGGCAAATTTCACAATTTAATTATGTCAAGCGTGAATAAAGGCCTTCACATCCTTCATTATTTATTTTAATTTAGACACACGATAAATTAATTTGCTTCTTTCCTAAAGTGATAATAATTCATTTGGCAGCCAATATTTTATATGTGTAGTTAAAACATTTTCTTTCACTAGCTTCTTTGCATTTATTGACATAGAATTCCATTTTCATTGTGGACTGTGTGAATATAGTGGGTTTTTTTATTAAAGATCTCTGTGATCATATATCTTGAATAATAAAACTTACTAGTCTTATTATTCATTGTTCTTTAGAACATTTACAAACATATTGAGCAACACAGTTTCCAGATAGCTACAATGGTAAATTCCTTCTAGAGTGTACTAAGTTATTAACCTTTTAGAGAACTGTCTGTTTACCTTTTTTTTTTTTTTTTTTTTTTCTTTAAAGGCTTTGGAAACCAAGGTCATTGTCAGAATTTGGAAATCTGAATGAATTACGACAAAATATTTTTAGTCCTTTCCCACTTATATGTTGCATATAGTAATATGTCTAATTCTATCTTTTATCAAATATGCAGGTTGCCTTGCTGTAGTTTCCCCTTTGTTGCTAAAGTCCTTTTTCAAAAATGTGCTATTAAATATAGTAATTTTCACTTTCTACCAAACTTGGTTTAAACAGAGAGGATGCCAACATTTGTATTTAGTTCCTTCAGTTCCTTTTGAGATCTGTTTTCTTGGGTAAATGTCATTTAGCCAAGATGTTCATTCTATCAATTTTTGCTAAAATCTTTGCTACCTACATTTGATTTGGAATTATTCATCCAATTCATCTTTATAAAGAATGTTACGAGTGTGGGAGTATCCCATAGTGACAGTGTTGTGAAAAAATAATGTAAATTTTTTTGGTTTGGATTTAAGATGCTTTTAGTGTTTGTTCTTATGCTTTTGGCAGTTTTTTTTTTTTTTCTCAAAATATTTCTTGGACTGTCTTAATATGATTTTGTATTTAACTTGCTAGATGTGTTAGCCTGCACAGGGCAGGGCACAGGAATATACACAAAAACACAGATGAAATACACAGAGTAAATTTATTTTTGTTACCTTGCCAACCAGGGGATCCCCGAAGCAGCACCCGAGCAGAAGCACACTGATGCTAATTCAATGAACTTCAAAATAAAATAGGTCAACAAGGTAAAGGGTAGTTTGACTGACCAGAGAATACATCTTTAAGAAAAGGAACAGTTTGCTATGTGGAGATGAAGCTGGGTTCCCCAAATCTATGTAAAATTAAATACGTCATAACAATAAATAAACAATGAATTAAGGAAAATGAGATGTGTTAGTCCTTAACAACAAAGCAGATAGTTCCCAGAAAGACACTGAAAGTAAAAACCTATATCTACACAGGGATGGGTCTACTAGTAGGAATGTTTTTGACTGCTCATCTAATGTGGCTAGAGTGACTGTGAAACACTATGAGAGCCCAAATGAGATGTGAAGCATGAAAATATAAGAATATATGGATGCATAACAAGTCTCTCTTGTTATATATGGTATTTACAGTTGAGATTCATTGGTGCTATTAAAATTCAATATAATAATAAAGAAGGGAATAACATTCTGGTAGTATTTCTATAGATGGAATTCTAGTAAAGATCGTAATTTTAACATATCAATCATTTTTTATACATGGCTTTGTATTATCTGCCAAATGCAACTTCAAATTTTCTACTTATCTGGGTAAAGCTTCCCTAGCTTGGTCTCTTCCAAGGGATTTTTAGTCCTAAGCCCAAGAAAGTTCAGCCATTTTCTTGTGTGATATCAGAATGATCCTTCTAAATTAAAACACATTATGTTCATTTTTAGAGTAGGGCCCATTCAGATTGTGTAGGAAGATCTCTGATAAGCTGAGAAGTGTATGTAGAATACAACAACATTTTGCATAAAGTGCGTAAGGCTTAAAAGTAATACCTAAAGGTTATGTCTATTTATGTCTTTCTAGTATTCCACAGATTTACCATCCTCATACAATGCCCAAAAAAAACATTTAAGGCACATTCTGGTTTATAGATTTTTTTAAAACCATATCTTAAGAGCTATTTTGATACTTAGAAAATGTTTAATCTACTGTATAAAGTAAATCACAACTTTATTCTTGTGGCTTTTTCCCTGTCTTCTCAGAAATAGCTAAGAAAACTATTTAAATGTCAACCTTTCTTAAAGAGAAAACAAGAAAACATTAATTGTGCTACAATTTTATTACATGATGATGGTAATAACTTCCCATGTTTAATGATTTAATATTCTGTGTGTAAAACAGAATCATGTACGTATCCTGAAAACAACAGCTTCTTAAAAGAACAGAACTCTTTCCCTGTATTTTCCCATATTCCTTTCCTATCCATCTGCATTCATTCCTTTCCCCTCCTTTGGTCCTTACCCTGTACATCTCACATTAAGTTTCAAATAGTGCCTTTAAAACATCCCATGGTAAGCTTTACATAGTCACAAAATTCCCTCTTTTCCATCCCAGAACTCACTTCCCCCTGCCTCCCACAACAAATCCTAGAGTCATTTAGGTAATAAACTGCCTTAGTTTACAAGGCATTCTGGAAATCTAGTTTCTTCTGCTAAATCATCTTGGTGGATTTTGCAGTGAGGACAATGGCTTAATTGTGTTCCTTCGTTGGTTTTAAGAGATTGACAATTCTCTGATTTTGCTGATTGCATTACTTAAGTTCCTCCACAGACTTCCCATGCTGCTTGCATCCTGCTGTACTGCCCTTTCAGCAGCTAGCAGGGAGGTTCAAGTTCCCATAAGAACCAGAGTCTGCCATACAGAGATTTCATCAAGTTATTTTAAGATGAGTCTGCCCATAGTTCCTTGCCCCAGTTGGCTTTCTGTAACAAGCTCCCCCCACTGTGTCATCCTCACTGTTCTCCCTCTGATCAACATCCCCTGACATACTTAGTTTAAAACTTTCCTCACCTTGTTCCAAAGTTCCCTTTACCTCAATTTGACAGATAGATCCTACCTCTTACTAACAGTCCATAGTCTTCAAAGAGGAATCCATGGTCATGAAAGCTGAAGTACTTCCTGTGCCACCAGCTGCACTTGCAGTAGTTAATTTACAGCATCCATCCAGTTCCACTCAACCCTTTCCTCTCCACCTGTGGGAAGGAGAAGACCAACTGCTTTTTGCTCAGCTAGCTCCAAAGCTTTCCTTGATGGAGCCTGATCCCCCTCTTTGGTGATTAAGGCACTGCACTAATTCTGTAAATTCAGATCTGAAAGTAGAGGCTTTCTCCTGATGCCAGAAGGCACAAGCTTCCAAGAACTTCCATCTTTGGAGTCTCAATGCTTCCCTTGTTTCAAGTATAGCCTCTTGCTATCTTTACTTCCTTGCACTGCGCTATTGTCTTTGTAGGGTCTCTGTGAAGACACTGTCAATGTTCGGTTGCTACACAGCCTGCCCGCCTCCTCCCATAGCTCCTTCACCTGGTGGCTCAAAGCCTGGACCACAGGCCAGCTCCCACAGGTAACACCACCATTGCCCCAGCCACAGGGAGGCACGAAGTTTAGAACTTGGGTGATGGCATCTACCCTCTGGAGGACTGTCTACATCAAGGCAACAGTCTTCTAGGAAAGAATGTGTTTGAACTTGTACTTAGTAGCAGCTCAAAAGGTGCATTGTAAGAAGCAGCCAGGCAATGTAACAGAATTGTGTGGGAGGGATCTACAGTGAGACAGAAGAAGGAAAGCATTAATGTCATACTTCTTGTCTCCAACTTATGTCATTACTGTACTTCACCTCTTAAATTTCCCTCACACTGTCATTAACATAATAAACATGGAATTTCCCTTCTGGAGGTGCGCAGTCAGAACCTACCTCACAGAATGCTTCACTTTCCATTATAAATAATTAGGTTTGCTGTATTTTATGAAGTCTTTTATTTCTAAATATACGGTGCTACACAGAAAATGAATGTAATATGTACTTAAAATCTTTATCAATGATCTGGATGAGGGGATTGAGTGCACCATCAGTAAGTTTGCAGACGACACCAAACTAGGTGGGAGTGTTGATCTCCTTGAGGGTAGGAAGACTCTACAGAGGGACCTGGACAGGCTGGATCGATGGGCCAAGGCCAATTGTATGAGGTTTAATTAGGCCAAGTGCTGGGTCCTGCATTTCGGTCACAACAACACCAAACAACGCTACAGGCTTGGGGAAGAATGGCTGGAAAGCTGCCTGGCAGAAAAGGACCTGGAGGTGCTGGTGGACAACCAGCTTAACATGAGCCAGCAGTGCACCCAGGTGGCCAAGAAGGCCAAGCGCATTCTGGCTTGTATCAGGAATAGCGTGGCCAGCAGGAGCAGGGAAGTGATCGTGCCTCTGTACTCAGCACTGGTGAGGCCTCACCTCGAGTCCTGTGTTCAGTTCTGGGCCCCTCTGTACAAGAGGGACATTGAAGTGCTGGAGCGTGTCCAGAGGAGAGCTACCAAGCTGGTGAGGGGTCTGGAGACCAAGCCAGATGAGGAGAGGCTGAGGGAACTGGGCATGTTTGGTTTGGAGAAGAGGAGGCTGAAGGGAGACCTCATTGCCCTCTACACCTACCTGAAAGGAGGTTGTAGAGAGGTGGGTGTTGGCCTCTTCTCCCAGGTGAATAATGACAGGAGCAGAGGAAATGGTCTGAAGCTGGGGCAGGGGAGGTTTAGATTAGATATTAGGAAGAATTACTTTACTGAAGGAGTGGTGAGGCACTGGAACAGCCTGCCCAGGGAGGTGGTTGAGTCACCATCCCTAGAGGTATTTAAGAAACGTGTAGATTTGGCACTTCAGGGCATGCTCGAATGGCAGAGATTGTAGGTTTGTTTTGGTTTTTTTTGTGTGTGTGTGTGTGTATGGTTGGACTCGATGATCTCAAAGGTCCCTTCCAACCATGAAGATTCTATGATTCTATGATTCTATAAAACTTGCATATTTATATTGAAAAATATTACCAAACCAAATGTTTTTGAAATACTTGGTTACAACTTATCTGTAAGTCAGCAAGTGCACTTTAATGGATTTATTTATTAAAAAAAAAAAAGGAATAATTAAGTCCTTTCTTTTAAAATGTTTCTCTTTAGGACCATAAGGTTAAAACTGAACTGTTTTCTATAACTAAACTTTTAACGGGAAAATTCTCCAGAATGCATTTCTGAGAGCAGAACAATTTAAATTAACAGAAACAATTGAGAGACATTTGCCACCAGGTAACAGCCAGGAGCTATGAACTATGTTTTGTTTTTTATTGTCTCCAATGGGATGCATGTCAAAATATCTCTAGCATATCGCTGAATCTCAGCAACATCTGAATGAAATTGAACTGTTTGGTAGCTAAGATTGCTTACTGTTTAGAAAAGGAAACTAAACTCCAGTCAAAAGTAAAGGAAGTGAGTACTTGAAATAAAACTGCCTAGACAATCCAGAAATTCAGTTGTCCAGACAGGAATCTAGTGAAGACATGCATACGCTTGTGGAAACTGTGGCAATATCAATACAGTGTACAATAATCCAAACATCAATTTGACATTTTATCCAGAGCCAATATGGACAACTATCACATGGTGGGGAATCATATCACCAAGTAAACATTTTATGAAAAAAAAAAAAAAAAAAGACAACACAACCTTGCCTACAGATTTATTTGCCTTTAGGGTTTTTTCTCAAGATTTATGATTGAGTGCTTCTTCATAAGGGAAATATGAAAGTAAACTGACTTTGAAATGTTATTTTTCTGCTTTCCTATCATAACCGTTATCTTTTTATTGATATGAAAAATTATAATAACGATTACATATTCAGAATGTAAATCTAATACATTTTGTAGTGAAATGACAGCTATCCCAGAGGCAAAATGCTTACCATGCATACACTGTAAAATATGTGTTTGCTTCAATCTTTTGGGATTCCTCAATATACAACCCAGATCTCAGCTGAAAAATGTAATAGGAATTTCATTTCATAGCTCTCACCAGGGAGTAAAAAAAATATGGCTGACTGAATAAGATTTACATGGAGTTCGCTTTTTTTATGCCTTAAGTCTTTGAACTTATCAAGAAAAAGCTTAATCAAGTTCTTCAAAAATGTTTGTTAAGATATGTCCAGATGCTATTGCATTTGAAAAGACAGTTGCAAAGAGAATCTCAAGTATATTACGTTTAAGACTTCTTGCTGGGATTAAAAATGAAAAATCTTTAAATAAATGTAGATGATCAGAGTGAAAAATAAATTTACAAGATTTCTGAGCTCTTTGACTAGTAATATATCAGGATTGCTTTGAAATGTTTACTATTTTTAATTACATGTGTCAGATGCTGTGCATTTCAGAAATAAACATCCTAGCTTATAATGGGGTAAAGTTTTATACCTACGGTACAGACAGTTTTGATCTTTTAAAATATGCAAGGGAATTCAGTTATGTGGAGTCTCCACCAAACCCTTGTAATTTGGAAGTCTACTGAGAGAGGTTTTCATGATCTTGTCTTATTTCTCCTTTCTCCATAAGAAGAAAGAGAAATCATCTTGGCCCTCAGACCCCTCATATTTTTATAGATAAGTGAGTCCCTATGAAGAAACACTGTCACAAAGCTGGAAGATAACGTTAACTCGGAGAAGGACTGAAATATTACACAGGGAGAAACGACTCACCTTTGTGACCCTGAAGTAGGGCAACATGCGGGGATACAATGTCAAGGTCAAATATAAAATTAATTTCATTTATAAGATGGCAACTTATCTCTGTAGGCAAATGATGAAGAGAATAAGTAGGCCACATTATTAATAGCACACTGCATCACCAATAAAAATTAGATTTGGAAATAAATGGGACTGTAGAAAGGTTCAACTGAAGTATATCTAATAGAGAAAGTGAAATAGTGATTTATGAATCATAGTGAGACTGTGTTTCCATAAACTACTCTGACCAGGTAGGTGTGGGAGAAATTATCTGAAATTAAACAGAAAAAGGAAGGAAAATTAGAATAATATAGGTCTATATAAATTAAAAGAAACTAAAGAAACTGGATTTTCTTTATCGTAAATCTAGATAAGGATGTGGATAACAGCAATTGATAGATTAGGGGATAAACTATTATAAAAGAAAGTGATAATTTCCAAAATAAGCACGTCACAAAATACGTACAAAGTAAGTATTTTCAGAAGAAAGTATTTTCAAAGGTTCTGGACACCATTTCCATTCTTTTGTTTATATAGACTGTTTAATTTTTGTTTGACATAATTCCCCTCCTTTTCTGGTTAGTTTCATAGTCGAGGCATTTTGACAGAGACTGTCATGCAGTACATATATGGAAAAGGCTCAAGGCAATAGCTTTTTAAATTGATTAATAACCTCAGGTAATATAAAAATATTCAGTTGCCATCTTAATGATTTTTTACTAAGAAATTAATTTTTTTTTTTTTTTTTCTAGACTTCAGACAGAAATGAAAATGAACAGTTTACACTCTTTTGGGAAGAATTTTTTTCCAAACTATATTCTTTTTTTTTTAATAGCAGACAGCATGAAGTCTTTATTTTATAGTTCATGTTCTCTTTTGCTACAGAGTCAGCTTGTAAAACTGCCTCTTTAGAGACATATTTGCATGTTCATATGCATATATTTTCTAATACATGTGTTAGTTGTCTGTGACCTTCACAGACAATGAAATGAAACATGCTTTCTTTACATATACAAAATTCCATTATTTCAATCCATGGTCTTTGGTTTCTTAGAATACAATGGTAACTGAGATCTTAACCTAAATGTGCATGGGGTAATACCCCACTGAGGAATCTGGCAACAAAGTGCAGGAATCTCTTATTTCACCTCTTTCTATACCTGGTCTGACTGCAGACTGCAACCTGCTTCCCAGAATTTTCTGGAGAAAATATGAGTGTTTTGCATATCAAATAATCTTGTGGAGAAAGGAGAAATAAGACAAGATCATGAAGACCTCTCTCAGTAGACTCCAAATTACAAAGGTTTGGTGGAGACTCCACATAAAGAGAGAATGTGTTAAAGGCCTTTAAGTCATTGGTCCATTCTGCGAACCTACAAAGACAGAAATAATCAACAAAAGCAATCCTTTGGTGTTTTTGTTTGCTTGTTTGTTTTGTTTTGTTTTTTTTTTTTTTTCATTTGTAGGTATGTATTCTTATCACTAAGCTACAATTTAATGATATTCCCAGCTGCGTATTAGTTTCAAGCATTAGCCTCTCCTCCCCCTCTCCAAGATCACCCCATAACCAATACATTTATCTGCTCTCTTGGGATGTGTCTACAACTCCCTACTTAGTTTAGAGGTGAAATCCCCTGAGAAAAGACTGGAACTCGAGTATGATGAATGCGTACTCTTGAGTTGTGCATTCTCACAAAAAATGTGGACCACACCCTTAATGAAGTCAGCTACAGATTTGATAACAGATAACTTTAGACTTCTTCAGGAACATAACGAAAGTTTCAGTGCCTGTTCATTGAAACTTGGTTTGCAATAGGGACTTATTTCCCCAGAAGAGACATTTCTGGAAATATGAAAGTTGAAGTGGCTTTAGACAGAGTAGAAAGTCACCTAAATAAATTATGTACTCCCAGAGATAGGTACTATGTCTTGGATATAGTCCTACGTAACTAATATCTTGGGCTGATGATAGAGTTCAGTTGGACTTGACTCTGCCAGAGCTTCTTTTCTTTAGTTTTGAGTAAAATATATCCAATGTAAAGTATAACCACATTGTAAAAGCATAGGTTCTAGTTCTGCGTTGAGTTTTTATTTCTAGTATTATTTTCTTCCCACTCATCACCTCCACCAAGATATTTTTTATTGCCTTTCAAAGATATCAGATCTTGGACGCACAAGAGTTGGTTTAAGGAGAAAAAAACAACATTCTGTAAAATGTGTGGGTAAAACCATAAAAAAAACCAACCCTGCAAACAAAGAAAAAAAAAAACCCAAATAATGCAAGTTCTAATTATCACACAAACTTCTGATGCTGGTATAGACACAACAGATGATTCATTATATGGAGAAGTAAGCATGCAGGTAACATGTTACAATGTTGGCACAGATGTCTAATATATATTATATTCCAAGAGAACAAAGAATACGTACTTACAAAGAGGATATAATCTTTTTCTACAGTCTGAGACTGTTAGCACAAAGTCAAATTCTTCCATTATTAAGGTGGAGCCTAGGAAACCTTTATCTAAATGAAATAAGCATGTTCTGACGGCTGTCTCCTGTATGAATCGGTGGTCTCCATACTTGACCTTCCTTACGTAGCCTCATAAAAGCAGCTGAAAGACCAGCTTAACTTTCTCATGTTCTCTTTGTAAAAGGACTACAGTGTGAGAAAAATTACAGTTCTCCCCCCTACTCCTTTTTTAGCTATCCAGATACTGCCCCACCATCTTGTTAAAAAATTTAAAAAAATCATTATCTGTCTATTTATGGGGATAATAAGGTACTAACTATCCCATCATAAAACAAGTATGCACATGCCTACATGCGCAAACAACACACACATTCATGTGTGTGCACGTGCACGTGTGTGCACATGCACAAAGGGAAATAAAACCTCCAAGTTTCAGGTCCTAGACTTACCACTAACTATGAAAAATAAAGGAAATTTTTCTCTCTGGATGGCAGTTCAGCAGTTGTCTTCAGAAGGTTTCTGAATATGAAGTGTATGAAATAGCTACTGTCAGGGTCAGGACAGTGGAGCAGATGCTCTGATCCAGTATTACAGCACCTGAATTCTAATGCTACCCAGCTTGGGGCAAGCCATGTAATACAATCTGAAGTAGCAGTCTTTCATGCAACTGCTCTTGAATTAGGAGGACAGCAATATGGCAAGCAATCTGTTATAAGCCTTTATAGCTAACAATCGGTGTTATATGATTGTCACTTAATGAATAAAACAGTGGTTTTCCTTAATTTTTTTTAATTAGCATATTGTTCAGAAGCTTGTTAAAGTGAAACAGTTGGCTATTCAAAAGAATTCATAAATTCCACAATGGCATGTAAGTTTTTTCCTCTTAAGTTGTAGAACAGTTTAAGATTGACCAATTTTTAAAATTATTATTTTGTTTATATTGCTAGTGTTATATGTGTGAAATCTCCAATAAAAACATGGCCTTTTTTTTTCTCTGGAATGTGTAGGATGATAGTGACAGCTAAAGTGCATGCTGCTACACTTCAGAGTTTATTTGGCTTCAATGATGTATTAGTCTGAGGAGAAGTAACTTTATAAATCACATAAGCACTTTATCATACTTTGACACCCACATTCTGCTCTGCCATGAAACAAGTCTGATAAAAGCAAAGACAGTGCTGGTTACCCAAATACTTACCACTTTATATCTTGCAGAGCTGAAAAGCAAGGCAATTCATTTTACGTAATCCAAGAGAGAAGCTGAATGATACTTGATGCACTTGATGTAGCGCAAGATGGACGAGATACCTGAAATGAATCACTTGATGAAAAGCGCTCAGCACTAATCCTCTGGAAAGTTCCACAGTTATTCACCTTTTGTGAATTGTGGTTATTATCCAAATATACATGAGGTAAAGAACTATGAATTGTATAACCAGCTTTGCAGGTTATACAAGTAGTAGGTAGTACTTTCCCACAAAAGTGTGCTTATTAAACTCAATAAGACTGTAGCTTAGTATTCAAACAAACATCGAGAACGATTTTATCTGTAAGTTACCTTGAAACAACATCTACTTTTGTCAAAAAAGACAGTGTCCTGAATGATTCAGTGATGACTGAAAAGAAAGGTTTAAAAATAATCCTGTACATAAAATCTTCAAATAAGAAACAAATTTAGCCATATGTAAAGTACTACTTGTGCCACTACTTGCATAATGACCTTTTCATGTATCTATTGACTAGAGTAATTATATGTTGGACACTTTCACTCAAGCTTTTCAATATACGAAATAAATGAGACTTGTTCTTATGTACCTTTTTAATTCTGTGATATATAGGCAGATAGAAGAACAGACCATTTTTCAGGCTGGGCCTTACTGATGAATTACTGTGTTTGTTTCATCCAAGGTGCTGTATTTCTCTGGGACATTTTGGATTTTCATTATTCTCAATAACAAAATGAAGTGAAAACAAGTAGGGAAACCTTCAAAATACTTATCTAAACAAACTCCAAAATCTTCATTTATTTTTATATTTTTACCAAAAGTGGTGTGGGAATGTCAGATCAGATTAGATGAATAATGTTGATAATGTACTCATGTTGCACTGGAAAGTTTCACTAACTGAATAGAAGATTGAGGGGATTTTGTACCATATATTCAGAATTTTCTGACTTTTTTTTTTTTTTCTTAACAAAAAATTTTCCTTCTGATGTACTGCTAAATAGGTTACATTTGTATTCATACAGTAGATGCTGACAGACAAGATTTCTTGGATTTGCCAGGATTAAAATAAATGTAACCATTTATTTTTCAGTATTATTTAGCTTGATAAGAGAGAAAATATTACCATGGTGCTGAAAGAAATTATGGGAAAATGGGCTTATCTGATTATTGCATGTTTTCTCTTGTCATATGTAAATATACAGCAAAGCTTTATTAAAAATGCTTCAGAGGAATTGACTGTATTTTGCTGACCTTCCCTCGGCTGTGCAGCTTAGTTTGAATACTTTCAAATTTATGATGTTTTACACATTTCTCAGCTTTTAAGCTATTTTGCAGTAAAAAAATCTCTACTTCCATGCAAGACATTCTTAACTTGTGGAATGTGATTATTACAGTATATAGTCTATTACAATATGGATACTGCTGTTCATTAAAACAAGCATTAAAACAAGCAAGTGGGGCACAAGACCAGCTTGACTGAACAGGGACTTCTTGGAATACAGAGGGAAAAATAAATTGTATGATCTATGGAAGTGAGGTCAAGCTTCGCAGGAAAATTGCAGAGCTGTGGTTTGCATATGCAGGGGCAAGACACAAAAGGTCAAACCTCAACTAAAGTTGAAACTGGCCAGTGTTGTGTCAGATATCAAGTCTTTTTTAAGTATGTCAATAGCAAGAAGAGGTCCAAGGAAAACGTTGGATCAATACCCGTTGAAGATGGTCACCTTACTCATAGGAATCAAGAAAAAGCAGAAGCATTCAATGCTTTTTTTGCCTCAGTCTTTAATAACACTGATAGATCTTGGACTGCCCAGTCCTCTGAGTCCACTGACCACAACTATGGGAACAGCGAATTTCCATTTGTAGACACTGAAATTGTAAGGGACCAGCTGTATCAGCTGAATGTTCACAAGTCCATGGGGTCTGATGGGTTTCATTTCAGAGTACTGAAGGAGTTAGCAGATGTTATGACAGGATCCCTCTCAGTCATCTACCAAAGGTCTTGGGAGTCTGGGGAGGTCTCCACTGGCTGGAAGCTAGCTAATGCTATTCCAATTTACAAGAAGGGAATGAGGCAAGATGCAGGAAACTACTTGTTAGTCTAACCTCAGTACTTGGAAAAAATATGGAGGAGATCATATTGGCTGCTACTGAAAAACATTTAAAGAACAATGGAATGACCAGGCACAGTCAACATGGGCTCACAAAAGGAAAGTCCTCTTTAACTAATTTGATATCTTTCTGTGATAAGGTCATGCACCTAGTGGATGATGGAAAGGTGGTGGATGTAGTTTTTCTGTATTTTAGTAAGGCTTTTGATAGTGTCTGTCCCTCACAGCATCCTTAAGTGCTCTTTGTATTCCATATCTTACTTTAATTTTTGCCAGTCATTCTGCATTCAGCAAAAGGACTGTATATTTGCAGTACCTTTTGCTTGCATTGTTCTTCATCTTGCAGCCTTTGTTACTTAGATGCTTCCTGTGTGCAACTATACACATCACTGTTTGCCTTTTTTGAGGTCATATTGCTCACGTGAATAAAATTCTTAAGCATTGCACCTGGCTATTCCAACACAGTGTTAACAAAATACCTACATACTCTTGCTGGTTACACCATTTTAGTATAATTATGTTGGGGTGTAAGACAAACTAAAATGAATGATATCATTATTAATTGTATAATTAATTGTATAATTTACAAATAAATTGTAAATTCTACAAATAAATTGTAGAATTGTGTAATTAATACACTTGTGATTTCTAATTGTTTCAGGTCTCTGCTTTGTCTACACAGTTCCTAGGGAGGATGGCTGACACCATGCAACTTGCCTGGTATGGTTCTGCTGTGGAGGAGTCTTCAAGCTGAAGAAAGAGTATTGAGAACCTTTAAGGCCCCTTTCAGAGACAGAAATCCTTGTTTCTGGTGTATACGCTTCCTGACTTCCTTCTTCCTTGGTGCTGAATTAATTTGTAAATTGAAATATTTGCCTGCTAGACCCTGCTATAGTTTGCCTGGAAAGGGCAAAAACTCTCAGGGGTTCTTAAATGGAGAGTTTTATCTGGAAAAATGTTTGGTGCCAACTCATGAGTCACTAAAATGAAAAGGCTGAACTGAATATTTTGTATCGTTTTGCCAAACAACCTCCATACTGTAATCCAACTGATCAACCTTGGACTTTACAATGTCTGAATTAGTCACCTGAGACTTCCCTTTTATGGAACAGACAGTTATAAGCATTTCATCTTATTCTAAAGAACATGTTCAAATCAGGGCACGTACATTGTTCCTTGGAAGTGTCTATTTCTAAATCTATACAAAACAATCTAGAATGGTTAACTGAAAAGTAGGCATCCACATTACAGACATCTTAAATTAGATCTGCCTTAGTGGACATGGCAGACACTAAGCAATGCCAATCCTACCTTTTCTAATTCTCTGAATGAACAACCACCAGTCTGTAAGGGTTTTCTACTGCTAAACTAGCCTTTAAAGTGGTCTCTTTTGTCAGGGGCCTACTTTATTTACAGTGCAGATATGTGAACAGAAAGGAGATAGATTAAACCATGTTTCTAGTGAGAGAACATTAAATGTCTAACCTATGACATCATTGAGGGAATTTGGGGTTTTTTGTTGTATTTGTGCTACTAACTTAAACAAAGCTAGTGAATTATCCCAGAAGGTCCCAGGACCTTCTATTTGGAACAGATAGAAACAGACAACTACATCTCATTAAGCTTCTACACAGGTGCCAGACTAGCTACATTACTGGACAGGAATTTTTGTCTTGTCTTGACCCACAGTCTCTGATGATTGTCAAACACTGAATGTAATCAAATACCTAATAAAACCTTCATCTTTCCCTTGAATTGTAGTCTACACCTTCAGTCATTACCAAAGGGATTATGGATTCCTATGGGTTTAGGTTTGGTTTTGGTTTTTGTTGTTGTTGTTGTGTTTTTTTTTTTTTTTAACTGGAACACAAAATGTATATCCTTTGTTCATTGTATTTCCAGAAAAGTAGTCTCTTTGTGCAGCAAGCTGAAACAAAATTCAGTTAAATACAACAACTCTGTTTTGGCAGAATACTAGAGTGTAAGCAGTGAAGTAGCTAATATAATTTCCACCTATTTATGCTGTGTTCAGCTATAAATGAGTGTTTATACTTTGAGATATTATATTAGAAATTAAGTTAGACATTTGGTTATAATAACTTATGGATAGAGCTAAACCTAACCATAAAATTTCACTGACATTCATGGGAAGAAAAAAAAAAATCAAAACAGAAAAAAATCTGTTAGCAGTCACTCTGGGTCTCAGCTATATGAGAGTATACTCAAAGCCATGAATCATGAATTAAGAGACATCGAGATACTGCAACTATGCAACATTTAGGCAGAACTTAACTTTCCATCATTAAAATGAGTAGTTGGATTTTTGGTATGATTAAGCGGTTTTTTTTTTCTGAAAATACTTCCTCCAACATCCTAGTTCTGCATTAATTTTAGAAAAGTAGTCTTATGCTAAGAGACAAGTTCATAGCGATATTCATTAAATGCAGATCATGTCATTATTCAACAGCCGTCTTTAAGAAGATTGAGAAAGGCAATGGTGTTGAGAAGCAGTGGAGAGACATATGAAAATTAAAAATTGTGTTTTCACAGAGTACCTAGAGAAGAGAGATTCGTTGGGGAGAGAGGGGGCAGGGGAGGCGAAGTTTTCTAAAAAGGTAAACCATTTGATCAAATGGCCAATATATATTAATTTGGAGATATTCTAAAATGTCCATCCTCAAATGGCTTCCATTTAATATCAGTTCCTTCAAAGATAAACTGACAGACAGAAAAAATAACTTTGGTACTGTTGATAGAAATGACAATAAGTTATATTAGCACAATTTCCATCATATTATACAATTTATAATGCACATTACAAAATATTCATTTATCACAAAATATTCAGTAAGGAAACATTATGTTAAAAAAAGGTTAAGTACTAGGAAATCGCTTGAAATAATGCCTTAGGAAGAAAGTATTGTATTTAGCAAAAGCATGAGGTTTTGGTTCATTGAGGGGAATGTGTTAAGTTATATAGTCTGTCGATTAAGTATTTGATTTATATAGGTGTTGGGGCAAAGTGTTATGGAACTGGGGTTCTGCAACAAACACATCATCAGTGTCTAATGTAAGCACTGAATTTTCTGGAAAAAAATGAAAAAAAAAAGTCATTTCTTATGGGTAGATCTCCCAGGTGGCTGCTTTGGCCAAAAGATATAGATCAAAAGAAATACTGTAAATAAAGATCAGAGTATAAATATTTACTGTGACACTAATGTGAGTCAAATTACAACAAAACAGAAATAAATATTTCTTGATTTTTGTGATTAATTTACAAATAAGAATTTTTGAGTTCATAGCTATTATTAGAATTTGCAGAGTTTGGGTTAGTTACAAAACTATATAACTTTTTGCTGTTGCTGTTCTTTGGCTAGATGACTTCTGCAAAACACCAGAAGAGCACTTCTGATAAATATTTGAGATGAAATACAGTCCTTTCTATGAGTACATTGCGTGTTCTACTTGAACACACAAATGTTCCTAGAGGGAAAGTAGAAAAAGGTTCTGAACCTGGCTAACAGACCATATCTGATTCATATCTATGTATGAATGAGTATTTAAAGATTTTATTTCTATCTTTTGATTAACTGCACATAGTCAAAGTAACACAGAAAATCCCAGTTTAATTTATGAATGATAAAGCTACGGGTACCAGCAAAGCTGCGGTTAGCAATACTATGAAGGATTTTTAGTGAACTATGGAAGGATTTTAAAAGCTAAGTACATGGAATAGATAGAAGGGCATTTGATTCCAAATGACAGCAGAAATTTAGATGAGACATACGAGACATCAAGTTATCGTCCTAAAGAACAGTAGTACTTTTGTCATAACTACTTTTAAAAATAACTCTAGCAAGTATCCTTTATTTAATAGCTCTGCACCATTCATCTTCCCTGCAGTGACTGAGTGATGACCCTTGCAAGTGTAGTAATTAAACTTTTCAGTTGCAATAAGGGCCTCTGACAGTCTCAAAAGGAGAATTACAAATTAGAACTCTGACAGCCCAGCCCTCTGAAAAGAGAGAGTCTATTTCCTCTTGGCTTTTTAACTCCAATTCAGTCTTGACAGATAGAGTCAGGTGTGGAAAAAAAGTTTCACATAATTGATCGTGGATCTGAATGTGCATTTTCTATTACTCTAATCACGGTGATATAAATATAACATTATACTCTGCAAGTTCATTAGCTCTCCATCTAGTGTGAGAAGAAGCAACCGAATACTCATTATGGACTAGGCAGTGACAACGCTGCAATAAAAATGAAGGAGAAGGATATGAACAAGACCAGCGAGTGGAACATACCTAAAGGGAAATTCTTTTAGCTCTGACCATAGTGTGTTACGCTGGACTGTTCTCTAACAACCTATACTTACTTAAACCGTGACCAATTCAACTATATGCAGAAAATAAAATAGCTTGCAAAACAACCTAAAAGACTAGTATTTACTAGAACTAGTGGAGATGTCTTAACCTTTCATCCAAGGTTTAGTACAGATAAGATCACAGCTGTACCCATTCACCATTCAGCCTTCTGCTGAGAGGTTCTCAACTGACCATTACATATCCATTCAAGACTCCGCTTTAGCTCTATTTTGAATGTCTAAATGAGAACCTCTGTGCTGGGATACAAAACAAACTTTTTGAGGCGTGGCTTGTGTCAAAGAGATCTACCACAGAGTCTTATTCAGTTCCCCATAATTCTATCCTACCTCACCGTTTTACTCACCATTTGCTACTTATTGTTATCATAAATGCTTAGAACAATATGCATTAAAAGAAACAATTAAATTTAACTTTGCTTAAAGCCTCTTATATTGTCTACCCTCAACTGCCTATTAAGCTAAGTAACAGTAATACACACTTAAGTAATAATTAGATAATGACTTTTGCTGAGGTGAAATTACTATTAAAGAAGTTTAAATTACAATATTGACCTAATATAACAATGAACCATGCTATTTGAAACTAGAAGTTAATATAATACACCACAGATTTTCAAAACACTGGAAGCTCTAGGGAGGTATGACTTTCCTCCTTTCCTCAATGACATGGGCTTGGTTCACCAATTTTTTGTCTTTAGGGGATGGACAAATGTATTCTCATATATTCAGATGTAGCAGTTGAAAAAGTTATTGCTGAAGGTAAATTAATTTAATCCATTTCCTAATTTGTATTAAAATGGACTGGAAATGTTCATACTGTCTTGCATCTGAACTATGAAATCCTACAGAAAAAAAGACAGCATCAAATAACACACAGTGGCTTCAAAAACTGTTCTTTCTAGATATGAGACAGAACAACAATGATTTGCATAACTTTATCTTGGAGACTTTCATGCTCTTACCAAGGTCAACACATATTGACCAACATCAAAACTGACAATTAAAAGACTAGGAATTTAAAAATGTATCATAACCCAAAATTAGTTGCACGTACGTTCAGATGAGTTTCTCCCTCCTATGTCCATAAAATGTGCAAAAGAAGCATGGGCAGCAAGTTGAGGGAGATGATTCTCCCCTTTACTCTGCTCTGGTGAGACCCCACCTGGAGTACTGTGTTCAACTCTAGGGCCCCAGCATAAGAAAGACATGGACCTGCTCGAGCGGGTCCAGAGGAGGGCCACAAAGATGATCAGAGGGCTGGAGCACCTCTCCTATCAGGACAGGCTGAGGATGTTTAGCCTAGAGAAGAGAAGGCTCCAGGGAGACCTTATAGCAGCCCTCCAGTACTTAAACGGGGCCTACAGGAGAGATGGGAAGGGACTCTTTACCAGGGATTGTAGTGACAGGACAAGGAGTAGTGGTTTTAAACCAGAAGAGGGGAGATTTAGATTAGGTATTAGGAAGAAGTTCTTTACTGTGAGGGTGGTAAGACACTGGAACAGGCTGCCCAGAGAAGTTGTGGAGGCGTCATCCCTGGAAGTGTTCAAGGCCAGGCTGGATGAGGCTCTGAGCAGCCTGGTCTAGTGGGAGGTGTCCCTGCCCATGGCAGGGGATTGGAACTAGATGAGCTTTAAGATCCCTTCCAACCTGAACCATTCTATGATTAAAGATCTTCAAGGTGTTAATACTATGCTACAGAAGTATTTTAATTTATTTATGGCAGAGGGCTGCCTAGTAAGGAGGTTTAGGTTTTGTTTTGTGGGAAATATTATTCGTCGTTTTTGCATTTCTGCCTGAGGTTAAAGTAAGCGATAGGTTCAGCGACCAATTGCTTCTATGAAATTCTGTGAGAATAAACATCAGTATGAGGGAAGCTTTTATTTTTCCTCTCAGCTATATTTTTTTTTTAAATTGCATCCTCAAGCGACACTACAAAGCTTCCTCTCACTTAAAAGTAGAGTTAATCCAGCTACTACAGAAAAGCAGTCATATGGATATTTGGGATGACAATCCATAGCGTGCTTGTAATACAAGTATATTTTTATTTATTATTAAAGAGTTTTTCAGGAGCATGCGTCACGTGATACCACCCCATAGCTCACCTTGAAAAGTAGTTTGTTCTGTGAATAGTTCCACAGATTTGAAATAAGCTCAATAATTAGTATTCTTTTTGAAGAACAGAACACAGTCCAGGTTCCCTGTTGTTGTACAACAACGTACATCCGCTAGATTTAGTAGAATTGCACTGAATTAGACCAGCTGAAGATCTGGCACATAAATCATGCAAAAATGCTATTCCAGTACACTGGGAAATCAGTAGGGCTGTTGGAAAGTAAAGATCATCTGGAAATTCTGGAACTATTCCTGTAAAGCTTAAGCATAATAATTATTATTGATGGTATATTGCTTCTCTATTTCCAACAGTGAGTAAGGATGGCAGAATAATGTATAAGAATAGATGTTTTGGGATTAACTTCCTTATGCATAAAACACCTTCTCTCAATTCTGACGAAGGCTTTTTGCCAATGCTTTACTAACAGTAAGTGCTGATGGAGGGAGACAAAAATAGCCTTCTGCAAGATATACTGAGAGGCCAGTCTGACAGAATAAATCTCATTTGTTTGTGTCCCAGGCTCACACTAACACTGCTAAACCTTTATATTCTTGACAGTATGGGTCCTGGGTCCTGAACACAGATCCTCTTTTCACTTGCATTTATAATGCAACCAGAAAGGCATCTTGGTAGAACAGTCACCTTCACTTTAACTTATAGAAAGGAAATTGTTTAGACTGCAAGGATAGTTAGTTGGAATGTGCCTTGAAGAAATATTTCAGTGCTGCATCCTGTGCTTAAGTGCTTCCATCTTTCAAATGAAGCTTCTACGCCTATTCAGATAAAGAACAAGAGATCATCCTCCTCTTTATATTGTCATCGTCCTAGTTCAGTTTTAATTCTGACCTTCTCAGAAAGACAGGTCAGGGAAACTTGTTAGCGAGTCCAGGGCGCTGTTTTTCAGCCTCTATTGAAATGTAAGATGTAAATGTTGATTCAGAAGGGGCTGTGGCACTTAGCAAACACTTTGTTTCCAGAGAGAGAATGAAATAGAACAGATTTAACTAGGAAAAAAAAAAAAAAGTATACTTAAATTCAAGTAATGTTGAAGCCATTTTAAATTCTGATTTGAAGGCAAAATAACCCTTGCTTTTACTTCATGGATAAATTTCTGGTGAGCTTTTTTTTTTACCCAATTGCTGAAATGCTTGCTATTGGGTAATTAAAATAATAGCATAAAGATTTTAGTCCCTCTTATTTAGTGAAATAGGTCATATAAGTTATCCATACATTTCAAGGTCTGAATTGAAGATTTTTTTTCAAATGTACCTTTTGATGAAATGATATGAACATGTATTTATTTTCCATGTGCTGACTTTACTAAAGCAGTATTCTAGCACTGTTCTAAGCGTCAGCTTTATGAAAGATTATAAATACATATGCATATATGCATATATATGTTTGACTGTTTGCAGGAAAAGAATCTGTTATTTCTCGTTGGAGTGCCGTGACTAACTGCATTTGAACCAGCGCAATTTTAGTGTGAATACTCCAGGGCATATTCGCTTTTGGCTCAGTTCTGCAGAGAGCTGTGTGAAGTGCTAAGCATCTACAACGTTCACTGCCTTCACTGGCTTTCATTGAGAGACATTGAGTGCCTGCTAGGATTCACTCCTATGCTCAAGGACATTTAGAGGACTATGTAAACTCCAAATGAGTGACAGTCATGTTATATTCATTAACATCAGCTGTAAAGCAAGACATTCAGGTAATCATGTCAAAAAAACCCCGTCCCTCTATCGTCTGTTACACATGCAAAGTGAGAGAGAATTTTTAGTATCACCTGGTTTTCATGGACTGAAGCTCCTCGTAGTTACAAATTCTGTATTAATCAATATTAATATATTCACACTGGATTACTGTGATTAGTGTTTATATATATACAATGCAAATATGGAAACACATCCCAATGTGCAAAAATAGACAGTGAGATGAAAAGTGTAGAAGCTGCAGTTCTGCACAAATGACTCTGATCACTTAATGACTCATAATGGCTCACTGCGAATCTGAGGCATAAAGTAATGAAGTACAGCTTGTTGACAGCCACCCACATGTGACAGCCTGTACAGTAATCCAGTGATACAGCAATGATATTATGTTACAAGATTTTAAAAACTTTTGACTGAGTCAAAGCGAAGTTTGGACATAAGAGAGAAAATACAGCTTGCAGGTGCCTCTTCCTTTATTAGATCCATCTCAGTTAACAATTGAAAATGAGCATGCAGTTTCTTCTGGGAATGGGCTTGTGGTTTGGTGCTACCGGGCAATTGCCTGCGTCAGAAAATTTGCACATTATTTGCTACAGCTCAGTACACATTTCCATCTCCAGTTTCAAGCAAAACCCTTAAAGCAAATTTTCACACAATGAGTGACCTCAGATCCCTGAGTGAATGGAAACTGTCCTATCAAAGGATGGTCTCATGTCTTCCGTATGTTCTCTGTTTTTGCCTATAAACAAGATGCACATTTTGCAGTCCTACGTAACTTTGGGCAAGTGGTAAAACAAGGAGAATGTGTTCTCATGACACACAGGGAGATACAGTGTTTTCCTTTCCAGTCTCAGTGACAGCAAGCAACTACTTACAGTACAGAGAACATAATCCTTTAAATTTGTGGGTTTAGGGAACCATTTTTGAATATTCTTGCCAATGAAATGCAAACGGTATAATTATGTGGGAGCAATTACAGTTCAAGCATCCTTAACAAAGGATATTTGGATATTTGTCCTAAACAAAGCTGTTTATTTAGAAAGGCTCAATTCAGTATTTAGGATTTTTAAGTAACTCCGCCCTCCTCCAATTTCCTCAGTTTTTGCTTAGCACTCATAGGCAATTCTGGGTATTCAAAAATGTAGATGGAAATGGAAGAGGAAAGAAAAAAAGGAACATGCTTACAAAAGCATTCTTTCCTGGAGCTTCCATTACACCCCAATATTCTTCCACCACTTCTCATCCCAGACTGTTAATCTCATGTTCAGATCAAGGACGTACTTAATCTTATACCTCATTTTATGCACTTAACTTTTCTTATTGGATCTGAACATTCCAACTCACCCCCCAAGTGGTTCTAAAAATGTATATTGAATAAATCATGACTCAAAAGGCAAAAGCCTTTAGTTTTGGGTTTTGATTTGTTCTTTATAAAAGTAGAGAGTTCTAACTAGACTGAAATCCACATGTAACCGTGTCCTGGTTTCAGCTGGGAAAGAGTTAATTTTCTTTCTAATGATTGCTGTGAAAGGAATGTCAATAATGCATATTGTTTTAGTTTTTGCTAAGTGATATTTATACTTTTCAAGGACTCTTTTCAGCTTCCCATAGAAACTGAGATGGAGCACAGATAGAACAACAGAATAGCCAATGGAATATTCCATACCATAGATGTCACGCTCAGTACATAAATGGGGATTTGCCAGGGGGTGGGAATTCACGATCACTGCTCAGGAGGGTGCAAATTCACCAATTTGCTGAGTGCTGAGAGTGACTTGTGTCATTATTATTATTGTTATTATTATTGCTATTTTTCCATTTCTGATATTGTTCTATTAAAATGTCTTTTTCTCAACACACAAGCTTTTTTTCTTTTCCTTTCCCCCCCTTTTCTCCCTACCCTTCTAGGGAGGAAGGGGGGGAATTGTATGAGCAGCTGAGTGGTCCTAGCTGCTGGCTCGGGTTAAACCACAACAAACCATTAAACACACGTGTTTTGAAGGTGTTTGGAATTGGGTTTTAGTTCTGAATTGTTCCTAACATTTTTCAGAAAGCACTTGTCTGATAGAAAACTGAGAACTGAAAACTGTACATAGAATAACTATACTTACATGACATCCACTTAAGGATTAGGATATAATAAAAGCTGGTGATTCTATAAGAAATGTATTGTTCTCTCATGCACTGGGAAATGTTACTTTTTAGGACAGAAGTATACCACTACTCAGAGCAAGGAAATTATTTGTTAGCAGAATGTTCTGTCCTTTTGTCCTGTACCTGACTGAATCATAATGCAGAGGGTATAAGGCTGAAATGTTTTGGATTATTAAAATCTCCTTTCCACTGAGCAAAAATGTGATTGGGTGTCTAGTGAATTGGACTGTGAAGAAGTACATAATGATGGTTAGAGATTAAAAATCACCTGTGCGGACTCTGTTCAAGTGTTCTCATAATCATTTAAATATGAAATATGAAGTAGAATGAAACACAAGGCAATTCTAATTGACATGGATTTTAATAGGAACTTTGTGCTAGCAGGCGGCTGAAATTTCATCCATAACCAACAGTGCAATTTGATGGGCACAAAATGGAGTCAGAACAAATTGTACCTAGAGTTCAAAATTATATATTCTAGTCCCGTAGCAAGAAAGACAAAGGAACTGTTATTTTTATTTTTTTTAGTAATAAACTTTTGTCATTAGACATCATTGCATTAACACCAATTGTAGTTCTGTGTTGCTCTTGAATACGTGATGCTACTGTATTGTGGCTTGAAGAACCTGCAGGAAATATTTCATTAAGTGAATTGAATGGAACAGCACACATGCATGTTCTTTTACACATGCACCCAGAATAACATACCTGCATACTAAAAAGGCTTAAGATAATTGCAGTGCAATGTTTATAGATTGAAAGTAGTTGCTTGTTTATTTAATAGAATGTCATTAAATTAAAACAAAACAAAACAAAACAGAACAAAAAACCCAAAAAGCAAACCATATTGAAATGCTTTCATAAAAGATACAAGTCTATCTGCAGATGACAGTGATGTGTTGTGGCTTCTCTGCAACGATACAATATTGTCATGCACTATTCTTTTGCAACAGGCATTATCATAACTGCACAAATTATTTTCCTCCTGTAGAGCTGTTTAAAAATATATATATCTGGATGCTTCTGCTTTGCTCAGGCCCTTGGAAAGATGGATTTCCAGTCCTGCCTGACACAAGTCTGCTTCTTCCACTGGAGAAAGACCGAACATTTTCCATACTACTTACACAGCATGAGAAGGTAATAATTGCCATACTGATGCCTTTGCTACGTGATAAATACACTGACAACTCTGGGATGACAGTGCTGTTTTTCAACCTCTTGTCATGTCTCTCTCTCATCTGGAAAACGTCATCTACATTCTTCTGTCTTAACATTATTTTCTTTTTCTGCTCCATTTTGATTGCAGCAGGACATGCACTAACTGAACACTTCCACTAAACACATATGCACGTAGAGGCGCGAGGGAGATAACATGTTGATGGATTATTACTTTTGTCACCTATCAGTTGCCTATGCAAATACAGTCTTCATATGCAGAGGATTACTTTAAACTCTCTTGGCCAAATGCAAACTGATTTTCACAGGTCACCAAATGTCACTCCCAAATCTCGGATTTCTAGCAGTTACCGTACAGCTCAAATGCTACAACACGTAACAAGTAGGACACAAACATTATGTTAAACAATCAGGTAAGTATTTTATTTACAATCTAGAGTTTTATAAATAGTTGTGGTGAGTTGACCTTGGCTGGATGCCAGGTGCTCATGAAGCCACTCTATCACCGCCCTCCTCACCTGGACAGGGGAGAGAAAATACAATGAAAGGCTCATGGGTCAAGATAAGGACAGGGAGAGATCACTCACAAGTTACTGTCACGGGCAAAATGGACTTGGCTTGGGGAAATTAGTTTAATTTATTACCAATCAAATCAGACTAGGATAATGAGAAATAAAAATTAGATCTAAATTAGATCTTAAAACACCTTCCCCCCACCCCTCCCATCTTCCCGAGTTTAACCTTACTCCTGAATTCTCTACCTCCTACCCCCAAGCAGTGCAGGGGGGTCAGGGAATGGGGGATGCAGTCAGTTCATCACACATTGTTTCTGCTCCTCCTTCCTTCTCAGGGGGAGGACTCCTCACTAATTGTCCTGCTCTAGCATGGGGTCCCTTCCATTGGAGACAGTCCTTCATGAACTTCTCCACTGTGAGTCGTTCCCATGGGCAGCAGTTCCCCAAGAACTGCTCCAGCTTGGGTCCTTTCCTTGGGTGTAGTCCTTCAGGAACAGACTGCTCCAGTGTGGGTGCCCCACAGGTCCACAGGTCCTGCCAGGAACCTGCTCCAGCATGGGCTTCCCATGGGGTCACAGCCTCCTTTGGACATCCACCTGTTCCTGTGTGGGGTCCTCCACAGGCTGCAGGTGGATATCTGTTCCACTGTGGACCTGCATGGGCTGCAGGGGGACAGCCTGCCTCAACATGGTCTTCTCCACGGGCTGCCGGGGAATCTCTGCACTAGCACCTGGAGATCCTTCTCCCCATCCTTCTTCACTGACCTTGGTGTTTACAGAGTTGTTTCTCTCACATATTCTCCACCTGCTGCTGCTGTGCAGCAGGCTTTTTCCCCCTTCTTAAATATGTTATCACAGAGGTGCTACCACCATCGCTGACTGGCTCAGCCTTGGCCAGCGGTGGGTCTGTCTTAGAGCTCTGTTGGACATAGCTTCTCACAGAAGCCACGGCTGTAGCATCAACGCTACCAAAACCTTGCCACACAAACCCAATAGAATAGTTGAACCATTTTTATTCAGGAATTTCAAGGGCACCAGTTGTGCCTGTTTAGATGACAAATTCAACACAAATCGCTCTGAAAAAGACTTCTGATTTCTCAGCTCTTAAGATGGCCGTTTAAACAGAAGGCTATTTTCACTATTAAATGTGGGTAGAATTCTACACTGCATATGCAAAAAGGTTTTTATTATTATTTCTGACTTGTGCAAATAGGAGCTGCCTATTCACGCAACACAGAGCAGCCAGGCAGCAAACGTGGCTTGTATTAGCTGTAAGAAGCAGCTAATTGCCTATATCAGCACCACAGCTGTAGAACCTTGCTAAGGATAAGAAATGATGTATCTCCCTATATACAGGAGTTTATTTACTACTATTTCATGCATAGTTCCATTCCTCCATGATTACCAAAATACCCGGGGGGAGGGAGGAACAAAACCAAAACCAACACACAAAACAATTATTTTCTTGAAATTATCTGAATAAGTACTAAACATTGATGTCTGTGCAGTAGAAACAAAATCAAAGGCCAAAAAATATTCAAGAGCACATAGTCAGTAGCAAGCCATGCAAGTATTTGTCACTTCCAGAAATTTGAATTATTTCTAAATAATAATGCATTTTTTTCAGGAAACATATCTGAAATAAATACATCTTGCATCTATTTATTTAAAAGCATCCACCTTTGCAAAAACTGCCTCACATATTTTGCCCTTTTCCACTCTTAAGTGTCACATTGTGATTCCAAACCTTTATTCTTATTTCGTACTGTACCCATTAAAATAAAGATTAAGTTCAGAAATACTCAGTTACCAAGAAGTCCTTCACCTTTCATAGTACTCAGTTCTTAAAGATTTATTCTAATTGAATATTTCCATTTTATATAAAGAAGTGGAATTTTGTTTTAGATGTTCCAAACCATGTTTTGATGTTTTCCAGTTCTCCACTCATATGCTAAGGGCTACCTGAAACATATGTGCATTGGTAGTGATGAAGGACTTGATGCAGCATGAACAGGAAATTCCCTAAGCATCTTGCCTGTTCTGTGACATGGACAACTAAAGAATCACTTGTATTTACCTTGCTAGCACTATTTGAGAGTTATCGTAAAACCACATTAAATGATAAAGCGTTATAGAAAGCAACCACAGGCTAGGCAACTAAGCAAAGATAAATCCACCCTTGGAAGACAGACCCATAGACATTTTGCCTTATTATTTATTTCAAAGACAAATAAGATTAATACTGGAGGCCTAGCATAGATCAGAGGACAAACCTGTTTTACCTGTCTGTTTTTTTTTCCTAAATCGTAAGTACAATAAGAAAGAGGTATTTGTCTGCTAAAAAATTTCAGTTGTGATGAAGACATTTAATTTGAATATTGGCAGAAAAAGAAGAATGTCAAATTTATGTAGAAATGGGACATATTCTTTTATTCTGTGGTCACTAAGGAGAATATATTAGGTACCTTGCATATTTTCTTAAAAACAATATTCTGCTTCATATTTTATTTGGTTTGTGACCACTGCTAAATGGAGGCTGGAGAACTATGTATGTGTATGGTTGGACTCGATGATCTTAAAGGTCCCTTCCAACCATTAAGATTCTATGATTCTATTCTATGATCATACTTGTTTGCTCCTGCTCATTGCATGACTATGGAAGATTTCACCGAGGTCCTTAATGTTTTGGGGGAGGGAGGGAGGAGTTAATTTTACATAGTGATTAAGGAGGCATTGAAATCCCTCAGTGGGAAGCTGTCCTGCAAGATCCCTTTAGGTGGATAGGAAGAATCATACCGCTTTTACTTCATTCCCTTCTCCCTAGGCTCAGTTTGGAGTTGCTCAAAGCACATTGCAACATATGCTTTCTTAACCCTCTGGAGCCTTCTTTGAGGTGAAACGTTTTGCAGTACTTAAAATGTTTGGGTTTTTTTAACTGACATTCTTCATAATGTGGCCAAGATAATCTTATTCTTTTGGTTGTCTCACATACAATAATGTTTATGTTTCTAAGGCAAGATACCAAAGTGCCAGTGTACAACAACAACAACAACAACAACCAAAGGCATATCCTGAGAGTATTTGTGCTATTGGAGGGTCAGCATCGCCTGAAGGAGGAAGACTTAGCGTGATCCAGTGTACGCTGGTTGTTGGAGAGGTTTCTGTAGGGAACTAACTTGTGAACCAGTCATACAGGCTTTGCTAGGGAGAGCCCTAGTTGCCTCTCCTCCTAAGGGAAGTGCATTCCAGAACGGATCTTGGAAATGCTCTGAGATTGCAGAGAAGATGAATTGAGGACCAGTACACTGGAGCAAAACTGGGACTATTTCCAAATGACACGTTGCCTACATAGCTGCTGAATTTACATATAAATACATCTTCAGTAAATACCTGTCAGGAATGGTTTTATTAGAGTTGATCCTCGCATAAAATTGCTGACCTCCTGTAATCCTATCCTGCCCTGTTTTTATGATCCTATAATTAAACGTTTAAAGAAGCTCAGGAGAAAGAAGCTTAAATTTGGATGTCAGCAGGTTTTTTTATACCCAAATAGCCTCAAAAGTAAGGTAGCAGACCACTTTCAAGGCTCACTCAACATGCCAGTACATGTAGTCTTGTGCAAAATCAAGCTTTAGGTGCATGATTTAATGTTTCCGAGTAAAACTTAGGTTTGTAAATTACCTTAGCATTTGCAGAAAGCAGAATATTGACACTACTTTGGACACTGACTCTTAAATTCTACTTAATTTGCACTTCAAACGTAAAAGCTTGTTAACAACTTTGTCCCAGCTGTACAGTAATTGAAGTTTTTTGGGGAATATCCAGAGACAGAACTTTAAGCGCTCTAGCCTTATTAGTTTTAAGAAGGATTATGAGATGTGTTAATCAAGCTGGAAATACATTCTCATTGCATTAAACATTTCTTTTTTTATCAGACAAACACTTATACAGAGCTTTTTGAGGTAATATATAACAAGTGGACTTAAGTTGCTAAATTAAATAGCTTGCTGAGTGTTCAGTTTGTTACAAATTTGTTTCAACCTGAAATATGTGGTCGTAATATAGAACTTTAAAGTCACAAGTGAGTGCTTTTAGGTTTAAATTGGACCAACTTTAACAATAAATTTGCCTTGATTCAAACATTTTCCATTACATCTAGTGCTCTGAGTAAACAATATCTAATGTTTATAAATCTGAAAACCAACATAAGCTGCAGATAGTATACTTGAACATGCAAACAATTTTGTATCTGAACATATTCTTATGAAGTAAAAACTTAAAGATGTTCATGTTAAGTAAGGCTGAAAGAAAGCTGGCACGGAAAATATCAGAAAGATAGGCTGATAGGAATCTTCTTCCTTTCTCCTAAAAGTAGGATGAAAACATTGTCAGAAACACTGGTTTGTGGCATATGGATATTAACTGACAAATCTCAACCTAAATCCTGACATGGCTTCAGCACCTGCAGTTCTCTGATTTGTTTGAGCTGAATGACACATCTGGTAGAGGAATGTAAAATACTAGGTTGCTAGAGGAATTCTGTCATTGCAAGGTTTGTGTTTTTACAAAGTGCTTCCTTTGTATTGAAAGAACACCTTTGTGGAGTCTTCTGCTACGTTATGAGACATTTTTTAACCAAGCTACTGAATTAACTAATTTGCTCAGCATTCATGGTCTGTTAAAGTCATACCAGCATGTAGTATAGAATCATCATCACTGTTACCTTGGGCTGTCTGAGAAGTCACAGCTCTCACGTGTCAACTTACTCAATGCCTTATACTTCCAGTGTATGATTGCCTTGAACATAAGTTCCTTCTCCTCCTTTTAAATTGTGACATGCTACAGTATGTTTAAGTTTCAAACTGGAAAGAAAAGAAATCTTGAGCACTGAAAACCGGTTAGTCGTTATCCTAGCCTATAGATTCTGTTCTATTTTCTTCTGAACCCACTAGTACTGAATGTTTTATTTCTGCAGGTGTATAATTTCAAAGATAGAGTGAATTCATTTGCAAATATCCATGCAGGTAGCATGATTTTTCAGGAGGTGATACTGAAGGGCTAGCATTCAGGGATACCAGGACATGAGCTTGCTCCCACTTCAGAAGCCCATCTCCAGTGTTGCATATTGCTTAGCTTCCCTTAATTTCAGGGCCCCTGAAACATTAGTTACCAATATTCTTTCATCTATTTCACAACTTTTTTATTATCATCATCATCATCATCATCATCATCATCATCATCATCATCATCATCATCATCATCATCATCATTATTAATGTATGTATGTATTTATTTGTTTATTTATTTTCAGTAGTGTTTATTCCAACAGGGCCGCTACAAAACCCAGGATAAATAGACTTCCAATGATAGCTGCAATGACTGGCATACAGCCAGGATAAGCGGCAGCTTTTGAATTTCAATATAATTTCAAATGCACCTTCACTGCCAAGGCTAAACTAGTAATTAAGCAATAATCCCACAGCACTGTCAGGTGTACAAGGGAACAAGAATTTCCTGGGCTCAACTTTATGTAAGTAGATATGCTTATTCCTAAATTATGCAACGTCTCTATTGAGGTTATCAAAAATCCATTACAGGTTTTAATAAAGGATGTAATGAACTAGACAGGAAAAGTTCCTTTAGGGCCTTGTCCTGGAGATCTTACTCACATTGAACTCCAATTTGAAATCAAAATTCCAGAACTACTTGCTGAATCCCACTTTCCACTATTAATCATAGAATCATAGAATTGTTAGGGTTGGAAGTGACCTTAAAGATCCTAGTTCCAACCCCCCTGCCATGGGCAGGGACACCTCCCACTACATCAGGTTGCTCAGAGCCCCATCCAGCCTGGCCTTAAAAACTTCCAGGGATGGAGCTTCCACCACCTCTCTGGGCAACCTGTTACAGTGTCTCGCCACCCTCATGGTGAAGAACTTCTTCCTAATGTCCAGTCTGAATCAACCCATCTCTAGTTTTAATCCATTCCCTCTAGTCCTACCATTACCCGACACCCTAAAAAGTCCCTCACCAGCTTTCTTATAGGCCCCCTTAAGATACCGGTAGGCCACTGTAAGGTCTCCTTGGAGCCTTCTTTTCTCCAGGCTGAACAACCCCAACTCGCTCAGTCTCTCCTCATAGGAGAGGTGCTCCAGCCCTCTGATCATCCTCGTGGCCCTTCTCTGGACACATTCCAGCACATCCATGTCTTTCTTGTAGTAGGGGCTCCAGAATTGGACACAGTACTCCAGGTGGGGTCTCCCAAGAGTGGAGTAGAGGGGGAGAATCACCTCCCTTGACCTGCTGGTCATGCTTCTCCTGATGCAGCCCAGGATACCATTGGCTTTCTGGGCTCCTAGTGCACACGGACGGCTCATGTTGAGCCTCTCATCCACCAGCACCCCCAAGTCCTTTTCTTAGTGCCTGTGCATTTTGCTATTCTTTCCCCAATATTCTTACAGAAATCAGACACATTGTGGGACAAAAAGGCAAGAGAGAAGATTTTTGAAGGATCTTTTAGCTCTTTCAAGCTGAGAAAGTTTTCTTGTTGTCTTGGGGTTTTGTTTGTTTCAACGATTCAGTTCTAAAGGAGATGAGACTTAATCCTTACATACTTTCATAGTTAGTCAGAGTGTTCAAGTTCTTAGGGGAAAACATAAGAACACACAGACTAACACACTGAAGAATGTTCTAGATGGAACTAAAATGAAACTTTATGGTATGTTTGCCAGTAAAATGTGCATACATTATAGTGAGAGACAGAATGCAGTATAGTATTCCACGGGTTTGGACCGAGAATTAGTCATTTAATTGTGAAGGATTTCAGTTAGTATAAAATCATGAAGTTTATGACAACTACCCACAGATTTTTGAGCTATGTATCTTTAATACCTATTAAGTATTATAAGAAGAAAAAGTAAAAGGAGTGAATATAGCAGGTAAAAATAGTAAGTGCTTTCTGTCCAAATGAATTATTCTATTCCTTAAAGTCAATTCACCTCTTCACTGAAATTTGATGTGCAAAAGAGAGTTCTTATGAGACACATCTGAGCCATTATTTAATGTGAAAGTAGCATGTATGTGAATATAGAAAGCAGAATGGACTCAAGTCTTCTCAGGAACGTAGACAAAATAGAATTTTGCCGTTCCATTATGTTACTGTGTTTAGAACAGCAAAATAAAATTTGTCATCAAAATACTTTTTAGATTCTAGGGGAAGGGGAAGGAGAAGGAGAATGGCTGAGATACTAAAAAGGTTTTTGGGGAATATGACTGAGGGGATGATCTTACATTTACGCTTACAAGAGTTTTCTTCCATCTGAGAGTCTACTCTGTCCTGTAGCTTTCCACCTCCTCTCAAGCTGTTGTCTATCTTGTTCCCTGTCTTGTCTTTTTACAACTCTTCTCATCTTCATCTGCTTCATTTGAGTACTATATTCAAATACTACATTTCAGTAGGAGGGAGAATACATTAAATATTTTTAAAGAGCAGAATTATTGGGATTGTTGTGCCAGTAAGGCTGAAGAATAGGTGAAGCATTGAATTTTTGTTTGTGTATTGAATTAGTTACTGTGAAAAATGCGGATTTTTTTTTTTTTTCTAAATTTAAAAGAGAACAGTTACAATTTTCATCATAATCACTGAGACTAAAAAAGGATTGTTTCTTAATCTAGGAAATTTCCAGGATCAAAGATTTCACCTGATCTGAGATTCAGAATAAAAATATGTATTTATGACAAATGCATTAGACATTCCCATGGTTGACACACAGTCAACAGAAGAGTCAATTGTAATTGCCATTTGGAACAGTGAGGATAATCTTGATATCTGCAGTTTATTTGAAGATTGTTTCAGAGTAAGAAGAATAAACAGGAGTTTAGTATATTTTAAGCACAATCATACTTTTTCTTAGAACATCTAAAGAAGCTGATTATGACTGATCTTGCACCTAATTATGACAAGGACTTGTTATGACAAGGGCATGTTACTTTTACTGTCTTTTTAATTATATTTTTTATCATTATAATAAAATAATATAAGGAAAATAATTACATATTACTCTCATTACATAGGGAGAGAAGAGTACAGGCATACTTACTGCAGAGCAGCTAGCATATTCTTCTGTATCTTTTTTTTTGCTGTACAGAACGGATTATTGTGTGTTAGGTTAAGACACCCTCAGACTTGAGTGTCATTATTGTGATCCTCAAAACTCTGTTTGGTTTCCATTTAAAGTTGAGTCAGCTTTCAACATAAAAGTGCTACATCTGGGGATCCCAGAGAGTTATGAGTGTCAACAGGGCCAAACTCAGCATTTATCTAGCAGGTAAGTCAAATCAAGGTCTTCAGGCTTTTCTTGGCTTTCTTAATTTTCTTGGCTTTCTTTCTCCCCTTCGAGAAAAAAATTACCGCTCAAGTGACCTGTTTGTAGAGAAAGCATTAGCGGACCTGTATGAAACTGGTTCTTCTTTATATCACAGACTTTATCAGAATTAATTTTTATCTCTTAAGATAATGCTCAAGATTCTAGGTTCACAAAAAAAGTGTCATTTTTAGTTCAAGATTTATAGACATAGAGAACTCCAAGAAAATTCAGTTAAAAATAGCATGGTGCTATTATAGGGAAGCCATTAATCCCTATCCTGAAATTACTGTTTGAGATTAATTTAAGGTTACTATATACTCAAATTTAAGAGCTTTGACCACATCAATTTTTTAAGTGAGTCCTCTCTCAAGTTTTAAATTTTTCAATTAGAAGGTACACCGATAGGAGTTTTCTTATAATTCTACTAGTGATAAGCACAAAAATTTGGATTCAGTTCTGATGCACTTTTATGTATTTTGCACAAAGCTAGTCATTATATCACAAGCGTTTTTAAAACTGAAGTTTTACAGTCAACTGAAAATCTATGGTCTCTATGTTAAAAAAAAAAGTCAGAAGAAAAAATTAATCACTCTACAGAGGAACTAAATTTCTTCTTAGTCGTTAGAATTCCCAAAGCATATGGAAATAAATTTGCTCTATCAATTTCAGTATTTGGCATTCAGGAAGTTTAAAAATGTATGTTTTACAAATATGCATGAGATTTGCATGAGATGTGGTAGAAGACAGTTGTAGTGTAGTATGGCACTGTTGACACATAGGAACACATACTCATGAAAAATCGTTTGGTTTGATAGCAGTTACAACTCTAGCACTTATTAGTTGGTGGGGTCCCCTCACACTAGTTAGTCCTGTTCTGGTGTATTGGGATTGCGGTATTGGTGCTGACATTTGTACCACTGCTTTCATTTGTGTTTAGCTCAAGAGGAAAATAATTCAAATGTTACTGAAGTGAGAGTTAATAAAATTCAAGTGGGGTAGAATCCCACAGTCAGCAGTGTAAGACCTACTCTTGGTCAATAACAAATACAGATATAAATAAAATTTTGCCGTAATTTGTTATGATATTTAATAATATAAATGAATTCAGGTCAAATTCTGTCATCCTCTTCTGTTTTCTTGCAGCCTTTCTTGCTGCTTTAAATTTAATTTATGCACTACACCACACAGCTTAAACAACCAATTTACAACTGTTTTCTGATGATTTATCTATGAAGACGAGAAGCCAAATACAACTGGCATTTGAAATAAACATCCCTGTAGCTAGTGAACAACTTGCATCTCTAACAGTCTCTGGTGGATAAGTCCTCCACAGCTTGAAAGAATAAAATAAGTTACAAAAGGTTCTTTAAAAGTTTACTTTTGCCATTGACTGACAGGCTGACAGCACCTCTTATCTTGAAAATTTATCTTGTATGTCTACAAAATAATTCAGTCGGGATGATAGTTGCAAAGAGGATATGGGTCAAGGAAATCAAAGAGAAAATCAATTAAAAAGGAGTCTTAAAATTGTCATTGGAAATACTGCCAGGGAACCTTGAAGAGAAATAAACCAAACCAAACCAAAACAGAACAAAACAAAACATGGAGGCAGGGAGTAAAATTCAGAAGTACTTTTCTGCTTTGCAAATATTTCTGTGGAAACAGGTCCTGTGGTATTGTGCTAGAAACAAAGACTGATTGCTTCAGCTGTGGTTCTAGTTTTTTAATACAGCTTTGTAAAAGTGACAAAAATTAGCCCAGCCACCTCCAGAAAGGGCAGAAACTGTGTGAAAGAGATTAGAGAGGGAAAAAAAGGAAGACAAAGCGATGAAATATAATCAGACCTTCTTGCGCTGGAGCTAGATTAAGCCCATATTTTGGTTTTGTGATGGTGTCAAATTCTGAAAATGACCAGTTAAACATGATTTCCTGCTGGACTTGATGTTGCTTTGTTTCTAGGGAATAACAGGCAATTACACCCTTTTAAGAAACTCTCTTAGCAAACACGTCCATTTTGAAAAAATCATACTCTGCTATTCTGCTATTATTCCAGAGTTGTAACACTGAATTTAGAAAAGAAAGAGCGAAATAAAGGGCAGAAACAGCTGATACAGCTTCCGTGACTACTGAAAGAAACAAAAATACCTCTAGAAGTGGAAAGAGGGATCTGAGGAGTTAGAACCACTACTTCATGTTAAGAATTGTTAAAGTATAACCAGGGAAGAGGTCATAGGTATGACTGTCTCTTCATGATCCTGGGTCTGTCGAAAACATACTAAACTCTTCTTTAATTTTTGTTGTGTTTTTTTTTTTTTTTTTTGTGTTTCCCTCCCCTCCCCCCCCCCCCACCTTTTCTTTTACACTCTGACAGGGGAGGCCAAATAGGCTGAGATGTTAATTTAATCTGAAAATTTTAATTCAGGATATTATATAGCTCTGGTCCCAGTCACAGTATTTGGCAGAATTCATTTGAAACGATGTCTTATCATCAAAGAAGATGAGCATCAGGCATCTTCTTACAACTGCATGGAACATTTCTTTCCTTCTTGGAAAATAAGGATATACAATATTTCTCTAGCCATAATCAGACCCTAAATGTTAGGCATAAAAGAAAGAAAAAAATAACTGTTACACAACAAACATAAACATAGTTTTAGCAGCAGATGATGAGTCCAAAGATGTTTCATTACTATAACTATAATACCAACGATGAAAGCAAGAGACTTATCTTTAAGCAGTACACAATACCACTGATTAGAATGAGAAAAAGAATATCAAGTGTCCTCTGAACAGAAGGCGGCAGGTTTTCTCAGAATAAGAAAATGAAGGAATAGTGACTGCACTTTTGTAGCAAATCCTTTATCTAATAAAGAGGAAACAAGCACTAGGCTCAGGATAGCAATAGCAATAGCAATAGCATAATCCATGGTTCTTTATTGTGAAAACACTGGGCTAAATTCATTGGTAAAGAATGTGGTCACAAATCTAATAACCTTGTCCTCACACTTTTTCCTCACAAATTTCACATTTGTTGCATTTGCAAATCTTTCTTTAGCTAGGAACAGTTATGCTTCTGATGTTATCTTCTGATGGTACAGATATTACAGATTATACAGATAATCTGTAATACGGATTAATATAGATGCTGGAGACCCTTTAACACTTTTGGACTGCTGAAAAGAAATTACAATGGGGAAAACAAAACAAAACAAAAAAACACAAAAGCACTGAATTAGCCTGAGCCTGCTTCTACAGTAATGGAAACGTGTAATACTATTGAAGTTCCTGAAGATCTCAAGAGATTGAAGGTCTCACTTTTATGATGCTATATTAACTGTATGGGTAGTGTGCTTGAGAGAAGAAGAATTGTCAATTAGCTAGGTTGCAAACCTAATATAACTTCTGATTTATGTTAAGATATTTTTGAGAAAATATTGAAAATAAGATATCCCCTATTCAGAGATATGTACATTATCACTTCTACACTGTTTGCTTGCTGACCCCAAGAAAAGGCAGCTATCCCAAAAAACCAGGATGTCAACATGCAAAATTAGCAAAAGTCAGCCTAGAGTACCCTATCTCATTTTTCTGCTGGCACATGTCCTAAAAATTGAAGTAAAAGCTCTGAGTTCAGTACATTGATTTTAACAGATGTTTCCTCATCAGTCGCAGGGACTCTTAGTTTCTATCACAGACAGTTTAACTTATTTTCCTTTTGATACTGGTAGCCCAGGAATCTACCGTAGGACTATCCTAGGGCTTAGCAAGTGAAAGGTATAAAACATAAATCCCCTTTTGTCTCTGGAATGGAATCTTTAAATTTACTAATAGTTCAAAGAATTTAGATATTTATAACAACTCTTTTAGCATCTTGAAGGTTTTGAATACTCTTTGATTTGATTATATTTACATGCTGTGCAATTACTATTTTCCCAATGTGTGGAGGTGTGCTGGTTTGGCTGGAGTTGCATTAAAGGCTCAGTTGTCTGAGCTTTAACCTATGAATTTATTATGTGCCTTGTTCTTTTTGACATCTCTGTTTTTTATAGCCCAATGATAGTGGAAAATACTGCTGCAATACAAACCCATCACTCTCAACTGAATTTATAGGTCATAGTCAAACAGCATGATAATTGTGGAAATCTAGGTGTGATATATGAGGGGTTTTTTTCTTTGGCCCATTACACAGCAGCCCATTTTCACTAGAACTGAACACCTGCAACACTTCATTTAGCTTCTGACCTGGTGTCTGGGTCATGTGCTTGAGCACTGAAAGTGTGTTTGAATCATGGTGGGCTTGAGGTATACCTAAATGTACTCAAGCTGTTTGTCCGGTAGGATGTTATATAAAAAGAAAACATCTCTACCCCTTTTATTTTTAAATAAAAGAGGCCTAGACTCCCATGCTTTTTCTGGGTTTGCTTTTGGCATCTCAATGAAATCTGTATATGCAGAGTGTTTTTAGAGCATTACTTGTCGACCGTGTCTCTCAGGACATTAAGACCTTGTCAGCCTATTTTCCAATTCCAGTGGGTCTTATTCGGAGAGTAAATAACCTGAGACTGCTCAGATCAGGAAAGTTATATCTATTGCTACAAAAGCTCTGGAGGAAAATTTCAGATCAAAAAAGGAAGAACCTACTGAATTTAGCTAGCCATTTAGCAGGTGTCTTTCCAAGCACCAAAGCTGAACTGAAGCAGTTAAACACAACGAAGATTTTCTTTTACTCTAGAATCATAGAATCATAGAATGTGTTGGGTTGGAAGGGACCTTTAAAGGCTTATGTTAATACACTAAAAGTATTTTTAGTGTAAAGTTGCTGTGGGGTTCCATTTTGGTCCCTCTGCATCCCTTCTGCAGCAAGCAGAAATGAACAATGTAAAACATCATCAACAACCCATTAAGACTGGATTATCGTAACAACTGAGTGTTATACTTACTTTAATTAATGTATCACCCATTTTCAGCACTACTGAGAGTTTTCTGAAGGTGCGGTCAGGGTTTCTATGCTTAGCAAAATATTAAGACCTTAGTACATGGTACCTTTATGCTATTTTTAATAAGTTTAAGAGGGAGCTGAGTGACATCTCAGTTGTCAAAAACAGTTATACTAACTAAACAATTAAAACTTTAATGTATAATTATCACACACAGCTGCCATTAAACTGAACTCCACGGAGCTGCCTTGATCTATGTCACCTGAGGTTTTGCACTTTGTATGCTGTTTTTTAGTTGCTGTTGTGAAGTTGCATAACTGGAGAAATAATTATATTCACTTGAGTTATCATTCATTCTTTAAAGGTGCCCTGTAATTAAATAATTGCTTCTCTAAAGGTTTCCATGGCTATTTTTGAAGTTACTTATTTTTAGCTTTGGCAGTACAGTTCATTAGCATAATATGAGCACTTCCCCAGCTTTAATTAATTCATCATTATGACATGTTTATGAGGTAATGTCCTTGTTTGACACACCATGAGGATGAGGCCAAATTCGCAGCATGCACTTATTGTGGCAAGTATTAAACAACTAGATAGGATTGATAAAGTCAATAATTTTGAACAACTGGAAATTGAAATCTGACAAGTATCTCAGTTTACAGACATCAGTAATGTCTGTAATTAAAATATTTTAGGTAATTTTGGGGGTTTGTGTTTGTTTTTTTTTCTATTATTCTGTAAATCTTATGCTTTTCAGAAGTCAACCAGTGAAATCTTTTCACACACACATGGTAGAGAAAAGTTTTATCCTATTGAAGACACATTTTTTACTATTAAATTTAAAGGTATAAAAAATGGTGTAATGCAAAAATGTTATTTCCTATGCAAGCTACATATCACATTGTTTTTGATAAGGACAAGTAATTTTTAAAATTGTTATAAGCCACTGCTATGTAATTTTACAGTCTTTCTTATCATATCATGCAGCTATGTTTCTAGTATGGAACTGTTTTCCATAAAAATATATTTAAATCCCTCAAAAAATAGCAGAGTGGTTGTTTTCCTGTACAGTAATTTTGATTTATAGTCAGTAGGATTATTAATTTTCATTAATACCAAGAACAACTGAAAAGTTATCACATCCAGCAAATTTTATATAGTGTTAATCATTAACTCAACCCACACGCTAAGTGTTGCACGTCTTTCCAAAGGCATTCCATGAACATGATCATTGGAAATAATTTTATAGGCTTTCAAGAACTAACACTTTTAAAATGTGAAGCCTGGTGAATCTTGCAGTTTGGCTTTGTTAGTGAAATCTGGTCAAAGCTAGAGAAGAGTGTCTGTCAGTACTACGGTATCTGACAAATGAAAGCAGAATAATATATCTTAGCTACCAGTCACAAAGAGCAAAACCACACAAACAATTTACTATATGGGTCATTTTCTATCATGTCTGCTTTTAGAGAACCTGTACTGAAATTGCAGTACAACACCAGTCCTAAAACTTTTCAAAGTTGTCTTAGATTTTATGAAAAACTCTGGAATGGTCTGAGGTTTTTGTCAGACAATCATTAAATGCTATACTAATTGTTAAATTAACAGTATTTGAGAGGATTTGAACAATAATAATTTTCTTTCAAAAGTGGCCTTAGTCTCCTTAGGGGGGGAAAAAAAAAAAAAAGTTTATAATTTAGTTAGAGAAGTCAAGACAGAATAACTAGCAGAAAATCCCTCTTGATAGAAAACTTCTCTAGTTATTTTTTTGTGGGCGCAAAGCAATATATAAATAATGAATAATATATATATTACATATATATGAAAATTCATCATCATGAAATGCAGCTTCATACAGGTAATTTCATTCTTGTAAAATTAGAAATATTTAAGTGCTTCGGAATTAGGCAGAAAAGTTGATTAGGTTCTTAATTTTGAGTTCTTTCAACTACTTTAAAAATATTTTGCATGGCTGTTTTTTATTTATTTTGGGTTTTTTTAAGATGCATTTATTACGTAAAACAGTTCCCTGAAGAATCTAACAAGATGTCAAATAACCTGCATAATTGTGTCCCTGTCCACCAGCACTATTATGTTAGGTCAGGCTGAAAAAATCAACGGCAAATGCAAATGGCTTAAAAACTCATTTAGCCAGAAAGGCAGTGCAAGAATGTGTTCGTATTTATGAGACTTCATGTGCTTGTACAATTTTGCATTAAACAAGCATCAGATAAAAATTTATAAACAGCACAAGATGCTCAGGTCTCAGCTATTCCAGGCGAGTGCCCTAAGTACTAGTTTTCCAAGATGATACTCCTGTTGAGTGAATCTTGATTTTTATTATGCATAGTAACAAAGGTAGGGGAAGTGTGAAGACTGCTGTTTGGAGTAGCCTGCATCTCATTTCTCTCACATGGTCTTAGCTGGTGCTAGATTCTTCCTTTCTAGAAGGGAGAATATGTCCAGAGCCATTTTCCTCAAAATACAGTTATCAGTAGAAACCAAGTCACCCTTCTTTTTAGGATTTTCCAATGAGATATAGGTACTCTAAACTGGTGAGTTTGACAAACTAAACAAACAATGTCCTAGCTTCCACCAAATACCTCCTGTGCTTAGAGTTACTTTCTTGGATTGGGACAGATGCGGGTTCAAGCCCCTTATTCCTGAGATGGACCTTGAATACAATTCATCTTCTACCCAGTGGATAAGTTATTCTGCAAAAAAATGGACATCAATTTGAGCTACAGTTAGACTATTAAGCACCTAGAAGCATAGCCGTTAGACATCCCACATATCTCAAATGAGATGTTGAGGAATTTTAAAACTTATTTGCCAGCATTCTGCTGTAATGGCAAAGTGCGTACATAAATCCTTTCTTGGGTAGCTACAGACTTTTTACATAGAAAAATACCAAAAAAGTCTAATAGTCACCCTCATCTTGTTTGGGAAACTAAAGGTTATTAGTTCAGTTCATGACATGACGTGACATGAAATAGCATAGTATAAAAATGTTTACACTTCTAATACAGGACTCTGTCCTTTCTTGACTAGGTGACTGGTCATCTGCTATGTATCTAGCGTTTATGATCATGCCGATCTTATGCTATTAAAAGTCTTACAGAAGTCACTATCATTTCAGTCCAAAGTTACGTCAGCATTTCAGCAGTGTAATACTTGATCTGATGCACCATCTCGGGAGAAACATACTAATCTTTGTTCTCTGTATGCTAGTTATTGTGCCCTAGATCATCTAACACGTTGTTGCCTCATCTCTGAACATAGGATTTCAAAGGCACTTTTGATCTTGGTTGGACGCTAGTTAGCCCACAGGGGCAAAATGCCTGAAAACCCATTTTGTAGATCAATTATTCCTTGATAGAGTATTAGTTGGCATCAAATGCAATGTTTAAATTGATGAGGCTGACATTCTGTTTTTCAAATTTTTAGCCTCTTAAAAGTTTTCCTTATTTATGTCAGATAGGAATAACTGATGCATAGGTAAATAGTGCTCTGTAGGCCATTGCTGCTCTACTTTTGTACTTACACCATGAATGTTCCTTTAATAAACAGACAGCTGTAATGCAGTTTAAGCTTATGAGGAACAGATAAACAAGAAAAAAATAATGAATTAAAGATGTCTATTTTTTTTTTTTTTTGCATGTTCCAGAAGGATATTATTGTCTAAAAACCTCGCTTTGCACACTGACTCCCAGGAAAGTGTTTAAGAACATGGCATACATCCGCACACTCTTTATTAAATGTGATGTTAGACTTCGTTCCTCTCCTACACTATTAGGTTTGAGTCTAAGCTGTTCACACTGTTTGTACAGCTGGGTTAGAGTTTGAGTCAGTCCTCTCCTGTTCATTCATCTTTTTCTTTTTGTTTAAATAAGTCAATCTCAAATTTTCAGGTAAGCATATGAGGGAGTGCTTTATACAAGTAACAGAAAGAAGACTCAGACTACAAGCTCCAAAGTCCCCAGGCTTTCCCAAAGGCACCATGTGACAACTCTCTTCTGCTACTGTCATACCTTTGAGAGACCAAACTTTTTCTACTGAATTAGGTGCTTTAGCTGAAATTCAAACTTGGTAAAAAATAGTTAAAAAAAGGTCAGAAAAATGCAAAAGACCAATTTTTTAGAATTTATGCTGTTTGATACTGAGACATCAAGCAGTTCATGCTGAAATAAACAGGTTTTAGGTCTGTTATTATGCTTTTTCCAACCAGTCCAGGAGTCTTCTCTCAGAAAGCGTATTACAAATAGGATGATAATTGAATAGAGGGACCTAGAATAAGTTAATACAGTTTTCCACACTAAGCACGTCAAATAAAAGTATAAAACCTCAGTGTAATCTGTGGCTTGTGTTTCTTACTTAATAATTTAAAATTTGCTTGATTGTTTACCCTCATCCTTTCTGTTTGATGCTGGTTTTGGGTTTTGCATTTTAACCAGTTATCTGTGAATAACAGGCAGTTGCCCAACAGAATCCTCAGTTTTGTGATAGATATTTATCCCTGCACCAATATTACTAAAATAAGGAAGAAAAAAAAAAAAAAAAAAAAAAACCAAACCAAACACATTTTAATTGCACATATGGCAAGGCAGAAATTGTTCCATGATCAATGAAACGGATAAAGCGGTTTCTGATCGGTTTCTATTTTAGGTCTCATACATGTAAGGTCTGAGGTTTCAACATTTCTAATAGGTTTCATATCAATAGCATGGGGAATGGGTTGATCGATAATTGTTCACTCCTTATTGTATTTCTATGCAGAAAAATAAAAAAAACTTTCAGTTCAACTTAGTGAAATATATTTCCTCTCAACACAGTTATAAAAAATCCAGATAGAACCCTACTTTAGTTGGTAGTCATCTTTCCAGCTCACACCCCTCAGTTCCTGAAATATCATGGCATTCAATTTATTTACCAAATCTCTATCCATGTCAAAGTACACAGTTTGTTGTTTTCTTAAAGAAGACCGTAAAAGATAAACTGAGTTCAGTGTACACACTGTACACTGATCTGTAAATTTCACATAAGCTCAAAATTTAAAGAATTAATTTTGATGCTCAGGCTTCCAGAACTGCTTTTTGCCACACCACATAACTTTGCCATATTTTATTTCCCTAGTCAAAAGGGTAGATACGTTTGAAAATTAAAACTTTGAATATCTTCTCAGATAAACTAATGTTACCTTCTCTGCTTTCATAACATTATTCCTGATTTACAGTAGCGATTGCAAAGAGAACCAGGTCTCACCCTTTTATACTGCTTTAATGTCAGAGACATTTTCTTCCTGTCCCTCGTGTTATATTTTTACACTTTCTCATGCTGCTGTCTTTTTCAGTATCTTATTCCATAAGCTGCCTCTCACAGCATGTTGCTGAGCTGGTCAAAGATATTTTCATCACCATGTCTACACCTAATGTCCTAAAGTGATAGGAGATTGAAAGGCAAGTTTTGAGATAATTGCTTTGACCTATTTACTGCAGCGTCCTGTCACTGCTATACTCTTGCAGCAGTGTTGTCAGCAGCCTGAAATAAGGAAATAGAAATGGACTCATTACATTAAGAAGACTCAAAAAAAATTGAAAAATTTTTGCATTCAGTGAAATCTGGGAATTAGTAACGATACAACAAGTGAAGTAGTGAAGCCTATATACTCATACAGAAACAGGCATCTACGATTTAACTATAGGTTGCTAAGTTTCTGTTATCTCATTAGATAAATTACTCTCTTCTGTAAAATGTACTTGTCACAGTGGGGTTATAATGAAGCTTAAACTCCTGAATACTGATTCTTTTGTTGGCTAAACAACACTACTTGCAAAGGGTCAGATGTAATAAATAGGTGATAAAAACTTACAAATGATCAGTGCCATTGGGCAGACATTCTCCAAAAAATATTTTTTTACTATTGTTATATTTTATATTAGTTTGAATACAATGTATGACAGTGCTTTCATGTTAATTGCCTTCTAACTAGAGCTAATTGCTACTATCGCTTAACAATGTAGTGTGGTAATGCCTCCAACAGCTTAGTGCCATATAAACAAACAGTAAATGATTGTCCTTACTATAAGAGCTTATAATCAAGAAAGAAACAAACAAAATCAAAATACCTCTTATTTTCTAGGATGCAATGTAATGACAGTTATTCTTTATTCCATGGTAGTATATGCCTTCAGTTACATTTGAGTGGAGAGTTAAGAAAAGGGCATAGGCTTTATAGAGAACTTAGCAATGAGCAGGGCTCGCTGTGAGTGAAAATCAATATAAATACAGTATGAAACAAGGTACACATTGATACATTGGCAGAGGTCAGCTGTACAGTGGCAAATCAGACAAGCAACAGGATGAGCAGTTTCTCCAACACTTATCTATAACAAGAGTGATGAAATTGTTTTCTGAGCAGTGAAAATTGTGCAGCTTGATTCCCCATAGCTTTCTGTACTATGCTCCAATGACAGAACAAATTCAGCTCCCCTGACATATGTCCTGTATCTATATTTTCCCTTTCAGTATTTCCCACACTTCCTTATATTTTTTTCCCTCTGACCTTGCACGCTCTGTTCCCAAGATACCTCAGACTCCCTCATTCACCCATTAATTACCAGTTACATAAGAACCAGTATATGTTGATCCATTTGTTATTTTTTGGCTGGTAACAGGCCAAACAGAACAGAAAATTAATGAGTTGAAGCCCTTCTCAGATGGTAAGTATATGGGCCAGCCTGTCTTTTCCAGCCAGCCGATTGATGGAACAGAAGATAAATTGTCTTTGAGACTTCCACTCTTCTCAAATTTGGCAGAAATTGATCAATCATTAAAAAAAAAATATTGAGAAACAGATGAAAAACAGGTGGACAGACAGTTAACTCATGTAAGCTTCATTTTGTTAAGGAATTTGCTAAAAATTAATTTATCATAGTGGATTTTAAGGAATCCAGTAAATACACGAAGTCTCATTTTCTGCCTTGTACAATGTCATTATGAATTACACATAATTCTTTAAAAATTAAAATAAAGCCATCAGCTGAACTGATTTTATTTAAGATTTGATACCTATAGTGTAAGTTGAACTAAAACCCGATAATTGCTTAGGTATAAATATATATCATCTTGTTTCTCTTCCTGTGTGAAGAAATGATGGCTTTAAACACTGATTTATTTTTTTTTAAATCCTCCAAAAATCAGTACAATTACGAACAACACTGAGTATTAGAAATAGATGTAAAGTAGTAGCAATTGGGAGGTTTGGGGAAAGTTTTAATTAAGAATTTTAAGAAAATACAATTCTGAAATCTTTTCTTTGTTTAATAGGAAAGAAAGGGAATGAGGGCAAAAAAATATAACAAATAGCAAAATCCAAATCAGATTCTAGAAACTACAGACAGATTAAGGTTTCCTTTTAAAGAAGTGCTAGTTAGGAAACCAGTATGGACTAGTGGTCAGACCTCCTCTGACCACTAGTGGTCAGACCTCCACCTCTCCATGGTGCATAGAGAGACTGTAGCCAATTTTTCCTATCAATCAGCCTTGGAATCCTGTCTTGTAGTAAGATGAAATATGTTCTGAATGTGCTTATCTTTGTTCACTGATGGAAGAGAACACTACTACTTCCACCACTGCCACCATTTTAGACAGCTAAATGAGGCTGCATAAATTCCATTCTACTTTTTGCAATTAGTGAATCAAATAGCATCTGAGGGACATAATGTTAAGATTAGTAGTATCTCAAAATACCAGGAGTAAGTTAACAGTTATTAAATAATGACAGCAATATGTTAGCTGTACGTAATTTATGTAATGTGGTAAAATGGATTTTTGGGTATCTCATTTTACTGTATTCATATACTACATTATACATCTAGAAACATCACTCTGATTTCACTTGCAATATGTCATAAATGCAAAGCACTGAATCCAAATACAGTACAGCTATTGGAATTATATGAGATAATAGCAGCTCACAATGTTATACTGTAATTAAAACAGCAGAGAAGATCCTTGGATTACAAATGCAAGACTGTCAGGTAGTTGTAGGGAGAGGATCAGTTATCTATGCATATTCCTACGGAAATTACTGATTTATTACAGATAACATTTCTGGAGTACCTGTGCTTATACAATGACTCACTACTTGTTTTTTAAACACGTCAAGTGCCTCAATACCCATGCCACACATAGAATCAACTAAGACACAAATTCTTTTTTGGGTGTTGTTTAAAATGGCAATAATCACAGAAGACACAAGTGAGTCTAATCAGATTAAAACAACAGTAATGACCAGTGAGAGTAAAATAGTAATCAGCACATTAAACAAAAATTTACCATCACTTCTCTGCAAGCAGATAATTTGTTTTGCATGCATATTTTGTTAATGTAAGAAAGGACAAGACATTTACAAGTACTAATGTCGAAGGATATTAGAGTCAATTAGATATCACAGCCATGTAATCACCTGTGGCATTTATGCGAAATCTTGTTTTAGTCTCAGAGGGCTCTTAAAGGAAGGATACATTTAAGGATGCACTTACATATCCTCTTCTAGAGGGTTGCCCGCAAAATTAGAAGCAAGAGAGGACTGCAGAAACTTTCAATAAACATAAAGAACAGGTGAGCCATAGTAGCCATAGTAGTTCCCTCTTTTATGATCGTCAGGTACTTCAGTCTTGTATCTGATATGAGACAGAAATTTATTTTAAGATAATCTATGTTGTTATCTGCTGTAAAGCAGTTTTTCCTTCCTCTGAATGAGGCAGAAGGGCAGAAAAGAATGGAAACAGAAGGGCAGAAATTTCAGAAAAACCTGATTACATTATACATGCAGTACTATGCAGGTGAAGCTTTTGCATGGAGTGCATTAGTACCTAAATGTGCTTTTATATTTCTTGATACGTTTTAAATATGAACATAGATGTTTTTTTCTGGGTATACTAGTGGTCTTCATTTTAAAACAAAGAAACAAACAAAACTTTCTTCAAAACTTACAACTAAAAATAGCTCTTCACAGCTGAGACATTACTTACACAGTGCCCTGTTTTATTGTTTCCATCAGCTACAGCATGTCTGTAATATTTTCAGTTAATTGCTGGATATTGAAGTAGAAAAATGCAACAGTAAACGTTGCCTACCATAAAAAAGCATAGGCCATAAAAGCAGCAGCTATAAAACATGACATTAAGCATCTTTTACATCACTGTGTGCTCAGCAAAAGTCAGTTTGTAGCAAATGTTTCTAAAGTTATTATCTTACAGCACGAAAAATTTGGCTCATTGGGTTTAAGACCAAAGAAACAGAACACATCTCTGAACAACAATTGGACCAAAGAAACAGAACACTTCTCTGAACAGCAACTGGATTGGTTGTTAAGAGATCAAAAAGAGCGTTCCAAAGGAAAAGAAGCATGCAGACTTCTACTATGAACTACTACCGTTTAAAGGGGCAATTTTCCAAACAAGGTTTCATTAAACAAGAGGCAGCAACAGCTTGATTACTATCTGTGCTCATTTGGATGGAAGATAATTTTAATGGCTGTGAAAGTTTATTGGACTCTACTCATTTAAGCATCCTCACAGTAAAGAAAGATTTGCTGAATACAGCTCAGATGCAAACTTAAGATGCAGTGGATGCTCAAGGTCCTGAAGGAAATGAAAGGTAAGACGCTGAGGGAATTTGGATGATCTACACACCTGAATGGTGTTGGTAGTAGCTACAGAAAAAATGAAAATTTATGAACAATTTATTCATCAATTAAACACCTTCCCTAAAGTCATAAAATATGATGTAGCCACATTACAGCCTCACTGCTGCCATGTTACACCATCACTGCTAGGCACAAATCTATTCTGAGGTGTTAGTCAGGTGAGAGGCAAAAATAATATGGCCTTCAGCAAGATGTAATAGCAGTTCGGTAGTACTAAGGGGTTCTCATCAAGCTGTTTCTGAATGTGTTGGTTTAAACAAAAACCAAAGGTTCTACCTGTCTTGCAGAAGAGACCCCATACATATGCTTATAATGCAAAAAAGATGACAGTACACAGTGCAAAAAGGGCTATGCTAGACAATGCACAATTGTAAGATATCAGATAACAAGTCTACAGGATGCCATAGCACTGCCATCTTACAAAAAGGATCATGTGCCCCTTCCTGAACTTAACTTCAGTATTACCTGTGGAATCACAGTCCTGAGTAAGGGCAAGTTTTTGTGCAAACATCCCACATAAAAAAGAATTCATTTCTTGAACCAGAACGCAGCCGCAGAACCATCCCTGCTCTTCTGACAATACTGAATGGGTTTTAATACTGATCCATATGCACGAGCAGTGAAAGCAGCACTGGACCTGCATATAATTGTACACAACTCCTGTGCCATATTCTGTTATAGGAAAATTCACAACTAGAATTTCGTTCAGAAAATAATGCTTTTAAAAATACAAATTACCTATTGCATGGTAGTCCATATATATAATTTTTAGACTTTCCCCACCATACAGCTTGGGAAAAAAATACTTCAGAGATCAAAATCTTAGGTAAATTTTCAAATTTTTGATGAATATTATTAGCACATGCATGGTGATTAAGTCTCAGATCTGTTGGCATTTTAATATATTTCTTGATTAACAGATGGTTTTAGACCTAAATATCAGCAGCTTCATTCTCAGATAAGTAAAGTAATAAAAAAGATTTTGTTTGAAAAACACACAGAGGCATTGACTGTTCTCTGTAATCAATAGACCATGATCTGTAGTCACAGACTTCTCGGGCTTTTGCATTTTGCCTTAAAATGCCCTCATGCGGAAAAAAGTAGGTATTGGCACGTTCTACTGATAACCAATAGAGCAGAAGGAACACCTCATGGTGTTTGCCGAAATTCTGCTGATCTGTATTGTATGTATCTGCTGAAGTAATAAAGGTCTCTAACTCCTTATTCAAAAAGTCTGATTTACCCCTATTATTATCTTTTTGTATTTATGGACTACAAATGGCAACATTTTGTAGGACTGTCCATGAATGTGTAATACTAAGAAAGCCTTGTGGCTGAACAAAGACATTGTACAAAAGTAGCCATTTTTTTTATTTAATGTACTAATAATTAACTTGTACTTTTTCACTCCAGAGTCTGTAAGGCAAAATTGAATATTTGAAGAATAAGAGTAGAAGTAAAACAGTTTTAAAACATTCTTCCAAGCTTTTCAAGATGGTTCCTTTGTACTCTGGCAATCACAAAATATGATATTTGTATTTTTAGTAGAAGTTCAGCTTAGAAGACTATATGATTCCTAATAGAATCTTCCTTCCTGTTAAAACATCTTTAGGTTAAAGATTTCTGGATCTCCTATTAAGTGACTACCAACTTAAAAGCAATTTGACTCACTTTTTTCTTGTCCTTGAAGACTGAAGAATTCAGTGTCTTTTTATGACTATGTAACTTTAAATTATTTTAGAGATGACAGATATAAGTATATATCTCATCTTACCTCTGTCACCTTATTCTTCCTTACACTCATCTCAAAGACCACAGTTAGCCCTATAGATATTCCATATGGTACAGAGTTAGCATAGTGTCTAAATTTTATATTCTCTTTCTGCTCCTGCAATGGAAAAATACACTGGATGCTATTTTTCACAGTGTATACTGAGTTCAGAGTTAGAGAAGTGCACAGGTAACCTAAAGCTCACTTAAAACTCACAGCCCCTTTTTTTGTCTAATTTCTGTCTAATATATAACACAGGAGAAAGACTAGAGGCATGGCATTAGTGCTTATGAGTTTCTAATAATTTCTAATTATCTGGAAGGAGAAATGTATTTGTGGGGACTTGTTTGCTCACTGGCTTGCTTTCTAAGAATCGTGAGTTTCTAAGACACATTGTTTATGACATGAAAGTCAAATGCTTTCTTGCAAAAGTCCAAACTTGACTTTTCAGAGGGAATGAGCAGCCTCAGTTCCAAATGAAGCCTCTGGAAGCTGCGATTGTGCAGTCCTCACAGCTCATTTTTTAAATGTAACAGTAATGCTGATTTTAATGACCTACTATTACAACAGTTTTATGCTGGAAAAGGGGGAATTCACTTGCTCTCCGTTCCAGTGTAGACATACTTCTTAAAAACATAGACATTGGATAAAAAGAACATGAATGGGAAGGAGGAGATTGAGCATCTTTTGTATAGGAGACAGGATAATGCTGACATTCAGCTGCATTGTATTTTATCACTATTCATTTCAAGTGCACTATCAATGATACTTCATACATGTTTAGCTGAGGACCATAGGCTGGGTGGGAATTTTGTAACCATTTTAATATTTTAAATGCTGGATTTTTATACTTTTTTTTTGTCATAGAGAAATCAAAGATGAACTAAACCTTTATATTTTTTCCTATATTTTATTTTTTATTATACAACATACAAGGAAATTTCTCTAAATGGAAATATAATTAGAAAAAAAAAATTACTCCAAAATAAATCTCAAATAATTCAATGAAAAAAATAGACTTTAATATGCCTCAGAACACTGAAGTGGCTGTTTGAAAATTGGTTTTGACCATATTTCTGTTGCCATTCTCCCTAATAAAAAAATAATGAATCCTATACTGGTATTATCATAGAATCATAGAATACCAGGTTGGAAGGGACTTCAAGGACCATCTGGTCCAAACTTTATTGGACAAAGCACAGTCTAAACAAGATGAACATGGCCCAGCATCCTGTCCAGCTGAATCTTAAAAGTGTCTAATGATGGGGAATCCACTACTTCCCTTGGGAAATTATTCCAATATCTGATCATTCTCATTGTGAAAAATTGTCCTCTTATGTCCAGTTGGAATCTCCCCTGGAGTTACCTGCACCCACTACCCCTTGTCTTTTCCATGTGACCCCCTGTAAAAAGGAAGCCTCCATCTTCTTTGTAGCCACCCTTTAAATACTCCCCTAAGCCTTCTTTTCTCAAGGCTGAACAAACCCAGTTCTCTCAGCCTTTCTTCGTATGGAAGACCTCCCAGTCCTTTGATCATCTTTGTGGCCATTCTCTGGGCCCTTTCCAGCCTGTCCACATCTTTTTTGTATAGCAGGGACCAAAACTGAACATGGTATTCTAGGTGTGGCCTAACAAGCGTTGAGTAAAGCGGGACAATGACTTCTGTATCTCTGCTGCTGATGCCCTTGTTGACACAACGCAGCACCCTCATGGCTTTCTTTACTGCAGCAGCACACTGTTCACTTACATTGAGCTTGTTGTCCACCAGGACCCCCAGGTCCCTTTCCCCAGAGCTGCTTGCCAGCCAGGTAGATCCCAGCCTGTGCTGCACTCCTGGAGTACAAGAACTTACATTTGTTCTTGTTGAACTTCATAATGTTCTTGTTAGCCCACTCTTCCAGCCTACCCAGGTCTTCCTGCAGGGTGGCTCTCCCTTATGAGGTGTCTACTTCCACATTCAGTTTGGTGTCATCAGCAAACTTCATCAGTTACACTTGATCCCATCATCCGGATCACTTATGGATATATTAAACAGCGTTGGGCCCAATACTGATCCCTGGGGAGCCCCACTTGTGACAGGTTGCCAGTCTGAAAAGGAGCTATTTACCACCACCCTCTGGGTGTGGCCCGTCAGCCAGTTCCCCACCCCACCACACAGACCACTTGTCTAGACCATAACACCTCAGTTTCTCTAGGACAAGGCTGCAGGAAACCATATAGAAAACCTTGGAGAAATCAAGGTAGACAATGTCCACCCCACATCAACTGAGCAGGTTACTTTGTTTCAGAAGGCAATCAGGTTTGTCAAACATGATTTGCCCTTGATGAATCCATGCTGGCTTTTCCCAATCAAGTGCTTCATTTAACTAGTGATAGCCTCAAGGAGGATTTGTTCCATAACTTTCCCAGGGAATGAAGTAAGACTGCTGGGCCTGTAATTTCCAGGATCCTGCTTTAAGCCCTTCTTGTAGATGGTGGTGACAAAAGGTTTCTTCCAGTTTTCTGGGTTGTCCCCTGATCTCCATAACTTCTCAAAGATTATGGAGAGTGGCCTCGCAACAACATCAGCCAGGATTCTTAACACCCTTGGGTGGATATTGTCAGGGCCCATCATTTTGTAAGGGTCAAGCTGCTGTAATAGTTCGCATACCAACTCTTCCTTCATTGGTGGTGCGCCTGTGTTTGCATCAACCTGGATTTTTGTTCCCAAGGACTGGGGCGCAACAGTGCTGACAAAGACAGAGGTGAAGGAAGTGTTGAGAACCTCTGCCTTTTCAGCATTGTTGGTGATTTATTCACCTCTCCTGTTTAACAGTGGGGCAATATTTTCCTTCTGTTTACATTTGTTGTTTACGTACCTGAATGTAGGTTTTGATATCTCTGTCCAGTTTCCATTCAAGTTGAGCTTTTGCTTTTCTAACTGCAACTCTGCACATACTGGGAATGCCCCTGTAGTTCTCAATGTATTTGTCTGCTTTTCTGGAATTTGTCTCTGGAATGCTTCTCTTTTGGTTTAGAGGAGACTCAGAAGCTCACAGTTAAGTCAAGGGGGGTCTCTTGCTCTGACTACTTCCCTTTCCTTTAAAGGGGATTGGCTGTTTTTGTGCTTCCAGGAGAGTGTTATTGAAAAACTCACAGCACTCGCTAGCTCCTTTATCTTCCACGGAAGCTTCCCACAGAATGCCTCCCAGCTGAGCGAGCTGAAGTTTGCTTTTCTAAAATCTAAAACCTTTGTCTTAGAGCTAACCTTCAGTGTGCTCAGCAGGATACCAAACTCCACAATATTGTGATCCCTGCAGCCAAGGCTATCACTAACCAAGATATTGCAAAGCATGTTTTCTTAGTTTGTGAGTAGCAAGTCCAGTAGTGCTTCATTCCTGGTTGGCACATCTAACATTTGTATGAGGAAGCAGTCCTCCACGCACTCCAGGAACTTGATGGATGACATGTGAGCTGTTGTCCTGTTCTTCCAACAAATGTCTGGGTAGTTGAAGTCACCCATAAGAACCAGGTTCTTCTGTGCCTCTTAACTTTGCATATTTCAGAGAAACACAGATATTCCCATGAATTTAAGTGCTACTTCAGGCACTTTTGACACTTCAGAATCTTTTGATTTCCACTAAAAATATCATAAAATAATCATACAATAATTTAAGCTAGAAGGGACTTCAGGAGGTGTCTAGTCCAACTTCCTGCTTCCAGCAGGATCAACTGTGAAGTCGGAGGAAGATGCCCAGGGCTGTATCTAGTCAGGTCTTGAAAACCTCTTCCTCCTCCAGAGTTGGAGATTGCACAACCTCTGAGGAGAACGTGCTCCACTACCTGACTGCCTTCATGGGGGTAAAGATTCCTTGTCATATCCAATCTGAAGTATTTTTATTTCTGTTGTATCCTGTCCTCCCACCATGTACCATTACAAAGAACTTGACTCTGTCTCCTCCATGACCTTCCCACAGGCACTGGGACCTGCTGTTAAGTGCCCCTGCAGCCATCTCTTCTCAAGGCTGACCAAGTCTTGGTCTCTCAACTTCCCCTCACATGGCAAGTGTGCTAACCCTGATCATCCTGGTGACTCTTCCCTGGACCTGCACTCCAGTGGATCAGTGCCTTTCTTGTTTGGGGGTAGGGGGTTGGCAAGGGGTGGCAGGCCGCAAAATGGATGCAGTATTCCATATGTGGACTACTGAGTGCTGAGTAGAGGGGTTAATGACTTCCCTTGCTCAACTGGCTGTGCTGCTTATAAAACAGACCACAATTCTGTTGGCCTTGTTTGCTGCACAGGTCCAGCGCTGGTTCATGTTGCTGTCATGCTGCTGCTTCAGCTTGCTGTCTCCCAAGACGCATGCATGCACAGGAAACTATTACAATGTTGATATGCTGTATAATATTTTAATTCAGCATTTTTTTATATAAAGCTATACAGGAAAAATATGCCATATACTTTTATAATTATTAAAAGGAACCAAGCCAACAGAAATACTGTGCTGGAAAGTGTCTATCAGTACAACTATCCAGACTTAGAATTAAGCTTCAAGTGCATGAAATTTACTGGAGACACCAATTATATCTCATTGGGTCATCACTTTTATTTCTGACTTATAATTTTTCAGAGTTTTCGTATCACTATAGAGATGGCTGTTGTTGGTCTTTATGCTCTTTATCTTAAAATCTATCATTCTGAATGGTCTTGTTTTCCTTGAATCAGAAATATATGCCAAGTACTGATATATAGGTTTTCAAACAGAAAAGGTACTTTTAATACAATGGAAATTGGATGACTAAACTGCAAAAGAAAATAAGCATTTTACATAAAGTCTATTTCCTGTACAAGGAATTGAAAAGTTGGATATATTTTAATATTATAAAGACATGATAAACTTCTTTTTATCCTAGCTAGAAATCTTCCTTGGACATGAGAAAAAACTTTAAGTTTGGCTTTATGCTACATCTTAATGTAAGTTATATCAACAGTATTTATTTCTAACTTCAGGGTTTACATTCAAAGGAATTCATATAACATTTAACTTCCTGAGCAAACAGTTGTTGCAGTCCACAGTGATCTCACACATGCTCATGGCAGTCAGTTATCTTTCTGTAAATTTTGTAAAGTCTCTATTGTTTTATGGAAAACAAATAATTTTAAAAAATATGACTTAGTTGTCTTGCAGATACCCTTGAGTATTTTACATAATATGGCCACTGAAGTCATCAACTTTACCTGCATTAATTTTTTTGGTTAAAATATTAAGTGATGTGGAGTTTTCTACTAGGCATATTCTACTTCAGATACTGTGTGCTGAGGGTTGGAAAAATATGTTTATCACTGTGAAACCTTTGCTGTCCATGCACTGAATACACTTTCCATCACCATATTGCCTATTCAACAGGAAAAGGTAGATACTACTTTTAATCTGTGTTTTGTCTCCTATTTTAATTGAAGTCGTATCAAAATGTCTATTGCAAATCAAAGGTCCTTTGCCCTATATAATATTTTAATGATAGCAGTGCGTATTGTTAATAGGAGAAAGAAAACATAGTGAGTTAGTTCTTCATGAAGTACAAATTGATCTTCCTCTCCCCATTATTCTTTATATTCATGCTTTTATTGGGCAACTTTTTTTCCTGCTCAGTGATCTAGACAGCAGTAATAGAAAGCCAAAAACCAAACCAAAACAAAGGAAAAGAAAAAAAAAAAAAAAAAGGAGAAAGTTTCTATTGACCTTGGAAAATGCTCATAGACTCAAAGATGGGCCAGAGAAAAAAAAAAGTCATGAGCCAGACATCTGGTAGAAGATTTTTTTGCTTGTTTTTTCCACATCATTTTTTTGTATAAATGCCTGGATTATTGGCTAGTTCCTGAACAAAATTTAGTCCAACTGCTATGGGCCAAAACTTGTCACAAGTACATAGAATCCACTCTGATCAGACACATAATGAAAAAGAAAACTTTGGCTGAAGCCAGGAGAATACTTTGGCAGGAATACATTGTCTCTCTTGGTCCGTGAAAAATATGACATTTTCATTTTTCATTTTAATGTAGTATAATTCAATAGAGTCCCAATGCTTAGCAAAATATGAGATTGGACTAATGACCTTGTTCTATATTATTATTAAAGAATAGTGGCCTTCAGCAGGGAGCATGTAAAGTTCAGATGACTCATTTAGAGAAGAACTTACAGATGTTGAATACAACACTCAGTATTAAAAAAAAAGATTATTAAACCCAAGATAACTCACGGAGCAAAAAGTTACCTGAAGACTGTTTCTCAATCATTTCTGAAACAAGGCTCCAGCTTGCGCTCATCAGGAATTTAAAGCTCTATTCCTGTGCAATCCTGCATGAAGACAGTGTTTATGAACTCTGCAAGTGTAGGTGACCTCTTTTTTTCTACCACCCTGAAGTATGAACTGATTGATTTGTACAAAGGTATTAGTGTGAGGATCCCATAGTATACATAAATATAAATTATGAATTGATAATCTATTTTATACATAGCAAACACAATCCACTGAAGTGATGCTGCATATAGGAGAAACATACCCGTGTCACTAATGTCACTGATTCTGATAATTCTTTCATCAGTGTTAACCAGAACAAATTCCACTTAAGATGCTCAGTACTCACTGGTTTGGAAAGTGGCATGAGCCAGTAACCATGTCTAATCTGTATGGCAATCAATACGCAGAAAATTATGAAAGAGAACTGAAAATCTTAATGCATTTACAGATACACATACGTACATCTTATATTGTATTTTCTTCCACGTTTCAAGGTAGTAGACAAGCAGTTTATGAGAAAAGGTTTTTTTCTTCTTCAGTAATGAGATTTGTTACTAGTCCTGACATTTTTATTTAATCTCTTGGATCTAATGTTTGTTATTACATGTTTACCTTTTGCTGGGGTTGATAGTCATGAATGATTTGTATCAGTAGGTTTTGTGCATGTGTGACCTCTTTTATACACATCTGAGTAGTTTGATTCTCCCCTCTATATACCTGGTCATTGGTTTCAATGTCACCTATCCTTTTAGCTTTTACAAATTACTGAAACAATGAAGTTGTGATTTCAGGAAAACTAACTACAGCATGGTAATAAAGTTGCTCCATTAGCATTGCTAGTGTGCCACTGATTCTCACATACATAGCTTTGTCATCCAGATACTTGTTCAAATTTTAGTGGGACTATTTGCGTAAATAAATTTAAATATATACTGCAGTTTCTTGTAGAATGAGATCATAATGGAGGTAAAAGGCTTTTCTGGATAGGTAGAATTTGTTTTAAGAAGGCCTAGGCTTTTGTGCTTAATTTAAAAATAGCTTAGCAAAGTTAGCGGATCAACTGTTTTATGCCCAACGACAGACTCATGCTACAAAATAACTGTCCATCTATTTCAAGGTGTAGAAAAGAGAGCCGGATGGTCATCTAACATATCGCAGAAGTTATCTAAATTGATCTTTGTGTAAATAAAGGCTGTTTGTTGTTTGCTTTTTTAGTTTGTTTCAATTAATATCTATCCAGATAACGTGTCGTATTTCCAACAGGAAAGAAATTGAAACAGTGACTGGTACTTTAGTGACTTCCCCACTTATCTGCAGAGTAAGTTTTCAAGATTCACATCGCATGTTTAATCAATGTAGACCTGACATCCTCATTATCTTAATTTAACAACAATATTTTCAATAGAATGCCAGCCACAGTGGATGCATATATTTTGCACATACAGTGAACCTGATACAAAACCTCTATATTTTATTATTTACATTAAATGAAATAACTGCAAAATACTAAATCTCTTTTCAGCCAAATCATAGTAAGACAGTTAGTGAATATAATGTGTCATAATCACTGTCACAATTTGTAAAAAATGCTTGAAATGTCTTTGAGTACCCATTCATTGTGAAGAAAAAAAGTAGTAGGTGATGCTACACCACTACCACACTTTTGTAGGCATTCTTACAGGTAAAAGGTGATAGGGAATGTTTTAATGGTTAATCTTTAGTAATAGAAAATTTGCCATTTTAGTTGAAGGGTATAATGCTCTTGGAGAAGCATACAGAAACCTGTTAAGAAAACTGCATTTTCAAAGAAAAATGGATCAAAGTATTTTTTACTGTAATAGAAACACAATATCTGTCAGATATACAGCCATTTATTCTTTGGTAAATGGAATTTCTGCAGTTAAAAATACAGGGTTAGGCCTTTTTCACAAGAAAGGATAGTATGTTGACTTACTACTGCTGACTACAATACCTTTATATAGAATTTAGGAATTTATGGATTCAAAGGTAGTTTTGTTTGTGAGTACTATGATGTTAGCACTAATTTATTATGGTTTTGGTGACTGGTATACCATTGTCCTTTGATGCTTTTGACCTGAAGACATTGCTGCCCAAAGTTGTATAGCTTTCCAGTTATAAATCCCATGTGCTGTTTTTGCTTCTTTGGATTATCATTCTTCATGTCAATACTTTTATGTGAAAATGTCATTTTTGTGATGAATGGTAGTTTTTAAGTATATATAGATAGATACACACACATACTTTGAGTGTAAGATATAAAGAAAAGATGCTCTGAAGATATAATTATTACACTTAGAAAACTATCTGAAGTTTTTATTCAAATAATCAAACTTTGTTTTGGCTTTACCTCTAGCTACTTCATTTCCCTGGAGTCCCCATAGAGCAAATTTTTCATGGGATATTATTGTTTATTAATGTTGTGAACAGTCTTGGCCCATGCAAGCTAATAATCTAAGTCTAAAACAAAAGGCAACAGGTAGGTATTGTACAGCAGAAGCACACAGAAAAATGCCAATATTGATTACTATGATAAACAGTGATCACAGCATGTCAGTGCCCAGCTATCCAAGAATGAATGTTTTAAAAGTTGACTTCAATATTAACTCTTTTTTTTCCCCACCAACTGTATTAGACATAGAATAATAGTTCAATTTCCATATTTTTGATGTAATCAATCTAAAATGAATTGTTCCAAAAAAAAAAAAAAAAAAAAAAGAAGTAGATTGAACAATGAATTCAGAGATAATAGGAAAAACCGAAAGAGAAACCTAAAGATAGTAAAATTAAGTAAACAAAGGTACTTTTTACTGCACTTTACATTCCATTAATTCCATTATGCTAGAATTATTGCCAAATGTGGAATTGAAGTCATACAGATGTAAACAAACTACACAGGTGGTATGTCACAGTTCGTAGCAGGGGAAAAAAAATCAGTTTATAAATTTTGCTGTGTGCTTTTGTGTTTGATTTGTGACCTTTTTGTCTTTAAGAAATTTTTTAAATAATCAGGAGATTTTGGAGGAAAATATTTTATTTATTTTGCATTTAAAGAAAAAAATGTTAATGCAAAATACTCTTTCATACACTCTTAATACATTACTTTGTGATTCAGCTTATGAACTTATTTCTTATGAGAAATTTTAGACATTGTAAAGCCTCTCAAGGACTTTGTGAAAGATTTGTGCAAAGATTTTGTGGTTACATCTTTCCAGCAAACTTGTTTCCCATGGGTCTCTGAACTTAGTAGGATCCCGTTACAAGACATATGAGAAGGATAGTGTCTTTTCTGAACCCATTTCGCTCCTGAACAGTGTGACTGGACATGCAATCGTTGTGTGGATTAGGGTCTTTTGCATTCCCTTCATCTCTCATCATACAATTTAGCATGTTTTTTTGCCTCTTTTCTGGGGATGTGGCTTGTACCAGGGCAACTCAGAAGTCGATATCAATATGAAGGTAAGATCAGAAATCCATATTACAGTGCACTGGCTTGTCAAGCAAGAGCCACAGTTTTAACCAGCTTATAGCAAGTCTAGATAAAACAGGTAATTTTGAGGAGAGGAATGGTAACAGAAAATATAGTAACATGCCAGAGATTAAATATAAAACCTGACTACTGTACTCCTACATCTTACATAGCTCTTTGCTAGAAGCTTGATATCAACCTTATATTATCATGTCCAGACTGTGTTCTGCCTCCATCTGTGGCGTATCTGTCAGTTACACATGGAGTATGAGATTTATGTAACTTTATCCGTCTTAAAGACAAACATCCAGAACAAGTCATCTAGGGTCTCTCTAAGTCAAAGAAATGAGAAGGGTAACTCCAAAAGGTAAGCTTTTCAATCCTATAGCAAGTGTCTAAGAAAAAAAAAGATTAATTGCTTCTAGGGGGTGCTAATCTATCTCTATTCATTAGTTTAGATAAGAAGACTGACATTTAGATGACTTACAGTAGAAAATATGAATCCCATCCTTAATTTTTAAGCACCCCACGCAAAAGATCAGACTTACTGGGATGAAATTTCTACTAGGCACTTTGCATTTCATGAAGTAAACAGGTACTACAGAAACAGAGGGAGGGGCTGTACAGTAATGCGAAAAGGAAACTTCAAAAATGTGCATGACAGGTACTTTGAGCATTATAAATTATGCATCAGTGTCAGCACACTTCACTGCCCCACTAAAATACACAGGCGTGTATGAAGAAAAGGAGCATCAAACCTGAACAGTGACAACCAAATAACAAATTTAAGAGCAAGTATTCATACAATTTTACATGCAATTCAGATCCAAAATCTTGAAATAGAAAAATTACTGCTGAATGTAACAAAACAAGATTAAGGGACATGCAGTCCTTAGGAGACAGCATCTTCATGTGCACTAACAGTGAAATTACACTGGAGGTAATCCCAGAAGTGTTCACCAGATACCTGACTGCCTGGGAGATGGGGGCATTCAGAGTAGATATGCATTTTCACTTTCTTTATTCAGCTTTATGTCCTTTCAGTGGTTTCCTTGATTTACTAAAATATTCATGCCCTGACAGTAGTGAGCTGATGGGGACTGAAAAATAATGAGAAGCTTTTATCAAAATTATTAATGAACTAGGAACAGCTCATCAGACTATTAGGCCTTTTGCTTCTACAGTTTTCATCTGAATATGAAATGGAAGAAGTTCTTCAATGAATGGGGTGAGTTGAAACAGATATTATACTTAGTTATACCAGAAGATAGCAAAATCCCCCAAAATTCCCTCTTTTCTCATGCAAAACTTCTTACTGCACAATATATGGGCATACCTTTACACTTTCCCCTCTTCCCCACCATAATCACGTGATGCTTCATGGAGGTCATCTTCGAGCAACTAATTTAGTTGGCAGGACAAACTTTTGAGTCTTCTTCAAAACATCCATTTAAACTACATGACCCTGCCATATTTATTAACCAGCAGCACTTCATAGACAGAAAGGAATTCTCTTTTCGTTTGAGATCCTCCAGCAAGATATCTGAATGGAAGAAAGGTATTCTGTCTTGTACAAAGCCATGATGGTCAGTCACAATATTTGGGCCACAGATGTTTCTCCTCTAGCACAAGATATCATAGAATCATACAATGGTTTGTGTTGGAAAGGGCTTTTAAAGGTCATCTAGTCTAACTTCCCCTGCAATGAGCAGGGACATCTTCAACTAGATCAGGTTGCTCAGAGCCCCGTCCAACCTAACCTTGAACTTTTCCAGGGATGGCACATCTACAGCCTCTCTGGGCAACCTGTTCCAGTGTGAAATATCCACCCTCATCCTAAAAAAAATTCTTCCTTATATCTAGTCCCAAGGTAATGCTGCTGCAGGTGGAGATTCCAAGAAGTTTTAAGGGCACATGGTAAATTACAGATGCACTGCAGAGACAGTGGGAGGTGTTATCATTCAGACTACAAAAGAGGCATCAGGAATGACCTGGCCAAAAAATATGGCAAGCAAGGAACTGTGGAAAAGCTGAGATTACAGCAAAGAATGCCTTTACTTGCACTGAAAATAACTTAATGGTAATATAAATTTGAATTTTGTAAGCCCCAGCATGGTGAGGGGAGTGTGATATGATGGTCAACTATGTTGGATATGCTCAAGGTGGGTAGAAGAAATCAGTGTTGTGTAACACTAAGGAACTTATAAGCAGTGACTGATGGTTTAGGAGAGTGGAGAAAAAGAAACATCAGAACAAAAAAACAGAAAATAATTTCTTGGCCTAACATCACCAAAACATAGTACAAGGACTTGAGAAATAGCACGAATACCTGGACTTCCCTGAGGGTTTGTGTGAGATCTGATTAAACTTTGCTTAACCAAGGATTTGCTTATTTGTAACAGACCCAGAGCTGATCTGCTCTATCCCATATAGTTTGTAAGCCTCATCTCGGCTAATATGGTGTATTTCATTTGTACTTTGAAGTGATATGGTAAACTGCAATAGCTTCTTGCCTTGCCTACAAAAATTCATTTTCCCACCACCTTTAAAGATCAGCTGGTGTGTGAGCTGAAAGTACTCCCGCAGTCAGCCATCCCTGTTAGTCACTGGCCATGGTCTTCATTTGGGGTTATGCTGTTCCTGCACAGAAGCTGGGCTCAGCTGATGGTGGCTGGAAATATGTGGAGCAGTTGGGAGAGACTGTGAGAAGCAGGAAAAAAGGCAAAAGCAAAAGGAAGTTTCTGCCAGTAGGTCTTAGTAATACATTGGGATGAGGAAAATCAATACATTGGGCTTTGATGGCTTTCATTATTCTCCTGCCTGCACAGTGGCAGCATGTCTAGTAAGAATGAGGTTCTCCATCCTGAAGTGGTTGCAGGGATGGATGCTTCTCATGTATCCTTTACCATAGCTCCAGTCTCACGTAACATTCCTCATCCATCAAGTCTATGGTATGGTACTGAAAAATCAATGCATCAGAAATACACAAAAGAAAATCCAGATACAGATAAAAAATAGCAAAGTTAATTTTAAAAGGATTTTCCTCACTGCCAAATTCTCATTGTTAATATTTTAACAAGCAAATACAAAACAAAAGATGAGTCAAATAGTGAAAAATAGTGTAACTAAGACTCTTTGAAAAAAGCATAATTTATAGATGTAGGCATATTGCAAGTAGCTATTAAAATATATTAGAATACTTAGGAAGAAGTTTTAAATTAAAAAGAAAAAGAAAAAAATAGACAAGAAACCAAGAAAGAAAATGCAGAAAATAAAAAGAAACAATGCTTTTTCAAAATATATCTAAAAATCTGAATGTTGATCTATATAAAGCCGGAAGTCACTGTAAACACTATACTTTTTTTAAACTTTATTGAAAATGAGTATAAGATAATTAAAATTATCATTCTTTCTATACACATGAAGTTTCAGGAAAAAAAAAGTCAAAAAATTAAACATTTTCTGAAAGGTATTAAAAATAGTAGTTTCAAAAATTGAGAAGTTTAAGTAAGTTTGAATAATAATTTTGCACTGACACAATTATTTCTTTTTACAGGCCTTTCTAAATTAAAGAGAACTTTTCACATTAAGAAAAATACTTAGCCACATAATTCACAAAGAAGATATTTGGGAAAACAGTGGTAACATCTGAATATGAAAGTTAATATGAAATGTTAAGATTACATGTAAGAAAAATAAATTTTTCCCCAATATTCTCTTTAAAACACTGTAGTTTCTTTCATACCTCACTGACTGCATAATATGACAGCATGTTCATTATCCTTTAGTTACCAAGAAGCACTTAAAGGATGGACTTCATGTATACTTAGAAATATTTAGAAATAGATGTATTCATAATAGAGGTTAAAGCAGTTACATTCAAATTTCTTTGGCTCTATGTGCATGGTCACTATGACAAAAGTCTTTATACTTGGGATATGGACTAATGGTGAAAATCATTCAAGTGCATAGAAGCATAATGGTTCATGGGTGCAGAAGAAAAGAAATGTTGCTCTTTGCAGATTAAGCTTTGGCCAGAAACCTTTGTTGCTAGATGCCTGAAATGAGAGAATTCATTCTACTTTCTACTGAAACTGTTCCAGAGAGTAATGCATTCTTGTGCCTTGCATATGTCCTTTTTCCATGCGGAGATCCAAGTGATGAACAACTCAGATATCCTCACCCAGAGATTCCTGAGAATTTAAAGTTGAGAAGAAAAAAACACATCATCATTAGGTGTGGCAACTAAGCTGTGTCAAAAATCTGGAGTGCTGCTCCCTAGACATTCATGTTGAGGGAGCACATCATAGCTTTTTTCTTAGTTATTTGACAGCTTCTTTCTCAGCAAAATATTACAAACACTTCATAATATTTACATGCATGGCATAGTATCATTTCAACACACAACAGGGTTACAGTCAATGTACACAGAAAAAGCAGGAAAATGAGAAATGCTCTGAGGTCCCTCATTTAGAAATTTGCAGCTGGAGAGTGATGGGTAGGAATGTCCTTGATGACAGTGAGTTTGAGGGTATTCAAGTGCCGAGTATTTGCTCAGTTATTAAATGGCTGCCCTGTTCCTCAAAGGGCTGGACACTGAAGACAATATGACATCAGAACCTTTGAGAATCATGCACCTGTACATAAATGAAGATGTATAATTGAATTGAATTACAACTGTATTCATAATGTTCATTGGAAATGTGAATTGAATTAAAAGAGTGAAAATCTGTAAAAAAACCCTAAAACAACCTTTGATTTTTTTTTTCTTTTTCTTCTTTTCCAACTGTAGTTAGAGTCGGTGGTCAGGAACCAGATTGTGCAGAGAGAGTAAGGCATCTCTCAGATAATTAAGAAGTAGAAGGAGATCTAGTGTGTGTAGATAACCGTTATCAGAAGGTTGCTGGAATACTGACAAGATAACAGGACGCAATCAGAACAGGTGAAAAAAAAATATGCAGAAAATGGAATATAAACTTTATGATAAGACTATTAAGAAGCAATCAATTTAGTTTATTGAACAGAAGACCTGTAAGTGATTGAGTACTGGTGTAAAAGAGATCGGTAATGAAGGGTTTTTCAATAGTCTCCAGTGGACAGAGAAATATTCACAGACTAAAACCTTAAGTTTTGTAGATTCAATTATGAATGAAACTGCAAATTTGTAAATGCAAAGGTAATTTATTTTCAGATAAGTACTTTAAGAAAAGTGAAAACTTTTTTTTTTTTTTTTTTTAAATGAAGTGAGATTTAGAAAAAGAATAAATTAACTGGGAAATCTTTTAAAAGCATAATGTCTATTTCTGCATCTGGAAATTTTTAGAGGTTTGGTGGTCACTTTGTAGCCTTGAACTATATAGAATTTATGACACAGATTAAAGACCCAACAAAACACAGTTTCGGGTAATACATTTTGGCCCCAATTCTATTAAATTGTTTCACTCTGAAGCATACTCCTGTGTAAAAGAAGAGTATCTGGAAGTGTCATATATCAGGAGATCTGTTGTCTTCATTTTATTATAAAAAGAAAAAAAAAAAAAGGGTGTTATGGTTTCAGGGCTGCAGAAGAAATACACGCTGGGGGTGAGAGGAGAGGGAAGTGAATTGTTCACAATCATCAGAATTCTTACCTAAATTCTAATGGAAAAGGCATACTGTGCTACTCTATCATCTACAGTTTCTGCACTTGTTTTGCACTGTGTATCCCGCCAGAGATAATAGGATTGAAAAGTTGTTTCTCCAAATGTAATTTGAACAGTGTAATGACAGCCCATAAGAGAGAACGTGATCTGAAGAATCTTTGATAGGAATGATGAAGCAAAATCTTGGCCCTTAGGCCTGATTTGAAGAAACATTTGTTAGTAAAAAATTAAAATCTTCATAAACTGAGCAGTACACTGCAGAATAATTTAGGAAGAAAAATGTGCAATGACTCACAAAGAGACTGATTTTTAATTAGACACCCTCCAAAATCCTTCTTAATTTGGATGTCATGATTACCAGATAACCTTAGTTGGCCTCATTCTGTTATTTATGCACTTTATCCCATGCTGTATTCATCCAGTCTTGGCTTCAGGCAGGGGAAATGTTAGGAAATTCATTAGGGCAGCAGACTGACAGGGTAGCAAAGTGAACACAGCTCGGTTGTGTACTTTGCCTGCATGAAAGCAAAAGAAGTTTCAGTCGCTGATCATGAAAGGGTGGAATTGAATGATATTTGCTACTGTTGAAAGGAAAGCAAAACAAAACAAAACAAAAAACAGGAAAAAAGAATAAAAGAGAGTAAAGGGCCTTCTGATGTTTTTCCCTATTGATAGCCCTTCACGGATCCAGGGGTCTGTCTCAACTCTTCATCACATTTTTTTTCCCTTCCCTTCCCTTCCCTTCCCTTCCCTTCCCTTCCCTTCCCTTCCCTTCCCTTCCCTTCCCTTCCCTTCCCTTCCCTTCCCTTCCCTTCCCTTCCCTTCCCTTCCCTTCCCTTCCCTTCCCTTCCCTTCCCTTCCCTTCCCTTCCCTTCCCTTCCCTTCCCTTCCCTTCCCTTCCCTTCCCTTCCCTTCCCTTCCCTTCCCTTCCCTTCCCTTCCCTTCCCTTCCCTTCCCTAGATAGTTTGGTCAAATACAGAAGATGGTACTGAATGCATCTCTGGTAAGTGTATTTGTAAATGCTAATGACTATTTTAGGTCCTGTATATATTGCTTAGGACCACAGCTAATCTCCTTTTCAAATTCTTGGCAAAGCATCACAAAACCTTTTACCCAGGTTTGTGATACAAACTGTAGAGATTGGCTGTTTAGACTGCCCTTCCTGTTTTGCCCTCAGGTATGCCTTCATCTTTATTCTTACTCTAGATTCCTAGTTTTTCCTACTCTCCATCACAAAGTCATGTATGTCAAAATGTGTATGCATAATCTTGGCATGAGCCAATTCATTCCATTTAAGACATTCTGAGCTCTGCATCTATAATCTGCAAGTGAATTAATTTATATTTTTAATTCTGTCTTGTTTATTCTTCAACATTTCCCAAAGTAAAAATTTCCAAGAATGACCTTTTATCTTACTTGCCTTATATGTTCCCAGGATAAAAATGCATTTTAACTTATTTTCCTAATGAACAAACAGCAAAAGGTTACTAAACTAGCCATTAATTAATCTAAGCTGCTATTATAATCGGTGACAATTCAGACAATATAGTTGTTGATTCTGAGATCTGTTCTCCTGTACAGATGTAAATGCCTCTTGCCGGCATTGCTGGATTGCTCTCTGGTCTCTACTGTCAGTACTGAGAAGGAGTTTGATCCACTTGCCTAAATACAGGCTTCTAGTATTATTTGTGATGTCTTAGGGTATCTGGGACATCTGCAGAGGGCTAGCAGGTATGATTCAGGGAGATTTGCACCCTATAGACTAGCAGCCAGAGGCCAGACAGCTTACCCTGAAGCATCTTTTAATGGAGTTGTTTACATTTAGGTAACTGATTCTTCCCTTAGCTCCCCACAGAAATGTGATAAAAGCTTAGACACCTTTGCACACAGGTATCTTAAACCTTAGACAAAGATTTTTAGTGTGATTTGGGAGGCTGTAAGGTATTTTATATGCTGTCCACCTGGTGCTCCAGATGGCTGTGGTTCTTCTGTAGGTTCTGTATCAAGTCTGCCAACCTTGTGCAGGTACTACGGATTTCTTACAGTGTCTCATATTGTACTAGATGCCTAGATTTAACTACTGAATTAATTAGTTTAGTAAATTAGTATTCCATACAACTTAAAGAATATAATGCTGCCCTTGGTCTTTACTGGGCTATCTTGGATGTTTTGAAGGAAGATTAAAAAAAAAATGGACAACGCATAGGTATGAAGAAATCTTACACTTCTACTCCAGTCCCAAGTTTTTCACATGTAGTGATTGTTTCATAAGCTGATGAGTGAGATTAATATATCTTCTGACCCATAACGTAAAATGAGACAAGCTTCTTCTTTTTTCTTCTTTTGTTCCAGTAATTACTTCTTTCTTGTACTCATTGTACCCTGCTTGCATTCACCTTCATTTAGATTTGATGCTGGCCTGCCTACTACAGCTTTATTCAAATCCAACTGCTCTCGATATTTTTCTTGTTATTATACAAAGGAATCAATTCAAGCAGATGTAAAATCTGATGGAACACCTGCCACCCCCAACACCACCCACACATGACAGAAATGTACTGTAGAAAACTACAGTTTAGATGCTTTGGTTAAACTGAATAGATTTTTTTTTTTTTTTTTTTTTTTTTATTCCTTGCTACCCATATAAGCAGCAAAGGACTCCCTTTTCTGCCTTCTATCTTTTTATCAGAGTGCATTATTTCTGCTTCTCATTTCTAAAACTTCCTGGAGTTACAATACAGAGTGATTAGCACCTTAAAAGTACACATTTACCCTCACATTTTAGAGCACTGAAGTACAGGGAGGAAGGCAAGGGGGGTGGGGGAGCTTGCCTGTGTTTTTTGGTAAAATATTTCCTAGCCCATTTATTCCATTGAGGAGGATGTTACATCATAGCACTACTAACGTGGGCAATGGGGTGATGAAGCTTCCATACTGTGTGAATATATTTTTGGATTTCTCAATGAGCCATCTAAAGTGAAGGAGGATACAAAGAGGCAAATATTCCAGGATGCGTATTTCACTCCTATTTATTATAAGGCAATTTTTTTTCTTAGACTGCTAAAATAGTGATTGTATTTATTAAGCTCTGCCAGTAGGGCTCTCTCTTGCATTATATTTGAATTCAATCAGGACATTTCATTTTGCGTGTATAGTCTCCTTTTCTAGACAATTTTAACCCTGAAATTTTGAATCACTAGTCATAGTTATAGAACCCATTAGAAAAAGAATTAGATCACCTTTGTATTCAGAGTTATGATAGGAAGATATTTTTTTTTAAGTAATTTTGTTCCTGTTCAATGAAGATGTGCCTATGCAGTTAATGCCCAATGCTTTTAACTGCAATATCTTTTAGGAAATTTAAATAGCCAATAGCTTAATATATACTTCCAAAAAGTGGAGGAGATCCTGATGGTGCTCCAGATCCCACATCTATCCCAGGACAGACAGAATTACGTCACTACATTGAATATGTGTTGGAACAAGACTCAGGTAAAGGGCATTCCTCCATGTCTTATGGTTCCTACTGGCAAGACACCAAAGCCAGTATACAGGTCCCCCATGCTGAACAATCAGGGATCAGGACTATTGCCACAACAAAACCCTTAAATGGATCAAAGGCCTTCCTTTCACAGGAATCAGGACTCCCACAGAATGTGTAATCTCTACATAAGCTTTCTTACTAAGTAAGAATTTAACAATTTTTTTTTCAGAACACCTAGTACCGCCACTGCCAAAGATATCCTTGTATATTTCTGTGTAGTAATTTTGGTTTGATATTTGGAAATAAATATCTTAAGAAAGTTCCTCTTCTTTTAAATACAGAGAAAGAAAAAATTCCAATGTGAACAAAAGCATCTAGTGATTTAGTGGTCAGTAGAAAGAGATTTATCCCATTTATCTCAAATGCCTACCCCAGACTTTTGAAAGTGACTCTCTCTCCTCTTTAAATACAGTTATACCTGACTTATACAGGTATAAGATATAAAAAAAATCTATCTTTCTACACAGTAAAAATTAGATGAAGTGCTTCCATCTTTCTCTTCCTTTGGAAATTTACCCTTTTGTGTCCAGCAGCTATGTGTAGCCTTTTATCACCCAGTTCCTTGAAAAACTCCTGTGAGGTAGAGGAGTCATAGTAAACATAATGGGAGTGTTCCATGAGTACCAAACTCATTTTAGAATAGCTACATTGCTTGGCAGCAGCTAAAACTTTGGCATAGATTCATCTTCAGGACTGGTATAAACTCTGATAGAGGTGGGGTGTTTTTTTTCAGGCTAGCTTGCCCCATCTGTTACTATTCTGTTGTTATTTTTGAGAATTATTTCCCTGGAGTTTGGTAGTGATGCAAACATTCAGAATTCTCAAAGACTGTCCTGCCTAAGCTACTATTTTTTTTAAAGGCATCTGTTTGATTTTTATGGGTTATGGGCATCCCAATTAGCACACAACATCTTTTAGCTGTTGCATTTATTCCAACATCATAAAAAGAGATTTTAGGCCAGAATTTTAGAGCAGAGGTTTTCATATCTGGTTACCTGTTCATATGCTAGTTTAAAATTGTATTCAGACCCCTAGAAAATCATAGGAAGGATTCTAGAAACTTGAACACCGAAGCAATGATTTTGAAATCAGGTGCCTAAGCAGGGTTTTAAGCAATTAGTTTTCAAAGTCTGAGATTGCAGATTTACATATAGCTAAATATGTTAACTGTATATCACAGCAGCCAGTGATCCAGGATTCATCTCACCTAATTTATATCAATTATGAATTAGATTAGAAAGTGCTTAAGAGCACAGAATAAGATCAGTATCTTCTTAGAAGTTTCTAGATTTTTCTATTGACCGAAGACAGAACCTAGGTGGCTGCCTCTGAGGCAACTCAAGATACAAGAGATTAATCCTTTCCTAAGTGACCATATTGTGAGTACATTTAAAAATTGAAAGTATGCAGCAAAGAGTTTGCTTTTTTGTTTGTTTGGTTGGTTGGTTTTTATTTTAAATACTGGATATAATATAATGCAACAGGGCAAATGGAGATTGAACCACAACTTAAGTTAATGCTGAATCAGTAGGCAGCCTGGACATTCTTAATTCTTTCCCTTTGCTTTTAATTTCCTGTTAAGGATTATACCTGCAACCAAGATACAAAAATAATAAAATACTGATAGAAAGATTATTATTGCAGAATTTCTAGCTCTGAATGGGACCGATATCATTATTATTAATAGCAGTAATAATAATTATTTTAATAAAGTGAAATGAAAAACAATATAATCTTCTCAGGGTTTTTCTAATGGGAAGAAATCTAAGTGCTGATAAACCACAGACTGTTCAACCAAACCAAAATTGGGTACATCTTGCCTTCTGCCATGGAATACTGAGCAAAGGCTGAATAGCATTAATCAAAATGAGATTCCATGTAAGTCACAAAACTTTATAACATATCAGGCAGCTCTAGCAGAAACTAAAGAGGTGAGAGTTAAGAATTTTTATTTAAATTTTTCCCCTCTCCACATCAGTGCTGCACAATGCCAGGATTCATTTATGATTCTTTTGTTCATATCCCAGTTACTTCATTTCTACCAAGGTCAACATGTTGTACAAAGATAGTAACAAAAAAACCCAACAGAGATCTCACAGTGAATTTCATTTAAGAAATCAGTCTTCACAGTAAATTAATAAGATCATTTATAACGGCTATGTCCATAAAAGTAACGTTATCAATATTTAAGGGAATGCATAGTTAAAGGTGTACATAGTGAAATTCTGGAAGAAACATAAACTATGCAAATTTTCCTTCTGTTCACATTTATAAACATTAGCTATTCCTAGCATTTGATGACTCCATTTTTTCTTAGTAGAATCCTATTTAAAAATCAGTATAAGTTTGTTTGCGTAAATCCATATTCATTCAGTAACAGTTTACACTTGCAGAACTATGTGTTTAGAGAATTGCAGAGTTGCTGGAAATGACAGAAGAGGAAGGAGGACAACAGTAAGGCAGAGAATGTCATTGCCAATTTATCACCCTTTTGCTTTTTCAGTATTAAAAAAAAAAAAAAAAAGCCCTTTAGATTGTAGAGAGACATCTTGCATAGGTTCATAAATTTCATATGTAAATTCATGACCATTTTTACTTCTTCCAGACATGTGCACAGAATCATGAGTGATATTCATGTTAAAAATATTTTTGTAGAAATTAAGTACATGAACAATTATCATGATTAAGTTTTCTACTTTAGTTTGACATCTATTCATGCCTTTAATGTTATGCTTTCTACCACCAGGGATCCATATATTGATAGACTGGGTTTTTTTGAAGTACTTGTTCTCTGAAAGGTATGTAGTTGCAGTCAAATGACCAAAAAAAAACAAACTAAAAAAATATTCAGCATCAGGAAACTCTGTTCACCATCAAATGATATATAGATGGCAATTAAATAAGACTTTTAATAGTTGGAACTGTAAAAATTGTGGCTAAGTTTGCATTTTTTCTGCAGAATGGTAAGGTGACTGCCATACACTATTGACTCTCCAAGTGACCTTACGACTTCTCGAATTAATTTAACTTCACACATATTTTTTTCCAAGCCTAGTCCTGTAGCAAACAGTTTCAGTTTTATCAAGATTGTACAAATCCTGTTTTAGAGATTAAATTACTTTCAACTCTGTCCATGGCCTCACTCTGCCTTGTCTAGCACATCAGAGCTCAAAGCTGATACTGACTTAAGACCATTCTTCTCTCATAGTGAAAATCGTCTACAATTTGCTGGCAATTGTCTCTTATTTTATGACCAGAAGTTATATTTACTGTGATAAATTTAAAGAGTCAAGATGTACTGAGTTCCCCACCTGCTGCTCCACAGGGCTCGAGTCTTCTTTAGGTTCTGTATCGCATCCTGTCTCACACCCTGTCTTCTTTAGTTCCTCTCTGCTGCACCAGCCATGTGTGGGTGTTTCAGATAGCCTAGGGCAACTTAGTATGGTGTTCCAGAATCAATACTGAAGAAGCTGTGTCTTGTCCATGTCACTGATCTACCTAAAATTCAGAGTCCTGACTTTACTCTTCACCTGACCTATATCCCTCAGGACTGTGAACTTCAGTAGTGCATGATCACTGCAGCCCAGGCTGTCTCCAATCTTGACATCACTGATAAACTCAGTGTTGGTGACCAAAAAGTCCAGTATCGCATCCCCTCTGCTAGGGCTGTCTGATACCTGGCTTAAGAAGTTATCCTCAATGCACTGACACTAAATACTTTGGACTGTACAGATTTCCTAATCCACATGTGAAAATATTTCACAGAGCATATACAATGTGTATTAAATGATAATGAAACAACAATTTGGTTTCATTCTTCTTCTTTCCTTCATTGCGTGAGATGTTCTGTTTAGGATATAAGCAATATACTAAGTGGTATCTGTGTTTGAAGACTCCTTTTGACTCTTCTGAGCTACAAAATGCACTTTCTCTTTTCCCTTTCACACCATGTTTTTTAAGTCTCATGATATATATTTCTTTTCTAATAAAAGGTTATTGAAATCTTAGAAAGGCCCTCAAATGAGATATATAATTGGAATCCTCAGGGAAGGTACAAAACTTACTTCCCTTAGATTTCTCTTTTCTTGATGATATATTTAGAAAATCAGAATCTTTCAGATTTTATAATATTCATCAGGTGATTTTGATTTTCTTTTCCTTTTGGTCATTTACTGGTGGGAAATCTTTATCAAAGATCTGGACAAGAGGATTGAGTGCACCCTCAGTAAGTTGGCAGCTGACACCAAGTTGGGTGGGAGTGTCAACCTGCTTGAGGGTAGAAAGTCATTGCAGAGGGATCTGGACAAGCTGGATCAATGGGCTGAGGCCAGTGGTATGAGGTTCAACAAAGCCAAGTGCCATGTCCCATACTTGGGTCACAACAACCCCATGCAGTGATACAGGCTTGGGGAAGAGTGGCCAGAGAGCTGCCTGTCAGAAAAGGACCTGAGAGTGTTGGTCAACTGCTGGCTGAATATAAGCAAGCAGTGTGCCCAGGTGGCCAAGAAGGCCAACAGCATCCTGGCCTGTATCAGGAACAGTGTGGTGAGTAGGACTAGGGAAGTGATTGTCCCCCTGTACTCAGCACTGGTGAGGCCCCACCTCGAGTACTGTGTCCAGTTTTGGGCCCCTTACCACAAAAAAGACACTGAGGTGCTGGAGTGGGTCCAGAGAAGGGCAATGAAGCTGGTTAGGGGTCTGGAGAATAAGCCCTATGAGGAGGGGCTGAGGAAACTGGGGCCGTTTAACCTGGAGAAAAGGAGGTTGAGGGGAGACCTTATCATTCTCCACAACTTCCTAAAAGGAGGTTGTAACGAGGTGGGGGTTGGTCTCTTCTCCCAGGTAAGAGGCAATAGAACAAGAGGAAATGGCCTCAACTTGCACCAGGGGAGATTTAGACTGGATATTAGGAAAAAAAAATTACACTGAAAGGGTTATTAAGCATTGGAACAGGCTTCCCAGGGAAGTGGTTGAGTCACCATCCCTGGAGATATTTGAAAGACAGGTAGACATAATGTTTAAAGGTATGGATTAGTGATGGTTTTTCTCAGAATTACGGTGATGGTTGGACTAGATGATTTGAAAGATCCCTTTCAACCTAGGTGATTCTGTGATTCTATGAAAAAGGAAATATTTTAATTTGTCCAGGAAAGACATTTTGTTCTATGATAAGATTTAAAAGGTCTGAATGAGACTTCAAACTAGTTAAACACCTTATTTGTATTAGTCAAATGGAGAAACTGAAAAACAAAATCATCATGGGCCAACTCATCCTTTTGAATTTTAATATAAAGACTTGTTCAGTACATTACACTATCAACTTGTAAGTTTGCAAAGCAAAACACACAGTGATTGACTTAGATGCTTAATTATACCACCACCTTTGAAACACCAAGGAAATGTTTGGGGGGATATTTTTTGCCTTTTGACTGTTACTAAATATAGGAGAAGTCTATCATGGCCAATCTTTCTTATATGTGCCTACCTTTAAGAAGTGGTTCCAGATTTTAGATTCTGTGTAGATAGAGGCATCTTGTGCAGTCAAAACTCAGGCACCAGAGATCTGAAGAATAAAAAGATTTCAAACACGTTTACTGTTGCCTGTGATAGGATTCTTCATATCTAATTTTAGCCATCTAAAAGTCAGGTGTCTAGTTTAAGTTTTTGATGGAAGCTGCTTCCAGTGGTAGTGGAGAGGGCAAGCCATCTCCATCAAGTTGTTCATCCTTATAACACATGTAGTTGAAAGAAAGCATTCCCTGAAGGGTTATTATGTTTCTCCATTAACTGTCGAAGAAATCTGAATAACTGGAAGAGAGATTTCTGGAGAGCTGAAGTCAGGTGAGATAAATCCTATTCTTTTTTAATTTTCTCTATACAACATTTTTACTGTATGTGCTTTTTGGATTTCTCTACATAAAAAATGAGTCAGGGGCAGTGCTATGCCAGCAAACTGATTAAAAGAAAGAAGAAAAAAACAACCTTCAAAGAATATTAATCAGCAGTATGCAATTAGTGGCTATTTTCTAAAAGCTGGGTCTGTTATTGAGATCCAAATACAGCTAAGAAATGTTGAGATTCACTGCTGTTATCTTCCCTGATCCCTTGAGAGCAGGATTGAGAGTGGCTCTGCTAAAGGAAAAGAAACCTATAATTACATATTTTTCTCAGTCCAGTATATCATACAAACAATTTTCTGTCTTACAGAGAAGCTCGTTTTATTTCAATGACTGAAAGAGATCATTAGTCTCATTCATAACCTCTTTTTCAAGTGAATCTGAAATTAATCAGAAACTTTCAGTTTAACCAAAGGGAAGCAAGTTTTTGTTGCTTTTTGTTGTGTTTTGGTTTTGTTTTTTTTTTCATGTGAACTGAAAGATCATCATAATCTTTATGAAAAACAACATGAAATCGTGTGAGCAAGGTATAAGTAATGGGAAGTATAGAAAACTATGTTTCTTTTCTGTTTCTGTGAAGGATGCAGTGCTTTGTATGAAATTCTTCACATTTGTGTGCAGCAGTGAACAAATTACTTGTATGACAAGTGCACTTCATTTCTGTCATCTGCCTGCAAGTGGCACTCGTAGAAGACACAGAGACAAAATGTATGTAGAAAATCAGGTCTGGGTCAAATTTTCATTGACCTGGATCAAATTTATCTTTCCCTTAGATATAAGTCCTCTATGTGTTTTGTGTGAGTTCTGCTGCTAAGTCTAATCTATGAGTCAACATTTTCAAAATGCATGGCATCTCAATTATACTGAAAACTCTTTGACAAATCCACATACAAATACAAAAAAAATTGGACAGACTTTCATAGAGGCCAAGAGGGTTTATTGACATTTATGACACTCCTGAAGAAACAATTCTAGAAAAAAATGTCCAATTTAGTAGTGTGTGCTATTGTTTTTCTATAGGCTTTATAAATCATCCCCCCAAAACCCATGCTAGGAAATACAATTCTCTATTATATTTGTATTTATCAAAATGCCTTTTTTATGTTCTATAGTTTTTCCTCAAATTATTTTTTAAAAGTAATAGATATCTCAGTTCTTAACGAATGTTGATTCTGTTTCAATTTCCTACAATAGTTCTTAGCATTGTTTCTCTCCTTTTTTTCTTTTTTTTTTGGGGGGGGGGGGAGGGCAGGGGGGTGTTGGGGAGATACTTTTTCTCTCAATATTACGTGACTGTCATTACGTGACTGTTACAACTTCTGTGGTTTTTTTTCTGTTTTGTTTTGTTTTGTTTTGTTTTGTTTTGTGTTGTTTTTTTTTTCCTGCTACTCTAGTATTTATCTTTACAATGGAATTTTCTCGAAGTACATCTAACTGATTCATACAGGAAGAGCAGCATCTTTCACAACCACTCTCCCATCCTTTTCAGATGGAGGGAACCAGTTTTTCCTGCAGTGTGCCTCAATAAGTTTTCCATTATCTATGAGGATACAGGTGGTATTTATTTACTTGTCATTTCTTTAAAAAACATTCAAAACTCAGAAGAATTCAAATCCTTTCTACAAGGTAGTCAGTGGAAAAAAAAAAAAAAAAAAAAAAAGATGGGCATTTTTCCAGTACTGGTTCTTATGGCAAGTTCAAAAAAAAAATTCTTTGCAATATTTTACTATTTAAACATTTTGCTGTATTAGCAGGATGTTTAAAGCCTTAATATCATCATGGTGGAATGCAACAATAATTTAATGTGATTGAACAACACTAATAGAACAGAATACTTAATAATATGATGTGATGGACAGTCATAGTTGTTCACATGTTATTTTGAAGGGCCAGTCTAAATAGCTAGTGTTTCAAAGGACATCATATCAGAACACATAGACTGTATAGCTTCTCCTGAAGCCCTAAGACGTGATTATAATAATCAGCTTACTGCTTTTCACTTTCTAGCAGCTGTTTGCTATTTCTAGGGGTTCAAACTAGTGCTGCTATGTCATCTCAAACAATTTCAGATGAGACTGCATCAGAATGAGAACATTTATTTGTAGAGTTTTTATACATTTATGCATCAACATAGAACATACAAAAAGGTAGCTTCTGACAACACATATTGGTTCAGAATTATAACGAAAGAATTCTTATGAGAAGGAAATACTTTTGAACTTCTCAGTGCATAGCCAATCACCTAAATATGTTTGGTCTTGTTTTTTCCTAAAGTGCCAGCACTTTTTATGTCAGCTTTTAGATACTTTTTTATTTACTAAACTTTAAGAGTTATTTCATAATTCCAAGGAAAGGTTCCCCAAAATGAATTAATAATAGCATCTGATAGAAATTCACATTAATCTTATAGAGTACAAGTCATTTTTTAAAAAGTCATATAAAAGCGGAGGAAATACCCACAACATCACTACCTTCATTATACCATACGTGACAGTATTAAATGGAGTATCACACCTTATCACAGTAAGTTACAGATTTACTACTACTATGTCTGGGTCTTCCTTCAATGCCTGAATATCTTATGCTGTAGCTATGTTTACAAATTTGTAACTTCTACAGCTATCTTCTGCCAACAATATTTTCCTAAGACCTCCCAAATTTATATATTTAGTATCAGTCCATATTGCAGTATGCTAGGTAACATTCCCTAGCTCAAAATACTCAATGCACTCAACATAACCTTTATAGATTTATAGATTTGTAAAGCCAGGTGGAATGATTATGTCAGCCTAATCCTCCATATGACACAGGAGGAGTACTTCCCTGTATTGATCTTTGTTGGATTAGAATATATCTTTCAGGAAAACAAGGAAGCAAACAAACATATAACAACTTTGCTTTTTAGTAAGGTTCAGTAATAATAATCCACTACACCTTTCAAAAAATTTTCCAGTACCAAAAGTCATCTCTGGTAAAGATTTGCCAGTTTTTTCTAGTTTAAATTTGACTTACTCTAATAGAAACACAAGAACAGATTATCTATCCAACTCTATATTAAAATATTTCTGTATTAAAACATCCATATCCTTTGCTTGTAAACCATGCTGGTATTCTTCCAAAATTTCAGTATTACCATAATTGGTTTTCTGAGTTAGAGGGATTAATGCCTGTCTATGCTGAGCTAAATTGTATGTTCTTTACTCAAGCCTGTACTGGTTTTGGGTGGGATAGTGTTAATTTTCTTCATAGTAGCTAGTATGGGGCTATGCATGGGATTTGTGCTGAAAACAGTGTTGATAATACAGGGATGTTTTAGCTGTTGCTGAGCAGTGCTTACACAGCACCAAGGCCTTTTCTGCTTCTTACACCACCCCACCAGCAACTAGGCTGGGGGAGCACAAAAAGTTGGGAGGGGACACATCTGGGACAGCTAACCCCAACTGACCAAAGGGATATCCCATACCATATGATGCCATGCTCAGCAATATAAAGCTGGGGGAAGAAGGAAGGGAGGATGTTTGCAGTGACGATATTTGTCTTTCCAATGTAACCATTACATGTGATGGAGCCCTTATTTCCTGGACATAGCTGGACACCTTCTTGCTGATGGAAAGTAGTGAACAAATACCTTATTTTGCTTTGCTTGCACTGACAGCTTTTACTTTCCCTATTAAGCTGTCTTTATCTCAATTTAGGAGTTTTCTCACTTTTGCTCTTCTGATTCTCTCCTGCATTCCACGGGGCTGGGGGAGTGAGCAAGCATGCGGTACTTAGTTGTCAGTTGGGATTAAACCATAACAAAGCCCTATAATTATATTTTCCTGATATATTGTGAATATATCTGACATATTCTGAATATATTCTATTTCCTGATATATTCTGAAGTAAGTTTGCTTTGCCTGAGCTCTCAGTTTATGTGAATTTTCTTTAAGTTCTGAGATGACCAAAGACTGTGAGACTGTTAACACAGAAAAAATGATTAAAAAAAAACCAAAACAAAACACCAAAGCAAAACTCCTTCAGTTAATGAACCGTTTTTGCCCAGTAAGGTTTATAAACTTGAGCTCTGCATCTCGTTAACACTCTCACTGAGCTTTTGGTATGTGCAGAGCTCAAGCGCAGCAAGTCATGTCTACCCAGAACATATTATGTAACCAGTATATCTTTTACACATAAAAAAGACCTTGTGTCTATGAAGAGGTGAAATATGAGTTTGCTGTGTCTCCCAAACAGCTATGTTGTTCATCATCATGTATTAGAAATCCTCCAAAGGGACCAAAAACATTTCTGCCTCTTCAAGATCAGAGAAGTTTTTCTTTTTTCATCATGCTCACGCACAGAATGCATTTATACTGTCAAAGTGCATCCCTCCTGGCTTTCATTTCAATAGGTTAAGAAAGCAAAACTTTTAATTTCATCCCATAAAAACAGTACATTTCCTCTATTTTTACAGTAGCCCTCCTCAGTACAGTTTCAGTTCATCTTTCATAAGTGTGGATGAGCTCTTTCAAGTGCCTTGTATACTATAAATACAGCTCTTATTTTACTGGAGTTATCTTTACTGATGTAGACCGAGAATGAGACCCTGTATGAATCTGGAAAGACACTTGGATGTCCAGGTATGCAAAAATTACACAAAGATTGGAACTTTCACACCTAACTTTTATGTCGACAGTTTCATGTAGAGATTTACATTTAGGTGTCTTAATTTTGAATACCTTAAAACGCTTGGGTTTTTTTTTAAACAAACAAACAAACAAACAAAAAACAACCAAAAACCAAACCCCGAAGTGTTCTACAGCAAATTAAGCTATTAAGTTTGCTGCAGAACGCTATTGTTACTGTTTGGCAATGATCCAAGCAGCTAAATAAGGCAATGACCAACATGACAACTTTTACAGGTTCTAGAAAACCTATGAATAAGACTGTGCGTTTATGACACAATCTACTATTTACACCTGTACATTGTTCATAAAGCATTTTCCAGTGTGTTATATATTATCTATTTTACATCATTGTTTACTGTTGCTATTATTGTTACTATACCATACTTGATTAAATAGTGTTAGCATTCAGAAATAAACTGATAAATAGGTTATCTTCAAAAATATCCATTTACCAATTCTTACTTGCTTTTCTGGATGCTCATATAAGGAAAACCAAGGTGACAAGCCTAATCAGTTATATGCAATTCCATATTAAATCATACTATTATTCAGTTAAGTCTAGTTCATCAAATTCAATGTTAAAAATAAACATGAAAAACAGAAGTAACACACTGAAACTGATAGCTGCAGATATAAAAGCAATTCTGTTTTTATCTAAAAAAAAGAAAAATACAACTCTCAATTTTCCAGAATTAGTGCGATATCCACGGTGAAGGGAAGAGGTATTCTGTTCTTTTTTGTCTGTATTATAGTAGGATAGAGGAACTCATGCCACTGGAGCATGTTTCTGTAACTTTTATCCACATTTTCACACACATAAATGTATGCTGACTTGTGAGAAAAGTCTGTAATCTTTATAAAAACTTTCTTCAGCCCTACAACTCAAGTTAGATTTACAGGGCACTTTGCCAATTGTGCTGCTTTTAATCTCCTGAAAGGTTATAGATAACACTTAAATTTTTGTAGTACTAATGAAACACCCATCTTAACTCTGGTCTTGTATTTTCTTAATAAAGTAAACCATCTGAAGATGGGCATTCAGATTTTTCATTATTTTGCCCCTCAATTTTTTTAGGTGTTCCTTCTTCCACAGAAAATACTTCTTCATTTTTTTAAAAAAAATCCTTCTAAATTGCAGCTCCTACGTGATTTATTATTATTTTGAAAGAAGATAATTTCCTTTTTTTGCACATAATTTTCACTTGTTTTAGGTTTTCCTCCAAATTTAAATTAGTTTTATTTTTTAATTATTATTATTGCTATCAAAAAAAAAAATCTTTAAATTAACAACAAAAAAGAAACAAGGATGTAGTCTTTTGGTAACCCATTAACCAGCCTGCTAATGAGCCCATTAACAAATCAAAAATCGGACTCCTAAATCAGTGAAATAGGCACAGATGGGTCATTATTCTGAGTATCCATTGTTAATCAATCTATATAACCTTTGAATATAAAAAAAATATATCTTTAGAAAACATTGAGCTTATTCTATGTCTAAAGAACTTACAGAAGCTGTGTGAACTGGCTGACTAGAAGTGACTAGAAGTGACTAGAAGTCCATGGGCCCAAAATCTTCTCTCAGTTACAGAAGTGTAAATCCAGAGTAGCAGCAGAGTTCTAAATTTTCCCCTGATCTAACTCAGTGCAGCATAATGAATAAAATGAATGTCACCTTAAATATTTAACAGAATTCCAGCTAAATTTAAAGGTGATTCCCTTGCTGGTATAAAATACATGTCTATATAATTTTTATCTTGAGGAAGTGGAAAATGCAGGCCTTTATCTGAGACTAAAACAAGCAGTCATGAATCTCTCTCCTACATATTTTCCATCACTGATATATTTCCTTCATCCCCTGTCTCTTTTTACTTCTCCATCCGTATAAAACTTCATTACTGCCACTCAGTTCATTATTAAATTTAGCCAGAAAAGGTAGTTCAATATTTATAAGAGGAATATAGTTAGAGATGTTACATTAATTTAAACTGAGCATTATTTTAATGCTAAACGAAAGTTACATATGGCAGTTCTACAGAATGGAAAATAAACAGCAGATGCAAAAAACTTCGAGCGTAATGATTTTTTATGAGATTTGCAGCTCTGATTAGGTCAAATAATTTCAGCTATGTGCTTCTATTTGCCTAAAAGGACACATTTTCATTTGTTTGAGTTACTGTTGTCTGAATGTCTTCCTATGTAAATCAAGATGAAAATAGGTTAACTTTAAATAAGTAGGCCTAATAATAAATTGAAGTATTCTGTTTTTACCTTGTTCTTGCTGTAGACAAGAAACTAATGATAAAATACACATTTTAATTTGTAGGCTCTAAAGTAGTAAAGAGCCATGGAAGTTGCCTTTAGAAATTTGGAAATACTCTTATTTTCTATTTTAATATTTATTAAGGTGTTATCAAAGGATTTAGAGGTAAGTGACACCTTATACTTTATTTCCTTTACAAGTAAAATCTTTGTCTTCTTAAAGGAATATTACTAAATGACTTTATTGGACCATTTTTTTCTTTCTTTTTTTCCCAGGTTATGCATTCCAGCAGGTGTATGTCATAATATCTCTCTATTTTGATACTGCTTCTGCTTTATCTATTGCACTCAGCAACCAGGAGATGAACATAAAGGCTCCAGAAGCTGTTTAGAATTGTGAAACACATTTTTCATCTATTAATTTATTGCTACAGTTGCAAACATTGTGTAAAGTTAATTGTCTTAGCTAGCAATGAAAAAAAGGATACATTTAAAAAATCCCATCTTTATCTTCCTTGATTAAAAAAAAATGCAGGCTTTCGTTATAATATAGCTGGCAACAACTTCTTGGAAAAAACGAAACACTGAAACATAGAATGGTCTTCATGAGTATGTTGTCTTTAAGTCAAGAATCTTGATCCAAGAAGCCAAAGAAGCAAGACCCTAACATGATGTAGAGGTAAGAATATTTGACCGGTAAATTCTGAAGCTGGGCCTAGTGTATATTACTGCATTTTGTTTAACGAGTCTTTAATACAAAACAACTAAATCCGCTGAGGGGACACGACTAAGAACCGGATAAGCTGTTTCCTTCTGAATGCCCTAGAGGATGTGTTTATTCTCTCCTGCATGACTTCTTTGGCCTTCCCTTCAGAGTATTAAGTAAGTACAGTTCCCTCCCTATTTCCCTGTAATGTTAGGAAAAAATCCTGAAAAATGAAAGCCCTGGTTATGCATTTTTCCAGGTGGGCAGGGAACCTAAAACTATTTTCTGTGGTCTATGTTGCCCTAGCTATCAAGCTATTTTGCAAAGGCTGAAGACCATCTCTTACTTTCCAGAAGTCCTTCTTTATGATATTTCTCATCAGGTTACTTAAGCCTTAATGCATTCAAAAGGTAGGGTTTAAAATACTATTCTTATGCATCTGACTTTCCTTAGTATATCTAGAATTAATTCACTAATGTGGTCTGAGGAAATTTTATGCAGTTTGAAGCTCATTATCACAACATGAAAGGATGTTTATATATTGCTCACGGTATCTAAAGTACTATATTCTGGACATGACTTTGGTGGAGTAAGAGAGCCTACAGATTTTCTGGTTTTCCTGTTAGTAAAAAAAAAAAGAAGTAGGAAAAGGAGAAGAAATACATAAAAGGATGTGACGTTTTGTTTTCATATACTGGTTTTTATTTGGTGAATGTCAGACTAGTTTTTGACATACATATCTAAATCTTTAGCCTCATGCTTTTCCTTAGATCTAAAGACTTCCACACCTGCCTTTTATGTCCTACTTCTTCCTGAAGTACTTTCAAGAAAGAAAAAAAAAAAAAGAGAGAAAGACAAATGAAAACTCTATCCTGTGTGGAAACTGACAGGAATCCATCGGATAAGCTTAAAGGGCAGAGAGCTGTAATGTTAAAAAACGTCAGTCATTATACCTATATGATGGAGTCTTACAGCCTTAAGAAAACTGAAAGAAACAGGTGGTTAAAGCTCTGCCAATAATGTGATCACTAGCTGTCCTGGTTTGAGGTAAAACGGAACCAATTTTCTGTTTTGCAATTTCACTTTTTAGCTGGGCCTCTTCTAACCGACTAAACACTGAAATTAACAGCACATTGTTCAGAAACTGTTCACTCTCAGAGTGATAAGACCTGATTATACCAAGGAATGGTACGCACAGAGGCTCTTGCTTATACTTATTGCTATAACAACCAAGGCCAGCTAACTTCACTATTTGCCCTGTTAGAGGGTCGGAAGCGGAGAAGCGTAGAGGGGTCCCACCTGCAGGGAGGAGCAGATGGGACAGGTGACCCAAAACTGACCAACAGGGTATTCCATCCCATCTGCATCACAATCAGTATAAAAGCTGAGGGATCAAAGGGGCAAGGAGGCTCGGGCTCGTCTTTTCTTCAATGGCCGATGTCTGAGGAGGACCCTGTCTGTTTGTCTGCCTTTGATCCCAATCCGAGCATTCCTGACTCTAGTTCTGGAATTCAGCTCCTGTCCATCGCTGACTCCAGTCTGGGACTTTTCCTCTGTCTGCTGGTGACGTGATCGTCATCCTGGGAGCTGGATATGGTTTTGTATATGTTGTATATTTTTTTTTTTCCTTTTTCCTCTATTATTATTTACTATTTTCTTATTTATTATTATTTTCATTAGTTTAGGTTTCTTTCTAAACTCGTAAATCTCCTTATCTCTTCCTCTCCTCTCTGTCGTTCTGATTGGCCAATCCGGCCAAAACCACGACACTAGCAAAGATCAAGCTTGACTACCTGTCAAGTATGTGAAGTGGCCTGGGAGCCAAAATGTGTCTCTAATAGCAGGACCACAGGAAGATCTGACTCTCAGAGGGACCCAAGGCCAGCTGCTGGAAGGACTATGAGGTCTCTGTGTGTTTGTGTCTCGGGATGAAGGCATCTGTGGAGAACAAGGATCCAGGACCACCTGCTGGACGGATCATGTGTCTGAGGTCAGCTCCTGGGGAATCTGTGGTGTGTCAATGTTTGTGTGTGTGTTAGCAAGGCGGGTCTGGAGTGGGGCTGTAGTCTCAGGGGCTTTTATGTCCAGGTGGCAGCAACTGGGGAGACAAGGATCCAAGGGCACCTAGACAGACTGAGTATCTGAGCCCAGCTGCTGGGGGCGAACTTATTATGCATATGGATTAATTTTGCACTAATGGACCTTCACCCTGCTATGCCCAAGAAAAAAGAAGCATAGAATGAGGCCCTTGGTGCTGTGTTCATTTGAATTCTTTGTGTGTCTGTCTACGATCTGCGTGGTCGGATATGTATATATATGTGCATGTGTATTGTATATGTGAATTTGTGTACCTACTGTGAATACATGCTCAGGTTCACTTCTTCTTGGTCCTGGGGACATGGAGTTATGGAACCGATACACCGAAAATTAAAAAGAATTATTTCAGTAGGAAGTGTTTTGAAACATATAAAACAACGTGTCAGTTTATCGTTTAGTCCCTTGCAATCACATACACTCATTTACCCAAAGTGTCTGCAAAGTATCCACTGTAAATTCTACCACAGCTCACAAAGCACCTTAGTTCTACAAACTAAGGAAATCTATATATATATACTTAAAAAAAAAAAAAAAAGGCTAAAAGTCACAGCTGGTGGAGTTCTGTGAAAAGGGAGCAAGAAACATCAAAGGTGCTGCAAGTATTCTACTTTCAGCAGTATGAAATTTGATGATCTCCATGCCAAAGGGGAAAGGAGAATAATCCCAAACAGTTTCTCAAAAATTAATGTGTTGAGAATTTCTTCCTGTGCCAAAATCTTGTGATCAGCTAAACACCGAGTACTTGAGAAAGACATCAATAAGGAAAATTCAAGATTTTAACAGCAATGAAAAACCGCGTACATTCTGCTGTGCACACTATCTTTTTCTGTGATGAGTATCTAATGTTTGATAGGAAAGTGAAAAAACCTTAAACATTGTATATGAAGGGCAGCAATAAATCTTCCCTGGGTGCTGTAAGCGATAAGCAGAACCATGAAATATGCATTTAGTATAATAAAATATTTTGAAAAATAGAAAAGTACATCTGAATCTAGTGCTTGGGCTATTTGAAATGGGAATGAAAGTGGGACTACAACTGAAACAAAAGCTCTTACAGATAGACACTGCATTTTTCAGATGAAAAAAATGTCATAAAATTCAAAGTTTCAAAGTTTCTTTGACATTTTTTATCTAGCTTTTTCATTGAAGAGGCTGGAACAAGTATTTTCTGAAAAAAAAGAGTGTTTTCAAGTATTAGTACGTCTCCACTTAGTCCTTGGTGGTTACAATTTAGTGCTGTACCTGCAACGGATAATAGCCTAGGGTATGCTAACCATAGTAGCTGGTGACCTGAATTATTGTTCTCTTGACATTAGAAATCATGCTAGTGTACTGTTATGACTGTAACTGTAATATTTTGTGAACTCTCTGTGTTTGTAGACACAGTAAAAGCAATTGAAATACTCAGCTTATTGGTCTTTCTCCCTGCCAAAGCAGTATGCACTACAAGAATTTTTTTGTCTTTTGAGTGATGTTATTTACAGTGTGTAAGGCACTCAAATTTCCACTAATTCCGTCACAAAGCCATTTTACATCTCACTATGGAAAGTCTTTAATATAACAGCTTTTTCTTAGCTTTATCTGTTTACTTCTTTTTATTTTCTTTGCACCTGGCTTGCACCTTCTCACTCTTCAGTAACAATGCTGTCATTTTTATTTTTAATCATTCAGCCAAACATGATATACTTAATGTATTTAAGACTTGCTCATATTCTTCAGGCACCTTCTCCTGAAGTCTTTCCAAGTACTGATTAACTTCCTTGTAAAGAGTTAACTGTAAGTGAAAGGAATATATCGACTACAAAGGGCTGGTCTCCAGCAGATGTATATAATGTAATTATACGTCCCTGGTACATGGCATTGATTTATATTCAGATTACGAGAGGATTTTATCTACTAATAAGCATTGAACTAATTTCTAGTATTCTTTAATATCCCCTTTAGGTATGTTTTATTGTCACAGCTTAGTGGTTTCTCAGTCATTATATTTCTCTGAGAGACAAGGATTTCTATGGAAAGCATGACTGAGTCGGAAGTGCTACCTCTTGTTCTTAACAGAGGTGATATGATGGCATTTAAAAATCTCAGATATATTGAGGCTGATAAGTGGAAATGTGTAGCAGGTGCAGAATCCCACATGAAGAACAGAAGTAAAACCAGGAAATGACTCTTTAATGAGCTATTAAGGAGATTATTGCACAATAAACATATCCCTTAACAAAAAACAAACAAACAAACAACAACAAAAACAAAAACAAAAACCAAACCCAAAAAACAAAAAAACAAACCAAAACAAAAAAAACCAAGAAGCACAGTAGGCATATTTTACTTCTTTATTCATCCTTAAAAAAAAAACTGGTTTATTTTTTATTGCCCTTGTTATTCTGGCATCTCTTAAGTGCAGTTCTGGGTCATTTAGCACTTGTCTTTCCTCTAAAACAGAGGCTTGATCATGTAGGTTTGACATTTTACTTTCTGCTGCTTTTAGTAAAGATAGACCTATTTGATGGATTTTAATATTGAAATACACAACCTGCTGAGAATATCTTACCTGGTTTAGAAGTGTAATATAGTTGTGTAAGAGTTTATCAGCATATCTAGAACACATTAGCAAGATGTTCCACATACTTCTAGTGATTACTTTGAGTTCTTGGAAAATCATTACAATTTTTCTCTTTGGGACACTGAAAAAAATGAATCTGTGTCATCATTTTGTTCTTTAAAGGATACATGCTGTCACCTAAAGCAGGAAGCATAACATTTGGATAAGAAATTATGTTATCACCCATGGCGTAACTATTATCTGGTCATTAATAAATGATAATTCTAATTCTTATTGCAGTTTTATAGTTTGTCCACGTACAATGTACACCCTCAGAAGTTTTTACTGAAAACTAAATATCAAAAAATACAACCGACTTCATCTGCATCCTGGCTTCTGAAGTTAAAATCTCATCCTGGAAGCTTGTTCAGTTCTTTGTTCTTTATATCCTGGTTGGCATCCAGCTTGCACTGCAGAAAGATTTGGGTTTCTTGCAAGTCATTTGCCATGTCTACCGGATGTGCGTGCATGCTTTGGATAACTTGGAATTTCTCATATCACACTAGAAAAATATGTTTATTTAAAATTTTTGTTTTGAAAAGACCTCAGGAGACCTAGAAGATCAACTAGTCCAACTTCCCACTCAGCAGGTCTAGTTAGAGAAGGTTGCTCAGAGTCTTCTCCAGTTGAGTTCAGAACATCTCCAAGGTTCAAGACATCTCAGCCTCTCTAGGCAATCTATTCCCATGCTTGATTATGCCAAAGGTGATTCCCCTGCCCCCTTCCAGCTTCCCTTTTTCGTCTAATGAGAATTTTCCATGTTCCAACTTGTGTCTGATGCCTCTTCTCCCATCACTGTGTGCCTCTGAGAACTAGACCTCAATAAACCCTCTAATCAGGTGTCTGTAGGCAGCAGTATAGTCTCCCCTGAGCCTTTTCTTCTCAAGGGTGAACAGCCCCTGACCTCTCAACTTCTCGTTCGTCCTGTGCCCCAGCCCTTAATGATCTTGCTGGCTCTCTGTTTGGCTTACTCCAGTTAAGTCAGTACCTTTCATGCACTGGAGACCCCAGAATTGGCCACAGTACTCCCAGATATGGCCTCACAAGTTCTGAAAAGAGGGAAGTAATCACTTCTCCTAACCTGCTGTCTTCACTTTTGCATATACATCCCAGTAGGCAGTTGGTCTTTGCTGCAAGAACATCTTGTTTACTCCCAGAATACTCACATCTTTTTTCTGCAAACCTGTTTTCTAACCAGTCAGCCCCCAGCCCGTGCTGTTGCACCAGGTTATTCTGTCACAGGTGAAGAACTTTAGTTTTGACTTTGTTGAACTTCATGAGGTTTCTCTTGGCCCATGTTTGCAGCCTGTTAAGGTTTCTCTGAATAGCAACCCTACCCTCCAGTAAAACAAATGCTTCTCCCAATTTGTCCAGGCCATTAACTAAGAAGTTAAACAGTATTGGCAATGGTCTTGACCACTGAGGCATGCCACTCCCAGTGGCTACCAGTTGGGCTTTGTGCTATTCCCACCCAACTTGTAGTCCCCTTATTCAGACCTCACCTCACTAATATGTCTGTAGAGGAACCCACAACTAGAATGCAACTCCCAGAGATGGGCACCTATCTCCAAAATGCTGAAAGTTGCAATATCTAGATTAGAATTCTGGAAAAGTTTTTTTAGATCTCGTTTGCACTCTTCTCTCCTCTTTACTTAATAAACCTTGAGAGAAAACGTGCACCACTGACCAATAAAACCCGAAACACATGCCTCTTCATAAAATATGGATTTTATTAGGTTTGAACTTACTTTTCTGGCTTTAAAATCTAAACTTAAATTTATTTTAGCTATTTATATTTCTAAGTCTCAGTCTTGATTTTTCATTCTATCCTACACACATTTTTTTCCGACCTTTGTCACCTATCATAGAAAATCACAGAAAATCAGTCTATTTTCCCTGTAAGGCAAGTAACACAATATATTATTATTTTTTTTTTCTCAGAAGACAGTATAATGCTTTGTTGTGCAATATCCAGCCACAACAATACCTTTCAAAATGCCAATTTCTGGCTGCCATTTCTGTGTTTTTTCTCATAGGATAGCTTAAAATACAAGTGGACATGCAATATGATTGCCTTTTTTGTAGCTACCAAGTTATTTTCACTAACCTTCTACATAGCATTATTACCTTATCATCATATCCTCAAAAATATCAATTTAATTGTTGTCCACAGAATTTATGTATTCTGATACTTTCTGATACTGATACTGTGCACATCTATGAAGGTAAATCAATATTAGATAACTTCTGAAGAATACATGAGTTTTTAAATGGGAAAGAAAATACTCTTCCAACAGTAAAGCTCACTACATAGAAGTTTCCAGACACTCCAATGAAGAAAAATCTTCACTTCTACTTCCATTAGAAGAAAATTTCTTTATAAACATTTGTGAAAGACAGAAATGTATTCTGAAAAGAAAAAAAGGGACTATTTCCTCTTTCAATGTAAATTAAGCTGTGATACTGATGAATTTCCAGATATAGATTAGGTATAGGTATAAAAGACTGTGATTCTTTTTTCTCTTTTACCTCCACATCACACTGATCAATAAATTGACAGAAAAGAAGTACTTTTGGGACATGAAATAATACTGCTGTTGCTTGGTTTAGACAATATCTTAAAAAATATGTGCTTTTAATAGCATCAGTAAGGTTTGAGCCAACTAAGCATAAAATTACTTCCTGTGTATGCCAAACTTTTGATTGTTCTTAAACTCATATTAGCAGTGGAAAACTCATATTACCAAAAAATCTTTGCTTTGGGAGTTCTATCAGGGTGAGTTGCAGAAGTTACCCAGCTTGTACTTGCAAAAATACAGTTTAGACATCTCTATAAGGAAGTTAAATAATCTTGAATAGGAGTATAATTGAAATTAATACACTGGGGTTGTTGATTTCCATACAGAAGAATAAAGCTTAGTTGATGCAATGTATATTTATATTAGAATGATAATATCCACACTGTGGACTAAATAAAATAAATGACGTAACAACGTCACACTTCTACAACACAAGAAGGTCTTTATTTAGAAATACAATCAGGCTGAAGAAAAAAATGAAATATTAAAGGAGGTAACGTAAATTAATAAGGCACAAAAATGACAGATTTCATAATCTTTTTAACCGAAGTGTCTAGGCAATGATACATGGCATTGTCATTTAAAATGTTATTTTGCTAGTCAGCAAAGTCTTGCATTTTTCTTATTTAACATCATTAATTAATCTTTCTGTATGATTATTTTTCACATTTGCATTTGGACTGCTACACTTTCCCTTTTGCACTCTTCAGTGTTAGTCTAAGATTAAAGACTTCAGCTCTCTTTGAAGTAAGGAAATCTTTTTATGTCTTAGTTGCAAATTATCTCTCTTAATTAACAGGTTACCGGAACAGTGTTTAAGTATCTAACTCCTCCCTGCTGCTTTGTGTTATAGGCTCTTATTATTTGTACTGTGGTAACACCTGAAGGCCCCAACCATGAAGCTGCATGTGCTACAAAGCTGCATGTGTAAACATAGTAAAAAACACCAAAGGAGGACAATTTATGCTCTCAAGAGATTTTGACCCAAACAAAGGTCACCAGATATTTTCATTATCTCAGAGATATTTCTGAATATAGACCAACAACTTTAGTCCAATGTAGTTGAAAATTGGCTCACCAAACTCTAGAATGGTTGCTTGGAAAGCATTGCGGTTAGTTTCTAACATTTAGAAGATCAGATCACATTTGAGAAATGCTTATTGTAATTTCTTAATATTTTCTTGGCATCCTGATGGATTTTTGAAAGGCGTAAGCTAGCTGTATGTCATATGTACCAGTCCAAAGTAGATACGGTGGTTATCTCAAAATATCTCGAATGTCCCTGAATGTGCTGTATATGAGTTGCTAGTCAATGCAGCATCTGGAAAATGATTTAGCTGCTTGAGCCCAGGTAACTCATGCCATATGAGGAGTCCTTTGGTATCTTGCCAGGTCTGTAGTTGATGCCCCATAAAGACACAGGTTCCTTATAATTTCTGTGCCATACCTGCCAACTTCCTGTGGATGTTTCAGGTAGGCATGGTGTTAAAGTAGCAGTGGACACTAAGCTGAGGTGCCCGAATCAATCCTGAAGAAAAGTAATTTTATATGCTTTCCTGGAAGAACTGTACAATGGAACCCCCCACAGTCAATGGAAAGATGAGTAAAAAGTAAAATCAATATGCTTTTTCAAGCACTAAAACGTTCTCAGAGCAGAATTCTTCTGTTTTATTTTTTATTTTTTTATTTTTTTTAATAGGTGGGAAACTTCCAGAAAGCATTACAGCATCAAGGAATCTGAGTCAAGTTACATGATTTAACCAATTTATATTTTTCTGCTAAAGCGATATTGCTACAACATTTTTCCAATGAAGACCTAGTAACGCATCATCAAACAATTTTTTGTATTGTGCATTTATCCATTATCATTGACCTATCTGTCCAAAGCATTTGTTAAACCAGATACCCATATAATAAAACCCCTTGCAATTGTATGCATAGTGATAACTGCTTTACACTGCGCAGAAATAAAACAGTGTGGACCAGAATTAAGAGAAATGCTTTCTCTTGATGACCTGAAAAGTCATGGAATTTGTTGAATTATTCAGTCACATTAAGTTCTCAGTCTCTGACAAACTTCATAAACCTTGCAAACATGACTAATTCTGATCCCCACTCCATCTCTCCTTCCCCAAGCCAGCTCATTGAATACAATTTTACCACCAGTTTTAGCAAAATGGAATAGGGTACATCATCAGAACACTGTGCAGCATTGTTTGGGATAAGCCATGAAATTTCTGGAATAATTAATATATTTGAACAGTCAATTCCCCAGTTACTGGGAAATTTTTCATTTTCTTTAAAGATTTTACATAAGAAAATTGCCAGATGAATGCAGTTTTGTTGTTTGAATCGTATTCTCTCCATTAACTAAAAGTACAAGCTCTAGGTGGACAATAAGGATCCTTTCTGGAAACATGTTTTAAACTGTACATTGAAATGCAATGTCAATGCAGACTATAACTCTATAGCCCTGTAATTACAGCACTTCCAGTGCTAGTAACAGACTTCAGGCTTTGTATTAACTCTGCATGGACTCAGGACTAGGATTTACTAGGCTTACTTTGTCTGGACTTGTCTTGATCTGCCAGGAACTTTTGTTTTAGCTTAGTTAACAGGCAGATGGGTTTTACATTACTAGTTTTAGCTGATGTTTAACTTTGCAATTTTGTTGTAAAACAACTGTTGCTGTAATTGTTTTGGTATAAATTTCTTTAACTAATGGTACTAACTAGTTGTCATTCACTGTAGAATGATCTATCACCATAGAACATAGTGCATGAGAGCATTCTTTAAAACCTGGGCACCGGATGAAGCCAGAAAGCCCAGGGCTACATGCAGGCCATGAACCACTAGTTGTTGATCACCAAAGGAAAGCAACCTTGAGTGCTGGGTGAAAAGGGTATGGGGATAACAAAGAGAAAAAAAAAAAATGAAGAAAGAGCAAGGTGTACTGTGTAATAGAAAATGTTTTAGAGTAGTCCTAAGCAGACTTTAGGGGAAGAAGGAAGAAACCTCCACCATCAATTTCATACTTCTCTTGGTGAAGAATTTGTCATACTGACTATTTGCCATGAACCTTCCAACACCTGCCTTCGTAAGGAATGTTAAGACCATATTCTTAAACACCCAGAGCAGTACAGCAATGGTTAGCAAAGCAGAAATAGGGATAGAAACTGGAAAGTTTGAGCATGCCAGTTTTAACTATTATCATTGTGAAACAGCACTGATAAAATACTTGAGAGGCTATGTGTTAGTATCATTGTAACTGGATTCATAACAGCGATATGGTTAGATTGCTAATGTTTTAATTATACTATCAACAAATTATTGTATATATGTATTAGATTGTGTTTCTTCAGCCCAGATAAAGTAGCTTGGGGTTTTTAGCCTGGTATCCTTTGGGATGTCCCAAAGGCCTTTGGGACTTTATTGTAAATTGGATGCAATAAGGGAAGGCCCAGATGGCTTTGTCATGATCCGCAAAAATCTCCCATATATCTTAGTACACTTATTCTGATTCTGTGAGACAGGCAGATAGTTAAGCATGTGAAAGCAGGAAGTACGAGTATTCAGATCAGATGTAATGTTAACATGGGGCTCTTGTGCACATGCTTTATAATACAGTCCTTAATTATGTGGTCACATTCTTTATTTCAGAAATGCCATAAAAAAGGGAGAAGGAAAGAAAAAAGTCATGTTTCATTTATCTTGTAAATGTAACTTTCTGCTTAGGTCCATCAGTCAGGATTTTCAGTCAGCCTTCTAAATATCCATTAAGTAACACAGGCTGGTGGTGTCAAACTTTATGGATGGTATTTGGACCTACATTCAGACATCAGATTAAGGTATACGTAGATACCTGCATATAAATTAGGGAATGGGATCTAATTACATAAACACTGGCCATCTGTGCATCTAAAATTACACAGCTACAAGCCTTGTCTTTATGTATGCTTTAAACTGACGTTCCATAAACTGATGTTCCAGATCAATTAAATAAATATTAGTTTGAAGGAGGTTCTATGTGTTCATCTATATATCTATTCATGAAAATATTGTAATTGAAGGCAAAAAGCACAACAACGTATTGCAAGGTGAATGAATTTAGGACTTCTATTGATGATTTTTTTTTTTTTTAAATTTCTCACTGGCATAATTTTTCTATGTTTAGTCAGTAAATAGTAGGGAAGAATAATTGATAAATGGTGATACATTCTTTTTCTAATTCTAAATGTTCCCTGTGCTGCCAGATATTACTTAGGGTTTGACCAATAGCCTATGAATCCTGGATCGCTGTTACCAGGTAATGTGTATCATTGTCCTATAAGATTTTTCTTCTACAGATTCTATTTAACATATGAATTCTGTTGATTGTTAATTTTCTGTACTCTTTTTGGTGTCTACTTGTCATGCAGTAGCCATTACCTTTATTTACCAGACGCAAAGCCTCTCTGTACAATCTGTCTATCAGACCATATTAAAGAAATATTTATACACAAGTTACTTAAGTGCTGTGGTTTGATTGTGCTCTGAAAAATCTGTATTTGTTTTTCCACTCAACTACTTTCTGTTAACTTATATAATGAAAAATGTGTCCCAAACCCCAGTATTTTTTCTCTTCATATTCTTGTTTCTCAATCTGTAACACTTGTGTTCAATTTTTAAATGTTTTATTAGACTTTTTTCTGCTTTTCTTTTCTTTTCTTTTCTTTTCTTTTCTTTTCTTTTCTTTTCTTTTCTTTTCTTTTCTTTTCTTTTCTTTTCTTTTCTTTTCTTTTCTTTTCTTTTCTTTTCTTTTCTTTTCTTTTCTTTTTTTTCTTTTCTTTTCTTTTTTCTTTTCTTTTCTTTTCTTTTCTTAATGATGATCAAGAAAATCAACAAAGTCTAGAAAGCAGACTAATTAAATTTGTGGACAGACATTAACCTGATGAGCATAAAATTACAAGAAATATATCACCAAAAGAAAAGTTAGATCCCAGATAGTTTGGTCAAGAGACTGAGTTTCACTTGATGCTACATTGACATAATTAAGAAATATATTCCAATCACAGTGCTTTGAAATCAATCAGGATTTTGTTCAAGAATTCATCTGCACACACAATTAGAGGATTTGCAATCCATGGTGACCCCTTTGTTTTTGATTAGTAGAGTTGTGGGCTATTTTGCAACAGAACACCAGGAATGCATCAAGCCTGAGAAGTCTGACTTGTGATCCTTGTGATCCACTCCTTGTGATCCATGATTTATAATCGATTCATGAGAGTGCTTACAATTTAAATTTTCCTTTAAAATGCTAGTTCATGCAAATTCTAAGTTTTTTGAATGAATACATGGAAAATAATTGTTGGTGTATATATTATTTCTTTTCACATTACACAGAGAATACTAAAGAGATTATCCTACACATGATTCAGATTGTCATTTCATGCACTTTCTTTTAATGTGACTTCCTTTTTATTCATCTTTATGAGAACCAAAACTACAAGTATGTCTATGTTTCTTCAGAGGATTGTCTTTTATGGGTTTGTTTTTTTCTAGTTTGTTTTTTGTTGTGGTGGTGTTTTTTTGTTATTTTGGGTTTTGAGAGAGAGAGAAAAACGGAGAAGAGCAAGGCAGCTCATTGGTGTGGCCAATCTACTTTAAGAGATCAAAAGAGACAGTTGGAAATAGTAGAAATAGTTACAATTATTTCAGGTTAGATGGACATGAAATGACAATATAAATTTCGAGTAAAAGAAGAAACAAGTTCCGAATGACTTGAAAATGAGATATTTTAAACACCAAATTTATGGCAAATCTCACACCAAGTGCTTACACCAAACTGGAGTGGAATCTCTGAAACAAATCTGAACACTTCAGTTAGACACCCAGTTATCTTGGATAAATAATTCCCAGCATCCTTATTGTTTGTGGTTAAAAAAAATGAAGTGCCACAGGACTAATTTCAGTTCTTCCAGACTTTTTGACATGATGTCCAAAAAAATACCCCAAACCAGACTTAAAAAGTTCAGTCTCTGTTTCTTCAATTTATGTAATGTTTTCCCTTCACTGCTCTTCTTCTAAAATCCTTGCTTATTGTATTTGACAATGTAATTACTATAATAATGACAGTTTTTTCCGATTCACAGCTTCTTTTCCAGTGCACACTCTCCCACCAGATTACACTTTGTTCTTAAATGACATTGCACATTGTATATCTGTTTTTCAGCTTATGATCAGTTATAAGGTAAAATAACACTCTAACCTTTACACACAACATACATGAATGCCCGGATTCCCTTGGGTTCTGTATATTTTCAATTTATTTTTTTTTAAACTTGTTGCCATCATGACAGGACACATGTACTATTACAGGCAGTGAACCGTAAGAGGGAATGACTATACCAGTTTGTTCCTTTTAACTGCCTGTGGGAAATTGCTGTAATGATTTCTATCAGGTCAGACTAAGCATTTCTAGGAGGTCAGATTCTAAAATAAAACAGGACTGCTTTCTCCACTAGATAAGATTTGCTGCATATACTTTTTGTCGCATATGTGCTACTTAGAATTTTAGAAAAACAACAAACCCCCAAAACTAAAAAGCTCAAACATACAATGAAAAGCATTCTTATTGGAACTGCCTAGTTGTACAGACTGGATCATAGAGGAAGCCATCAGAACAGAAAATTCCACAACATTTTAAAATCTGATTAATTTATCAGAGTAAAAAACAGTTACAGAACATGACTCCTTAAGACTAACAAAACACTAGATAACCAGGAAGAGAAGATATATAATGCAGCATGTGGGTATATTTGTATGGTAAGAAGGTAGATTTGTAAGATTTTTGTGCCTGTTTGTCTTGATTCTTCCTGTAATGCCCATCACTACTCAGTATTTAAATGTAAGAATCAAACTAGTCCTTACACTTCTTAACTTTAATTTTCTGAAAGCTTTGCCATTAATCATTGCCATGAAACATGTCTGTGTAAGGTCTTCCTATTGTAAATAAAGGGAGATGGCTTTAGAAAGTGATTTAATCATAGTCCAGGATTAGTTAGTTTTTTGAGATTTCTTTCTCCCTATTGACTGTAGAAGGAACCAGCTAACTTACACTATGTGCTCTTTCTAATGGTCAACAGAAGAAGTTATATTTCTGAGTACAAATCAAAATCCTACCAAACATAAGGTCGGTAGGATTCACTCATCTAATTTTACAAGTCAACAGTAGATATCTGCACCTGAATTAGTTTATTATAATGTGCTTTTAAGTTCAAGGTGAAATAAGTGCTTTTTGTGTGCAATTCACCTGACCTTTTTTAGTGATAATCATATCTCAGGAAGAAAAGGCTTGTACCTCATGTATAATTACATTTACTGTTAAACACATAGATCCCTGAAATTCAGTCACTACATAAACATTCTTCCATGTTTCCACTAAGTCTGTTTGAGATCTGAAAGTTCACATCCCTATGTCTAAATATTCATAGTTTGCCTAAACAGGACACACACAAAAATAGGAACAAAAAAGGAGTAAAAAACTTGCCTAGTTCATACTTTGCGAGGAACATACAACGCTGAACACACAGTGCACCGTTATTTACACAGACGAAACCTACTTGTCTGGAAAGTTTAGCTGCTGTTATTAGGTATTGAAAAATGCTTAAGAAACATTATAGAAGCCTCAAACATCTGTGTGCATCTTCATTTAAGAAATCAGGAAAAATGATCTGTGTCTAAACTACACTGTAATATGGTCAGGCATTGCGGCCTCCTGATTGGCAAGCCCAGGCAACCTGCTGGAATGCACCACAGTTTTTTCCCTGCCTATATACCTGGTTTCTTCTCAATAAAAATGTGAACAAGAAGGGAGAAATATGTGCTTCCAGGTCTCATATGTGCTGAAGGTTTCCAGTGGTGTATCAAGAAACAGGCAAATATACCTGAGTCTCTCAATTTAGACATATTCATATCATCTGAGAAATTAGAGTAGTGTTTCCTGTCCTGGGGTCCAGCCTGGCTTAGTATTTCATGGTAATAAGCAGAACCAAGGGTATAGCATTACAAAGTACCTAGCAAAGTAGAATCAGGAAAACCTCAACTTATTGCAACAATGGGCCACACTTAAAACCTCTGAGGCAGACAAAACTGAAAAATTTTTGCCATGGAAATTAGGGACATATAGTTCCCAGTGTTTACTCAGTCTTTGTGTGAATCTCCCACAGGTATCAGCTGGCACTCCATTCAGTGGCTAAAAGAAAAATGCAGTCCCAAGCTTTTGTTAGAATTTTCTGACTAAATTTTCCTCTTTCATGTGAACAGAACAGATTCGTAGGGCTATTCTGATCTTCCTGCATATGTAGAAACACCAATGCCAACAATGAGAGTTCTTTGCAAGGAAGAAGAGCAGAATAGATAATAAGTGCTCCATTGTGCAGACAGGACAGGAGAATTTAGTTTTAATGAACCCATTACTTTCTGCTAGACTGCTAAAAATTGCTGTACTAAATAAACTAATTCAATAGATGCTCCTTTTTTTTTTTTTTTTTCATTTTGAATAACTAGAATGACTTCTATGAAACTTAATTTATTTACAGAGACTCTGTAGGTCAATTAGGGTGGCTTAGTAAATTCTTTTTTTCCCACTGGATACTGTAATTCATAACAAACTAATTAATATTTTATCTGAAAATGCTACATACTTTCATTGTTGTTTATTTTTAATTAAAACTAAGGTGCTGAAACAGTCAATAACAATTACAAATACATGAAAGGTATTAAATATGATAATTTGAATTGTGAATTATGCATTATCACATTGACATGCTAATCATTTCTGGCAAAAACACAGGATACTTTACTTAAATACTAATGTAACTGCACTGACCGTTTCAGCTACAGAGAAAACTTATGTAGTGACTGTACAGAATTGTAAAACTTAGAGACAACAATAGTATATGGGATTTCTTTGTCTTTTGCAAGAGCAAAACATTCACCATGAGGACATTTTCAGTATTTGAGCTGTGAAAGACAGTAATGCACTATACCATAATATTGCAAAACCAAACCAAAAATTCTAAAAGCTTTTCCAGGAGCCAATCCAGCTATGTATTTAAATATTGCAAAATTCACCATTGCATAAAATAGTACAAACAAGACCAGCATCTAGATGTATCCCTGGTGGAAACTAATTTTCACAGGAAGAGGTATGCTAGAACTCTCTTACCATCAGTTGCACTGTGTAGCTGCCCCAAAACCATCAGAAACTCTGTTGGAAAGCCGAAGGTTTTTTTTTATTAAGACAGCAAAATGAACTGAGCATCATTGCTTTTTGCCCAACACTTTATCAGAACAACAGAAACTAAAGTCTAATTAGTATTTTGGTCTTCTTACTTCAGGATCATGAAAGAAGCAAAAAAAAGCGTGAACTATGATAGAATCTAATTGCATCTGTGTTACAGCTGCTTTCCTTAGAGAATGTAAAGAAATAGCCGCCTGGAAAAAAAGAAAAAAAAAAAAAATCAGAAACCTTGATCTGACAGGTGAGTGACACAAATATCTCATCAAAAAGAATGCAGTAGAATACAATCCCTTTCTGTCCCTTAAGGGCATGAGATAGTGGCTGCATCCTATAAGATATATATCCTATATAACAAAGGCAACAGAAAAGATTTTTCAGTTACTTAGTTGTGATTTCACAACTCAATGTGTATAGTTAAGTAAAAGTTACTGCCTGGTACATAAGCGTGCCTCCTTTTCATGGATGTCAACAAATGGACAGTCTCATTTGTGGGTGTTTCTCAGTATCCTTTACATCTTTTCAAGCTGTACTGAGCATGGTACCATTACTTGGGACTGGTAGTAGCAGTGTTTTTAAAGATACTTTTCCGAAATCTTATAATCAGTTCTGTCAGAGTATATTAGACATGTTTTGTAAATAGAAAATCGGCTTGACTGCATCTATGTCCTGGCATAGATGCCAAAGACCTTTCACAGCTGTAGTCCTTCTACCTGTCTTATCTTATACCTTCATGACTATTTATTATTTTATTTTCCCCTCTGTTGCTGAAAACAGAGCTAGAAATTCTATTCAATTCTACATGAACACACGCTCAAATTTTATAATGGTGGCTTATTAACTAATACAACAACTAAAAAAAAATTGGCAATAAAATAAAATGATTACATTGGCAGTTTCTGTATTCTTTACAGGAAGCATTGTTTTCTCTGTAAACTCCATTGTTTTAGCAGGCAGCAAAACCCTGGACACAAAATCTACTGTAGAATGTCAATAGAGTAAAATTTATGCTCTGTGCTTTGTGTAAATGCTGCTGTTGGAGCAGTCAAAGGGGAAAAAATTGGATGGTGTATACACTTGCTGATGGTGGATTAAATACTGAAATACATTGCAAAAGAGTCTAGCTTGATTTATCAGCCTTTACTATTTTCTAAGTAAATTCTATTCCTTGGCTGAGCTCAAACAGAAAAGGATATAAAAATGCACCAACTGCAGATTGTCTTGATAAATATCCCTAATGCTTGTAATATTCTGCTTTGGCTGAACTGATAAAGGAGAGGGAGTATGGTGATTAGACTTTTCTACAAGCTATATTTAAATTTATTTTACAGAAAATTATGATTATTCCTATTAATAACAGATGTTTAGGATCTCTAGAAAAGAAGTATGGGTGGGATGGAGGGATGCACAGACAGAGGGAGGGAGCAAGGGAGAGACAGAAGTAAAGACAGAAGGAGGGATGGACAGAATGGAATTTGGATTGTCTGCTAATAAAATGTTAGCATTTACTCAAAAAACGGATATAATAGAAAGGTCCAGTTCAAATATAATTTAGGTTAGAGATAGATCCTTAGATCTTTTGAACTGCATTTTGTAGAAAACAAATAATTTATTTCTTTCATCCACTGAGCATTGAAACTTGTCTCAGGAACTTCAGAAAGGAGAATCAATTCCCATAAGATATTTTGCAAGACACACAATCAAACGCAGCTTTCCCAGTATATAAATAGAAACAGAACAATAATGCCGATTAACAAGAGGAATTTGCAAACCTTGAAGCTGTGCAATGAATTCCTATCTTAGCAGTAGTTTTGCATGTATGAGGCATGAAAAACATCCTTTTTAATGCAAGTTTTCAGAAAATGCTGAACGGACCTTTAAACTCTAGAAGACATGAACAGAAAAAAATAAATTATATTTAGACAATATGGCATTTTTTTCTTATGTACATGCAGAAGATTAGTTCTGATAGTATTTTGCAAAGATGAAGTGTGTGTCTCAGAAATTTGAAGGACAACTTTCACTTATTGTAGTTGAGCAGATAGCCAAAGAGTATAGCTGCTGGAATTTTTTTTTAAGAATGAAACTGAAGAAAATCCAAACAAAAACCTAAAACTCTTTTGAACATGCTTACGCTTTTTCTAGAGATCATGTCACTCAATGTGCCAATCTTTTAGTCAGGATTAGGACATTCTTGAACAAAAATCTTGGGTGTAATAATGTTTTCTCTATTTTTACCCTGTATGAAGGAAGTAAATTCTAAGACATTATTGTTTAGAGAAGTCTCCTGAAATTCTCTTGGTGTAAAACCTAAAATTTCATAGCTTTTGATTTCATCACCTCAGTCGGAGTCCTAGCCTGTTCAGCAAGTATTCTTCTCTGACACTCTGCAGAAGTCTTCAGAACATATTAATGCCTGGGATATTTCCAGTTCCTGACCTGCACATTTTTCTTGAACATAAAAATGTAAGGTCAAAAGTACTGGGTTAGATCAACATCTGATCTCTGAAAACAGCCAAATGTCAATCTATCGGAAAGAGCATAAGGAAAAGGGAAAGCACATGCTTCCCCCTAATAATCTTCAGCTTCCAAACACTTACAACTCACTGAATTGTGTACGTAACCATAACAGTTTTACTTTCCACAAGCTAATACAACATTCCTTTGAATTATGTAGACTTTTGTAAAAACATTCCCCAGTCTAAATACACATTGTGTGTCTGTGTGTGCGCGCACGCATGTGTGTGTGAAATAATAATAAAAAAAAGAGTATTATTTTTCCATCTTCTATCACCTTCTGATGTTCCCTGACTATTGTGTTTAAACACAGTGAGCAATTCCTGGGAAGAAATAATTCCTGTCCACCTTGTTCATTCTGGTGATATGGCCATGAATTGTTTCCTGTGGTAGGTCATCTCCAAAAGAGCAAGAGTGTTCGTTTCTTGTGGTTTGATAATATTCAGAATATGTTGCTAGGTCTTCAAAAATCTGTTATGTGTTTAAGTTCCATTTGAATTGATAAACCTTATATATGCAAAGACATTTTAGAGTACTGAATGTTGTCTACAGATTTATCACAGGTTTGATTATCATTTACACTAAAATTCCACTATAGAAGCAGAATGAAATTATGGGGGGGTGGTGGTGGTGGTAAAGTTTTTGTGTCTCAGAGATCCTCTGGCAGACAGGTTTGAAGAAATACCACTAAAAATGGAAATAACAACTCTTTACATGCTATCATTTCTAAGGTTAGACAGTTTATAGTCTATTTTATAGATTCTATGCTCATATTATATTATGTGTATTACCAAAGGAGAAAAAGAAAGGAAAGACATTCAATAAGGGCATATGTAAGTGTGCCAAATAACCGTATACAAATTCACGTGTCCTTTTTGTTGGGATAGCTCTTTAAGAAATCATTTAATCTGATGAAAATGGAATGGCAATGACAACAACATAGTCAGGAGAATACTAAGATAATTTCATTATATCAAAACTATTTTTGATTTGTGCTAAGTTATTATTCAAACCTTTTCTTAGTCATTTAATATCTTTTTTCTTTAAGCAAGAATATTCTTCAGCAGAAATATTAATTCTGGGGAATTTTTGCTATCACTGTTTTTTGCTATCACCTGTCAAGGTATAACAGTAGAATGATTCAGAAGTATCTTGCCATGTGAATGGAGTTTTTGTGATTAAATTCCAGTATCTCATATATATTTATAGAGAATTATGTGATTTTTAAAAAGAATTTAATGCAATTTTGGGGATACAACATTCTCAACTGGTAATGTAGACAACATCGTAGCTTAAGGGTTGTTTTGCAGTTTCAAGTCTCTCCTTATGTAGTAGAAGCACTGTACCACAGCTCTCAAGAGGGAACCCTATACTGCAGTGAAGTCAGGGATCTGATGACCTGTTATGCTTCTTCAATATGCTTCTGCATATCAAGTCCTCAGTTCTTTACCACTTTTACAAATCATTTATGTGGTCATAAATGGAGTACAATTTTTCTGCCTAATGAAGCCATCAGAGATAAAATTCATCTCAGCTAACTTGTTACCTGCGTAAAGCTGAATTATGTACGTTCTCCTTTAAACTGTGTAAAAAAAAAAAAAAAAAGGTACTTGAAAAATTCATCTAACTCATCTTTAGGAAGAGTTGAACTGTACATTGTAAGGCTTTGTTATTTGCATGAAATATGAAATGAGATGGAGGTGACCAGTTGAAATGGAAAAAGTATAGTCTATTGATATTAAAATTATCTGAGAAGAATTCTCACCTTAAGAGCCTCTAAAATGCTAGAAATGGGTATTGGGTAAGGAATCCTTCATTTAACCTTAAATAAGCTCAGCTTTACCGATCTGAATCGCTGTCTCAGACTGAACATAACATAGCCCCAACCAACACCCCAAAACCAACAGATTACTTTGAATATGTCAGATATAAGACTTAAATATTTGACTTTTCCTTTCCCTGTCTACACCTGCACCTCATACAATTATGATACATTGCACCATGTCCTTTTTGGTCCTTTGCATTAGATGTAGCAGTTTCGGGTGACCTATTTTTCTGCTAATTAGCTGTGCCTGGAGATACAGATTCTGCATAGGAAGCTGAAAATGCCATGCTTATGGTTTGTGGTATCTCTCACAATAAGGAATCTTACAACCAAAGAAGTCCCTGTTATTTCCTGAAGTCTTATTTAGCAGCGAGCTAAGTATCCACTGTCTCACCAGTCAAATATCAGAACCCCAGAAAAAGTGTGAATTCTGAAAAGCATATTCAAGATTCTGATTCCTTGTCTTTAATACGTATTCAATGCATGCTTATGTTAAACAGCCCAAATGTTTTTTTTTTAGAATTCACTACTGTTGAGGTTTTTGCTTTCTCTGAATACTTATTAATTCTGTGACAGTCTTTCATTCCTCAGCAGCAGATAATTTTGATGAGATTTTTGAAGCCTAAAATAAGCAAATGCAATATACTTATTTGAAAATTCACCCTAAAATGTTATATTTTCTTTTTGTCATTATTGCAGTGAGCTGCTTATGTGGCTTACTTTTTTATGCATTTAAACATTCTTGAACATAACGCATAATTGTTCAGAAAATTATCCAGCTATAATGTTCTAAAAATGTTATGCATAACATGCTGCTGGATTAACAGTTCCAATTCAAATGAATGAGATTTCTGCTTTATGATTCATTTTGATAGAAATAGAAGTGCCAGTGCTAAGCATTTGAAGATTCAGAAATCAATAAACCATTGCATTTGGCTGTAGGAGTATATGGTTGTAATAGCTTATGGCTACGTGTGGAACTGCTGTTCTGATGTGCCATTAAAGTTGGATATAGAGAAACCACATTCTAGAAGTCTGTGTCTAACCATATGTATACATATATTTGTATATACAGGCTGGGTGGAGAATGGACTGAGAGCACCCCTGAGGAGAAGGACTTGGGGGTGTTGGTTGATGAGAAGCTCAACATGAGCTGGCAATGCGCACTTGCAGCCCAGAAAGCCAACCACATCCTGGGCTGCATCAAAAGCAGCGTGGCCAGCAGGGTGAGGGAGGTGATTCTCCCCCTCTGCTCTGCTCTCGTGAGACCCCATCTCGAGTACTGTGTCCAGCTCTGGGACCCCTAACAGAAGAAGGACATGGACCTGTGTAGCAGGAGCATCCACCCCACTACTTCCCCCTGCAGGTCTAGCGGCACGGTACAGGGAGTGTGCTGGCTCATTTGGTGGGAAGCTCTTGAGCTGCTGATCACACACATAAACAACCGTCAGCCACATACCCGAGATACCTGAGCCCTAGAGACCACCTCAGCAAATGAGCCTACCTTGGAGACACCTTGACCAGGGAAAGGAAGGGAAGGGAAGGGTTAAAAAGAAAGCAAAATGAGTCAAACATTTGAGTGGACCATATCCACCAGAACATCATAGTATTGTAAAAAGGTGAATGAGAAGCTGTGATGAGCTGATATAATGCTCGTCACATAAGAAAAAAGAAACAAACTGAAATGGACTCCATCACTTTGTGAGAATCTGTCCTGGTTCCGGCAGGGACAGGGTTAAGTATTCCATGCCATGTGAGCCACGCCCACCCTGAGATTAAAAGGAGGGAGGGGGCGAGCAATTGGGTTGGGAGTGGGCTGGCGCGTCCCGGGGCCGGACCGGCGGGGAGCGGCGGTTCCGTAATCGCGTTTGTATATTCCTCTGTCGGTGTTATTGTTGTTGTTTTCTTGTTCCCTTTGCTGTTCTGTTAAACTGCCTTTGTCTCAACCCAAGAGTTTTGCCTTTTCTTTTGATCCTTCCCGTACCGGGAAGCGCTGGGCGAGCGACACGTGGTTCTTTGTTGCCATCTGAGGCCAAACCACAACAGAATCTGAATGTGGACCGTACACATTCAGCATATTATGGGCACCAGTTTTAGATTCACAGTATCAACAAATAGCTACACAATACAATATAAATGATATATAGGACTTTAAGAAAATACTAAAACACTTGAAGAAATGATGACGGTAAATATTTTTCTATTCATAATGCATTATTAAAATCTTAGGGAATAGAATACGTATTTATGCCAATGTAATATCTCCTGCTGCTTTTGTCCAGCACTTCAATTTATAAAAATAATAAAAAATATAATACTTATCTTTGGTACACAGGATATTAAGAGGATGCTTGGATTGGGAAAAATGGTAGAAGTCCTTTGCCAGCCTCTTTAAGTAGTTTTGGAAAGCACCAGAGTTGCTGAGGCAGAATGAAAACATAAATATCTATAATTCTGAGTAAAGCTATACAATTCAGAGAAAAGGTAATATAGCAAGGTACAAAGCAGATCATGTGATAGCCATGTTTTAATGAAAAAAGTGCAATTGTGTAAGTACAAGACACTCCTGTCATATTGAAACACTGTGGCAGAATGAGTCATATCTTCCCTAAGGAATAGAAGAGAGGAAAGAAGTGCAGAGAAGCTGATTTGGAGCTAAAATAAGTAGACAAGCAGAATTTGCTGTTTCTTCAGAGCAAAAATAATATTTTTACAGATAAACCTATAATCACAAAGGCTTTAGGGTATTTGACAGGTTAACTAAATAAAATATAAAAATTAAATTCTGTTTTAATTGTGCACTATGTTTCCACATAAATATAAACACATATGTGGGAAGTACTGCTGTGTTTAACTTATGAGGGATTGTGTGTAGATTGGAGGAGGAAGAGGAGAAAAGTAGGGCTAGAAAACAACTGAGCTTTCCCAATCAGAATTTAAGCAAAAAAAGTTTGTGAAGCTCTTGTTTATGTCAGGCACAATCAGTTAGAACCAGAAGCAAAGCAAAGCTTGTGTCTTGAATGTTAAGCAAGAATCATCACTGAACAACATCTACCTACAAAAAGAAGCAAAATGGTTGCGAGTTCTCAGCAGAGAGTTTAGACAGTGAAGAAGAAAATAAAATTAAAATAATGAAAATGAGAAAGAGGGGAGTTTGTTTTCATTTTTCATATAAGAATGATTGGACATATAGAGTCCACCAAGGTCTCTAATGTATCTGATATCATGGCCATTAAAAAAAAAAAAAGTTTTTTTTTTTTCTAAAATATAATGCTCTAGTACAAAAAAGGTATCAATTAATGGAATACACTGAGCTGTGTTTCATTGTGGGTCTGACTAGATGACTGCCACAGTGTCCTCTTGCTTCATTGCTTGAGAATCTAACTAACCTTTATTTTGTGATCTTGTGTAAATGAGAATAAGATTTTCTTTGAAAAATTATGTAGAAAATGTTCTGATATTAACGAATGAATTGTTAAATCACAAAAATGTGTCTAAGGTAGCTGGGAGCTGCAAGCTAACAAGTAACAACTCAGAATCAAATTTAGTAGCTATAAAATCCTCTTGGTTCATTTAATGATATAACTATTCTGCCAAACCAAAATAAAAGTCTAGCAGCTTCTTTAAAGAGCTCCAATTCACTTTGTAATACAAAAAGAACATTTAATGTCATGCTGCGATTTGAATGTCCAGACATGAAGGAAGGGTTTAAACCTTTTTTTAAAAAAAAGAAAATTTAATTTGTTATATCACTCTAATCCCTGAAGATTTGACCGAGTGAGTGATTTTCTATAAACAAAGGACCCTTAAAAGTTTTTAGAGCCAGATCACAGTTATGGTCTGGCTGCAATTCTTCCCACTTCCCAGTATCTCTGATTATACTCCTCAAATGTCAGTCTTCTTTCCTTTATCTCTTCTCAGGCTGAATCACACAATTCTCACTCTGTTAGACTGAACTCTTAACAGCTTTGCCCCGTATATCAGCTGCACTAACATGGTACATACTGAGGGCTTCACTACCTGAGAGATTTATCTTCTGGGAACTACGGAAATGATGAATATACCCAAATACTTGTCCTAAAGCAGAACATTTTTTACTTTTAAAAAGAAAAGAAGCATCTTTTATGAAAAGATTTAAAATTTTAAAGTCTGCATTTCTCACCTAAATCTTTTTGTCCTTCATAACAACTTATGCAAAGTTAATATTATAGTGGCGATCTTCATGAAAGAATCCCAAACAATGTGATCCACTAAATCAGATTTTTTTTCCCCATTTATTAGTAAAGGCTACGGGATTTGTACTACAGGGTCCCAGAAGATGTCTGGGCTTTCAGAGTTTATCTGGGAACCACAGACAGGTGAGCAGACTGTGATAACTGAGTGTATAAAAACAAGCCCACATGTAGCTATGAGTAATGGACAGGGACCTTCATGGGCACTACACTCATCCGTTGAGCAAACCAGGATGCTGAGGACTCACTGTGACACCCACCAACTCCCTACTTGACAGAGACTGTCATCATTAAATTTAGCACTCAGAGTGACCCTGGAAAGGGAAGCATAACACAAAATGAAAGGCATAGATCCTTATAAGACTTCTTGTACAACAATTTTGACTATGATACTAATGAGACTTCTCTCCATTAATCTGTATGGTGAGTATCAGCACTGCTGTAACACGAAAAATGACAACTGCAGAATTTTGATGAGATCCATTTACTTAGCTTTTACTAAGCACTTTTTTCCAGGAATATAGTCTCTTCCCTTTTGCCTGTAACAGAGTTTATGTTCTTGCCACTTCTTTGAGTTGCCAGCAGTTATTCAGTAAGCTGATAAAGCTAAGAATACCATTGCTTGTTAATTATTTTATTAAGTCTTTATTTTTTTCAGAGGATGGTTTATATTGTTGTTTCTAACCCAAGTGTTTGGTTTTTTTTTTAGTACATTAAATATCTTAATAAGACAAACTTCTTACTAATCAGATTAATGTATGATATTTATAAATTACTGCATAGTGGATTCATTTCCTTTGCAAACTGCATCACATTCTATCAGTAAGACTTTATACATTTGTGCTATTTTTTACAGTTTCATAGACCTATTCTCATTACACAGCTGACTTCCTAACTCCTTTCCTGACTAAGCCTCACACTTTGTCACCACAATCTAATTTAGCTTCATACTAAATCCTAATTCTAACTACACCTACAGGCATAACCTTCCCATTTTGAGCCCATGCATGTGAGTTTCTAGTGAACTCACAATCAGACTAGCCAACAAGTAAGACAAGAAGCCTAAATGGGGCAGAGGATCTTGAAGGTTTGGATGCCAGCTACTGGAGGAGAATGCGTGTCTAGATCCAGCTACTGGAAAGAATGGGTGACTCGGGCCAGCTACAGCACAGGCTGTATTTCATGTGGACATGTAACCATTAGTGAGCTTCAAGCTGAATTAGCTGATGAGAAGTTGAGCACCTGGAAAAACCCAGGTTGAAGCTGGTGTTTGGATCCAGACATGGATACTGGATGAAGTTAAAGTCCACGCTAATATTTTCTTCTTAAAGAAGAAAGTATCTCTCTTTTTCAAAGGTAAATTGAGGCCTCCAGAACCATAAGTATGATGTGATGTAGGAAAAAAACTTTGTCACAGTCTCCGGATGCAGGAAACAATACATTAGAAGTCTACTTTCTTTGATCAGGCAGAAGATGGCTGCTTAAGAATTTCTAAGACCTATTATCCTAAGACTTTAATAGTTCAAGTTAGTAAGCTCCTTTCTCCTTTTTATACTCTATGCACAATAAGCACTTTCATTTTAATTAACAGCAGTTACTGAATTGGAAACCATGTGCATAAAACAATATATATTGTACTATCGTTGGGGCTAACAGTGATTTTATTCTTAGAATGAAGAACAGAAGATAAACCTGCAACCACTTACATGCTCATCACTAAGTTTCAAGCTATATCTACTTTGCAGTTCTGACAATGCAGTCTCATTTTAAGATCTTGAACACCAGCATTAGGACATTGAATTAGATACATCATGATAGCTCAGTGATTTTCAACCATTTCAGGTAGTTTGGACTGCATGGCTAGTCTAGTAACAGACGTAGTAGAGTATGTCTATGAAAGCATTATCATAAAATCAATTACATCTGATGATTAAGAACAGTATTCCAAAGTTTTGTTTTAAAAAAAAAAAAAAAAAAAAGTAAGAAAGCAGGAATTTATATGTCTCCCCAGAGGAAGAATAATGGAGTCATAAAACTCCTTTACTACATTGTACAAATCAGTGATGGTTATCAAATGACTTGTTAACAGATACTACAGGAAATCCTAAAATAAGCATCACAGTTACCATACTAATAAAATTTTGCATAATTAACTCCTGTGGACATAAAAAAAAAAACAGGAAAAGATGTGTTTTATTGCTCAGCTGCGAAGATGAGCAGCAATCTATCTATAATGATGAAAAAGGACAAGTTAAGAAGCCTTAAATTAATGCCATTAAAATATACTAGGCTAGGCAACAAAATATTGACTAATTCCGTCCTATAATGAAACAGCTAATAACACACTCACCAACCAATACTGTTACATTTATTACTATGAAGTAAATGAATATGGAGAAAAGTAGAAAGAAGCGGTAATACCTGTATAATCAATATTAATATACTACTATTCATGCAAATATTGCTTAAACTATTGAAATATTACTTCATAATTATCGTTTGGGAATTAATACAAAATATACAGTACAAGAATTATTTGAAACAAACAGGTGAGAACTACATATCAGAGTCCAACAGATTAAGGATGCAATTAATCATCTCTTTCCGGCATAAAAATGCAGCCATTTAGTCCCAACTAGTCCCAGCTCTCCAGTCAGTGGAAAGAGTTGTGCCTTTAGAAGGTATTTTAGCCTATTCTCAGCTACCTGAATAAAAACCTTAGTGTGAAGCACCCTTTTAAGGACCTAATTCTTCACTGACTGTGGAAGAAGTCTAGATTATTGTTTTAGTCTATATGCCTAAATATTTAGATAGTTAAATTAGTAAAGATGAAGTGTGATTGAAATCAGTATTTATATTCCAACCATTATGAGAAGAAAAAGTCTAAAACCATTCCATATCCTACTTATATATTCCATATCTCACTCTATACCCCAGGCCCCACCTGTAAGTGATTTGGAACTATTTTAAAGGAATGAAGAGAAGTGATATCAGAGGGAATAATTAATCTTGAAAAAATTGTATTCTGAAGGATATACTTAAATAGCTAAAAAGGTAAAGTGACATATTCTGGTTCATCAGGAATAAATGTTAGGGACAATTAAACTATCTCATCAGAGTATTTACTCATATCTATCAGCCAAAGTAATTTGATATCTTATTGGCTTAATTTTTCTTTTATTAGAAACTGAACAGAAGTACTAATATCTATAAACCACATACTTATTTTTGCATTGTACAGTTCCTGTCTTTTTAATCGTATCAACACTGTCCTGATTGCATGAGGCCAAGAACATAACTTCTTAAGATAACAGCAACAACAATAATAATAATAATAAAAAAAATCTTTGGACTTTCTCTTTCTTCTATTATTTCTATTCCTTCTAACTACTTTCTATAAGCTGATCAAATTACGAAAAAAATAGAATTAAAGACAGAATATCATATCTCACAGCTTGCTTCCTTATATTGAAATTCTAATGAAGAAAAGCTATAGCTGAAGAATCTGATACTCTATTCCACAGATACTTGACATAAGTACTTATTGAAAAACAGTGAGCTAAAGCTATTCATCTATTTTTTAATATTCTCTTCAGTAATTCTAAACGTGCAAATACTCAGCTAAGCAATCCACACAGCTCTAAGGGTTTTCAGTTTGCTTAGGAACCCTTCCCACAAGTCCACCCCTCTGTCCCCTTCCTCAAGAACAAAAGATGTCAAAATGAAGTAGTGCTTTATTTTCATGATATGTAGCAGCAGGGAAGAGAGAGATTGAGAATGCTACATTTTTTTGGAAGTTACTTTACATATATTTCTTGCATTTGCTCCTTGAATATTATATATTTTAAAGCAGTCTCCTGTAGAGATAATTTAATATTTCCCAACCAAATCTTATTTTCATAACATTTATCATTTCCTGCTTTATTTTATTCTCTGAACTATAGCAGTGTATCAGTTGTAAATGTATATCTATGTATGTACATCTATACCCATATACACAAAGATGTTTTTATGTTCTTGTTACATACCAAAATATTTCATTTTTGTATGTATTCCTTAAGAAATGACTTAAAGTTTTGAGATTATTTTCATTTCATTGAAGGCCATATTTTTCATTTGGGGCTCAGTGTTTGTTTGGTTGGTTTTTTTCTCCAAATTCCTTGTTGAATATTTCCTTCATAGTCTAATAAAATTTTTAAGAAGCAAAGTTTTTCTTTACAGTGGGAGAAAGTGTTATGTACCCAGTGATGTCCACTGTCACTCATGAGATAGCCCAGGTGATTGATGGAATACCCTGTCTGCTTATCAAACGGTATTTGCAGGATTTGGGTAAAGCCACCCACACAGTGAAGTGACTCCAAAAAAATCAATTAGAATGCACTTACATACACTATGTCTTTATTATCAACAGCTGTTAATATGATAAATCACTCAATGTCTTCAACAAATAAATAAAGTCACAGTGAAGTAAGACTTGATCAAACCTTAATTTTCACCACAAAGAAGTCCATGTCCATGTGTTGTTCTGTGATGTTATAAGCCCCATCCAGAAGCCACTCTGTGGGCTCTCAGGTGATATGCAGAGCTAATTTCTCCCATCCATCTTCCATGCCTGACATGCCTAGACAACACTCAGTATTTCTTCCTACTTGCTGCAGTCTTAAAACTTCCTGAATAGTTTGTATTAACATGAAGTTAGATTAAACACAAGTAACATATTCTTCATTAAAAAGTCACCTTATTGCTAATTCCCTGCCTGGCAATTATCTAGCCAGGGGTTTAGGTCTATAATACAGTTATAGTTTATTCAGTATTTGTATAATCATTTCTTCCACTGGCTTCCAAATGTAAGTACATTACAAATTATGTTCTACTGCAAAGACATTTAAGAATCTAACTACACAGGGACCGATGTTACTCCTTTACAAGAATCCCTTACTGTTAGAGCAGTCTCCTAGGAAATGGGAGACTGGTAATCAGTATCTATTTCTCTTTCAGAGACAAAGGTCTAAAGGCATTTGGTGTGCCTAACTTTAAATAACTTGCCCATCAATCACGTAGACACACACAAGACAGAAGGCATAGCTGGAAAGCCTATATTACCTTAATCTGTTGTATCTAGAGTTCTAGTTATATGGCAAACTAAAGGCATTAGGGTGGAGCAACAAATGCATCCATAGTACTTCCCAGGCTGATTTAAAGAATTTATTTACTGATTGTTTCAAATAGCTCATGAAAAGCGTGCATGAATCAGTAAAGGTCAAGATGTATTTGAATCTTCTGCCCATCTCCCAGGAACAGTTTTAAGATAACAGCAGGGTTGTGTATCCCAAAGGTAGTCACAATGCAATATATGTTACAGGAAATAGAGTATCTCATATAATTTTTATCTCTTTTTATCTCTTCCAATTTTAGTAACACAGCCATTGCATCTTTTTTTCACAGTAACCTAGGCAATCTTAGGTTCACCTTTTTCAAAAAGCAGCAAAGGCCTCATGAAAGACAGCCACGGAAAACTAAGTAGGATTTGATCACAGGTGCTACCACAAGCTGCATTAATAAACCATTGGAATATTTTGATATTGTGGCTTAACATTAGATGCACTTCTGTTTTTGTTATGTTGTCTTTGTGTTAGCATCATACATTAATCTATATTTTTTTCTTTTTAATCCTTGATAGAATAGTCTTCTTCATAAAGCATTTAATTAAAGGAATCATTTCAACATACTGATGTCGGTTTATCTCAATGAATCTCAGCAAGCATTTTTTGACAACAGTAACAGTGTAAAAGCAAAGATCTGCTGAATGTGGATAACAAACTAGTTATGACAGCTAAAGCATGGTTACACTCAGTGCAAATTTAAATAGATGTTACTTTAAGGCAGGAACAATTCATCAAAATTTACAACTTTTTATTGTTAGCAACATTATTAAGGAGGTTTTCTAGATTTAATGATTTCACAAAATATAAAATATGCAATTTTTGTGATTCTGCAATATTATTATAAAATAGCATGCAAAATAAATTACTGCTACTATTTAAAAGATGTTAACTATTGCCTGACTGTAAAAAGCTGTGCTGAATATTGTTGTGCACAAAAAAGGTATTCCAGGTAACGGGAATGTCTGTGACTTTAATATCATATTGACATTCTATTCCTATTTTTCATTTTTAGTACCATTGAATCCCGAATTTCTGAAAAGGTATTTCAAGTAATTATTTGCAAGTTTATTACAATTATGCTTTATTCCAGCAAACCATCGATTAACACAATACCTAAGTACTCTCGAGAAATAAGAATTTACATTTTCCTATTTGTACAAAGTTAGCATCTGAGGGAAAAAAGTTCCACAACGATCGACTAAGGAAATTATTTTATAGATTTTTTTAATGATCTCGGCACAAATAAAAGTGTTCCTGTGATATGTGCTGATGACAAGACAGGAAAATGCTTTGTAGCGGGATCTCAAAGAAGTAAGCTGCGTAGCTGTGAGCAGTGAAGTACCACATACAGATATTTAATTCAACAATGCAAAAGTCATAGAATCATAGAATCATGGAATATCTCAAGTAGGAAGAGATTTATAAGGACGATCAAATACAACTCCCTGCTCCTCGCAGGACTACTTAAAACCAAACCATATGACTCAGAGCATTGTCTAGATGCTCCTTGAACTCTGACAGGCTTGGTGCAATGACTGTTTCCCTAGGGAGCCTGTCCCAGTGACCAAGAACCCTGTCAGTGAAGAACCTTTACCTAATGCCCAATCTGAACTTGCCCTGACACAGCTTCATTCCATTTCCTCTTGTCATGTCACTAGTCACTAGAGACATGAGATCAGCACCTCCCCCTCTACTTAAGGAAGTTGTTGACTGCGATGAGGTCACCCCTCAGCCTTCTCTTCTCCAAGCTGAACAAACCAAGTGACCTCAGCCACTCCTCCCAAGTCTTGCCCACAAGACCTTTTACTGTCTTATTTGCCCTCCTCTGTACACACTCTGTTTGATGTCCTTCTTCTATTGAGCTGCCCAAAACTGCACACAGTATTAGAGGTGGGGCCACACCAGAGCAGTGTAAAGTGGGATAATCACATCCCTCGACCGGCTAGCTATGCTGTGCTTGATGCACCTCAGGACACGGATGGTCGTTTTGGCTGCCAGGACACACTGTTGACTCATATTCAGCTTGCCACCAACCCAAATCCCTAGATCTCTTTCCATGGGGCTGCTCTCTAGCCTCTTGTCCTTCAATTTGTGTATACAACCAGGATTACCCCACCCCAGGTGCAGAATCCAGCGCTTGCTCTTGTTAAATTTCATATGGTTGGTGATTGCTCATCTCTCTAGTCTATCCAGATCTCTCTGTAAGGTCTGTCTACTCTCGAGGGAGTCCACAGCACCTCCTAGTTTGGTATCATCAGCCAACTTACTTAATGTATGTACAGTTCCTGCATCCAGATAATTTATAAAAACATTAAGAGCATTGACCTTAAAATTGACCCTTGGGTAACCCCAGTGGTGACTGGCTGCCAGCCATTTACTAACACTCTTTGAGCCTGACCCATCAGCTCACCCAACATATTACAGACTTGTAGAGCTGTGTGCTGGACATTTTATCCAGAAAGTTACTATGAGAGACAGTATCACAAGCTTTGCTAAAACCCAAAAAACTCCACATCTACTGGCTTCCCTTGGTCAACTAGACGGGTGACCTTGTCATAAAAGGAAATTAGTTAAGCAGGACTTTCCTCTCTTGAACCTGTGCTGGCTATGACCAATGACTCCATTGTCTCTCAAGTGTTTTTCAACAGCTCCCAGAATAACCTTCTCCATAATTTTACCAGGCAATGAAGTGAGACTGACAGGCCTGTATTTACCAGGGTCTTCCTTCTTATCCTTCTTGAAAATTGGGATGAGTCAAATCATATGGAAAAAGATTATTAATGATAACAGGAATGTCTGAGTTAAGTTAGGAGTTCACAGATGGAAATTAAAGAGTTAAAAAAATCCAGATTGTAGTGGTCAGTCATAAAGAAGATGTAAATACAAATGGCAAATATAGTTTTAGGATACATCAAGTTAGGAACATTCAACAGAGTAAAAAATGTTTTAACTCCATTGTACAAAGCCAGTGCCTCATTTGAAAGAGTATTAGTATTAACTCATGTTTAACAGGGAGGCATATTCAAATTAATAAATACAGAAAACAGTCAATATTCTCTAGGGCAGCAGTGTCATTCAGAGATAAACAGAAAAGTTGTGGGAATGGCCTGACAGGAACATCATGAAATTCAACAGGGACAAATGCAAAGTCCTGTCCCCGGGATGTAAGAGGCCCCGGGCAGCGATACAAGTTGAGGACTGATGACTGGAGAGTGGTTACAAAAAAAAGGCACTGAGGGTTCTTGGGGACAGTGAGCTTCACATTAAGCTGGCAGTGTTCCTTAACAGCAAAGATGGCCAGCATCATTCTGGGCTGTATTAATGACAGCACAACCAGTAGATCAAGGGAAGTGATTATTCCACTGTACTCAGCACTCGTTAGACCTTATCTACATACTGCATACAGTTTGGGTCCCATAATACAAGAAAGTCATCAAAAAACAGGGAAGTTCAGCAAATGGTCACCAAGATGGTATGGGCATATGTGGGTGTATACCTCAGACTGAAACCAGAAAGTCTCAGGTTATAAACTGCAGCAGGGTAGGTTTAGACTGGACATCAGGAAAAAATTCCTCACACTGGAATAGGCTGCCCAGGGAGGTGGTGGAGTCACCATCCCTGAATGTGTTGAAGAGTCGTTTAGATATGATGTTAGGGGATATGGTGTAGGGGAGAACTTTGTAGAGTGGGGTTGATGGCTGGACTTGATGATCCCAAGGGTCTTTTCCAACCTAAATGATTCTATGATTCTATAAGGAGAAAAGCCTTTTGCCCATAAGAACAGGAAAGTAGTGGAGCAGGTTGCACAGAGATGTGTAGTCTCCATCTTTGGATCTTCAGATGTTTTTGAAGACCAAGGTGGACAAAGCCCTGAGCATCCTTGGAGCAGGCAGTTAGACTCAGATATCCTGATGTCCCAACCTGAATTATCCTATAATCCTAATATGAACAAACAAGGAAGTCATTATTACTGGAAGAGGATTTTTTTTTTTTTTTCACAGATACAAACAAAACAGAATGTATATAAAAACTTTTAATTGCTACAGCACTAAACTTCTGAAACAGCCTATGCATTAGACAAGCACCAGCAAAAAGGCTGTTTGTTTTTTGTTTTTTTTTTTGGGGGGGAAGGAGTTGGGTTTTGGAGTGTTGTTTTATTTGTTTGTTTATTTGTTTGTTTTAGCTTAATCTGTTAATGAAAGGGTTTGCATAATTTGTTTGACTGAAATACTAGGAAACAATATTATTTCTAATTCATTTGTTTTTTTCAACACAGTCAGAGATTTGACTCTAAATTTTCTGCAAGTTGTTTGGAAATATTTTCCCTCAGAACAACCATTAACAGATTTGGGGGGGAAACCTACCCAAAAGAACCACTCAGGCGTGTAATATCTTGACTACATCTGCCCATGTCTAACTCAGTAAATAAAGCAACCAAAGCACAGGTAATTGTTATGGAGAAGGCTTACTGAAATTTCAGACAAAGAGAAGAATTTACTTCTTTCTGGCAAAGGAACAGAGAAACAGAGGCGAACTCTTAAGAGCTTTCTATCCTTATAAGACATTTAGGGCAGGATGCCAGAAAGTGATAGTGACCCAGACAGTGTTCACTAATTGACCTTTAGTTGTTGAAAAAGTCAAACAGTTTGGCTTTGGTTCAACGGATCGAAGAGGTCCATGGCAGCTTATGCAGAGCATCTACATTTGAAAACAATAAATGGAAATAGAAAATTGAAATAGAAAACAATAACTCCACAGGTGATGAGGGTAACGTATAACAGAACTTCCAACACTGTACCAAAGACTGAAGACTGAGCCCAACGTGGAATCATTACAAATGAAGCCAGACTGCCAGCTAGGACTTGGACATCTTGACCAGTTAGATGAAAGAGTGCCTTATTCCCCTTGAGTCCATGTTGCCAGTCACAGCTGGACTGGAGAACATGACTGGTGTGAGTTTGTTTTGTCCAGAACAAGCACGAGCATGCATGTGCATGTGTGTTGAGCAGTACTTGCTATCCATCCTCAACAGCCATCCTTCTCATTAAATCAGTGTTTGATTTTATGTCACTGAGTGATACGGTTGTGTTCTTGTCAATGCTTGAAGGCATGGGAGTTCATCCATGTTGCTAGTACTATTATCTGTTCCACTCAGTGGTATCTGCTATCCACAAAATAAATGAGAAAATCAACCCTCTTTAGTGCTATATAGAACTGTGGAAAAATTAACGTATAATCAGAAATAAGTTTACCACAGGTGAACCAACAAGAAAATATCTGTATGGTTTATGTCCATTGTGGTCAGTTGCGGATGCCCCATCCCTGGAAGTGTTCAAGGCCAGGCTGGATGGGGCTTTGAGCAGCCTGGTCTAGTGGGAGGTGTCCCTGCCCATGGCAGGAGGCTTGGAACTAGATGATCTTTAAGGTCCCTTCCAACCTAAATCATTCTATGATTCTATGATTCTTTGAACACTTCAGTCCATATTGGCAGAAAGTATTTACTACGCCTTTTAGCTGATTAAAGATATAGTTAAATATTTAATATAGTTAATAGTGCAACCATTTTACCAAGCGCTTAGCATAGAAGTGATAATATTGCCAAATACATAGACCAATTTGCACAATTTGCAAGGCACATACATGTGCTAGACATAAAAAGAATTAATGCAAATGGAAAAGAGCAAATCAATTTTTATGGAATCTGGAATCTGATGGATAATTTTAAGTCCACAGTTTTTTAATCGGATGTGACATATTTTGACTACAGAAAACACTGCTAGCTTTTTCTAATTACTCAAAATAGGAAAAGGTTCATATTTAGAGAAATGGTATTGCCCACCTTGTTGACTTGTTGGTCTCAGAATATGAGAAATTTTCTTTATCACAGTGAATTTGATTTTCCTTTTCTTTAGCAGTAAGATGTATAAATCAGATAGAATAGGTCTTATATAATCTAATATTTAATATTTTCTGAGGTTCAAATTGCTGTGAACATTTCATTTTTATCAAATAACTGCAGAAAGGCATCAGACATCAGAATTAGTCATAGAGGTAGAATTTCTCAAAAATGTGTTTCTATTCTTTAGGAAGCTGATTCGGACTTTCCACTGGGAGATCTGTCATTAACTTGAATAGGTATGAAATCACGTACATTGAGGGAAATTTAGGTAGCTGAAATGCTCTGTCAATGGATAATATAATTAGAGATCAAGAAAACTTAGAACTTAATCCCTAGCTGTTCTTTAGAACTCCATTAAGTTACCTACTGGTGAGTCTTTGTTCATTCTCTGAGATATCCATTCAAACTTTTTTAGAAAAGCTTGATTCACAGCTACCAAAAAAGTGGAATCTGTGGCTTGGCAAGATATCATAATACCATGAACACAGAAACCAATTCCATTCCCAGCGGTTTAAATTATCTCCTCCTTCCTTCCTCTTTAGACCTAATCTAACCATTTGTAAGTATAGAATTAAACACTGAATTAGTAACACTAAAATTAGAATTATTTGGAAGAAACAACATCACAATTTTGGAATAAGTACTGTTAGCACTATTATCGTCTATTCCTCTAGTTTTTGATCAGAAGAACATATAATCAGTATTTAGTCCACTTTTCAAATGGAAGCTATGAAAGTCAAGTGAAAAGGAGGCATGTTAATTCCCTCTTGGTTTCTTCTGCATGTTATTGAAGTTGCTTAAAATTACGTGACACCTGTTGTGTCTAATGGGTCCCAACTGACCCATTTACCCCAAACAATGGTTTGTTTGACATCAATTGCATTCACATTAGCATGTTAGCTCAGATCAGCAGTGTATTTTTTAAATGAATCTCCTATTCATGCCCTCACACTGTACTTTGGTTCACATTATGAAAAAGCTTCAGAGAAAAGCTGACAAAATGTCTCTTAGATGAAACTGAAGTGGAAGATGTGCTACAGGGGTACAAATTAGGTTTCTCCAACAGTAACAGCAGTTAGTCCATGGGCTCTGACTAGAGCTACTCCTAAGGAACTCTTCTCTCCTCCAGAAGCCAGACAATGTGGGGTTTGGGTGCCCAACCAAAATCTACTGAGCAACACTATTTAATAATGTAATCATAGCCTTTCCTTTTTGCAGTCAGAGGAGACAGTTAGTCAAAACATGGAAGTGGAGTATGTAAGTAATATTCACTTTCTATACATGAATGTTGGGAGGGTTAATTCCTGATGGTATTTTAGTAGTGAAGGCTGATGAAGTTCATAAAAAGAAATTACGCTGACACTGGATCCAGACAGCAAAATTGAGACTATACTCTATTACAGACCAGAAACTGCCTTTGTTAGTGATTCTACTCACTTCACTAGAGCCATTCACAGGATTTGAGGGATGCACTTTCTTGTGAGTTAGTTGCGTGCAAGAGATCTGAAGAGCAGGCAAGGCACACCTTCATTTCAGTAAAAATAGAGCGCAACACATTTCTGAAGCTATACAAATACTAGAATTGTAGTAATAACAAGCAACACCATTCCTTCCAGAATTTCATCCAGATTTTTTCTGCCTTCCAGTAATGTCTCTCCACCCCTTTTCAGTTTCTAGCTACTCACCTTATCACCTGCTCTGAGTGGCAAGGTCATCAGCTTTCCAGGGAAGGCAGCAGCAGAAAGGGTCAGATGATAACATTTGCCTGTTCTTCCAGTTCATCCTGCCTGTAGACCATTTCTAACAAATGTCCTTTGATATTTGTGTCTGAGAGGTTGGCCCATACAACTTCTGAACTAGTCTAAAAAAGCATTATTCCTTTGAGACAAAATAGAAAATAAAAACACAAATTAAAACGACCTTGAAATTTCAGTCATTCATATAAAGGAAAAGAGAAATAGCAGTTTTTTTCTTCAAAGGTTTAGAAATCAATGCTTTCAGTACACTCTAAGTTACAAAAGCAGGGTAGGTTTGGGGTTTTTTGTTGTTTTGTTTTGTGGGTTTTTTTGTATGCATATATATCCACAGTTAGACAATCAACTTTCCATAAATAGATTTTCCTCCAATCATATATTATGTCAAGTTACAATTTTGTCTCTTCTCAGTTCATGAGAGGTATGAAGTGGAAGAAAATTGGACATGTTTATTTTCTGCCCTCTTCCACTTAAAGAACAAATATATTGCTAGTGTTCTTCCTTTTGCTTGCTTACAGTTGAGATTCATGTCGTGAATTACAGATAATAGAATTTAATTTCCAGAAACATGCAGTTTCTGTTAAACTATTTTCTTGTATATTTTTATATTTTGAAACAACATCACACTTGTTAGAATGCAGAAAATAGTATTTGTACAATGTGGAATGAAGATGGATTTTCTAATGATTATACCATTGATTTACTAAAAATCCCATTAAAATAACTTAAATCCTAGCTTAATTGATAAGAATTTTCTGTTTTGATTTTAGAACTATGTTTAGGTCCCTGTAAAAGAGACAAAATAGACCTCTTGAGTACTTTTGTTGCCTGTGTATTCCTTTACTACAATTTTTTAAAGGCTTTTGATATATTCAAGTTGAGCATTTTCTGCCTTGTTCTCTAGTATTTAAAGTGCACAGATTTTGGCATCAGCACAGATTCTAAGAAATGCACTATTAGATTAGGAAAAATATGTAGAACATTCCACTGCTGTTATTTGTACGAGTGGCAAAGAAAATAATGTCAGTGCTCCACTAGAAACCCTGGCTAGCATAGAATCATAGAATCATTTTGGAAAAGACCCTTAAGATCATCAAGTCCGGCTGTTAACATAGCACTGCACTGCCTAAACCATGCCCCTCAGCACCAAGCCTACATGTCTTTTAAATACCTCCAGGGATGGTCACTCCACCACTTCCCTGGGTAGCCTGTTCCAATGCTTGACAACCCCTTCTGTGAAGAAATTTTTCCTAATATCCAATCTAAACCTCCCCTGGTGCAACTTGCAACCATTTCCTCTTGTCCTATCACTTGTTACTTGGGAGAAGAGACCAATCCCCACCTCGCTACAACCTCAGGGCTAAATACCATATTACATTTTTGATAATTCCCCAATAAAAAGACCTGATGTCTCAGTGAAGTAATAATACCAGGAAAGCTCTTTGATTTATGGATAAGGTTTCCCATCTATTGTGCACTATTTGTATGTTCTGCAGGAAAAGCCATAGGATGGGGACAGAAAGACATGAAATTGTAATTGAGGTTTTCTTAGAGGAAATGCAAGGAAAAAATAGAACAAAAAAAACCTGAGAACAACCATTTTATAAGGGTGGTCTTCTGTGGTTTAGGTTACAAGGACATTTGGAGAGAAGGGAAAGACGGATTCTCCCCATACTGAATGCTATATCCAAATACCATAACATAATATTGGATTTTGGGCTTTCTCCAATTAGATATTGGGGTTGGTTTGTTTTCTTTTTTTCCAAGTATGTGTGAAATCTAATAACACACTTGTGAATTAAAGAAGGTAATCATAAGAAAGTGTCCTGGTTAGAGGTAAAACAGAACCAATTTTCTGTTTTGCAATTTCACTTTTTAGCTGGGCCTCTTCTAACTGACTAAACTCTGAAATTAACAGCATGTTGTTCAGAAACTGTTCACTCTCAGAGCGATAAGACCTGATTATAGCAAGGAATGGTATGCACAGAGGCTCTTGCTTATACTTATTGCTATAACAACCAAGGCCAGCTAACTTCACTGTTTGCCCCATTAGAGGGTTGGAAGCGGAGAAGCGTAGAGGGGTCCCACCTGCAGGGAGGAGCGGACAGGACAGGTGATCCAAAACTGACCAACAGGGTATTCCATCCCATCTGCATCACACTCAGTATAAAAGCTAAGGGATGAAAAAGTCAACTCTTTTTCTTCAATGGCCGACGTCTGAGGAGGACCCTGTCTGTTTGTCTGCTTTTGATCCTGATATGAGCATTCCTGACTCTAGTTCTGGAATTCAGCTCCTGTCCGTCACTGACTCCAGTCTGGGACTTTTCCTGTGCCTGCTGGTGATGCAATCATCATCCTGGGAGCTGGATACGGTTTTGTATATATTGTATAATTTTTTAAAATTATTTTTCATTATTCTATTATTATTTACTATTTTCTTATTTATTATTATTTTCATTAAAGTAGTTTAGTTCTTTTTCTAAACTCGTAAATCTCCTTATCTCTTCCCCTCCTCTCTTTGGGGGGGGGGGGCAGGGCCATCTGTCGTTCTGATTGGCCAATCCGTCCAAAACCACAACAGAAAGGTTAATAACAAAAATGTAGCAAATGTGTCAAGGAACAGTACCAACAACAACTGTTCTGTTATAGTGACATACAAATTAGTCCCTCCTGGTTTGAACTGATAACTTTAAAACTGTATGTGTATATATATATGTGTATATATATAATTTATAAATACATAATTATTTAAATGTGTAATAAATACATAAATTTTATAAGCATATACATAAATTATACAAATTAATATATATTAAATATATTAAAATATATACTATAAATATATAATGAATATATTATAAATATATATTAAATTATAAAAATTAAAATATATATTAAAATCTATAAATTTTATTTCTACATACATTTAGTATACAAAATTATAGTATGTAACTCAGATATTTTTATATATAAATATATATTATATAGATATTTTAAAATGTCAAATAGGAAATAATCTAATAAACATATTCCTAAATTCAAAGAATAAAAAAGAGTAAGAGAAAAAAAAATCCCTATTTATATTTACTTAGTGTGTCTTAGTGAACCACCACATATTTTAAAGTGTTTGTATCCCAAATCAGTTTGAAAAACAACCCAACAGCAAACACCCAAAAACGCAACCAAACACGCACACACACACAAAAACCCCAAACCAACCCAACACAAAACCCCAAACCCAACCCCACAAGCTTATTAAAGAACTACGGAAATTCATGCATTCCTCTCAAACAATGGCTGTAAAATAATCCCTAAGTATCAAACTATTTATCAACGAGGTATGTGAAGTAAGACTTTAGTGGTGAATCTTCAAATACATTCAGAAGACCTCTGTTTCTAAGCTGCAAAGGTTAAAAAGCAGAGGAGAAAGATTAAAAAAAAAGACAGTTTTACAGAGATTAGGCTGAGCAAAATGCTAGAGTCTAATACTCACTGACTAGGTTCTATTACATATTCTGCATGTGGAGAGTATAATATTTCATATCAAATTTACTTATTCGGACATATTTGGATCTTTGATTAAACAGTGATACTAAGTGTACTGAAGCCACAACACGTGTAAGCTGCACTTTGCAAAACAGAGCGATTGCAATCCACAGTTCGGTCACAATCCCAATGCAATACGCATTACCAGTCTTTATAATACGTTCACCAACACAACAGCATCCCCAGTTGCTGAGAAGGAATATGTGTGTTGAAGCCAGCTCAAGCCCATTGCTCCCTTCAAAATTATTTTGTTGTTCAGTTTTTATACTCTGTGTTGGGCTGAGACATGTATTTGCTCCCCTCCATGCTGCTCTGTCTAACTCAAGTGGATATTTACACTCTTTCAATAAAGTCAGGGAGAAACATTTACACCACCAATTGATCCACTCAGATGTGATGTAGTCGATCCACTCAACTGACATAACTGTTTACCTCAAACAAAGGCCAGCCTCTGGACCCCTCTGTATTGAGATAAAGTTAGATTTCTTTGCAAGGGCTGTGGTCAGTTACACCCTGAGCTTCATGGGCATGTTGTCCTTGCCCATCTCCCGTAAGCCTTCTTCCAGTGTGGGGGTTTATTGGTCAGCCATGCAAATGCATCGTTTGTATACCAGTTAAAGCTTAGCTTAGTTTAGCTTTACTTAGCTTAACTTTGCTTAGGTTAGGTTTGCTTAGCTTAGTTTACCTTAGTTTAGCTTAGTTTGGCTTGGGTTAGACCTCCACAACAACCGTTAGAGGAATGTTTTCAAATATCTATAACACACATCTGAAATGGAAAAGTAATGACCACCTTTAGTAAGAATAGCAGTATGATCAACAGTAATATGAGACCAACAATGTTTAGCTGGAAATAATGCCTCATCATACCATTTTATTCTGATGGATGTTTTGTAAATGTAATGCTGAGGAAAGACTAATTATAAAGACTCATTATAAAGACTAATTAGTAACAGCTATGAAAATGCAAGCATGTTGAAGGGTTATTTTCAAGTAGGCTAAGTGGTATCTCGAGCTACTTCTTTATAATATTTACCACCTGTAAGTAAAAAACTGATACAAACTACCTAAGGAACAATAATATATAAGAAAGGAAAGTGAATCTCAGTTAAGAGAAGCAAGGTAAAGCGAGAAAAGCCTTCTTTCTCCTGAGTGCAGAGGGTAATACCTTGCCGTATGAATGTGGAGGAGGAGAAGGCCAACACTCCAGTTCTTTCTCCTGTAATTGACTGAAAGCTAGAAAGGGGGAAAGGCAGAACTGATTGTTTACCTCTTTTGCTTCATATTCTTTGAAGGGTTTTTTAAGAACAAGTACTAAACATATTGCTGTTGTACCTGACCTGGTGAGTAAATTGAAAGTTGCCTGAGTTATAGTTCTAAATTGCAATGGTTTTGAGTGGTTGCAAGTTTGGGAATCAGAGCAGAATCTTTCCTTTGGCAAAAAGCAATGTGGTGCCTACTTACTTGCTTTTCCTTTTCACCTCCACATCCACTTCAGAAAACCCCATACTTTTCACAGTATATAGCTCTGGATGTTACACAGATTTGATGTGAATGAGACAATGAAACAGTTAAATAAATGTGTAGTTCCTAAAGAGGTGAGTCGAGGTGCGTTTGATCTAACTTAATGTGCCTCACAGAAACTAGAAATTGGATTAATATTGCTTGTTCATGCTTGAAGCACAGAAAATTGCTCAAAGGCAGATGGAGGGAGAGCTGAAAATCTAAAAATAAAATTCCCAGTGGAAATAAGGATTTTCACAGTTCAATTTGGTTTCTTCTAAAATATAAGTCTCAAGACACAGAAGTGAATAACTCACATGAAGGAAACTTAAGAGTATTAAGTAGCTTGACTGTAGTACTAAACATTGTACAAAAAGCAGAAATATGAAATCAAGAATTGTATAATTGTAAAATTTGTCTTCATTTGCAACTATTGAAATACCTGAAAACTGAAAATAGAAAGGAGACAGGGAATACAGCCACATAAAGTGATTAGCTATATTCCATTTGGCTATTCATAGTTTTATGATTTAACTTGTCTATGAGAGAGAAGAATATTTATAATTTCACGAGTATTTGCAGCATTTTTCAGTTTAACAAGAAATACTCTGTGGACATCCAAAGTGAATAACTTTCTGCTATCTATAGTTTTTGTCTACTAACTGGTGAAAAGCATAAACCCCTAGCTACTGGAATCACACTACCTATAAGTAGTTCAAATCTTTTGTCTCCGTTGTAACAGGAGATCACAGTAATTGTAAGTATACTGAACAACTCATAAACACAGTGCTTGCTATACATTTTGCTGAAGTTAAATAGCATAAATTAGTGTATACTAAGATTACTTATCACTGAATTATTTAATGCTATACCACATTCATTTCCAGGTGTTTTTTTCTTCTGTCCATGTAGTGCTACATAGCTGTAGCCCTAGTAGTCTAAGCAAGTGAATAATCTAGTTTAAAATTAGGTGTCCAAAGCTTGTGTGTTTAAATCTGAATTTGTCACCTCAGATGGTATTAATACATGAGCATTTCCAAAAGGTGATTTACCTAACCTTAGATACCTATTTTAGAGTGAACAAAAATTATCCTATGCTTACATCTTTCAAATGACCATTAAGCATCTGGAACACAAACTTTGAAGTTATAATTTTGTTTCTAGATGTCTTAAGTTAGGATTGATTAATCTAATCCTTTGCATACTAACAGTAAGTTTTCAGCAGTTTTTCTAAAAGATACATGGACTGTGAAGTAAAATAGTTGTTCTCAAATCCCAAAACAAAGCAACACAGTGTTTAGAGCTTTGCCTGATTTATGTATAGTGGAGAAGTGGCAAAGTCACCATATTTAACCTCATTCATTGTCAGAAGCCACAATCTGCAGGTTTCTGAAATCTCATCTCATTTTCAAGGAAAGCACAGAACATCCTATGCAAATCCAGTTTGGGGTGCAATAGTATACCATTGTGAGTATAAGTGGGCAAACTATAGATGAGCCAATACGGTAGCTTTTTATTATCAATTTTTTTCTATTCCACAACTATTGAATAGTTATCATTGTGTTTAGACATAAGGCAATTGATCAATTTCTCCCTTTTTGCCTCTCTTGAGAAGCACCATGCAATTGTTTTAGTTTTGTGCCAGAAAACAAGATGATAAAGATAAGTCATGAGTTTTACACTAAAACCAGTACAACAACAAATTGTTAGCTTTTAGTATTGGTTTTAGTTGAATGACATACTTATGAATATTTCCCTCTAGAAACAAAGTCACGGTGTTTTGCATAGCCAAAAAGATTACATAGGACACGCATGAATCATTAATAAGGAAAAGAATATTTAAGAAAAATGGAACAGACATAAAAACTTATTCTTTGAAACAACTGATAAGATTTAACAGTCTTGTTACATTTTAATTGGGGCAAAACCAGGCAGAAGAAAACAGCATAAATCATAAAATGCTAAACCTTGATTGCCTACAGAGAAGAATGACTTAGGCATAACCTTATTTTAGCAGCTAAATACCACTACGGAGATTAGTTTGTAAATTTCCTATTATTTATTTGTCACAAAAGGGGAATTATTTGGGTCACATCTCATTTATAAGGAAGATCTAGCTGTTTAAATCAAAAAGAGTAAAGTCGGTTTGCCTTCTCCAACATCTTAAAACTAGACCTATGAATTAATTATATCCAGGGGCAGCTCTTACCTTGGCAATAGTGAGATCTGTTCCCAGCAGAATTTAATATCCTTTGATTAAACTAATATGACCCCCAGCATCGTTCTAGGCCTTGTTTTCCTCTTGCACTAAGCATGAACAGCACATGTGCTATTGCTGAGTCCAGTTCCAAAACACACCAGAATGGGAAATGTTTAATCCTTTTGCAGAATCAGTGAAAATACGTAGCTGTCTTTAAAGACCTCAAAAGGACCAGCATGTCTGACTTGAGTGCCTACATTTCTTAACCACAATTATCTGATAGCTTGTAACAAAGTTTTTAGTCCTACCTCAGGCTGTTGGCTTTTCAAAACTGGTATGTTTTTAAAGTCAGCAAAACCTGTACTGTACATGTGGTGATTACCTTGCCAGCATGAGGGTGAATGAGGAAAATACTGACTTTCATATTATTTTTTCTGGTGAGTATTATGAGTAGAAGGAAGAAAAAAAATGTAAGTCAAATAAAATTCCAAGAGTAATTTCAGAATGTCTCTATCACTGATCAAAGTCTAAAATCAGGGGAGAAGAAAACCCCATAAAATTCCTCACTTAGTTCTTCACCTCTCTAGTCAATAAGAACTTTTTGTTCTTTATGTTTACTTTAAGATGTTTACTTTAAAAATTTGTATTCATAAACAACTAAGAAGCTTCCTATGCTTTCAACCCAGTGAGGCCTAATTCTCTCTCTGACATTGTCTGATTTTGTTCTTTAAGACTGTGCACAGGTCTGCTGAACTTTCACCACATTTCTGAAGTCTTTTTCCTCCTTGGATTCTCTGATTTCTAAGAAGACATGATCTCATTCTGAAGCTTTTCACTTGATCAGTCATTTTATGTGCACTCATAGGTCTTTCTCTTCATTTTTAACTCCTTTCTCATTTTTACAAAGTATGTAACTGAAAAGGCTTCCTTTTCAAGTTTGCTAATGGATACTACAGTTAACGGCAGGCAGATTCTATGCAGGATGATGGTATCAGCTTCATCTGTTCAGGAAAATGGAATAAAAATAGTTATTTTCATCATCTACAGTATGCCTCCCAGTTTGTAGAAGACTTTTTAAGCTCCAGGTTAGATGCACATTTCCATGCACTGATTCACCCTATTTTGGTTTTGTAATAGTCCATGTTTAAAAGAAAAAAGAAGAAAAAAATTATAGGTGGCTTTCAGTTCAGGTTCTGATATATATTCTGGTTGATTCCAATGCTATCCCTGTGCCCTGGTTTGGGGTGGAGTGGAGCCAACTTTGTGTTCAGGGAGAGAGGTTCTTGCTGATACTTGTTGCTGTGACAACCAGGGTCAGCTGCCTTGGCTGTTTACCCCGTGGAGGGATCACACCTGTGGGGAGGAGTGTGTGTGTGTGGGTGTGTGTGGGTGTGTGGGTGTGTGGTTTTTTTTTTCTAAACTCATTCTAAACTCATAAATCTCTTTATCTAACTTCTTCCTCTCCTTGGAGTGAGAGGTGGAGGAGACTATCTGTCGTCTTGTCATTGGCCAACCCAGCCCAAACCATGACACCTTGCAAGTTTGTTCAGATATGCCAGCTATACTTATATAATTTATATTTTCATGCTCTTGAGTCAGATTTCAGATTCCTTCCTAAAGAAACATGGTAAATTAAAACACAGGATCTATCTGAGCCTGCATCTTGAGAGATTTCAGATGAACTTTGCTGAGATTTGAATTTCTTCTATTTATCTACCTTTTTTAAGTTTTGAAATGTTATATATGACAGCATAGATAATAAAGATTTCATTTAAGGAATTACCTTTGCCTTCTGATTTAGAAAATCTGATAGACTTTAATTTCTATAAAGAATAAATTTGTAAGCCAAGACAGATCAATCAATTTTCCAGAAAACAGGCAGCAAAAGCTGTTATTGATAGTTTCATGTGCATATAGGAAATGCTGGAAGAAAATTCAATAAAAATATTGGGGAAAAAAATGGACAAATTTTTTTTTTTTTTTTTTTTTTAAATCTTTCTAGTGTGTTACCAACACAGGATATTCGCAACTACATGTAGCATAAGAGCAGGCATTTTTTTCCAATTAAATTTACATATCCTTATGGACACCATGCCAGATGGCTGTTCAACACTTTTTCTTTCAAATTTAATGTAGGAGAAAGCAAAAAATGTGCAGAACTTTAAGATGTTTTTGCTTGAGTTGTCATTTTGTTGTCTCAGAGCAATATAGGATTTTCTGACATTGGGGGCAACACATCCCACAAGGTAGTTTTTTGCCACAAAGATTTCTTTAAAAGATGTTTAAGGGATGTTTTTAAATTGTCAGCAAAGACAAGTACTTAGTATTTTATAGGCATTTCTACTGCTCTTTCAACATATGGCACTATAAACAAATACAGTTTTCTGACTTACTTTAGTAAAGCGACTACTGAGCAGTGCTTTTAAATTTTCTGAGTTAAAAAGGTCAGTTTAACATTTGCTTCTCTTTAGTTCAGAAACACAATAGTGAGACGGAAAGAAAGAAGCCCTTTCATTTCCACAGCAGGGAAGTATCTTTTTTTCCTGAAGAACGTATGCAGCAGTCCTGTGTAAGTTCATGTGAGGGATGACGGGTGCTGCATTTGGAACACTGCATTCTCTAGTGATGGAGGAAATGTGTTGGATCACATAACAAGTGGAGAATGTTACTAATTCCCATGATCCAGATGAGAAGTGGAGCCCGTATCTGGTTCTTCTAAATGTAAGACACCAGACACTTTGTTCACAAATTGCAGCTGATTGCCCACTCAAGGATCAAAGTAGGTTGACCAAGCTGGCTTTGATATGTGACTGTACCTTAAATTAACGAAATACAAGAGCAGAAGGTTACTAATCTGCATCAACTTTAAAGTGCTTGTTTTTCCAGTTTTACTGCTATTTCTATTTGACAAATATATAGCTACATCATGTTTATGGACCTTTTTGAGTCATTTAGTAAAAAGCACGTTGAGACATATGGAGACATCTTGGATATCAAGAGTATGTTAGATAAGACTAAACATTTGGCTTTAATCTGGATATTTTGTATTCAAAAATGAGCAACATTGTGTGATTCTGAATGCACCTGAACTAGGCTGAAGGGATGATAGAGTATGTCCACTATGCAGATGTCCTGAGTACCAACGCTTCTAACTGTTAGATGTTTGTAAGTGAGAAGGTCTCATTGTAAAATGCATGGGTAGCTTACAAATTTGAAACTCCCTCAGCAGTATAAAACCTGCTACTGCATAAAGTTTTCCTAAAATGTCACCAAGGATGCTTGATTTGTGTTGTCAATAAATTAGTTCAGGGCTCTTCTCTGGACGGCTCTGCATCCCATGACTCCTTTTCTGTTGCCTCTTGCTTCTCAAGCTATGCAATAAATAAAAATGCCGCCTTCTCCAGACACCTTATATATATCTCTGGCTCCTGTGCTACTTTTTAAAATGATTTCTGATTAAAAAACAAAAATAAAACTAACACCAACAAAACACAACAAACAGACAACCAAATGCCCCAGTATTTTTAAATTTAAAATAATGTATTTTTTGCTTTGGATTTTCCTTTCAGAGGTCTTGGGAAAAGATTGATTAATATAAGACTTACTACCACAAGAAGCACAACAGAACAGCATATTAATAATTGAAACAGAGGTTATTAAGCAGAAGTCTGAGTATTTGTTTCTGTCCTCATTAATATACTTCCTACATACATGAGTGAGTTATTTGGATTTGGTGTTGTGGTCTTGTTTTTTTGTTGTGTTTTTTTTTTTTTTTTCTCCCCCCAGTAACAATATCTCTTTTCCCTATATATCAGTTATTAAGATTCCATGACTCCTCCTAATTATATGAATTACAAAAAGAATGTGAAAAAATCATCTGTCTTTTCATGGAATTTTGAAAAATTGTCCATTCATGCAATGAGACTGTGAAATAGAAATTAACCTGCTTGCTTAAAGGAAGTATGAGCAAAATATCACAGTCTCTCCTGGATGTCTCTCATGAAAGATGCAAACTCCACTATATTGTTATTTTATTTTGTGTCTGGAATCTGTCTTGGCATTGCCATTCAGCATGAAAACAGAAGTTCCCCTCTTTATTAATTTCTGCTTCTCTTCCTGGACTAATCAGAAAATAAATTATGTAAAATAACATCCTGAGTGGCAATTAATAAGAACTTGTCTTCTTGGAGGAAAGAAAAACATCTACATGCATTTTGTTTTGTTTGCAGTCATCCTATTTCCATGGGGAAATTACAACAGCTAAATCACCACACATAAGGATAAATTCATCTATGAAGTATGTTCACAGTGTTATTTTTCACATCGTTTTTAGTGACAAGTGATACAAGTGGCCATTTGAAGGCAACATGGGAATAATTCTGAGTAACAGATATGTGTTCCTTAAAATATTCATGTCACACAGTCCTGTCTTGACAAGATGTTACTCAATCATTGTGCCTATGAAACCATCCCTACAGTAGGAAAAAAAGGAGTTGCAGGGGTTTACCTTTAGATGATTGCTTTATCCTTTTTCCTTTAAAAAAAAAAAAAAAAAAAAAAAATCTATGTAGCAAGTCATCAGGCTGAGATTGTTATTATGTTTTATTGTTTTGGAGGCTAAAATAGATGCATCACAAACACCAGTGTTAAAAATGCTTTGGAGTTACTCAGTTAATCATTATTTATAGCACTGCGTAGAGGTAATTTGTTTATCTTTTGAAAAAAGTGCTTATATGGCAGCCGTGTTTTTAGTGTTTTTTTCAGTATACACTTTCTACTTAGGCAGATTTGAAACATTTAAATATTATTGTCATTTAACATGAAAGGAAGTGGTTTATAAAACTGGGTCTCAGGAGTGTTCAAATTTTTTATGTCAGCAAGACTGCTTATTCCATAGAGAATGAAAATTATACATTCCATTGTGTCATTTCTAACTTTAAGAGTCTCTGTCTTGAACATACATGTCTTGAGATAAATCTCTTAGAATCCATCTTCTCACAAAGAAGAAAAATAGATAGCTTTTGTCTCAGCAAAGGTAATAATCATCTTAAGTGGAGGTAAATAATGTAATACCAAAGAAAGAGGATATAATGTGGTGTTTCTTCATGTTCTCTAGAATTTGGAGCAGTTAATTACGTCTATCATCAAAAGCATTTAATAAGATGTTATAAATGGATATGAAGTCTGAGAAAAGGGGAAGATAGCATATGCCAGAACTATATTACTAGTTTGTTGGAACATTCCCTACGAAATTGAAATTTCTTGAAAAATTCTAGCCTTCCAGAAACTTCAGAACACATTTCTTTCCAGACATTTTTTACTTTGTAAGAACTCAGTCCTCAGTATAAATTCCATGACTAATTCTGGGAGCAAAGGCTAGGGCCACTCTACTTTTAATCTAAAAGCTATGTGGTCAAACTACAGAGCCAATGACTTTTTTTCTGCTCTTCTTTAAATAACCAGTTTTCCATTCTTCCTGTCCATAGTTTTTACATTATTTGCTGGTTTAGGTTACCTTCGTGCTGGATTTGTGAATAGTGTTCAAGAGGAACTAAATTCTCCTCCCACATTGTACAGGGAATGAATGTAACAGGGCTGGTATTGCAAATTCTAGTGAGACTAAAGTTGGCCATAGTTAACAAGGACAGGACATGCAAAAAATTCTTTAGTGACTGAAGAACCTTTATTTGTGGTACTTCCCTTTCTCATCTGGAAAATAAAGAGAAGGGTTCCTTTTAGGGGCACTGGTAGGAAAAATATATTAGGAAATTTAATGGGTTGCATGAGACCTTTTATCTCCTTAGGTAGTCAGATTTTGAGGCTTTGGGGTTGGATTTTTATTGATTCTTGACCAACAGACCAGCTGGCTAGGTTATCCAGAGTTTGATTAATCTACACAAAGACAGACTTAATGAACTTTTATCTGCATGCTCATAAGTAGGTACGCTGTGAGTGGAAATACTTGACTTGAATAAACACTTTTATGGAAAATAATATTTTGTTGTCTTAGTATTTTCCAGTAGATTCCAAAAACGTGTTATTGAGGTGCCTTTTTTTTTTGTTGGAGGTAAAACTGTTGTTGTTCCTATAAATCAGTTGCAAAATATGTGTAGTTCTTAGCCTCAGAAAATCTAGAGAGAAGTTTGAGATTCTATCTATTTTCAAGGTTTCAGTTTCAGTGAAAACCACTTGGAGAAGCTATGCTTTATGGCCCCGTTGCAACAGCACACCTGGGATCACACAGTCTCATTTTAAGTGTTCACGTGACCATCTGTATAGGCACATTATGATCTAGTCTTTTAATTAAGTTATCAGTATTTCTCCCTAGTGGACCTTTACCTTAGTCAAAACAAAAGATGTTGGATTTTCCTTCATAAGCAGCTGCTCAATATTTATGTTTTGTCTTCTTTGCTTAGACCGTATTATTCTAGCTCCGTTCTGAACAGCCAATTATTCATGTTCTCACAGGACTTATCTGTGGTGCTCATCACCATATCTATGCTATTTCAATGCTGTAAAAATATCGATGAATTCATATGCATAAAAGTTCCTATAAGGAGAAGAGGCATTATGAGTAGTATTTTAGAGATACTGAGAAAGTAAAATTAACAGTTTCCACTGGAATTTAATGATGAATAGTCATAATCATTTTGTTTCAAGAAGGATTTTGACATCTTACTTCTCCCCAAACTTGCCTCCCTTCAATTTCATTCCTCTTCTAAATCAAAACCATAGATAGCCGAATGCTCTGTGGAGAAGTGTATATGCATCTCCCTAGTTCCACCAAAAAAACCAATGTTCCTACAACTCTCTAGAACACATACTAATGAGAAGCTATGAACATTGCAGCCAGGGCTCCTGTGATTCTAAGACATGGCCTACCAAAGAGAAATCTATTGTTGCTAAGCAGGAGGGGTTCTGCTGGACTCTCACTAATTATCAGAGGAATCCTATCAAGACTGGATTGCCTGCTTGAAGCTATTCCATTTGAATTTTAATGAACAGCCTATCCAACAAATAGGTCTAATTTCCACTAAACTCAGCATTCAGTTTTTCAAGATGCAGATCTGATTTTTCAAATTAATTGGTACTCGATTTATTGTTCCAAAAAAAAAAAAAAAAAAAAAAAAAACCTCCTAGAGTTCTGTTACAGTTCTTAACTGCAAATTAGACTAGACTCAGGTGAGTCTTCTCATAGGTGACTAGTGGGAAAGATTTAGTTCCATTGACTTTTTCAAGTTTACATAGGACCCCTGCAGAGAAAGGGCTAGAATCAAGTTCTCAGCAGGCACCACTCTGTATTTCAGTCATGAGAATGACCCTTCTTTTTGTGGTTGTCAGACTCACCTTTAATATTCTAAGCTTCACAAAATGTTCCGTGCTCTGCGTGGGTACAAAATATGTCCTTTTCAAAAGGCTTCCGTTGGAACTATTTACAATCTTTAATGCAAAAGTAATATGGGAATAAGGTTGCTATAAAAATGGGGATGCAAAGCTATTTAAATATATATTATATAGTTTGAATACAAGCAGACTTTAAAAATACACTGTTCTGGCATATAATGATACATCTACCAGTAAATCAAGGAGCATACCCTTTCAGTTGCACAGTGTTTAGGAAGAATTCTCTGTTTCTATATATACAACTCTATCTACGTATTAGTTTTAAGTCAACACTGACAACGGTAGCACTAACATTGCTAGAAGAGTAAACACTTACATGGTGTCAGGTCGTCTTCATTACCTTGTTGGAATGATCAGATGGAGCAGAGGGACACCAATCACTATTTTTCCTAACGAAAAAATTGAGGTAATACTCACAAATCTTTCTGAAAAAAATCCTCAAAACATTCTCAGTAACTTTATGCTTTCTCTCAAGGTATAACATCCATTTTTTGAACTCTACAAGCAGTCAAGACATATGTATGACTCACTTGCTAAGTTTCACTTTTAAAAATCAAAACCACTTACTGCTAAGCAGTAAAACAGTTACAAATCAGCATATTTCTTACAGGTTTAAAATAGAACTAACTTACTTAAGAAAATTCGGGGAAGAAAAATGTCTTTTCCTAAGATCATGTTGTAGCCTGAAGCAAATTCCTGTAAGTGCACTGACTGCTAATGTAGATATTGAAATGACAGTCTTAGTTTATCAAAGCTTTGGTCATTCATACATTAATTCCTGTTCTTTATCTGTAAAAAAGTCTAGAATTGCTTTGCTATGCTATATTTAACACTAAGATAATATTTTATCTTTTTAACAGAATAAAAGGCATGACAATGCAGAAAGAAGCTGTCTGTCATGATCTTCAGGAACAAACTATTCAAGGTAATTATTTTAAGAGGAAAACTAAGGAACCTGCAGATATCTTGTAACTAGTACATACATTATTTTGTCTTCTGTCTCAGGCAGTAAATCCTGATTAGGGAGCATAATGTACCTGATTAAATGATATATGACAGTTAAAGCATGTTCTGTTGACTCTTGGTTTTGAAATCATGAACTGTATATAAATTCCTTGTATATATACCATACAGGTATATTTTATGATCCAGAATTTGTCTTCATTATTAGTTGCCTTAAAAGGGAAGAATGTTAGATTACAGTCCCATAAAAATCCTGACAAAAGGAAAAAGTAAGTGATATCACTTTTCTAATGGTATCCTAATCATGTAAGATTTTAGGTTTGTGACAATGTAGCTTATGTTCATCTGTTCTTGACAATCCAAAAAGAGAAAGATTGCTGAAAAACACAGATTAAAGAGAATAGCAACTTTGGGGCAGAGATAAAGAATATTTGTGGGAAAAGTTCTAAGAACTGATATATCTGGGCTGAAAATCAGATTAGGATTTATGCTTTTTATTTTGTTTAAAACAGCAGAGATAAAATGGTTATTGAATGTGTCTCATGTATGTATAGACAGCTTGTATTACATATATTAGAAGTCTATTTAATGCTTAATGAAGTTTTAAGACAGCAACAAACAAAATGTGAACTGACCTAAAACAAATTCATATGAGTAATAACAGACTATGAAAGGGCCTGTATCTTGCACAAGCAATTAGGTTGCCATTAAAATACGGTTTGCTTTGAATTATATTTCCTTCATACTTTCAGTATGTGGCTGCTACCCAGTCATGATAACTTACTGCTTCTTCAGCTAGTTCCCCCTGATTTACCATCAGAACTACCCTTGTAGTAGGAATTCTTTTATTATCTTTCATAGTACAGCTTAATTAAAAAAAAAAAAAAAAATATAATCTTGATGATTTCACTGACACATCTTTGAGGTAGTACTGTTTTTTAAAATGCTTTAAAGGAACTACAGGTAAATTCTTCCATTTACAGTTTGACTTGCTAAGATATTTTTGTTTTCCAGAATATAATAATGAACTTGTTGATACGGTATCAAAACCTAGATTGATTCTCAGAATTAAAGCAAGAATCAACTCAGTACTACTCTGGGTCTGCTTAATTGTTAGGTAGTCATTCAGCATATTGATATATCTTGTTTATAATGGAAATAGAGCAGCTCCTGCTCAAGTAAGTTGTCTTACATGAGTAAGCACATAGGTACAAGGATCACATATATGAAGGATATGCTGCATATACTTTTGAAATAAAAATGCATATAGTGATGAGATATTAAGTTACTTCAGCTGTATTGAGAGGGAACTGAAGACATTTTGTACTTCTTAGAAAAACTCATAGCTTGAATAAACAGTCCTCACAATTTTCTGGGCTACAACAGTGAAGCTACTGACACATTTTCTACTATGTGTATCAAGTGTTTATTTACAGGATAACTGAATAGACTTGACTCAATGCCATCAGATGTCCAAGTCTCCCATCTGTTCTTCAGCTGCCTCCCCAAGGCAACACCAGTCTCCTATAGGTTTTGTGTCATATCTGCTAGATCTTCACTGAATATCTGAAACACTGCAGGGTATCTCAGATGTCACAGGGTCTCTAGGTGTAAGCAACAGAATTGATTTTTTGGTATAAAAATAACTAGTCCATTGTACTGGGCCTTTTTTTTTTTTTTTTTTTTTTTTTAAGAAACCGTAGCCAGTTATGAAAAGGTCAGAAAAGGGATTCCAAATTTTTTAGAATGAGAGTGATCTGAAAAAGTTTCTTTTAATCACGGAAGATTCTGATGTAAACTTATCTGAACTAAGGTAGTAATGTTGTCTCTTTGAGATGATTAGATATTAGGTAAACAGTTGAAATAATAGAAAAGCTATTAAAATCCAAGTAACGTTAGACATTATATACACATTACCATTAAAAAATATTATTCTTATGTCTACATGAAAACACATTAAAAATATATTAAACTTATGCATGGAAGCATGCTTCCGTTTTAAACACAGAAGAATTCTGATGGGATCTTCAAGTTGGTTATTGAGTAGAAGAAATTTTATTTTTCAATTCAGTGTGCACTAAGGAGGACTTGACTGAGGCAGAGATATAAAAAAAATTATTTTAAACATCTGACTTCTTGATTTAATTCTGAAAACAAATTGAAATTGTAACTTTAGAGACAATGCATTCCTTATCTGTGTAATTTTTCTCTCAGCTCTTCCCCTCCCTCTACCTGTAAATAAATCAGATTCTTGAATTATTATAATTGCATGTACCTTTGGATTCTTTCCCTTTGATATATAAACTCTCTTCAGTCACATAGGTAATATACTGGAAAAGGTAAATGCATAAGCATTTTTTTATTGAATTATTATTTATGTTATATTTATTTTCTATTTACATTACATTTATATTATATTTATTGAAATTATTGAAATAATCCCAAGTACTGAATATTCAGTAGTTTAACAGCTATTTAGAAGGAACTAGATGTATGAAGGGACTTTTTTTTTTTTTTTAGGAAACAAATGATTTAGTATGTAGCAAATTTCCTTCAGTGAAGTACAGTGTTTTATCCAGTGTTAGTTTCTTCAATTTGAAAACTGCAGGGCGGTCACGCTTTCATATATATTTCATAATCGTTCTTTCATAATGCAGTATTTTTTCTCTTTATTTCAGTTACTCTAATGCAATGTAAAGAACAGGAATTTTCTAGAAGCTCATGTACTCTTTTCCCCAGGACTCAGTTCAAATGGAAGTCAATTGCAATATTTCACACAATGTGCCTACATTTAATTTGCCTTTCTTATTTACACTCCTCGTATTTTCTAGTAAAGCAACTATATGTAAGACACCAGCTGATATTCAGTAAACCACAGAGTGTAACAACTATTTTGTTGAATATTATTTCCTCTGTACATTTTCTTTTGAAAGCTGATATACTTGACTTCCATTGAAAAGTGACCTCTGTCAGAGACTTAGAGGGAGGCATGTTAGAAATGACATCCAGAAAGACCCTTCTTTTATAATTTTTTCCACTTCCTATTGTAATATAGTATACTTCTTATAAAAAGATATATGGAGTATACCTGAAATAAACCCAAATATCTTTCTGACAAAAGCAAGGCAAAAAAGACTTAAACTAGCACAGCATGTGCTTCCACCAAGATTCTGTATTTGATGATGTTGGAAGATCTGAAATGCAAGAGAAGTCAGTCATTTCTTTGCCATTGGTACAAAGCCATTAAAAAAAAAAAAAAAAAAAAAAGAATAAAAAAGAAAAGACTATAGCACATAACACTTGTGTATGTGTCTTACTTTGCCATGCTGATAACATTCTCCCTTGGAAATGACAATGAAACCATCATTTTCAGCAAATCTAGGAAAAAAAAATCGCATTAACAGAAGAAAGATTATTGTGTATTTAAATAACTTTTCTTCTCTTGATTTTCTTTTTCTTTAAAACCAAAAACTAATTTACAAACCAAATAGCATCAGATGAGAAAATACAAGCAAATATACATTCCTACTGCTCTTTAAATAGTGGGTATAAACCATTACTATACTTGCTCTGTATTTTTGATTCAGATTGTTACATGATTACAAATTTGTGAAAACTTTCAATTAAGACTGTTGTCCCTGAATTATAGAAAAAAAGATGGAGTCCCTTTAGGGTCTGTTTAGCCAATTGAACTTGGCTTCTGTAAAAGCTTGAAATGAGAGACTATGTTTTTCTTAGTGCTGCTTAAGTTTATAGGCTCATTTAGATCATACGACTTTTTTCTTAGCTCTAAATCACACTTTTTTCACACAACTTACATATAAAAAAAAATAAAATAAAAAATAAACAATGTAGTAGGTAATGTGCCAAAGTAGTTCAAAAAATAAACTAGAAATTAAATTCAGTTTTATTGCCAGATTTACTCATACCTTGTAACAGCCTCAGTTTCATAGTCTTATGATAACATTCAAGATGCCTGATAGAAATTTTTTTACATAATTGCCTGTGCTGATGGCAAAATTTCTGCTCATTAGGGAGTAAATTACATATTGGAATGCCGTTTCCCTTATCTTTGCAGTTTGGTATGCGGGTATCTGGGAAATTTAGAAGTCTGGTGTAACATTTTGCATTAATGATGAAAAAAGTGAAAAAAGGATACTATATTTTTCTTCATACCATTCAACTGGAAAATGTGTGCGTAATCATACTTATTGAAAGACGATAAACCATTTTTTGTAAATCAAGACTAAAGTCTGTGTTCATTCCACGAATTTTGCAAACTTAACTGTATTTTGTAGTCTTCCCTCAGGTATTGTTAAAGTCAAAGGAAAGATACATCATGACAAGATGATTTTGGGAATGCCTATCTCTTTCCGTTGAGTACAATGTGAACCCTGAGCAATCATTGTCTAATTGATATCTCATTAAAATTCCTGAATTTATGTGTAGGAAATCCAGGGGGTTATATCTGTAATTTAATTCTGTTGCTAATTTGTGTGTATTTGTTAAAGATGTTTTCTGTTTCAATGCTTAAAGGTGCAATGGGTGACAAGGGAAATTATGCCCAGCTGCTTATAAAATGTCTTTGATCCAAAGCCCCTCTGTGACTTATTTTCCCATGGCTTTAATTAACATAACCGTTTCTATTTATCTGATAGTAGCATTGAGATTCTTAGAAAAAAATGAGCTATGTAAATTCAGTGTATCTGATACAAGTATAATTATTTCAGTTTATTTTCCTGAGGCTGATGCACTTTTAGAAGTTAGAATGTACTTTTAAAAAAGTAAAATATATTTTAGAAGGTAGAATCTCTCATTGACTAACAACAAAGAGCTGTAAAAAGTCGCAAGGCTCTGTGAAACCAGATACTTGGTATAAACAATAAATGCCTTGGTAACGAATATATCATTGAAGAAGAACAGAAGGCTGATAGCAAGGGAACATCCATCCACAGGAGGCACCAAAACGGCCTGGAAAGCAGATAAGGTTAAGGCATAAAGTCAATAAAAATTTGCATTAACTGTGGGAGACGTAAAGGTGGCAGTGGGAGATCATGACCACCAACATAATTGGAGATTGAACTGGACTACACCCCATCCCTCCACCCCCCGACCGGTGCTGGAGCATGTGCACAGCAATTAAAGGACCTTGTAACTTTAAATGAAAATGAGAGACTGTACTGACGAATAGAAATTTTTAAGATAATGTACTAACCAATAATTATAATTAAGGGTGTGTATTTCTGTGTTTTGAACCATATAAATATTCCTAAGAGTTTGTGGGCTGGCGTGCTAGCTTTGTGGATTACCACGTAGCACCCATCTCTGCAGAAATGTAATAAATTAATAATACCTCTACTCTGTGTATATTGGCACCTGCACACTTCGTAAACGACCCCGCTTTAGGACAACAAGACCAGTGAGGAATTCTCTGTACATTTAGTGTACAGAGGGAAAAAAACAGATTAGATATACCACTGTTCAATTTTATGAGATAAAAATGACTGTGTAAGAAAAAATGGAGTAAAAGTGTAATTGTGGTTTTGTTTTTTTTTTTTTTTTTTGAGCTTGCTATCTTCAGTTTCATTCAATGCCCCTTGTTCTAGTACTGAAGAGACAATGAGATAGCTGTTTCTCGTTTGTAATTACTCCAATGAAAATACTTGTATAGTTTTCTATCAGTTCTTAATCTACAGGTCATTTCTGTTTTCATCAGTTCAGTTTCTTGCTGTTGTGAGGCTGGAGATGCTGGTTTGTAAATTAAAACATTATGCAATGTCTCTGGCAAACTTGTCTGCTTTTCTTTCTATTTCTCAGCAGCATTGAGGCAGCTTTCCTAGTAATTGAAAGATATCCCCAAAGATGATGTTCATCAGCTTTTCTCTGTCTTCCTGAGTTCCTCATGAGGTTCCTTTCTGAGGCATCATGATCTTGAAATGCAGCCTTTTGTCTCTGAAAACCATGTGCGCTTTACATACTATGGACATAAATGTCACTACCAAAGGATCAGGTAATAATTTTCATGATACTCAGTGCAGTGAGTTGGAACCTTCCCCACTCCTGTTTCTAGCAGGGGGACTTCTGTTTACATTCTTTTGACTTTAAGATGTCAGTTGTTGCTTTTGTTTGCCCAGCATCTGGGTGATCTGCTACACTTCTGAAATACAAAAATTTGAAGGAGAAACATATCACATTGTACTATATTTTGCATTCTGTATGGTATCTTGTATACTTCTTTTAGAAATAATTACAAAATCCTTGCAGATTACTGAAACTGTATGATGTCTGTTACTGAAAGAGAAGTGTAATTGTTGTCACGCATTATAGCGTGTTAAGCACTCTGCGTTTTCACTTGTCTTTCCACAGGAGGCAGAAGAATATAGATAACACGGAACTGAATGTATTAAAGCTTAATATAAATCATATTTAACATAATGCATATTCCACATTTAGCACCATATAGTCAACAGCAACACCAGCCATCTACTCTGCTTAAACTTTCATTATATGTATTTCGGGCCAGGCAGTAGTAACTGTTCACAGCCGTACTCCATCTGGAAATGGGAGGCAGCAGTACTGCTACAACCCTATAACACTGATGAAAGATGTGATGGGATATTAATTTTATGGTTAAAGAGCAGTAAAGCTAGTTCCCATGGGACTGCTTTTTCAAAAAGAGGTATTATTTTCAGCAAGCCTTCCAACCGTAAACCTCTCTACCTCCTCACTGAGTTATTCTGCTATTTCCTGAAATATCCTGATGGTAAAGACCCTAGATATTACTCATCTGTAGTAGTGAATGCAGGATTTGGAACCATTACTATATAGCACTATACTTTGGTACCTAATAATTAACTAGCTGAATTTTGAGAGAAACTATGTTTGTTCTGAGCTTTTCCCACACAAATTTTGATCACAACAGTGTTATGAAACATGGAAAACTATACTTGAATATAAGATTCTTTTTTTTTCTTACAGTATTGATTTCTGGTTTTATATATACAAAGAAAAAGTGCCTAATATCAATTAGAATAGACAAGAGCATAAAATTGGTCTCCTTAATAAAAAATCTGAGGTGGGTATTCTTCTTATTAAGTACCTCAGATATTCATTATGTTAACCACTGTGAAATCAGATAGGAAAATAACTCAGGAGACCCATGTACAGCACCCCATTATCACTGAGAGGGCTGTAGTAGACAGATTCAAGCAATAGTACTTCATACATTGCTGTTAGTGCCATTCATCTGTCTTACCTCGCCGGTAAAGGTATTGAATTTCTTCTGTCACTGTAGTTATATTAGTGACATGAAAACCTTGCTCTCTCTTGCATAGCCTTAAAAGCTGTGAATTCTACAGATGCTATTTATGACAATTGTGTATACTTCTGATGAATTGTGTGTGTATGTCATGTATGTGTATGTCTTCTATATATTTGTAAATATAAAATCATCTCCATTTCCTGAAATACTGAAATCCTGAAAAACTTAAAAATTTCAAAAAATATACAACAGCAATAGTTTTGCTTCAACTTTCAAAACAATACGGTTGAAACTCCCCAAGCATCTATGTTTCTGTGGCTGGACTACAAAGATATATATATAGGATATATTTTTATTTATTTTTAATTTACTTACAGAAAAACTACACATTTGTTTTGTACCTAAACCAGTTAATTCCTTAAGTTTGTTAGTTTTTATTGTGAACCTTGTGCATTTGTGGAAATGGTTTTTTGTACTTACATAAAATTATTAAAATGTTAATTTTCATAACTGGCTGCAATATCCTATCCTGTGGTTCCTCAAAAAGGCAGCAACACTAAAACTGAATGTAATATTAGTATTCAAAGTATCTTTTATAAAGTTTTGAGGTATTAAATTTACTGTCTTGGTTTTAATCAATCACAAAGATACTAAATCAGTCAAAGATTTTGAGGATATATCAATTATTAGAAATCAATGCATTAGCATAAGTTGCTTGAGGCAAAAAGATATTTTCAGAACTTTTAAATTTCCATGTACAACTTTCGAAGACAGAAAAAGGCACTAGCTAGACAAGTCCTAGGAAATTCTACAGGCACACAGTGAAGTCACAGTAAATTCCAATGTGCCACTAGCAGCTCTGTTTGACTTTCTAAAATGGTGAGAATTCACACAGAAGCTATGGCAACCACTAAATTATTGCAAAGCATGGAGTAAAATTCCCTTTCCTTGGCATATGCTTTTAAAGACAACACACTGGTTATAGGTTTGTCAGGGCATGGAAATTGATAGCTGTTCAATATTCTTCATTGCCTTATGGAATTTATGTGCTGGAAAGTGTCCTAAACACACAATACTTTTTGAAATTAAACATGAAAGCAGGAATAATGGATATAGCATATTTTCATCTTCTTAAATTATTCCACTAAGGAGAAATTTTCAAAGATTCTCAGGAGAGTAGGAGGAAATAAGTTGCAAATGAGTAAGAATATTTAGGTTCCATTTCCTGATCCTATATATAAGTACACCTATATATATATATATATATATGTACGCACAGACACACACACACATATGCGAACATATACAAGCACTGATATCTTATTTAACCAAATAGTAGTTTTAAACTGAAAATTCCAACATTTTCATACATACAACCTTCACCTCAATGCCTTAAAAAATAAAAATGCTTGGGCTATAAGTGCAGGCAGAGAGACTTAAGGCTAAAAGAGAGCAAGAACAGGGGATTTACTGGGAGAGAAATGGTAGTCTAAATAATGTTTGTAGCAATGGGATGTCTTGCTAGAGAGGAGCCCTTTTATAAACTTCTCCTGATAACCTCTGTGTAACTTTCAGAAGTAGCAAAAAAAGGGTTAGTTTGTTCATTTCCTTGTCCTGCAGATAACAAAGGCAATATGGATGAAAATATTTTAATTCATTGTATGCATGCAAAGTCAGTATTTTTATCTATATGTATGTATATGTTTACATAAGTTTGGAATTAAGTGCCTTAAAACTCTGTATCTTAGAGTCAGAGAAAATTAGATATGAGAAAATAATTAGATTTTCCTATTACAGTTATGTATAACTGATACATTTACTTTAAGATCTATGGTATGTGCTTCTCTATACATTACTCATATAGTCATATTATATTCAGTGCATCATTGATATATTTTGCTATCTATTTTTTGTTCCATTTGTTAGTTTCCACATTTTATAAATAATTAGTTAGAGCAATTTTAATAGGGAAGCAACTTGTCATTATTGGCTAAATTAAGAAAACTATAAGACAATTTGTAATTATACTGAAAGAGCTATTTGGAATATTAACATACTACAAGGAGCATTTTTTACATGAAAAATCCCAAATCAATCTTTTTTAGCTGAGATAAAGAGTATTTTTCTCAGCAGGACAAATATTACCATACTGAAATATCCTTTTTCATTATTTCAGTAGGAAATCCATATTTCAAGGACACAGCAGAATTCTACTTTATGCGAAGGTAAGATTGAGATTTTAAAACTGCCGTGGTCAAGAAACATGTACATAGTCTTCTCATTGTAACTGCTTAAATGTATCGTTTAGCACATAATGCTATATTTAAGGGATCAGCATCTTACTATATATTCACCTCAAGAATATTGCCAAAGGAAAGGTCAAACTGATCAGCTTTCTATATACATTATTTGCTGTCAGCCTATACCTCAGAAACTGAACAAAAGCTGTTCATGGATTTGTAAAATGCTGAAAGCACATCAGATCATACAAGTCTACAGGTAACATCAGGTTTGCTATTAGAAACCCATTCACTTTCCACTTTTACAATCTTTTCCTCACAAGAGACTGACAGAAGGTCAAATTACAATGGAAAAAATCCACATTTTTCCCAGATAGGACATGACCTAATCATAGGGTCTTTGGGTCCATTCTTGCCTCATTATTATGTAAAACCTAACAAAATACGTAAAAATTACATCTGACCTATATGTTCCTCCATTCTTATTTTTATTTTTGCATTAATATCATGAGCTTCTGTCAGAAAAAAATCTTTTATAGAAGTGTGAAATGTGAAAAAATATTCTTAATCAAGGAAGATTACAGTCTATATTTTTTTAAAAAGTATATAAACAATAATTAAATGAAGTGGAATGTAAAAACTGGTCCACCATAAACTGTCATCGCTGAAAACTTTTTGGCGTTGCTAGAATACTTGCTGTTTCCCTAGTATTGTACAAAGGGTAAAATAAATGCCTATTTGATGTAACTTCTAATCAAACCTGGGCTATATTTTTTGATCTTTGTGATGGCTACGCACATCTTTGTGATGGCAAGGAGGCGAAAAAAACCACCAAAAAAAAAACCCCAAAAAAACAAAAAAAACCCAAACAAAATACAAAAAAACAGGATAGGAACTTCATCTTATGTGTTGCTGTGGGTTAACGTTATGGAAGTTCAAAAGATGTTAAAGAAATCAGGTTTTAATGGTGGCACAATAAAAAAGGTAAAATGGTAAAAATTATCAGGGATCTTATACTACAAACACTTCTGCAGACAAATTTTTACATGCTCAGGATGTCAGTTGGGAACTATTACTACACTGTATTGACTCTAAGCTTAGAGTGATGATACAAAATGTGCAAAACACTCACCTAAAAGGTGGGGACGCTTAATCCCTGGGGAAGTTACTCTGACCTGATGCCTTGACCTAAAGGGAGTGCTTACGATGACAGACCCACTGCTCCAAGGACAACCACTCCAAAGGGGGTCTCCACTGGGGACGCCATTTTATAGTCCATTTGGATCTGAACTGTGGTCATCTATTGGTTGTGGTCACATAGCTTTCATTGGTCAAGGTGTCTCCAAGGTGGGCTTATTGGCTGAGGTGGTCTCCAGGGCTTGGGTATCTCTGGTACATGGCTGGGGGTTGTTTGTGTACCTGACTGTCACTTCACAAGCTTTGCACTAAAGAAGCCACCGTGACCCTGTTCCATGCCCTTAGACCCAGAGGGGGAAGTAGGGAGGGGGGTGCTCCTGACACAGGTAACCTGAGTAGGCAGCTAAGCCCCATCCCAGTGGGATGTGGGAGAGAATTGGAAGGACAAAAATGACAAAATTGTGGCTTGAGATAAAGACAGTTTAATAGGGAAAGCAAATGCTGTACATGCAAACAAAACAAAATAAGAAACTCATTCACAACTTCCCATCAGTGGGCAGGTGTTCAGCCACCTCCAGGAAAGCGGGGCTAATGGTTACTTGGGAAAATAAATGCCGTCACTCCAAACATCCCCCCTTCCTCTTTCTTCCCCCAGTTTTTAATGCTGAGCATGATGTCATATGGTATCGGATACCCCTTTGATCAGTTGGGGTCAGCTGTCCTGGCTGTGTCCTCTCCCAAACTCCTGTGAACCCCCAGCCTACTCACTGGCAGAGCAGCATGGGAAGAAGAGGAAACTGTGACACTGTGTAAGCACTGTTCAACAATAGCTAAACCATTCCTTTGTTAACAACATCATATAAGTCACAAATCCACAATAAAGCACCATATAAGCTACTATGGAGAAAACTAGCTCTATCCCAATCAAAATCAGTATATACTTCTGTAAGACTATATATTCTCATGGAAATATCCTTGCTTTCCTATCCCTCTTATGTAAGACACCTACAATATAATTAAAGTTAAGTTAAACATAAATATTACTTAGTTGTTTGAATTAATTGTATGATAGGTTAACTACCCATATGTTAATGCTGGGACATCAAATCAGAAATTGATTCAGACTTAGTTAATTGATGCAATTGTTTTATACAAAGGACAGTATAATAAAATTCTTTAGGTGCTATCTTTTTTATCTGACAGTTACTCTGATTACCAAATCAAAATGGTATCACGGGTTTTTTTGGTGTTTTTTTTTTCCCCTTCTTGCCATCACAAAATCAAACAGTTTGTTTTGGTTTTGGTTTTGTTTTGTTTTGTTTTGTTTTTTTTTTCATTAGTTGATATCTGTTTGCAGGATTTTAATTATGTGTCTAACAGGTATCTGAATAAAGAAAGGAATAAAAAACTCAGCTGCTGCTTTCAGATGACTGGTGTTTATTCTAAGGGGATAAAATAATTGAAAAACACCTGAGGAGTTCAATGTTGGACACTCAAAGCTGATAATTTCTAGGTCAACAGCATTCTGGATGTGTTTAGAAATGTCCCTGTCAGAAAATGTACATCAACTTTCAGATACAGAGAATACGCTAGGATAGAAACATATCTATTGAGGGATTAGCACAGAAATTCTTTTCTCTGCATGTTTTAATCATACATGAAGAGCATTGAATGAGAACAACCACAAGAACACATCTAAAAACGTCTTTGACCAGATTTTGTCACCACTGCAAAAGGGAGGAGAAACAGAGAACTATTGTATTATGGTCATGACTAATTTTGGGAGATGCTCAAGAAACAGAGTCTTAGGAAATACAAAAAAATTATATCAAGAAGATAGATTGCACTGCACACCTTTTTGAAAATTCAGACATTTATTTTTGTAGTAGAGGAATTCTAACTTCCCTTTATAGAACACAACATATTTTCCTGCTTGAGTGAAAAACTACACCCAGGTTTGTGTTTTGGGATAATATATAGCTATCTTATGACTTCCTGCTGCAGACCATACCTGAACAAAATGCCATTTGACTTCCAAAAACTTTTGCCAACAGCAGGGTCAAGCCTTTTACATTAAACAAGCTGACAATTTTTATACTCTCTCTTGTAAACCTTTTCTTTTTTTTTTTTTTTTTTAGTATGATACGTTTTGGCACAGTGTGAGGAATGTAGATATCAATGCAGAAGCAGACTCTATTTCATACCTGAGATTAACCTCATACTCCAAGTTTGTAACTACAGTTGCAGTTTCACAAGTCTGGTAAATGCTGTAGTTAAAATTCAAAAGGATAAAGGTATGTTACTTCTTTAAATTGGTAGTATTTTTTAGCTAATCCAATATTTACCTACAGTATGCAATATTCCTGTTAAGATTGACTTAATTGGAAGGTTCAAAGTATCCAACAAACAAATTCTGGCAGCAACTAAAAGAATTGAGCTAATAATAAAATAGTGTCACTGTGTATTAAATCTTCTGTTAAACATTTCGGAGAGCAGTCAACTTCCTTTCAGTCAAAACTCCACACGATGCAGAAGCCAATATAGAAGGTGTATCAAATACTAAAGGACACTGTCAGTTGTAGAATGTAGAAAACCTGAGACCTCTCTGCTAAGAATCAGTCTGTCTCCAAACAGTGGATGCTGAGTAAAAATATGGGTCCTTGAATCAAAGAAAGAAAATCAGAAGGCCACCTAACACTGTTAAGACCACCTTAACCTGAAGATGCCTAAAACTGCTGTGTGTAACTAGACTGATATACCTATGTTCTTCTTTCCATACCCAGACTACATCTATTATGTCCTATTAGGTGTTGCCAAGAGATTCTTTATGTAGAATAATTCAGCAGATCTCACCCTAGTTAATGAAGTCTTTTACAACATTAATTTCAGGGAAATCATGTTCTGATGTCTGGCTAATTCGAAGAGTTTCTCCTTGAGGGCTATCAAACCAGTTGTCTGGTTTCTCTGACAGCCAAGTGACTATTGCCTTCTTTACAACAAAATAAGGTGATAACAGCTCATGTGCCTGACTGTCATAAATGATATTTAATTCTTTCCCCAGCAGGATCAACACCTGCTCACCGTGTGAGTCTTTCAGAAAAACACAGTCTTGTTTTACTGGCAAACAAAGATTATGAGCATGGAAGCCAGTCAATAAAGGAGACTATAAAGATTTATATTGCTAGAAGAGACTGGAAAAGCTGACCTTTTTTTAGGGTAGGATGATATGAGTGGTGGTAAATGAATTTTAAAGCTAAGACATTATTTTTAGATTTAAAAAAAAAAAACACAGAAGAAAATAATAATTTTAGGTTAAAACCTATTTTTGCAGAGTTTTATTTTCCAAGCACTTGTAAAGCAAAGCAGGCACAAAGTACTTCTATCACAGAAACAGTTGAAGTGTGAAGGGCTCTGGAGTTTTTTATTCAAACCCTTCTGTTTGGTGTTGCACTCTGTATTTTATACTGTCATAAGAATTCTGTCTATAAAGGATTTTTACTTTTTACTTTTATTCATGTTAACATGTGTCCTGTATAATATCACTATAGCAACAAGATGATGTTGTTTCCTTGACAACAACTGCAATATTTTCCTCTTTTATTTTTCTCTCCACAAACTTTTTTTTTTTTTTTTTTTTTTTTTTTGTAGAAACATAAGAACACTTCACAACCACTGATTCACTTATTAATGATTTTTAAAATAGTCTGGAGTAAGTTAATATGGATGATTTGCTGACACAGTACTTCTGCTATATAAGACATAGCTCAGACTTTCACCATGTAATTTGGGTGCCTAAATTTGGAAGGTTTGGGGTTCCTAAATTCATTGAAATTCCCTGTTCATTGGCAAGTCTGACCTGAAAGGCCTCTAAACTCTTTGTATACCTACGTTTGCAATAGCAAAGTTTATCAATTTCCAAATTTCAATTTATGGAAGTACTTAAGTCATAATGTTTCTGACCAAAGCACTGTCACTACCCATACACTACAAATTCTCTTACTTTATTTCTCTGCTAATGTATCTAAACACTTAAAATGTATCTAAACTATGTAAAGTGTATCAGAAACAGCACGATACCCGTATGTCTTTTGGGATGTAATTTGGATTACAACCTAAACACTCTTAAGAATACATATTTCCTCACAAGCATGAATTCATACAGACTTATCTGCCTATATCAGATGTATGCAGAACTCAGAAGCTACATATGATTCAAAGTTTCCCATTATTTGCACAATCAAGCATTATAGCTCATCATGTAAGGAATCATGAAATTCTGATTAAAAAAATATAAAATCCTGCTTCTCTGTGTGTCAGCCTCAAACAATCAAAGGTGATTAAATGAGCTGGAGAAGTGGCTTCTTCCCCCTTTTCCATTAATGAAACACTATCAATGCAGCACTGGTACTGCAACAATAATGCTGGAAAACCCTCATTTCTCATGGCTCCACTGACACAATTTACTGGCCTTCTAAATCTGTGTGGTGGGTTGACCAACCTTGGCTGGCTAACAGATGCCTATCCAGCCACTCTCTCACTCCCCGTCCTCAACTAATATGTCCTTACTCTGATGATAACATACAGTTTCATATTTCTTTCTGAATTTGAGGTAGAAAAAAACCCAGCAAACCAACCAAACAAGCAGTCAGTAATAGGTAGCTGTTGTTTTACATCAGCCCAGTAAACTAGAAGTCTGAGCCAGCAAGTCTCACTATACTTTGACAGCAAGGAAACGGGATATTTTATCCAGGTATGTGGCTGGACCTTTTCCAAAAGAGTTATAAATGCTCTACCAGAAACTTCCCACAGTCTGATTCTTGACACCATCTTAGCAAGCAAGCTGTTACAATGAGTCAGTGACTTCCAGGATTGAAAGCCTTGATGTCATCTCACCAAATTACAGCTTCTGTGCCACTAATCTCACAAGGGATTTATCCTTTGTAACAGAGCCAGACAAGAACCTCTAACCAAGGTTCTTTTCATTTTTTTCAACAACTTCCTGTTCGCTTCCTGTGATTAATGCCCATAACTCGCAAATAAGCCCAATTCATTTACTCCCTTTAACAAAATCTTTTAAGCATAGTAGAACAAATGGGTGAGCAGGAAAAAGGAAGGTAGTGTGACAACTCCTGTTCATGCCAAGTCATTTCAACGGCTTTCTTTTTCTAAAGGAAGATGTAAACCATGGCAGGACTATTAATTACTGGGTCCCTTGCCTAATTTGTTCGACTGAAGCCAAGTAACAACATTGTTGTCTTGCCAGGATTTTTGATGGGTGAGTATCATGTGAACAAATGACTCATTGGTCTCACTTTGTAGAGAGAGTCTGTCAGGCTACTTTATAAGTAATGGAGAGACAGAACTTCTTAAAGAGTACAATTAACCCTTTTGCCCTCCAGGGTAAACATTTAAATGAGTCAGACAATCCATGTTCTAAAAATGCCCATTTCTTTTAAACAATGTGAAAAGAGTTAAATTTCACTACCTCGGATATTGCTAGCTAAGGGGTACGTGTGTCAGAGCTTTATAGGCTATATGATAATGACTTGATTTTTCTTGTACAGATTGAAGAAAATGAAGAATAATGTTGGAATAAATCAAATTTTATACAATTTGGAAGATTGTTCATTGTTAAGGCTATGTTGGGATTGAAAAAGGAATTTCTGAAACTGGAATATATAGTTCTCTGTAAATTACTGTAACTTTTGAGGGTAGAATATTGATGTTAGTTGAACTCATGACATTTCTGCTACTGATTTCTTATGAGATAAGGGTTTCAGTATGTAGACCTAACTACACCAGGTTCCATGAACCAAGAAGCAAATATATAAGACACTCAATCCTGATTTTCACAGTAGTAACATATTCTTGAGGCATGTAGCACTACTCTTAGAGAAACTAAACAAATTTGTAGAGAATTTACATGTAAGAAGAACTTATCAGCTTCCAAAAATGGCACAATAGATTGAGGTTACTTAAATGAATATAAGGGAAAAAAGAAGAATGGTATTAAGAAGTTACTTTATAATTATTTGAAGTGTAGAAAAGAATTTAGTCCAGTGAAAAGACACAGAACTAAATCAGCTGTGGTGAAACAATCTTTCATGTAGGTAAATATCAGAGTAGCAGCTTTGTATCCATGAAGGTCTGAGGTAAAACCTTTATCTCTTCGCACGCATTTGGCAGGTCTCAAACATTTATTGAAAATGCCTAGAGAAGAAAATACAAATACAGAATTTGTCACTGTTGAAATGGAGGTTGCCATGGAAATGAGGCAGCATGAGTTTCTTATGAAGAGAGAAATGACTTACAAGCTTGAGATGACAGTCCTCTGTAGTTGTTTGGGATTAAAAGGGAACAGTTTTCATACTTTGGATGAGATTGTCCCTTTAGTTACACTGATGTAAATCCATGTACATGCCACTAAAATAAATCAAGTTATATTATTAAACTGGAAACAGAACATTATACTGGTTTTTTTTCTCTGGAAATAATTGTAAAGGATGAAAATGACTCTTGTGTAAAAACATGTTACTTCTATAGATCAAAAAAGTATAATCATGATAGCAGCACTTTGTAGTGAAATGACTACATGGGTGAAAACCAAAGCAGATTACATCCGAATCTTCAAAATCGTGAAGAGTTTAAATACATTCTAGAGTAAATTTTCTGCCATTACATTTTATTTTTCAGGGACTTCTGTGCCAATAAAACAAGAATCTATCATTCAATTCCTAGTTCATACTTCATGTCTCAGTTTATATCATACATCCTAATACTGAGGTCTGTGTTCTTCCATTTCCTCCTTCAGTGAAAGGTCTCATACATGAATGTGTGTATGTTTTTTTCTCCATAAGATCTTGGTGGTATACCTCACTTTTCTGTGACCAGAGTTTCCCCAAAGCTAAACTTAATGTCCTGAATCTCTGTTTCCATTTTAAAAAGAGATAGGTGATTAAGTCAGTTGTTGCTTGTGGATAGGAAAGCAATTTCAACATATAGCAGCCAATATGAGAACTTTCTGGCCAGCATAATTCTTGAGGATACAATAAAGCATGATTTATGATACAACTAAAACAAAATAAATAGCATGGTTTTAAATAAGCAATAACATTATTGTTTGAATGTGCTTGTGTTTCTTCAGTAAATGTATAGCTTTTTAATGCTATGAGAGTTGTGGTTCTCACTTTTTAATATAAATTACAAAATAGTTATCTGTTCTTTTTGTCATTACCAAAGATGCTTGTTTTATGGTATTTTATAGAAACATCAGCTTTAATTTAAAAAAGTAACATTTCACAACAAAATTAAAAATTATGTACTGCTATGATTCTAATATGTCAGTACATCTACCTAAAGGAAACTCAGCATGGAATTTATAGAGAAACAAGAACTCCCACGTGTTGACATTCTAGTACAGATACAATTTTAAATTGTGACACTTGAGCTTTTCTGCTACTTTAAATTATTTTTTTTTAATAAAATGACTTCACAAAAAAACACATACATGATTAGTTAAAGCTCTATCTATTATATTTTACAGAATGTTTCTTACAATTTGTGTCTGCAGAGCAGGACTAGATAGCAATGAATGACAACCTACAGAAAACCCAAAGTTTGCTCAGCATTGTTTGACATAAAGATATATTGTCATTATGGTTTGAGAAGGTTTGTGATTTTCTGGTCTACTCACTTAATGTAAACTGGAATAACGTTTCTCTAAAACAAGTTGGCTATTGTTCCTGTTCTTGCAGTGTAGGCAAAGACCTAAGAAGAGAAACCATTAGGCAGAGTACAATAAGAACTATAGATTTAGCATTTAGTGCCTTCATTTTAGGGTTAATTAGTAGGGCTAATTAATGACTGTTTGGGAAATCAAGGTAGAATATTATTTCCACGTTCAGACTTAAACTAGAGAAGGACTTTCAGAGTTGCAATGTATTTATATTCGTGTTTACATCAATCACAAGATTTTTTAAATCACCGCTTTTTTATTAGGTTCAAATCCTAAAACCTTGTGATTACACTAGACTATATTTCCTTTTTAAGTAAATTACTAGCTTTGTATGAAAATACAGGTATAAACCCATGACTTCTTCATTAAAAAAAAGACAAGTATGAACACACAATATTCATTCACAATGATTAGACTTAAAAGCTTTCTTTTGGCATTACTGGTAATTAAACATTTTTGTCACACTTCAGAGTGAGTTTTTCAGAGGTTTGAAATGTATGAAGGTCCAAACACAAAGAGATATACCTCTCTATTGAATATTGACACTGTGTATCCCTTCAGGAGACCTCTCAGTGTTGTTGCTTGAGATGAGACAGGTCGAAATCACCAATACAGGACTGCTGGTTTTAAAAGCAGTAATGGACATACCACTGAAGAACAGGGTGTCAGTTCCTGTTCCCTCTGACATTTACAAATATTATTCATTGATTATAAGAAAAGCATAATTAATAAGAAAGGGTCAGGTTTACTTCTTTTTGTTTTCTCTCTTGTCTCTGAAAGCTTTTAGCAAATGTGGCAGCCCAACCATACAGTAGACTTAGCAAAGGTAGGATGTGTCCTTAAACTCATCCTCTGGATGGATATATCTATTTCTTTTGACCACAGAGGAAGCCTTTATGACAAGTTTAGTTCAGGAATTTTTTTTAGAAAGCTGAAGTCTGAACATAACAACAGCATATGCGCATGTCCTATAATTTTAATCAAAAGTGACTTTAAAACCCTATTCAAGGTCATATATTTGGCTTTAACAGTCTAGAAACATTTACAGTCAGTTACAGTTATGAATTATTTAGGAAGATAATCCTTTTTGACCCTCAGGTGTTAGTTTCCAATTTTACAACTAAGACCTAGAGAATAACTGTTAAGTTTTTTCTAGTTTACTAACTCGTTTCACTTGAAAAAATGTTTACATGGCCAGTTACATATCTGTTACTGATCACTGAATAACATGAAAGGTCGTAAGAAAGATACACCTCTCAGCTGAATTAACTTTGGTGTACAGCTCTGCTTCAGTCGTTTCATATCCACATAGCGAGAGTAGTCTATTCAGCATGAAGGCCACCACCTTTCCTCCAAAGCGCTCTAACTCAGAGTTATCTCACTCAAGAGTCTTTTCTGTAGGGGTGCTCAGAGCATTGTGCCTTGGGCATTTCAGTATTGTATTTGAAGACACGCCTCTTGCTTTCAGTATTGAATTCTGACTGTGCTACAGAATTATTTTTTTTTTTTATTCATATTGAAAACTGTAAAGATAAAAAAGCTAAACAGAGTAGTGGAAATTAAAGTTTTATTCCTACATGTGAGAACAATTGATTGACATTTTACATGTAAAATTCACTTTGTAAAGTGCTTCATTTTAAAAAATATCCTGCTGGAGTAACATAAAGCTCTTTAATATTTTGCTGCCTTCAGTTGAAATAATTGAGTATGGGATTTTCTTTGTTGTTCAAATGTATTTGGGTTTTTAATCAGATTTTAGTTATGCCTTCCTCAGTTTGAGAAATCTTTGCAAAATAATAGTTTTACATGTTTTCAAAATATATTACAATGACATAGATGTTGGCTCAAGAAATAGCTTTTGGGATGTGTTTTATAAAGTCTTAACTCATGTGGTTTTATTTATTCAAAATTAAAACTTACTGTACAAGCCAAGTCCTAGGAGAAGCTACTGCTTTTACAAGTAGAGTTTTGAAAACTTGTTCCAGGTCCTGTCTGAAGCATGTGCAATAGCTATAGGACAGCTTAAGAATTAAAGAAAAAACATTTTGTCATACAGTACAATAGAAAATTATTCTAGTCTAGTCTAGTCTGCTCAGTACCCGTATGGAAAGAGTTAGGGTTAGGTCAAATTTTAGGTACTTCCAACAGGGGATTTAACCATACCTTTTTTACTCAGCTGTTTCTAATGGAATGAAAAAGTAGTAATTTGCTAGGAATTATACAGGATAGTGAAAGAATTGCTTTTACTGACTATTTTTTCTGCTTGCAAAAGTTTTATTCAGCTGATAGAAATGTTATAAAGTGTTGCATGTTGAACTGATGCTTGCTATTTATGCTTTTAAGTAGCTATATATGGAAATGTGTCAGCAGTACTCTATGGAGAGGGTCCTGTGAGAAGTGCGGCATAGTGACACCCTCCCTAAAAGTTAAATAAAAAAAGAAAAACCAAAACCAAAACCAAAGCCTCCCAGTTTTAGAGACTGCATTGAGAAAGTAGCTGCTTTTCAGTAGAGATTATTTCTCCTCTCCTGCTCTCCTTACTTATCCAGGACAGGTTGAGGGAAGGAAATTCGTTCTCCGGCAGATTATGTCGATGAAGGCTAGCAGTATGGTTTCTCCATTTAGGCTTCATTCCTGCATAGCCAAAAAAAAACCCCATCACTGAGAAAACCCAAACCTGACTGCACTCTGGTCTCAAAATTCTGATAGTCTTTTCTTCTACAGTTAGAAAATATATTCTACTTATTACTTTGAGTATCTCTACAGTGCCTGTGAGTAGTGTGTTGAGATTACTCTAGGAAAATCTACTGGGTTTGTAAACAGCTTTATTATTTCATCTGGTATAAATTACAAGAAGAAGAAGAAGAAAAATAAGAGGAAGAGGAAGAATAAGAAGAGGAAAAGAAAGGGTTTTAAGTAGAACTACATCTCAAAAATAGTCTGATATTTTTAGTGGAAGCAGAAGTAGTTGACAAATATCATGTTTTCCAATCAGAAGACTGTTTATATAACAACCTTATTGAAATATTAAACCATCAGTTTTAAATATTGTTCTCAATGGATTTTAAAGAATTGGCTCCATAGGCAATTTTATACACCTGAAATATACCAGGCATATGAATTTGGAATTATTTAAAAACTGAACAAATTAATAATTATATTTCAAGTTAAATGCAACAGTAATAAAGTCTTCAGCTTTCAGACTGGAATTTGAAAGGAATATTAGAAAATGTAATTAGATTATAAGAAATACCTAAAAGGGTTCACTGGAAAGTTTTACAAATGTTTAAGATGCCCACAAATTGACTTCAAAGGAATCAACAGGATGAATTAGGAGCCAGTGTGTGATCAAAGCTGTGACTTGGTGTTGCAGAGTACTTTTGGGACAAATCACAGGACTGGAACATTGCCAAAGAAAAATATGAAATTACTGTAAAATCATGAATAAGTAAAAATTCATGTTATAGAATGCTTCAGAGTGAAAAGAATAATAGGAAAGCTGATGTGATACTCTTGTAGAGGTCCTCTAGAGACTGATCAGTGTGACAGTACAGATATAATGTTTTCTAAACCACTTCCAAAGAAACATTGCAAAGGACAGAAGTGGTGGTAATGAGTGATTTTTACTCCTATATTGATGAAAAAACCCACAACAGTGCATTGACAGGTGTCACAACCTAAGGGGTTACCCATCCTTTGGGTGTATAGGGATCGCAACCATGGTTTTGTTGGATTCTGTAACACAAAAAGACACGGAGGCTTTATCCTGTAAGTTTCTCTACTTTATTATGCATTACCACAAATACTAGAAAAATCACCACTAACAAGTATACTTTTGATTACTAAAGCAAATATATATATAAAAAGCTATTACAAATCAATAGCAGCAATCATGTAACAGAGATCAATTATAGCAATAATAATAGCAACAATGAAGTATATAGAAGTATATACATAAAATATTACAGGTTATTAAAAACTTATCACTAGTGAAGCAAACACCAATATTTTAGCAGCAGATAGAGATAGATTATTATTTTTTTTTTTAATACATATATTTATATGGCATTAAGTAGATTCCAGAAGGGGGCCAAACTATCCCAGAGGGGAAGACAAACTGATTCCAGAAGGGGACCCAACCATCACAGAAGTAGGAGGAAAACCACACCAATCCCAGAAGTGGGCCCAGAGGGGAACCAATAAAATAACAGAAAGAGTCTCACTTCAAAGATGATCTGCATCATGGACTTTGGAATTAGCTGGGCGTCTCTAGCAAGGGTCCAATGCAGCATGGGAAGCCATCAGGAAGAGAAGCTCCATTCGGATAGAAATTAAGTCTCTTTTATATTATAGAAACACCACCACTTCAAGCAGCCAATAGATGTTGTTAATTTCTGGTTTTTACCTGGAACATCTGATAGACTATGATGTTTTCTACATTCTCAGACCATTTTTTTTTTTCCACTGTTCTCCTGTTCTTGCACTTAGAACAGCCAGCAACTGTTACTGATACTTACTTTCTGAGGATGTTTCACCCTTTTTAAAGACTATTTTTCACCTTTTAGGCAATGAACCGCCATTACAGTTTCTTGGGTTTGCACTTATCAATGGTATTGCAGGATGTGTCCAGTTTCTAGGTACTCAGCTATACTTCAAAGATGCCAGCTGCATTTCTCAAGGGTGCTTCTGGCTCACAGTTCCCAGGCTGGCAGGAATTTCCTCTGTCAGCAGCAGCCATTTTCTTCTGTTCAGTAATTTTCACCTTATAACCAGGTTGCCTTTATGACTGCTCACATCAACAGGTGATCAGGTTCCAGTATGTGCTGGGGAAAACATGGTGTTTTAGAGAACTGAGGTTGCTCATTTCTTTAAATGAAGAATTGCTTAAAGAATGTAGAATGAGACAGAAATTTAAACAAAAATTGTCATTATTAGAAGTGTAATAAGCATAGAGAGAACAATAAGCATAAAGGATTAAAAACACACACATGAACAGAATATTCAGGGGCTGTGTATCTCTTGGGAAGATAAAGAAATGTAGGAAATCTGGCAGTTGTTGAAAGACATCTGATTAAATTTCAGTGACAGTATCAACATGTGAAAAACAAGACATACTATGAGGCCATTGTGGAAATATCAGGTGCCCTTTTATGATTTGAAAATGAAAAAGGAACAGTGCAAAAATGGAAACAAAGACACAGAACTAAAGATGAGTATGAAGGACTAAGGGAAGCTTGTGCAGATGAAAACTAAGTTTCAATTAACAACAGGTACAAAAGGTAACAAGAAAATATCTATAGATACTCTATTTATACAAAATTATGGAATCATAGAATAGGTTGGGTTGGAAGCGACCTTTAAAGATCCCTTTTTAGTCCAACCTCATCTGCCATGTGCAGGTGCAACCTGCCATGTGCAACCTATAGAACAGGTTGCTCAAAATACCGTCCAGCCTGATTTTGAACACTTCCAGGGACAGTGCATCCACAACTCCTCTGGACAACCTGTTCCCCTGTCTCGCCACCCTCACTGTAAAAATTTTCCTCCTTACATTCAAGCTAAATCTACTGTCTTTCAGTTTAAAACTGTTGCTGCCTGCCCTGTCACTGAAGGCTTTGGTAAAAAGTCTCTCCCTGTCTTGCTTACAAGCCCCCTTCAAGTATTGAAAGGCCACAATGAAGTTTCCCTGGAGCCTTGTCTTCTTCAGGCTGAACAGCCCCTACTCTCTCAGCCTTTCCTCATAGGAGAGATATTCCAGCCTTCTTGTAATTTTCATAGACCTTCTCTGGACCCACTCTTGTGTGGTCCCACAGGACCACGTCTTTCTTGTACAGGTGACCCCAGAACTGGATGAAGTACTCCATGTGGGGTCACATGCCAGCAGAGTAGAAGGGGAGAATCACCACTTGCAACCTGCTGGCCACACTTCTTTTTATGCAGATCAGGATACAATCGGCTTTCTGGGCTGCAAGCGCACATTGCTGGCTCATGTTCAATTTTTCATCCACCAGTACCACCATGTCCTTTTCTGCCAGGCTGCTCTCAGTCCATTCATCACCCAGTCAGTATTGATACTGGGGATTGCCCTGACCCAAGTGCACGTTCTTGTACTTGGCCTTGTTGTACTTCCTGATGTTCACATGGGCCGACTCCTCAAGCCTGTCAAGGTCCCACTGGATGGCATCCCTTCTCTCTAGCGAATCAGCTGCACCATTCAGGTTGGTGTCATCCCCGAACTTGCTGAGAGTGTACCCGATTCCACTGTCTATGTCATTAATGAATGTATTAAATGGTATTGGTCCATAAGGACCAATATCAAAGGTAAGGACCATATCAAAGGCCTTACAGAAGTCTAGGTAGATAACATCTGTAGTTTGTCCACTGATACATTCACTCCATAGTACAAGGCCACTAGATTACTCAGGTGCAATTTACCCTTGGTGAAGCCGTGTTGGGTGTCTCTAATTACCTCCCTGCCTTCCATGTGTTTTGATATGTCTTTCAGGAGGATCTGTTCCATGATCTTACCAGGCACAGAGGTGAGGCTGATTTGATCTGCCATCTTAAATGCGTATATTAACTATTGCTTTGCATCATTTAACTTATATTTACTTCCAACCTGCTGGCATTGTGTCTTTGCAATGATTTTACACCTGATTATGGTTTTTAAATTGTTTGCTCACTCTTAATCCTTTAGACTATACATCTGTTTCATCCTGTGATTTCCATCCTGTAGTATTTCAACAGATTTTTCTAAAAATAAGCTGCCCTCTTTTAATATGTATTATTTCTTTTAATTTGATTTTTTTCACTCAAATCTATACTGAAGTCTTTGGTTTTTTTCTGACTAGAGTAACAGGCTTTTTAAACACACTCTCCTCTTTACCTTAATTTAAAAAACACATCACTTAACAGAAGAATATATTTTAGACTCAACCTTAAGAAAAGATTATATACTAATTTGTGCATACGATGCACAAAAATTGGGTAGAGTGTGTTTTGCCTGCAAGCGCAACAGGATTCGAGATCGTTGCTTATTATCCCTAAAACATCTAGTCCGCTCTTATTTTTTGGTTCCTAAAGTACTTGTCACTGTTGATGTGAAAAGAGAACAAAGCAAAAATTAATTCTGTATGCAGCAAGCAAGTATATAAAGAACGGTGTCATGCTCTGAAGGGATGCATTTTACCTAGATCACCATATTGTCAACTTCTAGAAACTACCATCGGCCATCATAAAATAATTTATCATATTTTAATTATCTTCCAAAATTAAAAGAGGAAATCTAACAACCAAAGTATCATTGCAGGAAAATGAACATATTTTGAGTAACAGTAAAATATTACTGAAACCTAGCAAACACCTTCTGACATCATTGTCCTAACACCCAGGAAAGTAAAATCCATAAATTTGGCATCATATAGTATTATGTATGCAATCTGTATGAGATCTAATCAGTTAAAGACTCATCAAAGACCATCTTTTTTACTCTTTCTCTTCCTTGAATATTTCAAATACTACATTTATTTCTGTTTTTCAAAATACAATTTCTTTCATTCATTAGCTCTCCCTGACTTCTATTTCTCCTTTCTGCAGACTGGTTATTTTCCAGCTCTCCTTCATGTCTGGGGAGAAACATTAAGTTTATGAAAATTCATTCTTATCTCCCTTGGTTAATCTGTCTTATATAAAAGTTACCCTCTGTCCCAGCTTCCCATATAATTTCTGTCAGCAGGGCATTGGAGTGTAGTGTCTATAATTCCAGTCTCCACACTATTTATAGAAACACATTATGGCACCTTTTTCCCTCCCTAGGTATCTGACATGCATAGTGATATAAATGTCTTGGCTTCATGACCATGTTTAAGCTCCTCCTTTTGATACCAGAGGCTGCTTCTATCAGCATTTCCTCTTGCAGACTAAGTGATCAGCCAGCTGACTAAAGACTTTTGTATTAAACCAGTGATGTGATAAATGGATTTGGCCTCAAAAAGGCCTATTTATCTCATACACTTACTGGAATTAGAAGATCGGTTCATAAGCTGCAATTTCAGTGCACACATTTTTAAAGAACATTAAACTAAATATAACTATTCTCTTTGTGAAAACTGATATGAAATTGGCCCTCAGGAAAAGATTTTAATTTTGACATGAATGAATAAAGAATACATGGCAAACATAACTGTGCTCTCTGCTGGCGGTAACTTCCATTGCCAAGAAACATGGCAGCCCCAGGTGATTTGTAACGTCAGCCAGCGATACAAAGGAAGAGCAATCTGAACCAGACAGACAACATCAGAGGCTCATCATGACACCAGAAAACTTATGAAAAATTAGATATCTAAATAAAGATAAATTTCAAATCTTGTCCTAATTAATTCTCAGTTTTATTAGCCAGTCTTTAAAGTAGCTATGTGATCCAGAGAAACTTGCATCTACAGCACAAAGGGCTCCCTCCATAGAGCAGGCCCCTTGCCATACACAGCACTTGAACCTTGGCCTTATCTGAAGCAGGGACTGTTCCCCTGCGGCCTTAAGACGGAATTGTTATGTTTGCAGGGTGGTCACATTTCGCAAAAAAGTTTTTCAATACACCTGTAGCTACCAATGATGAAAAGGGAACTAAGTATAAAGAAGAAAGAGAAGGCTCTCTCTCTTTACCTTGTTCAGTATTTTGCTCTTCTAGTGTTTAACTCCTGCAGTGCATTTTATAATTATTCAAAAACAGTTTGTTGCATCAGACTTTACAAGGAAGTTATTTTGCTTTGGAAAGTCAGGAAGTCAATGACAGCCAACAGGAAGTTGTAACATTATTTTTTGGCAGCATAAAAAAAAAAAAAACACAACTTTCAGTTTGCAGAGCTGAAAAATACAGGCACAGTGTGCTGAGAAATGAGAGCTGGCAGGACATACACTATTAAACCTGCTAGCTAGCAGAAACCTTTGGCCTAGCAATTAAATTGCGGTATGACAAAAACATAGATCAGATTGCACTTAACTGGTAGAGAAGAGGTTATTATCTGCCATTTCAATTTCAGTATATAAAAAAAAAATCTTCCTCTAACAAGAAGCGATCAATGAAATGTAAATTTAAAAACTAATGAAACAAAACTTAAGAGAAAAATCAGTGTCTTCAGCTGATATATAAGAAGAAGAGTCCTGTACCTCTCATAGAACTTAACTACAATTAGCTGCAGCTGACTCAATACTATTCATTTAATAGTTGTTGATCTTGAAAAGTAATTTAATGAAATTATTTTTTTATTAACTCTTCATTAACTACTTTGAAGTAACACACTGGGAATTCATTTATTTAATTGTAGTTATCATCAAACCACATGCAAAATAATAAAAAATAAAAAAATAAAATAATATTCTTACAGGAAAGTGTTTTTTTTTCTCCCCCCCCCGATAGTGGATTGATTTGCATGCATCTACATTATTTCATCCTTCCCACTGCAGTGTTAATTTAACATGAGAATAATTCCTAACCAAATACAATCAAACTAAATGGTCCAGGGGCACTCAGACCAGACTGTCCTGTAAGGAAAGGGGCACTAGGAGCAGGGGTTTCCAGCCAGGCTGATAGGGCAGGGGCATCGTCAACAAGGGCCCACCACTCTGAGCGATAGTCTGTCAGTATTTTTCAGCAGTATTTTTCTTCTGCTCAGTAATTTTTCCCTTCTAACCAGATGGCCTTTATGGCTGCTTACATCAGAAGTCAAGTCAGCAAGAGGGGACCGGGGCTGGGATCAGCAGGGACGTAGTTGGGCACGGGTAGGGCTGTGACATAGTTCCATGATGAGGGAGAAAGCCACAGATGAAGTGGAGTGAAGCAGGACCTCCCCAATGAATCTTTCTTCTGCTCTTTCTCACACAGCGGTCTGAGCCAAGGTTGCACCACTGTGCTGTGTCCCACCACTGGCCTTGAGTGCAGGGAAGTCAACTCTAAGGAGGAAGGGAACCCACTCCAGACCTGACAATAAACCAACATTTGTTTTTCAGCTTAGAACAACCATGGTTTGGTTTTACATTGAAACAGTCATTAAATATCTAAGAAATCATTAAAGATCAAAGAATCCAGCCAAACTGGGTTCACAAGAAGTCTCAGCTCAGAAACATTACTGGGAACTCAAGGAACTCAAACACAAATAGGCTCCTGGCTCCATATTAAACTGCCTTCAGGTCCAAGTTGTGACAAAATAAGCAGTCTGAAATGAGACCTCCAACAATTTTATGTACAGACAATACAGGACAGATTTTGTTGTTGTCCTGTTTCTCATAAATATATGTTACCTACAATAAAATCTCACTTGTTCATATATGAATACAAAAATTTAAAAAAACAATCAATTTTATATTAAATAATACCAAAGGTCTGCATTTCTGCACAGATTGAGAATCTCTGATTTTCTAGCTCCAAGTAATGCTAGTAGCATTACAGAGTAAAATAATCTGGGCAGGTGTAGACTAAAGAGGAAATTGAAAGGGACGCCTTAGCAAGGGAGCTTGGAATTTACCTATAGAAGCAATTACTCTACATGATGAATTTTAATGGGTCAAAACAGACACATCAGCTAACTTCTGAAGATTTTCACACTACAAAGAAGATGGGAGAAGTCACAGATGGCAATGCCTTGGGTAAAGAAGAACCTTCCGCTGTCACAAGGGAAAAGGATATATAAAGGCATAAAAATGTAATATATTTATATATGTAAATATATTGAGACATACAAAATGCATTTATATTTTGAATAAAAACTATACTCAATAATCTAATAATATTCTATAAAAGAATAATATGTTTTAATAAAGTCTATAATGGAGGAAATAAAAGTGCTTAATATAATTAGGAGTTATCCAGAATAGAAAAAGCTACAGAGAAAAAGAAATCAGAGTTGAAAGACTGAAGAACAGAAGTGCTGGTCTGAACAGTGCACTTTCCATGATGTTCCAATTAATAATAATTATGAAGTACTTTGTGTCCTACTATATAATTATTACTCATTTAATCAAAGGAGAAATTTCATTTGTAAGGGAACTAGAGTTATGCTAAATGGAGGACTTTTCCACGGGAGGAGGTAAAATAAGTCTCTATAGGGAAACAGAGTTTCCTTAAAGTTCCTCTAAAAAATATTGTGATTATTGTAACAAACAATTATGGAAAATGCAACCATCCATTAAAAATCAATTGTGTTAAATTCTATCATTAAATTAAAAAAAAAAATAATCAATTGCTGTTAATACTACTTGATTGCAAATCTCAGTGAGGCCTTAGGTATGGTATAACTACTTTCATAAAGCCTTGGAACATGGTAATATTTCATAAATGCTTCTTGATCAAAAATGTTCAGTGATGCACATTTTATCTGTCAGGTGATGCAAATTATAAATGTTATTGCACATAACGCACACACATGGATCTTGGTAAGAGCTCAGTGCTTCTTGGAGGGAACTTACTTTTTACAGATTTTCTTGGAATGAAAGTGCCCAGTGATTTCCAATAATATAGCAATTTTCTATTCATTTATGAATGGACCAGTAGGGTTTACTAGACAGATAGCCAAACCTATGTTCACTGTGCATTTCTTACTGATATGTTTTAAGGTTAGCTTTGCTGTTTTCTCAACCTTGTCATATTCTTAACTATAGGCATCCTCTGAATGTTTTATACAGACAGCTATCTTCTTTTAACTGTCTTTCCTAGTTGAAGAGGCCACATATTGCATCTCTTCTGTACTGGACTTCTTATGATGCCAAAGTGTATGATCTACATTTTTGGATAAGAAATGCAATCCCTCTTTATAAATTAGGTTCTCAACATCATATACATAGTATTCCAATCATCCAAAGTATTATTAAACCCTTATTTTCTGTCAGCAAATTTTATTAACTTTCCCACTCCTATTTTTGTAGAAATCATTGGTGAAGAGTATTAAATATTAAAGACTGCTGAGGAACTTCTTCCTGCACAAATAAACCGGTGGTCCCCTTTCATCATTATCAACTGTATTTTTCCTTTTGAACAATTCCTTTTTTGCTTGACAAATCTCTACCTTCTCTAGCTTTCCTAGTAAAGTGGAACTGTACCAAGGTCTTTATCGATGTCTAGGAAGATTAGATCAAGTGCATTTTCCTACTATAAAAAATCAGTTATCCTGTCCAAGAATTATCAGGTAAATTGGGCATGATCTATCTTTGTTAAATGCATGTTGTATTTCATTCAGTCTCATCTACCTGACTTAATTTTTCATTAAGTATATATTTCTGGTTGAAATTGATCTTTGTTTAATGCTTTTATGGTTTTATTCATTGGAATAAAATCATATCATGTGAAGTCATACAAAATTAAAATTAAAAAAAAAGAAAGACCAACTAAACCTCTACTGATAACTAGTTAGCAAAGAAATATTTCATTACAAAGAAATTTTTTGTAATTTGAAGAAAAAGAAGGAAAAAATGTCAGAAGCTATGGAAAAAAAAGGTGACAACGTATCATTAAACTTGTCTACTATTTCGTTTTATCAGCAGTCTTTTCATTCTTGTAGAACAAGGATTTGATATAAATCATTAGATTAGCCTGTTTTCCGTATACCAAAATTATAGTCTGAGCTGAAGTAACAAGGAAGAGATGGTATTAAAGGGGAAGACACTAAAGTCAAATATGCAATTAATCACTGAATACTTTCCTTTTATCTATATATATAAAGGGCAGATGATGACCTGAATTTAAAAGAAATCACCTGGCTTCATTCTATGCAGTAATTGCATTCACTACAAATAGCCAAAACCAGTCATGTAGTCCAGAGCAAAAGCTGCTGTTGTTCTGGATGTAGGGAGCTCCCAAACTTGTGAAAGTTTTCTCTAGTGGGAAGCTTTTGGATTTTTAATTAGAAATCTTATTTTAAAATAATATTAACGCTATTTGTAAACTCTGCTTTGCTTGTTTGTTTTGTAAAAATGTTTAACATTACAGTAGAATTGATAGGCCGAACAGTGCATGCCTTCTTCAGAATTTCATACCTAAAAACTGAATGCCATGTGAAATTATTGATGAGTATATATATATCTCCACCTGTAAATTCACCGAGTATTTTCAGGACCACAGATAATTAAGCTTAAATAAGTTCTTTCTTTCCTTAAAACTCTATTATGTATAGATACAACAAAAAAACAGAGCTACTATGCCATTCATTTTAGTATAATGGTTGAGATTTCAGAGGATGTTAGTTTTGCTTTTGCATATATTTCCTGATTTGCCATTTATTAGTCTTCTGAATGCATCGCAAGAATGGTGTAACTTGAATGATGTTGTACACACTCAGGGAAGAAGGAAAGGTGGCCATTCTACCAGTCCTTTGGAAGCTCCACTTTTCTAAAACAAGTCACATCTTTCACTTACTTTCAATTCGCATTTGTGAATCCAAAAGTATATTCTGAGTGCTGTATTTTTATATATTTATTATTTTATTTATTCTGTATATGATTTATGTAAGTTAGAATGAGAATGATTTGCACTTACATTGCTCTTAACTACTACAGAGAGAGATGTAGTTTGGAATTATAAATCAAATTTGTTTCTCTGTAACCATTAGCATCCTAGATTAAGTCTCAACTGTGAAACAGAGTGAAATTCTCCTAACCAGCTGGGGCAGTTCTGTAATTGATTCAATGGTCTGTATGTGCTTTCCATAGGCTCCAAAACAGCAAGCAGAGCAAAACAATATCCAGGGTGAAAATAAGATAGATGTTGATCCTATACAACAAAATTAAAATACATTGGCTAAGCCAAAATATTATATGTGTAAGAATATGCTAATTTACTCCAGGATGTAAAAAAAAAATATTTTGTAAGGAATTTTTTTTAAGTTTCAGTTTACGTATTCCAGCAATCCTTCCTTGTTTCTTTTTTAATCTTGATTTAACCATGCAATTACTGAATTGGAAATTTCCAGTTCATTCTAGGTGACCTGCCATCACCCAAAAGTTTACCAGCAGCTAAAGTATTATCGTGATTAAATTTCCGAACAACTCTACAAGTGAAACACAATCAAAGAATAAGGAATACCAAAGAGCACATTTAATTTGCTAATACATGCAACATCATTTTTCACCACCAAAGCAATTAGCCTAGTTTCTCACTATGGAAGGAAGTAGTCTGATTTGTTACATTTATTCTGGATTATGATAGTAATATCTCAGTCCTATATACACTAAATTATGCATATTTTTATTTATTGATAGCATTTAGTTTGGTTTTCAAATATGACTAAAATCATTAGTAACATTTGAAATAAGGCAGTTGAGGTTTAGAAAAATAAAATTACTTCTTTAGGGTCTTTGGCAGTCAGACATCTGATTCAGGTTTACTGTATTTCATTACTAATCTAATGAACTTATTTTGGAGGAATGTGTTAACCATGCCACTATATGGCTTTTATTAAGTAGGTTAAGCATTATTCTGAAAATAAGCTAGTGAAAAGTAAATAAAGGATATGTTTCCAAGAGTGAAATAAAAACAAACAAACAAACAAACAAACCAAACCATTGGGACTATTAGGTGTAAAGGACTTTTAAACCTTTGTGTTGCTAGGATATACTCGATTAATGACATTTCCTACGTATTTATTGCATGGAATTAATTTTACATGATCTCATTACTTGATCAGGACAGATAACTTTTTATATGACCTTTTCTGGACAGTTGGTTAGTACTTTTAGAAATAAGTTACAACCATACTTAGTTGATGATTAATGTTAACGGTGGCATTATAATTGTAATAGACATTCTGAATTGATTTCTCCCTTAAGATGATTGCAGCTCAATAACTGAGGAGTCCTATCTTTTTTCAATGATTGACAATAATAAATTTTCTAGTTTAAAGGAAAGACTCTCTTCAATATTTCTGTAAGTACAGAATATATGTATTATATTGCTCAATATAATATAACCAATGTTAATTAAATATTTATTATTGAAATATATTTATGGTAATAATCTGACAGTTCATCAAATCTGGTCATATTCAGAGGAGATTTTTTGTTATATATTTATCATTTTGTTTTCATTTGTTTGTACCTTGTTCCTGTTCTTTTAAGCCTGGCATTGATTTTCTTGGTTTATTTCCCATTTCTGGTTCTACCTTTATACATATTAACTGGTATATATTAACAGTTTATGTTAACTGATAAATACTCTAAGACCTGGCACCCGAGAAGTTGAATTATCTTTCAACTGTAGGAATGTGCAAGCTTGAAGAATGTAGTTTTCACCATGATTTTTAAAAGTGTTGTAGTTCAGTTAATATCGTTAAGTAGATAATAATAACTCTCCCAGCTGCAGTGAGAGTTTAGCATAATGAAAAAAGCTTTTTTTTTTTTTTTTTTCTAGTTTGTGTCAAAGCTGCAGTTAGCCAGAGGTTATAGAGGAAGGACTTTTCAAATTCAGCAAATAAGAACACAAACTATACTTGGGGGAAGATAATGTATTGTAACTTTTTAGTTACAGACAGCTCATCTGGTAAGCAAGCTCAAATCTTTTGAACTGAAGACGGTTTAAGACTTACATCCCAGGTGAAAGCATTACCCACTAGGCTACAACTATAAAGTATAGGAAACTATTGCCACTTTTACCTAATAAAAATAATAATAGTTAGGGTGAAGGGCGATCAACAACTATGCAGAGTAGGCAATCCTAGCACCTGAGAGAAATGCGCAGAAGACCCCACAACCAAGCAACCAGCACTGTGTGGCTGGGATTATTATGCTGGCTCACCCAACCTTACCCCAGGGCTGTGTAATCTCTCCTGTGGTGAAAAGGGGTCATTTAATTCAGTAGTGAATTCTGTTTTTAGCAGTGGTAAACCCATTATTCAGACCACAGATATCTGTAATGGGTTCTGATGGGTATTAGGGACTGGGACTTGAGATTGCAGCAGGACCTTGCCCTCAAGAAGGGGTTGGTGCAGCAATGGATGCCATTGCTGCAGGCACTGCTCAAGTTTGCTGGTAAACCCCAAATCCCCAAGTGTGAGTGTGTAGGGATGAAACTTGGTAATATCTTTAAGGCAGTAAAGTAAGAATGGGATAGGAAATAAGAATCCCCTGGTTCCCCAGTGGGAAGCTCTGTTGTGCACTGGTTTCTCATGGAAAAAAATACAGAAACTGGAGGAAGAGAAGGGTGATCTGGTAAACAAAGTGCTCTGAGCTGGGAACCAGAGGTCTAGGGTGCGGATGTACAGTCCTTCTTCTCCTCCAATAGAGATGAGGAGAGCTTGTTCCGAGCCCAGGGATAGGCAGCCCCATCACAGTAATTATAGAAAAACAAGGGGAGGAGAAGGGAGATGGGTCCACCCCAGGGGCTGGCCAAGGCATATGGCTGAATGAGTGGGATGAGGGAGCCTAGCTGCATTTGTGGAGCCTGAGTGGCTGCAATGATACCTCAACCCTTGCTCCTGCACCCTGCTGGCACTGCTCAACCTGGGAGGGAGCACAAACCGTGAAGAGGGGAAGGAGTGATCATGTGGTTGCTGAAATGCTGGGAGGGAAGAGCTGCAGGGGTAGAATTATCACTGAGACATGGTCTCAATGAGCAACCAGTTGTAACAAAACAGTTTCCCTTACAGTAGTAAGCATAGTTACTAGTAAGTTAGTAGTAAGGTAACATAAATAACCTGCCAATCATTGTGATAGCTGCAAATGTGTCAGTCACTGCAAAAATCATGAATTCCCGAGAATCTCACGGACAGGCAGATTGTGAGTACCAGCATATATGAGTACCAGTACTCTGTGATTGAAATGATTTAGTATCCAAGTCCATATTGTCTCCCCAGTGTCAAAATGATCCTAAAACACGACAGTTCGATACAAAAGCCTAGGAAATAGAAAACCCCTCATCATGAATGGGATTTCAGCCACACCTCCAATAATTCATGTAACATTTAGATATTAGGACATAAAGAGACAAAGAAGACAGACAAACATCTGACTGCAACCTGATGAAAGGAACTCATGTAAAGGGAATCCTGAATCTTAGTTTCTCACTCCGGTGTTCTTTATTCATTTGTAGATGCCAGTGATCTCTACAGAGAAAATGCATACCTCACCCAGAAGCTAGGAAATTGAAGGAATGGAAAATAATAGAATCATCATTTTTTCTCTACCCTTCTAGTTAAAGCACTCCTCTAAGATGTGAGAAGTGAAGGATCAAACCTGTAAGCTGAGCCTCAGGACTTGTTTTGAACTTCTAAGGTAAATGATTCAGAGACACAATTTCTATACGTAAAAGAAGCTGCTTCCTCTTTTTTCCATCCTAAAACATGGAAGCTGAAATAAAAGTAGAAGGCAAACCCACCGTATGCCATAATTTTAAAACATTTACCAGTGTTTTGTTTTGTTCTTTTTTTTTTTTTTTCTTAGATATTCCCTGGATACTGATGAAGGGAGCATTGAATCATACTACAGTCTCAGTTCCTGACATAGACTATCTGAATTGAGGTCTAAGCTCCTAAGTATTCCCAAAGAAAATTGCCCCTGAATAATTTCAGAAAGTTCATCTTGTCAAAAACAAAATTGGATTCTAGTAACTTAAAAGAGAAAGGAAATAATCATAAAATCACAAGATGATTCATGCTGGAAAAGACCTGGGGAGGTTTTTGTCCAACCTCCGGCTCCAAGCAGATAAGGTTAGCCAGGGCTTGATACAGTCAAGTCTTGAAAACCTCCAAGAATGGAGTCTGCACAATCTCTCAGGGCAACCTGTTTCCTTGCTTGACTGTCCTCATGGCATAAGGGTTTCTCCTTATAACTGGTGTAAACTCTTCTTTCAATTTATGCTCATTGTCACTAGTCTTGCCACCATGTGCCACTGTGAAGATCCTGGCTCTGTCTTCTTGGTGACCTCCCTGTAGGCACTAGTGTTGCTCCAGCACATCATCCAGTCCCCCTATTAAGTGTCATCTGCAAACTTTATGCACAAGCCCTCTATTCGCTCTTCTGACTCATTGATAAAGATGTTGAAAAGAGCAGTTCCTAGAACAGACCACTAGTGCCTTCAGAGCTTCCCCTCCAGGATCCCAGTTAATTGAATAAGATGAAGTCCACTTGCCTGAAGTCAGGATCAGTAAATTGCTTCTTATCTTCACTGAAGATAGTCAATTCCATCTCAGAATTAAATGTGACTCAGTCCTTATACAGTTGGTTTAAGTAAGATACTACACATGAGATCCACAAAGAAATTTAGGCAATCCTCCCTAACTCTTCAGGTGTTTTAATAGTCTCCCAGGGTCTTGTCTCATGTTGTGCAGTGCCTCTCCCTCATTATCATGAAATGCATAAGTCATTGTAAAGAATAATCATAAAACAACTTGAAACACAAGAATATGAATCGCTGTAAGAACCATTAGCTATTTTACTCCCAAAGCTTCCTATAGCCTGTGGTTCCCAACTTCTAAGTAAGCATAGCCTGTGAACCTTGCTGAAGCCTGGAGATTTCTCAGCCTTCATACTACGTTAAGTTTGAACTCAGAAACAGTTCCAGAACACAGAAATTCTTTGAGATATATATTCAGGTTATCATTACCTCAAAAGTATTTAAAAACTGTCTTTAGAACTTGATTCCCAAAGAAAGTCATTGACTTTGATGGGTTTTGGATCAGGACCTAAGTGAAGAGTCATCTAAATTCAATTCAGCTTTACAAAGAGTTTCAGTGAAATAACATCATAGCAGAAAGATACGGAGAGTGAGAGCCTTTCACTAGTTATCTGAAGAATCAGAACACATCCAATGGGAATTAAACCATCAGCTCAGGAGAACAGTCTTAGTAGAAAAAAAAAAAAAAAGTTTTTGTTCCCTTAATAAGTACCAAAAAGTTGTGGGTTTTTTTTCTGAATTATAATTAGAAAGTATAAATATGTTTTTGCATATGGATTTGACATATATGACATTGTCAGTATACATTTTAATGTTTCAAATAAAAGTGAATAGATAAAAATGCATAATTCATAAGCAAGATGCTGTGCCCGTCCCTGTGGAGACTTAAGTGAATCCTGTGGTTGTCTAGTCACAAGTATGACTGACATATAACTTAATATTTTTTCTGCAGCTCTAGACTATGCCATTGAAAATCCAGGATATTTTAAGGGCTTTTTTTTTCCCAGTTTACGATATAATAGGCACTTCTGTTCCTCTAAAACAACAATAAAAACAAAATCATACAGCTCTTGGAAAACTATTTAAAATAAGTGCTATCTCTGAAGTTTAGAAAATTTAAGAGTGAAATTGTTTTCTTAAAAGAAGCTGACCTTTAAATATGATAATTTTTCAGTTAGTTGCTCTGTAAATTACTAAAGCCAGTGTGTTAAGAAAGGCAGCTTAACTAGGAAAGTTTCTACTACCTAATATTATAAAAACTTAATGGATAATTAAAAGTTTTTTCTTCAGTGATACCTTCACCTCACATAAGATATGAATGTCTAAAGATAAGATTCTGTTAGCATTCATATTAGAGTCAATTTATTCTAAAGAAATTCCACAGAGACTTAGAATATTAACAGGAAACTGGATATTTTCAGGAAAATGGCATACAGACTTACTCAAAGTATCTATTAGTAGGAAAATTAATTAAAAATATTTAAGTAATTTTTAGATTCAGTTAATGTATTGCAGTAGAAGTACAAAGTAAGTTTCTTTTTAGAAGCTGAATGACTGCAGATAGTTCTTTTTTTAAAAAAAATTAGGATTTTTTTCTTTTTTTTTTTTCAGCTACTATGCACAAGATTTGCTTTTTAGGTATTCATATATTCATTTCTGTTATAGGAAGTTCTCACTTCTGGGGTGGAAGGTGTTGTGCTGTGCGTGTCTGGTGAACAGCATTTCAGCCACATCACAGCTCTCCTGCCATGCCGTGCTGGTGGTAAAGCTGGCCTCTGCCTGCTCAAGGCTCAGGAAGCAGAGTCATTCAGCTGCACCACAAAAATCATCTCAATGGACAGGGTCTCCTGGGAGGTGTTTCTTAGCCTGAGCTTGGAGGAGCATGTAGTAGGCAGCACTGTCAGCTGGCAGCGATGTGACTGAGGCATAACCTTCCAGGTGTCCTTCAGCAACATCTGGAAACAGCAGGCAGTTTACTTGATGTTTAAGTAAGAGTTGGTGTAAAGGATGTTGAGGAGACGGGGGTCTTGACTTTTCAGATCATCCTCGTAGTGGTGGAGGAAGCATAGTATGTCCTCCACCAGCTGCTCCCTCATGCACGTGAACTGTGGTTGTACATGGAGGCAGGAGTTGTTCAGCATCTCCTCTGCGATGCCCAGCTCCAAGCAGAAGGCATGCACAGGGGGAGGCTGCAGAATGAGCAGGCTGTAAAGGGCATCATACTCCCGGGCACTCTAACCTTCATAGACACAACCCATCCCGATGGCTAGCTGCAGCTATGGCTTGAAGTTACTTCCAGAAAATCTTTGGCAGGCACCAAGAAGCTCGTCTACCAGACCCTCCACCAACTTGCACGTGTCAGCCATGTACAGAACTGGCGACTGGATGCGATTGGCCAAAAATGTGCCCAGATCACATGTGTCACCAGAGTCATTATCTCCTTCTATGTCTTCCTTCTCCTTCTCTTGATTTCCATGTCTGCCCTGCTTGCAGCTGCTTTCTGGCTTATGACTCCTTTTTCTGGTCCTCCAGCAAAGCCACAGGAGCAGGACCAGGGCTCCTGTCCCAAGAGGAGGGGTCCAGAATCACCACTGGTGGAAGTCTGCAAGGAGCAGGGCTTTCCCAGCCACCCCATTTTGCTCCTGGATCTGCTATATATCCTGCAGCAGCTGAGTCACCTTCCAGCTCAGCTGCTCTGCGCAATACTGCATGAGCATGTGTGGCCACAAGTAGCTCATCACACAACTGCAGTGAGTTCTGGACAATGTATAGCACATCTAGGGTGAGTAAGATGATGACAGTGGTGAACTGCAGGAGATGGGAGAGAAGGGGTCTCAGTGGGGCTGGGCAGGGGGGAGCTGACCACAGGGCAAGTGGGGGTGGGAGCCGCAGGAACCTGGGGGCAGGTAAGAGACGGGGCAAGGGAACTAGATGGCACTGTGCCCTGTCCAAGATGCTCACCTGAGCGGCTGGACCCTCACTCCAGGGTAAGAACCCTTCCAGGAGCTGGCATTTCTTCCCTGTCCCTTGTCCAGGTCAGCCTCCCTGCTGTAAGGGCACTTGCACTCATTGTTGGCCCAGGCTGCACTGTCGCACCACTTCTTGCTGGTGCCCCTGGTGACAGCCCCATTGTGACCCATCCCCCCTGCTGTAACAGAAGCCAGAGCCCCATTAGAGATCTCCTCTTGTGTCTCCTTCCTTTCTTCTCCATTTACTTTCCTTCTCCCTTTCCTGTTCCCTTTTTTTCTTCCCCTCTTTTATGCTCCCTTTTATTTTCTTCTCCCATTTAATTTCTTCCCCATTTCAGGGCCTTGTTGACAGAGTCCTTTGGGAGGCAGCCCTTAAGGGCAAAGGAGTCCAGGAAGGCTGTACATTCTTCAAGAAGAAAATCTTTAAGGCGCAGAAGCGGGCTGTACCCATATGCTGAAAGATGAGCCAGTGGGGCTGAACAGAGAGCTTTGGCTGGAACTCAAGAAAAAAAGGAGAGTTTATGACCTTTGGAAGAATGGGCAGGCAACTCAGGAGGACTACAAGGAGGTCATGAGTTTATGCAGGGAAAAATTAGAAGGGTCAAAGCTCAACTAGAACATAATTTGGCTACTGCTGTAAAAGACAATAGAAAATGTTTCTATAAATACATGAACAATGAAGAGAGAGGGCTAAGGAGAATGTCCATCTTTTATTGGATGTGGGGGAACATAGTGACAAAGAATGAGGAAAAGGCTGAGGTACTTAATGCTTTCTTTGCCTCAGTCTTCCATAGCAAGAGCAGCTGTTCTTGGGGCACCCAGCCCCCTGAGCTGGAAGACAGGGTCAGGGAGCAGAACAAAGCACCTGTAATCCAGGGAGAAATGGTGAGCAACTTACTACACCACTTAGACATACACAAGTTGATGGGACCAGATGGGATTCACCCAAGGGTACTGAGGGAGCTGGCAGAAGTGCTCACCAAGCCACTTCCCATGATTTATCAGAAGTCCTGTCTAACCAGGGAGGTCCCAGTTAACTGGAGGTTAGCAAATGTGATGCCCGTCTACAAGAAGGGCCAGAAAGAGGATCTGGGGAACTACACGCCTGTCAGTCTCCCTGTCAGTGACAGGGAAGGTTATGGAGCACCCATCTTCGGTGCCATCACACAGCACTGCTGGGAGATCTACCCAGACTCTATTTCTACAAAAAGTATTCAGATTTTAAAATTAAATACTATAATTCTGTTTTGAATTGCAAGAATTACCAGAATTAGTGTTAATTTGCCCCGAGGAGAGATTAATTCCAACCCTAAAATTCTCCCCGCAAGCCACCATGTCTTAGTTTCCTACTGTCTACAAGGGAAACTGTGTTATTTCCTTTACTCTGAGAAAACAATAACCTTAAAGATAGTGATATACCGTCATAATGGACACTGAAGAAGTATCTGTGAAGAGCTTCTGGCAGGCTGACATGACAATTTTCTAACCCTCTGCAAAGAGAAGGACAGGAACACTCAGCAACCATTCATTAGAACTTTCTTTCTATCAGTATCCATGTATTACTCCTTTTTTAATGGCAGAGGAAAGCAGTTTCTCATTGCTACATTTGATCAAGGAAAAAGGTGAAGCAAAGTTCACAGAATAAAACAGATGTGTAAAGAAAAGATAATGTGAAAGAGAAGAAGAAATAATTTGAGAGCCTGATAAGATTAGGAATGCAGTACTCACTCACTTCAGTTTCATATATTTTCCTTGCATATAGTTTTTGAAAATGAGCCTAGTGGCAGTATTACAAATATTATCTATATTACAACTGGCCAAATTAGTCTCTGAGAATGAAGTTAACCATTCAGTGTAAGCCCATTTTTAATTGGTGAGGACTGTTAGCCTTGATTTTGTTAAATGCATGTTTGGGTTTGCTTTTTGGTTAGTCACCAGAGTCATATTGTATCATTTCTGTCCCTTTCAAGGTTAAAAACATCATAAAGAAAAAATATACTACACATAAGTCATCTAAAAGGCTGTGTTTTGCCCTAACAGGCCTAAGAAAACAAAAGACTTTCAAGGAACTTTCACATCTTCTTGTCTGGTCTGTACACATATGTTATGGTAGATCTTGTGGACAGAGACAGCTTTCTTTGGAAAGTTTGACTTACATACAGAAGTAGGAAAAACAGGAGCTAGGAGTCGATACTGTTCCATTCATCCATTGACACCGCATTATAGGTGGTGTGTTCCTTTAAGAAGCACACCACCTATAGTGCCCTTGCGGAACAGGTATGGGGCTCTGCAGGAGGAACTGGTTGCAAGCAAGGAAGAGGGCTGTCGAAAGCCAGAAGAGCCACCAAGGCCAACGTGTCTCAGGCCGGCCATCAAATCTGACCCTGAAAAGAAAGATCGAAGGGTCATTGTTGTAGGTGACTCCCTGCTGAGGGGAGCAGAGGGCCCGATATGCAGACCGAACCCATTCCATAGAGAGGTCTGTTGTTTCCCTGGTAACTGGGTAAAGGACGTCATAGGTAAACTCTTGTTTAGCTATGTAAACCTTGTGAGTCCTTCAGATTATTACTCACTTCTGATCTTTCAGGTGGGAAGTGATGAGGTAGCAATGAGAGGCTCACAATCGTTTAAAAAAGATTTCAGGGCCTTAGGGCAACTGGTAAAGGGATCAGGAGCTCAAGTTGTGTTCTCCTCCATCCATCTGACATCAGCGATGGACGAGGGAATATATAGGAGGAGTCAACAGGTCAATTCATGGCTCCGGGACTGGTGTCGTAGACAGGGCTTTGGGTTTTACAATCACATCTTGATATATGAGGCACCAGAGCTGCGAGCAGCTAATGGGATGCACTTATCCCAGAGGGGGAAAAGGATTCCGGGGCAGGAGTTGGCAGGGCTCATTGACAGGGCTTTAAACTAGATTTGAAGGGGGAAGGGGTCAATAATTTCATGCTTGCCTGTGACAAAGAGTGGGGCAGCACATCAGGGGCAGAGGGATGGAGTCCTAGTAAGGGCTCTCAACTTGTTGCCCTAAGGCAAGCCAGAGACGATGCACCAGGACACCCCAGGGGAATCAAGGGGGATTCACACAAGAGGGTGACACGGCCAGCCCAGCTGAAGTGCCTCTATGCGAATGCAGGCAGCTTGGGCAATAAACACGATGAATTAAGGGCAACTGTGCTGCTGGAAAGCCATGACATAGTGGCCATTACTGAAACTTGGTGGGATGATTCCCATGACTGAAATGTAGGGATAGATGGATACAAGCTCTTTAGGAAGGACAGGCAGGGTAGGAGGGGAGGAGGTGTTGCCCTGTACATCAGTGACCAGCTAGAATCGATGGTATGGGGAAGGACAATGAGCTGGTTGAGAGTGTATGGGTTAAGACTAAAGGGAAGGCCACCTGACCATCGCAGCCAAGTAGATGAGGCCCTCCATAGGCAGATAGAAGTGGCTTCACGTTCACAGGCCCTGGTCCTCATGGGGGATTTCAACCACTCTGACATCTGCTGGAGGGACAACACAGCAGGGCACCAGCAATCCAGGATGTTCCTGGAATGCATTGATGACAACTTCCTCCTCCAAATGGTAGAGGAACTAACAAGAAAAGGTGCTATGCTGGACCTCGTTCTCACCAACAGGGAAGGGCTGGTGACCAACGTGAGGCTCAGGGATAACCTTGGCTGCAGTGACCACGAAGCGATGGAATTTAAGATCCTCAGGGCAACTAGGAGAATGTATTCCAAGCTTACGACCCTGGACTTTAGGCATGCAGACTTTGATCGCTTCAGGGATCTGCTGATCAAAGTGCTGTGGGACAAAGCTCTAGAGGGAAGGGGGGCCCAGGACAGCCGGTCAGTATTCAAGGATCACCTTCTCCATGTCCAGGATCAAAGTATACCAACAAAGAGGAAGGCAGGAAAGAATGCTAGGAGACCTGCCTGGATGAACAGGGAGCTCCTGGACACACTGTCACACAAAAAGAAACTTTACAAAGAGTGGAAGAAAGGACAGCTAGAATGGGGGGCATATAAAGAAGCTGTCCGAGCAGCAAGAGACCTGGTGAGAAAAGCTAAAGCTCAGTATAGAGTTAAATCTGGCCAAAGAGATCAAGGGAAACAGCAAAAATTCCTATGTGTATATTAATGGTAAGAAGAAGACTAAGGAAGGTGTGGGCCCCCTCAGGAAGGAAATGGGAGAACAGGTGACAAATGATATGGAGAAGGCCGAGGTTCTCAACAACTTCTTTTCCTCAGTCTTCACTGGCAAGGGCTCCAGCCACACTCGTGGAGTCACAGAAGATAATGGCAGGGGTTGGAAAGAACTGCACATCGTAAGTGAAGATCAGGTTTGTGACCATCTGATGAACCTGAAAGTGTACAAGTCCATGGGATACACCCACGGGTACTGAAGGAACTGGCCCATGAGGTTGCTAAACTGCTCTCTACTATATTCCAAAAGTCATGGCAGTCTGGTGAGGTCCCCACTGACTGGAAAAGGGGAAACATAATCCCCATTTTCAAAAAGGGAAAGAAGGAAGAGCCAGGGAAATATAGGCCAGTCAGTCTCACCTCTGTGCCTGGTAAGATTATGGAGCAGATCCTCCTGGAGGTGCTGCTGAAGCAGAAGAATAACGAAGAGGTGATTGGGTACAGTCAACACGGCTTCACCAAGGGCAAATTGTGGCTGACAAACCTGGTGGTCTTCTATTAGAAGGTCACAACATCAATAGACAAGGGAAGAGCAACTGCCATCATTTACCTGGACATAAGCAAAGCCTTTGACACTGTCCCGCATGACATCCTGGTCTCCAAGCTGATAAAATATGGGTTTGATGGACTAACAATTCAGTGGATAAAGAACTGGCTTGACAGCCGCACCCAAAGAGTGGAGGCCAGTGAGAAGTGAAGTCCCTCAAGGATAAGTACTGGCACCGGTCTTGTTTAACATCTTTGTCAGTCACATGTACAGTGGTACAGAGTGCACCCTCAGCAAGTTTGACGACGACACCAAGCTGTGTGGGATGGCTGACACGCTGGAGGGAAGGGATGCCATCCAGAGGGACCTTGACAGGCTGGAGAGGTGGGCCCATGCCAACCTCAGGAAGTTCAACAAGACCAAGTGCAAGGTCCTCCATCTGAGTCGGGGCAATCCCAAGCACCGATATAGGCTGGGCAGTGACTGGCTTGAGAGCAGCCCTGAAGAAAAGGACTTGGGGGTGCTGGTGGACGAGAGGCTCAACATGAGCCGTCCGTGTGCACTAGGAGCCCAGAAAGCCAATTGTATCCTGGGCTGCATCAGGAGAAGCGTGGCCAGCAGGTCAAGGGAGGTGATTCTCTCCCTCTACTCCACTCTCATGAGACCCCACCTGGAGTACTGCATCCAATTCTGGAGCCCCTAGTACGAGAAAGATATGGACGTGCTGGAACATGTCCAGAGAAGGGCCACGAGGATGATCAGAGGGCTGGAGCACCTCTCCTATGAGGACAGACTGAGGGAGTTGGAGTTGTTCAGTCTGGAGAAAAGAAGGCTCCGAGGAGACCTTATAGTGGCCTACCAGTATCTTAAGGGGGCCTACAAGAAAGCTGGGGAGGGACTTTTTAGGATGTCGGGTAATGGTAGGACTAGAGGGAATGGATTAAAACTAGAGATGGGTCGATTCAGATTGGACGTGAGGAAGAAGTTCTTCACCATGAGGGCGGTGAGACATTGGAACAGGTTGCCCAGAGAGGTGGTGGAAACCCCATCCCTGGAAGTTTTTAAGGCCAGGCTGGATGGGGCTCTGAGCAACCTGATGTAGTGGGAGATGTCCCTTCCCATGGCAGGGGGGTTGGAACTAGATGAACTTTAAGGTCCCTTCCAATCCTAACAATTCTATGATTCTATGATTACCTTTGGAAAGCGACTGTGTCTGTTTTAGGAGATATAATGTCTGCAAATGGAGAAGTGAACAATTTTCTTGTCATGAAGTTATTTACAGGGTCCTGGATGTATCACGTCAGATATGCTGACATGAAAATTCAGAAGATAGCAAGATTCTGTACCAGTATTTTTAACTGGACAACTGAGAGCAAACTTGAACCCAATAGCTGTAAAGTCACCTTAGATTTATCTTAATATGATCTTAGGCAAAGCTCTACACTAGTGTAGTGAGTAGCTCCAGCTCTGCAGAGAGGGACCTGGGAGTCTTGTTGGCCAAGAAGTTGACCATAAAGTAGCAGTATGGCTTTGTGGCCAAGAAGGCCAATGGCATTCTGGGGTGCATTAAAAATTGTGGCCAGCAGGTCAATGGAGGTCATTTTCCCCCTCTACTCTGCACTGGTGATGCCATATCTGGAGTACTGTGTCCAGTTCTGGGCTCCTCAGTTCAAGAAAGTCTGGAAAGGGTCCAGTGGAGGGCTACTAAGATGATCAAGGGGCTGGAGCACCTCTCTTATGAGCAAAGGCTGAGAGACATAGGTCTATTTAGCCTGGATAAGAGAAGATTGAGGGGGATCTTGTCAATGCTAACAAACATATAAAGGGTGTGTGTCAAGAAGATGGAACCAGACTCTTTTCAGTGGTGCCAGGAGACAGGACTAGGGGCAATGGGCAGATCCAGGAAATTCCATCTGAACCTGTGGAAAAACTTCTTTACTTTGATGAGCCCTATGATAAGGGTGACAGAACAGTGGAACAGGCTGCCCAGAGAAGTTGTGGAGTCTCCTCTGGAGATATTCAAAACCCTCCTGGACACGTTCTTGTCCAACCTGCTCTAGGTGAACCTGCTTTGGCAGGGGGGTTGGACTAGATGATCTCCAGAGGTCCCTTCAACCCCTACCATTCCACGATTCTATGATTCCATGATAGCTTATCTAGCTTCTCTTCCATACTTTTGCTGAAGATGCCACGTATTGGAGTCTGTATGCAAATAAAACTTTTCTGCCTGTCACAGTTTAATTTTTGTCTACTTTTTTTTTTTCATAATTCCTCTTGTGAATGCTAAATGTTACATTCTGCTTGCATAATTAAATAGCTTTTCTAAAACCATAATATATATAGATGCATGTGTTTGTATATAAGATATCTTTAATATAAGATATCCTTTCTGAAATTTAGCTTTGGTGGCTAAATAAAAAGACAACATAAAATCAAGTCTTAGGAAGCAAATCTGCCTGGACTATTCCATTTTCTCTTTACAACATAACTGAGACACTTTGTTCACTCTTTATGCCACTGAGATATACTGAATATTCATTAGAATATGATGTATGCAAGGACATTTAGAATATTTCCCCCCCTGGAGACAGTATCTAGTTTAGAAACCTCTAGCATGTTTTAGCAATTCCTCTCAAATTTACATTTTGTACTTATTGAGAGACTCATCTATTAATGCACGCCACAACTGTTTATTGTAGTCACTAGCTTTTCATACTTTTGCTCCAAGTGTGAAATAAAATAGCTAAAATTAATATAATTTACAACAATATGCCCCTGAAACAAGTAACTGTAAGTTTTTTGCTCTGACAGCACACTGCTATAAAGGACTCTGTTGCTCAAAATAATCACTTATTTATTTTTGTATATAGTATATTAATCAATACATGACATTCCTATTAGTTACTAAATTCCAAATGTCAAACAGATCTGTTTTGATGAATTCTTAAATATTAAAAAAAAAAATTGACTAAGTGACAGGCTCATAGATGGTGAATAAAAATGAGATGTTTACTATTTTTTTTTGCATAGGGGGAAGAATAATGTATTTGCTGTCACTGTACACCAGCATTAGCTCCATCAAGAAACAAATGATTTGTCCATGGCTGAAATAACCTCATTTGTTTTGTAAATATTTATTTTCAACTAAATATATTAAAAATGGTAAATGTTAAATTGAAGAAAGTAATATGAGTGAGGAAAAGTAACAAAGTTAAAGCTAACATCTCCTTGCCACAGTCTGTTAAAGAGCTGGATAAACTGAGAGACAATATCTGTTAGTAAGGCAGAGGATAATATTAAAATATATATATTCGAGCATGTATTTATTTTTTTCTGCCTTGCAAAAAAGGATATATATCAGACACTGTTAGTGAACTTCTCCATGTCCTCACCCAGACATAGGCCAAGCTCCTTTCTAAATGAGTAGGAACAATACCTGAACAATACCTGTGTAGTGGCTGCAGGCCTTGGAATTTTAGGCATTACAGATTAAAACAGTTACAGCATCATAGAATACCTGAAGTCTGAACGACCCATAAGGATCATTGAGTTCAGCTCCCTGCTCCTTGCAGGACTACCTAAAACCAAGCTGTATGACTAAGAGCATCATCCAGATTCTCCTTAAACTCTGACAGGCCTGGTGCCATGGCCACTTCCCTGGGGAGCCTGTCCCAGTGACCAAACACCCTCTCAGTGAAGAACCTTTACCTGATGTCCAATTTGATCTTCCCCTGATGCTGCTTCATTCCATTTCCTCGTGTCCTTTTGCTGGTCACCAGAGAAATGACAGCAGCACCTCCCCCTTTGCTGTCCTGCTTGAGGAAGTTGTTGACTGTGATGAGGTCACCCCTCAGCCTTCTCTTCTCCAAGCTGAACAAACCAAGTGACCTCAGCCACTCCTCCTAAGTCTTGCTTGCTAGGCTTTTCACCGTCTTGTTCGTTTTTCTCTGGACACACTCTAATAGTTTGATGTCCTTATATTGAGGCACCCAAACCTGCTCACAGTACTGGAGGGACAATCACCTCCCTCTATTGGCTAGTTCTGCTGTGCTTGATGCACCCCAGGACACAGTTGGCCTTTTTGGCTGCCAGGGCACACTGCTGACTCACATTCAACTTGCCATCTACCCAGACCCCTAGATCTCTTTCCATGGAGTTGCTCTACAGTCTTGTCCCCCAATTTGTATGTATAAACAAGATTGTCCCATTCCAGGTGAAGAATCCAGCACTTGCTCTTGTTAAGTTTCATACAGGTGGTGATTCCCCAGCTCTCTCGTCTATCCAGATGTAAGGTCTCTCTACCCTTGAGGGAGTGCACAGCTCCTCCTAATTTAGTATTGTTGGCAAACTTACTTAATGTACATTCCATTCCTGAGTCCTGATAATTTATAAAAACATTAAAGAGCACTGGCCCTAAAATTGTGCCCTGGGGGAACCCCGGTGGTGACTGGCTGCCAGCCTGATGTAACCCTATTTACTATAACTCTTTGAGCCCAACCTCAGTTAAGTTAGTGCTGGCTATGACCAATGACTGCATTGTCTCTCAAGTGTTTTTCAGTAACTCCCAGAATAACCTTCTCAATATTTTTACCAGACAATGAAGTGAGACTGACAGGCTTGTACTTACCAGGGCCTTCCTTCTTACACTTCTTGAAAATTGGGACAACTTTTGCCAGCTTCCAGTCCACTGGGACCTCTCCAGGCTCCCAAGACCATTGAAAACTAATGGAGACAGGTCACGCGATGACATCGGCCAGCTCTTTCAGCACTCTGGGATAAATCATAAATCCCATCAGGCCTCATAGATTTATGTGCATCCAGCTGGAGCAGCAAGTCTCAAACAAGTTCAGGGTTGGCTGGGAGTTTGTCTTCCCCTACAGTCATGGTCTTCCAACACAGGACTCCAGTGGAGTTATATCTAAGAATTGTGTTCTATATTAACAAGTTATTAATTAGCTTCACGTTTCAAACATACTATTAGAAAAATCTCTTTTTGTTACATTTCATGTTTTTCTGAATGTTAGCCAATGTCAATGGACAAAGGAATATGGTACTTTGGAATTGGAACCACAGCGTTTAAATACCATGTCACCTGTATTATTGTCCCCCTGGGGAAGTCTTTCCATTATTGCTACCTTTGAAAAAAAATGTTGCACTCACTAGTAGACTAAAAGTATAAATCCTGCACAAAACACCCTGAAAAGTCAACAATGGTGTTTTGTGTTTACCAGCTTGTGGTGGGTTAGCCTTGATGAAAAGCTTAGCTCCCACTCAGCTGCCTGCTCACTCCCATCCCTCAGCAGGATAGGACAGAAAATAGGAAGAACTGGAATGGCAAAGTACATGGGTTGAGATAAAGACAAGGAGATTGCTTTCTAGTTATCATCTTGGGCAAAACAAACTCAACTTGGGCAAAACTAACTTAATTTATTGCCCTTTAAACATCAATGGGAATTAAAAGACAAGCACTAAACCAACACCTTTCCTCCTCCCTTTCCCAGATTTGGCTTCACTCCTTCACTCCTGGCTCCTCTCCCCCCACCCTTGCTATCACCGCAGGTCACCCTCAGTCTCTTCAGTGGGGCAATGAGTGACACAAAAGGGGCGGTGGGGTGGGCAGTGCTCAGTACATAGTGGTTTTTCTCCACCTCTCCTTTCCTCTTACACCTTTCCAATGCTCCAGCATATCGTCCACCACGGGCTGCAGGGATATCTGCTCCAGCTACATGGGGGACCTGCTTCTCTTCCTCTTCTGATCTTGGTGTTCCCTCTGCTGTTTCTCACTTTTTCCTCCTCCTCCTTTCTCTCTCTCCAGTGCTCTTTCTTAAACTTGTTTTCCCCGAAGTGCCACCGTCTTGGCTGCGGGGCTCAGCCATGCCCTGGGGTGGGTGGGTTGGAGCCGGCTGGGACCAGCTGTGTCTGGCTCAGGGCAGCCCCGACCTCTCCTCACAGAGGCTGCCCCCGCAGCCCTCCCTGCTGCCAGCGCTTGGGTGCCCGCAACTCCACTGTAGGAGCTGCAGGAGAGGAACACACTCAATATAAATCCTAATCACTAAGCTATAAAACAGTGTTTGTGCTTTATATAAGCCATCTGGGTCTATTAATTTTGTTTTGCTACCTGCACTGTGGCATAGAGGCACCAAAACCAAGAGTGGGCTGTTCCTTTTCCACAGCCAGGGTACCCGCTGAAAGATGGGAACTATGTGGACCTGCAATCTGTAGCTGTTGTAGCTGTTATTCCAAATGACAAAAAGTAATAATTTTGAAAAGACTCAGCTCTGCTGTGCTGTGTTCCCACCTTTTGAGAATGATCTTTAGGGTGGAGATGCCCAATGTGTGGCCCTTAGTCAGGTGTATGAGCTTCAGTGTCCAGGACGTCCTATTACTACATCTTGATTACTCTTCAAATGCTTGACAGGTGCCTTTCTTTTGTAGGAAAAGACTGCAAGAGAAACCTAGACAACATTTCTGGTAACTGCTCTGATAGTCATCTACTGATGTCAGGTGTCTAAAGCAGGAGAGGAGCTGCCTCTAAGTTGCTAAAGGCAACTCAGGCAGGAAAAGAGAGCAGATGAATATTAGTATGGTGCTTAAATTCTGGCAGTTAGCAAATGAAATGTCTTAGTACATCTAAAAGCTTGTCCTTAGTTTTAATTCTACAGTGAATTATAAACCTCAAAGGCTCCCTAGTGTGTTCAAACAAACTTATGAATGTTTTATTCTATGTGTTTGTGGTTCATTTTTCCACATCAGCTTTGATTTGTTTCCAAGGGGCTTGTCTTGCTTTGTTGTGATGGCTGATTGTTGGAGCAATGCTATTTCCTCTTGCCCTGTTTTATTTTCTTTTCTGTTTATATTTTATTTATTTATTTTTGCCCTTTTTTTTTTTTCTTCACTATTGTTCAGCAGCTTAGCAGAATTGGACATTATACTTACTATTGTCCACACAATGCTTCATACCTCCCTTGTGATCTCATTGGTGGCTTTCCTAACTGGTCAATAAACCATTCTTTCTGGACATCATGCGGCAAAACCTGACATATGTTTAGACCTCAAGGGAAGACTATATTTACTGGGTCAATTATCAAAGAAAGATGTTTGAGGTGCTGCTGACTTCTACAGTTTAACCTTTTGACAACTATTACTTATCTTTCATGCTACATCAAAATTTCCCATGCTACCACACAGTAAAGATTTAAGAATTATCACACAGGAAAAATGTCAATAGCTTATGCTTGGTATTTTCTTGCGTGTAATGATATTCAGTGTTGACAGGTGGAAAACATGGAATTCCTATGGTGGATCTCAGTGCAACATTATATCCATTTCATGTTAGGATGAGAAAATATGTCCTTTTACTAGATTTTCAAGATATAATTTCTCATTTTCTGGTTGTGTTTTTGTTTGTTTGTTTGTTTGTTTGTTTGTTTTTTTCTAAACACTATTAAACAGTTTTTTGTTTCCCTATAAAGATTTCATTGATCACATTGAAATACTTATGTTCATATATAATATTTCCTATCCTAAATGTATTAAGGAGATGACATAAAACCAAATTAAATGCTTGGAAAGTTGTCTATTAGTATCAGAGTGGCTTAATTAGAAGATTGTCATTTGACCAAAAGAGAAACAACCTAGCCTCCAAAAAAAGCCTAATTTTTAAACTAGCTAAACATATATTTTGAAAGCAGGAGCTATATGAGCACTTCTTTTTCATTAATATTTTAAAATATTTTTAAATATTATATTTTAAAATAATAATGTGTGTTACAGACCATTCTTGAACAGCCAAATTGATTTTCTTTATAAAATTATTCAGATTACTCTAAAAATTCATGCAAACATTCTTTGACACCTGATAAAAAAAGAAGGAATATCGGCAGCACGAAATAAACAAAATATATTTCACTCCCTAACCCATGAGGAAAGCCTGGGAATGAAATGGAAGTCCATAAAGAACTCATTTTCCTGTCCTTTTATCAATGGATTTATTAGCAGCTCCATGTATTAAACATAACACTGTGAATTTTTAGTGAGATTTGCAGTGTGTGGAATGGGTGCTGAATGGCCATGCTGACGTTCAAGAAGCATTTTTTAAAGATAATTTCACCTATAGTCACAAATGAACAATACATAAATTAAAATTATCATAAAAAATATAAAATGTAAAGCTGTTAATCAAAGGAGAAGAGACGTCACCTGAACTCTTGTTCTATTGAAGCAAATTAATGCATAACAAATATAGAAGCTGTCTGTCTCATCCTTCCTCTTGTTATGAGCTGGAGATGGAAGGAGGCAGATGCATACTCCTGTTCAACGCAGGAAAGAAAGATCGAGTAATACTGTCTTTCTCATTGAGAAGTTTGGGGAGGAATGAGTCATTTCCTACTCTACAACATTGTGAACAGCTCAGATTAAGCCCTGTGGTCACTCAGTTTCAGGATGTTTTCAGATGGAAACCTTTTCTCCCCATTCCACTTGTCTACCTTCCTTTCTTGATGTAGCTTGTTTATAGTTGTTCTTTCTTTATTTTGTCAGCATAGCACAAAATCTTCTTGATACCAAAGTTACTGAGAATTCTTGGCACAGCAATTTCAAGCTGTGACCTTAGCATGAACCTTTAATAAACCCAAGTGTTTTTTTTCAAGATTAAGGCTCCCTTCTCCCATTCCTTCTTTTTTGTCCTGCCTTCCATGATTGGAAACTCTGTGTATTTCCAGGTGACCGATGTGGGCTACCTGAGGATCCAGTCCGTCCAGTTCACTGCTGTGTGTCCAGCAGGTAGATGTAAATACAGCCTGGGAGACCACACAATTATTTTACAGCACAATAGTAGAGAAATGCAAGACAGCTGCATGCAACTCTAGTCTATACGACAGATATTTATGGATGTAGAATCCCATTCTACTAGATCAGAATCTGATGATACACCTCCTTGTTTTTTTCCTACCATATACTCCCATGCAGATGTTATAGGAGATAAAGAAAATGTTTCAGAGACTTGATGGATAATTTTTTAGTGCATTTTTCTATTAAAGTCTGAATAAAACTATCATTATATAGTAAACACCTACTATTTCCTAATATTGATTAAGAAAATCTGTGCTCATTAATAAAGATTTGCCTTAGCGTGGAATGTGTGAGCACTGCAGATGATTAAAAATTTTGAGGCAAAATTTAGCTGAACCTTTTACACTGTGCAAGGGACAGACATGAATTTTCCTATGAGATCTCATGAAACTGAATCCTCACCGGTAAGGCTAAAAAAGTATTTTAGAAGAGCTTGCTCTTATATTGTGGATTGTAAATAATCCATTCCACTCTAGACTAGACTAGTAATGACTAATCTGTAGCAGTCCAAGCTTTTCTTGTGGATGATACGTATTTATAAAATACACTGAGGCTTTTATTTAGCTACCACCAGTGCAGGATGTTTTATTTCTTTATACAATTACCATTATGAGCAATCTGCAGAATATTGTTGGGGAGGCAATTTGTCACTGGTGCTGACTTTAGCTCAGAGTATCAGTAATACATGCAAAAATTCACAACATGTGAATCCTTGTGTGACTACTCTTCAAAGACTCATGACACATTGGATAGGGAAAAGTTCTTTTTTTTTTTTTTTTTTTTTGGGGGGGGGGGTGGTGGTGGTGGTGTATTTGACCATCAGCAAAAAAAAAATAAGATTACCTAATACCATGCAGTGATATAAAACACCCTGATCAAAATGGGAAAAATTAGTTTGGGCATCAAAAAGATCTATGATTAAGAAAACATAAATTAAGAATATAAATTAATATAAATATAAGCGTAAATGTAAATATAAAATGTAAATTAAGAAAATATAAAAATAAATTGAAACTGACTAAAATTAAATTTAAATGAAAAAATATTGATTTATGTATGTTACCGGTTTTGTTTGATCATGTTAATAATTTCATTGAAAGCACTTTGACCCAAAGATAAAGTGAGCCATTTTCCATAATCATATCCTAACTGTATTCAAGTTTAATTCTGTATGACTAAAATTCCTCTTCTGTAAATGTAACTCTGGTCATTTTTTTTTAATTTTCTCCTTATTGAATGAAATATAGAATTTATACGTACTTTGTCATTCAGTTTTTACTTAAATTCTCACTGAGGTCTAAATATTTCCACTTAGGAGACCAAGCCAGCCAGATCAGCCTTATCTGAGGACATAGAAACTGCTGAGGATTTATGTCATGAAACAATGAGTATCTCTTGTAAGATATTCTGCTTTAAACTTTGGAGTGGGAAGATAGCCATGATAACCTTAAAATAAATAAATTAACCTGCATTTTTGTTGTTGAATTACAAATAAATGGTAGTGTACATTTTAAATGTTTAATTTAAATAAAATAAATTAGAATTTAGCTGTTACAGTGCTCTTGTTGCTGTCCTTTCATATGACTTGCTGACTTTTTCCTGATAGTGGTGAAGAGCTATTCAGGAGTGAACACCATTCTTACATCCACAACACTCCTCCTAAAAATGCTACATGTGCTTACAACAAATTAGATTTTTGTGATTTTTGATGAAAGGAGCAGAGGGAGAACAAGCAGAGGAACATAAGCATTTATGGACATAGGAAGGCTAAATAAGTGAGTTCCAAATTCCCTGAGTCTGCCACAGTTAGACCATGATGGGAAAGAAAATGCAAACACTTAGCAGTCGATTGTATATCAGCATACTTTAGCTTCTGAATTGCAGGGGGATCTGCTGGCTTGGTCCTGAGATCTCACTGCTTCTAGGGTAAATACATGCACATAGTCTCAAACACATTTTTTTTTGCATGCTTTGCTTATTCAGTATAAAGATTTCAGTGTTGCATTTTACCTCTAATCATAATGGTATAGGTGGACATTATAATTTGTATTCCCATCTATGAAACTGTCTAAAGATTATTCCTATATCTGTATCCCAAACATGTATACATGTGCATGTATGACTGTACACATATCTGTATGATACCTAATTGTCTTCAGGGTACCTGTCACAGTAGGGAGAGGTAACTGCCATCAAATTGCTCTAGAAATAATACACTTAGAAAAATCTATAGTATGAAGGCATTTTTCTTTAAAAGTCTGTATTCTTAATAAAAGCTATACAATGTTAAATTACAAGGTCAGCTGAAAGCTCTAAAAGGAGTTTATCTTCACCATTTTGATCACTGTAAGTTTAGAATTCAGAATTAAGCTAGTGTGGTTTGTACAGGTTTAATTAACTACAAGGCAAGGTTACTGTAAAGGTTAATTAAGATGTACCTCCTGTGACTGTAAGGAAACACTTTATGGTAAGTACTTCAAGAGGTATTGTTTCCTATAAGAGCTATCAAGCGTTTTATATTTAGTGGTTTGACATTAAAAAAAAAAAAAAAAAAAAAGGTTTTTTTCTGATTTACTTGAAAGCCTGATAATCGTAAATATTACTTTGTCATTTACCAGCAACACATGAAAGATAAAACCAAATTATTTGTAGTGTTTTAGCTGGAACTTTCTATATCTCTTTCAAGGCACTTGCCCTGTGTCAGCTAGGTATTGGCTGATCCTTTGAATGATTTTTATAGTGATTAAAGTGGGCTGGTGAGACAAGACCAAAATAGATTCCTTGGCACTCCACCAGCAGGCAACAAGAGTTTATGTCAAATATACAGCTTTTCATCTTTGAGCAAATTCATCCTCAAAGGTGACTTCTTTCACAAAGAAAACAATAATTAATCAGATAACTATGTTGCTGGCTAACCTTCTGAATTGGCAGGAAAAAATGTATTTCATTTAAAAATTATTTCCCCAGAATGGTAGAAAGGAACTAGTCAGAAAAAAATTTTTGCAGTACATATTAGTGACTACGTATGACATCTAAACTCTGAGCCACCTGAAAGCATTCACTTAGGATAATCAACACAATATTAACTTCTGTAATTTTTACATTTTTTTTTTTTTTTATAGTATCCATTCTGTGGAGAGATGATGGTGCAAAATAAGGAGTTGATGATATGTTACTTCAAAGTTCGATTTATGTTTTGAAAACACTTTAAAATCATCAGGGTATGGATCCATGTCATATTACTTAGCACTTGTACAGAATATAGGTTTGTAGATAAGTTGTCTAGATTCTTTTTAGGATCAATACCACGAAGTTAGCACTTAGACAGTGTGATTCATTTGCTTTATTTTAGAAATATAACTTAGGATGAGATGACTTCTTCAATAGTATTGCCTTATTATTGAGAATCAAACTAAAGAACCTCTAGATTTGATCAGATAAGTCCTACCCGCATGTTTCCATTTATCTTGTGCTCTAATTAGTTGCAATTTTTGACATATATGATTCAAGTTGAAAAACTAATATTTCTCTAAGAACCAGTCTGATAACTTCTAGGGTCTCTAATTTCACATTTCTACACAAGGAAACTCTCTTGTTTCCTCAGGGAATGGGAGCTCCATTTGAAACTCAGGGAAATGGGAGCTCCATTTGGTTCAATCGATCAAGTTCCATCAGGAAGACACTTTGTTAAGAGTGTAAGAGGAAATGTGGGTAGAGCAATGCAGAAATAAAGCATGTTTGCAGATAAGTCAGTCCTTCTTTACCACTAAACAAGGATTTTTGTCCCCGCATCACTTCCAATTTACCTTAATTCCTTAGACAATATGTTACTTGTCATTCTGTCAGACTGTTGCCACACAATGATTCTTCCTTCCTTTTGTGTTTTCCTGTGTGTGTTTGTTCAGAAAGCCTTTCACATTGTCAGGCTGATGAGATTTTTGAGTATAGTCTTTCCTGCTTCAGAACAGGAATGCAAGAAACCAATGTGGAAGACTATATGTGGGACTGAAGTAAAATGAAACACTGTTATAAAGCTGCCTCTTCTCTTCATAATTATTCACATAGCCTGGATTTTTTTTTCCTTCTGCCTGTGGAAAAAAAAAAAAATGCAGAGGGCCTGCAACCTAATATGTACCCTTTCTTTCAAATGCAGGTTAAATCTGTGGTTGAGAGTCTTGTAAAAATATTCTGGTCTCAGACTATTCATGAAGTTATACAGGCTGAACCTAGCCTGATAATGGGAACCAAACCAATGCTATTCATTAAATTTTAGGTAAATCCATCTTTTTTCCTCTTTCCATATTTTAATCGATCTTCCCTGCTCACAGAAGAAAAAATATGTATAAAAACATTACATGTATATATTGCTGAAAGTTATCACTTATTGCTAGAACAAAAGCAACTGTTACGGTTCAAAATATACACAGAGTGAAAGCTTGTTATTTTTTTTGTACAGTATAAAGCAACGCAGGCAAGGTGAAGAGTTAATGCTAGAAATTCTAGATATGACAAACTGAGAGCAATCAAGCAAGGAAAACAAAAAAAAAGAGATATATTTTATGATTATAAATACATTTGAATTTAAATTTGGTCCCTAACATCATTAACTTCCGCATAAAACAGAAAAAAAATAAAATAAAAAACAAGACTAAACAAAACCTTCAAAGAATCTTCTGACTCCTTACAAAGTACTGCTGTATACTTGTAACAAGCTACAGCATCCTTTTTGTAGGTGAAAATACGCCTATGTCTCTTTTTTGCTTCCATTTTGTATTTGCAAATCTGAATTTCCAGTATGATTCTAACTAACAATATATAATTCCAATTTCAGACTCAGCGTATTTCTGAAGAAAAATCTGCTTAGATTTGCAGATTAAGCCTGGTTTGTAAGTCTGTGAATAATACAAATTGGCTTTGATCAGTAAAAAGAACTGCCATAATTGCACTGACCTCTACTGTGAAAAAAAACAAAACAAAACAAAACAAAACAAAACAAAAAAACCCCAACAACAACAAAAAAGCCCAAAGATATTGAAAGAGACCAAGGGAAAGGACAAGAAAAAGAACATGAAGTGGCAAGCAAAATTCATTTCCAGTTACTGCAAACTAATCTTAAAGTTCAAGAGAATAAAACGTTTACATGTCTTGACAGACTTTGATTTACAAGATTGCTAAGAAATGCATTGCATTTCCTTCTTGCCATCTTACTGTCTTTATCTCAATTCATGACTCCTGGAACCTCTTAGTGTGTTTACCCCTGTCATCCTACACTCCTCATCTATCCTTCCATTAATGAAAAAGACTTCTTAAGTTACTGGAACTCTTTTCACCAACTGCTTGGATTCAGTGACTAGTAATATTAATGAGTACAGCAAAAAGAGACACCTACCAGAGATGCAGCAATTGTCAAAACAGCTATCTCAGTGGAGCACAAAGAGGCTCAAAGCAGCACAGAACTATTTGAAACTGTGCAATGGTGGTGTTGATGTGCTACAGGGCATGGTCTCCAACAGAAGCTGAAGCAACTCCTGACATATCAAATGCCTCCATACAGAGGGACATCGCTATCCAGGCCTTGGGCTGCAGGGAGAGAAGAAGGTACCTACCTCTGAGGCCGATGAATGACTGGTGGGACGTGAACTGTGGGGTGGCCACTGAGCTACCAAATGAAGGAGATGTCAGCAGTGCTAAGCAGACTGCATACCATAAGGGGTCTGAAAAAGAGATCAACAAGGTTTTTCACACAGACCTTGCAGAGGGAAGAATCTGAGCCCCATGATGCAAGGAAGAAAGGACAGAAACAGACTGCACTTAGAAGAGGGCCGGATCTCTGCATCCCAAGATGGGGGAAGCTGGAAATTTGGTTTGCTAATCTGCAATTACAAAACAGGCAAAGTACCTCTGGGAAGAGGTAAAGAGGAACAAGACACTCAGTAAGGGCATCAGTGCCAGTTGAGCCTGAAGCTATTGTCCCCACAAAAGGAAAAATTGTGTCACAAACACTGAAGACTCCCTTCTGTGGAGGATGGTGTCATTCATCTACTGACCAGAACTGTTGCTTGCTAGGGTCTCAGATCCAGGATGTTTTGGAGAGATTGTTAAGACTGGGGAAATAGAGTTAATTTTTAATTTTTTAGTGACCTGGCTGATGGGATAGAGTGCACAGTCAGAAAACTGATGGACAATACTGAACTGTGAGGAATCATCAAGAAACTGGAAGACCCATTCAGAGGTTCTTCAAAAGGGTAGAGAAATGGCCTAAAAGGAAACTCATTAATTTCCAAAAAGGCACATAAAAAGTTCTGTGTATGGAATTAAATATTCCTATGCAGCAGCACTGGCAATGGTCCAACTTGCTAGAGATCAGCTTTGCAGAAAAGGACCTTGGGATTCTGATGGACAAGAATTCAACAAGAATTGACAATGTGCCCTTGGCAGCAAAGAGGGTCACAGGCATGTTTGTTTGCATTAGCACTAGTGTAGCCAACAGGTACAGCTAAATGGTTCTTCCTCTCTCTTTGGCATATGTGAGACCACATCTGGAGGACTATGTGCATTTTTGGGCTCCCCACTTTAAGAAGGATATTAATATAATAACACTGACGTGAGACCAGTGGAGGACCACCAAGAGGGTCATGAAGCTAAAGAACATGAGATGAGAAGAGGCTGAGAGACCTGAGTTTGTTGAGCCTTAAGATAAGAAAGTCAAAGGAACACTTCATGGCTTTCTTCAGTTTCCTAGTGGGAGTATATAGAGAAACGGAGCCAGGCTCTTCTTCCTGAGAGTGCATAGTGACAGAATAAAAGACAGTGGACACAAGTCTAAACGTGCAAAATAATGATGGGGGAGCGGCGGGGGGGGGCGGGCGGGAAGGGGAGGGGGAATTCACTGTGAGGCTGGTTAAACACTAGCACAAGTTTTCTAGGGAAGTTATGGAATACTTATCCTCGGAGGTGTTCCAGACTCAACCAGAAAGGCCCCTGAGCAACCTGATCCAGTTCAGCCGTCTCCGAGCTGGAGTTTGGACTTGATGACCTCTGACAATCCATTCCAACCTAAATTCTGTGATTCTATAATTGAATACATTACTCAGTTTTCTCCCTCATTTGCACATTCTAAGTCCAACAAACCTTTTAACACTAAAACCTTGAAATACATGGTGAGAATTTAACTGTAACTCTGCAATTTGATGGTCCAAATCCTTTTCATCTTTATACAAATAAAGAATCTCCCTTTAGTCACAGAGAAGACTTAAAACAGACTAAGAGACTTTGCTGAACTCATTGTGGTAACAGCAAATTGAGTGGTTTTAATCTCTATAGTCAGGTCTGCTTTCATTTCAAATATAAAGATTTTTTTAGCCATAGGTTATACATAAAGAAATTTTGCTATATGAAAGCATGAAGACCAAGAAATTTACTGGGTTCCAGGATTTGCATTTGTTAAAATTCACACCTAGTTTTGGTATATGCAAATAAAAATTATATGTTTTCATTACAATGACATTTTAATTACTGAACAAAGAATGTTGTGATAATCTTATAAACATAAAAATACATAATTTGCCCTCTCACTTTTCTGGAAAAAGTTATGTGATATTAACAAACTACCAGTTGTTATCAGGTGGTATTTTTTATGAAGTAGCTACAACCCAATTAACATATCCAAATGATTCTGTTATGGTTTATTAGGGTTCACAGTATCTTAATAGCTTTTTTTTTCCCCTCGGTTTGTTCTCCTTTGGTTTTGTAGGCACTTGTGATTTTTATTTCAAAGCACTTGTTAAAAAGGACCTTAGGTAATAAGAATTGCCAATTTTAGGGGTACTTATTCAACATAAATTTATGCACTTCAATTTGGTACCTCTACAAGGAGTCTTTGGTGGGATCGAAGCCACTTAATCAGAGTGCTTAATTTTTACCCAAGGTTTCTTTGATGTAGTTTCTTTAACATGAGGGAGTTAGTACCAGTGTAGTAAATGTAACTTATAAAATCTTCCAGAGGAAGCTAGTGTTAATGGTAATGCCTTTTTATGTTTAAAAAACACGAAAATAAAAAAATTAACAAATTTAACTGGGTATATAAAAGTAGCCACCACCTATCTACACTTCAGTAGGATTATATCTTATCATGTAATTTTCAGCTATCAAAGGTTTAAAAAATTATATTGCTGCTATAATTCTAAGGGTTTTTTTGAAGGAAAGTGGTTGAAAACTTTTTTTTTTTTCACAGTTTTAAGATTAAATGTTGACAAGACAATTACATTTTTAGTTTACATTATGCAATATTAGAGCTATACAGTGAGCTGATAGCAAATGCTACTCTTATTTTCTGCTTATTACGAAGGTGGAAAACACCAGAGACATTGCTATATTTCCACAATTTGAAGCATAAACGGCCATACAGAAATAAATTTCAAATAATCTTCTCTTCCTTCCCTCTCCCCTCAGGAAAAGAGTTAAACACGACTGGCAACTGGGGCGGGGGGGGGAGGGGGGGAGGAAAATACTACCAGGAGGCATCACTTGAACTACAGACACAAATTAGAATTAAATACTTACTAGCTGTAAATATATTATCTATTTAAAAAGATTATAAATGTTACTATAAGACACGTCTTTTTTTGTTCTGTAAAAGCCACTTTTTTTTGTTTCTTCACATTTCCTAATGTAAAAATAAGTTTTTCTTCATTCTTAGAAATACTGCTATAAACACTTAGAATAGTCTCCTTTTGCTTGCTGTCTTCTATGTGACAATATAACATCTGTAACTGAGAAACTTCATGCACATAAAATACACCAGGTATAATTGTAGTTATTGATATCTTTGTTGATTGACAGAGAATGCTTTCTCCACTTTTTTCATGAAGTATTTTTGTTCCTCTTGGAGAATGTAATGTATAATTTTATGCAATTTGATGATTTCATTATAATTATTATGCTCATGATAGTTATGGCTAGAACTTGAGCAACTTAATATTAATTCAGCCTTAGACTACATGTGGTACAAACTACACTGTGACAGATAGCTACTGGGAGAATTTATGATTTTTTTTTTTCAGTTTAATGTTAAGCTTTAGATGTGAAAAGCATGAACATACAGATTGATTCTATCTGCAGTTCTCTTAGAATTCATCTCTCCTTCTTGCTCTCTACTTTCCTTCTTTCTGAAGTCTTTTTTTTTACAAGATTTTAAAATAGTTTTAACATCTTCCAGTATTAGAAGTTCTAAAGAAATACATACTACTACTGCTTGAGATCAGAGCATAGTATTTGATGTTAAACAACTGGTGGCTTGGGAAAACGAGGTAGCTTTCAGCAATGACAGCTCACACTCAGTTTTGAAGAAGTGCCAGAGGAGTGAGTACTCACATTATTCTCTCAGTCATTTCCAGGTTTTTACCTGTGTCTCAGGTTCCCCATCCATCAAAACATCATCTTGTAACAGTTCTGAAAGAAATACCAGCACAGGTTTTTTTTGTAGGAGTCGTCTTCTTCAGTGCTCTTCTGAAAGTCATGCTGGCCTGTGCCCAAGCTCAAAAGAACCCCCCTTCTCTTTTTTTGTTCCCCACACATCTCTGAAGCTCACCTTAATCTCCTCAGTATCTGGGAACACACCACAAGCAGCTAATCTCTGTAAGAACTAGAGTCCTCCTCTATTTATAAATTACTGAGACTGGCACTTTCCTGAGAGCCATGGAGTAGTCTTCATAAAAGAATTCTAAGCCATGACAAAAGAATCTACTTGACAATGCACAGCAAAGGTGTATTCTGCCTTCTGTACTCACTCAGCATTTCCAGTAAAGCATAGAAGTCCACCTCCATAGTATTTTTCTGCAATTTTTATTTCTTTCACACTCTTTTATTATTTTAAGGTTGCAAACATGAAATACAGAAGCTTAGACTAATATCACATTTTAACTGGCACAATATTAAACTTAAATCTCTATTTATTTTTTTTTTTTTTTAATTTAAGATGTGCTATCAGGCCTTGTCCAAGACACCAAAAAAGAAGAATTTTACCATGTGTTTTTTAGTATAAAACCCTCTTTTTGGTTGAATGCTATAGAAAAGCAAGATTTAATCAATTACAATCTTAGTGTTGCTGTGTGAAGGTTTGATTGATTGAAGTTTCCCCTTACTGTGACAAATGAATTAAATAAGATTTGTGCCCATAAAACACAAGATGTACAATTACTCCAAGGGACAAGTCTTTTTAAAAAAAGATGCATGGCTGTTTTAGCTGGTTATACAACAGTGTCCTCATCATCTGAGTGCATAAAAAAGTACAAGTCTTAACAACTGATAATTTGCAGTTTAATCATTTAGTGTACCATGATTGCTGCTGCTGTCCAGCTGGAGTTCCACTGTCTTCTGTACCACTTACGTGAAGAAGAATGGACTCCATGCCAAGTCCCAAAAATCGGATTATGGCGTCTATTCTATACTTCTTTAAAATTTAGTGTTGTATTGTGCTCTAAAAGGCTACAGCCACCAAAAGGGAAAGGCCACAGACATACTGAGAACAAGTAAAACACAATACCATCATGGACCAGCCGTAATATTTTAAGCTGCCAGTTTTACATATAAATATTAGAATAAATGGCAGAGAAAAAGGTGAAATAACTGGGAAATAAAGGAAGAGGAATGGGAGTAGAAAAGAAGAGGGAAAAAAAGAGAAGAAAGGCAGTCCTACAAAAATGAACCTAATAGTTCTATCTCAAACTTGTGTTCTTGTGAATTGTGTTCTAACAGAAAAAAAAAAAAAAAAAAAAAGTTAAGATTTGATACTTTTCCTTAATAAGGAAAAAAAGAAGAAAGTAAGAACACATAAAAGAAGAAGATAATCAGGTAAAGGAGAGACCTTGAGTCATCAGAGAATTTGAAATATAAAGCAGAAATGGGGGAAAGACCAGTGAAAACAGGGAGCTGTGTTGCTTTTGAGTAACTGAGCAGAGAATTATTTTTTACCCTGAGGGAACACTGGCCTTACTTTGCTCTTGCTGCCTACTTGGCTACTGGAAAATGAAAAGGATAAAGATGCAGGCAGCTGGGATGCCAAGTGTTGTATGTCCTGTTCTTGCTTATGTTATGGAAATAATGGATTTTGCCTTCTGTCAAAATATGTGTGCTGCTGTCCCAGCTCTTGCAAGGGGTACTTGTATTTAAATGCTGTCTCTACTCCCACATAAATATAGTATCACATCTTCAACATCTCTGATTGGAACAATAAGGGGAAATGCAGGATCAATTCCATTGTTTCGAACTGATCCGACCCATTCAATCTGCAAGCCAAATGAAACAAAACTGATACTGTCTTACAGCATAAAAAATTGGTAGGTTTGTTTACAGGGTTTAACAGCATCCTTTTTTCGTATTATAATGCTTCTGCATGAGCAGTCTTTCTCAAGATGACCTTTCCATGGTGAAAACTAAAATAAAAATTGGACATCACAGAGTAGCTTTGTTTGCATCTGTCCTACTGCTTTTATTTACCAAAGGTGAATTTTTTATTAATGTTGCTAACTCAAAATATTTACCTAAATGTATTGTCAGTGATTGTGATGAATTTTTATGTCATTTTAATGCGGTTTTTCATATTTTCTCATTTTAATCTCTGAAACCAGTTGACAGCTGGTATTTTATTTGTATCAGTATACATGCTGAAAGCATTGATGTTATTATTATGGACTTTAAAGGAAATATACTGTTACATGAGAATTCTGCTTATTCCACGAATCCATGGATTTTTGGACATGGCCAAGTGAACCGTGAAAAACAATATACAAATAATTCATTATCTAGCTATCAATACGATTTTTAATGGAGGAAATATGGAGATACCTCAGCCTTTTATCATTTTTTAAGAACGAAATCCCAGTATATCAGTAAATTGAGGAGACAGCAGGAAAATCTCATACTTCAGCAGGCAGAACAGTATTCAGTCTCAAGCTTCACCTCTGTGAGATGTATTATCTTACTGCTGAGCAGTGAAATGTTTTCCTTTGGAATTTGAGAGAAATAATACAATTGACTAATTCTAAGTAAACTATAATAGACCTGTTGATATCTTAAATTTAAAAAGGCCAAGCAGATGATTAAGTTTTTGCTTGAAAGGCTAGTTACAAATTGCTAAATCTGATGAAGAATATAGTACATATCTTCTTAATTTTCCAACCAGTTTGCCAGCCTTGCTAGATGTTTTTGATGACCTAGTGAAAGTACATGGAGTAGGGGAGCACAGACATAAGGATTTCAGGAAGAATGTTCCCGAAAGTGCTGATTACTGAGGAAAGAACTTTATGTTAAACAACTGATGTAAAAGGAAATGGAAACGTTCACTAGATGACTGGATAATGAATATCCAAAACTGTTCCCACACTCACAAAACTTATCAGTCTCTGAGCTGTGCAAGTTGTAACCATAAGTTGCTACTCAGGGAGGGAAATAGTATGTAAGGTTATTTCAATGAAGCCTGAAGGAGAGAAGGAAGACATCTAATATGGTAGAAATATGCCTATAGTTTTATAAGAATGTCCTATGATGTACCTAAAGTTCTTTTTTCTTGGAAAATAACATGTCATTTTGTATGGTGCTCTGAATTTAAACTAGAAAAATGTGACTATACTGTCATGTGGGACACTGATGTCTATAATTATGAAATTACCATTTCTAAAGTGTCACTTTGTAAAGGCTGGAGTACCTAAAGAGAGTCTACAGACACAGATGTGATTAAAAAAAACCCATTTGAATTACCACTTCAAGTAGTTGCTGACCTTCTCTTCCTATATTTTCCTTAATTTCCAAGGAATGACAAAAGAGGTAATGACTTGTGACTATATTCTGACATTATCCTAAAGATATCAAAATGAAAATCACAGAGTGCTCACCTCCTAAATGCTTTTCCCCCGTTCTTATTACATGTTACTCGTTCTGAAGAGGAAGACTGAGGAATACAGTTTATTAACCTGTGTAGTATACTATTCAAAACAGTGACATACAATTTAAAAACATCAAATTTTTGCCTGTAACTTTACCTCTGCCTACCTTCTTATTCTATAATAGATACATTTTCTTAATCTGGTCATGAAAGAGATATGTTAACTACCATGTAACATTCTGGGCTTGTGTTAGATTTCAAGCTTGCTAAGGACTTCTCAAACTGTTTCTAATCTCAACCATTCTGGGTTTATTCAAAGCCATTTTATTATTAATATCAGATTGTAGTGAAATTGTCTGAACTTGGTTTTAATATGTAATAGTAATTGAATTTGTTTCATAAATGTAAAAATCTACACATCACTTTTCTCAAAACACGTATCATGCTGGTATATACCTTCTTAAAAGTAATTAAAATCTTGTATATACTCACCATTTTATTCTCAATCATCCCACAGGCATAGGAAAACTGTGCCCTCACAGCTATTTTTTAATGAATTATCCCCTAAGTCACTGACATCCCACTAAACCTTAAAGCAAGTCAATAAACAACTTAAGTCTGCACACAAAGTAAATACCTAATATTCTTGTCTATGGGTGAATGCTTACCCGGAGTGGTATTGATTATGTAATTCACTCTGATATTTCTGTATGAGGTATCGCTAAGAGCACTGACTCAGTGACACATCTGACATAATATCAGTAATGGAAACCGAAGAATTAAATCACTTTCCTGACACTGTTAAATTAAGAACCCTAAAGGATTATCTATTAAGAAAAAATATCATAGTAACCATCAAGAAAAAGTTGTATTCTTCAGAACTGAACTTTAGCTCATTTGGCATTGTAGAATCCTGCATTAAAAAGCTTGCATATGGCAAGTTTGGATTCAGAGTACAGAAAACATACTGTTGATGTCATTTTTACTGTCTAACACTTTATAGGTTTCTGTTCCCTCTTTCCTTTGAAATTTACAGATCTGAGACTTGACATTCAAAGTATTACATCATATGGGTTTACTTGACAGGTGAGCTTGTATAATTTATGTTTTTCCAGAAAGAAAGTAGGGTTTATATATTTTTTTTCATTTGCCAACCTAAACCAACAAAATGGGAGTGAGGATTGGAGAAACATGCAGTTTTTGCCTAGAACAACGGTTTCCTTCTTCCCTGTCTTCTGTTCATATTGAGTTTCCCTTCTGCACTATAAAGAGCTGATTTTCTACATTTTTCATTGGCTGCTAATCTTAACACTCCCCAGCTGGTCTTCCAGTGTTCCCTGGGTAAATTAGCCATTATATCCTGGGCTAACCGCCAACAGTCCAACTATTTCTGAGCAGAACATTGTATTCTGCAACTATAGACCCACAAATAAGACAATTTCTTACACTCACTATAACACATTGTGGAGATAGCAAACTATGTTCTTACAAAAATATAAATGTGGTGAATTTTTGATACTCCATGATCATCATTGATAATTAAATTCCTTTTATGGGTCCATTCAATCAAATATGATGTCCCCAAAGACAAAAAGAAAACTGAAAGTCTCTGGATATGGAGGCCAGACAGGGCAGTCTTCAAATTGCTAGAGTTTGATTTAGTTCAGCTTAATTTATGTGCCCACAATTGTATACAGGGAGTTTTCATGACTCAAAATATTTACTTTGGAAATTGAAATTATTCCACTGAAACAGAAAATTCTTTACCAATGTATTTAAAAGAAAAAAAAAAAAAAAGAAAAAGGAAAATCACAGGAATATTAAGCATTATCATTATTTTTCCAATTAACAATTTCCCCTTTTAATTTTAAAGGGAATTATGCTACAACATTTTTATTAGTATATTTTAAAGTAAAATGATTGCTATGCAACCTAAAAATAAAATGGAACATCTCATTTCAATCAAAGTAAAGTCTAGGACCAACTTAATGCAATACACTTTACAGCATTTGGGGACAGTTAGTTTGGAATTTGAATTGAAAGAAAAATAATGAACACACCAAAAAAAAAAAAAATGGTTTTGACATCTATCAGTATTTAAATGGATACACAGAGAATCACAACTGCATCCTTTAGAGGACAGTGCAGATCAACAATAACCTGAAAAGCATACAAACTCCTTACTTCCTTTTCCAAGAAGGGCATTAAATTAGCATGGAAAATTAATCTATTATTATCAGAAATGCATAGATCATTTGCTTGTTGGCACCTCCATGATTTTAATACAATTCATGACACCAGGATAATGCCTTTCACTGAAAATTAAGTAGGAGCTGTTAATTTCAAGTAACCCAGTGGCCAGAAAGAAACTTCATGAAAGTTTCATTCATTTAGGAATATAAAGATACATATCACTGAGAAAACAGAAACAGCTGTTGTGGTTGAGAGTAACAGAACAGCATAAAAAAGCATAATATTTCTGTTGATATGCACAGTTCAAGAATCATATGTCATGATATATGAGGCACTGAGATAATTAAAGCTGATAAAATGATGGTTACACGCCACCACAGTCATTGTTTTATTTGAGGAGATAATAATTCTTACTCTCTAATTAAAAGTGTACTAAATGTGTACAGATAGTTAGTTCCTACAAGACAGATTATTTTCTCCTTCACATACTGAAATTATGTGTTACTTTTCTCCACAATATGTGTCAGCTGTTTTCGAAATCTTTCCTTAGCGTGTAATTTATTGTCAGAAGACTGTAGGTTATGAGGATCTGAGAGTGATATATTTATCAAATGGCTAAAGATGATGATATGGTAAGGAAGAATGGTTTGATTTGATTGTTACACATTTAACCAGCCGCCAGAAAAGAAACATGGTAGCCAGAAGTGTGCTGTCTGAAATCACTCTGCTTTGATAACAAATTGAGACAGTTGCATCTCTAAATTAGATGTACTCGATGCCTCCTGAAACAAACAATGGGCCTGTTTTGATCGTACTGCTTTTTCAGGAACAGATGCATGCTTTCCTATACCATTAGGTTTGCTGATGCATGGCTTTAACCATGGTGACTTACCTAATATTTATGGGTATTTGAACTTGTTAATGACAAAAACTAGTCATTTTAAATGTTATGATATAAAGAACAGATAAAAAAATTAGTGAGATTTATCCTAGAAAATGCATTCTGGTGATCCAAAATTCACAGCATATTGCACTTATCTTGATTATACATTTTAGTTGACTATTCTTTAAATAACTCAAAGTGGGCAATAACTGTATACAAAGCAAGCTACATATGCTATGAACATCCCTTGAGTTTATCTGAGAGAAACAGGTTGAGAATATGTCACCTTATACCTATCACACTCAGGAGTGTTTGATTGTTGTTATGTCTGATCTCTCTAAAGCCAGAAAAAAAAAAAACAAAAACAAAAACAAAAACAAAAAACCTCTACATGTAACATCTGTTTAATATTTTTGCATATTTTAATGTGCAGCCTGAAGTAAAAAGTAAGGTTCAGCAAATGATGCTTTTCTCACCCAATAACCACCACAGAGAGGAAAGAGAATTTCATAACTCCTTGAAGCAAAACATAGTTAATCACATACCAACAAGGTAAATACTACAGCTGCTTCCCAGCATAACAACTTAGACCTCTACACAGCAATGGGAATACAACTGTTACCCTCATTGAGAAGATCTAATTTTTTTTTTTTTTTTTTTTTTTTCCCCAACTTGAGAAGGAAAAACTCAGGACATGGCAGCACAGGAAAGATTAAATGAGCTAAACTTTGGATGAGGTTATTGACTATAAAAGCTGAGAATTCCAGCCAAAGAGAAGCAGAAAAACTTATGCAGTTGCATAAGGAAAATAAGTCATTTTTTTATTAACCTTACTGTAAGCTATGTTGCATCTGTGTGGAATCAGTGGAGTAATGGTCCATAGAGGTCAGCAGAGACAGACATTTTCTCCAATGACTGTCAGTAAGACTCCAGACTCCCAAGCATGCAATAAAGTGCCAGAGTATATATTTAAACTTCAAGGTCCACATAGAGGTTTTGCTTCCAATCAGGTCACAGTGGGCTTGACCTCTCATAAAGGTTTAAAAAAAACCCCAAGAAATGTTAAAAGGTTATTCCTCCCCCTGAGTAGCCCAGTGGTTAGAGTAAGTAGTTATTAATCTGCATACCATCCTTAATTTGCTTTACTGTAGGGCAACACTTGCAAAAGTGTCCAAGTGTTTAGGTTTAAAATATTCTGGGAAATTTTTGTTTGGGTGGCATTTGTTGAATCTGGTACTAGAGAATTACGAAGAAGGAAGACAGATGTAAAAAAAAAAAAAAAAAAAAAAAAAAATTAATTTATAATTATACCTGTTCTATGCTATTTAGATAATTATTAATATAATGTATTTTTTAACTGAAGATCTGCTCTTTTCTGAAATAAAGCCCTCTGAACTTCACTGCTCAAGTTTCATGCTGCTTCAGATACTGAAAATAATTGAAGACTCTCTATGGGTGGGGGTTTTCAAAAAAATGTTAATGATAGAATTAAAATTGCTCAAAAATCTTAATTTTTCCAGTGTTTTAATTCTTAATTTATTGCTTTAGTCAGGAAAGGAAGTAGCTATTACTTTCAACAATTTACAATATCAACAATATCACCTGTTGTGTAATTTTTTTAGTAAGGTTTAAATGGTCCACTTTGCAAAATTTTATTAAAATAATATAAAAAAGCCAAACACTGAATACTGAGTATTTTTTTCTTGATTATCACTTTTAATACTCTGTCATCAACTGAGAATAAAACTGTGCTGGCACACTACCAGTCACATCTGTCTTGTTAATGAAACAAACTATGGAAACCTTTCCAGTTTTCTTGTTCCAGTTTGAAAAACAAAGGAGAACAATAGATGCTTCAAATAACATTGAGCTGTTGTATGCTTTTTTAAAAGCTTCCATCGCACGAACATAATGTTACAAGATGAATTGTTAAGTTGTGACACTGCACTTCAAATTAATTCTGTTCTATGGAAAATGTAATTACACTTTTTTTTTTTTTTTTTTTTTTGGTCCCCTTTTCCAAGTAAGAAAAGCTTTCATAAGAAAACTGGCAAAAAACTGTCAGTGTTAGAACCATTGCGCTAAGACCATATTGAAAAAGGCAGTAGCTCTAAGGCCTATGGTATTCCATGCTTCTCAGGCACTGAGGGGGCTAATAAAGAGAAATCCTGATCCACAATTCATTCAAGACAATGAGACTGTTCCCTCTGACTTTGTTTTTCTTGGATGAGAACCCCTTTAAATAAGATATCTATCAGATTTCTATCTGTATAGATACTGAACACTAAAATAAAGTTGCCATTGTACTTATTGCAACTATAGTAAAATAGGAAGGGATTTGCTGGCTTTCAAAGTTAACTTCATATTTGGCATCACTCACAGTTTGGACCCCAGTGGCACCTACACTGGTAGATAACTTCAGTGTTGTGTTGTCGTTGCTGAATCAGGTAACTGGGCATATACATCACAAAGTGTGAGTAAAAAACTCTGTATATGAGCTCAGCATTGAGCAGCTGTAGAGTGGACTTTTTTTTTTTTTTTTTTTTTTTAGGAAAGAAAAGAAAACCCTTTATCCACAATAATTTTCATGAAAAAAAACCCAACATACTCATTCTTTGTTCCAAATTAAACTCCACATAAATGATATTTACTCTGTTGCTATTTTGGGGTTGTTCTAGTACTAGATCCTTTATTCTAGCACAAATTACTGATGAATATACACTTTCCAAACTTTTTATGTGAACTGAACATTAAAGAATCTTGAATATTGGAAATACCATCCTAATAACACTAAAATTATACAGAAAACATTTAATTATAAGGTAAAGAATCACAGTGCTGTATAACACAATGTTATTAATCAAATTATTGTGAACTACACAGATTTCCTTTTGGTTTTCATTGTTTCAGTGTCTCGAACAAAAAATATGCCTCATGAAGTAGAAGAAAAGGGTTAAAATTATATTACCAACATTTTACACATTATCTCTTTCTTTGCAATTCTTAATATATTCTGAAAACTATTTCTAGGGAAGAATTCAGATAACAGAAGGCTGAGCAGATGGTCATTTCCAACTTTATCGTTCCAGAAAAAGCAAGGGCTCTCATTGTTGCTGACATCTGATGTTGATGCAAGAAGATGCCTACCATGACAGACAAAAAATGTAACAGCTAGTCAGCCCCATGATCAGGCAGCTTGGCACTTGGTGACAGCAGTTTGTCCGTGTGTTGAAATCAGAAGAAAAATTAAACCGGAACCATATGACTGCTAGAAATCTGTTCATTTACTCTCCTTTTTCTGTTTTTTTTTTTTTTTTTTTTTTTTTCCTTGCTTTCATAAATGAAGAAAACCACAAAAATTATGTTTTGGTTTGACAGAGAAAAAGAGAGAAACATATTACAACCAAAGATTTGACATCGTGACCCATATTCGTAGATCTAAAATTCCAGTAAGGGTTGTCAAGAAAATATTTCCGTAATATTCCAAGTTAAAGTTCTGTGAATTGCTTACCTTCAAACACAACTGAGTGTAAACCCATACCATATTATCAAGAATGTTTTAATTAATGCCTTAATAGCTAGCATTTAAGGCGCAGTACTGGACTCCTGCCTGTTAAAGGTGAGGATTGTGTTTTACGTTGAAACAAGTGTTCCCACCATTTTAAGCAACTACAATTTGATGGAACAACACATGCACATAACTGAGAAAATATTGTTTCTTCTCTTTCTCACCAAAACATAATCAAGGTTTTACTACTACCACAATAAATACATGGCAAGTACAATGTCACTCTGTGTTCCCAGTAACTACTTTCTAATATGTGCTCAGGAACTGTTATGGAGGTGATAGCTTTTCTCTCACGCAAAGCTTTAATATGAATTAGATTATCATGGACAAACAGACAAATGCAAAGGACTGCAAAGGTGAAGCAGCTATTCACATTTGCGTAGATTTCTAATGAAAGTTTTCTGGACTCTATCCAGCCCAACAGAAATTCACAGAATCACACAGAATCACAGAATGGTTCGGGTTGGAAGGAACCTTAAAGATCATCTAATTCCAACCCCCCCTGCCCTGGGCAAGGACACTTCACACTAGACCAGGCTGCTTAAAACCTCATCCCGCCTGGCCTTGAACACTTCCAGGGATAAGACATTGACAGCTTCCCTGGGCAAACAGTTCTGGTGTCTCACCACCCTTACCGTAAATAATTTCTTCCTGATATCCAACCTAAATCTACCCTCTTTCAGTTTGAGGCCATTACCCTGTGTCCTATCATAACACTCCCTGATAAAGAGTCCCTCCCCATCTCTCCTGTTGGCCCCCTTTAGGTACTGGAATGCTGCTATAAGGTCTCCTCAGAGCCTTCTCTTCTCCAGGCTGAACAACCCCAACTCTCTCAGCCTGTCCTCATAGCAGAGGTGCTCCAGTCAACTGACCACAGGTAACTACAAGAGGATACTTGTTTTGCTATTCTTTGAATAAACAAAGCTAGAAAGGTCATAATGGGAATGGATGGCAGCTGCTCAGGGATTTGATCAATGGATTAGAGCACATTGAGAAAGAAGACATAAGGCCCTTTATTTATTTATTTATGCCCCAAAAATATGCATACCTAGTCAAAGGAACTGAACATGAAACATCAGTTCTTTTCCCTTGGAGAAGGTACGTCTGGAAGAACAAACCTAAACTATGAGTCTGTCCCTCTTCTCTCCTCAGTTTGCTAGACAAGTTATTCTGAAGGGGAAAGTAAAGAGCTAATCCTATTCCCAGAAAAAACAACTTTCAACTTTTTTTTTTTTTTTTAATTGTAATCGAAACACTGAGAGGTTCAAACATTACAGTGATTTGTCCATTTCTCAGCTTTGCAACAGCTCTAAACTAACAAGCAAATATTCATTTCTCCACTAGAACAGGGAGAGTTGTCCTTTATTATAAAAAACCTGAGACACGTGATGGTTAGACAATTCTCACAGGTACTTCAGGAAATATATTTGAGACAGGAGCATCACCCATACAAGCACAGAACTCAGAGAGAATCCCAGTCCTCTGCTGTATCATTTTAACAATCCCCTTCGTAGGTTTACTGAAGTACAGTACTGGTTACTACCTGATTTAAAGGTTATTCTAGAATCTCACTGCAGAAATTGCTAGAAACTGTTTTCTTGTTTCAATCTTAATTTTATTTATCTGGTTTATATCTTCAGACATACTACAGGGCTTTTATTATGACAATGGGATTCCTTTTCCTCTGCAAAATGCTGTGTGTTATTAAGTAATAAGATAAAGCAGTTCATTAATTGCTCTGCTCCTTTATCTTGTCTGAACCATAGATAAGTAAATGTTTATTAATTACCTTGTGTAAATACTTTATATTGTTAAATTCATGTAAAACATGGATATAATATTTTTAAAGTCTTAGCATACTAATACAAGAATATTACTGGATACCAAACTCTGAGTTTCATTTGCAGTTTGGTTGCTTTCCTAAATGTTCTATACTGTACAAATTGTATTGGTATTTACTAATTAAAGCTCACATATTATTATAATTTCAAGTAAGATCTTACCTTTAGTTTTAACTGAAAAAATTGCCTATTTCTTAGGGAGTCCTTAACTAAGAGTAGATAAGAATAATAACCACTTTGAAGAAACAAAAGTAGTCTACGAACTATAATTAATTAATTGTCGTAACACTCATGGAGTGCTGCTGTTGTGATTATTCAATATGTTTTTGTCATACAGTAAGCTAGGATAGGTATTTCTAGAAGAAGCATTTTTACTTTTGTATGCAATGACGCTAGACACATGGATAAAATTTTAGCAAAGATTGATAAATCAGCATACCCAGAAGGTATGTGCCATGGTTATAGACTCTGAGGAAATCAGTGGCATATGGGAGTAAAGCTGATGAAGTATTTCTAGCTCCATGCTTCAGTAACCCAACCCAGTGAACCAAATTCAAAATATCTGCTAACAGTGCAACTAGCTGACAATGATTTACATGTACATATTGATGGGATACTGAAGGGTAACTTGGTGCTTAGGTACTGAGGATGAGTAGACTGGGCTAAATTTCTTTTTTCTGTTCTTGCCCCCTGTGTAAAACTAAGCAAGTTATTGTGAGGAGTTTTCATGAAAACTTTGAAGTTCTAATATTGCAAATAGTTTTGAGTACCACATCCTGAGCTCTGATCATCCAACATATTTGTCTCCCTAGTATAATATTTTAAACCCCTTTTTTAATGATATTTTGCTATTCTGGATCACATAAGGAAAAAAAAAATAAAAAAACCCAAACTTTTTTTGTTTGACTTTTCTTTGGGGGTATTATAGTTAGCTTTTATTAGAAAATAGGTTTCATTAACCTGAATTCTTTACTCAAAAAAGACATAATCAACTTATGCTACACCATAATTTATTAATGAAATTATGCTACTGCATAAAGGACTCATAAATTGGTTCAGTTTACCCTTTATTTATGGGATAAACTAAGGAAATGAAGGCAATTCCTTACAAAAAGGAGATGCATAGTCACCATCTTTTCACCCTGTCAAGAAATAAATTCCAGACCTGGGATTTTCTAAATTCATTCTGAGATGCATCCTTTAATATTCCTCAAAAACAGGAGTTGATTTTGATCATAGCTGGGAGTCAATGCTTTTCTATGTTAGTTTCATCTAGATGCAGCTTGTTGTTCAAGGCAGACAGTCTTAATGAGAAAGTAAAAAGGGTAAATTAACCAGAGGGAAGGTCAACAATTAGCTAACAGTGTGAAACAAAAGATTACAAGTGAAATAATTATGAATGCAGTCCTAACATATGCTTAGCTGTAGGAATCATTCCTGGTCTTTCAATACCTTTTACTTTCAACTTTGCAATGTTCTATTAGACACTAGAGTCTAGGGTTGAAAAAACAATGTTTGGGGAGTTTCCTGAGTGTCTTTCATCACAACTCATATCCCTCTCTTAACTTGATGTTATTATACATAAAAATACAGTTTATAGCCCTATCAGCAGTTTTGTTTCTTTAAAAGTAATTTCCCATTTCAGCCTTGCAAATAACCAGTCATTAACGTATGAACTGCTGTGCTATTAATTGCTCTTATTTTCTACTCTGAACTGTTTATTTTCTATTTCTTACTTTCAAATTACATATTAGACATGCACATTTTGTTTAAGCTGATTAGTGTTGGCACAATAACAGCTTTGCAATACACACTATTCCTTAACAGATGAACAACTCGACCACTAACAGCATTGTCTAAACTATGAGAACTGTTTCCAACCAGCAGCTTTTGCTGTGATTCCTGTATCACATAGGGTCCCTGTGACTATCAAGGCATGAATGTTACCAGTAAAGTTCCCGAAGAGATGGAGATCTGTGGAAAAAAGAGCAAGTGGTGTGTTCCTGAAGAAAATAGAGAGTCATATCCTTCAGTTTCATAATTCATTAAATTGCCTTGCAAATCAGAATATTCCTTTCAATGCCTGGAACGTATTTGACTTTTTAAAAAACAAAACAAAACAAACAAAAAAACCCTTTGTGGCATATTTTGGGTGCTTTGCATTTTCTTATTCAACCATAAACATGGTTTGAATTGCAAGTTATCCAAATACAGTGTGTCTGTATTAATGTAAATGTTGGAGTAAACTAGTTGGATTTGTGACCAAACCACTGTTGACAACAGACCAGTGTTTTTGCTACTGCTGAACAGTGCCTGTACAGCATGGAAGTTTTCTCTTTTTTCCCACATGCCTTTCCCCATTGAGTAGGCTGGGGGTGCACAAGAAACTGGGAGGGGACACAGCCAGGACAGCTGACCCACACCGACCAAAGGGATATTCCACACCATATGACATCATCCTCAGCAGTAACAGCTCAGAGAAAGAGGGAGGAAGGGAGACATTTGTGGTTATGGCATTTGTCTTCCCAGTAACCATTATATGTGCTGAGATACTGTTTTCCAGTAAGTAACTAAACATCTGCCTGCTGATGGGAAGTAGTGAATGAATTCCTCTTTTTGCTTTGCTTGCACATACAGCTTTGCTTCACGTATTATACTTGCTTTATCTCAACTGATAAGCTTTCAGCTTTTGCTCCTCCTATTTTCTACACTATCCTGCTGGGGCGGGGTGAGGAAGCAGCTGGGTGGGAGCTTGGCTTCTGGCTGGAGTCAAACCACCATAGCCGGTTAGAAGAGATTAATCTGAATGGAGAAGTTTCCATGTCTTTAGTACAATTGACAAGTAGTGACTATAATGATTATGTCATTTCTGTCATTTTGTCTGGCAAATAACGTCACTCAGTATTTCGAGATTTTCATAGTCTAGGTTTTCTTAAGTAATCAAACTAAATATATAGTATATGCATGCCAATTCTAAACAACAAAATGTAAACCAGCTAAAAGGTAAGTCCAAGTAAATTGTATAATGGTGAAAATTATATTTTAAAATAGGTATAAAATTAAAAAGATGAGGCATTTTAGAACTTAATAAATAATACCTCTTCTATAATTTCCTTAGGGACCTGTAGAATTTTCTAACAGAAACTTGTCCTCCCCTATATTCCAAAGGAAAAATAAAATATCTAGTGAAATAACATAATTTTCCATTACTGTCAGGGACTTCAGGAAACTGAATAACTGAAACAGTACATAATTACAAGTCAAAAGCTATATAATATCCAAGAACTGTTAACTGACTCAGACAATTCCATTTCATTTTCAGGTATGGTTTTATGTGTGCATGTGTGATTTTACAAGAACAGCAGTATCCACTATAGTTTGTTTTTTCTTGGATGATATTTAAAGCACTTTGTCATTCTATAACATGACAGAAAAAATGTCATCAAAGATTATATGTCAACTTTCTCTCAATGGTTCCACAAAACATTTTGTGTAGTCTTACTCCAGTTCCATATAAATCAATCATTATTAGTACATATATCAGCAAATATGTTTTTTTCATTTTTGTTTTCCGATATGCAAATTCAATCTTTGGCACAAAAAACAATGTTGCTTTCTACCCTTCTCTAATTCTGTTGAGAAGGCTTTTACTTATATTTTACTCATGTTACCACCCATGCCTTAAAAAATTCTGAACTCCAGATTTAAAGAGCGAACTTGCAGCACCTTTTATGTCAGTTATTGGAGGTGGGTTACCATGGAACCAGAAGTGGAAGATTTATGAATTCAGATGAACAGACAGAGGTCTGGAGTCAGTTCAAGTCACTGCTCTATTACGGAAAAATTGGCTGCTACTCCCATATTGCTGAATCCAAGGCCATCAGTGCTCAGGACAACCCAAGTGTCTAAAGTGGAGTCATGGTAAGCTTCTCAAAGGGAGACAAGTACTTTTCATCTTTAAAATGGCATATCTGGGAATGCTTGGACAAGTATGGTCCTTGTACAACTTAAAGGTCAAATTGGAGGCACCTAGCAAACATAACTGACTTTAACTGTAGGCAGTGCATGAATTGCTATGAGATTTAGATGAATTTTGGTTTCATTAGAAACAATTTCAGCAGACAAGACTTGGATCATTGTTATCACTTCACTTTCAAACCCAAGATTCTAGCACACTAATTTGGCCTATGAGGGCCTCTGCTCAGCACTGGTGAGGCCACACTTGGAGTCACAAAGATGATTAATGGAAGGCTGAGGGTGTTGGTACTGTTTAACCTAGAGAAGAGAAGGCTTGGAGGAGAGTGATATCATCAATGTATATAAATAACTGAACAATCTTTATCAATGATCTGGATGATGATGACCCTCAGCAAGTTTGCACATAACACTAAACTGGGAGAAGGGGCTGAATTTGACTTCTGAAAAAGTCATATGAATAAAAAACTTACAGTATATTCACTTTCACATATCTTAGTGATCTAACTCATCTCCATTCCAGGATTATCATCATCACATAACCATTAGTTTGTATCCAGACTCTCTCATGGGAACAACCAGCAAAGCTCTTCCAGAACAAAACAGAATAGCGTGTTTCTGGGGAAAGTTTCCAAGGAGAGAAATGGTGCAGGTGAGAGTGAGTCAAACCTGGCTCCATCCACTCCACAGGTTTTTTCAGTACCATAGTAGCAGGGTTTACGTCCTAAAATACTACACATTTTCATCATCATATATGCTGAGCGATAACCTCATTTGCATACCCAAAATCTTCAGTCTAGTGCAGTCTGGGCTGAGAGGGCCATGATTCACTGCATGCACTGCACTTGTCCCGCCGAAGATGCCAGGTGAGCCTTTGCAAAAACCTCCTCCTTTCACACCTTAGGACACAACATTAGGTGGTTGAGCACGATGTCAAAAGCATTATGAAGTCAGGATAAACAGCATCTACCGCTCCCCGCTTCATCCACTGAGCTAGTCACTTCATCATAGAAAGCTATTGAATTGGCTAAGCATGGACTTGTGCATGTCCAGTATTTTTAAAATGTTACTGAACTTGACGCTCCTTGCTCTGGACTGGAGGTGATAATGGTTAATAGATTTGAATGATTCCTGTTGCCTGAAAGTTTGAAGTTTTAAGATTACACTGGGCGTACTGAGGCCTCTGGGTTCTGATTTTCTTTTGAAACAGTTGCAGTACTGAAAATGAGAATAAAAAATTGACTATCATATAAACAAAAAGTCAAGGAACAATATAGCGAAGAGAAAGAGGCATCAATAAGTATATATTGCTTGCTAAATGTCCTATTAATATTCTTCTAATGAGTTCTTTGCTGATATAAAATAAGATAAATTACACACTTTTAGGTTAAATTGTGAAAGGAAATATGATGTTTCAAATTTCTGTAATCTTAAATAAATGTAAAATTATTTCTGGAAATTAAATTCCTTTATGCATGTGAATGCCAGACACAACATTTCAATAAAGGCTGCTGGAAGTAAAAGCAAGCCAAGACAGTACTAAAAATCTAACAAAATAATGTAATTTAACAAATTAAAATGAAGTAAGCCCAAGTAGAAAAATAAAAAACACTAACCAAGATCATGTGATATAACAAATGAATAACAACTAAATGAATATCCAAAGCATCTTAAAAAGGAGAATCAAACAATAAAACCAGCAAGTTCATAAAATCAGTATATGCAATTTCCCATATAAAGCCTGAAAAATAGATGGAAAAGACAGGAAGTACTGTTAAAATAGGACATAGAGACAGCATGTACAAAACTGTATCAAGCTACAAGGGAGATGTCACCGGCAGGAACTGGGAAAGTTCCAGACTGGACTCAGTGATGAATGGGAACTGGATTCCAGAACACACTGGTAGGGATCAAAGGTAGACAAACTAACAGGGTCCTCCTGAGACATCAGTTGCTGAGAAAACAGAGCCATTGAGGAAAGAAAGAGCACCATTGACAAAGAACCTAGCCCCTTTGATCCCTCAGCTTTTATACTGAGCGTGGCAGATGGGATGGGATACCCTACTGGTCAGTTTGGGTCACCTGACCTGTCCACGCCTCCCCACAGGTGCAGCCCCTCCATGGGGTAATCAACCAAGACAGCTGACCCTGGCTGCCACAGCCACAGGTATAAGCAAGAACCTCTCTCCCTGAACAGAAAGTTGGCTCCGCTCCACCTCAAATCAGGACAGACATATTGGGTTTCCATGGCAAGGTTTTAGTCACAGGGAGGCTGCAGAAGTGGCTTCTGTCAGAAAACATAAGAAGCTGCCCCCATGTCAGACAAAGCCAGTTCAAGCTGGCTCCAAGACAGACCTGCCACTGGCCAAGCCTGAGCCAGTCAATGACATTGATATCACCTCTGTGACAGCATATTAAAGAAGGGGGAAAACTGCTGCACAACATCTGTGAGAGAGCAGTGAGATTATGTGAGAGAAACAAGACACCAAGGTTAGTGAAGAAGGAGGGGTAGAGGTGCTCCAGCCACCGGAGCAGAGGTTCCCCTGCATCCTATAGTGAAGACCATGGTGAGGCAAGCTGTCCTTTTGCATCCCACAGAGGTCCACAGTGGCGCAGCTATCCAACTTCCAGTCCGTGGAACATGTTAAATTGTGAAATCTCCAATTTCACAATTCACAATTAACCTTCTGAATAATTTCTTAATGAAACAGTGAAAAATGCTGCACTGCTTGCAAAATTTGAAAGATCTGATTTCAAATTCAGATAAAAGAGTGAACAATGTAGTTTATACTTCAAGATTTTAGGCATTTCTTGCTATAGATTTTGTTTAACTATAACTTATATAAGTTATACAGTTTGGTGACGTTCCCACTGACTGGAAAAAGGGAAACATAACTCCCATTTTTTTCAAAAAGGGAAAAAAGGAAGATCCGGGGAACTACAGACGGGTCAGTCTCACCTCTGTGCCCAGCAAGATCATGGAGCAGATCCTCCTGGAATTTCCGTTAAGGCACATGGAAAATAAGGAGGTGATTTGTGACAGCCAACATGGCTTCACCAAGGGCAAGTCATGCCTGACAAATTTGGTGGCCTTCTACGATGTTGCCACAGCATTGGTAGATAAGGGGAGAGCAATAGATGTCATTGCTCCCCCAGAAAGCTGGGGAGAGACTGTTTGCAAGGGCATGTAGCGATAGGACAAGGGGCAATGGTTTTAAACTAGAGCCAGGTAGGTTTAGATTAGACATTAGGAACATTCTTTACAATGAGGGTGGTGAGAGATTAGAATAGGTTGCCCAGAGAGGTGGCGGAGGCCCCACCCATGGAGACATTCAAGGCCAGGCTTGATGATGCTCTGAGCAACCTGATCTAGTTGAAGATGTCCCTGCTTACTGCAGGGGGGTTGGACTAGGTGACCTTTAGCGGTCCCTTCCAACCCAACACATTCTATGATTCTTTGATTTACTTAGACTTGTGAAAGCATTTGACACTGTCCCACACAACATCCTGGTCTCTAAATTGGAGAGGCATGGATTTGATGAATGGACCACGTGGTGAATAAGGAACTGGCTAGATGGCTGCACTCAAAGGGTTGCTGTCAATGGCTTGATGTCCAAGTGGAAACCAGTGACGAGTGGCGTTCCTCGGGGGTCAGTACTGGGACTGGTGCTGTTTAACATCTTTGTCGGTGACATGGACAGTGGGATTGAGTGCACCCTCAACAAGTTTGCTGATGACACCCAGCTGTGTGGAGTGGTCAACATGCTGGACGGAAGGGATACCATCCAGAGAGACCTAGACAGGCTTGAGAGGTGGGGTCGTGTAAACCTCATGAAGCCAAGCCAAGTTCAAGGTCCTGCACCTGGGTCAGGGCAATCCCAAGCACAAATACAGGCTGGGTGGAGAATAGATTGAGAGCAACCCTGAGGAGAAGACTTGGATGTGTTGGTTAATGAGAAGCTGAACATGAGCCAGCAATGTGTACTCCCAGCCCAGATGGCAAACCGCATCCTGGGCTGCATCAAAAGAAGCATGGCCAGCAGGTCAGGGGAGGTAATTCTGCTCCTCTACTCCACTCTGGTGGGACCCCACCTGGAGTACTGTGTCCAGCTTTGGAGTCCTCAGTACAGGAAGGAGATGGACCTGTTGGAACAGGTCCAGAGGAAGGCCAAGAAGATGATCAGAGGGCTGGAGCACCTCTTCTATGAAGAGAGGCTGAGAGAGCTGGTGCCGTTCAGCCTTGAGAAGAGAAGGCTCCGGGGAGACCTTATAGCAGCCTTCCAGCACCTAAAGAGGGCCAACAGGAGAGATGCAGAGGGACTCTTTATCAGGGAGTGTAGTGATAGGATGAGGGGTAATGGTTTTAAACTGAAAGAGTGTGGACTTAGGTATCAGGAAGAAATTATTTACTGTGAGGGTGATGAGACACTGGAACAGGCTGCTCAGAGAAGTTGTAGATGCCCCACCCCTGGGAGTTTTCAAGGCCAGGTTAGATGGGTCTTTGAGCAGCCTGGTCTAGTGGGAGGTGTCTTTGCCCATGGCAGGGGCGTTGGAACTACATGATCTTTACGGTTCCTTCCAACCCAAACCATTCTATGATTCTATAAGAACAAGGAAAGTGTTATAGCAACAAAATCTTTGGAGTTCACAACTACATTAGCAAATTTTATCTGCTTTCAAAAATCAAATTCAGGTATTTATGCCCTAAAATCAGAAGAAATAACACTATGTGGTATTGGCTATCGCACCACAAGAAGTTAGCAATCATTTTTATGTTCTGATGCTTTGGAAACATTTCACATACTTGAGATTAATAAAGCATTTAATTAGTTTTTGTAGGTTGATCAGAAGCTTCAGATGATGAATAGAACACATTTATCACCAGAAATATTGCTGTCAACATCATAGACTTGTTTGTCTGCTTTGACAAAGAATATTTTGTGTCATTGAAGAAAAAAAATTTAAAAAAAGTTCTTTCATTTTCTACACTTTAGGGGGCTTAAGGTGAACATAATGGTTTCTGGACATCTCTAGTATTGATCTTTACAGATAATATTTAACTTCATCTCTAAAATTGTTATTAAGGGGATTATGTTATAAAGAAAATTAAAACACCGTAGTCCAATTACTAAATTTGAAGAGTTGTCACCACCTGTGTCACAAATATTTATCATATTAAATAAGTGAGGTATCTTTGTGTAGAGACAAAGACAAACAACTTTCTTTTGGGAGTTTCACTGGTTTTTTTTGTCTTTTTTTCCTAAGATGAAGGCATAATAGAAAAATACACGTTAACAGAGATTGAAATCTCTAAGACAACTTGAGAGGCTGAGATGAGAGGCACTAATAAGAGCTGGCTACCAATCTATCCAAATAGAAAACGGATGAAGTGGGAAAACAGATTTTAAGCTTGTTAAGCTGGAGCATTGAAGATTTAAACCCATACACCTATACAAAAGCGAATGTTCTAACCTGACTATTGAGTTTAGGACATGTCAGTTTTTTGGGTATCCAAACTGAAATATTGTGAAGTCTTGGGTTTCACAAAGTGAATATCACTGGCAGTCTGGAAAATAGGCCTTGTGATGGTGTCTCAATAGTGGAGATATTAAAAGGCAAGAAGCAATTTGATAATTGGGGTCACAAAACATTCTCAAGTGCTTTTATTTTAACATATAGTTTTTTATTCTGATGATGGATGTTACAATATATTCTTATATTCTATATATAGAATATATATGTTATTATATTCTATATGTATATTCTTTCCCAGGTTGAAAATATGACAGTATTCCATATGAAAAAATAAATATTCTTCCATAACTAAATTCTATTCAGAAAACACATATTTTTGGTTATAAGTCATATGTCTGCTACATTCAAAATTGAAATAGTTTAAAATGTTTAAAAGAAAAAAAATTGTGAACATGTTTTTCTTTATATGTAATATTTAGATAATTAAAATTACATTTGTAATGACTTTTGCTTTGAACTATAGAAAAGATGATAGATGATATGTCAGAATAAAAGATGCCATGTGATGCTCACAGTAATCAGAGCTAGATGCATACTGACTCTTCAGTTATATACATTTTTTATATATTTCTTATGTATCATATGTATCATACGTATAAATACATGTGTTCAAAAAAGCAGCATGGATTTTACTCAAACTACTAAAAGCATTAATCTTAGAGCAAATATTGAAGGTTCACCAAGAAAAAAATAAATAAATCTGCTTCTGAAAAAAGACAAGCATCTAGAAGTTTGGAACCGAAATTAGAGGTGGTTTTGTTATTAATCACTGCTGGTGTGGAAAGAAAAAAAAAAAAAAATCTATCAAGTAAACTGGAAAGAACAGAATGACTTTAATAGAAAGGAACTGGGGAGAAAAAATGATAACTTAACTAAAAAATGTCAAGATGACTGAAAAACAGGAAAGAAAGGAAAGAAAGTACGTTTTACAACTCTACCGTAAAAAAAAAAAAAAAGAATATTTAATATTAAGGACTCCTAGTTAATGGTTTGGGCTTTTCAAAAGTAAGGATTTCAAAGTGTAAAATTAATTAAATAGGAAGTCTACACTATCTTCATAACTAGAGATCTTTAAAATGAGTTTTGCTTAATATGTGAGATGCAAGAAAGAACTAGATATTTGCTTCCAGACTTATTTTCTGTGTTTCTAACACAGAAATTATTTGTATCTCTAATAAACTTTTTTTTTTTTTTGGCCAAGAATACTGTAATTATTTTAAAGTAGGTTATAAGGACAAAAGACTCCATCTAATACAATGTAATAACCCATTTGCTCTTCATAGTAGCCCTCCTGTAACAAATTCAGGGACGAGTTCAGACTGGTACCACAAATAATAGTGCAATTCTAGTAAAATTGGAAATATATGAAACATATACACAGTCCTTTGGAGAAGCATGTAGACAAGAAAAAAATTTAATTGGATTCACTTTGCCTGAGTATACTTATGCCCATAGATGCTTCAAAGAAAAGAAGCGTAATATTGTATCAAGACTAAGGAGCTGAAAGACAATTTTCTCTTCAAAGAACATATACATTCATATACAGACACAATGATGGCATCGGGGAAGAGAAAAATTAAGTTATGTGAAGTGAGAATGATAAATAAAATTAAACAATTGCATAGCTGTTCTTCAAATAAACAGTAAGTCTTATGATAAGGAATTTTATCAAATGAAAGCCATCTGTGATAGCAAGGTCTAGTATCCTTACTCCAACTGGTCCTTATGTGACAAAGAAAGGACCTGTAAATCCTCTGAACCAAAGGGATTCCAAAGGTTACTACTTGTCCAGTGATTAATCTGGGAGTCGGGAGATTTGTATCTTATTCTCCCTTCTTCTTACAAAAAGCAAATGTATTTACATGGGCTCACAGCTGATTGCTTGTGGATTTGACCTCAGGTGACACTGCCATGAAGGGTTTGGAGAGCGTTTTGGAACATCGAATTTTCACAGAACTGCCAGTGACAGGCGCCTTACTTCTGTCACAGTGGGACAGATTAACCCATGGTGGATATGAATACTGGGAGAGATTAGAGAGATTAGATGAGAGATTACCAGAGATTAGAGAGATTAGATCAGATTAGATCTTTTACCCTAGTTGATTATTTCACATACTTGCTCACTCATCTACCATGCTTGCCAAAAGGGAGTCCACAGTCATAAAGTGGTGCGTTAGAAGAGCTGGGTGCCACTGAATGGGATCTAAATTATTCAGCCCTTGAGTGGGAAGGTTTTTAACAATATATTTTTGAAAAGACAGCTCAAATCAATGAAAAAAAAAAAAAAATGAGATGCATTTTAAATCCTGACTTGATGTCAGGGTTCAGCTCCAGAATGTTGATGATCTGTTAAGTTCAAGTAGCTGAGTTGCAGGAAACAGTTAAAAGGCTGTGCAGTACTAGAGAAGCCGAGATGGAGATACATAGGTGGTTTCATAGCTATGTTCCTGTAACAAACACCACTGAGAATGAGGCACCTTATACCCTGGTGACCCAAAAAAGTAGGACTCTGCTTTAGTCTCCACCTTCCAGCATCACAACCATAAACAGATATGAAGCTTTAACAGCTGTAGACACCCACGAGCAAGATCTGCAAGGAGAAACTCCACCATCAGCACACAGTGGATACGATAAAAAGGAACAATGAATGCTAATAGTGGGTTACTCTCTGTTAAAGGGCACTGAGATGCCCATCTGCTGACCCGACAGAAAGTCATGAGAGTTATGCTGCCTTCTGGGAGCTAATGTCTGAGACATTGTCGAGATGGTGACACAACTTATCAAGAGCATGGGCTACTATCCACTGTAATTCTTTCATGTGGGCATGAATGACAACACAAGACAGATCCAGGGCAGAATTAAGGAAGACTATAAATCCCTTGGTGTGCAAGTGAAAAATATTGGTGCCCAAGTTATCTTTTCCTCCATTTTACCAGTTGGAGGAAAGGGTACACCCAGAAATAGATGTATAATGCATATCAACTTCTGTCTACATAGCTGGTGCCATCGTGAGGGTTTTGGCTTTTATGACAACAGGACACCCTTTGATGACTCTAGCCTGTTAGGGAGGGATGGAATCCACTTGTCTAGAAGGGGCAAGGGAATCTTTGGCAGAAGGCTGGCTATGGAGCATTGATTCACAGTTTCTGGCAGGGTATGGACCAAAGACCTTTATTACAACAATTTCCTGAGTTTTATAGGTACAGGTACTGTCCACGCGCAGGTAGCATCCTGCTGGTAGGTTGAAGGTCGATTGCCACGCGCTTCTCAGTGTCTTCTAATTGGTCATCTCTGTCTGTTCATGTGGAGTAGCAGCTTTGCTTTTCACATTCCTTTCCTTGCTGATATCTCCTGACGCTTGCTTATCTTTTCTCTCAAGGCGCCTCTCACGGGTACAGCTTTGTCTCATCAAGGTCAAACAGATTCCCTATGCTACTCTCTATCTCCACAGCTGGCCAACTTGCTGAGGTGGGCTTTAAACTGAAGGACTCTGGGGGTGATGTCCAAAATGGCAATACTCATGCCATTGTATCCAACTGGGGAATAAACCAGGCCAAGCAGAGCAGCAACAAATGTTCCTTAGCTGACTCCCAAGACGAGAATCAGAAGGCCAACCACCTCAAGGGTGTGTGTCGTTATGGTGGATCCTCTTGCACTCCTCCAGGGAAACCTGCATGCTTAATTATCTCTCTGAAATGCCTGTACACTGACACACACAGGATGGGGAATAAACAGGAAGAACTAGAGATCTGTGTGTGATCACAAGGCCACGATCTCATTGCAATTACAGAGACATGGTGGGATAGCTCACATGACTGGAATGCTGTCATGGCTGGCTATGTACTTTTTAGGAAATAAAGGCCAGCAAAGCGAGGTGGTGGAGTTGCTCTTTATATGAGAGAGTAACCGGAATGTATCAAGCTCTGCCTAGGTGTGGATGGACACTGAGTAGAGACATTATGGATGAGAATTAAGGGGCAGGCTAATATGATGGACATTGATGTGGGTGTTTACTACAGGGCACCTGATCAGGAAGAGGAAGCTGACAGACAGCTGAAAGTAACCTCACGATCACAGGCCCTGGTTCTCTTGGGGGACTTAAACCAACCTGATGTTTGCTGGAAAGGCAACACACATGCACAGTCTAGGAGGTTTCTGCAGAGCACTGATGATAACTTTTTGACACAGGTGGCAGAGGAGCCAATGAGGAGAGGTGTGCTTCTGGACCTTGTACTAACAAACAAAGAAGGACTGGCTGAAGATGTGAAGGTCAGGGGTAGCCTTGGCTGCAGAAACCATGAGATGGTGGAGTTCAGGCTCCTGTGTGGAAGAAGCAGGGCAAAAAGTATTATTACAACCCAGGACTTCAGGAGAAATAACTTTGGTCTCTTCAAAGACCTACTTGGATGAATCCCATGGGTTAGGGCTCTAGAAGGTTGAGGATTAATATTCAAGCACCACTTACTCTGAGCTCAAGATTGGTGCACCCCTATGAGTAAGAAATCAAGCAAAGTAGGCTGGAAACCTGCATGGATGTTCAAGGAGCTTCTGGAAAAAATCAAATGGAAGAAGGAAGTTTACAGGATGTGGAAAAAGGGACAGGATACTTGTAAGGAATACAGGAACATTGTCAGAGTATGCAGAGGTGTAATGAGGAAGGCTAGACCACTTGGAATTAAATCTGACAGGGGATGTCAAGGACAAGAAAGGCTTCTTCAAGTACATTAGTAGAAAAGGGAAGACTGGGGCAAATGTGGGCCTGCTGCTGAATGAGGCGGGTGCCACTGAATGAAGATACAGAGAAAGTGGAGGTACAGAATGCCTTCTTTGCTTCAGTCATTACTGCTAAGACTGGCCCCCAGGAATCCCAGACTCTGAAGGTAAGAGAAAAAGTCTGGAGAAAGGAAGATTTTCCCTTAGTTGAGGAGGACTGGGTTAGAATTCATTTAGGCAAACCTGAAACCCAAAAATACATAGGCCTCAATGGGATGCACCCATGAGTGCTGAAGGAGTTCGCAGCAGCCTTTCAGTATTTAAAGGAGGTTTATAAGAAGGATGAGGACAAACCTTTTTGTAGGGCCTGTTGCAATAGGATAAGGGGTAATGGTTTTAAACTAGAAGAGGGTAGATTTAGACTAGAAATAAAGAATAGGTTTTTTACAATGAGGGTGCTAAAACACTGGAACAGGTTTCCCAGAGAGGTGGTAGATACCCTATCCCTGCAAACATTCAAGGTCAGGTTGGATGGGGATCTGAGCAACCTGGTCTACTTAAAGATGTTCCTGCTTATTGCAGGGGGCTTGGACTAGATGCCCTTTAAAGGTCTGTTCCAACCCAAACAATTCTGTGATTCTATGATTCTATGCTATTGCTAAGCCACTCTCCATCATCTTTGAAAGGTCAGGGAGAACAGGAGAGGTGCCTGAGGACTGCAGGAAAGCCAATGTCACTCCAGTCTTCAAAAAGGGCAAGAAGGAGGACATGGGAAACTACAGGCCAGTCAGCCTCACCTCCATGCCTGGAAAGGTGATGGGGCAGCTCATCCTGGATGTCATCTCTAAGCATGTGGAGGAGAAGAAGGTTATCAGGAGTGGTTAACATGGATTCACCAAGGGGAAATCATGTTTGACCAATCTGATAGACTTCTATAATGGTATGACTGGCTGAATGGATGAGGGGAGAGCAGTGGATGTTGTCTACCTCAGCTTCAGCAAGACTTTTGACACTGTCTCCCATAACATTGTCATAGGTAAGCTTAGGAAGTGTGGGTTAGATGAGTGGACAGTGAGGTGGATTGAGAACTGTCTGAATGGCAGAGCTTAAGGGGTTGTGATCGGTGAAGCAGAGTCTAGTTGGAGGCCTGTAACTAGTGGTGTTCCCCAGGGGTGAGTACTGGGTCCAGTCTTATTCAACATATTCATGGATCAGGGGACAGAGTGTATCCTCAGCAAGTTTGCTGATTACAAAAAACTGGGAGGAGTGGCTGACACACCAGAAGGCTGTGCTGCCATTCAGTGAGACCTGGACAGGCTGGAGAGTTGAGCAGAGAGGAACCTAAAGAAATTCAACAAAGGCAAGTATAGGATCCTGCACTTAGGGAGAAATAACTCCATGCACCAGTACAGGTTAGGGGTTGACCTGCTGGAAAGCAGCTCTGCAGAGACAGACCTGGGAGTCCTGGTGGACAAGAAGTTGACCATGAGGCAGCAATGTGTCCTTGTGGCCAAGAAGGCCAATGATTTCCTGGGGTGCGTTGAAATGAGCATGGGCAGCAGGTCAAGGGAGGTTTTTCTCCCTCTCTACTCTGCCCTGGTGAGGCTGCATCTGGAGTACTGGGTCTAATTCTGAGGCCCCCAGTTCAAGAGGGACAGGGGAGTACTGCAAAGAGTCCAGAGGAGGGCTACAAAGATGATCAAGGGACTGGAGCACCTCTCTTATGAAGAAAGGCCTGGATCTGTTTAGCCTGGAGAAGAGAAGGCTGAGAGGGGATCTTATCAATGCTTATAAATATGTAAAGGGCAGGTGTGAAGAGGATGGGGTCAGGCTCTTCTCAGTGGTGGCCAGGGACAGGACAAGGGGCAATGGGCACAAGCTGGAGCACAGGAAGTTCCATCTCAACATGAGAATGATGCTCTGTCAGTACTCTGACAGTGCTCTGTCATCCTCTACTTTGAGGCTGACAGAGCACTGGAACAGGCTGCCCAGAGAGGCTGTAGAGTCTGTTTCTTTGGAGGTATTCTAAAGCTGCCTGGACATGATCCTGTGCAACTTGCTCTAGGTGAACCTGCTGTGGCAGGGAGGGTTAGACTAGAGGATCTCCAGAGGTCCCTTCCAATCCCTACCATTCTGTGTGTGATTCTGTGTAATGTAGGTATCTAAGTACAAGAGCTGACAAGTGGGTGTTTAATGAGAGCAAGTTTTTCAAATTCATCTTCATAACTTCATTTTAGTCAGTGGAAATCTAGATTTCTGTGCAGTTACCTGAACACAGGCAGATGTCCTAGAGTATCTGAGACAAGTGCACTAGGCTATGAGAATGACTCAGAATTTGCAAGATACTCATTGCCATCTTTGCTTGAGGCCAGAAAGGATATCCTACAGAAACTGAAATTACATTAGACATCTGTCTTTATGCAAATAAATACCACTCTAAGAGTAAAATTCAGTTGTCTTCATTTAAGTATCTGATGTCATTTGAGATGCCTTGGGATATCGAAAACATGGTGCTGGAAAACAAAATATTACTTGGAAGTTGTAAGCTTACTTTTGTTCATAGATGAGTACACTGGAGCTTTGCCCAAGATATGTGAGTCAAAGGTTCAAGCCTCTGTCATCTCTGAACAGATTCAAACGTGCATCTTTCATTAATCTGCAAATTATTTCAGGTAATAGCATATCCCACCTACGTTGAATCAGTGCAAAATAATTTAAGATCTATTTGGCCCATAAATGACCATAAAAAAGAAGCATTATGGTATAGTTTAGCAATTAAATTACTTACAAAGGCTCATTTTTTTTTTTCTGAAATGTGGTTTCACATTCTATGAGGTTATTTTGTATTTGTTTAAGGCCAAGTAATCTTAACAGTGTAGCCAGTGTAGCTATTTGCAAAATAAGATCCTACTTAATAAAATATGATTAAAATCCAACTCAAAGGGTTCTATTCCCCTTCTGCTTTCCCTTTCTATTCGGCTTTCATTGAATAGTATAATCCTTACTGGAAATACAGAAATCAGGAAATGGGGAAAAAGATCATTGCTGCAACTGCGTACATTTTCAAATTTATTGCCAAATCCAGCTTATTTTTGTGTAAGTGTAATAGGAACAAACTTGAAGAGAAGACTGTAATTGCCACTGTTGTTGGAAGTATACTGTTCTCTCTTTGTCACATATAAAATCAGACAATGCACAGTTAAAGGATAAAAAAATTCTCCTTCTGAGTGTTAAACTATATCCTATGAAAATTCTGAAAGACTGCAGAAAAATGGCATTTGTATTATTTCATGGTTATAGTCTGAAGTTTTTGATGTCTGAAGAACATGTTTTCAGACATTAGAGCATAAGTGACACTGTGTAGCTAAACTATTTAACTCCAATTCATCAATAACATGAGTCAGCATTATCTAAGGATAGAATTTAAATGTTTTCATAAGCAGGAATTACGGTGAGATTTTGGTGGAAATTTCCATGACATCCACATTAATAGCTCTGAATGAATTAGTAATGATCACTATTAACACAGTGAATATCAAATGTGTTGATAATGATGGGACACTTAAAATGAAATAGAGACATAATAAAATAAAGTCTGACATTATAAATTCATGTGGTGCTAAACCTAATGGCAATGATTGTAGTTAATTCTATGATTCTTTGATTCTATGACTAATTCATTTGGTATTTTTATTTGTGGAACATACCCAGGTCTGATGCAGATGCCATCTCTCTGATGGAGATATCAATAAGATCCTTAGTGTCAATGTCCTACTTTGTTTACATAACAGAGAACACTAAATATTTTGAAAATTGATTATTGCAATAAATCACTTGGTTTATCAGTAAATAAAATAGAATGATGTTTGCCTTTAACCACAAACACAAGCCAAATGAAATGAAACAAAACAAAATTAAAAAAAAAAAAAATGGAACTGCCATTTTCCCTTGCATAAAGCTATTGTTTGCTGCCTTCTGCTAGCTAGGGATCACGCTCCTGCTGTTCACAACATGGAACAGTATAATGAATTTGAGTGGGAGAAATTACTGGAAAAATTAACATAATTTGTTGGTTTGAATATCAAAAAGAAAGCAGGTGCATACAGAAGGAATACATAAAGTACTGAGTAGTAATTAGACCAAAGGTATTTCAGCCCAAAAGTATTATCACCTTAATCTATTAGTGACAGGAAAAGCTAGTTTACATTGCGGAGAAAAAAAATAAGGTAGCCTAACAATCTGTGATGGATTTTTAAATAATACACAAAGGTTAAATTTACTTTCATCTCCATCTGAGGATGATAGACATTTCTGGATAAAGTCCTCATATAAGCTCAAGGTATCATGTGCTCCAGTGTAGCCAGCATGAAAAGCAGAATGAAAAGATCAGTCGCTGAGGTGAGCTGCTTCGGAACTGGCCTGACCTCCAGTGGAGCAGCAAATCTCTACACACAGGGTTTTTTTCCTGAGGCTGGGAAATGCCAGGGCAGTGGAGAGACCTGCTGGGAGATGACAGTTCTCGTGAGAGATTCTGAAGAGGCCTGGGTGTTTCCAGAGCAATGGCTGCCACCCCCACACCTACCAAAAACAGCCTGGGGAGCACAAGCAACCCAGGAGGGCTGTGACCAGAGCAGGCAAACAGAGGGTGGCGCATCAGCCAGGGCCTCGTGCAGCAGTTTGCATGAGAGTTCATGCAGGAAGGGCATTATCACCCTACCGTGCAACTGGTAGTCATCATCGTCTCAGAAAGAGCTTAGCTATGGTATCCACATAACAGAAAGCTATGTCCTCTGCAATCACCAGAATGAATGTGGCAACCCAGAGAGAGCTCCCACAAAAACATGCAGCCATCCAGGTCTCAGGCTGCAGGGAGTGCCAGAGTCTTTCACTAGTACCTGGCAGTAGTGAGAGAAGAGCTGTGTGAGGTGTGACCAAGTGGACAATCTACACAGCCTTGTGGCAGAGCTACAAGAGGAAGTAGAAAGGTTAAGGAGCATCAGGGAGTCTGGGAGAGATACGGACTGGTGGAACCATGGTCTGCCCTCCCTGAAACACAAACAAGAACAGCCACCAGAAAGAAAACAAGATCAAGGGGATCCTGTATCCTTCCCCTGACAGGCTGAAGGCAGTAGCTAAAAGGAAAGGCGTGGATGGAGGCAAGTCCATGCTCAAGGTGGCAGGCGAACACCCTGCTTGCCTACCTCGTCTTCCTAAGTGTCTCTGTACAACAGGCTCTGGATGTGGAAGTCCAGTCAACGGACAATGTTTATAATGATCCATCTACACCAGAGCTGTTGTCAAGGTCAGAAAGGCCTATTCCCTATATCACAACCACTTCCATGGGTTTATAGTTGTATATAGATGAGTTATAGTTGTAGATGACTACCTTCTGAGCGGAACAAAGGGTCCAATATGCCAGACAGACCCTTGTCTTAGGGAAGTCTGCTGCCTCCCTGAGGCCCAGGTTGCAGATGAACTTGGCAAGGGATGGAAAGAATAATTAGAAGGGCTTCTACAGGTATGTCAGCCAGAAAAGGAAGGTCAAAGAAATTGTACCCCCCATGACAAACACGATTGACAGACTGGTAACAACGGACGAGGAGAATGCTGAGGTACTCAACAACATTTTTCCCTCAGTGTTCATTGGCATCCTCTCTCCCCACGGCTCTTGAGTGAATGGACCGCAAGGCAGGGACTGGGGGAACAAAGTCCCTTCTACTGTAAGAGAAGATCAGGTTCGTGACCACCTGAGGAACCTGAACATATATAAGTCTATGAGACCTGACGAGATGCATCCCAGAGTCCTGAGGGAATTGGCTGATGTAATTGCCCAGCAACTATGATATTTGCCCAGCTACACGACGTTTAAAAAGTCACGGCAATAAGGTGAGTCCCTGGTGACTGGAAAAAGGGAAACACTGCACCCATTTTTAATAAGAGTAGAAAGGAGGACCCTGGGAACTACTGACCTGTCAGCATCATCTCTGTGCCTGGGAAGATCATGGAACAGATCCTAGAAGCTATGCCAAGGCACATGGAGAAACGGCAGGGGGAGTGATTCAAGACAGCCAGCATGGCTTTACCAAGGGCAAGTCTTGCCTGACCAACCTAGTGGCCTTCTGTGATGGAGTGAGTACATCAGTGGACAAGGGAAGAGCTATGGATGTCATCTCTCTGGACTTTGGTAAGTCTTTTGACACAGTTCCTGACAGCATCCTTCTCTCTAAATTGGAGAGATATGAATGTGATGGATGGACTATTCGCTGGTTTGGTGGGTAGTTGCATCCAGAGGGTAGTGGTCAATGGCTCAATGTCCATCTGTAGACCAGTGATAAATGGTGTCCCTCAGGGGTCTGTACTGGGACCAGTACTTGGGTCTAGATTGGGACCATATCAATGACACAGACAGTGGGATCGAGTGCACCCTCAGCAAGTCTGCAGATAATACCAAGCAGTGTGCTGTGGTTGACATGCCTGAGGGATGGGATGCCATACAGAGGGACCCGGACAAGCTCAAGAAGTGGGACAATGTGAACTTCATGAAGTTCAACAAAGCCAAGCACAAGGTCCTGCATGTGGGTCTGGGCAACCCCCTGCATCAATAGAGGCTGGGGGATGAAGGGATCGAGAGCAGCCCTGTCAAGAAGGACTTGTGGGTACTGGTGGATGGAAAGCTGGACATGAGCCAGCAATGTGCACTTTCAGCCCAGAAAGCCAACCATGTCCTGGGCTGCATCAAAAGAAATGTGGCCAGCAGATCAACAGAGGTGATTCCGCCCCTCTACTTTGCTCTGGTGAGACCCCACCTGGAGTACTGCGTCCAGTTCTGGAGCCCTTATCATGGGAAAGATATGGAGCTGTTGGAACGGATCGAGAGGAGATCCATGAAAATGATCAGAGGGCTGGAACACCTCTCTTATGAAGAAAGACTGAGAGAGTTGGGGTTAGTCAGTGTGGAGAAGAGAAGGCTCTGGGGAGAAGTTATAGTGGCCTTTCAGTTCTTAAAGGGGGCCTACAAGAAAGATGGAGACAGACTTTTCAGGGCCTGTTGCGATAGGACAAGGGTAATGGCTTTGAACTAGGAGAGGGAAGATTTAGACTAGATATAAGGAAGACATTTTTTATGATGAGAGTTGTGAAACACTGGAACAGGTTTCCCAGGGAGGTGGTAGATGCCCCATCCCTGGAAACGTTCAAGATCATATTGGATGGGGCTCTGAGCAACCTGATCTAATTGAAGATGTCTCTGCTCATTGCAGGGGGGGTTCACTAGATAACTTTAAAGGTTATTTCCAACCCAAACTATTCTATGATTTTATGATTCTATGAGTTGTCACACATGAAAGCTACACTACCTTCTTTTACTTTTTTTAAAATACAACAAATGGTATCTTATTGCCTGCAAGAAATTCTTTTTTTCATTCCTAAACTGGTATGAAACCAGTAAGTCAGAAAAATCCACAGGGAATCTTTCTTTTTAGTATATCAACATCTATCCAATAAATGATGAAAATCTTTATTAGTTATTCACAACACACAAGAATATTTTTTTTTTTATTGGAACATCCTAATAGAAACAGTAATGAACCCATTAAATGGTACTCCTAATGTTCAGAATTTATCAGTGTACATATTGCGTACATAAACTTTCATGTCATAAATGGCAGTAAAAGTCACATCTTAAACATTCATTATTGAGTTGAAAATAAAATATGTTTTAAAATTCTTTTAAATACTTGTGATTATTAAAAGTTTTAACCTTTTCTTTATATTTCATACTTTTCTGTACCAGGATATCTTCAATGAGCTTAATGGTCACTTGAAGATTATCTACCGTTCTCTAACCTTCCATTCTACCTTCCATTCACTAACTTAGAAAAGATCCTGACCTCCAAAGCGAGGGCCTGTATATCCTCATGTTTCTTTTAAAGTGGAGTTAGTATTGGCATGGCTTTTAGCATTTAATTTTTATACTCACTTGCTACAGAGGGTTGTTTCATTGCTAGGGAAAGCTTGCTTGTTTAGGTGGTTTTGCTTATGTGTTATGGTAGCTGGGATGAAGCTGATTTCATTGTATGTGTTTTCAAAATTTCTTTCAAGGAATTTCTCCCTTAATTTTGGAACCATTTCTTGTAAAGGACTTGCTCTTCAGAGTAAGTGTGACACACTTAAAATACCTTAGGGAAAGTAGAGGGAACTAAACTGTAGAAAAAAGACAAAAAGAATATTTGATATGGAAAGCTACGATGTTTTCTAGATAATTACTGTGAGCAGCCTTACAAATAACACCAGTTTACCATTTAAACAGACAAGGTAAGCCATTTAGCCCTTGTTAAAAGTAATTGGATATACTGTGCTGAATCTGTTTTGGACTGATTATTCCAGTAAAAGAGATTTAACTGGATGTCAATTAAAGGTCAAATCTTATTCCCAGTGAATTCAATGTAAATTTAATCCTTGATTTCCGCAGGACTAGCATTTCATTTTAATGAGTTATATGCTAGTATAGATAATATAAATCTAATAAAATATTGCCACAAGGTAAACCTAGACTGCTTTTAAAATGCAGATCTGCAAGTCTTTATCCAGATAGTCTCATTTGAAGTTACCTCAACACTATGGAAAGGATTTGAGGGTAGTTTTTTATCTATGTATTTGCTTTAGATTTTTTTAGTAACGTTTGAGTTCAGAACTATTATGATTCAGAAGATTCCTATCAGCCTCTGTCTTTACATTTTTTTGCTTTCGTGAGAAAAGGAGGAAGGTTTCTGGAAGAAAAAAAAAAAGAGAAAAAAAAGGAGGGATCAAAATGGATGTAAAAATCAAGTGTGTAGTGTGTTTTAACCCATATTTCTCCCCCTAGGTTTTATACTGAAAAAGATTAAAGAGAAATTATGATTGGATGTTTTTCCACAAAAATGAAAGTCTGAAAAGACCACTGAGGTCATCCTTATGATGCCTGAATTGCTATTATTTTTGTGAGCACTTGGTGGCATCTTAAGAAGCCAGAAGGATCTGTGTACAGCATATTTGTAGGTACTGAGTGACTCTGCTTTATAAGTGTGCTATCCTAGTATTACATGACACTCACAGAACATGGGATTTGGAATCATCTACAGATCTGCAAACAGCTGTGCACCTCAGATGCACCTGACAGCCAGCATCCAACTGCACATCAGCTGCTGATTAGCAGAGCCCCTTTTCAAAATCAGGGTCCAGAATTTTGAGGTCCATGGCTGCATCTACAGTGCTAAACACAACCAGTCCATAAAGTGTCTCCTGTTTGCAAAACAAAGTGGTACCTCCAGATTACTCAGGGACAGTCTCTCTGTTGCAGACTGATTACGTCCAGACCATCTAACACATAATTTTGAATCTCTTCTGGGGCCATTGTGATGCCTTCGTAGAATTAAGACATGGCAGTTATTTCCTGAGAGGTGTGGTTTGTTTTTTTTTTTTTTTTTTTCTTTTTTTCTCCCCCCATTACAAAGTGTGAACAGTATCAGAACTGCATGGCAATCATCTGTGTGATTCCATCATAACTTAATTTTAGGGCATGTGTTTCTTATACTTGGGATATAGAGGTTATGTAGAGTTATTTGTTCTGCTGAGTCCGATGGGAGTGTCTGGAGAACTATATGTAAGGCAGAGGGAGCCAAGCCTGGAATAGTACTGCCTAAATTGTTTTTTAGGAAAGGGTCCATCTTAAGAAAACCACACCAATAAATATTTTAAAATAAAATAAAATAAAATATTTTAAAAAATCCTATAAATTATCAGTGGATCAGCGCTTGTGCTTGTTTCCTGACAATCCTTCATTTAGCAGTACAAATAAAGGCCTTTTGATTTCCACTTTCTTTTCTTAGCTGTCTCTGCTTACATAACAAATGTAATAGCAAATTTGGTTAACTGCATAAAATTATTCTTGAATGACGAGACTTTTATGATGCCACTGTCATCATATCTTCATCACTTATAATTTGTTTGCAGTATGAATGAACAGGAAAGTTCTCCCCTGAGTGAAGATCCTTTGTTAGATATATTATGAAGATTTTCATTTTTCAGATTGCTATGCAAATACAAAGCAAGCAAATGCAAAGAAAATCAACGACAAAAAGTCAGAAAATAAAATCTCTACAGCTTTGGCCAAAGATCAGTTCACAAGGAATGGAGAAGTAGTAGAGCTAACAGTGAAAAGAATCAATAGGTGTCAGGCAAATTCTACTTTTTATGTACTGGATCACGTGTAGACAATTAATAGTTTCTAATTGTGTAGAAGAGAACAATACATCACTATATCAATAAGGACAAGCACTGGAACGGGCTGCCCAGAGAGGTGGTGGAGTCTCCGTCTCTGGAGACACTCAAAACCCGCCTGGACGCGTTCCTGTGCAGCCTGCTCTGGGTGACCCTGCTCTGGCAGGGGGGTTGGACTAGATGATCTCCAGAGGTCCCTTCTAACCCTACCATTCTGTGATTCTGTGTGACAATCTGTTCATCTTATACATAGGATGGTTGGCAACACAGCAATATTTTTTATGCAGGTTTGATAATTTCTATTGAACATGACTTTTGGGCATGTTGCGAAAAAATCGTTTTAAACAAATGTACTCTGCAGAAGTGCTATAGTATTCAGTAATAAAAAAAAAAAAAAAAGAAAAAAAAAAAAAGAAATACCCCGAGCAGTACTGTATGTTTATCTGTTGTATTTATTTAGTCTTGTTTCTGTTGGCAGCATATGTCCATGCCAAAAAAAAAAAAAAAAAAAAATATTTACTACAAACAGGATGGCACTGGAGCCCAGCTAAAAGGTTAACTCCTGCCTTACAGTACTTAGGGCCAAATTCTGACAGGCATATGGAAGCAGGTCTAATGCTAACTCCTCCAAAATAGCAGCACTGGGTAAGCACAGTATTTTCACACATTAAATGTACAGACAATCTGCAGACAGATGACTTTGCTAGAGGAAGGAGCAGACACATAAGTGTGAGGTCAGGAATGACCGTAGGCCACTTATCTGTGCAGTCCTACATGGTATGTTTCAGCTATTTTGTTTGTTAGTCAGATGTATAAAATGAATTGTTTGTATTTTTAATTTCTTAAAAGTCCCTAACGTGATAATACAGACATGACAGTATTTTCCAGAAATGGTAATTTTCACACTGGATGGTCTAAACCTACAGTGAAGGGAGGAATGAGCCTTTATTGTGTCTGCACTGGAAGGCCATGGCTTAAACAAACAGACAAGAAAACCCAACCAAGCAAGAAAAAACTTTAAAATTAAATATTCCTCACACACACACGCACACACATGAAGACTACAGTTACAGAACAGAGAGTTGTCAACATTTGCAATATTAGCATTAGAGTGGGTGAAAAAAATAGCCTGTTTAGTGTAGTGTTAGCGTGACATTCAGCTAAAAATGTAAATTCTTGCACTGCCTGGTGGGTTGCCTAAATAAAAAACAAGATAGCATTCCATGGAACAAGATAATGTTCCATGAAAAATGATATACAGAGAGAAAGAATATGTATAACTATGTTCTACATTACTTTCTGTTTCTCTCTGAGTGTCAGAGAAGTGTCTAACAAATCTTCTTTTTATCAGGATCTTTCTGAAAATCCCAAATAGAAATTTTCTAAAGAGTTGACAAATACTCTCTCAATGCCTCATCTTCTTTCTAGAATGGGGAAAGAAAAGAACCATTTATTCACTTTATTTATTTATTTAGCAGTAACTACTATCTGAAGCTTACAGCTACAATATAATGGTTTTAATTTACTCTTTATTAGTTGCAGAGTATATTTTTACAGTATTTATGCACTTCCTCAAATCTGTAGGAATTCAAGAACTATGCTGGCTCATGACTTGTTTGTCAGTTAAATTTGAAGCTTACAGCTCCCAAAACATCTCTTCACTACTGAAAGGTGTTTGGATGAATGTCTGTCTAAGACAGAAGTAGTCTGAGTCAATTTCATAGAAGTATATTTTAATAATGTGATAGGTGTCAAGACTCATAGGAAAAATTATCTGCATCTTCTAATGTATCTATTGCTTTTTGTCATTATTATGTCTCTATCTGCAACAGAAGTTGTAGAGGTAAGGTAATTTTCTGCTGAAAAAGTGGAGTTTTTTTCGTCTTTCCTTCTACATGACCTGCTTGAGCCAAAATATATATTTTTGCTATCTATGGTGAGCAATTAATTGCAATTAATTGGTACTTAAAGTAGGATATTTAGATGAAGAACAATTAATAGTAAAGAGTACATTTCAGAAAGAGTTCAAAAGAGTTCAGCCTTTTATAGAAAACAATTAAAGCTACATAAAGTAGCTTTTCAGGAAGGGCTAGGATAGGATAAGGATAGGATAGGGAAGCTTTGCCACCTGTGTGCTGTGAGCTCCACATCATCTGGGAGATTGCTGATGAACACCCTTCAGCATACAAGTGTTAGCTGCAGCCAATTCTGCTCTATCAAGAACATAGACAATATTAGAAGATATCCAAATGTCTGATTTTGGTAAATCACACCATTTGTATATTTAAAAACTTTACTGCATCAAGACCAGAATCCTGAGTGACTTATGGGACTAAACAGTTACACACATCACAGAAAAGCTGAGAATGCAAACAGGGAATTTGTGTCTTATATTGTTAGTGTTCAAAGCAAAAATATATTTTCTTTGTTTTTGGCAGAGCTGTACACCTGTCTATTGACAACATTGTTTAAAAAAAGTGACAAACAAATTTGTTTCAATTTTACATAGATGAATTACTGACAATATGCTAATTTAAATTTATGTACTAAAGAATGTAACTCAGAGCAATGTAGGCAATCCATTATTGATCCTCAAAAGCACACCAATACCTGATAATTCTGTTTTGGTTTTGTGGTTTTTTTTTTGTTTAGTTGGCTGGCATGCCTCTGATCTGGATAGTTCTTTATATTGCTAATAGCTTGCATTAATTTAGCTTTAATCATTCAATTAATGCCATTAATCATCTTAGAGTTCTAATTTAATCAGAGCAAACTAACAATTATGCTTTTGTAACAATGAGAACTATATAATAAGGCCAACCTGCAAATTTTTATTTTTTTTTTTTCTTTTTTCCCTAGAAAAACTTCCATGTGACCTTAACATTCTTCTGCTCTCTTTTTTATTAGTTGCATCTTCGATGCACTGTCCAGGGATTTGATTTTTCCAAACATAAAGTTAATCAAATGTAACCAACATCAGCACCTTTTGTATTCAGAAAAGGATTAGTTGAAAATTGTTTGGTTAAGTTGGTGTATTCTTCATCAAACCTGTTAAAATAGTCTTTTCATTGTTCAAATCACAATTAATTTAGTGGTTATATTTTAAAAGTATGTTCTACCTTTATTATCTGAAAGAGATAAATTGAAGGAGGATTGCAGACTGATTGGAAAATAGAGATTATCAGATATTGTACACCATACATATCAGATGAAGAAAAGATGTCTTTGTATCCATCTAAAAAGAAATATAATTTATTTTATATTCCTTCATTCTTAATATTCAGATTGAAGTTCTAGCGATTACAAAAGCCAAACTCAAATCAGATGACGTTTTAAAGCGACATATAGCCTTCCATGGAGATATATAGAAACCTAAATCTATGGGTTAGGAATACTTACTATCTGGCGGTGCTGCCATTTTGTAGGAGATGAGGAAAAGTATTGTAGGATTGAGCGTTTATTTCTTTTGTGAGTATCTTATAAATTCAGTTTATTTGCCAGCACAGTGAAGTTGGCAAACAGACTAAGTCTGATGCTGCAACATTATGCTCTGTTTTACGTTACCCATGTTTACACGGTAGTTTGCAAACAGATACAAGCAAGCTCATGCAGTGTTACAGACCAGCCTGTCGGTAGCCAGATGCTTGTCAGATCCAAACAGGAAGCCTTGAAGGCAAGTTAGCATGGTGCTACGGCTGAGCTTCTGCCTCTATGCACAGCTTGTTGTTCTAGGCTTGGCACTGCTCTTACTTGTGACTAAACAGCTGTTTGAACTAAAAATAACTTTGGAATAAAGCTGAATCCTGAGGAAAAAAAAAAGGCTACAGGTGAAGAACTAGCTGGATCCTGGTTAGATCACTAATGTTAGCACAGTTGGAAAAATGGGGATAGCTGCCTAGGGTCTGCATGCAAAAGTAGCTCTCTTTGACAGAGATTAACGGAGGCAAATCTGTTACTAGATGGCTGAGCCTAACACAAGCATATGCTTTCCATTTAAGAGATGAATTTAAAAGGTGTATCACTTTGTTAATTCTAAAAGTGATCAGCTAATTTCAGGCATCTTTCATGTTTATGGCCCAAAGTCCTTTATTTTAATCTGACCTCAACACTGCAAAAATGTGTATGACTTCAGCAGGAGCAGCCAGCATATTAAGCACATTATGGAATCAGGGTCAGGATCTAAGTATTATGTATGTGGTTATAATAACCATGTGACACTAAAGAATTATTAATCTTCTAACCTGCATTAAGTCATGCTTCTTAAGGTTACACCCAAATATTTTAAAAACTCAGAGTCACTTAAGAAAAGCTTTAACACAGTAAATCTGCCAGATATCTAATTTCCTGTTCTCAGCTACAATTTAGCAATAGTTGGAGAATCTGATTATCCTAATCAATTCCAAAACTGCAAGGTGTCTCAGCAAATGTATTTCAAAGACAGAAGCTTGAATAAATGTCATGAAAAAAAAGTTATAACATTGTGATAGATGTAAATTTCTTTATACTAAAAAATTATCTGTATCTTCTATTTAAATTATAGAATAGAATCTCAGAATAATTTAGGTGGAAGGGACCTCTGGAGGTCTCTAATCCAACCCCCTTACTCAAAGCAGGTTCAATAATATCAGATTGCTCAGATCCATTTTCAGTCAATTCTTGAACATCTCAGGTTGGAAATCCCACCACCTTTCTGGGCAACTACTATATTTGTGTATTTTAACTAATACTAACAAAATAATTCTGGCTTTCTAATTTTTTTTTTTTTTTAATAATAACATATATATATTATTTAGTCATATCTCCTGAGAGATCTTTGTGTTCTTACTTATCAACTACAGTTTATAATCTTAGAGGGTACTTGTCCTAGCTTCAGTTTGTTATTATAGCAAGCCTGAAGAGGTTGGAAAAGTAGGAAGAAGCAAATTGTTCTACATCTGCTGTAAAATCAGATAGCTCCATGGATTTTAGTGCAGCTATAGTACTTATACTCACTTTAGGTGTCTAAGAGAAGACTTAAGAGCCCAAGGCAGTTTGTTCAGGTTTTCTCCATGGTCAATATATATAAATGGGTGCTTCCAAAGAGTAGCTAATCTAATTGTATGAAAAGTAAAATCTTCTAGAAGTTCTTGTGTCAAATCAGCTTGATAACAGCTTAGAATTTAAAACCAATTTTTTAAATGGCTGAAGCTGGAACAGATAAAGCCCACTCCTGCTGTCTATATGTGTAATGGTGCGTTTTATTCTCTCTTACAACACATTCTCTGTTCTGATATGACTGCTTTCCAGAGACTTCTGGAAGAAAATAAAAACCAGTATTTAGGTTTATTTTTTGTGAAGAATTTCTTTCCTGACCCTTTCCAGGATGCGTTTTTATCATTCCTGTCATTTAGAGGTTGGGTTCAGCAATTCTGACATAGTGTAAGGAAACAGATATTATCAGCAAGGGAGCATACACAGAACAGAATGACTTTATATTAGTATGTAACAAAAATGTTCTTCTAAAAATAAGTGTAACGAGTATCATAACAAAATAAAACAAAAACCCAAGGAGGAGAGTGCCTGGAAACTTGAATCTATCACTTTTATGTATATAATGAATGCTGTTGGTTTAATAAAACTTCAGCTATCAAATTTATGAGTTGTAAATGCCAACAATCTGTGTCTTGGCATGCTTATAAACGTACTTGAAAATGTACATCACACTTTCCAGAGGTTCAGCACAAGCTAAATTCACTTTCACAACAACAGGATCTTGAAGTTCTCATCTGCTTGTGTTTAGAAGCATATAAAGGATTTATGTGCTGTAAGCTATCCTTTGTTGAAAAGTTTTGGCCTCTGTATTTCTCTCTAACATGCAAACACACATGAAGTTCGGGGGATCTAAAAAATAAAAGAAGACCTGCATAAGGATTTTCATGCACATACTAAAACAAATCAGTTTGGTAGAGCAAACTATTAACACAAACAAAGAGCGAGACCCAATGACTTCAATTGTAATGAGGGGGACAAAGCTTTCTCCCAGAAACTACATAAACATGGAACAATGGAAATGAGGAGACCCTGAAGATGCAGGTAAACACCAGTGTTTCTCACCTACTCATTGAATGTACTTTTGCTGATTTTTATAGATGGATCTCTCAGGAACAATCCTGTTGACAGAAAGCAAAGCCAGGTGAGAGTAGTTAGAGCAGAAAGACAAAGACCTGGCAGGAAAAAAACTTGATCTTACACAGTATTTTTCCAGGTCAGACTTACTGAAGTTAAAGCAGTTAGGTATGAATTTTAGTAATATTCCTATAGTACAGAAATGCAACAGAAATCACAGGCTCAAGGGAATATGGCCACATGAAAGAGCACTGCAATCACAAAACAAGGAAATTAATAACTTTGTGATCACAGATTCTTGAGATTTGTGACTGAAAGCTGAATAAAATACCTACAAAGCCCCCAAACCAAATAGCACCCTTGCCGCTTTTCCTTTGTCTTTAATGATCAGGCACAGAGAGGACAAATCATAAGATATTGATGTGGGTGTTATGAAGCTCTACTCGTCGCTACTGATTGTCAGCAAAGTAATATGAAGAACTCCCACTAAGCAGGGATGCAATATGCAGCCATTTCAACTACAACCATTTGAACTAATTTGTGACTTTCAACTATCCAGGCTATTGTAAAACTAAAAGGGAGAGAAGTAGTGGAAGAAGCCATCAGTATACTTAAAAAGTGCTGTTCTGTTACAACAATTTTTTTTTGTTTGTTTGTTTACTTTAGTAAAAGATGAGAAGCTATAGAAAACTGGTAGATATTATGATACAACTGGTAGGCTAATTGTATCAAGATTGCACCTTTTATTGGCATCGTTTCTATTTCCAATACGGCTTCAGGTGATATAATAGGAAGCCCCAAACATTCATCGACAGACACAACTGCAGCTTATTTCCTCTTCAAATCAGTTTAATCATGCACTGTTATCACAGCTCATCTGGATAATTTGCTAATGGAAAGGAAAACGGTGAGATAATGTGAAAATTATAGTTGTCATCATTACAATTCTTTAACTGAACAGGAGAGAAAGTATTTTCAATTAAGGTTAAGCACAATTTATTAGTCTCTTATTTAGGTACTATTGTTTTGGTCTTCATTGTTTAATAGCTGACACTGCATAAACTGTTGCTTCATTCTAGAGGTGTTCATATGATAACGATCAATGAAAAGGTTTCCACTGTTTCATGGCTTCTATTGAGCGGAACTGCTACAAGTGACAGTGGTTCACTGACAGCGTCAAAGAAACCTTTGAGAAGCAGTATAGTCTCCTGCTAAGGTGGAATATCAGATACTGCAACTTACACATTTGAACACTACACACAAGATAAGCAGAATCAAAAATGAAACATTTTTCCTCTCAATTCTTTCACCACAGCTGTCCTCCATTCTCTGCAAACATACCTTTAGTTTTAAAGACAAAAAAGTTAATCATAAAGAAGGATAAAATAATAACCTACACCATTATCAGTAGGAAAGCTTGGATTTAAGGGGATTATCACTAGTCATAAGAAGAAGTTAATCTTGTCTGAATTTGTCAATGGTAATGAAACATGTGACTGAGATAAATATAATTTAAGCACCAAGATTCAAATGCTTTTTAGGATCATATTAACCGCAGCTGAGAAGCACAAGACTCTGTAGATCACCTTCTGAGTTTTTAATCAGTTCCATGACTTTGATGTAAAGAATTGATTTTTCTGTAGTTGATGGTATAATAAAGGAACAGTCCTTTACTATTGACTGTTTTAAACAAGGAAAAAAAATAACAGAAGTGTTTTATATCAGAAGTTACAATTATTAAAATTAAAATAAAATTTACTACTAATTCTTCCTTGATCTTAAAAAATGCAGTGTTCATTTCCTTACAAAGATCAAAAAGAGAATAAAAAACATGGTAATACATCTGGGAAAGAGTTCTGGACAGAAACTGAAACAATAAGATGTCAGCTGGAAAATAAGTAGCAGGAGAAAGAGGGAATGATGTTTTATCAAGAAACTGAAGGAGAAAATAATAAATGCAACTACAGGCATATAAGATGCATTCTACTGCACTAGACAAGAAATGTGTCTGGGAAATCATTCAAATTTAATTGGTTGAGAGAGCTGAATAATTTTCTGACAAAAAAAAAAAATTAGAATCCTGAGTTTTATTAGCTGATGATACTGTTGTTATTAAATTGCGCTTTGCACAAGATTTGTAGATAACAAAAAGCAAGCAAACTTATTTCTATGAAAAAGGGATCTTAAACACTACAGTTGGAACAACCCATCATTTTTTATCTTTGCACAGAAACTGTTTTATGAAAATATGCCTAAACAACTTTCTTAATGTAAAAGATGGCATCAAAAGAGCGTATGTGTACCAATCAGCAGAACTCTTTGCTAAGGTGGGTTTTGCTCTAGAATCTCACATGGAATTTATTCTGAAGTTAATTTTTAAAATTTCTTCTAAAGTTCTATTACAACTCATATGAAATGAAAAATAAAATTTGTTTTCTTTTCTTCTTTTTTTGTTTATAATGAAGTCACAAAGGACTTCAGCAGCTCTGTCTGATTGAATTTGAATAGTCCAACCAGTCCAACAATTAAATTTAGATTCACAACAAGATACATGTTCATAAATTTGAAAACTTTGTGTAGCGTCCAAAGTCGGAACTTTGCTCAAACCAAGCCATAAGATTTTAGTCAATTCATCACACTGTCATGGGACACAGAGTCTGACTCCATAAGAAATATTGCAATAGAAAATAATACAAAATTTTCAAAGTGAGCTTCAGATAATTTGTGCTTTACCTTCTCAGTTAATATTCTTGATTTTCTATGAATACAAAATTTTACATATTTTGCAACATACATAAATGAAAAAGCACATAATTGCTGGTGTTCCTATTTGTGGCTGTATGTGAAAGGAACGTGATGTCTATTTTCCCTCTTTTTGTGATGTGGGAACAAATAGAGATCTCTGAAATTAATTAAAATGGACTTAGGAGTCTAAATGCCCCTTGGTTCTGTCTTGTTTTAGCATTACCTAAGTCTTCAGGCAACAGTCTAGTGTCTCGAGGTGTTCTTGCCTAAATACCTATGCTTAGAAGTACTTTGGTCTAAGGATATATTAATTTATTTTTCATATAATGTCTGTTATGTTCTAGAATTTGTGGGAAACCAGTTCTCCTCTGTATGATTTTTTTTAGACTGCATTTTGGTTGTAGTGATGGTCAGCTTCTACAGGTTGTAGATTAACAGTTACAATGTTGTCCTGGGATCAAGATGACTTTTATAGGTTTTAAAGATGCATCCCCCACATCTCAGGAAAATAAAATTTCATTAAAAAATAATAATTCCAGGTAAACAGATGTACTGATTAAACCCAGTCCCTGAGCAGACCACAAATAAATCAGGAAAGAGCAACCTTTCTATTTGAGTGACTTTTTTTTTTTTTTTTTTTTTAAGATTTAATACTTTTAAACTGAAAAAAAAAAAAAAGTTTAGTGTATCCTTATAAATGACTCACAAAATTCTGGCTAAGGCACTCACATGCAAAAGGACAGTTCTGTCTTTTCTTTTTGGGTCTGTTTTGCTTATAATGGTCTAATACATAACAAATGCTCAAGATGCACTTATTTGCCATTTTCTTTCCCAGAAGGAAACTCAAGCCTTTCATGCAAGTGGTTTTCTGTAAGTTTTCCAGGTCCAAATTAGAATTTTTGATTAAATTAAAAGGAATTTATGAGGTTAATTGCATAAGACAAAGTCCCAGAAGTGTCCCCCACATTCCGTAGCATAGATTGACCATCACATGCAGGGAAATATATCTTTCCAGGTGAGTGAAGGAAGTTATGACAAACCTAAAGATCAGGTGTTTTGCATCAGTCACTAAACATATGGGCTCTGGAGTAGTAACAGATGACCTCCTGCACATGGTTCTCTCATGCTGCCACAACCTGTTTTGCACCTTCACAACTCACCTCCGAGTTTTCATGCCACACTGAGGTCATGATACAATAACCCTCAGTTTTGTGCTACAAAGCTATTACTCTGGCCAGCTTTATATATTTCTCCTGTTTTCAAGAGACTTCAGGTCTATATCGTTAAGAGAGCCATAGAGCTAACTCAATTCCTGGATCTCTTTTTGTTCTCACTGCTCAGTTGATAGCTCACTCTCTCAGGCTTTTATGGACCACTGTAGTGAACACTCTCGAGACAAACCAGTTAGGAAGGATGTTTAGTCCAAGCAGTTTTGAAACAAATCACTTGGCAGTCCCAGCTCTCTCAGCACTTCCTCATCTGAAAGATGCTCCAGTCCCTTAGTAATCTTTGTAGACCCATGGTGGACTCACTCCAGTATGTCTGTGCCTCTCTTATACTGCGGAGCTCAGAACTGGACACAGTACTCCAGATGTGGCCTCACCAGTCCTGAGGAGATGGGAAAATCACTTCCCTTGACCTGCTGATCTTCCTAACGCAGCCCAGGATTGCTGACCTTAAGGTGCATTGCTGTCTCATATTCAACTCGCCATCCTTCTCAGCAGAGCTGTTTTCCAGCCAGTCAGCCCCAAGTACGCACTGGTGCCTGGGGTTGTTTCTCCCCAGGGGCAGGATTTTGAACTTCCCTTTATTTAACTTAATGAGATTTCTGTCTGCTCATCTACACAGCCTGTTGAGTTCCCTCTGAATGGCAGCACAAACAACTGTTGTAAGAATTACTTCTCAGTTTTATATCTGCAGACTTGCGGAAGGTGCACTTGGTCCCATCATCCAGATCACTGATGTTAAGCAGTATTGCATCCAGTACTGACCCCTGGATTACACTGCATGTCAGAATGAAAAGGTTTTTGGGTGCCTGCAGTATTTTGTCCTACCCCAGAATATTGTTAATTTTATAGGGACAGAAAAACTTGTAGAAAGCAAGTCTAGCATTTAACAAGTAGGAAGGACTGCCACATCTGTGCAGCGTATACTGAAAGTAGGGGCTTGTCTCCAGTGATAACTGTGGAGTACTCATGACTCAAGGTAACCTAACCTACTCTGAGATTTTTTCAAACTTCATCATTACTCCAGGTGGAGATTGCAATGCTTATTACCAAAATTTTGTTCCGGCACAGACTTGCAGTTTCAGTTGCGTTCCAAGTGAGATGAGTGATGGTGCGTACCATCTGTCTCTGTTCGATGCAGAAAGGTATATACTTGTGATGGAAGTTGTGAGCTCTCAAACATGCAGATCTCTAAGTTTCCAACTAAGATTTGTTTCATTGAGTACTTACTATATTTCAGACACCAAAGGGATTGATTAAAAGCAATTTTTTGTTGTTTGAGCATAGACTCCAGAATTTATGTATGCATATGTGTTCATATATATGTATATATCAACATGGACATAAGCATTTTCTTAATTATTACCTGTCTCAATGTTTATATGATTAGTCTTTTTAAATGAAATGATAGAAGCATTTTTTTTTTCTATGTTCCTACTTTGATAAGACTCAAAAGGTACTGGTGTTTGCTCTCTTCAGAAAAAGGTAAGGTATTATCAGGATTCTTTTTAATTTGTTTATTCATGTTTCACTTATCATCTATCCCACTGTCTTCTTTTGACAAGAGCTAATAGGATGTGGTCTTGTCCCTTTTTTTCTTGCTGGTATTAGAAGTTATCCTTGTAGGATACTTTTCTGTCATTTTCTATAGTTGTTTCACCAGGTTTCTTTTCTCCTCCAATCCTCCAGATAAAATAAAATTGCAAAAATCTTACAACCCAAACTCAAACTTAACTGCACACAGAAAAAATCCCTTTCTCATCCTGTTACTCTGAAACATAAGACTTGGAATACTGCTTTTCTCCTGGTTTTCTGTTTGATTTTGTTTTTTTTGTTTTTTTGTTTTTTTTTTTCCTTCACAGTGGTACTCCAGCCAAAATATCACTGAGTCATATCTTCCCTTTAGTAAGTCTTGATTCTTGCTCCATCACATCTTATCTCCATTTTACTGCCTCGCCTCTTCAGCTCAATGTGGATTTTTCTTCATTCTATGTTACTAAAGCTCTGTTTTGAGCAGCTGAAACTGAGCCTTACAGGAAAAGATCCATGATCCACAACATGTCTATTGAGACAAATTCATAATGCGATTTTAATATTTCCCTCCCATCCAATTTTCTAAAAGTAGCAGTAGGGTTAAGAAGACACAGAGCTGATTTTCCTTAGTGTCACTGAAGAGTCAGAGGGAAATATATATCTTTCTAGGAAACGAGAAGGAGGAGAACAAAACAAGCCAGCCTTGTACAGCTGGGGCCACTTGACCATCTCAGCTGCTCTGAATAGTGTGGATGACTAACATGCTACATTAATTTCTAACATTCTACCCATTTTTATCAAAATTACCAGTGTAACATGTCAGAGTTTGCTATATTGTAGCAATCATATTTCACTACAACTTTCAGCTGTCAAAGGTCTGTGTTGGAGAGTGGGAGGGATCCAATACTGGAATCTAAAGAAAACAGTATTAATAAATCTGTGAAAGCAACCATATATCAAAGTATGTGTCCCAAACCTTATTTCCTTTTCCCCCTGCACTGTTCTCATTACAGCCAGTGCAGGAGAGCCTATAGAACTATAAACATCAAAAAGGTGACCATTAAAAACCATGTCAAAATAAATATCTTGGATGGAGCAGCAGATTCTAATAAGAAGATGTTTGTCAAAAATGCTTTGACTAGCTCTGGTCAGTACACTCAAAATAATCCTCATTGCTTCCCCATGATGAATACAGCATCCTGTGTTATCATTGTATATTTTGAGACATACAACCAGGAATAATTTCAATAGTACAGTGTGTTAAGACACCGATTTTAGGTAATAATTTCTAAAACACTTTGTTTAGCAATACGACTGGGTCTAGAGTTATTCAAGCAACTAGTACACAATATGCAAAGTGAATAAGAGAAAGGACAGGCCATAAAATTGTTAAAGTTTCTTGAAGAAGACAAAAAATCAGAAGTATGTGTTACTTTTTTCTTATTTCCTTGTATTATTGCCCATTTTATAAAACCAGAATAAATTTATCAATATTCAAACAATGCTCCAAAGCATCACTTTTTTAATTTTTTATTTCAATTATTTGTTTTGCAAAGTAAAATTTAAAATATAATGTAAAGGTAGGGAACTTTGATTCATTGTTAAATATTAAGACATATTACCCTTGTTTTATCACAGGGGGTTTAATCATTTTATCTCCAGGAATTTGTCTCTCACTCACTAGTTACTGCTATCAATATAGCATTTTGAAAAGCTGTTCGAGCCATGAAATAATGACCTAAGACTTTGAAGTGGCACTGCTATAAATCTTAAGTTATTGCTATAGTTGATTTTAATGTCAACAGTTCTTGGTTTAACTTAGCAGGTTAAGTCTTGTAATGGAGAGAATGCTGGGAAAAATATTAGAATGTGAAGAGAAAAAGATCAACGTATTAAATAGTAAGGCTACCAGCATCCAAAATAAGTTTGGGCTGGATAACAGTATTCTGCTTTAAAGCCAGAGTGAAAGGAGAGAGTTGGCTTATAGATTTAGAAGTGCTAAAATTAAACAGCATACTGCACAAAGTGGCATTATTCTGCAGTAAGTGTCCTAATGCATTTAGTGGGTTATTATTGTATACTCATTAGCAGCCAATTGATTTTTAATTGCCCACTTGCCCAGCAGAAGTGATTTTTTTTTTTTTTTTTTTTTTTTTTAAGACAAATAAAGTAGTAATAAAGTTGCTTTGATTTGGTTTGGTTTTAATTGTCATCAGACATTGAGGTAAAGAGTGGGCAAGTAGCTTATATGCCAAGGCAGGTAAATTTTTACAACTGTGCTGCAAGGTTGGTAAATTAATACACTTAATGAGACACAGGAATTGTTTCAGTTTCTGATCAAGACTCTTGGGACCAATAATCCAGCTGGAATAAATCAATAGCTTCCATGAAAGAAAAGACTTTTGTTGTATCTTTTTCACTATGGGGGGAAAACAATTTTATTTCTCATGCTTTGGAAGGAAGGTAATGACTGGCAGCACACAGCTTGAATATCTGTAGGGTAGGGACTCTTTGTTTATTTTTTTTTTTTTCCACCGTGCCTAGGATCCTTGAGGCCTGATTCTTGATCAGGTTCTCTTGCTGGATATCACAGTTAATAACAGAAGAAATGCTTTCAGTCTTTGCTAAAATACTACTCATCTGTGTGAGAGAGATGTAGTGAAAAATGAATTCATGAAGGTTGAAGCTGTTTTGGAGTTAAGGAAATAATGGAAAGTATGAGCAGACTCAAGGAGTGAGAAGGGAGAAAAAAGCTTGAGAATTCAGAAAAGTGGAATAATTGAACTTCGGTTTTTTTTAGATAGTAACACCTCATTGTGCTCAGAGACAGAGGAAAAGATTGCGTTGCCAAAGAGATATAGCAATCCTTTTTAATTCTAAAATAACAGTTTGGGGTTTAGATGAATCTTCATATGAAACTCTGAGTCAGTTCTGTACCTTTTTTAAAAGAAAAATTGCGAGCCAAAATTCTATTTTTATCAAAAATCCTTCGTATAGGCTTTTCAGCCGAAACTTAGTTAACAAATCTTCAGACTACATTTAAACATCTCATTATTTTTTTAAATGAAGAAATATTAATTGCGAACTTTTATACAAATTTACAGTTCACACTTTATTTTGGATTATATATCATAGCATAAAGCAATAAACAGAAATTTGAATAAAATATTTTTCATTTAACAAAATAAAAAAGCAATCTCTAAAAAATCAAGGTTTCTATAAATTTTAAACACATTAAATGCTTCAAAGGCTGACATTTCTAATACCTTTAGGAGTCTACTTTTTAAGGACAACATTCGTTATATATTGCAAGATTTTTTGTTTGTTTGGTTGGGTTTTTTAATTTTCCTTAAAAAACATTTTATTGACAAAAGAAGGCATGTGTTTTTCTGCTTTCATGTAGTTATAAAGTCTTTTTCATTGATAGAAGAGATGAGAATCTGGCTTGTGATATTTAGCGACTGTCATGGTTTTGGCCAAATTGGCCAATGGCTGGCGACAGATGCTCCCCCCCAACCTCTCGTACATGGAGAGGAGGAGGAGAGATAAAGAGAGTTACGAGTTTAGAAGAAACTAAACAACTTTAATGAAATATTAATAATAAAATAAAAAGGAAATAATGAAATAGATACAGTATATACAAAACCGTATTAAGCCTCCAGGATGACGATTTTCTGTTTCCGACCCTCCAACAGGGCAAATAATAAAATCAGCTGACCTTCGTTGTTATAGCAATAAATATAAGCAGAAGCCTCTCTGCGTACCATTCCTTGGCACAAACTGTAAACATTGATCTTGTCATTCTGAAAATGAACCGTTTTTGACACAACATGCTGTTAATTTCAGAGAGTTAGAAGAGGCCTAGCTAAGAAGTAAAATTACTGAAGAGAAAGTTGGTTCTGTTTTACCTCAAACCGGGACAGAGACTGAACTAATTATGAAAGGCCAAAGATAAAGAAAAAAGGGTTGTCTGTAGATTACTTGAACTGCAAAACCACTGGAAAACCGTTAGCAGGCATGTCTGTGATAGTGAATTCAAGAGTCTGGGCACAACATTAAGTTCTAAAAACTATTTCTTATTGACATGTAAGTAATTGCTACCATTAAAATATCCCTGATTCCAGTAGACATGAACTAGAATTGTTATACTAGTTAATTTTCAATTTAGCATGGAAAGATTGAAATTATTATCATGAATTCATATTTAAAAATAAAATAGTAGCCAGAGCTAGGTAATTCACAGACTTTGTTAGATCACTAATGTTAATTATGCATACACCGGTAAAATAGATTTCAGCATGACACATGACAAAACGACAAAATAACACATTACTGCATCTTGGACCATTATAAAAGATATTTTCGTATCCCAAAGGTCTTGAAATACCATTTCATTTTAAATAAAAGTAATTTTCTTTCATCTTATCTATCCAGTTTTGAAAACTGTGTTTATTTCACAACAACCTCTAAATAGCCCAGTGATTTTATTATGCCTCCGATACAAATTAATGGAAGGTGGGTCTCAGAACCATTATTGATTGCTACAATGGTATTTTAAACATTCACTTTTAAATCTGTGCAAAAAGACAGTTGCTATTTTTTCTTTGTTTTGTTGATGATAAGCTTAAAAAAAAAGAGTGCAAACAGAAAATGATGCACAATATTCTAAACATTTGTGTTTTACATTAAACCTGTAAGTCCTGAACTCATCCTGAATATTAAGCCTAAATTATTAACTACTTATGCCTAAATACTAAATTCAATTCTCTTTAGTGCCTAACTCTAAATGTTATTCTTCATGTATATTTTAAATATTTATATTATTTTATTAAACAGAATAAACTTTTCACTGAACGGTCCTCCTGCCTCAGGGTATGTTTTTTTCTCTTATTAAAGTAGTAGTTTTGTTATGTCACGTATCTAAGAAATACTTCTGTCCTGATCTCTTAAGCTTGTCATCACAGACTTGATCTTTAGGCTGTTTCAACATCATCTTTCTTCCTCTAATTGATCATTATTCAAATAAAAGAACATTTTTCTTGGATTTGTGTTTAATTTGTGTAACTTAACTGTTGGAGACTCAGAAAACGATGCAGAAAATGTCTAGAAATATTCAAGGAAAAATGTTCCAACAAAGCCTGTTGAATACAAACATGCAAATGGAAAATCTGGCTCCAGAAGTCCTAATGTGTGGATTAGTGAAGTCAGAAGAGGATCCTGTGGAGGATCTTGAAGAAGGAGAAGGATTACAGTATATTTGCTATGTTTTTCATTGTTTTCTCTACTCATCTCGAACTGTCAGAGACAGAATACTGGGCTAGGTTAACTTTGTCCTGACCTTCTAGTATTGGGATTATATATACTAATTACAGAGGTAGTAAAGACGTTCAAGATATTTACAACATCCTGGAAATAATATTCTATATACGCCCTGGGAGAGGACTGAAGGAAAGCTTTAAAGATGGTCAGGGGCTAGATCTCCTTAAATTGTGAGGCAGGGGGAACTGGACTTGATTAGGCTAGTGAAAACAAATGTAAGGGGTGATCTCAAATCAGCTTACTACCTCTTGAAGGGGAGTTACAGAGATGATGGAGCTGAATAGTTTTAAACTGTGATATAAAAAGGGACTAGACCCATAAAAACAATCTTTGGAGGTTCTGATTACTGAATAGGACTTAGTGTTGACCTCAAGTAGAAGGTTGGAGTAGATGACCTGTTTTCCAAAGACATTGATACTTTTCCTATATTTAAAACATAAGATGCTGTAGGCTTAAAAGAAAGTTTTATAAGCATTCTGTGATCTCATGTTTTCTTAAATACAAATAGATAAACTAATCAGAATAGAATCCCATTTGTCTCTCCCTAGTAAATCATGAATCTTTATTAGCAAAGCGGTTTTTTAAAATTGATTTATTTATTTATTTAAACTCACACAATTTTGTGGAGTCTTACATGCAACCTTTGATTACTTTCCTTTGGCAACACTATATTTCATACTCTATAAAAATGCTTGCAAGTTTTTGAGGAACAGTATGGTTAGTGAAGACTAGGATCAAAAAGCTTGCCAAGTCCAAAAGTTCAGTTAGCATAGTATCTTGTCCTGACACAGTTATAGCACCAGTAGTTATAACTGGTGTCCTGGAAACAGTGAAAACACAGGTCACCACACAGAGATATATTTCTGGTGCAATCTCACAGTTTAGGATTAGTAGTATAGGATTAAAAGAAATCAAACACAAAAATGTTTTTGTTTACACTGTAAGAAAGAAGAAAGGTCCCCAACTGAAAAACTCAAATTTTGATGCTGCAGTTCCGGTTCTGGAGAACTATGCAATTTACCCTTAAAATAGATGCTTAGTCCATGTCCCATTCTCTGATACACATCCAAAATAAAGGGACTGAGCTTTATATAAATGTACAGAGGTATTTTCTATTAAACTAATTTCTCCCTTCACCATTAAAATAAGGTTGAAATTTGTTATTTAATTAAAATAATATTTTACTGGCTTTGATACATAATTATGTGACTTCCAGACTCATTTTTTATACTCCTATATATATGTACACACACACACACATCTATATATGTATATATCCTACAGATTTCCCAGGAAAAATTTACACATATAGTAATGTTTTATAAATGTAACACGTCACGACACAGAGCAGTATATGATTTCCCCCCCCCCCCCCCCGAATTTTTCAGAGTTGGAAGGGACCTCTAGAGATCATCTAGTCCAACTGCCCTGCTAAAGCAGGATTGCCTAGAGCACATTACACAGGACTGCATCCAGGCGGGTCTTGAAAGTCTCCAGAGAAGGGGACTCCACACCCTCCCTGGGCAGCCTGTTCCAGCACTCTGTCACCCTCACCGTAAAGAAGCTTTTCCTCATATTTGATCGGAACTTGCGATATTCCAGCTTGTGCCGGTTACCTCTCGTCCTGTCACTGGGAACCACTGAAAAGAGTCTGGCTCCATCCTCCTTAAACCCACCCTTTAGATACTTGTATACGTTAATAAAGTCTCCCCTCAGACTTCTCTTCTCCAGGCTAAAGAGTCCCAGCTCTCTTAGCCTTTCCTCATAAGGGAGATGCTCCAATCCCCCAATCATCTTTGTTGCCCTACGCTGGACTCTCTCCAGTAGTTCCTTGTCTCCCTTGAACTGGGGAGCCCAGAACTGGACACAGTGTTCCAGTTGTGGCCTGACCAGTGCAGAGTAGAGGGGGAGAATGACCTCCCTTGACCTGTTGGCCACACCCTTCCCTATGCAGCCCAGAATTCTGTTGGCCTTCTTGGTGACAAGGGCACACTGCCGGCTCATGGATAATTTACTGTCTATCAAGACCCCCAGATCCTTTTCTTCAGAGCTGCTTTCCAGCAGGTCCACCCCTAACCTGTGCTGGTGCCTAACATTCTTCCTCCCCAGGTGCAGGACCCTACACTTGTCCTTGTTGAACCTCATTAGGTTCTTCTCTGCCCAGCTCTCCAGCCTATCTAGGTCACACTGGATGGCAGCACGGCCCTCTGGGGTGTCAGCCACCCCACCCAGTTTGGTATCATCAGCGAACTTGCCGAGGATACACTGTGTCCCCTTGCCCAGGTCATTGATGAATACGTTAAATAATACTGGTCCAAGTATTGACCCCCGGGGGACACCACTGGTTACAGGCCTCCAACTCAACCCTGCTCCATTAATCACAACCCTCTGAGTCCTGTCACACAGTCAGCTCTCAATCCACCTCACTGTCCCCTCGTCTAGTCCACACTTCCTGAGTTTCCTAAGGAGGATGCTGTGAGAGACAGTGTCAAAAGCCTTGCTGAAGTCAAGGTAGATGACATCTGCTGCTCTGCCCTCATCCAGACAACCAGTTATAACATCATAGAAGGCTATGAGATTGGCCAAGCATGATTTACCCTTGGTAAATCCATGTTGACCACTTCCAGTAACTTCCTGCTCTTGAACGTTCTCAGATATGACATCCAGAACAAGTCGCTCCATTACCTTCCCAGAGACAGAGGTGAGACTAACCGGTCTGTAGTTCCGTGGGTCCTCCTTCCTGCCCTTTTTGAAGACTGGAGTGATACTGGCCTTCCTCCAGTCCTCAGGCACCTCTCCTGTTCTCCATGACCTTTCAAAGATGATGCAGAGTGGCCAAGCAATAACATCAACTAGCTCTCTCAGCACTCACAGGTGCATCTCGTCAGGGCCTATGGACTTATGGATGTCCAGATTGGCCAAGTGGTCTCTAGCCTGATCTTCCTCTACTGGGGAAAACTCTTCCTCTCTCCAGACCTTCCCCCTTGCCGCCAGGGCCTGGGATTCATGAGGGACAGCTTTAACAGTGAAGACTGAAGCAAAGAAGGCATTCAGTAGCTCTGCCTTCTCTGTGTCTTCCACCACTAGGGCACCAATTTCATTCGTTAGTGGGCCTACATTTTCCCTAGTCTTCCTTTTTCTATTGATACACTGAAAGAACCTCTTCTTGTTATCTTTAACCGTGGTGGCCAAGATGAGTTCTGCTTGAGCTTTGTCCCTTCTAATTTTCACCCTCCATATCTTTACTACATCTGGGTATTTTTCTTAAGTAGCCAACCCCCTTTTCCAAAGATCATAAACTTTCTTTTTTGTCCTGAGGTCCAGTCAAAGCTCTCTATTTAGTCAGGCTGGTCTTCTTCCCCGTCTGCTCGTTTTTTGGGACTTGGGGTTGGCCTTCTGAGCTTTTAAGAGTTCCTCCTTGAAGTAAGACAAGCCTTCCTGGGCACCTTTGCCCTTCAGGACTGTCCCCCAAGGGACACTCTCAACTATGCTCCTAAGCAGGCCAAAGTTTGCCCTTCAGAAATTTAAGGTGGCAGTTCTGCTGGCTCCCCGCCTTGCTTCACCAAGAATCAAAAATTCTATCATTTCATGGTCACTCTGCCCAAGACGACCTCCAATCTTTACATCCCCTACAAGACCTCCTCTGTTAACAAGCAGAAGGTCCAGTAGGGCACTTTCCCTAGTTGGGTCCCTCACCAGATGTGTTACGAAGTTGTCTTCCACACACTCCACGAACCTCCAGGATTGTTCCCTCTCTGCTGTGTTATATTTCCAGCAGACATCTGGGAAGTTGAAGTCCCCCACAAGAACAAGGGTGAGTGATCACGAGACCTCTGCCAGCTGCTTATAGAATATTTTGATGAGGAGTAAACAAACATCGGCCTCTACATCCTGGTTGGGGGGTCTATAACAAACTCCCACCATGATGTCTGGCTTATTGGCCTTCCCCTTGATTCTTATCCATAAACACTCAACAATGTCGTCACACACATTAAGTTCTTGGCATTCAAAACTGCCCCTGACATAGAGGGCCACCCCACCACCTCCCCTTCCTTGCCTATCCCTTCTGAAGAGTTGGTAGCCGTCAATCACCACACTCCAGTTGTGCAAGTCTTCCCACCACGTTTCTGTGATGGCAACTATATCATAGTTTCCCTGCTTTACAATGGTCTCCAACTCTTCCTGTTTGTTGCCCATGCTGCGTGCATTCATGCAGATACACTTCAGCTGGGCTAATTGCCTTGCCACTTTATTGGGGGGACAAGCCCTTATTCCCACCTATCCACGCTCAGACATTTCTGCAGTTGCCAACCCATCACTACTCCTCACATCTTTGCTAGCACATGGATCATCATCTCCCACCTCCACTGCAACAACAGGCTGCAAGACCTTGCTAGCGCTTTTACCTACCAACACTGGCATGCTGCTCCCAGGCACCACTTTAGTCACTCTGTTTACATCCCTGTCCCACTTCAAACCTAGTTTAAAGCCCTTACAATGAGTCCTGCTAACTCCTGTCAGAATCCTTCTTCCCCTTTTGGTTAGGCTTTCCCCATCTGTTGCCAGCATGCCTGGTGTCCTGTATTTCAATCCATGATCAAAGTAACCAAAGTTCTGCCGGTTGCACCAGTCTCTGAGCCAGGAGTTAATCTCCTGACTCTTCCTGTTTACCCATCATCAATCCCTGCAACTGGTGGGATAGAGGAGAACATTACTTGTGCTCCTGATCCCTTAACTAGCCGTCCCAGGGCTCTGAAGTCTCTCTTCATTGCCCTTAGACTTCTGGTAGCTATCTCATCGTTACCTACTTGAAATATCAGTAGTGGATAATAATCTGATATGTAGGAAACATCTAAGTTGCAATGTTATTAAAATAAAATCACAGAATCATTGAATGATTTGGGTTGGAAGCCTTTCTTTACAGGGGAGATGTTACAGCCCTCTTATCATTTTCATAGACCTCCTCTGGTCCAAAATTCCTTAGAGTACCTAAATCCTTGTTCTTGTTCTCATTGTGGTCTTGCCTCTGGGAACCGTGGGAGCTGTGCAGTAGACGGAGGTGAGACGACAAGAGGAATACTTTAGTGAGCTCAATACTGAGTTAATGGTGAATTTTCCCAGATTACAAGGTGGTGTTTTTTTGGTGAGCAATCATTTTACTCGCTACAAGCAGCTTCAAAACATAGTGAAGACACTGTGAAATTTACCCATGCTACATATTTTAGATAGCCAGACACTTATAACAGGATGAATTTGGAAAACATTTTTCCCCTCCACTGGTTGTAGAAGGAACCTAAATAACTTGCTTAAAATAGTTATCAATTATTTTTAGATAGCTGGCACTGGGTGAGATGATTCCTATGTCTCATACTGCTGCTTCTTTCTTTTCAGAGTAAAATGGGAAACAAAAATCAGGGGACAAGCAAATCTATCTTCTTTACCTTGGTTATAATGCACCAGATGATGAAATCATATACAGATTAATAAAGGTAATGTTAACATCAAATGTCACCAGTCACTATCAAGCTATGGCTTCCTTAAGAAAGAGAAAACATTTTGTCTGCATAGCTCAGACAGACACTAATTTCTCTGCAGGAGTTTTTAGGACTTTCTCCACTAGCCGTACTGATTTAAGTTTTCTTCTGAAGAATCAATGCCATGAATGACAGCCAGCCAGACTTCAAGCACCATTTTCTTCAGATGATATTTTGTGGTCTGTACTGTGCATTTGCTAAATTGGTTTCAATCTCTGCTTCTCACACCATTTTCTACCCACCACACAGTAAACATTTCTATTACACATACTGCATGTAGCCAGCTGGATAGATATTAGGCAGATATCTGGGGAGATTTCCCATGTCTGCTGAATTGATCATTGTTCATTTCAGGTATCAAGCCTCAAAAAGTAATACTTAAAAAGGCAAATACAAGTGTTGCAATGTTAGTTATGCCAATAAAATACCCACTACATACTCCATTTAACTGAAACAAGGTTGCTTGTGCTCTGTTATAAACCTGTGTATTGGGTATAAATGTCAAAGTTTTGGCAGTGGGGGTATGCAGGGGTGGCCTCTGCAAGGAGAGGCCAGGGGCTGCCCCATGTCAGACACATCTGGTTCCAGTCAACTCCAGTGGACCCACTGCAGGACACAGCTGAGCCCCTCAGCCAAAATGGGGGCACCTTGGGGAAAACATATTTAAGAAAAGGTAAAAAACATTGTGTAGCAGTTGTGAGAGAGAACAGTGTGAAAGAATATGAGAGAAATAACCCTGTGAACACCAAGGTCAGTGAAGAAGGACAAGGAGATGCTCCAGGTGCCAAAGAAGAGATTCCCTTGCAGCCCATGGTGAAGACCATGGTGAAGCAGGTTGTCCCCCCTGCAGGAGGATCCCATGTGGAGCAGGTGGACATGCACTGAAGGCAGTTGCACTGAATAGAGAGCCCACGCTGGAGCAGGTTTTCTGGCAGGAACTGCGACCATGGGCGACCCACGCTAGAGCAGTGTATTCCTAATGGACTGTGTACCCTGTGGAAAGAACACATGCTGGAGCAGATCTTGAAAGAACTGCAGCCTGTGGGAAGGACCCCATGCTGGAGCAGGGAAAAGAGTGAGGAGGAAGGAAATATATGAACTGACTGCAACCCCTACTCCCCATGCCCCCGTGCCAATCAGTAAGAGGAGAAGGTAGAGAGTAGAATGAAGTAGTGAGTTGAGTGAAGAAGGACAGGTGAGGGGCAGAAGGGGTTTTGAGTTTTGGCTTTGTTTCTTACCATCCTACTTAATTTTTAGTTGGCAGTAAAATTAATTTTCCCCAAGTTGAGTCTGTTCTGCCTGTGATGGTAACTGGTAAGTAAACACCCTTTCTTTATCTTGATGCATAAGCTTTTACATCTTATTTTCTCTGCTTGTCCTGTTGAGGAGGGGGAGTTAGACACCAGCAGGATGGGGCTCTAGCAGCCAGCCAAGTGCAAGCCAACACAACCTGAAATTGCAAAATGTCCTAGAGGATATTCCTTCCTGTTAATCATGATTGCCATTGTTGCCATACAAATACATAAATCAGTGAGCAGCCTATTAAAGCTGAAGATAATGAGCTTAAGAAAGTATTCTTAGAATACTGATGCTGCAGATGATCTATCTTTCCAATATCTGCATTTTGAGACTTACTTGAACTGGAGCTGATTTCAGATCTTTGTGTTCAGTGAAGTTTTCTTTCAAAAATATGTCTAATGCCTGTTTGAATCAGTCCTGACTTTTAGCATTCATGGCATCCTCTGGCAATGAATCTGAGACCACAGTAGAACATTTTGTATTTGTTGTTTCCTTTCTTTAAATTACAATTGTTACCTTATAATTTTTTTATAATTCTCCCCAGTTCTTATATTGTTTAATAATAATCTCAGTACTTTTCCAGACTGAGACTTTTTGAAGTGTTTGAAGCATAAAAGTATGAAATTTTCATGTGAGTATGGATTAGGGAAGAAGAAAAGAAGAGAAGATAAGATTCAATGTCATGAAATATTACACTGAGAAAATTAAAAGAAATTCTGGTTACTCTGAGCAAGGGTTGATTATCTGCTCTAATTTAGACATCCAGACACTAGAGAACAAGGTCTGAGCTAACCACGGTATGATTTTTTCATTGTCCATGGTGAGAAGTAGGTATGACCAGTTGGGAACTTCTGTCATCCTACAGTAGAAGTCTTTAGAAGTTTCATAAATGCTTTCCTGTGAGTGTCTGTTTCTCTGCATTGGCTATCTAGCTGAAATAGACATTTCTATTTTCTACATTAAATAAACCCCAGCTGAGCAGGGACAGTACAGCTGTGATAGGTTTTCAACATTTGGAGAGCATTTATTATAATTTATACTAGACACTGTGTTCTTAAACTAGATTTCTTTATCTCCCTTCAAATTCAACAAAACCATAGATATTCAGCTAAATGACACTGAACACAGGATGAAAAAAACAAGCCTTGAGCTTTCTGGCATGGAAGACTTTCCTCAATTTCTTGAAGGGATGATAAGGATAAAAAACATTCATTGCAATCTCTTCCAGCTGAAACACTTATCCTCTCTATGGTGATAAATGATAGAATTAGTAATGCCAAGCAGAGTAGTTACTGTACTGCAGCCGTTGAGGAAATGACTTAGAAGTGTTGCATATAAACAAATTAAAAGTTTCAATCCACAGAAGATTTTTAGTAGCTGTGTCTCATTATGTTAACTACAGTATCCAAGGGAAAAAATAGCATTAATATACAATACTTGGTGTTGCAAATTCATTTTATATGCAAGACCAAATTCTCTTTTTTGCTCGGCTTCTGTTCACTGAAATACTATGTGGGTCAGGGAAACAACGTATCTTTTTGCATTCTGTGCAGTGGTGGTGTGGATATTCTAAAAGCCATCTGTAAATTCAGTAGCTGAGAATAACAAAAATTTAATGGTCTGCAGCCAGCTTTACTTTCCAGACTATCATACACACAAGCGCTCCTTTACAACACCTAAGATTTTCCAGCTTCATAGTGTCACAAAGGAAGTGAAAGGAAGTGAACAAAATAGTAGTTCAACCTCCAATGTTTCATACTGTACCAGGGAGAAAGTCATGATCAATTCCTAGATATTTACTTTGTTCTTACATATATTACATACATATTTCTACTGTAAATTTCAATGGAAATCTGCTAATTATGCATTCATAGAAATATATTTAGTCAGTTCAGTTTAAGTTTGAAGACCAATGAATTACTTACACCAAAATTCTCTAGAACAACAGTTTTGTTTACATTTCTAAGTAATAACTTTGTGCTGTGAAATATCCATGTGCTATGATGCTCTTATTTGTATTCATATCCTGATGAACAGATGGAAGAATGATATGCCCCTTTCAGTGTCGTCACTGCTTCAGTTACCATAATAATTTGATTTACTATTTCTGGCTCAAACTATTAACTCAAAAAGAAAATTATTGTATTTTGCTGTGTGAATTTAGACTTCGAGCAACAAAGCCACACGAGAGCACATGCATGTGGTGCACTGTGTTGTATAGTAGTTAATAGCATTTTTCCCCACTGTATGTAATATCCTCTTTTCAATATATGATATCTTTGATAGATGAGCTAGGTAGAATTTGAGATCCATAAAATCAACCATGACAACCTCAATTTCATTTAGAAGTAATCATTCCTTGGGTACATAAGTAGCCTTAGAAATGTATATTATTGAAAATTAGTGACTTGTGCTGAGCCTTTGCACTCAGTTATATAGGAAGACCTAACATGCTCTTAATATTCCGACCTATATAAGATTGTATGATCGAAATTGAGCCTGAAACTAGGAAGCCAATCATTTGTCCTTCACTTGAGATCTTTGGCTTCTGGTCCAATTCCACTTCAGAATTCTGAACTTAATTTTTAATACTGTTAATGGATGAATTCCACATATTATTGAAAGAGGGATCTGCATACGATTTCTGTAAAGAACTCTAAAGAACCGAACTAGAAGGTATCAGGAACTGGATATTTCTGTTTTAATTTATTCAGCAGTTTATAAGAAAAGACAAAAATTGTCAGAGAAATTATTCTTTTATTTTTCAGCTATTCACATTTACATGAAACTGAAAACAAAAATATCTCTGAAAATTAACTATTACAAATATCTAATTCTATCTTTCTGAAATACCAGTGTTTGATGTAAACTCATTTAACAAAATGCAGACCGAAAAAGGGATATTTTCAGAAGCTAAGCTGAACTTTCCTCAAAGAATTTGTTAATATAATAAGTCTTTGATACAACATCTAAACCATTAAGATCAAAGTCTAGAAAGTTTTTACTTTCACTGGCAAAATTAGTTGACAATACAGTGTTGTCCAAAAGGATAAGTTGAGAGGTTTTGTTTTATAGATGTTATTCAAGATCTCTACTTGTAGTACTACTAAAGATTATGCCCCAGAAGCATTGAGTTGTTTAATTTAAACCTTTTAAAGGGTTTAGTTATCTATTTTGAAAGTTTTCATGTTCAGAAATTTCAATTGTACTAATTGTTCTGGAATACAGTTTCTCATCCTTCCACAGATACCAAGAAGGAAGAGAATGTTTCTACAGAGGAACGATAAATCAGAGACACTTCAAAGAAAAGAAATCAGGAAAAAAAAAAAAAAAAATCATATTTCAGTGATATGATTAATCTTGTTAGAAAATAAAAAAACAAAACTTCCACTCTCTTTACATTGGACAATCCCTTGCTTTCTGCCCTAGGTCTACCACTGTTTCTTCCCTCTGTGTGTCCCACCTTTTAAAGCTGCCACTGGTAGCTTATCAGCTCCCTTCGTCCCTCCTGTGTTGCTGCATGTGGCAGTGGTCCCATAGAGCCGTATCTTGCTAGTCAGAAATTACACAACCTATGTGTAGGTAGAAAAATTTTGAGCTGTACAGGGTGGCCAAGCCAGAGGAACTTTGTGTTGTTATTTGTTAATTAATTAATTTGCGTGTTTAGATGTTTCTTTTAAATCCTAAGAACTTAGCGATATTAACTTTACAAAATATATGGACCCATTTTAGAGCAAATTTCTGGAAAAACCACTCATCTTTTCCCAGAAATAATTTATGTCAATTAAAACTATCCCTTACCATGGGGTATGTTAATTATTATAAGAATAATAACAGGGTAAATTCCTTAAAGTAAAGGAAAGATCACCTTTCCTAAAGTAAAGGAAAGATCACAGAACAACAGTTCTGTGTTGGGTCAGGGTGCAGGGTGAAAAAAAAAAAAAAATCTAGTAAAGTGGAAACTTAGCTATTCATAAATCCTGGAGGGACATAATATTCACTGGAGGGAAGACCTTGAGAGAAAGGCAATGGTTACATAGTAACATGCTTCAAAATAAACAAATTAATCTGTGTAAGTGTGAAAATAGGAATTCAATCTTTTTTTCAGTTTTTTTGGCAACCAGCCATTACTACTTTCTGTAGCACTTCAAGATACTGGGATTTTGGGATGTACATGAATAAGGAATGAGCACTAAGTATGCAATACATAAATTACCATTCTGGGACAACAGCATTACAGTCCATCTGCATATTTTTTTTTGTTCCTACTATTTCTGTAATATATAACTGTATGTGTGTGTGCATTTATATCTATGTATGTCTCTTCCTTTCCAAAATAAAAGAAAAAATAATAGCTGATGATGTAACAGAAAACTTTCAAATATCAATTCATTATTATTCTATAACAGAGGAAGTGCTTACCAATGCATATTTTATGATCCTGCACATTAATTCCATTACTCAGAAATGCTGAGGTTATATTCCAGATAAAATATAACTCTTCCTATTTCACACCCTAATTAAGAACAGATTTGAACTCACCTTGCAAAATGCATTAACATTCTGACTTGGAGGTACAGGTCAAATGTAAATTACCTGGCAATTATGAGTGAAAGTCCAGAAAGTGCCAGCTTAAAGTGTGTGAAGACTATTTTTTGTTGACCTCATTAGGAATATTTTAAATGAATGCATAAACATGAAGAAAAAATGGAAAAGCTCTTAAAGTTTTCAATTAATAAGTAGTGTTGATGACGTCTTGGTCAGAAACACTGAAAAAGAAGAAACTATTTGAAAATTAAATAAATTATTAATATGAGATAATAAAAGATAGACATACCAAATATTTTATATATAATTTTCATTGATAAAACATAACTCCTGATCTTATGCAGTGGTCATAAGTGGGAGTGTAAAAGCATAAGTCACTTTCCAAAATTAGCAAGAGGAGGGTTAGACAGATATAGGCTTATTTTATAGAGTTATGGCATTTAAATTTTATACACATATATATATGGATATATATACTGTGGGGCATCTGCTGTCCATTTTCATACTATTAGCAAGCATTTCCAGCTGAAGAGTTCCTTGCCCTGCCTTGCTTTGCCTTGTCTTTTTCTCGCCATGCCTCTTGCCTTGCCTTTTACCTTTTCCACTGAAGTCCTGTTAATTATTTTGTATTTTTCTGGTAGTGAATTATCAAAATCACAGAATGTAGTAGACTAAGTATGATGTAGTTTCTCAAATAATTAAAAGGAAAATACTGATCTTTTTGAGCCAAAATAGGTCTGGGGCAGAGATCTTTTGACAACAATTGACAAATGGGACCCGGTTGAGTTTCTGAACTCAAATAAATGAAAAATGCTTGGTTTTACAGTAATTAAAGCTAATATAAAATGAGATTAAGACAACTACCATTATGATTGTTAGTTGTTGCTTTTTTGTATCACGCAAGGAATAAAATTAATTTGCAACTAATAGAACATATCTAAGCTCAAGGGAAATGTTATTGTCCTTATCTCATACTCATCTCACCTGTTACCAACTTCTGACTTATTTGTTTTTCACTTTTAGGACAAGTTATAAAAACCCCAACAAATGCTAAAACCTTTTTTAAAGAAATCTCCTGGTTTGAGGTAAAACAGAATCAACTTTCTGTTCAAGTAATTTTACTTCTTAGCTAGGCCTCTTCTACCTCTCTGAAATTAACAGCATGTTGTGCTGAAAACTGTTCGTTCTCAGAGTGGTAAGACCGATATTTACAGTTAGTGCCAGGGAATGGAATGCAGAGAGGCTTTTGCTTATATTTATTGCTATAATAACCAAGGTCAGCTAATTTCATTATTTGCCCCATTGTAGGGTCGGAAATGGAAAAGCGTAGAGGGGTCACACCTGCAGGGAGGAGTGGACAGGACAGGTGACCCAAACCTGACCAACAGGGGTATTCCATCCCATCTGCCTCATGCTCAGTATAAAAGCTGAGGGATCAAAGGGTCAGTCTCTTTTCTTCAATGGCTGGCATCTGAGGAGGGCACTGTCTGTTCATCTGCCTTTGACCTTGATCCTTGGGTTCCTGACTCCAGCTGTGGAACCCAGTTCCCACCCATTGCTGAGTCCAACCTGGGACTTCCTCAGTGCCTGCCGGTGATGTCATCCTGGGAGCTTAATATGGTTTTGTATATATTGTATCTATTTCATTATTTCCTTTTTATTTTATTGTTAATATTTCATTAAAGTAGTTTAGTTTCTTCTAAACTTGTAAATATCTTTATCTCTCCTCCTCCTCTCCGTGTGCAAAAGGTGGAGGGAGACCAGCTGTCGCTGGCCATTGGCCAATTTGCCAAAACCACACCAAGAATAAACCTGTGAAAGACACAACTGGAGAATCAGTGAATGAAATGAATAAACAATAAAAAACCAGTGGTGGAGTAGTAGTTAGAGATCACTGTAACCGTGAACTAAGTAGACCTTTGGTCTAATTTAGCATGGCTGTATTACTGTTTGAATGTTTCTGCAGAAATTGTACCTTTCCTAACTTTCCTGGGAACAGCAGACTCCCTCTTCTTTTCATGTAAACGTCTTTCCAGTCTAATAAACTATGAACTATAAGCATTTTTTTATAATCTGTAACGTCTGTGATAATATTGAGAAAATAACATTATTTGTAAATGCAGTTTTGCAAAAGATGTCTCAAAAATAGCATGGTTTTATTTTGTTGACTAAGTACTTAATATATTCTCAAGGAATTAAGGGATATCTCTAGATCAGTTTCACTTGTCCTTATAGATGATTTAAATTCTCCAGACATCAGCTGATAATATCATACAGCGGACACAAACAGGTCCAGGAAATTCCTGAAGCACACTGAAGATAACTTCTTGATGCAGGTACTAAGGGAAATGACTAGGAAAGGTGCCTAGATTTCTTGTTTGCAAATAGAGAAAGACTCATGGGAAAAATGGTGATTGGTGGCTGTCTTGGTCACAGTGACCACGAAGTAGCTGAGTTTCAAATTGTTGGCAATAGGAGGATAACTGCCATCAAAATTTCAAGCCTGGGTATAGGAATAGCAGATATCGGGCTGCTGAAGGTACTAGTTAGTAAGGTTCCCTGGGACTGGGGTCCATGAATGCTGGTCATTTTTTAGGACCCACCTCTTATGAGTGCAGGGGCAGGTAATTCTGAAGTGTTGGAAGTCAAGCAAGCAGGACAGAAGGCCAGCTTGGCTAAGCAGGGATCTTCATCTGGAACTTAGACAGAAATAGAAAATGTATGGACATTGGAAGCAAGGACAGGCCACACGAGAGGACTACAGAGATGCTGTTCACCAGTGTAGGGAGAAAATTTGTGCTAAATTAGAGTTCAAGCTAGCCAGCACTGTGAAGGACAACAAAAAAAAGCTTTTAAAATACATTAACAGCAAAATGAGGATCAGAGGTAACATTGGTCCTTTACTTGATGAGATCAGTCACCTCACAAATAGGAATTCAGACAAAACAGAGCTGTTTAATGCCTTCTTCACCTCTGTCTTTAACACTGATGATGGGCCCTGGGACCATGGAAGCCCTGTGTTAGAAGACTGTGACTGGAGGGATAGTAAACTCCCAGCTGACTGTGAACTTTTTGAGACTTGCTGGTCCGGCTGCATGCGCATAAATCTATGGGGCCTGATAGGATTCATCCAAGGGTACTGAAAGAGCTGGCTGATGTCATTGTGGGATCTCTCTCCATTATTTTTCAATGGTTTTGTGAGTCTGAAGAGGTACTGGTTGACTGTAAGCTGGCAAAAGTTGTCACAATTTTCAAGAAGTGTAAAAAGGAAAACCCTTGTATGTACAGGCCTGTCAGTCTCACTTCATTGCCTGGTAAAATTATGGAGTATGTTATTCTGGGAGTTACTGAAAAGCATTTGAGAGACAATACAGTCATTGGTCATAGCAAGTACAGGTTCAAGACAGGAAAGTCCTGCTTAACTAACTTAATTTCCTTTTATGACAAGGTCACCCATCTAGTTGACCAAGCGAAACCAGTAAACGTGTTGGTGGTTTTTTTTAATTTTAGCAAAAGTTTTGATACTGTCTCCCACAGTGTCCTTCTGGATAATCTGTCCAGCACACAGCTAAACAAGTCCGTAATATGTTGGATGAGCAATTGACTGATGGGTTGGGCTCAAAGAGTGCTAGTAAATGGAGTTACATCAGGCTGGCAGTCAGCCACTAGTGGGTTTCCCCAGGGATCAATTTTAGGGCCAGTGGAAGGGCATATTTATAAATGATCTGGACACAGGAATCAAATGTACAACATAAAATATTCCATGATTCTATGATTTTAGTGATGCAAATCATGAAGAATTATCTGTCAAGTTTCCTTAAGGAATCTCTTTTCCTGAAAGTTATGAAACATTATAGTAAGATTAAGAGAAAAAAATAATGGACAGTAGTGCAGACGTTAATAGCAGAATCTTCTCAATTCATCAGAATCGATCATTGCAGCATGCAGCCTTGACCATGTAATGTAGTATTGGCCTCCCAGCTGTGCCACTTACAGAGCAGTTGTTTTGATTCTGTAACACAGTTACAGTAGTTTGGCACAACATTGGTCTGCTTAAGATACATATCAGCTCTTCATGATTAGGATGAATTTAGGAATATAAATTCATCAGTTTTTTTTTTTCTTTTACTGAGAATATAACTCACAGATATGAATGACAGATTCTTTAAGGTCAGTTCTGCAAGAGTATAATAGCTGTGTGAAGTCAGAGAGAGAATAACTCTTACTAAAAAAAAAGTTCCTCTATGTCTAGGCTATCTGTAAATGAGACTGAAAAAGTTGTTTGTAAGTAGTCTTTATGAATCGTTATGCTTAGAATAGACCCCTTCTAAAATATCTCTGTCTCCCACTGTTCTATCATTTGCAAACAAATTCACTGTGGACTTGATTTATTACTGATTAAACTTGGGTATTTCAAGATATTTGAGATGCTTTATAGGGCCACCTGGCCCCTAGCTGCTGCTCCAGAAGTGTAGGGGTCTCCCAGTGGTCACATCATATCTGACACCCACCTGTTTTAATGTCTTGGATGACTGATGGCATCTCAGATGTCTTCAGACAACTTAATAAAGGTTCAAGAAGCATTCAATTTTAGGCTGTAGACACTGAATATTGAAGAGCAAATATAAGCATAGTCATATCAGCTAGGTATATAAGCTCCAAATCTAGTCAGTGGAGATCTAGAAATCAACTGTTTAAGCATAAATATCTAATAATATTTTTTTTTTCAGTATGGCTGTACATCTGATCACTGCCTTCTTTGAATCAAATGTAAAACATTTAATGAAAGCTACTTTTTTTTAGGGTGTCATAGGTTTCTATATTGGTGAAATTTTGGTGGGAAAGCAAAACAGCAAAAATTATTTATTAATTTTAGTTTGTATTTATTTCCATGTACACACAACATTTATAAACATATCTATGGAAGCAACTCAATAAGGCATCAGTTCAGAAAATTGTGATCATGTCAAACAGAATTATTAAGATCATGCCTTATTTTGATGATGTATTTATTGATAAAGAATATGACTGAGGGAAGAAGCCAATAAACTGCTTTCTGTGCAGTGGTCATTGTTCCTTCACACTTCAAATGCTTTTAGAATAATTGGTGTATCCTATTTTCCAGAAGAAAGTCCAGGAAGTTTAAATTCCACTTATTAAACATTTCTTAGACTGAATATTGTTCTTGGCTGGAAAAGCTAGATGCAGTGAATCTGCCTTTAAAATGATAGAATTTACTCTTTTGTGTATTCCTTCACTCCAATATTTCTTCTTAGTGTAATTTGAAAACTAGACTTATCACAGCAAATGAAGTATAACACCCACATCATGATGTCAGAGAGAGCTCACAAGCTGGAAGAGATCCCAGCAGGCTTTCTGCATCAATTTCATCAGCATCACAAATCAAGCATGCTTTCTGCTGTGTACTATTTGCCATATGGGCTTTGTGCTGTTTGAGTATCAGGCTTCTTTAGTAATTAAATATGCCTTTCAATGCATTTTAAATAGGACAAAGAATTAAGAATTATATAAATAGGAATTATATGTTTCTTAGCTGCTTCCAATGTAAAAGAAATATAGTATTCTCTATCAGACTATATTTCAGGGGGTGGCCAAATGAAGACGAACAATAATTCATTCTTGAATAGATCTGACCAATGCACAAATCCAGGACTGGGCAGGAAAGAAGGTAGACTGCTTCTGAGGCTGTCTGTCTATAACTTCATGTCTTATGCTGGGGAACGTGAAAAACAGGGTAGCACATGCAGAGAACTTGTACTGATTCTGAAGACAACAGGAGAGATGGTGGTTCAGGAAATAGTTTGGTGGGTATTTGTCTCCTTGGGGGGATGGCAGTTAATTTTTTTTTAGTTGCAGACACAACCTGAAGCTTTCTTGTCAGCAGAGGCTGTGTGACCTGCCAGGAATTCTGAAGATCTATCTCCCTCTGAAGTCATAGCATTGTGACATATATTGCAGGCAAGAGGAGGAAAGTCTGTAGATGAAATACTGGTCTGAAAATTTCTGAAAAAAATTCTGCTGAAATAACCATTTTTGTCTCAAGCTATGTCAATTCCCATAAACAATTGCAAATTTTATTTCTGTGCTCGCTCCTTATAAAAAGGGAGAAAAAAGCCTTCATATATATGTTGTAAGAATGCATTTCACTACTTTAATGTCTTAAACAATGTAGGAAAAATGAAAATATTTGCAAAATGAGATAATCCATATAGTGGACAAAGGAAAGGTGAAGCATAAATTTTCTATGAACCTATTAATGTTCTTACATAAAATATCAGGATTTTTCTTTTTCCTATTCCTTTAGGATTAATTACAAAATTTACCCATGTCTTTATTGCTTGCAAGGTGTCCCCAGTTCACACCACTAAAAATGTTGGAGTATTTTAATCAGTGTATTAGACTTCAGTTTTGTTATTAATTGCATTTATGTGCCTTTGAAATGTTTGAATGAAAAAAATGCAAAACAATAACAAAAAACCACACAATGAACACCAAGTTAAAGGTAAGTCTCCTGAACACCAAGTTAAAAGAAAGAGATAGATTAGGCCCTGTGAAAATGACTCAGATTAATGAGGCCTCTAAGTAAACCAGGATGGGAACGAATGTGTTCTTTAAGAAGATAAGTATAGAGCAGTTAACAATATGGACATGCATTTGTGTCATTCATCTTCTTTTAATTACAGCAGTGATGGCTTTGTTATAGTGAAATCATGTGCTTCCTAGATGAGTTAAGAGCAACAATACAGTTTAGATGTCAGGGAAAATCCCAGATACAGATTTTCAGAACAGATTTAAAGGAGCCTACTTATGTGCAAGAGAGTTACCATTATAGATTACAGAAAATTTGAACAAAGTATTATTGAGATTTTAAGAAAAGACAGAGAAAACTCCCAGGTGAACCTTTTTAATCACAGAATCACAGAATGGTTGAGGTTGGAAGGGACCTCTGGAGGTCATCTTGCCCAACCACCCACTGAAGCATCTAGAGGCAGTTGCCCAGAACCATGCGCAGACAGATCTTGAGTATCATACGAGGATGGAGACTTGCCACTTCCTCTCTGGAAACCTGTGCCTGTGCTCTATCACCCTCACAGTAGAAAAGTATTTCCTGATGTTCTTAAGGCTGACAAATTCCATCAATTACAGTACTTTTTTATTTTTCTATTTTATATACTTGAAAATGCTTGCCACAATTTAGTTTATATCCAAAATAATCACAGTTTTTTTGTTTGTTTTTTTTTTTTTTCATAGAGATAAATATCCCTAATAGCACTGGTCAGCAATTACCTCTTTAGGAAAGTAAATTTGAAAACAACATTGAAAAAGTGGTTTAGTTTTTAGGATAGGTAGCAGGCTAACAGTCAGAATCAAAATAGTCAAAATATGTAGCCCACAGTAGCTGAAAAGCTTTCCAGACTGACAATTTTAACTTGAGATGGGTAGCTCAGGAGGACTGAACATTAAGCTCTGCATGCCGTTTTGCCTCGGGTATCTTTTCTCATATTATCTGGGGTTCTCCCTCACATTCTTACTATCAGGTTGTTCTTAAAAGTCTTCATGAAATTAAGTGTAATTCCCACTGTTTAGCATATTCTAATTGCCTAGTCGGGAATAATGCTAGATGTGAAATAGTTTCCATAAAGACTTTGTTTCATCCTATGAGGGACATAGTGACAGTTTCCTTAGTGCAATGCTGAGTGTAAAGTCTTATCTAAGTTACAAAGATGTTTAAACTTTTACCTGGAGTATATAACACATTTCCATAATGCAGTTTTAGGGTAAGCTTCTGCTGCCAAAGTTAACTTTAAATTATCAAATTTATCAAAGGCTTTAACATTAATATCTTTAGAAATAAGGCTACTTTTAGCTATCTTCTTATCAGGTATCACAGTTTAGCTTCCCCCCCCCCCCCCCGCCCCCGCCTTAGAAGCTTTCCTGTTTGATTTTGGCTTATTTTCATTTGTTTTGCTGGTTTTTATTTTGTTTTCTTTCTCCTGAGAACTTCAGGTATTGTGGCACTCTCTTTTCTTTTACTCTGGGTAACTGTCTTACTTCCTCTGTACCAGACATAGCTCAGATGATGATGATTAGTCTACACCATAGAGGCCAACGAAATTCTGTGTGATTCAATAGTACTCAAACTGAAACACTTGTTCTTCATCTCTGCTTCCTAAGGACAGGTTGGCATGTTCAAGGTTGTAATTGCCTTTAATAGGGAGCAGTTACCAACAGAGAAAAATCTCACTAGTTTTAAAAAATCAGTAAGCAATTACCAGCATTCCAGTGTCATATATTCTATGTAAAGGAGACTATGTAAATTTTTGGCATGAAATGTGAAGATGAAATAATCCTTTAGATATTTCTTCCCCCCCACCCCCACCCCCCCACCCCCATCTACATATCCCTGGCAGTAGCTCAACGCTAATGGTATAGCTATTCAGAATTCTGTTCTTCTGTGCATGCACAAACACTTTAGGAATTCACTTCAATAATTTCTCAGGAGGAAAATAGTAACCTTGTGTACCAACTGCTTTCTATCTAGTAAGGTAAATTAACAACTTCTAGCCACGAAGGCAATTTATACATATAAGAAGAGCAAAACAAAGTGACTGAGATGCCACTTTTGAAATAAAAAGTGTCCACGCTGCTCAGAGTAAACAGGAGATGTCTGAAATGCATTCAGATATACTAGCAAGTTCCACATACAGGAAGGGAACCGCTAAATTCAGAGTAAGATTATTGACAATGTTTTTAAAATTAGTTCACTTTAAACATCATATTGCTACTGTGATTTTACTATTTATATTCCCTCTGCTTCCTAAATTACTTACTATTGTTTTTTTTTCTATTTCCTGAAGTGGTTCATATTTATCGTAAATTTAGGAAAACTCATGGTGATCAGTGTACTAGGTTTCATGTGAGTCTTCTGTTAACAGCTGTACTGTGCTGATTTCTCAAATTATTCAACTAGAAGTATTCATAGAAAAGGTGTTAAGTTAGCCAATACCTCAAAACACAACTTAATAAAATCATTCAAGGGTAAGGCAGGTAATCAGCCAAGTGTCAGAGACTGAGAACAGGCAGCAGTACAGCCAGGAACAAAAAGCAAAAATTCTGTCTTCTAGATAACTGACTTTTAAATAAATGTAAGAATGCATTATGCTAAGGCTATTGATGGCAGTGAATCCTGCCAACATAAGTAATAAATGGCAAAAAATAAAGAAGGGAGGGGGGAAAAGCAGTACAGCATTTTGGATCAAAACAATGAGCTAAATCCTCCTGTCAGAAATATTTGTGACTACTTGAAATACAAAAGAACAGTTCCTCGAAACCTTTAATAGTGTAAAAAGAGTAATAGTTACTTGATTTATACATAAAAACCTGTATAGATAAAAGTCATAAATTATGAATACAAAACATAGTTGCCCCCAAAAAAGTGACTGAAAACCATCCTTTTCTTTTATGAAAACAACCAACCAACAACCAAACAAAACAAAAGGCAACCTCTCTTTCCCAAAACAACAACAAACAACAGAGAAATAGCACAGCAATTTAGGGTTACATAAAAATAGGCACAATAATATACTATTGTTTGGATTACTTCTAAAAACACGTTTCAAGTAAGTGCCCAAATCTGTGTGTTCTCTTAAGATAAAAAAGGAGATGCATTAATCTTTACTACTACTGATCTTCACAAAATAAATGGTGCAACAATTCTTCTAAGGACAAACTGAAGAAGGGACATCGAGGACAGGTTCTAAGTGCTTCGTGTGTGTGTGTGTTTTTGTTTTCCTAGAGAGGGATTACTTATTTCTACTGGGGGGGCCGGGGAGGGGGGGGGGGGGAATTATGATGTTTAGCTCTTCAAAGCTACTGATTGTATCAAACTCCTTCCTGTTACGAATTAAAATAATATAAAATACATCCACCTTTACCACAAATTCTTCTTTCTAATACTAGGCCAAAATTCTTTTAAGACTGCAATTATTTAAAATATCAAACCACATTTGGTTTAAGCATTTTTATAATACTCTATACATAAATTACTAATCATTAAAAATGGAAATAAACAGTACTGCAATAATTAATTGCAAAAAATAAAAATTTCATTTCATGTAGAAATTTATAGGATGGACAGTTTTTGTATTCACCACAAGATGTCATCGTTACTGTGAAGAGACCTGTTTTTCTGCATTTGAAATATTAGTATTATTAGTGTAATAGCACTTTTATTCAAAAATATTGCCAGATTACATATTTCAGTGTTTTTTAATGTCTAAAAAAAATTTAGTTTCCAGGATTTACCATGACTTGTTTCTAGATAGATTGTGATGAAATATGTTTCCCTCAAACTTTCCTGATTTCAACTGAAAAAATATATAATTAAGAGATATTTCATTACACAGAGTTAATATGTACTCTGTTAAAATCTAATCTATCAGAATTTAAAGTGGAAAGAGTCTGTAATAGCAATGCTATGAAGTTTTTTTTATTTTTTTTTTTTTTTTTTTAATTTTAGTTCATGTTGTTAGCAAGGTGGGTTCTTTTAAAGATAACTACTTTATTTATGTAACAATTTTTTACAAGACCTAATAACAATATAAAAAAAATATGTGTAAAAGCACAATCTACATTCAAGTACCAAAATAAAATCATACATTCGTGTCTATGAAGCATTTATGATTCCTCATTCTCTAACTGATCCCAAGTTCATTATCTTGCTTATGGTCTTTGTAGCATGGGAGTCAAAGGAGTAATCCAAAAATCTTACTGCGAAACTTCATTAACAAGTGAAGTTGTTAGTGTTTCATGTGATGTGTCAAGTTTCACATCAAAAAACCTAACAAAACTCCACACTTCTATGGAATAAGAAGACAATGGTACGAGTTATCAAGTTATATAAAACATAAAATATAAAAATATGGGTTCAGACAATTATAGATTTTTTTGGGTTTGAAAGAACCGTTAAAAATCATCTAGTCCAATTCCATGTCATGGGCAGGGACATCTTTCACTGGATCAGGTTGCCCAAAGCCCCATCCAACCTGACCTTGAATACTTCCAGTAATGGGGTCTCCACAACTTCTCTGGGCAACCTGTTCCAGTTTATCCTAACTAAAAGAACATTCCTTTCAACTAAAAGCTAAAATTCTGTTATTGTTTCCAACTGGACAATTCTGAGCTAAGATAATACTGGGCGTGCCACTTCTATAGGCTTTGTTAACATTGAAGTGTTTGTTTCTCCTCACATTTTTTATTATTTTTTTTTTTTCCTGAAACAGTATGTATGTTGTGTCTCTGCAATAACTTGGGAGACAAGTGCAGAGGGGAAAATGCTCCCCAAATGTTTTCTCACTATAATCCTAGTTACTAAAGCTTCTATCATCTGAGCTGTCCTAAATTGTACTTGTGTTATTAAGAACTTGGAGACCCCAGATCTCTGAAATCTGCCTTTAGATGATTCATTGTTATTCAGCTCAGTAATATAGCACTGACTGAGATTTCATCCTTCCATGTATCCTGGTCCTGGATTTTACTCAACTGATTTGTATTTTTTTTTTTTACCTAAGGAAATTACAAATGCAAATATATAATTATAGCTGCTCTATAGGTTCAAGTTCAGAAGTAACATTTGAAGAAATGCAGCTTTCAAAATGTAAATGAAATGAGAAGCAAAATCACTACCTAAAAAAAAAATTAAAAAATTATCTCATGACATGTAGATTCATAATACAGAATTTATTGTCACCTTAGGAATATGCACATTTGCTTCCTCTAATCTTTACATATATCATAATGTTACATATATGAAAAAAGGTCTCTACTGCTATTATTGTACTGATACTGCCTTATATTTATTTGTAAAATTATTTTTTTTTTGTCTAGCTTATTCTATTCAATATTGCACTAGTGAGGTGTGCTTTAAAAATACCTATTAACCAGACACCTTTGACAGCAGATAGTTTAATTCTTTTTTTTTTTTTTTTACAAAAATGACTTTTTACATCTTCAACATATACACTATAGTTTCACTCAAACTGATGGTATCCAGATAAAAGAATTTTCTCTTTTCACAGTAACGGTAATTATTAATATATGGAGGACATACTAGCAACCGTTTTCCCCAAAACCACTTCAATCCTTATACCACCAGTACTCTATGTTTGTGTTTATCAGGTTATTCTTGAAGAATGTATTATATAAGGCCTAATTCTCCAACAAGTATGAGAGTTCAGCTTTCTTATCTATTATCCCTCCAGGAAATATCATCCTTTGATGTTGTCTGGAGAATGGCTAGGTTTATAAAGTATTTAGTGTTCCACTGACAAAATATGAAGTGAAAAGGTACTGCTTATCCACAGGCATATTGGGTATCTTAATTCTGTAAGATCTGCAGCCACCTTATGTGAATCAGTTAAGAAATGAAAGTATGAGACCTAAGAAAGAGATTTAATTATTTCAAATTATTCAGAGGGAAGGCTGAAGTAAATCTTACTGTTATATACAGATTGCAGGTTTGGGGCTTTTTTAATGTATGATGGAAAAAAGAAATTTAAATTACTTCAAACTTTCAAGAGCCTTATTCTTGGGACTGCTGAATGCAAGGCTCAAAGTTTCTATTTTTTGTTAAAAAAATATCCATCACTAATCTCGATTCTGAAAGAGAATTCTGCCATGAATAATACTAATAATATACTAAAACATGGTTACCACAGTACAGTAGTTTTGACATATTTAATGAATCTGGAATTTCATGTGTCATACATACAATTGCATCTGAATTTAAACAGAGAAGAATAGTTTACATATGAAGAATTTAGAAATAGGCAAATGAAGAGAAAAGGAATCACTCAGTGACAGTCTTGGGAATCTGATGAGAATTAATTGTTAACAATGGCTGTTTATTACATGTGATTGAAGAAGCCCTAGGATCTATGATCTACATGGAAATCCTGTAGAATGTGATGGGCATTTTCTAAACTTAAAGTAAAAATAAATAAATAAAAGGATGGAAGAAAACTTATGCTTCTTACTTCAAGATAATGTACTGCAATAAAGACTCTGATCTGAATACCACAATACCTTCTCAAATTCGGCTTTCCTTCTCTTTGCTTCTCTTGTTATCTGAATCCCTACTTCAAACATTAATGATGTGCTTAAATCTATCGTTTGCCTATTACATTCCTTACCTGTTATATTCCTTCATAATCTTGTTTATGAAGCCATCTAAGATCTGAAACTGATCTACTCACAAACAACTTGGAACTCTTGGACAAGATTCAGCTTCAGAAGTGCTGAAATAGAATTATTAAATTAGGAGGTCATACCCCTACTGTGTTGATAATTTCTTGTCAACGTGCTCAAAAAACCCAGAGACTACCGCTCTAAATAACAATCACTCATTACCTGTACACTACCACTGCAAAGATAATGAGAGCATTTATGTATCCTGATACATCAGTGGGGAATACATGAAAGATTAAATTTTCTTTTACAGTCATTCTCTAATTCTGAAGCTTGACAGTTGATCAGCTTTTTCATTGCAATAGGAAACAGCATTCTTTTTTTTCTTACTCTCCAGCATACAAAATAGTTATTACAAAATGTAGCAGAGTAGGTGACCTGCTTCATAATAGTCTACTTCTTAAGCCTTATTTTCACATCTCTTACTTCCCATGTGAGAATTCTAGGTAAAAGCCCGTGAAATAATTTCAACTGTCTTCTAGTAGCTCTTGTTAGAGCTTTTGTGCTTGGAATAAAACAATAAAGCAGTAATACTTTTATAAAGTACATTAGAATAAAATGCTACTAATGCACTGTACAACTGGTAGATGCAGAGGCTTATTTTATATTCCAATGCCTTGAATGATGGCATTTCAAAAGAATGTTTTCTCTTATTTAAGCAGAAACAAACTCAGCATAGGCATAGGTCATTTCTCATGAGCTGTACAAGGCAGCTAGGAAGCACAGTTTGTGAAAACAAATCCCATATTTATTTACAGTTGAAAGTTGTTCAGAGATGCATAATTGTTTTATGATGCAGTTCTGTATTTTATCATGTAATTCTAATCACCAAACACAGCAAGCAATGAATGCCTGTGGTATCTCTGTATAAGTAAAGTAAGTACTTACGAAGAAGTGAATGAACCTCTGAATTCCATAAATAGGTTATAGTTTTCTTAAACGTATTTAAAACTTCTGTGTATCTTTTGCTCTGTAACCCCACCTGCATCTGGGCCCCATCAGGGGCAGGGCAGGTCTCTTTTAGGGGAGTGGGGTGGCCTTGGCTGTTTGGAGCCAGTTGGAGCTGGTTCCCCCTCCCCATGCTGATGTGACTGTCGCTATCCATCAGGAGCTGTCACCAGCTTGGGGAGCACCACCGATGAGCCAGGGCCAACGGCCTGACGGACCCAGGGTGGGGGCAACAACAGCCATTGGTGTTACAGGGAGGGGGACCCCAGGAGGAGCCAGCAGTACTTGCCCCATGATGAGCAGTGCAGCCTTCGGCAGACTATTCACAGGCATCATTTGACCCGAGTCTTGAGAAAAGTAGAGTCTTCAGTTGATACTCAATTAGCTCATGAGTTTGGTGGTGTTTTGTTTTGTTTTTGTTTTTGTTTTTGTTTTTTTTTTTTTTGTCTGTGAGATGTAATTCATCAGAGTAACATTTTCCTTTCAAGTATTTATGTGTGTTTCTGTTGATTTGATTTTGGCATGTTTTTCTGATGCTGTACTTTGATCTTCAGTATTTATAATATCTGTTTTCCCCTTCTGATACAAAACTGGAAGTTACTCCCTAAAATAGAGCTGTGTTTTTTTTTTTTTTTATATTCTTCCCTGATATTCTAATTTTTATTTTCATAAGCAGAATTTACCAGACATCTTTAATTCATTGCAATTTGTCTATACATTTTTATAATACAGCTTTTAATAGATAATCTTATAGTGCTCAATCACTGAAGTTTTCCTATTATTTTGTAAGCTTTCTCAGGATCTGATTGTTATTTTGAAATAATCCATTTGTTAATCGCAACAACATTTCTTTTCCATATTTTTACATATATGAAAATCCAGTAATTCCTATTTTGGGTCTGGAGACTAAACAATATACATATTTTATGTAATTTAAGATCCTACCTTTTTACCTTTACACCATGAGGTAAGAATGAGATTATAAAACTCTCCCAGGTTTGAAAGTGTTGCTGAGCATTGTATCAACCTCTGTTTCATCTTGGTAGGTAGGGGTCTGGAACCTGGATGTAGAGTTTGAAATCTTTATATTGCAAGCATGAAGAGTTAGGTATCTGTAAATGTGATTCTTGGCACTCAGCATAATGTGGTGAATGAGGTAATGTAGGCTAGACGTAATATTTTTATCTTAGGCAAAGCAATACACTTGCCAAAAATGGACAAAGCTCAACACAAATTGTGAACAATTCCTCCAGATTCTTTTAGGTATGTGTCAAGTAGATTGTCTGTGATGTAAAAGGTCATTACTACCAGTGTCATGTAGGGGACGTTACAGGGAAAAGAAGACAGAGAGGGGTGATAGAAGTAGGTAGTTTCCTAAGGGAAAGGGTGAATTTGAGATGAGCAAAAGGAACAGAGCTGAGGAGCACCCCACATCATGGTTTAAATTGCTTAATTCCTCAATACCCTGGCCCTAGATGACATAGCCATTCATTCTAGGAGCAGAGTCAGAGTCAATTGAGAACTAAAGGTGAAATGTCTGCAGGTCGTACTGTGAGTCACCTTTTAGCTCGTGGTTTTATTGTTTCTTGAAGTAATTATCACAGGATAGAAAGTGGTCTACATACATCTGAATTCAGGCACTTTCTATCCTAAATCTCAAATAAAAATATACACTCTTCATTTGGTCCAAATGTTTCCTGCATGCACTTTTTTTTTTTTTTTTTTTTTTGCTTATGCATAATCTTCACCTCTGCATTCAGAATAAGTTAGTTGGTAGGTCTCTTGAAAACTAATTGAAGATTATGGCATTCCTTGAAGATCGAGAAACTGCGGGTTTCCTCCTACGGGTTAAAGAGAAAAATACACCTGCTGAGTGGATTTAGCCAACATACCATTTAATCCGGATTTATGCAGGAAGTTAAATCCCTTTAGAATTTAATTACGTCTTTGAGTATTGTAGTTTTGTATGCATAAAGTGTGGAATGTAGCTTACTTACAAAGACGCATTCACATTTGTTAAAATTAAAACTTAAAAGTGCATGGTGACACATAATTTTTGTAAAGAAATTTTAAGAATATGTAAATGGAACAGTTGCCACTTTGATGCAACTGCTTCCAATGTTCAGAGGGGAAAAAAGTCTTATTACAATGTGTCTTTTATTTCTCTTTTGGCTCCAGGACATTTCTTTCCCTATGACTTTGAAAACTACATCCCTTCTTTACATTTCTTTTTATCTATATCCTGCTATATCTTCACTGTGTTTTCTCCCCTACACTTCACTCTTCCTTTTTCTTAAAAAAAAAAGGTCAGCCTTTTTCTTTGGGAATCTGAATAAGGAGGGTGAACAGCAACAGAAAAGAATTACTGCTGATGCTAATCCTTCTTCTCCATAGTCTTTTCAACGAAGACTGAAAGCAACTGTTTTCCTTTCCAGATGTGGAAAGAACTGGACAAACATTAAGGAACACACCTCCATTTGGAATCTAAACTGCTGACATTTTATCCTTGAGCCGTGAATGTCTCACAGCTGTGGACAAGGTTAGCCAAGCAACTCTGGGAACAAACCCTAACCGCACAGTTTGGTAAAGAAAACTCTTAATTCCCTTTTTCTCTCATTATAAAGATGAAGATACAGATTTGGAAAAATCAAAAGGTTTTACCTTGCCTCAGTTTCTTTGCAGAAAGGAGACTCTCAAAGTTGGAGCTTGTCTTTGAATAAAAGTAAAAGCAGAAAAAATATTTTTTCTTCTATGCTTTCTTTGAATTATATCAATATTGACTTTATTTTAGTTGGGAACATGTAACTTCAATCTCTTGTTACCCTTTTCTATGCACCTAGTCCGGTCAGACAACATAATTGTAAAACCTATACATATAAAAATGATTGAAACTTGTTTTGTTTGCCCTGAAGAAAAGTCTATAAAAAAGAAGAAAGGTGTTAACGTGGATCCTCTATAAAATCTACATCCCTAAATATTTTAATTATAAGCATTATTCTCAACTTCTATGTTTTGCAAATGACACCTTCCTGGACAATGCTGTCAGGTTTTTTTTTTTTTGTTTCAATTCAGCCTGTGCAGAAGTGGGTGTAGGAGAGTGAAGTTCAAGCAGCAAGTGAAGGCTTTATCATTCCCAATTAGGGAAGAATATAAAGTAATTCAAGGAACAAGTCTGAAAAACTGGTATTCATTTTTTTCATTCACACAGAACTAAACTTTGAGGTCCTTATGTTTGTGCCTTTCTACTGTAGGACAGTAGATTCTGTATCTACTGCATCTACAGTAGCACAGCAGATGCTCCATCACAAATGCTTCTTTTCAGTTTCCATCTTTACAGATATTTAGTGTAGGTAGTTGCTCAGCAGTGTACACTTTAAAAGTTGAAGGAAACTTTTGCACAGTGATTAGAATACTTACCTGTGAGTACAAGTCTTGGCTCAGAAAGTGCTTATGCATTTTAGCCAGTAGTTTTTTTATATCTCGTTTTACAGCGGACATGAAAGATTTATTCCAAAATGTGTGACTTTTCACTCTGTCCTATGACATTTTAGCCTGTGTAGAGTCCTCAAGGTTGTCTGATTTTACTGTACAGAGTTCATACCCTTAGCTGTATTGCTTTTTTCAACAGGATTTTAAAACAGTCACGAAGTGCTGAATTTCTAGTTGTCAGGTCTAGAAGGTTGCTTTTCTTTATGATCATTATGATTTCCTTTGTACTTTGTTCTGTTTGTCTGTCAGATCACAACTACTTATAGAAGAGGAAAAGATATGCTGTGATGAACTCACTGTGGTGAAGAATGAGAACAAAGAAGAAGAGAGAGCACTTCTTGCTCAATTCAGTGAGTTATTTAATAAGTCCTTTTTTGCATAATATTTTGGAAGAGAAAAACATATTCATTTCATGCCTACACAGATAAAAAAAAAAAAAACCCAAAACTGTTGTCATTCTTTCACTGCTTAAGGCAGATTTTTTTTTTTTTTTTTCCCTGAGTTGTGTAAGAAATCTTCTTTATAGCCTTTTCACAAAGCTGAAGTACAGAATCCAAAATAGACAGGCTGAATTTGGCTCCAGCTCTGAACTGTTTTTTGGTCTTGCACATTTACCCAAACTACCACAGTGTTTCTTTGATGACTCAAAATTCAAAATCACCATTAGGTTTAAGTATACCAATTACAATAGATTTGTACCTTCCAATTAAAGGCATTAAATGCTTTATAGCAACCTAGAAATCACAAAGATTTTAAAATGAGTTAAAAATATAATATAAGTATATGAAGCAAGTTATATGTTTTTAAAAATTATTGTGAGGTTTATAGAAACTCATTAAAATGTTTCCTGGGCAATGGTGATATCTTCTTTGAGATTCAAGAGCTGACTTTTAAAGATACAGATACTGTAATTCCTTTAATTAGCTTACCTCTCATTTTAAAGCATAGTTACGTTTATGTACATTTCTTCTCTGAACTGTGAATCATGGGGTGCACAGATTTCTAGGCTAGCAACAAATGAGCTAACTCTGGAATCAGAAGTTCTAATTATCCTGTACAGTTAATTGTAGAGAAACAGGGTTAATTAGCCTGGAGAGAGCACCTTTCCAATGTAAGCACGTCGTCTCTGTTGACCCAGACAAGTATCTGTCTCACGTGGAACACTACTCAAGCTGCCAAAGGTTGCTCCATGGATATGAGAAACAGCACTGTATGCTGTGCAGCTCTTATATGTACAAAAAAAATAATTGTAGGCAATTCCCTAAATGCAGTTGTAACATAATGTAAAAATAGAATACATTAATCAAACCTATAATAATTTTATATTTGAATCCTTACTTGACTAACAGTGCTATTTCTGTAGCAGACAAGTTCTTTTAATGAAACTTTAATTCAACCTTTCTTCATAATCTTTGAATTTAGAAAGTCAATCTTACCTCTTACTATATCATATAGCTTAACAACTTTGTATCTCACTTTTGGCTTGTGATTAGCAAGTTATGGTCAGTAAATTACTGAGGCATAGATTGCCTCTGCCCTTGAAGCTTAAACATCACCTAAGGCCATATTTCACCTTTTTATTACCTGGCTTTATGAGCAAGAGCAACTCTACAATATCCACTCTTAAAAATGCCTCTTCTTCACTGCTTTCAGACTGCCTGCTTCTGGGTTTCTGGCATTTCCTAAGAAGGTAAATTTAAGGTAATTACATTACTCCAAGCTCAGGTAAAACTAACAAATTGATTATTATAGCCAACTTGATGGAACACATAGCTTATTCTTTTCCATTTTTAAGGTGATTGATTTCAATTTTATTTCAATGAGAAAAAAAAAAAAAGTTTTGCTTTTTCTCATCTTATTGTTTTTCCCATTTTTCTCATTACCAAAAAAAAGCACAGGAAGAAGTGAAAGATCCCATTCTGAAAGGTAATTTTGTACCAAAATAAATGAAAAATAAATTAAAAATTAATAAACTAATGCAAATACTTTAAAATTTTAAAATAAATGTGTTTTTTTTAAAAAAAAAAAAACACACTAAAATATATGAAGACAAAAGAGCTCAAATGTATTTTCTTATTACCAAGTGTTATCAGTCAGTGACCAACTTATTTTTTATTAATAAGTTGCAGTTTTGATTAGAACATGAACATATTCAATATTAGTACCAGTCACTTGTGACATTTAAAATTTCCGTTCAATGGGAAATTAACCAAAATATATATAAATAAATATTATTTAAAATGTTAAAACTCTTATTTATGGTAATGTCAACTTAATTATTCAATTAAAATTTAATTGACTTCTTGAAATAGTTTGGAGCTATGACTTTTTCTATGTATATAAATTGATACTAGGTAAAAAGATCAAATAAAGAATAATGATTTTATCTGACAAGCATTTAATAGGTTGTAACATTTCATAAAATTCTAGAGGCACATGAGGTACAGAAAAACCTCTTCTATTCAAAACAAGCTTGCATTTAAGCATTTGTGGCATCCCTTTAAAAGCTTAAGAGTAAATGGAACCACAAATAATAAGTGTTTGGGATCTTAGTTTACAGGAAAATGTATACTACCCTAACAAAGTCCTAAATTGTAATGATTTCTCAAAATTAATTATTTCAGGCTTCTCTCAGGAGGTACAGAGCACCTTAGGTGCTTCTGGAAGTGCAGAGCCTTCTCCCCTCTGCTTCTTACTTCTGTCATGTTACAGACAGTGGACATTAGAAGCAGCAACAGAATTGTGATGCCCATGTGCTCTGCAGTGCTAACCTGCAGTTACAGCACTTTTATCACTCAGTCTACAGCTTGTAGGCACAAATGTATGTTGAAGGAAGAGAGGTGTACCTGGAAGAGAAACACAGCACATACTTTTGGTGCTGGAACCAAAGTTGAAAAAGAGAAATCAGCACATCAATTTATTAAAGCAGTCTGCTTTAAAATGGAAAAGAACTTCAATGGATTGTTTTGCTAAATTCAGTAAACTAGATTATTGTACCATATATTAATATATTTTTAATTTCAAAGCATCTCAGATTTTAGTATATAGTTCTTGATACTTTGAAACTTATTTATTTATAAAAGAACAGCAAAACAACAACCATTCATCTTCACAACCAAAAAAAAAAAAAAATCTACTGTTCTGTTAAAGATAGCAAAAAATCCAAATAAATCTGTATTTTTTTAAGTTTGTAATACTGGTACTTTACAGTACAGTACATCTGCTATCTACATAGGTGACCATGTATACACACATTTAATCTCCTAAAAATTGAGATTATTCCACATGAGTAGCCATATATGAAGATGATGAAGAGTTGCACAGTTGGCACACACACAAAAAACATTTTGAAAGGAGAATTAGAGTTTGGCTCCGGATGTGCAACGTTGCACGTGATAAATGCTCTCTAAGTCAACCGTCCCACTTGCATTGTGGAATTCTTTGATAGATACGGTGGGCTGAATATTTCATCCTTAATTCAACAGTGTTGTGAATGTTCAAGGTTTGTTACAGTCACACAGTGATTCACTGAATCCAGAAGTTTCTCTACAATACTCTACTTGTGTGGAACACATGACAGTGCTGGAGCTCTATTTTGGATGCCATGTCCTTTTCTCCCATTCAGTTTCATGAAATGTATTTCCATCTAAAATACCACTTTAAGCACCATTTTTTTAATCAGGAGTATTGAAGTACAGGAACTAACTAAATTACAACTGTTCCTTTAGAAAAAAGAAAAATTTTTTTTTTTTCTTTGAAAGATTGGTCTCCCTATGTTGTGGATGAGAGGACTTGAAGTTTTATGGTCTTTCACACCAAATCAAATTGTAAAATCAAGAATAGAAAACTACAAATAAAAAAAAAAAAAAAAAAAAAGAAAGATCACATTAGTGATATTTGGAAAGGATGTGGAGATGGAAAAAATGATGAGTGTGATGGATCAATACACACAAGAAGAAGAGCACTTAGCATTGGAAATAAATAAAACTGAATTTGAATAAAATTGCAATCTAATGTATCTTGGAGGGAATATAAGGCAAATGTACTTATCAAGGAATACAGAAAGTGGTGCTGTTAAAAGTGACTGGTCTAACTTCAGAGAACAATTCAACTGCTTTTTGTGTACCTGTATTTCATATACTTTAAATGAAATGAAAAGGAAATATATTTTAAATTAAAAATTTAATTCTTTGGGGAGTTGATTTAAGCATGCATTTTTTCAGAAAAAGGTTATGACAAAAAAAAAAAATCACACAGAAAGTGGATACACATCATGAAATACATATCAGAAAAAATGTGGTGTTTTATAATATGATTTCCAATGAGAACATGGCATTAATTAGTTTTGGTATGGTTTGGCTCAGGCTCAAGGTACAGACTGTGAGACTGGCCACTACACTGAGCCTTTGTTTAATATATGCTCAAATCAGTGCACTTTGTAATTGAGCAGGGTCTACAAAAATACATTCTTTCTATAACTGCCCTCCCCTCTTTTTTCATCCCTGAAAAGATTTAAAACAAAAATTAAAAAAAAAAAACAAGCCAAACCAAAACAAAAACAAACAAAAAAACAGAACAACAACAACAACAACAAAAAAACACCAAATGATGGCTGAAATAGGGACAGACTAGAGATTGCTCTGCTCTGGTGGTGCAGAATTTGTCCCACAGGCTTATCCAGAGCTGTTCTATGCCCCCTCCCACTTCTTTTCCAGTAAGATAGATATGCTCAGGGTCCTGTTTAGTCCAATGCTTCTGTCCATCCATCCGTCTGTCCGTCCATCCATCCATCAATCCATCCATCCATCCATTTATCACCTGTTATGATTGGAAAGACATTGTCCAATGTTGTAACCCCTCAGCATGTGCTATCTGTCCTATATGTCCCAAGATGTTTGCAGTGCTCTTATAGATTAATTTTATTACTGTTATTATATAAACACTGCAGAGCCATACAAAGATGACCAAACCAAATTGAGAGGTCAAGGCTCATTACTTTGGGCACAATAATGTACTGACAAATTATATGGTTTCCAGGCTCAGAACTAACATGTTTTCAAGGTACCGTACCTTGTACAAGTAAGTAAGAAGACTACTACTGTCTTGTAGAAGATCTTATTCAAAGCTAGCTAAGATACTGTTAATACACTATTGCACTGCATGGTAGATAAACCCTGTGACTGGCACCCACTTCATGTGGAATTACTGTATTAGACGAAACCAGTATAGACTACATATTACAATTATAATTGATACGCAAAGTTATAGTGGTTCTTTGTAGTCCTCAAAAAGCAAAAGTTATAAAAGCAAACAACACCTCAGAAGAAGTGTTTCAGAACTGAGTTACAGAACTAAAAATTGCCACTCAGATTGCTAGCAAGTCCAGTACAATTTTAGTCACTGGTACCATTGACATCAATATGTTGCTGATGTTTTTGCATAGAATAAGATTTCCTGAGTCACAGTAAAATGTGACATGAAGCAACACACAAAATTCAGTCAACATGAAGATCCTGATTTTGTTCTGTTTTGCAAAATGTAAATATAAAAGGTATTTTAATATAGATCATCCTGCATTAGACTCTGCTACAAAACCATAAAATGAATCCATCAGATGCCAGACAGAAGTCAACATTAACATTAATGATAAATATCAATGTTTCCTACAAAAATCAGAGATGGGTTACATGAGTAACACTGTTCAAAGATGCCCACAACAACTTATACATCTGTAAGACCAGTCTACTTGGCACAGCACAGCAACTCTGCTTAGCGTCTGCTTAAAAATGTTCATGAAGAGAAAAAAGTATTTCTGAATAAAGTGACACTCAACCAGGGATTTAGAATCTTGTCATTTAATTTATTCATTTACCCTGTAGTTCAAATCCTCTTTTTCTAGTTAATTAATGAAATGTCACATTCAAGTTTTGAATCATCAACCTTCCTTACATGGAAAGAAAGTATAATGCATGGAGCAAAGAAATAGTTTATGTCTCATGACAGATCCTTCAATTATGCAGGCGATTCAGTAGAGAAATTTCACTTCTTACCCAAATCAGAAAATAACAAAGCAACAAAACGCAGCTTATGTTGCTTCAATCAAGCAAAGTTTATCAGCTATCTGAAAGGTAAAAGTGCTTCCACTTTTCATAACTATATCATCATCATTTACTTCACGTATCTCCAATTAGATTAATTCCTTCTTCCTGATAAAGAAACTAGTCGTTAGCTGAAGATGCCCAATTCCAAAGGGATGTATGATCAACCTGTCCTGAAAATCATTCTTTTATCTTAGTCAGTTAAAAATGGAGAAATATCACATCAGTGCCCATTATTCAGTCTTTACCTCACTAAAATTTATCCTATCTCTTTCAGTAATTCTCATTTCTCTGTAGTGCCAGACACATAAGATACAGACTGAAAGTTACCTTTGACAAGTCCATTTTACAGCATGAGACACTGTTGTTGTTTGTTATTAGTTATAATTATGGCTATATGCTTGTTGAGATTAAAAAAATGCAAAGTATTACTTCACAAAATCATATTTGATATTCCTCTTTCCTCTAATTAGTTAATTTTGGTATTAAAAAAAAAAAAAAAATAAAAATCCATGCTAGATGTTCCTAATCATCTTCTTGTCCTTCATGTGTGTAGAAGTGGCTTTCAAGAGAATTTGGTCCATGATCTTCCTGGGACTAAGGTGTAGCTGTCCAGCTCCTAGTCCCTTAAATCCTCCAATTTGCCTTTCCTGAAGATGGGTTTGAGGTTTACCCTCTTCCAGTGATTTGGAACCTTCCCCAGTCATCATGGTCTTTTGCAGATAATAAAGAACAGCCTCACAGTGACATCCTTCAGATCCCTGAGCACCCTGGGATGTGTCCCATGTAGTCTTATGGAAGTATGTACGTCTTATTAGCTTAAGTGCTCCTTAGCTTTTTCTTCCTCTACTGTGGATACCACTTCACTTCCACCGACTCTGCTAATACACGTGATCTTCTGGGAGACCTGAGGGTAAACTTTATTAGGAAAACTAGATGTAAATAATTCAACCTTTTCTGTGGTCTTTGTCAGTAGATCCTCTGTCCCACTGAGTATGTGGGCTCAAATTTTCCATAGTATTTTTTTATTCTGCTGATATACTCAGAGCAGCCTTTCCTGTTGCCCTTCACATTCCTCTCCAGTTCCAGCTTTTGGCTTTCCCAAATTCATCCCTGTACATACAGCCAGTGTTTCTGTACTCCTCCTTGGTAGCCTGTCCAAGCTTGTAGGGGACTTATCAGACACGTACACACACACATACACATATGAAATGGGCTAGAAAACATCATCTGTTAAGATAGAAACATAAGTGTAAACACTGTGTGTGAATGAAATATCTGAAAGGGTGGTTGCCAGAAAAAATGATACTGTTAATCAGCTGGATTAAGCAGGAAGTGACTAGGGCATGACCAAGAGGCTCCTGTGAAAACAAACTAAGAAACAAACTGTCAACTGGAAAAGAAAAATAGAAGAAACAAGAGTATTTGTGACAGTGAGGAGAGATGGTGGAGGGGAAGTAGGAGCCATCACAAGAGATCTGTCCCTGTTGTCAGTGTCCTCTAGCTGCCCTGACCCCTGCCCAGGCCTAGTAGTGCAGTGGGCTGGCGGTGCTGGGGCTGCACACAGGGACTCCAACTTGGGGTGCAGAGGACACCTCCTGGGGGAACCACTTGGTGTTGTGTGGACAGATCTACTAAGATTGGAGGGAATTCAGAATTACACACAGAGCTGATACACCCATGGCTACAACTAGAAGGGTGTGCAGCCAGGGGAACCTGCACTTCCAGGGGAGGGGCAATGTCCTGGTGGTCACCGAGCTGGTTGGAAGGGGCGCGTATATATGTACACAGCTGTACAAACATATGCGTGTGGATGTGGGATTAGAATTTCTTAGGATCAGATATAGAGGGCATCTGCTGCATTGGTTCAGAACTACATATCTTCAATAAATCAGTAAATCACCTCTACCCTGTGAACTGAGCACATTTTCTTTGACACAGAGCTCAGCCATGCTGAGCATCCCTGTACATTCCCTGCACATCCATGCTGTCCCAGTGTGATGCTCCTTTGACTTCCCATTCAAGAGAGTGGATTTTTTTTTTTTTTTTTTTTTTTTCACTTTGAGAAGGATTTCCTTGAATATAAACCAACTCCCCTGGGCCTCTTTGCTCTCTGTCTTTATATCCTGCCAAGCAGATCCATGAACAAACTGAAATTGCTGTCTCTTGTAATGAAAATACATTTACTGAATGATGGGAATAGTGAATTAAAATAGAATATCATTTTGATATGAAAAGAAAAAGGAGCTCATTGTGCAGCATTCTGCCCAAGTAGAGACTTTGAATACAAATTTGGTTTGGCATCTGGGAACTCAATTAGAGCATATAAAAGGATAACCCTTTAAATTAAGTGTCTCCAAATAAGTATTTAATTTCTGCTTAATAAGGTAATGAGAGATGTAGGTGAAAGAATACATGCATAAAATTGAACATTTAGCTATCTGTTATTGAGAAATAAATAGGGAGGGAGACAGGAACAAAACACAGATGTTCATTTTTTAAATCTATTTTGTCTGCATCCCGAAGGGGAGGGTTTCAGAATACTTGAGAACATTAATGTCCAGCTTACTCACACAAAAAGGAGAATAAATGTGGAAAAGAAGGTGACTAAACATGATTGTGGGTTATTAAAGGATTTATATGATGGAAATAAATGTTTTGTCATCCTAGACTCTCTAAAATTGGAAAAGAGAACCTGGCATATAGAAATGAAAAGAGCAGTATTCATCACCAGAGCAAAAATCCATGGAAAAAATTGTTCTGTCTTCTTTAATACTTTCAAGCTGTCTACCTGAAGACCATTTTCAGATTCATAAAAAAAATACAAAGATATTAATATTCTGTTACATGTCATGCTTTAGACTTCACACTACCTTTCACAAAGGAGCCTACTTTAAGTCACCTTTCTGTTGTGATTGATAAGATATTCCAAAGGATGCCCATGTATGCAGGCATTGTCATGTTTGATATCATGACACTGATATCATGCCTTCACCATGAAAGAAAGTAGAATGTGAAAGGGCAGGTTATGAGAGTAGCATACAAGTTACTTATTGATAACTCCTAACGTGCAAGCTCTTGACCCATTGTAAATTGTGAGGAACAAGGCTGCTTTTACAGATATATTATTTTGGCAATTCTCTCTATGACAGTATCCTTGCAGTAAGGCCATATTTATATGAGGAACAGGCACTGGTTTTACTTATTTAGTTGTTAAACAACTTTAAGGAGAAAAATTCCTTTGTTAATGTTCTTATTTCAACTGCAGTGACTTATTTCAGTTTAGTTAAAGCTGATTCCTGTGTCAGATTTTATTCTAAGTGAAACATGCTTTTTTGTATTTTTTTTCATTCATTTTACTAATTTTATTTATTGTTGAATCTCTGTCAAATCCTTTTTGAGGCTGTGAATTTCAGTGGACACCAGTGCACAGCAAGGGGGTTTTCTCCTGTCTGTTCTGTTAGAGCTGACTTTGGCAAAATCTAAGGTGCAGGGGATTCCTCCTTTCCCACTCCAATGGAAGTTGCTGGTTCTGTGTCCCCAAGTCTAGACATCAGTGGGGCTAAGCATGTGTTCCCAACAGGTGCATACAAAATGTATACAGTGAGGAGCTGCCACATGCAAATTCAAATAGAGGACAGCACCTTCACTACCACCCATGCAAATATTGCCAAAACCCCTTCTTCCTCTCTGGCTGATCGGGATCAAAGGCCACTAGTGGAATATAAACATCCACACATGCAAAAAGGGACTCTCCCATAGCTGGTCTTAAGCATGCAATGTATCCTGGAGCTAGCCCCATCCCTAGTCTCCTCCAGTTGGCCACTAGACACATGGTATCTTCAGGCTCATGGTCCTGCACCAGTAGCTGGCACTGCAGCCTCTGCTCCTACTCAAGAACTAGAGCAGCTCAAGAGTTTGCTAGTGTTCACATACACACACATACACGTCCATGCTCAGAACAAGAGTGTATCCTCAGAGAAGGTAATTAAAATAGGATTTATTAAGAATATAGGGCAGAATACAGAGCTTAGCTAAGAACACTGTCCAGCAGCTGGCTTACACAGTTGGACTCCTTTATCCCCTTTTCCCTGTATTTTTTCATGCTTGTTCCCCTCTGATCCACCTCGACCCCTCCCTTTGGGCCTTCCCTAAACTTTTCATAATAAGTCTTATAAAGTTTCACAATTCCCTTAAAACATCCCATCGTGTTTTACATAGTCCCAAAATTTTCTTCACCATGTAACCCATAATAAGTCAAACACCCCTCTAGGCAATAAGGTTCATTAGTTTCCATGGTATGCTAGGTAAAGATTCTCTTTCATTGAAGCACTTTAGCGAGTTTCACACCAGAGAATACAGTCTAATCATACAATTATTCTTAGATGGTCTTAGAAACAACCATTCAGTGTGCTCCTTTCCCCTGACTAGGTTATTTGGATTCCTCCACCCTTTATTTCTCCTTTTAGCCTTGATGCGTCTTTGTGTTTGGTGTGATTAGTCAAACAACTTGAAAACTACAAGACTAACTGGGTATTTTTGTTTGGTTTGTTTTATAATAATAAAAAAAAGCCTTAGAGACTTAAATTACACTAAAGGTTAATGTTCAGTTTATTGGAACCTTCATGAAGTGTACCTAAACATAACTGCCTAAGCCATACTACATACATAGTTAAATAAATGGTCTTATTTTTAGTTGTCTTAACAGTCATAACATTTCTGGGTGCTCATGACTTTTGAAAATCAAATTTCTTAGTCAAGACCATAAGTTTAGGCAAATCCAGAATTGTGATTTTCATTGCTTCATAAGTTAAGTACCTCCAAATGGGCTTAAAACATGAAAGTAAAATAATTATTTTTTTTAATGCAAGAAATATTCATTGTGAAATATAAGTTAGCATCAGATGAAATTCTTGTGATGACTTTTTCAATGTTTCTCCCTTGCTAAATTCTTCACAAAGCACTAAGGTTTTTGCACCATTTTGGCTTCTAACCTGTATTTGTATTTACAAAATGGTCCATTTGCTATGTAACCATGGGAATAAGTCTGGTTTATTCCCTTAGATCTCAGCTACATACTGACAAAAGGAGCTTTTTCCTGTTAAAGCTTGATGAACTTCTTCATCCATTACCCAGAATATGACAGAGGTACATATATGAAAAGTGTTTAAGTAGTTTAGGTCCTGTGGTGATGAGTTTTGTAGAAAATTCAGAATATTATTGTTGACGTACTGTCAGCAGCAATAACAATTTCCCTTAGCGACCTATATATTTTTAAAAACTCTTTGAAACTAGTTAAGAATTTTCTGTCAGTGAAACTTGTCATAAATTCTTATGAAATAGACAAATGGAAATAGAAATAAAAGTGTGAACTTAGCGTAGATCTTGTCTGTTGTTCATACAGAAGGAGACAAATACCTTTTGCGTGTATTTGGGGAAGAACACAAAAGCAGAATCAGCATTGCACTGTTCTGAACGTATCTTCAGGAAAAAATATAAAAATGAGATTTATTTTTCTTGGAAAATATTTCTGGATGCCATTCTAGTAAATTTCCCACACTATACCTTTTGAAACAGATGAGCTTAGATGACTATTCATATGGAAAAAACCCCAAACAATAAAGTCATCAAAAACCTTTCATGAGATACATCACTGTTCACTATTCAATTGGAAAATTACCATTTTTCCTTTATGTAAGGTTCTCAGCTGATAAATAGGTTTAGTTTTCAGACAGACATGGAGGATATAATCTAATAATCTACATTTGAGCAAATAACATGCCTCAGCATTCAAGTTGCAGGTTGTGAAATTGTTTTTTCAAGATGATTCAGTCTCCTGTAAATTATTTAACAATCAACTTTGCTTTATTCTATTGAGTCATGCAAACCTGCAGCAGAAAACAATACCCAGGCAAAGAAAAACAAGTCCAGCTCTGCGACAGAGTTCTAACACTTTCACCTGATGAAAAATTGATAATTCATATATTGCATTTTATTTTAAGATCAGAGTTTAAGTAATCTAGATGCATCTTGACTTGAAATTTAGCTGCTGTTTTTTGGATGTATCATAAAAGTCTGTAATGACAGGTTGAAAGATGACTCTGTCCTTCATATTTCAGAAAGTATGCCTGCAGCAGCCCTCCAGCAATGTGAAGTCTCACTGTGTTCCAGAGAATTCATCATTTTGTAAGTCTGTGGTGGATTACACAAGCTTCCATCAAAAGTTAAAAAAACAAACAAACAAACAATTTTTTTTCTGAATACAACTGTGAGGAGTATTTTGCTGTGTAAGAATTTATTATTCAGCCTGTTTATAATGAACTTCATCAACAACATAATGTGCTAACCTAACAACATCTAGACCAAGTCTTTCAAACTTATGGATCACTACATTTGTTGGAGTCAAAATTACTCTGGACTGTGACTACAAGGTCCTAAAACTGCTCGACAATTATTATGCTTGTTGCTGCTGGATTTTAGCAATACTCAAATCATACATGCTTAAGTATGTCCAGGCTGAGAAAATCTGTTAGCTAATAATAGTGCATGGATGTTTTTGCATTCGCAAATACACATATAGTATTGAGTAAACACACACAACAAATATGTATTAAGCGCAGCCCTTCAGCTTGCAGCGAAGTACCATTGCTAAACTTGTTTTTATAATATACATTCGGAAATACAACAGGTATTCTATTCTCCAACAACAAACGATGTATGAAACCATACAATAAAACTGAAAAATTAAGTTGTTGCTTTTACTTTGCAAGTTAAAAGGATTTTTACACTTGGTAATCCAGAAAATAAAACACATAAATCCAAAATAAACACAAAATCATTCAAAAAATATACCCAAGCAGCTCATTGTTATTCCCTATTGATTATTCTTCTAGCTTAAATATTAAATAAAACAAACTCATAAAATTCAAACAAAAAACTCACTGGACTTAAGCAGAGCTGTAGCTGCATATGCCTCCTGAGAATTTGATTCCATATGATTAAGATGCCAAATGGCTCTGCAAGTATGAACACAGAATACAGCAGACATTTCAAATGAAACTGCCTGGGGCTTAAAAATATGACCAGAGATATTGCCTCCATCCCACCATTAATCCTGTAAATTTTATAAAACTAAATAAGCAAACATAGAAACTTAAGTTAAACATACATCTTTTTTTTTACAATCCTCAGTTGGAGTTTCCTTCTAATTTGCTTGCTGCTTCTTCTGTAAATAGATAACAGTATGCTTCTGTGATTTAGGAATGTTAATTGTTTAATAGCAATGGCATTTCTTAGTTTGGTTTAATTTGTGCTGGGTTTTCTTCTCACAGTATCATCCTCATGAAATCTTAAAATATATCATTTGATCCTCAGATAAAGTAAGTGCCCTTTGAGAAATAAAGACTTCTATTTTCTCTGTACTGCTTAAATTAGCTGAACTGATTTTCAGATGACACAGAAAAGAGGAGATAAATTTAACTCTTGTATTTTTCTAACAAGATGATGTTCAAAATGAACCTGAGACAGTAAGAGAAATATCTAAGTTGTTTCAAGAACTAATTTTTAAGCTTTGATAAAAGTTACTTCTTTTGAAAACAATGACTTTGAATTTAACTCTTTGACCTGTTACCATGATGACTGAAAATATAACTTACTTAATACTGTTATCAGTATTTGCTAAACTATGAGTTTACTTCATGGATCTTGCTCTCTATTCATCTTTATATCAGGTAACACAACTCACTAATTGTCTAGAATAGTAGGGGTTAGATGCCTACTAGCCAAGTAAATTATCAAGTATAATAATAACTGCTGTTGTCTACTTAAAAATAATGTACAGTGAACGAGTGTAAAATGTAAGGGCATAATAAGTAATAATAATAACAATAAATTCTAATAATGCTTATGTACAGGAAGACCATTTATTATCACTTTACATATGTAGGTGAGCTGATTGAACGTTCAGATATTGTAACAACAGCTGCAACTTCTTTAGAGCTTTAGCATACTATGAAAAGGAAAATTATCAGATGTCAGTCAATGAAACTCTGTCACTCAATCAAGTTCCAGATAAAGTAACGATATTTTGAAGTAATAGAGACTACCACAGCAGTTTTAATAAGTGCTTTGTTCTTTTGAATATTCAGGATCTCTGAGGCACAAAGGTAGTTTGAACTTTCTGAAAGTCTCTCCTGGATCCTCCAGAAAGCATACATTGTGACTTTTCAAGAAACAAATAAGATCTGGCTAAATTTAGATCTTGTTTCTATTTTAGTAGCCAGGCCACATGTTGGGACAAATTAATCCCATTAAGTGTCTACTTTTTTACCTCCTGAAGGACAAGCAGACCAAGACTGGAAATTATGGGGGAAGAGGGTACGCCCTGTGCACAAGAGGACATTGTTCTCCTGGTTATGAGGATGGGTCTTGACTTGACCATATCTCTGTCTATGTGTCTCTGTTGTGTGGCAGTAGGCCAATGAAGAAGACCAATGTCTTTCTTGGGAATGCCCTTATGTTTCCTGATGCAAAGCTAGAGATGATCAAAACCAAGCTGCCTGCATGGGTACAATGAACATATGGATTAGGGTCTTGATAGTGCTTCCAACTGTTGATCATTTCCAAGGCAAATCAGGAGGAAACAACTCATAATTCATGTCTCTGAGAAAAGCTACCATTTTGAAAACTAAAGATGATATATCAGTTTTAAGAGGAGACAGTATGTGCTTCTGTATTTGTTTTGTGTTTTAACATAAAACAGATTTGGAACTCATCCTGATCTTATCAGACTTGGTGGAATTATGCTGCATTTACAGTGGTAATAGTGAATTTAATCAGGTCTAAATCAGAATGTATTCTGCTCTCACGTGTTCCTGAACAAACAGGTTTCTTGCTGGAAATACCCAAAATAAATGGAATTTAAAAAAAAAAAATAATTCAAAAAGATACTATGAACATACTAATGCCTTTAAAATAAATTTTTAAGTCCCATTAGATATTTAATTATCATTGACATCCAGCTTAGAGAATACTTTTGTGGTAAGATTAGCTAAAAATCTAAAAACTTGACAAAAGCTGTTTAGTATAGCTCTTATAAAACTTTAGTAATAGCATCCTGAACTTATAGGTCTTTTTCTCTCTCTCTCTCTCTCTCTCTTTTTTTTTTTTTTTTTTTTTTTAATGAATATATATTCACATAGTTAGGTATTAGGAACTTAGGTATTTAGATACTGTTAAATGAACATTACCTCAGCAGGTTTCAATCAATAGAATCTGATTTCTGATAATTCTCCTGAAGGGTATTTCTAATCCTCTTGCAATGTGAACATTTTTGGACTGGCAAACATGCTGCAAGGAACATACAAAGTACCACTTTTTCAGCTATAATATCAAAAGTATACTATCCACTACCATGTATTACTCCAGACCAATGTCATTAAGAGTAATCTACATTGGTAAGTTTCTAGAAATATTTGTCCAAAAATCTTTTCTATTTATAAAACCTCAGAAATGTACCACAACACTGTCTGAAAAGAAGCAGAAAAGCTTGGATACACCTGTTTAGAACGAATATGTCAAACTCTGTGGAAGAGTAAAAAATGTAAGAGCTTTGTGGTATAAGAAAAAAATTTGTTTTAAATTGTGATAGCTGTTTTACTTTCTGCACCAGATTTCATCATTGACAGTGTCTACAGACATTAGAGTCCTGAATGGATTTGAGGACAGAGGATTTAAAAGGATAGCACTCTGAAATACTTACTGACAACTTTCACAATAATCTTGTCCAATGAACAGATGACATCAGTTATATAGCACCTAGCCTCATTAGCTATGTAAATGTTTTTACACTGGGATTTGACAAGTTTGATTTCAGTAGTTTGTACACTCGAATTTTGAAAAGTTTGTTGGGATTTGAGAATACCGTCATCTTAGCTTCCTCCTGTTTGAATACTGTAAACTTACTCTGAAATAAGATCACTTACAGTAAGACACCTGGTGGTTATTCCACATTATAGTCTGAATTAATTTCCTGTATCAAAAAAAGCTTTAATAAATTACTTTAAATTTAGTCTGTTACCTGTGAGTTACTACTTGTGTTTTAATGTCTGTTTTATTTTGTTTCCACTGTCGTTGATTTCTTTTATCAAAAAGTCCCAGCCTTAGATATAGAGTTTAAAGGGATAGTTAACATGATCCAAGAACTCTCTTTCTGAGCTTTGCTTTTTTTTCCATCTTCAGAGTTTCTGCACCTAATTTAAACAATACTGACTACAGTGTGCCATTTTGGTCTATGCAAGTGGAGTTCCTTTCAAATATTAGGGACTAAAATGGGCAGTGAAACAATCTTTGATGTATTGATACAACAAATGTATCCAGAGGCAACCCGTGCATTTGACTTCCACAACCCACATGATTGAATGACAAACAAAATATGTGATCTTACAACAGGATTTTAATGTATTTAGGATGGTGTTATGAGCCAGTAACACCAGAACTGGAAGTAAAGTCTGGCAGACAAGCACTTTGGCTGAAGTGAATGAACACAGATGTGCTCTTGCTGGAACTCTGCAAAACTCTGCATGTGTATGCGCTTTGCTGCTGCTTTTTGCTTCTAATCCATTTTGCCTGTGGCAACAGCAAGACTGATGCCCATATCGTAAATAAAAGTAGACGAGGAAAAAATACCATGGGCTGAGAAATCCAAATCTAGCTTCACTAAAGGTGGAGCAATAGCCTTATCAACAACTATTTTCTATGCTAATATTAGTATCATGTGAAAGAAAACCTGTATGCATTATATCATTATGACACAACCAAATAAAAACAGACATGTCCAAAGCAAGGAATGGACCACTATCCGTCCCCCTCTCTTTAGAAAAGTTGCTAAAGGCTATAAAACCTCTCGTAGAAATAACACAGACTAAATAATATGACCCAGATCACCCAGATGCAGCCTCTGAACATTGTGAAAGAACCATGTGCCCATATAATTCCAGCCAAAGCTATTTCCAGCTTAACCAGTTTTAAAGGGTAGAGAATGTAATTATAAATCAGAGATGTGGCAAGAATTCAAAGTGGTGGCTCAAACAGGGGGGCAACAGTGTGGGGTGTCCCTTTGTGCTGATCTTTTTCTCTGAGTTCTGGCTTCTGGTTTATTGGCTTTAGCTGCTAATTTCATTTGCAAATACCTCCACACTAGATACATACAGCTGTATGTGCGTCATCATTGATCTGTCTGAACAAATGAGATATTCCATTTGTTTGCAGGGAAAGAAAATCCTTTAGAATGAAGAAGTGTGCTAGCCTGAAACATTATACTTAACTTTAATGTGAAAAGGAACAAGAAAACACCTTCCTCCCACTTTTCTCATTATGGATTAATAATAAAGTACAAGCCTGCATTTCTCCTGCTGTTGAAATAACTTTAATGAAAAACACAAGAGAAAAGAAATATCTGCTAAGGAAGTATCATTTTGATAGAAAGGCAGATGACGTTTCTATGCTGTCCTTACCTTTTTCCATCTCCTTTCTGCTATGCTGAGATATGTTTATTCTAAAGGTACTGTTGATTTTTTTTTTTTAATCTCTTTTTTGACGTAAGAGTATTAATTGCCCTGTTAAAATTCCCCAAATGTTATTTAGGTTTTAATTTGTTCCTTTATGGTATTTACAGTATCTCTCTTTAAAAAAAAATCATGTACTGTTTGTGAGAAAAATATCTCAGCACACCCAGAAATTCTTCTGGCTCTAGGCTGATAAATTTGAAGAAATCTCTGTCTAAAATATTAGTCATTGGCTTTGCTATCCAGCCTAACTGTATTTTCTCCAGACTTGGAGAACTAGCAGATGGAACTAGGCAAATGACAAACATATTTCATGCCCACACTTAAATCTTCCTGCAGATACTACAGGTTTTCATGAAAAACCCATAGACTGTCTCAGTGGAATATTGAGCCTGTGTTTATGGAGATTAAAAGAGGAACTATGGAGTCATTTATGTATTGTTGCACAGGGTCAAGTGCTTTAATATTGCTAAAGGTATTTACTGTTTTAGTTTGCCTTTTTACTTGCAGCCCACACATGCTGAAGCTTTGGTGGCAGCATTTAGGTCAAGTGCTCTTATCCTCTCTGCCTTTCACTGGTGCATTTTGAAGCACTGTTATTCTGTTTTCCCTGAGAAAGCTTGATGGTTTGGGTTTGTTTGTTTGGTTGGGTTTTTTTTGTTGTTTTTGTTTTTGTTTTTGTTTTTTTTGACATGCAAATCATCCTGTTTCCCTTCTATTTCTTAACTCTAACTCTTTTTAGCTTCAGTTTGTAATCTTGCACTAAAGTCTGCCCCAGCCCTCTCCATCCGGTATCTTCTAGACTGTTGACTCCATATTACAACAAGATAGATAGTAAATAATTTTTATATGTAAGAAATATTGCCCAAATAACAAACATTCACAAAGCTTAGCAGCCATTATACAATCCTTGCACCTAATTAAGTCTATTCAAAGAGTGCCAATAGTATCATCAAAGAAGGACCACCATCAGGAAGTCTGAGCGTGTATCAATGAAAGGTATAGTTCTTCTGAGGAAAAAAGGGAGGGTGACTGTGATTGTTGACATGATTGTGAGACCCCCTGCTGCACTGGAGAGGACACCCAGGAGAGGATGTTCATCTGGGGACCTACAGTTCTCTTCCTGGCTGTCTCTGGGGGAAGTTTTCCCTTTTCCTCTCACTCACTCTGTCTCTCTTTGTTCCTGCTTCTTTCCCTAGGGTAACCTTGAATGCAATGTACCACATTAGCTTCAGATCCAAAGAATAAATCTTTGCGGATGTCAGCCCATTTTAATTTTTTTTTGTGCAACATTATAAAGACTTGCACACCAGCTGTGTATTCAAGCAGTTTTTATATGAGTGACCTATTCATTAAATTCAGTTGTCCAAGTGATGGTAAAATAATTTGGTGCAGTTTTCCAATTAAATAAATGTGTTTAGGATTAATATGAAAATCACTTGTTTGTATCACTATCCAGTTAGTGAATAGCCACTCAGTATAAAAGAACAGACAATAAAGATACATGACAGTAATTTATGAGTTCATGTCCGAGCCTTCAAATATGATCATACAACAATAAATGGTACCTGTGTAAACTGTGGATCACTCTTCCATAAAATAGTTACTCCCAACTACATTAATTAATCTGGTTTTGGAAATGCAGTACCGTCTTAACTGACAGATTTCATTTGGATTCCTAATGGATCTACAAAAGCAGCACTGATATTTGACTCAGAGAGACCATGCAATCCAAAGCATTTCTGAATAGAGTACAGAGGCGTCTCTTCTGGGCGGGGGTGGTGGTGGGGGAAACCTTCTGCTTTTGGGTTGTTTTTTTTTTTTCCTTTTTGAATAAAGGCTTTGAATCTCTCCCTTTGTGTTCTATCTTTTTTGTGAACAATGATAACAATCTATTGATTTCCTCTATTAAAAGGGGCTAAAAGATTAGAAACTGTCTTTTATTCTCTTTGTTTTGAAATCATGCTCATGCCAAGAGTCATCTCATGTCAGAACTCTCTGGAATACAAAACCACATTTAAAGTAAAAAGGGTATGACTTCTTTGAGCTAGGGTTAGTTTTATACATTTTAGTTCTCAAATTTAGTGTTCTGTTCTCCACAAAAAAAAACAAACCAAAGAACACCCCACCCCAAAAAGAAGGGGGAAAAAAAAAAAAAAAACAAACACAAACAAACCACAAAAAAACAAACCTGAAAAACACAGATTTATTATTGAAAACAGCCATTGAGGTTTGCAGTGTGTGAATTTTCAAGTGAAATATTCAAAAGTTCATGATGGAGCTTGTCATAGGATTAAGATTTCCTAACATGAGTACCATATTTGCATGTACAGTTTAGTGCTGAATTCATCCATGCTGTGTGGATCACCACATACTTAGATGTTTAGTTAGTCTAATGTGGTTATGTAGGCTCTCTCTATCATTAATGGGGGAATTTTGTGCATTTCAGTGCTAAATTCCTACCTTTTAATTTTACTTTGACAGAGTGTCTAATCCCAAAGCAGCATCTACTCTCTGATTAATGTAAATATTTTCCTCCTCTACAAAGCAGAGATATTTTTTATATATATATTTCAGATCTTGTCAAAACATTTTAGTAACAAATTAAACACATTTCTTTCACATTTCTGTGGGAGTATAGAAGGTTATCAATTAACAAACAAGAAAAGATCTTCATACTAAAAAAAAAGGAAGTGCAAAGAGAGAGGGGCAGAGAGGTAGAGATGTCATTACATCACAGTGATTTTTTATATTGCACTATATTTCATTTGTGACAAAGTCTGTATTCTGAAGAGGGGCAAATTTATGGTTTAAAAAATACCAGTGCAATTTTCTCTGACAAGTGTATCAAGAACAATTTTTGCTATAGTGAATAGCTCCCATGGATAAAATACTAGAGTTTTTTTCAGTGGCCGTTTTAGGATTAGGTCTTTATTTTAAAAAATGTGAATTATTCACAGATTAAAATGAAGTGCATGGGATGTAAAAAATAAGTCTTGGATATGTCTGCTTGAATACTTAAAAATAATGATATCTGACTATCTGCTTCTGAAAAGATACTCCAGGTAGATAAAATGCTGGATTTCTTCACTCTCAAAGAGGCAAATGTCTTTATGATTTTTCTTTGCTTTTCTTTCTTTTTTTTTTTTTTTTCCTTTAATTGCAGGCATTTTTATCAGAAACTCTTTGTGTAATGAGAAGAGGAAAATGAATCAGACCTGTTATTTATTTGAGAAGCAAAAGCAGTTGCAGACATACAAAATTAGAACTTTATATTAGCTTTTACTTCAGCTACAGAACTGAAATCATGTGGAGTTGAAACAGGTGGCTGAAAATGACCATGTTCCAGCCCATGGAGCTTTATTGTACAACTAAAACATTTATGCTCAACTGTTAGATTTTATAGTGTATTTCTACAGTGTACTTTCTTCATTGTTGTTCAGGTACTATACAATAAGTACTTGGTCTGCAAAGAAATAAGGCACTTAAATCCTGATTAATTGTCACTGTAGGCAGTTGCATATGAAATGAAGATTAGTTGTTAAATAGCAAACACCTTTCTTTACTCAGCTTCTGTTATACTGAAAGCACCTTCATTTTCACTATTAAGTCTAGTCAGCTAAGGACTGTCTAAACTCCGCTGGGGATCCTGACTGAAGATAAGTGCCTTCCTACAGTTACATAATTAAGCCTTGAAGAGAGAAGGGTTTATGATTTACTCTGTAATCTATTGTATGTGACTCCCACTCAACTGCCAGTTATGTCTTTCCTTCTTGGGCACTTAATTCTTCCCCAGCACGAGGGTAAGAGTAGCCTCAGTAAGTAATTTGGGAGTGTGGGTTCTTCCACATGGCAAGACGCCTAAAAATCAGGTATTGGCGCACACAGTGAACTTTTAACTCAGCATCCAAAATGCTTCCTGTGTTCTTTTGTGGATGTAGACCTCAGTTCACAGTTTGTAAACAACATATTCAAATCTCAGACACTTCTAATCTCCTTGTAATTATTGCAGGGGTTTATTTATTTATTTATTTATTTATTTATTTATTTATTTATTTATTTTTCTGCATTGGGATTGCTGCCATGAGTGTAATAGGTAATATGAGGTCACTAATTTTCCTGGTTCATGCCTCATACTTTCCACCTCTAAAAATCCATGACCCATTCTGTTATGGGCCCTGTTGCAAATGAAAACTGCAAGTGGAAAGAGATTATTATTCCTATTTTAATATGCAGTAATGTATTTCTAATCTGTGCAAATTTCTCATTCAGATTCTCTGCAACAGTGTCTGTGTTGCATGGTGTAGTTGCTGGTTTAGTGCTAGAAAATAAAAAAGAACCTGAAGCCAAATGACATTGATTACCTCACGTCCACGCTGCTTAAGGCTAGCACTCCTTACAGGTTTGTCTCAGAGGCAACCAGTTGCAACTAGTGACCTGACAATTAATTAGTGTAGAAAATGAGAAGACACTGAGATCCTAGTCCTTTTTCATTTATCAGTGTAGATCTACACCGAGATCCTTGAAGGAGCTCCTTAAGTGTTATGTCTAAGCCAAGTGCTCAGGAAACAACTCATATTATTATTTTAAATTTCAGTCCCATCTATGGCTTGACAATTAAAGTGTTTTTTAGACAAGAAAAGTAGGTTTGAATCTTCTAAGGAAGTGTAACGAATTGAATCTGAGTGTCTCATAAATACATAAAAAGAAGACAGCTGCATTACCACAATGCTTTTTAAAGTAATCTAGGTGTTCCATCAGGAATGTTTTCTGAGCTGTGGAGATTTTCCAACGCATGTATCCCTCTATTAATGGACATCCTGAATGGTTTGATAGTGGCTTATTTCCTGCACAACTGCTAGTTGCTTTAGTTCCCTTCTTGAGGGTCTCAATGTGTGTCTATAACACATTTGCATATGCTTGTGCAAAATACCCCTAGGCTAAACGTGATACAGGTAACACATTACATGGCTAGGCCTTAGTCAGTTAGCTCTGAGATAATATCACCTGCACACAGCTATACTGCTTCCAGTTTGCATGTCAGTGGTTTTACTCTGTGTAAACATAGCAGCTCATTTGGAGATGGCTCCAAATGGAATGTCATCAGGTAGTATAGCATAGATGCATCCTTAGGCATCTCGCTCATTTTACTGAAGTAATTCTAAGTGATCAGTGTGAACTCTTACAAACAAGTCGGATTCAGGTATCAAAGACGCAAATCTGCATCTTGGACAATTTCTATCAAAATAATGATTTTTATTTATCCTCCGTCATCTAAGAGCTGCCTTTAAAATGTATCTCCCACAATTATGCTGATCACTCTTATCAAGATATATCTATATGTCCAAAATATAAAGGTCTGGAGCAATAAAAACAAAAATATACGAGCAGCAAAATGAAGGAAAACATGAAGCAATCTTCTGATAGTGTTTGCATTAGAGTGGCAACACTTAGACAGTCAACCAAAAAAAAAAAAAAAAATAAAAGACAGAGCAGTCAGAAAGGTTTGTGTTGAAGAATTAAATCAACATTGCAAAAGGTCAGTCATAGTTAGACAGCTGAAGAAATGTCAGTATTGCTTGAAGGGACTGAGTAGAATCCCTTTTCCAACACTGTGAAAAATACAAACGTTGATCTATACAAAGTGAAGTCTTGCTACATCATGGTATAATTGTAATTTATCATGTGGTTGTAAGTGGACAATTTATTTTAAGGAAATTAAGTAAATTTTGAAAACCTACTAGGCTTCAAACTTTTCATTACATCAGTAGTGAGAATACAATGCCTTAAAAATATTTTAAATATTTTCTCTCTCAGATTAACTGTATCTATCTGCTTCAATTTTTCTTTGAAATATTTTTAAACTGAAAGAAACAGTGTGGAACATTCCACTTAAACTGATGAACTACCAATAAGAATTATCTTCTTTTTTTTTTCCCCTTTTTTTCCCTTTTTCCCTGAGTTCTTTTTTGCTTATTTCACTTTTAGCAACTACAAATACACTAGAAAAAATACATTACTTAGTTCCAGCTCCAAATATTTATTTTGCAAAATGGGTATGCCATAAAATCTGGACAATAAACCAAATGTATTTGAAATTAAAAATCTTTATTATAGTTAAGAGAAATGACAATATTCCAAAATACGTAAGTTTTTTTGAGTTCTATGAGATTAATTTAATTGTGTTTGAGTTATTTTAGTCAAAGAAGGAAATTAAGTTCCAGTTTTTATTTATAAACTGAGATAACATGGTAGGACATGAGACAGAAGCTATGGTGACAGAGGATGCGGAGAAGACAGAGCCTTATTTGCTTCGGTCTTTACTGCTCAGCCCAGCCCTCAGGAGTGCCAGGCTTTGGGGAAAGTAACAGGGAAAGAAGAAGACTTCCCCTGGGTTGAGGAAGATCGAGTGAGGGATCAATTAAGTCAATTAGATATTCACAAGTCCATGGGCCCCGATGGGATGCACCCGAGAGTGCTGAGGGAGCTGGCAGAAGTCATTGTTGGGCTGCTCTCCATCATCTTTGAAAGGTCCTGGAGAACAGGAGAGGTGCCTGAGGACTGGAGGAAAGCCAATGTCACTCCAGTCTTCAAAAAAGGCAAGAAGGAGGAGCCGGGGAACTACAGGCCGGTCAGCCTCACCTCCATCCCTGGAAAGGTGATGGAACAGCTTGTTCTGGGAGTCATCTCAAGGCATGTGGAGGAAAAGAAAGCTATCAGAAGTACTCAACATGGATTCACCAAGGGGAAATCACGTCTGACTAATCTGATAGCCTTCTATGATAGCATGACTGGATGGATAGATGAGGGGAGGGCGGTAGATGTGGTCTACCTTGACTTCAACAAGGCGTTCGACACAGTCTCCCAGAGCACCCTCATAGGGAAGCTTAGGAACAGTAGATCAGATGAATGGACAGTAAGGTAGATAGATAACTGGTGGAAAGACAGAGCTCAGAGGGTCATGATTAGGGGCACAGAGTGTCAGTGGATGGACGTCAGTGATGAGTGGTGTTCCCCAAGGGTAAGTACTGGGTCCAGTCCTCTTCAATATATTAATCAATGACCTGGATGAGGGGATAGAGTGCACTCTCAGCAAGTTTGCTGACGACACAAAGCTGCGGGGGGAGTGTCTGACGCACCAGAAGGCTGTACCGCCATACAGAGACCTAGAGAGGTTGGAGAGTTGGGCAGAGAGAAACCTTATCAAATTCAACAAGGGCAAATGTAGGGTGCTGCACATGGGGAGTAATAACCCCATGCACCAGTACAGGTTGGGGGCTGACCTGCTGGAGAGCAGATCTGTGGAAAGAGACCTGGGAGTCCTGGTGGACAACAGGATGACCATGAGACAGCAATGTGCCCTTGTGGCCAAGAAGGCCAATGGCATCCTGGGGTGCATCAGGAAGAGTGTGGCCAGCAGGTCGAGGGAGGTCATCCTCCCCCTCTACTCTGCCTTGGTGAGGCCACACCTGGAGTACTGTGTCCAGTTCTGGGCTCCCTGGTTCAAGGACAGGGAACTGCTGGAGAGGGTACAGCAGAGGGCTACCAAGATGATTAGGGGACTGGAGCACCTCTCTTATGAGGAAAGGCTGAGGGACTTGGGTCTCTTCAGTCTGGAAAAAAGACAGCTGAGGGGGGATCTTATCAACACTTATAAATACTTAAAGGGTGGATGTCAGGAGGATGGGGCCAGGCTCTTTTCAGTGGTGCCCGGGGACAGGACAAGAGGCAATGGGCACAAACTTGAGCATAGGAAGTTCCACCTAAACATGAGGAGGAACTTCTTTACCCTGAGGGTGGCAGAGCACTGTAACAGGCTGCCCAGAGAGGTGGTAGAGTCTCCGTCTCTGGAGACATTCAAAATCCCCCTGGACATGTTCCCGTGTAACCTGCTCTAAGATGACCCTGCTCTGGCAGGGGGGTTGGACTAGATGATCTCCAGAGGTCCCTTCCAACCCTATGATTCTATGATTCTATGACTTTATACTGTATAATTGACTTGACAATGTTCTGAGTGGGAATTTCATTAGTTCGTTATATGAATAACATGAAATTGATTCAAACAATAACACTGTGTAAACCATTAAGAAAAAACAGAATGCTTGATGCAGAAGAATTTTACTTAGCTTAATGATCTTAAAATATATATAGATACACATCTTTAAAAAAAAAAAAAATTAATATATATATATATACACACACACACAAGTGCAGGGACTAATGGTTTAGGGGAAATGGTTTAGCAGAATCTAGAACTATCTTGAAGGCACTTAGGCTAACTAGTCTTAAAGCCTTCAGATTTTTTCTCGAATGTCTTCATGTCCTGAGGAGGTGTATGGAAAGCTTGGGTACCAAATGGGAGGTACAGACTCCATCACCCAGCAGGGGCTGATTCCATGTCTCCACTGCCCAAATTTCAATATCTTTCATTACAATCCATTTTAAGATTGTCTCTTTACCTTATGCTGTGTAGTGTATTATGTTCCCGGAGAAAATATAAGCTAGACCAGTATCCACTTTTCTAAATCAGCTATGTTAACACATCCAAAAATATACAAAAGATACGAGATTAAAGTTACTGCCATTAGATCCAATAGCTTCACAAAAAAGTTCTGAATGAAAATGTGATTAGGAGAGACAAGACCATAGATTTAACTAAAACTTTTCTGATTCCATTTACTTCCAATTTACAACTTAATATTGTGGTTCAGGAACTCTTTTAAAAATTATTTTAATGTCAAATCTGAAGGGCATTATTAGCTAGAAACTCAGACAGATAAACTTCTTGTATGATAGTCAAATCCCAGTGCAATAGAAAGGCTTTTATAAACTGTTATCTTTGGTATACTAGCATTTTAATGAAGGTCAGTGCTTGTTTTTGTTCTTTTTTGTTTTCTTCCTGTGGTATATAGATCTGCAATTTTATTTTTGGTCTCATTTGGTTTATCTTTGTATTCAGGACTACAGTATTGTGACTAGATGAAGAGAAACAACAGAATATTTGTCTCAAAATGACCTAGACATAGGGGTATCATCAACTGGGACTTCAAATAAATAGTTCATGATTTTTTCTTCTTCCCTTCATATTCAGCTATATAGTAGATGTTTAAAATGGAACCTGAAATATAAAAATGGATTGTTTTATAAGGGTTCTCCTAGATATTAATAGGCATAAATTTGAATTGTGGATTTTATGTTACATGCTATTGATTTGAGGCAAGGATTTGTAACGACTTGTGAACAGGAAAAAATCATGCAACAAGTTATATCCAGCTAGAGAAATAAGAACATCTTTACATTATTTCCATCAATATTTTCATTGTGAAACATTCATTTTATTTCACAGTGTATTATATATCTTATCTTTAAAAATATTCCTTATGATGACAGGCCACAGAAAGGCTTATCTCTTTTTGCTTATAAAAAAACACCAAAACTATTAAAATTTTTTAAAGGATCTATCCTGTAATTGAAATTTGTCTGGCAATGGGATATGAGATTTTCTGTTTAAGTAACTGCTTAAACATGTTTTTCCTTTTTTCTTTTCTTTTTTTTTTTTTTTTTAAATTTTCTTTTCTTTCCTTAAGAAGTAAGAGAGATTTGTACTGTACTCTCCATGGAATATCTCTTTTCCCAGTTTACTAAACTCTACTACAAAATCGTTCCATTTAGAAGGTAAGTTTGGATCTGAATTCTTATTACTTTTATTCACAGGTTCATCCCAACGTGACTGCATCACCATCCTACTCTAAACAGAAAAAAAACCCCACTGTTTATAGTGTTAATAAAAGAAAAAAAAGACAAAACTGAGAATCAGGCAACCCAGCACTGAACTGAACCTTGATTTATAAAGATAGCCTTTTGAACTGTCTTTAGTAGATTCCTGTGTGATTTTGCATTAACTGTATTGAAACACAATGGGGTAGCAAAGAAACCATCTTTAAAATGTGTTATATTATGTCAGAGTTTTGCTATGATTTAAATACTAAAGTTACAGACCAGATTATTAAATGAATTATATCACTATAAAGGAAAAACAAACACAAAAGAGGGGAAAAAATCCTATTTCCTAATCAGGAAAAAAAAAAAAAAAAAAATCTATGTTTTTCTGCAGAATTCTAATTAACATATCCCAGTAAACAAATTTTAGACATCTGCTACAGAGATGGTTGCTAAAATAATTATTGCAAAAAGACTGTAATTTTATTTGGCAAACTTCATTCACTTAATTATATTCCCTGAGTTTGTTATATAATTCTAGAAATCAACGAATGTGAGGAAGTCTTAAGAGAGTTTAATTTTTCCCAATATCCAGTAGCATTTTAACATAACTTTCCTGTTTACATCATTGGTAAACATAATTTTATCATCATAAAAAAGGGTTTGCTTTGATGATGTTAGTCTGAGGAATGGGAATCTACTACGCCTGAGGTTCTGACTAGTCATGATCTTCTACTTTTGGGTGCAGAGAAGTTTGTATAAGGAAAGTCTTTTCAACTGTTGGTACCAAAGAGCTAAGAGAGACTTATGGTTTTCAAAGTAGAAGAAGAGAGTTAATCAGATCTCACTTAAATTGGATAGTTTAAGTTATTATCTATTTCTGTCTTCTACCACCTAAACACCTGTAAAATCCACTCAGATTTGCAGATAAACCAGTGCAGAATGACCAAGGATTTTATTATGATTTTATTTTAAAACAAAAGAAGGTGGAAATATGAAACTTGATTAATTTCTCCCATACACAAACCAGTTCAGAATTTATGGTCTCCTTTTCAGAAGGTATCACCACAAAGACCTTCAAGATTTACTGTAATTATAAAAATAATTAATGCTTTTTAAAAATCTGTCAATAATTGTTTTCAAAGATAAAAAAATAATATAATTGACAAAAAAAATTGGAATAGCAATAGCAGTCAAAACCCATAAATTGCATAATTAATGAGAGTTTTTGACTAAGTTTACACTATATATTAATTTCATTCAGAATGCATTAGGTATTATTCGTAATTCCCACAGGACTTTGTTAATAAGATATAAAAACTAGTGCTTATAAAAGACAAGGAACTGTATCTTCCCTAATCCTCTGAGAAAACTCAAAAACATTTGAAAGTGCGAAAAATTACCTAAGCGAGAATTTTTTCTGAATTTTTAAATGGTGCTTTACTTTACTTGTTTTGATGAAATCTTGAAAATCAAGAGCTCTGTTTTTCCTTTCAAGCATCAGTCATACTTATGAATAACCCCCCTAAGTTCCTATAATAGTATTTTAAAATAATAAAGATCGTTTGATGCATTTCTGTTTAAACACTCTGTACATTATTAGGAAATAATTTCTGCTTCACAGGTCTCTGATAATATTTCTTTTTTATTCCTTTCAGGTTTGCTTCAAGTTCAAATTACTGCAGAAAAATAACACAATAAATTTTATTGTGTTTACTGACTATTCATTCCACATGATTTATTTCTGTTGGAAAATGAACAAGACCTCATGTTTCCTCTTTGGAAGTATTGGCTCAAATCCTCACCCAAAGTGAACTGAAACTGCTATTAGAAATTCTTAATCTCCTTCCCCAGTAAATTTACTGCCAACTTTGGCTAAGCTGCCCAACATCCTGTACTGGGTTTAAGTGGCAAGGTTTTGGTAGTAGGGGACTACAGGAGTGGCTTCTGTGAGAAGATGCCAGAAGCTGCCCCCATGTTCAGCAAGTCCCAGATGGCTCCAAGACAGACCCGCCAATGGCCAAGCCTGAGCCAATCGGCAATGGTGGTTGCACCTCTGTGACAACATGTTTAAGAGTAAAAACTGCTGCGTAACAGCAGCTGGAAGGAAGGAGTGAGAAGATGTGAGGGAAACAGCTCTGCAGATACCAAGGTCAGTGAAGAAGGAGAGGGAGGAGGTGCTCCAGGTGCCAGAACAGACATTCCCCTGCAGCCTGTGGTGAAGACCATGGTGAGGCAGGCTGTCCCCCTGCAGCCCACGGAGGACCACAGTGAGCAGATATCCACTATGGAGCCTGTGGAGCACCTATGCAGCAGAGGAGGTGGAGATGCCCTGAAGAAAACTGTGACCCTGTGGGAAGCCTGCACTGGAGCAGGCTCCTGGCAGGACCTTTGAACCCATGGAGAGAGGAGCCCACATTGGAGCAGGTTTGCTGACAGGACTTGTGACCCCGTGGGGGACTCACACTGGAGCATTCTGCTCCTGAAGGACCGCACTCGTGGAAAGGACTCATACTGGAGCAGTTCATGAAGAACTGCTGCCCATGGGAAGGACCTATGTTGGCGAAGTTTGTGGAGGACTTTCTTCTGTGGGAGAGACCCCATGCTGGAGCAGGGGAAGAGCATGAGGAAGAAGGAGCAGCAGAGACAACATGTGATGGACTGACTGCAGACCCCATTCCTTGTCCTCCTGCACCGCTCGAGGGGAGGAGGTAGAGAATTCAGGAGTGAAGTTGAGGCCAGGAAGAAGGGAGGGTTGAGCAGAAGGTGTTTTAAGATTTGTTCTTATTTCTCATTATCCTATTCTGATTTGATTGGCAATAAATTAAATTAATTTCCCCAAGTTGAGTCTGTTTTGCCTGTGATGGTAAGTGATGAGTGATGTCCCTGTCCTTATCTTGACCCACAAGCATTTCATTGTAATTATGCTGAGAATGGAGAGTGATAGGGAAGCTTGGTGGGCACCTGGCTTCCAGCCAAGGTCAACCCACCACACGTCCCAAACTCTGTATCCTACTCTGGATCCAGACTCTGGAGTTTTGAATTCCAAGGCAGGTAAAATTCAGTAAACTTATGGGCATGGGGATCTTGACAGTGTCAAGGAATGCAGGAGCTGATTGTTAATCGCCTGAGCAAGGTCAGGCTGTGTTAAAGACTGCAGTCTCCAGTGTGTCCAAGGATGTCTCCTGTTGCTAGATATCAGTGAGTCAGATCAGAGAAAACGGGAGAGTAGGAGAAAAAGTCATCTGAGAACACCCCAAATCAGCAGATGTTTCTGATACAGATATTAAGTGAGGACATTATTGTGGTACCAGCAGAATGATATCCAAATGAAGCCTGAAAAGTAACATTGGAGCTGAAACTGAGGAAGCAGAAAATGGTAGAAAGGGGAAGGTGGAAAAACAGGAGGCTGTAGCAGTAGCAACTGAGGTCTTAATCCTGGTGTTTGTGCTGTATGTCAGGGATTGGAGACTTTTTTGGATCTCTTGTTAGTTCATCTCTACACAGAACTATCACTACTTTCCCTGCTGCTGAGTGGCCAAGAGCCTCCTTTTTTACCTGTTTTCTTCTGGCATGAATGAACATAGTCCTGAGGAAGACAGCAATCATGCTTTCTACTCCTTGGCCAATAGCATGACCAAATAATATAATTTCCCCTTACCTAACACGCCCCAATTCACTCCTCTGCTAGGCAGCTCCAGTCTGGTTTTATGATTTCTGTCACACAATTTCGCAAGTCTCTTTTCCTTAGCTTTAACAGGAAGACATACATTTAAACACTCTGGAATATTCTATAATGCAAAGGAAATGTTTTTTCTTGGACATGATTAGAAACTTCAATCTACAAAACAAAAAATAAGTTAGCGGATCCATTTGAACAGAAATATCTTTGAAATTTACCAGTTAGATGTGCCAATTTTCTGAAGGAAGACTCAGCCAGGTTTTGGAATTACTAGAAAGATTTCCTACATGCCTAGTCAAGGCTGGGTTGCATAAATTCTCTCTGCGAAACAAGTCTACGTCAAAATGCAAATGTTTATTGGTCTAGTGTATTGTAGCCTATCGTCCTTTTTTTTTTTTTTTTTTTTTTTTAGAAAGGGAATCCCTTTTAAAGTTATGTCTTTCAAATCCCAAAGGTGAAAATCCCTTGCTTGGTGTTATAACAAATACTTCATGCATTTCTGCTAAATATTCCTGAAAAATCCAACAAATAATGCTTATCCTATGCAGCCCTGTAGCTCACTTAAATACATATTGCCACTGCTACTAATAGCACACAGGTTTTGCACTGACTTGGCAAGATTTAGGATTGAGGTTTGTCAAGTTTACTTTGCCTGAACTTGTCTTGACTTGCCTCGAGCTTTCTTTTTTGTTGGCTTGTTATAACAGCAGTTTTTCTAAAGATCTTTGGCTATACCTAATTTGTATTATTTTTGCTAGTCTTGGTATGGTATGCCTTTAGCTTATCTATTAACAGCGGCAACATGTAGTTACTCTGTGTAGATATTTACGTACTCATGGTGTAGTGTATATAAAGTCAGGTATGATGTCAGAGTCTTTCAGAGGTTGAGACATAGGATGTGGTGTAGGGGGACACAGATTAGGATGATAATAGATGGGGGCATGGGCTTGGCACTGGAGATCCCACAACTGTAAACAACTCACTAGTGGCAATCTGAAGAAATGAGGGCCAGAATTTGGACACAACTGGGCTTGGGGTAACAAAGACTGAGTATGTAGCACACATAAAACACACCACATATGGTAAGTTCAGATGCTACATGGAGTTGCAAAGCAATGAAGAAACTGTAAACTGTTAGATTATTTCTTTTTAAATCTTCAGGTGAATTCTAAGAGAAAGGAGAGGAGTAAGAGGAGGCACCATCAACATCAGTCTTCCCAGTGAAGCACTTCAGGACAAGCTGTAAATCCCAGCCCTCACTGGGACAGGACTGGCACTATTGGCCAAAAGTCCATGGGGGCAGTGAGAAGTGAGAATGATACAGAAAACAGATAGGTACTAAGTGTAAGTTTAACTGCATTATTATACTAATAACAATTTTTTCACTTTATATAAAAGGTACTCTTTAAAGGGTGGTATCCTTAAAAGTCATTGTCATGGTTTGGCCTCAGATGGCAACAAACAATCACGTGCTGCTCACTCGGGCCTTCCCAATACGGGAAGAATCAGAAGAAAAAGGCAAAACTCTTGGGTTGAGACAAAGGCAGTTTAACAGAACAGCAGAGGGAACAAGAAAAACAGCAACAATAACACGGATAGAGGAATATACAAACACGATTTCGGGACCACCGCTCCCCGCCACTCACCGACCAGACCCTGGGACGACCCAGCCTGCTCCAAGTGGTGTCTTCCTGCCCCCTCCCCCGGCAGCTCAGGGTGGGCATGGCTCACATGGCATGGAATACCCATGTCTTGGGCAGAATTAACCCTATCCCCACCAGAACCAGGACAGTCATCTAGTCCAACCTCCCTGCAATGATCAGGGACATCTTCAACTAGATCAGGATGCTCAGAGGCCCATCCAATCTGACCTTGAATGCTTTGAGGGATGGGCCATCCACCACCTCCCTGGGAAACCTGTGCCAGTGTATAACCAACCTCATTGCGAAAAATTTCTTCCTTATATCTAGCCTAAATTTTCCTTCTTTAAGTGTAAAACCATTATCTCTCATCCTATCGCAACTGACCATGCTAAAAAGTTTGTCTCCGTCTTTCTTAGAAGCCCCTTTAAGTATTGAAAGGTTGCAATCAGAGCCTTCTCTTCTCCAGGCTGAACAACCCCAACTGTCTCAGCCTGTCCCGGTGGAGAGGTGCTCCAGCCCTCTGATCATTTTTGTGGTCCTCCTCTGGACCCACTCCATCAGGTCCATGTCCTTCTTATGTTGGGGGTTCCAGAGCTGGATGCAGTACTCCAGGTGGGGTCTCACCAGAGTGGAATAGAGGGGCAGAATCACCTCCATCACCTTACCTATGACATGCTGGTTTTTAACTTAAGGATAATGCTATAAAAATAGGGTTTCTTTGATATGTCTTTATAGATTTGTTAATATTTTTAAAATATAAATATGTTTATATACAGATAATTGTTTTATATCGTTGACTATTTAGGCATGGATTCATATGATTCACAGAGAAAAGATTCATTTGCAGGAACAAACCCTGAAATCCTTGAATATGCCTTTTTATTCCTACTAGGAAAGGCATAAAATCCATAGAATACGGAAATAAATGATGAGTTTGTGGATTCTAAACCGAAAAGGAACAGCTATGCTTGGCTGATTTTTAAGAAAATATTTACAAGGAACAAGCAGGAAAGTATAATGATTAGAAAGCTAAAGAGTATATATTGGAATATATGACTATAACAACAATTGCATTCTATGTTTTGATGTAAACTCTCACATGAACAGAGTAATGCAGAAACTCTCATTACATTTGGTTTGCTGAACCTAATAATATAATTCAAGCATAATTTTTTACTGAAGCTAGAAGAATTCAGCCGTGTATTATCAAAAAAAGTCCTTTGTACATTAAATCCTAGTAGCACTTCTTTGAAGACTGCTTCTAACTTGCAACTGCTACATTCTACTCTTCCTCAAACTACTGATTTACTAACTGTAGTAAATTAGATCTCATGATGGCTTTAGGATATTGTTAGTGGCAATTAATTTACAGATGTGCTAGTATTAAAGACATCTCAAACCCCCTGTTTTGTGGAACAATGACACACATATGTTTTTTAATTTATACCAGTTTCTTTGGAAAGGTGTTGATGTCCTATAATGTGAACCACTGTTACAGCTTAAAACCATAGTTAAAATAGTTAAAATAACCCAATACATTAATATATTTCATCACTTCCATTATTTTACATTCTAAAAAAAAAAAAAAAAAAAAAAATCTATTACAAATATGATTGAAATCTGATGTTGTTTTTTTCTTTTTTTTTTTCCTCTCATAAGATGAATCATTCCATTTTAAGAGAGGTGTTTAGATAACCAGATTGAATTGCACTCCGGAGGTGCTCCACTTCTGTACATTGATCATAAAGGAAACTTTACTGCCTTTGACCAGATAAGTAACTTCAGATAACTGAAGTTTGCTCAAATAATTTTTACAGTATTAAATGAACTGGGTGTTATTAACTGTTTCAGCATGTTTCATAAACTAACATGTATTTTCACTCCACCTTGCTGTCCTTTCATAATACAGCTAGAAGACGTGAAAGAATACTTGAGATATATCAACTCTGCACTATTTAAAGATGCTGATCTAGAAGAATAATCCAGTGGATCAATCTTTTGTCTTTGACCTAATTAAGAAAACTGATCAGGATAAATATATATCTTCAGGGGCAGTAAACATTTATCTTCCCTATGAATGTCATCTGCAATTAGTGTTACTAAAATACCTGCTTTCCCTGGAGAATTTTTCTTAGGGATACAAGGAGTTAAATTAGCTTAAAGGCTGTGTCCATTTGCCTCTAGCTTATCCTTTGCTTGAGACACCTAAGCTCAGTGCACTTTGACCTTTCATGACTAGACATGTTGAAGAATGATTTCTTTAGTGTTATTTTAAACTTTTCATCACAGAACCAGGAATTTCAAAAACAAACTGCAACTGCACCGAACCAATTACATTTATAATTGAAGATATTTGAATATTATCTTTAACAAGTCATCAGGAAAATGTGTAAAAAACAATTTTAATTTGAACATTTCTGAGATATTCTGGACCTAATCATTCTACCATTGAAGCAAAAGCTAAATCTCTCAGTGACTTCAATGGGCTCAAGATTATATACACAGCAGGGGACAAGACTCAGTAACCCATGAGGTCCATTTCATCCCTATGTTACTACAATAGAAGCAGAAACCTACAGGAAGCATGGTAATGTCAGGGTTGTAAGGCTTGAGAAGTTTGAAAGCTAGGACTTCCATATGAAAGACATTCTTTTTGAGAAGTACAAATAATATAAAAGAAGCTGTGGTTTTGAAATTAAGTTTCTATTTGCTATAAACATTAATGACTACAAGATAACAATATATCTGATACAGATTTGCATTTTATAATTAACTTAGCTTAATATTATGATGGTTGTTTGAAGCCTTTTCTTACTGTGAAAAAGGGCAGGACTTTAATTAGTTTTATTTCCAGCATTCAGCTGATGTGCATGGGTGACAAAGACAAATATGAGACATGGAAATCATTGTTAAGTCTTTACTGCAGTATGAGTACATTTATTCACAGCAGAACAACTGGAAATCAGCCTGAATGCTCTCTCAGTGTGACTAACTCAACTCAACCTCCTCTTTTGCATTTCATGTTCTTTTCCTCACTAACAACAGCAGCAGCTGCAGTAGTCTAAATGCCCAGAATTATTAAAATGATATTTTTCAAAAATCATCTTCTTGAGTATTCAAATGCTCTAATTCTAGGAAGGGGTAACTGCATCAGCTTTTCAGATTTGGCACCTCCACAGTTTACACAGTTTTGTGGTTGCCTACATGCCACCAGACTGAAAGCAAAAGATTAGTGACTAGAGGACAGGTGCAAGTCTCAGAGCTGAATTTAAACACTGTAATTACTGCATAATTCAGAACACTGAAAATGGACATTTAGGTATCCCACACCATTTAAAGAGTGATTAAGAGTACCTGATTCAGGGCTCTCTTTCCTCTTTATAGAGAGACAACATATCTCACACAGCCATTCAGTTTTCTGTATGCAAAAAGATGAATGATTATAGCTAGTATAGAGAAAACAGTGGTAACAGGACTATAGCTGGGTTCCCTCAGCTCTCTCTGGTAATAAGCACCTGACTCAATCCTCCCCACTCCCACCCCCACCCCCTCCATATTAGCCATCTGCATCCACCTATGATTCAGGAGACCTCACTTCGTTGGAGAACGGATGCTGAACAGAACCAAAGCTTGCACCTTCTATATAGCAGCCAGTTTATTAGATTATTTACTCATAACATGGAAGACACTGGTTCTCAGATCTGTTTAACTTGCTATTATCTCCTCCCAAAACAGAGTCAGATTGTTTCATTCTTCTTTTTCTACTACTGTCTTGAAAAGCTTCCTGTGCAGTGAACAATTAAAAAAATATATATATATCTGTTTATATTAATTCTGCTACATAAAATGGCCAGACACTTCATTCACATCACTTTATCCATGCTTAATTTTGGACTGCTCCAGCTAGATCTCCAGTGATCCAGTCGATAGCACATCTTAGCAGTATAGATGGAGCCAAGAGATGACTCTGCCTTACAGTGCTCAAATTCAGAGCAGAAGCACACTTTGTACCGTGAATGTCCTGATTGCCCCTGCCTTTTCATTTGGAAGGAGCAGTCCTGGAGCATCTGAATGGAATTACTTTAGGCTAAAACTAAATTAAAAGATGGCATCCAGGAGCACACTGAGTGCACTTAATTGCCAGTGGGTACACTGTCCATAGACTAAAGCTAGTCCAGAAGGAAAACTCCCAGAATGTGAGTAGCACGGACATTACATTTTCAGGACTGTTCACTCTACTGGTAGATTCCTATCACTGCTTCTTTTTGAAATCCAGAGACTAGCAACTATAATCCATGATGTTGGCTTCTGTGATCTGTTTAGTGGCATTTTTTTTTTTTTTCAACATTTAGTGTGTGGGCTTGGAGTGATCTGAAATTTGTAAATGAACATCAAACCTTCTTTATATGCTTTTGAGTCATGACAGATCTTATTCACATAAATGTTCATTGTAAGATGAAAGAATACCTGTGTTTAGCTTTAGGATCAATGAAAATATCCACTGACTTTAGGTATATTTGAAACTGAGTGGCAAATGAGATTGAATGTTTTATACTGCATGTGGAGGACAGATACTCATGTTCTGGCTAAGTGCCAGTATAAGTGTTCTTAATTTTGACCAATATTACATTAGATTAGGTAGATTGTGATTGTGTCCCTCTTACTGAAGGGAGACTTGGATCCTGGAGATGACTTTGTGGACCTTTTTTTTCTCTACATAACATTTGCAAATTAGGATTATTTTTTGGGGTCAGTTATGTTTTAAGGTTTCAAAACCAATTGTATTTTCCCAAATACAGTTGTATTGTAATTTCTCACACTTTTCTGCACCAGTATTTACCACTACACATTTTCTCTGAGGCTGTTTTCATACTCAGAACGCACAAATTTTCTCCACCACAGAAAACCTCAAATGATTTTTTTTAGTGTATGTTGGACTCAAAATTCCTCTCTCTGAGACATGCTTTTTTTTTTGAATAATTACTTTAAGAAAATGCAGCAGCACCATCTATCATAAAACTCATATTACAAAGATAATGCTTTTCTTTAGAGACGTATAGTTTTTCAAGGCTGACTGGAAACTCTATCCATGTAAATAACATTCAAATTTATTACCATGGTATAGCTGAACCCCATCATTGAATACCCAGCACAAAGACCTTATTTACCGTTCTTTGAAAAAAAAAAAAAAAAAAAAAAACCAAACTATCTTTGGTTTGTAATTTATTTTTAAACATTAAAAAAACCTGTTTGTTATATCATGCCTGCTATATTTCTAATTTTGGTAGGAAAAAAGACTCATGCCTACAGTATTCTCTGCATCCATTTTTGTTTGTGCTTTTTTAAGTTAAGAACTAATCCAGTTACTTATGAATTTTAATAGAAATACCCGTATTGACTTATATGGACTTTGTAGTAAGACTTCAAATTACCATCTCATCTCAACTTAGAATGTCATATATTCTTAAATGCAGTAGTTCCTGAAATATGAGTGCCTTTTCACTACAAAGAATGTATTCTATGAATTATTTATGATTTCTTCTTACTAGTACTGATAATGAGCAATTTTTTAATTCCATATACATATTACTTAAACCACTCACTGAGAGACTTGGTGAGCTACCTGTCTTCTCTATCACTGTCTGCAGTTTCTCTGTATTTCCACAGCATTTTGTCATTCATATCCTGTGTAGCATTTCTTGTTCTGAAAGAATGATATCTGTTCTTTAAAGGCAAAACACATGGTCCAATCAGTGCCTTCAAATGCAGTTGGTACAACCATACATTGATTGATCTCCAAAAAATCTGTTAGATGTTATACAAATATAAAGCAAGTCAAAAATAAAAGAAAAACACCAAAAAAAAATACGCATGGCATTTTTAAAGGTAGTGAAATTAGTTAGTATTAATCTTACGGATGTATTCTTTATCTTGAATAGTCGTGACATTTTTATCTGTTTGATTTTCCCATCAATTTGAAATGTATTCAGCACATTTACATGCAGCATGAATCCAGTCATGATCAAAAAAGCAATTAAAAAATCAAGCAATGATTAAAAAAAAAAAAAAAGAAAGGAAGCACTTTTTTTTCTGGCGTTGTCCTTTGCATTCAAGATAGCGGTTACCTCACAAATATCAGACATCTACATTTGAGTCTTGACAATTACATCTGACCTACCGCTTAGCCTGGTTTCATGCCACTGGAGAGAAATATAAGCTTTTAGGAGTTTCAGATCTGTCCTGTTTTAGAAGCACAATGGGTTTGCCTAAACAAAGTTCATTAGTGACACCTAAGACTCCCTAGGCTTGAGGTATTCACATGTGGCCTGCAGGTCTGAGGGTGCATTTGAGGATAAACACTTTTCTTGTGACTCAGCAGTTGGATGCAAAGGAGGTACCTCAATGAATTTCAGTGGCTCTAGATGAATGAGTTATGCTTTAGATGTCTTATCAAGATTAGACTAATCATACATTTGAAGAGCTTATTTTTGTTAAATGGCTTCAAACAATTACTACATTCAGTCTTCCTTTGAGTCTTAAGGCCTAAATTGTACTATATACAATGAAGTTATCTTGACAGGAGGTGTGTGTTTGCGCTCTCATAACAGCTGAGATCTAATCAACACAATGTGGTCTAGAAAGTTTCTCAGTCAATCAATCTAACTTTCTTAATATGAAGCTGAACCACCTCTTTAATACTTGTTTCTCAAAAAATTAGTACTATATAAAGTAATATAAAAGGATAGGACTGGGTTTATATTGCACAGATTTAGGCATCTAATATTATTTCCGATGATGTGCAGAGCATCCCTCCTCTCTCTGAGCTCTTGTTCCAGGTGGTTCGAATCACACTTAGAACTATTTTTTTTCAGTTATACCAGAACCCCAGGGTATCTTAAATACTGGTAAGAATGTCACCTATGATAAGAAATTTACTCGTTCCCTGGAAGTCTATTAATATCATCCACCAAAAATGTTGGGTATTACATAGTAAATTCCATCATGAGATTAAATCTTTGTGCTGGAAATGTGTATTTACATTGTCCATACTCTTTCAGTTTAAAACCATTACCCCTCGTCCTATCACTACACTCTCTGATAAAGAGTCCCTCCCCATCTCTCCTGTAGGCCTCCTTCAGGAACTGGAAGGCCATTATAAGGTCTCCCCAGAGCCTTCTCTTATCCAAGCTTAACAACCCCAACTCTCTCACTCTGTCTTCATAGGAGAGGTGCACCAGCTCTCTGATCATCTCCGTGGCCCTCCTCTGGACCTATTCCAACAAGTCCATCTCCTTCCTGTGCTGATGGCTCCAAAGGTGGACACAGTACTCCAGGTGGGGTCTCATGAGAGCGGAGTAGAGGGGGAGGATCACCTCCCCCGACCTGCTGGTCACGCTTCTTTTGACGCAGCCCAGAATGTGGTTGGCTTTCTGGTCTGCGAGCACACATTGCTGGGTCATGTTGAGTTTCTCCTCCACAAACACCCCAAGTCCTTCTCCTCAGGGCTGCTCTCAAGCCATTCTCCGCCCAGCCTGTATTTGTGCTTGGGATTGCCATGACCCAGGTGCAGGACCCTGCACTTGGCCTGGCTGAACTTCATGAGGTTTGCATGGGATCACCTCTCAAGCCTGTCCCTCTGGATGGCATCTCTTCCCTCCAGTGTGTCGACCACTCCACACAGCTTGGTGTCTTTGGAAAACTTGATGAGGTGCACTTAATCCCACTGTCTATGTTGCTGACAAATATGTTAAATAGCACCCATCCCACTACTGACCCCTGAGGAATGCCACTCATCACTGGTTTCCACTTGGACATGGAGCTGGTGACTGCAACAATTTGAGTGTGGCCATCCAGACAGTTCCTTATCCACAAAGATGTCTATCCATCCTATCCACGTCTTTGTAGTTTAGAGACCAGGATGTTGTGTGGGACAGTGTCAAATGCTTTGCAGAAGTCCAGGTAAATGACGTCTGTTGCTCTCCCCCTATCTACCAATGCTGTAGTACCATCGTAGAAGGCCACCAGGTTTTTCAGGCATGACTTGCCCTTGGTGAAGCCATATTGGCTGTCACCAATCACCTCCTTATTTTCCATGTGCCTTAGCAGAGTTCCAGGAGGATCTGCTCCATGATCTTGCTGGGCACAGAGGTGAGAGTGACCAGTCTGTAGTTCTCCGGATCTTCCTTTTTTCCCTTTTTGAAAATGGGGGTTATGCTTCCCTTTTTCCTATCAGCAGGAACTTCACTAGACAGCCATGACTTTTCAAATATAATGGAAAAAGGCTTAGCAAATTCATCTGTCAGCTCCATCAGGACCCACAGATGGATTTCATCAAGTCCCATGGACTTGTGTACCTTCAGGTTTCTTAGATGGTCTCAAACCTGATCTTCTCCTACAGCGGGTGGTTCCTCATTCTCCTGGTACCTGCCTTTGCCTTCTCTCACTTGGGTGGTGTGGTTAGAGCCCTTGCTGGTGAAGACGGAGGTGAAAAAGTCATTCAGTACCTCAGCCTTCTCCATATCCTGGGTGACCAGGTCTCCTGCTTCCTTCTGGAGAGGGCCCACATCTTCCCTAGTTTTCCCTTTGTCTCTGACATACCCATAGAAGTTTTTCTTGTTGTCTTTGATGACCCTGGACAGATTTAATTCTATCTGGGCTTTAGCTTGCCTAATCTGGTTCCTGGATGCTTTAATTTTATTCCTCTCAGTCTACCTGTCCTTGCTTCCAGGCTCTGTAGGCCTTCTTTTTGCTTTTGAGCTAGTTCAGGAGCTCCTTTTCATCCATGCAGGCCTCCTGGCTTTTTTGCCTGACTTCTTTCTTGGGATACACTGCTCCTGAGCTTGGAGGAGGTGATCCTTGAAAACTAACCAGCTTCCTTGGGCCCCTCTCCTCTCCAGTGCTTTATCCCATGGTATTCTACTCAGTAGATCCACGAAGAGCCCAAAGTCTGCTCTCCTGAAGTCCACGGTAGTGAGCTTTCTGTGAACCTTCCTCACTGCCTTAAGGAACCATTTTTTTGCTTAATTTTTGAGCTTAATTTTTCAATTTGTGGAAGGACTTAGTGATATGTAATCTGTGTGACAATTTAGCATATCTATGAAGTACTTATGTATTTTATTTTACATAAAGAATATATTTTTATACCAATATTTGAAAGTGAATTAAATGAGAGTTTCCGACCAATCTGTGGAAGACAGAGAATGTGAGAAAATAAAATCAGAAAGGAAAATGAGGTTAAAACTGGGAGAAAGTAGAGGCTGGTGGACGTTCCCATACCTTGATCTAAAACCTGCATTAATACATTTTTCCTTTCATAGAGAAATACAGATTTTTGACAGTTGCAGTTTTGGTTACTGGTGAAAACCATTCCAGATGTGGTCATCAGTTCTATATGTTACATACAACATATTATCTACTCAAAGCAGAAGCTCTGCAGTGAATTCTGAAAATAAGTTAATCCCCTTAAATAGAACCTGCATAGTTGACTTATTTTTGAGCCTAAGTATAATTTATATTAGCCTGAAATTTTTCGCAGAAATTAATATCATTACTGAAGTTGCATGCAATCAAATTTGTGGGTTCTTGTTTTTTTGTTGTTTGTTTTCCTCTACAACATTTCAAATGAGAAAATATATATTCGTAAATAAATCTATCATTACCAACAACCAATCAAGTTCAACTACGCTTACTTTAATATTGTAACAGTCCAAAGTTAATTTTGTTTGAAGTAAAACTCTACCAAGCAATAATTTAAAATGTACTGGCATGTCACTGTACTGTCAGCTAACAAGTGAGTTTCTCTCTGAATGCATTCTCTCTGAGGTCTCTGCTATCTGTAGATATATCATGTAAGGAACACATTCTGATATATCAAAATAGCAGGAATATGAACTTTTAAATACTGAGGTTCATAAAGGTATGCCTTATGTGGCTGATCAGCCAAGGTGAGAATGAGAAAAGAGAAACAGAGTTAAGAAACTCAAGATACGAAGAAACTCAGAAATAAATTAACAGGAAAAAACTTCCCTTGACAATGATTGTTCATTCTCAAAAAGTAGCTTCAAGCTGGTGCTCTGAAGCAATCATACGTACTCAGGGTCTTAAAACATCAATGGAAAACACAACATGTACAGTACATTAACTTCCAATTTAAAAGTTTAATTGGTATTTTTAATAATGTAAATAACTTTCTAGTGTAAAAATAGAATACACAGGAAATCACTATGTCTATGTTGAGACCCTGATAGAAACTCATCTGCTAAATAATGAAGCATTCATGCTCAGGCAACACAAAATTTTAATGTGAGATACTAGAAACCAGTTTCTGCAAGTTTTGGTGGTTTGGTTTGAGTTTTAGTTTTGATGTTGTTTTTCCAAAATATAAGAAGCTGCAGCATAGCTTTCAAAATAGCAATTCTATACTTTTTTGGTTAACAAACAGGAATATTTCTTATCTTTAAAGGACATATATTCTAAAATGATTTCCTAATTCTGAGGAGAAGTGTTAGATATAATAGCTTTGGCTACACCGGTGGGAAAAGAGGTACCTATTCAGATAATTTGGATTGCCATATAATAGTAGAGGTTTGTTCACACTGATGTGTGCTACTTCTTGGCTTGAGAAATTAGCATGGTCAAAATGCTCCGTTGATCTGTTAACTTGACTTCTGGGATAACAGCAGGACAGGTTGAACACCAGTCCATCATTTGTATAATTAAGATTGTTATCCCTTGCACAATTTTTTCTCATCTTCCAGTCATTTTTCTGCATTTTGTTATGCCAGTTTAAGTTTTTACTAACCCAAATAATTCTGTTATGCCTTATTTTGTATCTTCATTAACTAGTTTTTTTCTAAATCTTTCACAAACACACTGAAAGATACGAACCACTACACAAATCTCACTAGTGGGATTTCACTAGTAACCACCTTCTGTAGCATAAGAAACTGTTATTCAACTCTTTCAATTCCTATGTTTTTAATCCACAAGACTGTCTTCCCTTATGTCACATAGTGTATGAATTTCTCAGAGAGCCTTGCTGAGGCATCATGTCAAAACTTTCTAAAAAGGCTACCATGCTTTATTAACTAGATCAGTTTATCAGAGCTCTCAGAGAGTTCTAATAGATTTTTGAGACATTGTTTTCAGGTAGAATAGCAGGGTCAACTCTTTTGCATTGTGTCATATGTAAAGATATATACATAATGATTTTTACAAACTTTCATCCCAGTATTTATTGTGACTTTTAGAAAAAATGTTAATATTTTTCTTTTATTTTTAAAATGGATAAACACTAACTTCATGAGACTTTCTGATTTTGGACTATTTAATGATCCAATGGTCCATGAAAGGTTTAATACATGAGGTATCATCCCCTTAAATACCCTCATCATAGGGTGACATATCTATGATGTAGTTTTAATATTGCACCTGCAATTTTCACAGAGAAAAATATCATACAATATTTGGCTCCAAAAATACCATGTGAAAACCTTAGCAGAAGCCAAAAAGATAAAATACTATGTTAAGAAGAATTAGCCAAGAAAAGAAAAAGATAAAGTAAAAAGCAGAAAAATTTATTAAGCCACAGGCCATAGTAACAGTGCCTTCAAATCTTGAATATAATGCCTAATTCTGCTCACATTCACAATTCAACTTCTCCTTTCTCGCCTATTCCCAGGTAGAAAGAAAGCTAAGAAACATACAAACAGAAAGACAGCTAGTAAGCTCAGATTTAAAAGATTACATAACTTTTCTCAATTTTGAAATAATAGTTCTGAGTAGGAATACAATAACGTTTATAAAATCATGTAAAATGTGAATGATGTGAATTAGTGTGAACAGGACTTAGTTGTTTATTATTATTACACAGAGCTTGGTTATATCGAATGAAATTTGAACAAAGAGGTTTTTAAAAAAAGGGGGGGGGAAAGGACTGGGTTTTTTTCCATACAATTGATTCCAAAACTAAACAGGTGTTAAGCTGAGTTATTAGCATGTCAAAAAACAATTAAACAATGTGAAAAATCAATCAAGCTCTACTAAACACAATGACCATAAAATTTCTTATTAGGTTGTAGATTTGAGGATAAAAATCTATCTTCTGAAGGAAATCCTGTTTTTGTCTTGTAAACACAGCTTGAAAAGAGGAAGCGGTAATTTTTACAGTGGAAAAATATCACTACTAAAACTCTGTGAGGCTTTATGCTTATACAGCTAGAAGACTTCTGCTCTTTAGGGCTACATTTCATCCATGCATAGTAAGCAAAAGTTAGTGATGTGAATCAGAAAAATGCTTGAAGCATTTTGGATATTTTTCCTCTCTAGGGTTTGCATGTTTTTTTTGTTGTTTTTTTTAACATAAACCTCAAAATTTTCCACAGTAATATACAACCTAATAAATCTTTAAGGTGGGAAAAATATTGCAACTGTGGCATATTTGGTTTCTTATCGTAGGGCCTCAGTGCTGTTTAGAAATGCTTTATAAACAAACCGTTTATGCATTCTTGAAGAAATATGTTACGTTATTTTGAAGAAAGCTTTGATCAAGGATCACCAATCTGTTTAAATAAACTAATTAAAAGACCCTGATTCAACAAATTGTTCACAGGTTTTTGTTTATCTCAGCTGAAGTTCTAGTTCAAGGATTCCATTCAAAACCAGAATTAGTGTTTTATTTCATCTTGTCAATGAAATAAAGTAAATCATCTTTAGACTGGAACCCACTGAAAACCTTGGCATTAGCCAATTTTTTTTTTTTTTTTTTTTTTTTTTTTATACTAAATTTATGCTTCTGAAAGATCTTGTCTCAAGAGCCCCAGTAACTGAAATAGTTTTTGTACTGACAGAACAGATAATGCACTGTTCAGACAGCATTGATGATCCTGTGTTATCCTGGCAGCACATCTTGTCTTTAACACATTGAAGCATTCTGAAACTGAAATGGTACATAAAATTTCCAGTCATTGACTATATCAGTAGAAACACTTTTGACTATACTTAGTAGAAACACTTTTGACTATACTTAGTAGAAACATTTAGGGCTACAGTTTGAAAGTTTTAAACATATGTTTGTTTTGAGGCCCTACTCTTTAAAAACTGGCAGTATATTTTTAAACTAAATTTTAGGCAAATAGATTCTGAGCTGCTGTCAACAGCTGTGAATAATCCCTGACGTTCATAATATAAAAACAAGGATCATACAGCCATAGAATCATAAAAAAAAAATGTTGTTTAGAAGAGATTTCTGAAGGTCATTTTGTTAATTTTTCACTCAAAGTAGACCTGTTGCCAACATGAGATCAGATTGGCTGTGACTTTGTCTGAGTCTCAAAGACTTCCACAGGTGCAGAGCCCATGACTGTTCAGGGCAACCTGTTTCAGTATTGTGCTACCCTTTTAGTTACAATTATTTGCCTAATGCCTAGCATGAACCTTTCAAGCTGCCGTTTGTGGCCACTGACCTCTGCTCTATCATCTGGTGACTTCCTTTCATCTTTGTGACTTCCCTTCAAGTTATTTGTAGGCTGCTATGAAATTACCCCTAAGTCTCCTCTTCACCAGACTGAGCAACCCCAACTTCCTTACCCTGTCTCATTTAGGACATATGATCTAGACCCTTGACAATCTGGGTAGTTTTCTGATGGCCATCTCCCATATCTCAAAATCCTTCTTGAATTAGGGACCATGGCAGGGACACCTTCCACTAGACCAGGTTACTCAAAGCCCTGTCCAACCTGGCCTTGAACACTTGCAGGGATGGGGCATCCACAACCTCTCTGGTCAACGTGTTCCATTGTATCACCACCCTCACAGTAAAGAATTTCTTCCTAAAACCATTACCCCTCTTCCTATCACTACACTCCCTCATAAAAAGTCCCTCCCTGTCTTTCCTGTAGACCACCTTTAAGTATTGAAAGCCCCTTATAAGGTCTCCCTGGAGCCTTCTCTTCTCCAGGCTGAACAACCCCAACTCTCTCAGCCTGTTTTCATAGCAGAGGTGCTCCAATCCTGTGATCATCTTTGTGTCCCTCTTCTGGACTTGCTCCAGCAGGTCCATGTCCTTCTTATGTTGGGAGCTCCAGAGCTGGACACAGTACTCCAGGTGGGGTCTCACCAGAGCAGAGTAGAGGGGCAGAATCACCTCCCTCAACCTGCTGGCCACACTTCTTTTGATGCAGTCCAGGATACAGTTGGCTTTCTGCTCTGTAAGCGCACATTGCTGGTTCATGTTGAGCTTCTCATCCGCCAACACTCCCCGAGTCCTTCTCCTCAGGGATGCTCCAAATCCATTCTCCACCCATCCTGTATTTGTGCTTGGGATTGCCCTATGCCCTCCATAGGGGATTCTCCCCTGTGGAGAAAATCTAAATAATTTATTTGTTAATAGATCATTAATAGTAACACTTTCTGAATTTAATGACTTAAATCCAAGTGGTAACAAAGAGATACATAACACAGATCACTATAGCATGAAGACAGTACTGATCATATTATTATTATTATCTTCTGACAACAAAAAGAGAAAGTTAAAAATCATTTTCTTAAGGTTTCAAGTTGTAATGCATTCATTGCTGAAGTATTAAAGAATGACAGCATTATAGTGACATGTAAAGTTGAGAGTGTTTGAAGTGGGAATAATACTCTGAAGCCTGAACTGTCTAAACAAAATCAGAATACATAATTCAGGAGTATCTTTTAAGCTTACTTCAACTTAGAAAAAGAAAAAAACAACAACAACAAAAAAATAAATTCAAACAGCTTTACAAATATGAGTTAATAGGGAACTAGACAAGTCTGCAAACTTTTGACTTCAGAATATACATCTCTTTTATCATGTGTCCTCTCATGTTGTTGCAGAAATTTTCCAGAAGAAAGCATTATCTTGATTCACTAAATCTAAAATTACATATTATTCTTAAATGAAATATAAATATTTTGAGGTTTTAATGTTGAGATCTGTGTTACTTGTGCTGGATATTTAAAACCTAAAGCTGAAGACAGCAACCTACACAGAATTTTGTTATTATTACAACACTAATGATATCAACAAAAATGGGTGAAAGAAAGAAAGCATTATTATAGACATTTACTCTCCTAGATACCTTTAAAAATCTGAACATCCCACTCTCAGCTCTTTGAGGGGATTTATCTAACCAGATGTAAATGGCTACAGTGCAGATCCTCTCATCTGAAATGTTGTTTTCTGTGTATAAAAGAGAAAGAAATAGATATATTATAAGATGAATTGAATCTCAGAAGAGAGAGACAGGTGTAAAAGTAAAATTTTAAAAGTTAGGACTATGTCCCATGGGCAACTTTCTAGCCCTTGCCTCCATTCCATGGTTCACTTTTATTTATCAGTACAGAATTAGCTTTTGGGATTGAGCACTTCTCTCTTTTCTCTTTGAGACCAATTGACAACCTTCAGCTCCTTAAACAAGAATCTAAAACTACAGCTTTTCTCTCAGTGGACTGTTAACACATATGGCAACACAACAGATTATCTGACTGCATAATGACATATGAACACATCCAGAATGGAAAACAATTTTAAAATTGACAAATAAAATAAGTTCTCTCTTTTACACAGTTTGCCTTTCATATTTTAGTCACTCAGGCATATAACGCTATTGCTCCATGTACTGGGTCTGGCTGTGATAGAGTTGATTTTCTTCATAGCAACCTGTATGGTGGTGTGTTTTGTATTTGTGGCCAGAACAGTGTGGATAACACACTGGTCTTTTGGCTGTACCTGAGCAGTTCTTGCATAGCATTGAGGCTTTCTGTTTTTTCTGCTCTGCACCTCCCCAGCGAGCAGGCCGGGGTGGGCAAGAAGTTGGGAGGGGGAGCAACAGGGACAATTGATCCAATTCACAAGACTTCTCACCTTCCTTCCATTTTATCCCTGTTCCATGAGAGAGGGGAGGGAGTGAGCAGCTGTGTGAATGTTTGGGTGTTAACCTGTGGTCAACTCACTGCTTTCCAAAACAGTAGTATCATTTTGTACAAATACTTTAATTGTATCGTTTGTCTAGATTTTTCCTGGTTTGAGGTAAAACAGAACCAACTTTCTGTTCAGTAATTTTACTTTTTGGTTAAGCCTCTTCTAAATAACTGAACTCTGAAATTAACAGCATATTTTTCAAACACTGTTCAGTCCAAGAGAGATAAGACCTGATTGTTCATAATTTATGCCAAGGAATGGTGTACAGAGAAGCTCCTGCTTATACTTATTGCTATAACAATCAAGGTCAGCTAACTTTGTTATATGCTCCATTGGATGGTTGTAAGTGGAAAAGCGTAGAGGGATCCCACCTGTGGGGAGGAGCGGTCAGTACAGGTGACCCAAAAGTGACCAACAGGGGTATTCTGTCCCATCTGCCTCATGCTCAGTATAAAAGCTGAGGGATCAAAGGGTCAGCTATCTGTCTTCATTGGCCGGTGTCTGAGGAGGACTCTGTTCATCTTCCTTTGATCCCGATCTGTGTGTTCCTGACTCCAGACCCTGAATCCAGCTACCGTCCATTGCTGAGTCCAGTCTGGGATTTTCCCAGTGCCTACCGGTGGTGTAATCATCATCCTGGGAGGTCAATACCAGGTTTGTATATATTGTATATATTTTCATTATTTTCTTTTTATTTTATTATTAATATTTCATTGAAGTAGTTTAGTTTTTTCTAAACTCATAAGTCTCTCTCTCTCCCCCCTCTCCTTGGAGAGAGAGGTGGGGGGGCAGCATCTGTCATTCATTTCTGTGGCCAGTTCAGCACAAACCACTACAACATTAAAGACACAAAAAAATATCTAATCTTTTATGGTTTCCAGATATAACTTAAACATTTAAGTAAGTAATTAAAAGTAGAATCACTCTAAATTAATGGGACATATTTAACTGTAATTTTAATGCTGTCAATTTTAATAACTTCATGCTACTATTTCATATTTACATTGAGAAGGGTGAGATCAGAATCTGATTCTATTGCCTCTGGACTAACAAATGCTATTACGAAGGTCCTCTGCCATGTTATATGCAGAAAGTTAATAAATAAATCAGTTCCTGAATCTATGTAGGGTATGAAATGGAAGCAATACAATGCTGATGTCTTGATAAAGTATACCAGGAGTTTGCAAGTATTAGTTTGGTTCAATAGCTCTATATTTGATATCTATCTTAAAGATGCTCTATTTCTCACAATATCTTTCATTTGCTATACTGAACCTTAGGAAACTGTGAAGCCTGGCAGGTATCTTCTGTGTCACTGAGCCTAGCATCCAGCTGGGAAGTAGACTGTATTTTTTCCTAAAAGGTCAAAAACTATTAAAGCACCACTGAATGTTTTTGGTTTTGTTTTGTTTGATTGATTGTTTTTGTTTGCTTTTTTTGTTTGTTTGCTTGTTTTTATTATTCTTTTATTCCTTAAATTGAATACAGTACATAAAACCATTACTTTACACAAGTTATTATGTTTTAACTTAATCAATAGGTCACAGTGAAACTGCTGTTTTGGTGATGTGAACACAAAGCATGTCTTTAGTGGAGAATTTTCTTGGGTTAAAGGAAATCTTAGATGATATAAAGCAAGCACTATCTCTTTCTAATCAACGCCATCCTCAACCTTAATAAAAACCTATAATACATTTCTGGAGTGCATGAGTAAACTACAGAAAAAGTCAAGACACTGAAATATGACTTAGGGACCTTGTACACATATAGCTATACCAAAAGTTCATTCTTTTAATGAATATTTTCCCTTTTTTCTCTTATTTCTTATTTTTGAGAAGGCTGGTCAGCTACAGCTAAAGATCAAACCACTGGACTAATGAGATCCCAATGGAATGATCAAAAGAGGTAGCAAAAAATAACACACCACTTTTATTTCACACATGGAATTTGGTGATGTACTTTTTGGCACACAGCATACATCTCAACAAATCATATAAAATCCCTTTAATTTGCAGTATTCTGAGCTATTCAATACTATTGCAGGTTTCCAATTTCTTTAGAGTAATATCCCCATGATTTTTCTTCAGCATTTCTGTTCCCATTTTTATCTTCAAAATGTCTGAAAACCAATTTTTAAAAAATATGTATTTTCCAAGAATTAGAGCATGGAACAATTTTCCAGAATGACTTTTTGAGATTTAGGGAAGACATACACAATGACTAATGGCAATGGTCTTATGCAGCTATATTATGTAAGATGGTTGATAGGATAATCCTAAATGTCTTTTTTTAAAAAGAATGAAATGTTATTGAATGCAAAAAACCCCCTTTGCTTAATTGGGCTGCAAACATACTTCTCAGATGTCAGATTTTTATATTTCTTTTAGATAAGTTTAATTTCCTGCTTGCAATATCATTGTTTGCTTTTGTTTGTTTTTTTTTTTCTTATGCTGAAGTAAAATATTCATACTAAAATTTAAGAATTCTGCAATTAAAAAACAAAACAAAACAAAACAAAAAACCCACAACCTCCCAGAGACCAGCATATTTTTGCATAAAGTGCTGTGGACCTCCACTCTGAGTCCTGATTTTAACTTTATAGATGTTGTCAGAGTCACCCCAAAGAGGTAAATAGAACTATGGTGTTTTAAATATGATTAATATATGTGTCTCTACATTTTATTTGAAAACAATGGAAGTTAAGTGCAAAAATTAAGAAACTCTATAACAGTTTAGACCATACACTTTTCTTTACAAACACCCCTACCTTAGACATTTGGTGATTTTTACTTACGTTATGAACTTTGGACCAAACTACATCTTAGATAAATACACACCAATGCTCTCCAACACCTATTTGCAACTTCTTTTACACTGACAGCAAACACATTATCCAATTTCACTGTGCATGTCCATACATGAAACATCAAGTTCAATGTTAGTCATTTGGCACTGATACCTTTCATTCAACCTCATTAAAATCAAAGGGATCACTTCAAATGAATGACTCCTTAATTTTGCCAAAGGATTTCTTAATACTGTGGACAGGGAATTGCAGAATGTGAGGAAGTGACTGATGAGAGCTGTTCTGATATTGCAGTAATGAAGCTCATATTATCTGCACAGATTACTTTACCACAGGAAAAAAAATCTGGAACAAATCACAGCTGAAAGCAGCTGAGAACAAATTAGGTGATGTTATCCTTATTTCCCAATCTGAGTATGACATAAAACCAGCAGATTATCTGTCAGTCCCTAGACCATTTGACAGGCTCAGATAACTTTTGGAAAAACCTCAAAATTTGGGGATCAGATCTTGCTTGGCAAAAATCTACTCTATTCAGAAGTTCCCTGTAAAGGAAGCTGCAGTGTTGATCTCTCAAAGAGTTCCACAAATAAAATTTTATACTGTATATACAATTCTATTAGTAATGGATTTCTAGTTACAGATTTTGCACCATAATTTTAGCACTAGGCTTGACAAGAACAGTTATTTCCAACTAACAGAACAATTTATCCATTTTATTTTACAGTAGAAAAATTATCAGTTACAGGAATCATATAGTTCTATTGCTTTTCATATTACCCACAAATATTTTAGAGAACACTATCACAAGTTCTCTAAGCAAGGACATTAGCTGCTGGGTTTTCTCTTACAGCTTTGACTTAGTGTTTCTATTTTTATATTTCTGTCTCTAAGCTTGATGAGTCATTACTTGATATCACCACACACTTCATTTAACCATGTCACAACACATAAATGATGTAATGAAATGTAACATGACACAGAGTTCTACTATGAACTATTGTAAAATTTTAAGACAGAAAGCATTTAAATAGTAGCTGCACTAAACTAGACACAGGAAAAGTCACAGACATGAGAATCAAGATACCAGTGCAAGTAACAGTTTCTTCAACAAGATGTGGAAGACTTGCCTGGTATTGTCAAACTAAATGGAATAATATAGATAATTCTACTTGGTTATTTAATGCCAAACAATCTACAGAGGTCATACCAGTAAGTTTGACGCATCTACAGAATCAACTCCAGTAAGAATTTTCTTTCCCTTAGGACAGGATAAAATTAAAATAGGGAAAAAAAAATCTTCCAATTTACATTTAAAAATGAAACTTGTCAGACTTTGGTGTGGCTTGCTAAATTTCTATAGAACTATAGTACAGTTTGTGTAGACTTCAACATTCAGTCTTGAATTTCCTACTTGGAGTTCAGAGCTCTGTTTTTTCCTTTTCTTTTTTTTTCTTTTTTTTCTTTTTTTTTTTTTTTTTTCTTCTCCTATGGAAGATAAGAAGTATGAAAACTTGTTTTATTCATGGTTTTGTACAGCTGAATATGCATAGTGGAACTACATGATGACGACAATTTCATTTTTGAATAACCAAAAATTTTCTATAGTGAAAAGTAAAGCCTTTAAAGTTCTTTTGTGAAGGCTGTTCAGATACTTCTTTTTTTCTTACTATTTGTCTGAACTGAGTATCCCTATAATTTGTCACAACTTAAAAGCATGTACACAGATGTGTGATAATTTGTTAAGCCACAGTAAATTGATTGTGAAGCTGAATTATATATCTCACTATTATTTCATAAAATAAGAAAGGTGGCCCTTTGCACTTTTGCATCCTGTAAGAATTTTCCATAAATGTTGGCAGGAAGAATTGTTCAAAACCAACTGTAGAACAAGACATTCAACTTTTTTCCAGGCTCCATCTTCTCTGTGTCCTCTAATCAGGTAGCTGTAGCCAGTAACAAGGCTTCCAGAGGCATCTCTTCTCTGTGTTGATCCCTTAGCTTCTCATTGTAGAATGTGCCCCAACCCTACTGTTCTGATGGCCACCACTGGTGTGGTACATGTAAAGATCCTTTTATTATTGGGGAACCCAAAACTGGACATAACATTCCAGATGTACTGAACAGAGGGGAAGTATCATGACCCTGCTGGGGTGATTCTCTCACTAGTGTAGACCAGGATGTATTTGGCTTTTTTTGAGGCAAGGACACACTCCTGACTCATGTTCAACTTGTTGTTCACCAGGACATATGAGCTGGAGACTCATTAAACTGGAAAACACACATTGCTAGCCCACGGGTTTCATCTGAAGTGATGACACTATGGAGGCAGGTATATATATACATGCACAAAAATATCTGTAGAAGACCTTTTTTTTTTTCTTTTTTTTTTTTTTTTTTTTTTTTTATGATGCAGCCAGTTTTCCTGATTAAAAGTTTTTGGTTTTTTTTTTTTTTTTTTTTTTTTTTTTTTTTTTCAGCATACAGCCAAGTAGTTCATAAATTACCAGATCATCTTGCAATGCTCACTCTTAGTGGAATAGAAGCATGACACTGTTTCACATCTCTGAGGAAAAACAACAACCCTCAACCAATGAAAGCTATATGTGTCCACAGCCAATAGATGACCACAGTTCAGATTCAACCAGGCTATAAAATGATGCCTCTGCCAGAGACCCCATTTGAGTGGTTCTCCTTGGAGCAGTGGGTCTGTGATCAGAAGTCCTATTTTGGGTCAAGGTGTCACCCAAAGTAACTTCCCTGGGATTGAGTGTCCTTGCCTTTTAGGTGAGTGGCTTGCGCATTTTTAGTCATCATTCTAAACTTAGATTTAGTTACACACTGTGTAGTATTAGTTCCCAACTGCCATCCTGAACCTGTAAAAAAGCCTGATTTTTGGAACGTAATTTGTTGGTCTTACGCTTCCCTGACACACAGTAATGCTTATTCACCCAAGAGCAGTCTGTTGAGTGAAAAGTACTTCTTCAAGTAGGGAATGCACTTTATTTGTCACATAATGCATTTTATTTTTTGTTATTTTTTCTGTCTTATCAACTTCCTCTCCTTTCTGTTTCCTTTACCACTAATGCATTTTAAAAAACCTCAAACAAACCTAAGAATTTGATACTGCAAAGCTTTACTCATAGCAGGGATACAATACTATGTATTGATACAATGTGTCTGAGGGGCTGAGGGCTATGCACATAGACTTAGATTTTAGAGGTACACATTCTGTGTGCTTTGCCTCATTTGATATTTAGTGATTTACTGTATTTAACCATGTTTAACTACCATAAAATGTAGTTAAATAAATTGCTGAGTTAAAATAAAACAGTACTCCAGCCAAGTAAATAGTAATTTAATTGAAGAAGTAATTAACCCTCAACAACGGCAAGAAATACAGGATTTAGAAAACACATACCTGAAAGAAATCTCCTCTTTAAGCTGCTCTGCCAACCTTGTTACTAATGCCTGTATAAATTTAACTTTTTCTATCTTACAGTTAGTTGGATTTTCCTGACTTCTTCTCATGCAAGACTACCTTGTAAATTCTTTATGTTTTCAGACTGACCTTCCACAATCCAATTACGTTATACCTATTTCTTCTTGTGTTAGTGCTGATAGTCATTCATTCTTTGTATATTTATAGAGAAGGAAAACAATATCTCCCAAGATTTTATATTTCTATGCTAAACATTTTGTTTTGTCTTATTTAATAGTTCTTCTTTCCCTGAACGTTTATAAATTTGAAAAATCTGAATAATGCCACTTTCTAAAACTAAGTGACAAGAACTAAACACCATATTTTTGATGAGGTCCATATTTACTCATTCCTTGCAAAACATTACTGAAACTTTCTTACCTGAGCAAAAAAAAATTATGCTCTCATACTTTGGAGGGTACTTTTTTTTTTTTTTTTTTTTTTTTAACATCTTCATTGTCTAGTCTCCTTGTGATAAACTAATATTCCTCATCTATTTTCAACTCATGTATAGGACTATTATCTATTTATAGATATGCATTTACATTAGTCTAATGAAAATGATAAAAGTTTGAAACAACTCAATGACTTGAACATACCTTAAAAATATACTATTAAAATACATGCTTTGAGAAAAAAGAGACCAAAATTATAGACTCCTAAACACTTATGTCCCCAAATTGCTTGCCTGGGGACTAATAAGAATGGCTCTAGTGACTGCTAGCCAACAAATCGAGCAGAATAACAACAAAATATGAGCACTCTAACACACTTCCTTTACATTTTCCCCATTGGATAGGCATTGACAACTTGTCATATACACGGTATTCTTGAATATGATAATACTTACAACATTAGCATCACAATAACAGAACTATAAACTATAACAAACCTCAAAACTGAATTTAGCAGAATGTTACTGATTGGACTGCTAACATGTCTTAATTGGAAATCCTCAATACAAAGACATAATCTATTATGGAGTTCACTAGGAGAAGTAGTAGCAGTGGAAGTAGTAGTATTGCTGCTATTGCAAATTATTTCTAACTATTATTCTTTGCAGTAGAAGTAGACACATGTATTTTCAATTTATTAAAGAAATAACAAGTGAAAATGAGAAGATCTTCATTAAAATTTGCAGATTCTGTTTAGGATAAAAAACAACACAATATTTTTCATTTGCAGTTGTATTAGCAATTGCTTTTAATATAATTGTCTGAATTTACATATGTATCAGCAGAATTTTGTGTTTCAAATCCTTATAAAGGCAACAAAAATTATCATCTTCTCTTCATTATGAGAATAAAGTGTGTCACTATGCAGAAAAAAATTGTTGCTTAGTAAGTAAAATTCTATGTATGAACAAGTGTGATTGGATGTCCTCTTAGATTGAAATAAACTAGTTCAAAATATATAGAAATGTCACTGAAGCAAAGAAATTAATGATGTATTTTTTGTTGCATCCATCATGCAATTATTATATGACATTCTAAAAGAAGTAAAGTAAGCAACACTTTATTGCTTCCATAAGATGGGACAAAATTAAATAGGTTATAATGTGAATGTTTTAAAGTGAGATCTTGAGACATAATCTAGTTTAGTGGTAGGAAAGGAAATTCCTCTGTTTCAATGAAAACAGTTGCACAGAAGAAGGTTTGAAGGACTGTGGTATGCCCAGGCCTTGAGTTCTGGTTCTCCAGTTTCTCAGAACAGTAATTCGCTAGAGTACAATGGTATTTTCTTTGCACTGATGCTAAGATAAACTTAAGATCCACATCAAGACACATTAATGCAGTTCGGAAACGAATCTAGACTCCAGTATTCAAAACAACTTCTGCTAACAGACATGAGATCAAATACCTAACCAGTCATTTTCTTTTCCAGCTCTCAGATTTTACAGCTGTGAAATAGTCTGTAGGACACACTGCTATCAAAAAATGACACTGGCTGCTGACTTACTCAGCTGTGGAATTTTAATTGACCAGCTTAAGTTGGATACTTAAGCAAATTTGCTCCCAACATTTCTTGACAGTAATTACAGCTAAATATAGTTTCTCATATCAGAGTACTTCCACTTACTATTTAACAAGTACAGGACATGAATATTACTAGCTGAAAGGATTTGCGAGAAGTCATCAGGAGCTAACAGCTACCTGCCTTAAGTTTTGTCACCACCAGAAATCATAACAACTCTACTGAACACTTCTCAATACTGACAAAACTCTGGTGTCTTTTCTACAGTGCTTTTTTTGGAGTGAAAAAGGCAAATAGCATATTATAACCTTTTTTTTTTTTTTTTTATTGTAACAGAAAAAGGGAATGAAACCCAAACAATTATCAAATTCATAACAAAAAATCCTGGAGCTTTTCAGTAAACAAAGATAAGAAGAAGAAAAAAAAATCATTATATTTCTGCTATTTGATGTCTTAATAGTCCCAGAAGAAATCTTAGTTTCATTCAGAAATGTGTAGTTTTCTAGTAAATCCAGTCAATTATATTATTTAATCAGTGCAGTCCAGGCACAAATATGGAACTTGTCTCCTCAATTCAAAAATACCAAAACTGTGTAACACCTAATAAAAGAAGCAATTTAGAAAGAATTGCATGTAGTAAAGTCAGTGAAGCATACCAGTCTCATGTGAGCAAATATATGAATGTTTACTTCATGTGTCTGTCCTTGGTGGCCAATTTTAGCTCAAGAAAGAGGAAAAGGAGGGTTACTGGAAAATGAAGCTTGAAAACAGAGCACAAAGGATTTGTTATGGAGTCTACCATTGTCTTCAACAGAGCCAGATGAAAAGGAGCTGGCCAGAAAGATACAGTTGTGGTAGAACTTTGGGGAAGCAGAAGCAGCAGACAACAAACTTTGTGGAATAACTGAGCTAGAGCAAGTTCAAAACTAGACAAGAATATAGCTTGGTGTTCTCATTTAAGTTTTGGGAGCGTTCCTGCCTATGTACAGCATCGTGACCACAGAGAAGAAAAAAGAAAAAAAAAAAAAAAAAAAAAAAAAAGAAAGAGCCACAGTTAATGTAGATTGAATTGTTTTCTTATAATTATTTTTTTACTAATGTTTGTCCCTTTATTTCTTTATTTGATCTATGACAGTAAGACATTTTCAAAGGTTTCTTCATCAGACTTTACGCAGTGCAGAGGGGCTTTTTTTTCTATATGGGCCATATCTCAGCTTCATCCCTGTTTGAAAACATGCATAGTGATACAGTTCGTTGTTAAAGAATATATATCCACAAAATTTAAGAAAATGGTTAAATAGAAACAGATAATTTTCTCTGTTAAAAATACTAAATACGAACAGCATATTTACACATTTGTTAAAGTCGTAGAATCACAGAATGGTTTGGGTTGGAAAGGACCTTTAAAGGTCATCTAATCCAAACACCCTGCAGTAAGCAGGGAAATATTCAACTGCATGAGGTTGCTCAGGGCCCCATCCAACCTGACCTTGAATGTTTCCAGGGATGGGACATCTACCACGTCCTTGGACAACCTGTTCTAGTGTTGTTGCTTGTCTTCTTCCCTGAAATGAATTTTAATTCAATGTTTTCTGCCTGATCTGTGTGTGAGTTCGTTACTGGCCAGAAAGTGACATAAAGCCATGGACTTATGCAAATCTGACCCAAAGTAATGCAGTAAAGTGCATAGCTCTGTACTGTTAATAGAACTGGGCAACTGCTAAGTATGTGCCAATGGATTAAACCTTTTTGATCCTTGTTACAAGAAAAAAAATAATTAAAACAAACAAACAAACAAACAAACAAAATCAGAAGAAACAACCGATGTGCATTGTTTCACAATGTATCCTCCTCTCCAGTACCTATTTGGTGACACATCATTGCTTTATTATAGCCACCTGCCATGGTTGAGTTGAATTAATATGTTCATGAAGACCTTTTATTTCATTGCTTATGTGAATAATTATTTCTATACTCACAATTTCGAGAAACTTAAAGACATCTTTAAGGCTACAATAGGAAATCACATTACAAATTGATGGGGAAACACTGAGCAGCTTGTTATTCAAACCAAAGTCCCAATTTAAAATTCATTATGCAAAGTTCAGAGTAAGCCAAACATTATTGAGATTAGGTTGTTTATACAAATTTCACGAGGTAAATATGAATTCGGATATAAAGTTAAAATAAGACATTCTCCTGTGAAAAACATATAGAAAATGGGATGAGTTGTTTGATTTTATTGCCCAAAGAGGAAAAACACATCAATATTCTGATGAAACAATTAATTGAAACAATCCTGCTTTCATTGTAATCACAGTTACTCAAAAAGAAACAAATAAACAAACAAAAGGCAAAATGGACATGGAAGTGACCTGGAGAGGGTGCAATCAGAGAGTGAGGAATCCTTGTGTGCTGCCCTGGCAGTTTACAGCATGATGCAAAAAAAGTATCCCTGCAGGAACTGGCAGAATCTGTGAAAAGGGAATGAATACAGCCTACTTGCCGGGATAATTGTATCACACAAAGAGGGATAAATTAAGAAGTTATACATGTGATACACCATCTGTGTCTGTTTTTGTTATTTTCTCTATATACATCTGTTTCTATTCAGCTATAGGGCAACACTCCATCATATTATGCAGACCAGAATAACACAGAAAGTTCAGCTTTGTTGACAAAAAGAAACTTCTCTTCCTAAATATATGGTAAACCAGCGGAGTAATTTTTGATCAGTAACCTTTGAAAATCACAACAAGGGAGTTGATCCAAATATATTCAGATTTTATGTTTGATATTTATAACTCTGGATTAAGATCTCTAGATTCCAATATGCAGTTATAATTTGAGTAAGATGCTACACTGGTTGGTGCTTATTTTCTGGTTCCAGCTGGAATGTAACTGAACTCTGGGGAAAAAGAGAAAGCAATTACAAAAAAAAAAAAAAAAAAAAAAAAAAAATCTAAACTATGTACATATGGAAGTAAAACAAAACAAAACAGAAAGAATGATATCTAGTCGTATTGATGGTATTGATGACCTTTTACGGTTTTATATCTGATCTCTAGTCCTAGTTGGAAACTGAGCTTGAGAACTGTCCCTAATGTCTTTCCCACCTGCTCCTCTTCTGATCTCAAAGCACAGCTTCATAAAATGAACTAGCCAACCAGTACTTGATATACTTACAGAGTTAGATAATGCTCCAGAGTAGTTTTTCAGACACATTCAGAAGTGATTGATGTACCTGTTACTCATGTAATTTCCGTATTCATTTTTTTTTCACCCAGATAATTATATGTCTGACTAATGATGCTTTAAAGTTCTTTAAAATTCTGGAGTTTTTTAGGTGCATTCAACAGCTATAATATCACACTCAGATGAAGAACTAGAATCTAGTTGAATGCAAGAGCCTTGCAAACCTGGACAAACATCTGTTTTGGAGGTACGGGGGACGGTGGAGGGATGCTACATTCAAAATGTAGCCTGGAGGCGATGTTTAGTCAGTAATTGAATTAAAAAAAAAAAAAAAAAGAAAAAAAAAAAGAAAAATCCATGCTCAGTAGTCTTATTTCATCACTCCATTTCACTACCTTACTGATTTATAACATAATTGATCTTAACTCAATGAAAAATCCTAAAAATAAGCTGAAAAGACCATCTATCAAAATATTTATATGACTGAGAACCACAAAAGAGGGGCTGTCACAAGGACTTCAGATGTCAATAGCATGGTATTGGGATGACTTGACAGGTCTTGGGCTGATCCTGGAATGTTGTTAGATTCTAGGATGATTTTTTTTTAATAAAAGTTTTTATTGATTCAGTTCCTTCGACAGCCATGTTCACATCTAACAGAGCTCTAGGCTGAGAGACAGAATTATTTCTAAGATGCACATGTTTTAGGAATGAAAGAACAACTCCAAATGAACACATGCTGTTGCAGTTAAGCAAGACAAAGTATACCGGCCAAGATGTCTTTAAGATTTCCAAAGAAAGTCCACTACCTTCCTTGACAAGTTCAGTGCTAACTGTTTTTACAGTTATGCTTTCTAGTATCAAATATGAACCTTCCTTACTGCATATTATATTGAATATTTCTTGTTCTAACCTCAGAGGATATGGAAAGCAATCCATCACTGTCTCCTTTTTACAGTTTCATTTGTTTGAACACTGTTGTTTTCTCTCAATCATTTCTTTTCTAGATTAACAAACTCAGTTCCTTCAGCTCTTTCTTACAGGTTGTTATCGTCCTTGATGCCTTCCTCAGTGTTAAATTTGTCAATTTATTTCACTTTATTGCCTCATTTGTGATTTGTAACATCAAATCCTTTCCTGAAATAGTGTTTCCTAGCTGATAATGAGGAATTTTATATTTTTCCTTTTTCCCCCTCATTCCTAAATATATTTCTTTGCACTTTACAGAATGTCCACTTGCTGATTTGGACTATTTCTTCAATTTATCAAGATTATTTTTAATTACAGTGTTGCCTCACATGATGACAATTGTTTCCCAGGTAGTGACATTTATGACTACTAAGAAGAGAAAACCATATTCAAGAATCTTCTGTGGCAAGAATTTAGTATCAGTTGAGAAAATATGTAAGACATTTCAGAGTTTTTTCTTCTATTCTGAAAAACTGTGCAAGTTTTTAATTATGTACTATATATACCTATGGTCTTGCTAAGAGCTGAGCTAACAAAAACTCTTAGCAAACCCAGTGAGTCTAGCTATACTTCCAAGGAAAAGCAAGCAGCAGGCAACCAAGTGGGAGGAACAGCAAGGAGCAGTTAGAGGGAGGAGCTAGCAAAGTGGGAGAAAACTAATGTAGAGCAGCAGATCAGGAAACAGAACAACAGCAGAACATGGCTAGAGAGACAAGGAACATGAAGTTCGGTGAGGAATGCGCAGTGTGAGAGGTCGAAGGAAGCCAGTCACACCAAACATTCAACATCTGCTTAAACTGAGCTTTAGTCTCCAGAAGTAGCTAATCTGAAGCTGTAAAATGAGTGTACTTCAAGGAAAGGCAAGGAAACTAGCTTGTCTAAACATTTATTTCACTAGAAGAATAGGATGTAAACTGGTTATACTCACTGTATTTTATTTAGAAATTAGATATGGTATGTTACCATATTTCTCTACCTTATTTGTATGTTATTTTTTTTCCCTTTAATAAAAACACATTCTGTGAATCAAAACAATTCATACTTGTAAGTAGTGAAAATCAGTTCACTGAGTATCAGGAAGCTTAATTCAATTTTCCCATACTTTTTGGTGATAGTTGCTTTAACTTTGAGCCTGACCCTTCCTTCTGCCAGTCAAATCCTGGCAGAATTGCTATGTAATATTGCATAAATTCCTACTCACAGATAGAGAAACAATAGTCAATATTGCTAACTTTACTTTATTTTTTACTTTACTTTTGGAATCCAGAAAAATAGTTCTGGTTTAGAGAGGTATCACAACTCTTCCCTGATTGAGCTGAATGCTGCATGACCACTTCCACTGGAAGATGAACTATATAAGTAGCTAAAACTTTTCCAATTATAAAGATTTATCTGTCAGGAAAGATAACCAAGGGTGACTCTTTGATGTTGTGGCTGCGTTAATATTGATTTAGGAAAAAAAAAAAAAAAGGGGGGGGGGGGGAGAAAAAGAAGAGAGGTAAGACTGTCCCAGGCCAATCAAAGAACCTCATTTTCTCCTTTAGTTCTCTGAAGGGATTTAAGCCATAGATATCATCCCAGAGAAGTTTGTTAAAACTAAATTACAAGGCATCAGGACAAGTGGAAGGGGAGGAGGGGGTGGCAGCATGAAATTCATTCTCTTTTGTTAACATTGCCTAACTTTGACAGTTTTAGAAAAAGAGTAGAAAAGACTTTGTAAAAAGCTGCCTTACTCCAAGGTAAGTGCTACTTCAGTCATAGGCTAAATAGTTATTCTTACATTCCTTTTTGTTATCTCAATAACTATATAAATATTTTTTCAGAAAGTGAGTCTGTTCAGAATCAGAGGAAACTTCACAGCCCCGTAAGATGTGAGAAGCCATGACTGAAGAAAGCATAGAGCAGATCATACCTTGATTCTTTCAAGGAATCTGTAATTGCTTTAATGAAAAGCTAAGGGAAGAAGGGTCAGAAAATTGTTACACCTTTTAATTGACACAGTTCCACTTTTAAGCTCTGGGTGGGTTTATTAGTTTTGGGCTTAGTATCCCACTAAACATAGCAATTAGTGGAACAGGATAATAAAGCCTGTATCACCCCAAAACACTTCTTAAATGGATGAAAAATAGATAACAGTCAGTCTTGTATACTAAAATTTTCATTGCAAAAATCAGTATGTGTAATTTGAATTCATGCTCACGGTGTGTATTTAGCTTCCTTTTCTGCTGTACTGAGTATACACTCACAAAGGGGGTTTTTATTGTCCTTAAGCATCATGGATGTTGCACTTATTCTCTATAAATGACTTACAAAGGGAAGAACAAGAGCAAAAAGGTCTTCTGAGTCTCTGCAAATTTCTGTCCCAAAGACTGATCATGATAATGTAATATTCACAATTTCTATCATCAAGCTTGCAGGAAGTAATATATCAGGTTGCTTTCAACCCAGGATTTGTTCCCAGCTCTCTTACAAACTATTCACAATTCAGGATTGCAAATTACCATTTATAATAATTTTCCAAAATATTCATATTTCTGAAACACTGGCACTAGTGAATTCGTTTACCATTCGTTTAGCATATATCTCAAATAAGAGATTGTTTGTGGAAATAATTCTGAGCTATCCATCAAGAATGAATTAGATAGGGTGGTAGAGTGACTCCTGTGGAATTAATCAGGGGGGCTCCAGAGTAAGTAAGTACATTCAGTACCACTAAAAACACAAATTTAATACCTTGAAAGAGTTTAATAATGGTGACACCTACTGCATCCTCAAGAGCAATAAATAAAAGTACCTGATCTGGCATTTCTGCACCATCAAGCTTCTTCCATCGTCTTAAAAAAAAAAAAAAAAAAAAAAAAAAAAAAAAGACAAAGAACTGGGATTTTAAAGGTTATAGATGCTCTTATAAGAAATATAATTATTGACAATTTCTGATTTATGACCTTGTCTCTTCCTTAATATCAGGCACATTTTTATTAGAAAAAGTATCTTTCTTAGTTGTCCAGCCCACCTAGATACAGGCTACCAAGGAAATCATCACAGCCGAATTGATTTCTCAGAGGTCTTTCCTGCCTTTTTCACATGTGTAACCTTGACTAGATTGTCCATTGCACAAAACAGAGGCAGACACAGTCCATCTCCTTTTTCTAAAAACACATATGGTTTTATTTTGTATTATACTATGAGACTATTTGACACAAGTATGGTTCTAAACATAGTTTAGACTGATCAGCTGCTGGCCACAAAATCAAAGAATGGAATGACTGAGGTTAGAAGAGACCTCTGGAGGTCAACTTGGCCACCACCTCTTCTCAGGGAGGGCCACTTATAATATGATGTCCAGCACCATGTTCAGATGTTTTTTTAGTATCTCCAGAGATGGAGACTCCACAAACTTTCTGGACAGCCTGTGCCAGCGTTCAGTCACCCTCACAATAAAAAAGTGTTTCCTGATGGAACCTCCTGTGTTTCAGTTCGTGCCCATTGCCTCTTGTCTTGTCACTGGGCACCACTGAAAAGAGCTTGTTTCTGTTTTCTTTGCACCCTCTCTTCAGGTATTAATATTGTGCTGGTTTTGGCTGGGATAGAGATAATTTTCTTCATAGTAGCTACTATGGGGCTATGCTTTGGATTTGTGATGATAACACAGAAATGTTTTTGTTATTGCTGAGCAGTGCTTGCACAGAGTCAAGGCCTTTTCTGCTTCTCACGCTGTCCTGACAGTGAGTAGGCTGGGGATACATGAGAAGCTGGGAGGGGACACAGCTGGGACAACCAACCCCAACTGATCAAAGGGATATCCCATACCTTATGATGTCATGCTCAGCAATTAAAAACTGGGGGAAGGAGGATGAAGGGAGGACATTTGGATCGATGGTGTTTTCCTTCACAAGTAACTGTTTACACATGATGGAGCCCTGCTTTCCTGGAGATGGCTGAAAACCTGCCTGACGATGGGAAATAGTGAATTCCTTATTTTGCTTTGTTGTCTGCACATCTTTTGCTTTACCTATTATACTGTCTTTATCTGAACGCATGAGTTTTCTCACTTTTACTCTTCCAATTTGCTCCCCCATCCCACCGTGGGTGGGGTGTCTGTGTGTGTGTGTGGAGTGAGCAAGCATCTGTGTGGTACTTAATTGCAGAATAGGGTTAAACCATGGCAAATATACATATGAGATCCCTTCTGAGCCTTCTCTTCTCCAGGCTGAACAGTCCCATCTACTTTTCCTCATATGAGAGATGCTCCAGTCCATTCCTCACCTTAGTAGTCCTTTGCTGGACTCTCTCTGGTATGTCCATGTCTCTCTTGTAGTGGGGAGCCCAGAACCGGTCACAGCACTCCAGGTACGGCCCCAGCAGTGATGAAAAAAAGAGAAGAATCACCTCTCTTGACCTCTTGGAAATATTTTGCCTAACACAACCCAGGGCACTATTCACTTTTTTTTTGCAACAAGGGCACATTGCTAGCTTGTGTTCAACTGTGTGTCTACCAGGACCTCCAGGTCCTTTTATGCAAAGCTGTTTTCCAGCCAATCAGCACCCAACATGTAATGGTCCATCATGAAAAGTTTTTTATATATTGCTGGCAAATAACTGATGCAAATCTGTGAACTTTCCATGAGATACATTGCTCCTGAATGAGATTTCAGTGGTGTTCATACCTGATTTTAAGCATCCAAAAACTGATAGAATTCACCCTGTTGTGAGAAAAATATAGAAAGGATTGATTATTCTGTAATATTTCTTATCTCATGAACAAGCAAGTAAGTATTTAACAAAGATGCAAGCACTTCTACATGTAGAAGCCTAAGCTCAAGGAAGTAATTTAGAAAAGCCCAATCTAGCTTGTATAGGAAATAAACATTATCCCAAGGGGGAAAAAGCAATCAATCAATCAAACAAAGCCAAACAAATAAACCCCCTACCTTTTGGGGGGCCTATCAGCTATGCTATTGGGAATGTTCAATTGGCAACTGTACTCCTGTCTTTCCTAATCTTATTCCCTAGGCACTCATCTTCTGCCTAACATCATTTGACATCGAGTGCTTATAGCTCCTAGGTCCAAGAGGAACTCAAATATAAATGTTCAGACTGCAACAACAAGAGCTGTGCTTGCTTTTTACAACACAGCTTAATGATAAGACCGATCACTCATTAAGTAGGAGACCTGAGTTCTCTTATTTGCAATCCATAGCTTTCCCACACTATAAAAGTTCCTTATTGAACGACAAAAAACCTGGTAAGTAGAAAAATACTTTTAATGCACTTGTTAAAGGCACTGGGTAACCAGAAATAACAATATTCTGAAGCCATAAAAAAGGGAAGATCAGGTCATCATTGCTGGGTACAGAAGTGAGGAATGAGATACCAGGAATTCTGCTCTTCTTTTATCTTTGATTGTTGGGTTGTTGGTGGGGTTTTGTTTTGGTTTTTTTTGTTTTGTTTTGTTTTGTTTTTTTAAGTTTGTTTTGATTTGCTGGGGTTTTGTTTCTTTGATTGATTATTTATTTTCATGGTTTTGAAGTCCTTGATTATTTTAATGTTTTGCATAATATTATCACTGGAGGAAACATTCTCACACACCACATATCCATACACCATATATCCATACAAATTCATGACACTGACCAGGTTTGTTCTTATGACTATGTCCCTTATGTGTTGCTCACATTTGTATGTTCTACCTTGTCTCTCCTTTGGCCAGATAACCTTAAAGGAACAGACACTCTTCTTCCACATACCCTGACACTCAGCTAGTGAAAATCATTACTTGCTACTGCCTCCACTTTTATTTTATTGTAAAACATAAGTTGAGCAAGTAATTTTGAGTGAGAAAACTTTATAAGAACACACAAATGTTTGGGTTAGTAGCAGAGATTTAGCTCAAATTTCTTCAGTATTCATACATTACTTTCCAAATTGAACATATTAGTATGCCTGGGAGGCTATTTTTTAACATTTTGAGCTGTCAAAATGGATTGATTCTCATAGATAAGATGAAATTTAGAGTAACTCTTTGGTAAATAGAAGAGGGATGTTACTTTACAAATAATTTAACAATTCATTTAAAATAACATGCAAATTATTTTATTTCATTCCCCAGTGGATGGAGATGGGAAATGTCACTAGTTCTACAAATAGAACTTTATTACCAAATCTTCAGTTAGATTTTCCAACAGTGCATGCTATAAATCTGACTACTGAGTGCAGATGATAAACTATCAAGTACAAGTGATAACTCATATGATGTCAGTGTTTCAAATCCAACAGAGAGCCTTGCCAGTACGTCATATGTATATATCAAACTTCTTGGAAACTTTTTGAGCTTAGCATATGCAGTCATGGCTTTAAGAGAAGATGTAATCTGTCATTTGTAACACTTACTGATTTTGTTGGAGGTCTTACTGTCCCACAGTAGATGGAAAGAGCTGAGTATGACAAATTACAAAGGGAAATATATAATTAATCAGAGGTGAAACAGTTAAATTTGCAACAGTATGAGAATCTGTAGTGACTGAAATTTAAATCTTCCTTCACTGTAATTGAGATTCAGGCTACTAGAGTCTGGTTCAATTCCACTATCATCAATAAAAATTCGGAAAAAGAACTGCACTTGACCTATATTGAAAGGGCAGAAGATCAAGTACAAAAGCAGACATTTAAGTGAATATTATTAAATCATTCTGCAGAATGACATTTAGAGACCTATGATGGGCAGCTTACTGGCACTATCTTCCTAGGAACAGAAGTAGAAACAGAACGAATTACGGGGAGGAGGTAAAAAGTAGAAAAAGTAAAAAAAACAGAAAAAGTAGAGCATTGGCAAGCTAATTTCTCTTTTCCTACAGTATTTCCTATTCTAATGGATTAGGAAACTTCCAGATAGGAATTTCCAGTGATTTCCTGATGGGAGTCACCAAGAAAGAATGTGGTGATTATACCAAATATCAATCAAACAAAGAAAACGAATACTATTCTTTTGATGCAAAGATGTTAATGTAAAACTTTTTTAATTGTTGTTATTATTAAATAACTAAAATTGTTTACAATAGCAGGAAAAAAGCATTAACAACAAAAGGTTTTTATTTTTTGAGTGTGAAAATTTGTTTGAACACATTGAAAAGGCGGTTCCAGTCAAGGAAAATTCATTCCATTTGGATTACTTATTCTCTGAGAAAAGAAATAAGACGTCACCAAAATGCTGAATCTTTTTTCTGCACTAGAATATATTTCTTACTGGAACATTTGTCACATTCCTGAAGCAGTAATTGGATGTTCAGTTGCTGTTTTTTAATAACTTACTATTTGTTTTTCAGTTAACGCTTAAGATACATTCAGGATTCAAACCCTCTCTTACTCATTAACCATATGCAGAAAGAAAATAAAGTGTTGTGGGTTTTTGCTTTTTTTCTGAAAAAGCTTTTGACCTTGTTGTTATCTCCTATCCACAGCTTGTTTTCTCTAGTTTTAAAACATCACCATATCAGTTTCTGAGAGTGTATGATAACTTTCGTATTAGTGTATATTTGCATCTATTTACTAGACTGTAATTTTTTGTGACCTCTTTTCTTTTCTGGAAATGTAGTTTCTACACTCTTACTTTTGTTCCTGAAATTCTATCCTTCATTTTTTCATCCTTCTAAAACTGAACAGGAAATGCTATGTGTTATTCCTAGGCTTTGTGATGTTACTTAGTTTTATGTACAGCTCCACTTTCTGTTCAACTTATGGAACTTTCGTCTGAACATGGCCTGCAGTCAGTAATTTATATGTTGGGTAGTGATCTGCAAAATAAATGTCTTTCATAACATATTTTGACTTTTACAGTTTTACAAATTTCATTCTCTGAATCATCTTGCATTTCGCAAGTGATAATCTGGGAAGTAAAAAACTTCAGGCACTTACTATTTTAGTTTTTAATCTGTGAGTCCCTTAAACTGGCTTGCTTCTGAAGAGGTTTGCAAGATATATTTGTTTTCTGTCCTTTAATAATAGAGTTTGCTGTAGGAAATCTATATTCCCCCTCCTTCAGTTTTAAGCACACAGATTCCACTTTCTTGTTATGAGTATCCAGACTTTGTCATTACCAACACAAATCAAATAATTTCCTACATATACCTATGTATATACAGTAGAATTTTCTCCATTACCACTCTGATACATAGTTTACCTGGTCATACAGAATAAGACTAGGAAGCAGTTTATCACAACACACTTAGTGTCTCCAAAACAAACAAGCAATTAAATAAAAATGAGATAAATCCAAGGACAGAGCATGTCATAAGTTATCAGCAACCCTAGTCACAACAGTAGTTGTTAACAAGTTTGAATTGACGTAAGTTAATGTGAACTTTCCTCCATTAATCTAACATCTAGGTTAATTCATCTTTTACTGTCAGTCACTAAAAAAGTTGAATTTATAAAAATTCATATGTAAAATCCTTATTGTAAGTCTAAAGCAAAAGTGAATTTGCTGATAGACGTAGCAATGTAATACATTTAAGCAGAGCAAGAAGACATGCTACTACCTTACTGTGAACTTGCCTAAAATACTTCTCTAAGAGTAGAGCAGAGACAGGTAGAGTCTTTGATTGCCTGAGGCAGCTGAAACTGTCCTCACAAGATATAGGAGAGGTGGGTGACATTAGAAAGGTTCTGCTCACTGTACATACTCAACAGATTCCTCCTTCTGCTGCTCCCATTTCTTTTATTGTAGGATAATGTCATCTTCCATTAAAAGATGAGGAAAGGGCAATTAAATTATGTTCTTACAGACTCCTCTGGTCTTTAAGAGTTTCTTTCCATTCTCTTCATTTATTTCTTTCCCTTGTCAAGCTGAAGCTGAAGAAAGAAAATCCTTATACTCTTCTTTTGTATCAGCTCAGTGAACTCCAAGTCCTTGTTGAAAAAGTTTTCTCTTTTGAAGCCACATGCTTCCTAAAGAATCTTGGGAATGGATTCCTGTCACTGAAATACTTTGAAAACCAGCACTAAAGAGGAGACAAGGAGTTTGGATGTACAAGACAAATCTATATAAAATTTAACACGGGCTAATTCCTTATATTTAGAGTGAAGGGATTAATGATTATCAGATTTTGACGACATTTATAGAACTGTCAAACAGATTTAGGCAAAATGTAGGAATGACTAAACAGCATAGATTCACAGGACCAGTTCTTCAGTCTTATCTCATCTGTTTCTGTGCTGCCTTTTGTCCTGTCTTCTAGGAGCTTCCGCAGAAAAAAAGGGAACATGAAAAATATATACATGAAATCTTGTTGTGTTTTGGGCTGGACTGACTACTGAAACGAATGACAGATGCTCTCCCCCAATGGAAGTTGTGCTTTTTGTTTGTTTGCTTGCTTTGTTTTTCAAGTGTTGTTTTCTAGCTTGATTTTGGATCTCTTTCTCAGTGTATAAAATATAAATATGAATTTATACTGGGTCTTTTATTTTGTCTACATGGAGAATGGCTTAAGCCATTTTAGTACCTGAAAAAAACCCCACTTATTTGATGTAGAAAATTAATTTGTCCACCACTTAACAAAGAATGTAATCAATCAGTTATGAGGTTAGTCACATAAAAAAAAGTAATTGTTAAGCTAAATTATTCAATGTGTAACATGAAATATATTTAGCCACATCCATCTCTTTCATCAAGAAGTTAGCATCTAGCCATTACCCTGGCATCTCATCAGAAACAGAAGATGCTGTTATGCAATTCAAAGCATGAATTATTTGGACAGTTTGCTAGTATTTCCCTGTAAATAAATTTTACGTATATAGACCATGAGGCAGAGGGGATGGGGAGAAGGGCGAGGGTGGGGGTGGGAGGGAAGGAAATGTACTGCATTTTTGCATAAGGATTAAGTTTTTTAACTGCAAATTTGGTATACATAGGGTCTCTTCTTCATGTATCAGTAACAATTTTACAAAGATTGATTTTTATATCAGATCCTTCATGCAGTAAGTGATAAAAACAAAGAAAGGAATGGCCTTTCTAAGCACAGCTGACTATATGCTTTCAGAAAATTTTACTTTTCTCTTTTTCTGAGGGGTACCGTAAGATTTTGGTGTTAAAAGATACATGACTGGTTACATTATCTTAGCCATGGTTGTCACATGAAGGCTAAGAATATGTTATTGTTGTGTTAGTCCTGTAACTCTGTAACACATATAAAGATTCAGAAATGACTAAAGAGAAGAAGTTCCAAAAAACTAAGGAGGGTCTGTAAAATGAATTTATTTTTTTTTATGATAGACAATTAACTCATTTGAGTAAATGACCAAGCGTTTCTGGCTAGAATGGTAAAGATAATATAGTACTTATGAAGAGGTCTGTAAATAAATTCTTCTGCAGAAGTGTGAAACAGCATAGCAGAAAGGGCTAATTCAGCACAAGAATTTTCAGCTGCATCACATTACATTTTGTTGGATTTTTTTTTTCTTTTGTGAAGAACAAGGAAACTTTAACAAGTACCTGTTTGATTTCAATTGAACTTGCTTCTTAATATTATAAAATATTTTATCCTGTAGATCTCTGTTATACACAAGCAGAGATACAGGATGTCCCCTGACACCTTTATTTACAAATAGTGGATTTAACTAAAATTTACTATGCTAGCTTCAGTTTTGAAGTTGTTGACCATGCTGAAACTGTAGATAATGTCAGTTTGTCTCAAGATCTTAAAAGAACAACAAACAGCAGGAAACAATTGAAACAATTAAAAACTTTTTCCATTGTAATCTTTTACTTGTGTGGCAGAGAGAAGCACACTACTGAACCGATACTTGATATCTCAGTGTCATTTCAGTATTTCCCAGTGTCATTCCTCTTTTCCCATCTCCCCCAACTTTCACCACCCACTGAATAGGTTCTTGCATTACCAAGTACTGCCATTCTGCTTTGTGTTCCTGCTTTGGTCAGGAAAATTCTGTTCAGTTTAATAACATGTTCCTGTATCAGTAATACTTTGAGGTAATTCTTCCTTCTCAAAACACTAGAAGAGAATGGTATGTTTTTCCCATGAATTACAGTATTCTTTTTTTTTAGGTTATTATGTTCAAGTTGGATGCGAGATGGAAAACAGGGAGTGTCAGTCTTCAGTTGATATGGTTTGTGGATATATCAAAGGCCCCAGAAATCTTCAAAAAAACTGAGAATTGTGTAGATATGCAAATAATGTTAAGAATAAACATTTGAGGGCTTCTAATAGACTGGTCTTTTTTTTGCTTCTTATCCCTCTACTTTCCCACACTTTCCCTGCCTCTCATTCCTTATCTACACATTGCAAATAAGTAAGCCCCCCCTTAGTCTCGAAGCTGATCTGGAGACACTCTCCTGCTGACTGAAGATGATGGGTTTTCCCCCTGGCCCATGGGTAAGGCTCTCCAGGGACAGTTCTGGCAGCACTGGGGCATGGCTTTGTAGCTCTGACTGAGTTATTGGAGTTCCCCCACCTGCCATTGCTCCTCTGTGCTCCTTTCTATTGGTAGAAATAAACGTTTACTCATGTAACCTAGTAGTCACCAACATATATAAACAGTTTGTTTCATTTCTTTAACTAGGACTGATTAAAAGCTGTCAAAAGCATCAGTGTCACTCAGTTCTCATTAGTCAAAGAATTACTATGAGGATTTCCTATTTAAACTATAACTTACTTTCTTTACATGTCTCCTTCAGTTCTTTCCTTGCCAAGTAGACAATAATCTCTGATGAGAATCACACTGAACAATAGAAGGTCTGTGCTTGCTTATGAGGTAAAGGAGCTGAGTATAACATTGTGTGATAAACTATATATAGTATACTATAGCTTTTAGAAATATAATTTCAACAGACAAAAATATGTATCTTTTTGAAATGTGAAAGGGTGTGTCGGCTTACCTAATTTTAATTGCAATAGAGGACCAACTGCAAGTCTCTGACATACAGTGTAGCATAACAGTGTTTTCAGCACTGAGAATGAAATCTGTAAGAGATCCTTTTTTTTACTTCTGAAATACTTTAATGATTCTTTTCCAGTCCAATGGAATTTAGCCCACATTAATGTTGTACTAAATCACTTGAGTAAGCAACATGACAAAGCACACATACTGAGGCATAAGCAAAGACATATTCTCAGGCACCAGATGCTCTTACTACTACACAAGTCATTGTCATTAAAATGAACAGCACATATTCCTTGCTTGTGACATTCCATCACTTATGCCAGGTTTCTGATAACAGGCTATTTCCAGGCAGTGGCTCCCAGCTGTGTTGCTTCATTTCTATGCATGGGTTGAATACATGAAGTCAGACTATGCACAGGAGCCAATGTATCTATATTCTGTGCTCTTCTTAGTTTAGGTTTTACCCTGCCAAGTCTTGTTTCTAACACAGAACAGACGCATTCTGAGTTTCTTCTTTTTTTTTCTTTTCTTTTTTTTTCCCCCAGCTCTGTGTTTATACTTGACACACCTAATTATTGAAGAGATGCAATATTTTCACAGAAATATCTTTTATAGTAAATATTACAGTTCATGTAAGAGATCCTAAAGAAATGAAAAATCTACAACAAATTATGATATACAGATATGCCCAATAACAAAAAAACCTAACTACCAGCCAGTTTGTTAATGCTGACAGCACAATACTTAAGTTTTCAGTTTTCCCAAACCTTGACATTGCTTTTTCCATCATCTTCAAAATTCTTATGAGAGCTGATTCCTCATATTTTGTTATTCAATTGCTCAACAAAATTTGCTACATTTCACAGTAAAAAAAAAAAAAAAAAAAGATGTGCAAACTGGGTGGAAGAAACAGGCCTATGACTTACAACTCTCAACTTCTTAAATAAAAAGTCAGGTCAGCCTCTAACAGCATTCAAGTCAATAACATTCCCAATAACAAAGGACATTTTTACAGCAAAACAGAGTTGGAAAGTTAAGCCATATCCAAAAATTAATGATGGTGCCTGGCTGCATGAGGGAAATTAACATTCATGAGTGCTAGAAACTGCCCACGGAATTATACGTGCATTACTGTCTAATGGAAAATGAATGGTTAGCTCAGACGAACTGTAGCTCTGACTTCTCCAAACTAAATACTCCACCTACAGCTCTGGGGAGTCAGCCTCACTCTTATTCGGTCTCCTGGCCTGATGTAGGGTATTTTTTGCTTTGAACACCATACCTGAACTCCTCCCAAGTCTTCCAAATGCACACTGTTCTAAGATTAATTTATGATAAGTTTACTTTATGATTCCCTACACACAGCTTGTCTGCCAGGAGGGTAGCTCCTTCATGAGTTGAATAATCTTATCATCACAGTAGCCAGAAAACTTTGTGAGGTTAAACTCTTAATGGATGGCACCAGAACTTTGGCCAGCATGAAATGGATACATTCCTCGAAAAGAAAAGGAAAGCACCTAGGGATTTTCAACATTTACAGCTAGATTTCATCAGAATTAAAATAAAAGAGGGAAAATCTTCAAAATACAGAGAATTCAGGTGTGTTGTATAAAACACTAAAATGGAGAGATTTGAAACTAATCTCTTTTTCTGCTCGCTGTGTCCCTGCCAGTCCTTTAGGGTACATATTTCAATCCTAAATTTGATACCATTTAGCACCTTTTACTGGTTCCTTAGGGAAAGCTTTTTACTTTGTCATCTTTGTCATCTGACCTTGTTCATCTTAACGGCTTCTGACGTGTGCAGAGGCCTCCCTTCCGTCTACATAATTTCCTCTTTGTCTGTCCCACATTACATCGCACATATTCCTGTTACTGAACATATGCAGTTGCTTGTGAGGAAGGAGCGATCTATAGATCTTTCTAATGGTTTCAGCTCATACAACCCTAAAGGCAAAATAAACAAACTCCATCCACACATAGCCTTTTACCAAGATGTAACATCCCATAAATTATATATCAACAGCTATAGTATCCAGCATAGACATGAGGCAACACAAACTGTCCAATGCACTTGTCCCAGAACTGTTCCTTTGGTCAAAGCATTGGAAAAAAAAAAACCCAAACTTTAATTTCCTAAATATTGAGGCTTATTTTTTTTCAAAATGTCTCTGTGAAAGATACTCAGACATATGAAAACAAGGTAAGCCATCAAGACACATTTTAGATGTCTAACTAAGTATGAGATAAACCATTTTTTTTTTTTTTGTTGCCTATTTTTCCTTTTTAATTATATAGGATGTAGACAGTACCTAATGGACAAAAATATGGTCAAGCAAGTCCAATCTCCAGTGCCTTTCTTACTTAAGGAATTCTCTAAAAAAATATTTTTTTTAATTTCTATTACAGTCAAGACACTAATGATCTTTGTGTTTTAAAAAATCTTTCGCTATAAATTTCAGATAATATAACATAGAAAGATGGATATTAAATAGAAATTTTCAATCAGTTACATATTTCAGTAGCTAAATCTGCAACAACACCAAAAAGATTTCAAATGTGTTTGGGTTTTTTTGTTTGTTTGTTTGTCTGTTTTTGTTTTTTGTTTTTTGTTTTTTTTTAATCAAGAATGATTTTGACATTTTTGTAGAGTGATGTGATGGGTTGACCCCATCTAGCATCTAAGCATACACAGAGTGGCTCTCACTCTCGTTCTCCCAAACAGGATGGGAGAGAGAAGAAGAGCAAAAGTTGAAAACTCATTGGTCAACGTAAAGGCAGTTTAATATGTGAAGAAAAGAGAGAAAAAAAAAAGACGATGCAAAGGCAATAATTCACCACCTCTCAGAAGGAGATTGATGCCCAGCCAGTCTCCAAACAAGGACCACCTTGGAGGACAATACCACCACTTTTTACTCTACCAACAGCTTTTGTTGCTGAGCATTATATTATGTAGTATGGAATATCCCTTTGGCCAATTTCAGGTCATCACTCCCAGCTGTGTTTCCTCCTAATTTCTTGCCTACCTCAAACCAACTTGCTAAGGAGCAGGTCAAACTGGGGGAAAAAAAAGATAGGGAGGAAAAAAAGAGTAGATTGTAAAGCCTTGATCCTGTGGTAAGCAATGTTTAGCAATAGCCAAAACACTGGTGTGTTAACCACACTGGTTTAGCCAGCAACCCAAAACACAGCAACATACAGGCTGCTCTGAAGAAAGTGCAACTGACTTATTTCCTATTCAAAAGATAATCCAGTTTTGAACATGAATCCATGGTTTCTCAAGCAGATTTTTTTACTACTACAAGCAAAATTGACTCAATCAGAAAAGATAATAACATAAACTGATTTTTGTCCTACAGGAAGAATGAATTATCTTGACTGAACTGCAGGAAGTACTATGCACATCATCTCCCACAATATACCTTGGAAACACATTAGCTGCTAATTGAATTAGAAAGTATATGACATTCTCCAAATTCTGTCAGTTCTTTTATTAGCAACAGGAGGAGGTACACACTGCACCCATGATTTGGGTGCAGGGGTGGGAGATAATAAAAAAAAGGGCTAGAGGAAGGTGCTCAGATGCTTAGCTAGTGTCATGAGCATTTCAATGCCAGAAAATGCACCCAGTGAGGCATATGAAGCCCTTGTTCTCCAGGGCTTGGTATTGGGACCAGTTCTCTTTAATACCTTTATCAATGATCCAGATGAGGGGATTGAGTGCACCCTCAGTAAGTTTGCAGACGACACCAAGTTGGGTGGATGGCTTTGCAGAGGGATCTGGACAGGCTGCATCAATGGGCTGAGGCCAATGGTATGAGGTTCAACAAGGCCAAGTGCCAGGTCCTGCACTTGTGTCACAACAACCCCATATAGTGTTACAAGCTTGGGGAAGAGTGGCTGCCTGGCAGAAAAGGACCTGTGGGTGCCTGACCTGACTGCCAGCTGAATATGAGCCAGCAGCGTGGCCAGATGGCCAAGAAGGCCAAGAGCACCCTGGTCTGTGTCAGGAATAGTGTGGTGAGTAGGACTAGGGAAGAGATCATCCCCCTGTAGTCGTCACTGGTGAGGCCCCACCTCGAGTGCTGTGTCCAGTTTGGGACCCTCACTACAAAAAAGACATTGAGGTCCTGGAGCGTGCCCAGAGAAGGGCAATGAAGCTGGTGACAGGTCTGGAGAGTAAGTCTTATGAGGAGTGGCTGAGGGAGCTGTGGTTGTTTAGCCTGTAGAAAAGGAGGCTGAGGGGAGACCTTATTGCTCTCTACAACTACCTGAAAGGAGGTTGTAGAGAGGTGGGGGTTGGTCTCTTCTTCCAAGTAACAGGCAATAGGACAAGCAGAAATGGCCTCAAGTTACACCAGGGGAGGTTTAGATTGGATATTAGGAAACATTTTTACACTGAAAGGGTTATTAAGCTTTGGAACAGGCTGCCCAGGGAAGTGGTTGAGTCACCATCCCTGGAGGTATTTAAAAGACTGACAGATGTAGTGTTTAGTGATATGGTTTAGTGATGGTTTTTGTCAGAGTTAGGTTCATGGTTGGACTAGATGATCTGAAAGGTCCCTTCCAACCTAGGCAATTCTATGATTTGATGAAATACACAGAATATTTCTGAATTCAGAAATTATGTCATGGGAAACTGCAGACTTTTTATAAAATGAAAAAAAATCTCAGTGGCTTGTTAGACTGAGATTTATTTCTTGTTCTTCCTTGGTATAAAAAAAAAAGTTACATCCCTCACCTGTAACTCTGTTTGGCAGATATATCAGCTTACTTTCTAAACTACTGCTCTCATCCTTTAGCTTTTAGGATTGTGTCATTCAGATCTTGTACTATAAATGCTAATAGAGTGATGAGATTCTTGGAGGACAGTACTCCTCGGTATGACTAAGACAGGGTGATATCCTCATGGGTGTTCTTCAACTACATGTTAGGAGCGTGTTTGAAATAATAGCTAGCTTTAGAAGCAGCACTAAGACATAACACATAGTCCAGACTGATCTGATGATTGACAAGAACAGAAACATTTACCTTCTCTGAAAAGATTGATAAGACTGACTAGGAAGACCAAAAGTGCAGATCTGGAGGTAAGCTACAGTCAGCAGTTGTAGTGAATACCACACCTCTCAGAAATAAGACTAATCTACTCAACAGTGTTTAGCTCCTGAGATTGCAGGCAACTGGAAAAAGAGAGACTCAACAAAGAGAAAAAAATAATGTATATAAACACTTTTATCTGTTGCTTCTGGACTCAGCATGATTCAGTTAGGTAAGAAGTAAGTCTGTTGCTATTTTCCTTTAACTGTTAATTTTATTTTATACCTGATTTTATTGTTAGATCATAGAGAACAAAATTAGTACTCAGAAAGAACATAGTTATTGGTGTTCTTTCTGAAAATGGGCATTCTTTCTCCCGCTAATTTTGCTTCCAACAGCCACAAGGAGTTTATTTAAATAAGGTTTAGTATTGATTTTATTACTGGCATTGAATTTCTAGAGTCAAAATATTTTGAAATTGAATTTTACAAAATGAACAAATTCTACTTGTTTATATCTTATGAATAACATATTTTAAGAAATCATAAATACTTTTCCAGCACTAAAATTATGTAATATTAACATATATTTAAACAAATAAAATGAAGTAAGATTTTTTTATTTGAAATTGCACCTAAGAAAGGAAAAAGGGCAGGAAATGGCAAATGATTAAGAAAACAAATGTGCACCAGCCAGAAAAAAGAAACAAAAGTTCAAGTGGGAAATCAAAGAACATGACTTTGAAAACAACACCCTTCCCCCAAACATAAGTGTTCTCATGACTATTTTCTCATCTCCTTTTTCTTCACATATACAATCTGTTTGCAAGAGATTTTTTTAAAGCATTAAAGAAACAGAAAGAGTTTCAACTGTTCAAAACCATGTTACCATGTCAATTCATGTCCTGCTTTCTGGAGACAGTTCAAACATCCAAGCAGAAATGGTATGTGGATGTCTGGCAGAGGTGACCAGTGCCCCCTGACCTGCCAATGAGAAACTAAGTAACATACCCTAGAATATATCAGATGATATATTAGTTTAGACAACTGAGTTGCAGACTCGTGTCTTTTCATTACGGTTTGCCTAAAGATGGAAAAACAAAAAGGCAGGGTAGAAAAATTATGGACCTCTCATGTATCACATTAGAAGTGGCCAGTCAGCTCACAGCCAGTTTGGGTGTGCACATGTATTCGTTTTCATTAAAAAAAAAATGATCTAGGAGGTTTTTTTGGATGCATTTAAGGTAGATTCTGTAGTTAGAAGACAGGTGAGAAAAAGCTGAGAATATTACAGCATACAGAACGTAACATACAACTTATAAGTCTTGCCTGAGAAACTCCCTCTTAGCTCTCCCAGGCACAGAATTATGACTTTAGCCTGTGTTCCTTCTGTGTTCCTGGAGTTCCTCCACTGCCACTTTCATATATACACCTAAACTGTCCTGTTGGAATTCTCCTGACCAGTTGTTGTAACAGAAAGGTAACTTCTCAGTAACCTGGTGATGAAAAGGATAGCTATGTAGTTATACTTTATAAAAAATATTTTTTTGCTTCTTTCTCACTTTCTTTTTCTCCATTGGACAATTAAGATCTTTGTATCTGGTCATTTGCATAAAATAAGTGTCATGGTTTAGGCCAGGTTGGCCAATGACAAGACGACAGATGCTTTCCCCCTCCTCTTGCTCCAAGGAGAGGAAGAAGAGAGATAAAGAGATTTACTAGTTTAGAAAAAAAACTAAACTACTTTAATGAAATATTAACAATAAAATAAAAAAGAAATAATGAAATAGACACAATATATACAAATATACACAATACTGTATCAAGCTTCCAGGGAGAGGTCACGGGCAAGCACTGGGGAAGTTCCAGACTGACTCAGTGACAAATGGGAGCTGGAACACACTGACTGGGATTAAAGGCAGATGAGCTGACGGGGTCCTCCTCAGACATTAGTTATCAAAGAAAGAGGGCCATTGAAGAAACAGTCCATTGGAGAAGAGCCAAAGAAGAAGGGCCAACCTGCCCCCTTTGATCCCTCAGCTTCTATACTGAGCATGGCAGATGGGATAGAATACCCTATCAGTCAGTTTGGGTCACCTGACCTGTCCACTCCTCCCCACAGATGTGACCCCTCCACAGGGTGAACAACCAAGTCAGCTGACCCTGGTTGCCAAAGCAAAAAATGTGAGCAAGGTCTTCTCACTCAACTGAAAGTTGACTCTGCTCCACTGCAAATCAGGACAATAAGACATAAAATTTCATTTCTAAATATTTGTACAATCTCCCAAGACACGGATAAAAACTGTTAAAGCAAAATTATTTTCCCTCCAGTACAAAAATCCAGCCTCCATTTGAAGACTCCAAGATACTGTAAATGCACAATGTTTACCACATCTTCTGCTAACCAATTTAGCATGGAGAAAACTTTACTTTTCTCCATTTTGCACCTTGCTGACTGCATCATCTAGTGACTGTACCTTGGGCTAGTAAATTAAACAACTGTCTGTTATTAAACACCTTTTTGTGACAATAAATTCCAGTTTCTTAAGATCTTTGGTGATAGTGCTAGTAGTTTTGTTGGGCAGAACCAGACTCATCAGCAGATAATCAAATTTTAACCAGGCAAGTACTTTCTGCCAAATTTGTATCCCAGTGCTTGAATCTCCCAGCACCCATCACTCTCAGTATAGTCTTTAACAGTTCACTGTATTGTTCAATCGTCCCAGAAGCTGGTGCATGATAGGGGATAAGGTACATTCAATCAATGCCATGTTCCTTGGCCCAGATGTCTATAAGGGTGGTTTGGAAAGGATTCCTGTTGTCTGATTCCATATTTGTGTCATGTTGTCACTGAATTTATTTTTTTTATGACTGAGGATAATGTTTCAAGTAGTGGTATGAGTTTCAGGCTTTACTTGCAATGATCTGATAGTCATCTCCACTGTGGTAAGTACATGGTATGTGTTTGCAACAGTATGATATAAATAGTCTTCCGGACCTCCCCATATTAGTATCCCAGCCACCATCCTCCATTCCAGAGAGGCTTTACCCACATAGCTTGCTTACTTATGTAGTATGTTTCACGTTCGGGGGTAATCCATGTAATAGTGTTGATCATGAAGTCTACCCCTTGTTCATGACCCTGTCTGTACATTGCATCTCTTCCTATATGTCCTGATATTTCATGGGCCCACCAAGATATTGACAGATCTCCCCTACCTTCCCAGTTCAGGTCTACCTGAGCCACTTCAGTTCTGCCAGCCTGGTTCTACCTGCTTGTTTTTTCAACGTTCTTCAGTGGCGGGGCTCTTGGGTATATAAACATCTACATGACATACCTTTACAGGAATTTTTTCTACCCAAGTACTTATGTCTTGCCAAGTGCAGCAGCCCATATCAGTTTGCCTCTTCATCACTAGTGGGTGTCCACTGCTGTAGCCATCCCATAGGTCAATACAGACACAGAATACTGGCTGCTTTTTTTGTTCAGCAATATCTAGTTCCAGATGGGTGGCTTTCACTTCTGCAAAATTATTTGATTCACCTTTCCTTCATCTTTCCTTTTCCTGCAAGTTTCTGCAAGTTGTTGTGTGGGACTCCATGCAGCAGCTTTCCACTTCCAACATTTTCCCAAAATATAACAGGACCCATTGGCAAACAGAGCATACGGCTTCTAATTTTCTGGTAATTTATTATACAGCGGAGCCTCTTTGGTATGAGTAACTTCCTGAGATGATGCTCTGAAATCTCTGCCTTCTTGCCAGTCTATGATCTCTTCTGGGATTCCTCTGCAGTTGGGGTTCCTCATTTTGGGACAGTTGCATGATCACCGCTACCCACTTATCCCACATTGGTTGCATGATAGTTAGAGGGAACCCTTTCTTTCAACATCCAGTACAGCACATGCAATTATGGTGCCAAAAGGAGCTCTACTTCTGTACCAACTTCTGAAGCAGCTCAAATTCCTTCATATGCTGCTAATATTTCCTTTTCAACAGGGGTGTAGCAGGCCTTGGATCCTCTATATCCCCAGCTCCAAAATGCTAGAGATCTCTCTGAGTGCTTTCCATGTGAAGATGAAGTTGAGGCTGCGCTCCCTGTCTGTGGTGTAAAGCATGTTTCTTACATCTGGTCCTGTCCAGACTTGCCTAAGTCCTACCATACAAACAATCTACTGTTCAATCTGTTCCTTGTCAGGCTTGTCACTGCTCAGGTCTCCAGGCAAAACAGTTCTTCTTTCAAATAATTCAACAGAAAGGGTTCACAATCTGACTATAAGCCAGAATATGTGTTTTCAAAAAAGCCAGCATTGTCTGGGAAAGCTTGTTTTGTTTTGTTTAGATTTGGTTTTTTTTCTTTATTTTTTGGTTTTGTTTTGTTAGCTGATGGGGAAATGGCTGTTATCTTATTGATCACATCCATTGGGATGTGATGATGCCTATTTTGCTATTTCATTCTCAGAACTGGAGCTCCTGTGCAGATACTTTGACCTTGCGTTGTTTTAAAGGTAAAACCAGCCTTCAGAAGAATCTGGATTTTTTTTTTTTTTCCCTTTCACAAACACTTCCTCAGCTGTGTTTCCCCACATAAAGATTTATTGGAGGTGTTCAGGGGCTTCAACATGTTCCAGTATAGTCTGCATCAGTCCATGGCAGTTACAATCCGTGTTAGGGCTGTGCTTCCACTCCTGGAGTAGACAGTTCCAGGTGTACTAAACACCCCTCCATGTGAGAGCAAACTGTGGGCTGCTCTATGCAGCCAAAGGAACGGAGAAAAACACATTGCTAATATCAATTGTACATGACACTTGTCTGCCTTTGTCTCCAGTTTGTACAGGACTTCTAGTTTTTCCAGTATGGTAGCACTCAATGGTGGTGTAACTTTGTTCAGGCTGTGGTAGTCCACTGTTATCCTCCATCCTCAATCAGACTTTTGCACCAGCCATATGGGATTGTTAAAGTGTGAGTGAGTTTTGCTGATGACTCCTTTGCTCTCCAGTTCATGAATCAGGTCATGGATGGGAACAGGGGACCTTGGTGCAATATTGCTGCCAGTGCACCTTCATGGTAGCTATCAGCACCCGCTGGTCTTTGACATGCAACAATCCCACAACAGAAGAATCCTCTTAGAAGCTGAGCAAGACAGACAGCTGTTTAATCTTCTCTGCGTCTGCAGTGGCTACACCAAAGGCCCACCAGTATGTTTTTGGATCCTTGCAGTATTGTCTTATGAAATAGTAGATGCCAAAAACACATGGAGACTCTGGTCTGGTCACAATGAGATGCTTTTGCCATTTGTTCCCTATTAGGCTCACCTCAGCCTCCAACATAGACAATACTTGGGATCACTTTGTCTCTCCAGAAATCTAGACGTGTTTCATCCCCTTGTAACCAATGGCATTAGGGTACACCATTAACTGGGCGTTATACTCCCATGAGTCTGATATGCCAGGCCATAGAATCCGCACAGTCCAGTAAACCCAGTTAGTTGTCCCTTTCCTCCATCTGGCCAGAGGCAGAGTCCCCCCCTATTCTTGATCAGGCCATTCATTACCTGATTCTTGTAATTGCAAATCAGAAATTACTTCATCAGGATGAGAAGCTGAAGAAGTATCCTCAGCCATTCTGCTCTTTCAGGGGAATTGTTCAACAGCGAACAAAACAATCTTCCTCTATGGACCCTTTTTGGCCACTGTTTTTTTCCCCGCAATTAATGTATGTAGGCTTCTAAGTTCAAGGTAGCTGTAATTTTCCAGTTCCTCATGTTTTCCCCCTGGTCATGAAGGTACAATCACAAGGTTGTATGTGGCATGCGCCCAGAGTTCTCTTTCTCTTAAGCAGAGAAAGGCTGACTCCATAGAACACTCTTGATAGCAGAGATTCTGGCCTGTAGGGGTAAGTTGGAAGAGGTATTCTCTTCCAGTCTCTGGAACTGGCAGGACAGTTTCTCCACAGCTGAGACACAGGCCCATAAGGTTAGGAAGGAAGAGAGATTAGTTTCAAATTGCTGGAGCTGACAAGTCAGTTTTTTATCCACAGATGCTGCCTCAAAATTTGCCCTATCCATTGTCACCAGGGTGCTGATATACGATGTTGATGCATTCTGTACAAACTTCTGCCACTTGGACCATATGCACTGGACATCGGGCAGACTTTTGAAGACCTGGTTGTTGTTCAAATTGCTGTAGATCACCTCCAACATCATCAGTTCCCTCAGATACTAGATACCTTCCTCAATGGTGATTTACTTTTGGCGTAAGTTTACAAGATCTTCCTTGAGGAGATATCTTGCCTCCACACACAACAGGTGATGCCTCCAGAGGCTGTGTATTGATGCTGCTCTTCCAATCCCTTTGTCAATTTTCCAGTCCCTAGTGAGGGATTCCAGATTCTGTTCTTCTTTACCCTCTAATTCTTGACTGTGGGCCCCAGTATCCAAACACTGGATCAACTAAGTGATAATTTGCTCACCTGACTAATGATTACAAGCTTCATATCTTGAAACTCTCTCAGAAATAAGGACCAAGTGGTTTCTGACTCATTTATGATTTCTGTCTCTTCCCTCTTCCCTGTTGCTGTGGCTGTTCAGCTTCAGAGGAGGCTCTCTCTTCTGATTCTTCCTCATTCTCCCTCTCAGGGGGAACCTGTTGCTCCCTTACTAACAAAGTCAACCTCTATTTCCACTGTTTCTTCTACAGGAGAGTAGAACAGAGACTGTATAACAGGGAACAGTAGAGAGAGAGACTACAGGAGAGACTGTTGTACTTGAGACTTGAGTCTCTGGTTTAGCCACAGTGTTCACTTGTGTATCCTCAGATCTGGAGACCCTCTTGCCCCTTTGAAGCTGCACAACACAGGCTTGTAGGTGTAGGCTATGTCCCAAAACAGTGCTAGAATTTGTATCTCTTTGGTGTGGGCAAGGAATCCTTTCTTCACTTCAGCAGGATTCCACACCTGTTCAGGCACGAAGCCCCAGACCATTGCAGGTGAAAAAAATTCTAAGCACCTACCTAAATTCTCCCATGCACCTTGCCACCCAGAAGTTGTCTGTTGCAGGACACATCTCTGTGTGTCATTCCTAACTGGTTGGTTAACTTTAGGAAAAGACAAAATCAGATTCACGGCAGACACCAATACAATCATTCTGGTTACGCAGGGTGTTTCAAGAAACTGAAGGGCTATTGCAACAAGGCAGGAAACACCTGTCCCAGAGGAGAAGAAGGAGTGGTTCCATTCTTAGTTTCTCCCATGAATTGGCTTCTAAAGGAAAAGAGGATAAAAGTGTAATTGTTATCTGTCTCCACAATTTGGTTCCCATAGAAGTGGGATGGCAGCAATGCAGGGCTTAAATAGCAGATTAGGCTAAAGGTCAATGTTTTTATCATAGCTCTCCCAGGCAAAGTGATAAACAAAAGAACAAATAGAAAAAGCTGAAAGCAGACAGGTTGGAGTTTGAGGTACAACAGGAGAGGGAGCACACCACAGAACAGGTGAAGGAACAAAGAAAACAGTACTGAAATCACTGTCAACATTGTGCCAAATAACAGCAAGTAACTAAACGCCAAGTACAAGCTAAACAGTTACAACTATAAATTAAGTCTATCACATTCCAAACAAATCTGTCATTATCTAAAACCTCTCAAGACCCACTTTGGCTGCTAAATAGACTTTGATGGTTTGACCCCAGCCAGCAACTAAGCACCCACACAGCCACTCACTCACCATCTTCCTCTTCCCAGCAGGATGGGGGAGGGAAGAAGAGCAAAACTTGAAAACTCATGGTTAAATAATAGGTGAAGGAAAAGGAATTAAAATGCAGTCACTCACCTCCTCCCACAAGTAGATCAATGCCCAGAGAGTCTCTGAGCAACAGCTGCTTTGGAAAGACTATCTCCCCAATTTTATTGCTGAACATATAGGTATGGAATATTCTTTTGGTCACTTTGGGTCAGCTTTCGTGACTGTGTCCACTCCCAACCTCTACCCCACCCTCTCACTGTTGCTCACTGTTGGGGTGGAATGAGAAGCAGAGAATACCTTGATGCTGTGCAAGCACTGTTCAGCAATAACCAAAACATTGGTGTGTTATCATCACTGTTTTAGTCACAAATCTAAAACACAGATCCTTACAGTTTTCTGGGAAGAAAATTAACTCCATCCCAGCCAGACCAAGTACACATAGTTAAATATCTTGAAGTTTGCTTTGAATCTAGCTAAAGGGAGCTCTCATTTATTTGCAAGAATGTGTGGAGAGGTATTCTGAGCCACTTATCCAAATACCTCTATCATCAGTTGATGTTATTAAAAAGTTTTTCCTAATATTACCTGATAAGCATAAAGTTTGGGGAAACTTACAAATCTATTTGGGGATTACAGAATGTGTTGACACACTCTACGGAGTGAAGATAAATCACCCATTTAAATTTTCTTGTCCTTGAGGTAGCTTATTTATGTCATCTTGGTTTTTACAGCACTGAGCATAAGTATTGCAATAAAAGTTATATTTCAATACACAGTTTCACTATACAACTAAATATATAGAGTTATATATATGATTATATATATTTTATGTATAGCTTAATTATATGTACACACCCTTTCAAAAAAATTTTAAATTGTTGAAAATGGAAGTGCTATTTCATTAAATACAAGGTAAAGCTATTGTTGTGTTTTTTTAGTTTAGGACACATTCCATTAACCTTTCTGGGTGATGATTGATCTGTATGCTCAGTTTTCTGACTTGATTGTCAGAGGGTTAGCTCTATTAGTGTTGTCCTGTCAGCCATAGGACATCTGTCTCAGACTCTTAAAATAAAATCAGTTATATATTTTTTTCTTCATCGAAGCACACCTGTAACTTCACAGTGGAAGTTAAATTAAATGAGCCCTTAAGCACCATCTCGTCCTAATCTTATGTGAAGAAAGATGCCATGAATTTTTACTTCAAATATGAGTACTGAAATTTAGCAGGTATACATATTCTTGTTGAAGCTCAAAGACCCATGGTATAATATAGGAAGACATATGCCAGTGTGAATCATAGAATCACAGAATATCTCAAGTTGGAAAGGACCCATAAGAATCATTGAGTCCAACTCCCTCCTCCTCACAGAACTACCTAAAACTAAAGTATATGACTAAGAGCACCATCCAGATGCTCCTTGGACTCTGATACGCTTGCTGCCGTGATCACTTCCCTGGGGAGCCTGGTCCAGTGACCAACCACCTTCTCAGTGAAGAACCTTTACCTAATGTCCAATCTGATCTTCCCCTGACACAGCTTCATTCTATTTCCTCATGTCTTATCACTGGTCACCAGAGAGAGGAGATCAGTACCTCCCCCTCTGCTGCCCGTCTTGAGGAAGTTGTAGTCTAAAATGAGGTCACTCCTCAGCCTTGTCTTCTCTAAGCCGAACAAAGCAAGTGGCTAAGTCTTGTCCTCAAGACCTTTCACCATCTTGGTCACACTCCTCTAGACACACTTGAATAGGTTGACGTCCTTCTATATTGAGATGCCCAAAACTGCTGGGGCTGCACCAGTGCAGTGTAGAGTGGGACAATCACCTCCCTTGACCTGCTAGCTATGCTGTGCTTGATGCACCCCAGGACACTATTGGCCTTTTTGGCTGCCAGGGTGCACTGTTAACTCATATTTAACTTGGCATCAACCCAAATCCCCAGATCTCATTCTGCAGGGCTATCTGCACTGTTGACCACTTCCCAGCAAAGAGGGCTGGATAGTGGAGATTGATGATATGGCTCCAGCACCCCTTGCTCAGAGTAAATTGTCACTGTTGACCTGAAGACCCACAGGATCACCTCAGAGGGTGAGCATAACCCTGAGGCAGAGGGTACAGTAATGATTTTTATTTAACAGTTTTTAGTGTATTATAAACCAGGAATTTTTTCTGTATTGACTTAAACTATTACTGTTATTGTAACTGAGTAACGGTCTCTCTTTGCTGCATTTCAATTTGAGAATTGAGATTTTAATTAGGCAAACAATAATTCACTAGCTCTACATATAAGATTAATTCCCTTTTTTTCTGTGTCTGGTTTAGAGTGCAACAGTACAAGTAATAAACAAAACTGTTGCTATTTATTATCAAAAAGAAAAAAAAAAAAAAACCAAACACAAAACCCCCAACACATTAATAAGCTAAAACAGTATCTATTCCAAAATACATCAGTCAATGAAATAAATGAAGGAAAGGTACTGAAAAAGTTGTATCATCTCTTTCAGAAGTAAGACTACAAATAATTGGTTTAAATTTTTGTAGTCACTCCAGAATAACCCTACAGTATTAACAGATGCACCAAAACTCTAGAAAACAAAATCTTTGAGTTGAGCATATAATTTATTATAATCTGTTTGAAAATGTGTAACTGCTTAGGAATTTCACAACCATACTGTATTTTAAGCAAAGGTTTTAATTTACATTTCAGTATTTATGCTAGAAATATGTTCTCCTAAATAATATGTGATAATTTAATGGGCATAACATATTCTCCAAAAATGATCTAGCGTAGACTGGCAAGGGGTTCTGAGTGGTTATAATTGTGAAAAAATAGGTTTTATGTTTGAAGGCCTACAGAAGGAAATTACTATGCAAGGGCAACATTTGGAGTTGTAACCTGCCATCTGCTTTAGAAATGTGCAAGTAGAAAACCATCATGAAGAATGATTTGAAGATAAAAGGGTGACTTTTCCATATGACACGTTGGTTTTCTCTTCATTGCAAAACAATCATGCACAGCAAAATAATTGAAGGACACTAGACATTTGACTTTAAAATCTGATGGAGATAAGGAATTACATTTTTTACTGAAATATGGCTACATGCCACACTGAACAATTATTTGATATACTTATACCATGAGATAAGTTATGTGCATTATACATTCTAGGGCTTGTCAATGAAGAAGATGGTACATAAAAGTTAAGTCTGTATGTATCTCTTTCAGTAGTGAAAACAAGCATCTCATATCCTGCCATTCCAAACAAGCAGTCCCTGATAATGTCTAAAAAAATTAACATGAAAGCAGCTTAAAATATTTTTAAAATTTTGCTTTTGTTGGGGGAATTTTGGTTTTCCTTATGTTTTGTTTTTCTTGATATTACCTCTTGCCTCACTTCTCCCACTTGCAAATTTATGGTTCATCATTGTTAGCCTTCTCTCATTAAGAATTATTAAACTGCTAATAGTGTGAAATCTAGTAGATAAGACCTCTGCGGTTATGAACCAACCGTGTTGTAGCACCTCCTGACAAAACTAATATAGTTTTAAATTCTCCTGACACAAAACGCTTTTTGAAGCTTATGCCCAGTTCTTTTTTTTTTGTTGGGTTTATAGTGTATTTTAAGATTGATTGGTCTGTTGAGTTGTATTAGCTGCCTTGCAGAATACTTGCATGATTTGATTTATATTGCTACTGAATGTATAGATGTATCTATAGTTAGGAAATTGGAGATCACTATAGTGAGACTGTGTTAAAGACAGAAAATCAGACCATTTTCAAACTTCAAAACAAGTGTTTACTGGATTGATATTCATTAACAATACACATTGCCAGTGGTTAGTTCTTAATCACTATTAAACATTGCCATTACATATGCAAACAATTAGTCCTTATGAAAATTATACTAACTTTTGCTATAGCTATGAGTAGCGAACATCACAGAACTAACAATGGTTTAGTGCTATGATCCTTGATGGTTCTTGGTAGGGTTAAGGTCATCAGGCTTGAAAGCTTGGCAACAAGGGGATGCAGAGTTAAAGGGAGCTTATCTTCTTTCTTTCTTTCCTTATCTTTCATCTCTCCTTGATATTTTTGTGGGGTTTTTTCACTGCCCACTACACAAAAGAAAAATAGGTGATCTCATTCGCTCTTCATATCCTATTTTGGGGACCAAAACTTCTTCTGGTTTTGCTTATTTTGCAAGGCTATTATGTTTTCACTAGCCGCTCTTTGAGGCTACTCTGCAGGATCATCTGGGATTTACCAGATGCCTTTGCTCCTCATTCATATCTTACAGATGTTATTTTTTGCATTTGTTTTCTTGCACCTTATTGTCTTCATGGTGGGGATTTCTTCCTTTTGATGTGAGGAACATGTTGTTAATGCTTTTTTCGTCCTTGCTTTTTGGTCTGCTTGAGTTCACTTTTAGATGTTATTTTAATACTGCTTACACACTTTTAATTTGTCGCCAGTTACTCAGTCTAATTGTGTAAATAACTGCAATTGCAATATTATGTTATATTATTTATTGAACTAATGTGACCTTAGAGAGGTTCTACAGGTTTTTTTCCAAGTATATCCTTAATTAAAAGCTACAGATGTGACTACCTATGTCCTTAGATCATCACAGTTATAAAAAATATTACTAATATGTTGCTAAAAAATGTTTGTGGAAACAGGCATTGGATAGTTGATTAACACTTAGCTTAGGAAATTAATCACAACGTAAACTCACCTCTTAGAAGAAACTAGGTGATCTGTACAGGAAACAGATGTTACAAATGCTTAGTTAGGGAGAAAAAAAGACTTTTGTTGTACTTTCTTAGACACCAAAATCAATCACCCTTCAGAACCTATGTAGTGGTCAGCCCAAAAGACTATTGTACGATGAGTTAGTGATGCATGTAATGGGTAATACAGGTCTATGGCTCTGTTTGATGCATGCCATGTGACCACTTTTTAATACAGGTGTATCTAATAGATTTTATAATTAATCAATGTATGCATAGTTATTGCATAATTACTCAATGCACATAGTCATTGTCTACTTGAAATCTTATATGCATTTATTCAGGAAATGCAGCTTTGACATAATGACATAATATTAGAGTGTATTATAAAAGGGACTTTTCAAAGCTGAGTCCTCATTCCAGGCTTGATTGCTGTTACAGATGATTTTGAACTGGGAGCAAGACCCTGTAATTATACTAGTGAACTTAGAGCTGGACAACCTCTCCATGGACAGGATTTATGCACCAGAGGTTTGCCTAGCGCTGTATCATTTCAGGGTTTTCATAATCAGAAGGGATGTAAGACTTTGTAATTTTCTATGATGTTTTCTTAGCTATTAATAAATAGTTTCCACCTTGCAAGTGTTTGTGCCTTTCTTCTTGGAATGCAGAGGGAACAGGAACCTTTCCAGTGCGTAAGACCCTACACTGTAGGGAACCAAGAATCATTAAGTTCAATATTCACAGCTACCTGCGGCTGTTCAATAATCAGATAAATATTAGCAGAACCCAAAAACCCACTGTATTTTATAGACAAAACCAAATCTATTTAAGTGATCAAAGTAGGTTTGACTTCTCAGAGACTCTGTGTATCCTTCAGAAATACTGATAGGCGTTCGACAGTGACTCTGAAGCCCCAGATCCTGCCCCACTGAAGCAAGTGGAGACATTACCTTCTGCCCCAGCTGATGTGAGATAAGATTGCAGGAGCCTATAAACATAATTTTATGGCTTCCTTAAGTGTATAGCAGAAGTGCAATAACTAGAAATGGGATGAGAAGAAAGAGCCAGAGATAAATATTTGCAATCATAAATAAAAAGAAAAAGGAATAAAGATTGACTAAAGATGCCTTTGAAAAGCTATGAAAAAGTTTTATTGCAACTGCAACCTTTTCTTCTGTGGAAATATATTAAAGATAACTCCAATTTCTATTAGTATATTAAGAATGTTTTAAAGGCAGTCTTTACTCTTAAGTCTGATTTCATGAAATACATTAGAAAAAGGTTCCTTTTAGTTGAACTACTTGCTCTTAAACGTATTTGTCATTTAGGTCATTGTTAAACCTCAACATTTCTTTCACAGAACCATACCCATTAATCATCAAATTTTCAACTGAAGGGTTTTAAGAAATATGTAGACCTCTTATCATGGGTTTCTGCACGATCAGTCATCCATAGAGCACTTTAAGAAGTACTAACCCAAATCCTTACTAATACATTCGCTCAGCATGTGACATTGCAGTAGAATGAAAAAGGTAGAGGTTTCATAGCAGATTTACTGCTGCCTCAAAAAGAGTGTTCAGTAAAACTAATACCAAATATGGTGTCTTTTCAGATGTTGGTGTTTTTTCAACTCACCAACCAATTAAAATTCTGTCTTCTCATATAATACTGAACTTTAAGTGAAAATGAAATTATTTTTAAAACTTTGTTATTTTTATTATATGGATTTTTGTGGATAAAAGTGGGATATATAATTTTTGTGTTAATGTCTGAAGCTGAGACATCTTGACATTTCAAAGCTAATTTAGTTCATATGAAATGAAAAACAAATATTAGGAAACACGAAGGGAAATTCACTTTACTAGTATGCCTAAACATTCCACTGCATAGTTTTTCAGTACACTGCTATGGCAGCAAAGGAAAAACCCTTTGTTCATTAACTTATAGTAAAAGATGTTTGATACATTAGGCTAGATAGCACAAAAAGAACATATGGTGTATATAGATCTCATTCACTTGAAGATTACCAAGATAATGCAGAAAAATATGATATGACCAATACAGTAGAGGCAGTAATAGGGACTGGTGTATGGTAGACACAAATCTCTACTAAGCAAGGATCAAAAACGTTTGTCTAAGCCTTGATAGCTACTGATTCTTATGAAAAGAAAAAGTGTCTTTATTTTACAGAAAGTTTAAAGTACATTTGTCAGGCTAATTAATTTTATTTGTTGGCTCATCTTCCATTTTGATTAAAAAAAAAAAAATCATAACTTTAACATCACAGAGAAATAAGTTTTACAATAATAACTGGAACTTACATTAGCTTTCTAGCAATAACTTAGAAATTATATTTTTAACACTAATTATTCAAGTGACTTGCTCAAGATCATTCATAAAAAGGTAGGAAGATGGTTTTGCTGTGTTTAGTTTTTCAAGTCTGATTTCAGAAATCTAAAGGAAAAGAGGTTGTTTCGTTAACATTAAAAAAGGGCTATCTCCTGACCTCTACTCATTATTTAATTCAAATTTTAAACCAGCCAAATGCAAAGATGGATTTCCTTTTTGTTTTTTTTTTACAGTAAAGACAAAATCACCAATAGTTTATTTTCAACGCACTATCAGTTTTCATACTACCACTCAGTTCAGCAAACTGGTGACCTTCAAAGAGAACAAACAAGAATTTTCTAAATTTTTGGGACTCACATTCATCTGAATGTAAACATAGTCATCTAGGAACCCTTTGTAGTCAATGGAAAGAAGTATTATTTCCATCAAATTATTCTTTCTGTCCAAAGACAGATAGCAGAAATAAGCTTAAGGAATACTACAAAGAACACCTTCTTTCTTTGTGTGGGAATTCTTGTTCAAGCAAGATGAGTTCAACCATCTCCAAACTATGAAGGAAATTATCACCTATATATTGATAGGTTTTTTTCTTACAATTTTGCCTGTGCTCTCTACTCATCCTCGTTAACATACGGCATACCACATCCTCTACTGTTTGAAATAAAAAAGAATCAGCAATGCGTATGAACTCTTCATGCTCAGTTCTCTGTGTGTCTACAATCTTTTCATTTTGTAGGAAACACTAACTTATCCTTAATTGTTATATTGCAGTCAAGCCCATTTCCCACTCTGTCTGTTCTGCTGTCTGTTTAAGAAAAAAGGAGCGGTAAATGTTGTCTAGGGATTCAGATTCACAAAATGCTACAAGTGAGCTGAGTTGCAGTATTAACTTAGCGTGCTCCCTTGTTCCATTGCAAATGTGAGGTAAATAAACGTATTTTATAAACTTCTCTCTAAAGGTTTCATTTTGAGAGGAAGAGAAAACAACTCAAAGAGGCAAAGCAAAACACTGCCAAAATTATGTTTTCTTATAATTTCAACACATGAATATTTTATTGCTATTTATAATAAGTAATAATTGCACGATTTCAAACCTTTCATTGAATTTCTTTTCTCAAGTTCTATTCCTTAAATAGAGCTATTAGAAATCCCTGCACCTGCAGGAAAATCTGTCAAACCTGAGAAAGCCAGCTGTCAGGTTTTTAATTCCTCAAGAAAGTATTTTATAAGACCCTGACTTACGAAAATACAACATAATCAGTAGCTCTCATTTAGAAGTGGAAGCTGATATGTACACATGATTTTTGAATGAGGAAAATTTTTTTCCCCTGCAGGTTCAGAAACAAATTTCACAGGGCATTTTTAAAAATTATTGGCTCATAGGTTCACATAATTTTTCTCTTGTTCTTTTCATATGATCTAATGATCTCATCTTCTTTTTCCCTACTTTTAGTAAAGTGAAATTTTCTTAGTGCTACAGTGTCAATCTTACACTTTTTAAGTAAAAAGTATGTCACAAAATTTAGTTAAATATTTTCAATATTTCGAAAACTACTTTTGTAACTTTTCATGACCTGATGTTATCAGCCTAGTTTTATTAGCCAAATGTATGAAAATATAACAGATTTCCATGATGATAAGATAATAATTTTCTTTTCCAGTTAAATTTATTTACAGAAAACTTATTATAATAAAATTGTTTTAGAGTTAATAGCTAATTAAACTACTGAATCATCCTGTGATCAAAGTTCAATTTTAAGTCCCAGAAAGAAATAATTATGAAAGGTTATGAGTTCTAGTAATCACATTTGGTAAATATAAGAATTCATTTTTATCATTTAAATATAATGATGAGAAAAATATTCAGGTCCTGAGACTCGAAACCAGACTTATCTTTAATTGAGTGTTTAATATAGCCTTCTTTTATTGTGGTTTATTGCAATTGTAATTGTTTGGCTTTTCTATATTTTACAGAGCTTATCTGACAGGTTACTTGAAATACATAGCTCCAGCTGAGAGAAAAAAATTGCTAGTATATAAAGTGTTACTGATAATCAAGTATCACTTCAGTCAATAAATATCTGTAAGAGCGATTGTGAGGAAGAAAGCTAAAAGCTACTCAGGAGAAAAAATGTGATGCTAAAGGAATAGCATGAAGATTGCCTGTTGTTATTTGGAAGGCTGGCCTGTTTGCACAATCCCTGATAACCCCACTGTGTTTCATACAACAGAAGAACAGCAGGGACTTTTTACCCTTTTGTAACTAGCTGTTCCGTATGAAAGAGTGAGGCTGTTCTTAGGTTGAGCTATATGATGGATAGTTTACTGTAGCGTGTGGGATTTAGATTTCTGCATTTTTCCTTGGCATGCTATAATACTGTGTAAAGCCAGAAAATGAAAAATCATGAAAATTTACTAACCCAGGGATAAAATCTGTCCATTGTTCTTCATTTATGGAAGTAAAGGATAATTCAAGGAAACAAAACAAATACAAAATGAAAACAAAAACTTACGTAAGAGCAGTTTGTTATATATTTGATCACTAGTAAGTCTAAATTGCAGAAATTCTCTGGTCTTGCCTTCTTGGTTACAAGAAAATTTTCCTTTCTTCCTGCACTTATCCAACTGACTGTGTTATTTGAGGTGAAGGTAGTTAATCTTCAGGGTCTTTCCTGAAGGATAGGCTTAATGACTTAGCTAAAATAAATGTATAAGCATAGCACATACACGTGAAAAAATCATTACAAATCCAAATGGATCAGTTGATTGCACACACACACATACACACATTGTACATAGTTTTGTTAAGTGAAATAACTCCACGCAAGGAGAAAAATGCATTCTTTGCATCATTTTAGAGAATGAATTGGCCGAAGTAAGATCACTAAGATAAGAAAAAAGGACATGCAGCAAGAAAATAAAAAACTATTAGTTAGGATCCTAGCCAGGGGCTTAGCACACCTGATTTTAACTCTTCTGATAGCCCCAGCCTATCCGTTGCCCTATGATAAAGCTTTTAGGGATAGACTCAAAATAATAGCTTTGGTCAGCTCTTTAAAAAATGACAAATTTTAGGCAATCTGGGCTTAATATAAAGTAACATTTCAGTGCATTAAGTGCAACTTGGGTGAAACAATTACATAAAGTCAAGAAATCAATATTAAAAAGTGCGGTCTTAAAGTATTTGGGGACATAAATCATCTATACCTGCATATAAATGCTGAAAAGGCACTAGGTTATGATCTGATCCCAAGTGACACCGAATAGCTTTTATACATATTGGGTAGAGCTAGTCCCTTTGTAGTGACTCTGCCTTGGAAAAAGTTAATTCATCTGGCAAAGAACACAAACAGGGAATGAACTGACAGATGAATAGGACAGACAATCAGGGGTTCAGTGCATAAGTCTGAGAGTCAAATCTAAGTTTTGTAGTAAAAACGCCTTAGGCATTTGCAGTTAGGTTCATGTTAAATAAGTTCTGTTGCCTGGAGGTCACGTTTCTAGTCTAAAATAATTTCTTGATTCCTCTTCAGTTCACAGAAAGATATGGGAGTCTCCATGAAATGGTTAATTCTCTCTCAAAACAACAATTATGGTTCTGCTAAAAGAGCTTTTCTCTTTCTATTTAGAGGAAAATTCAGATTTCCAGAACTGCAGAATCATAAAATTACATTTCTGAAAGTAACTATCTCTATTTGAGTTAAATCTAAATTTGTATTTTTTTACAAAGGAGGTCTAGGTTTTGATTCATTCCTTGAACAAAGGAATTTTAAAAATCAGACTGCTTAAGTGTGTTGGAGGCAAGAATGAAATCAAAATAAAATGGGGCACCGACAGTCTAGTCTCACTGTATCAGAAATAAAGCCTTGAATAATGAATTTCAGGTTAGTAGTAGTAGTGCATATCTTCAGCCATGACTTATGGAACTAGTTTAGGAGAGATGGTAGCATTCAAACCTGTCCCTCTGTCCAATATTTTCCATTAGTGAGCTTAAACTAAAATCAATGTGTGATGCTCAAAGATTCTGTTTCCCAAAAGAGATATAAGAAAAGGCTTGTGGAATAACTTGTTTTCACGGTACTGGTTGCTGTAAAATACAGGATACATCTTCTTACACATTTTCTGTTTTGTTTTGTTTTGTTTTGTTTTGTTTTGTTTTGTTTTTTAAATAGATGATATTTGAAGATTACATTGCAACAGAAAGAAAAATTGCTTACTTTTCAGGTCATTTTGAAAGGAAAAAAAAAACAGATGGGATTAGTTATCTAACTTTAAAAGTATGAGAAAAAGGTCTTCAAATGTAAGCTATTCATCCTTGGATCTGTTTATAACAAATTGAGAGAAAAAAGGGCTTCAAGGTCATGATTTATCTCATCTTGAGCTATACATCTAAAAGTAGGTTAGATCACTTATGCCCTTAAAATATTTGTTTCTTTCCACTGACTGTAGAGAGATCCAGGAGAGAACAGGTGATATGTCCACAGTGGATAAATAGTTTCCACCCTCAACCCTGTATTGCCTTCATTTCATTCAGATAAGAAACTATCTAGGATATTTCTTTCATCTCTCTCTTCTGAACTTTCTGATTTTCTTTTAGGTACAGAACCATAGGAATGTAAAAGTAGCTACTTGATTACAAGACTAATTCTCTACTTTTCTATTTACCCACGTTTCTAATATTACAATTTAGATAACATTATTTTTATAACATATGAATACTTTCATTAGGCAAGGGAAGATAATTAGGTATCACTGCAAGAGTCCATGGGTTAATTTACAGGTTATCTAGCAAGCTAATCCTTTGTTAAAAAAGATGTTTTCTAAACTCTCCTCCCTGGGAGAGGCAACTTTTAAAGCTTAATAAAATTCTATTATTATTTCTGTGAAAATCCTTTCAGATTTCTTCTCAGCAAAGAGACTGAAAAATTAGAGTGGATTCACATTTGAAATGGAATATTTAGTTAACCTAAGCAAACTGGACAAACATAAATCCATGGGCCCTTATGAGAAGTACTTATGAGTGCTGAGGAAGCTGGCTGATGTCATTGCAAGGCCACTCTCAATAATCTTTAACCGATCATGGTGACTGGGAGAAGCACCTGAGGACCGGAGGAAAGTAAATGTCACTCCCATCTTCAAGATCTGGAAGAAGGAGGACCCAGAGAAATACAGGTCGGTCAGCCTCATCTTGAACCCTGGGAAGCTGATGGAGCAGCTAATCCTGGAAACCATTTCCAGACACATGAATGACAAGGAGATCATCAGGAGTAGGCAGCATGAATTCACCAAGAGGAAGTAATGTTTGACCAACTTCGTAAACCTCTATGATGAAATTACTGGCCTGGTAGGTGAGAGAAGAGCAGTGGATACTGTTTACCCAGACTTCAGTAAGGCCTTTGACACTGTCTCCCATAAGATTCCCATAGATAAGCTGTTGATATATGGGCTGGATAAGCAGATGGTGAAGTAGATTGAAAACTGGCTGAATAGCTGGGCCCAGAGCATGGCCATTAGCAGCATGAAGTCTAATTAAAGGCCAGTAACTAGCAGTGTACGCCAGAGGTCTATACTGAGTATAATCCTATTCAACATCTTCATTAATGATCGAAATGATGAGGCAGACCGTACCCTCAGCAATTTTGCAGATGATGCCAAACTGAGATGTGTAGGTGATACAGCAGAAGATTGTGCTGTTATGCCTGAATGACCTCAAAAAGCTGGAGAAATGAGATGACTGGAACCTCATGCAGTTCAACAAAGGAAAATGCAAAGTCCTACAGCTGAGGAGTAATAAACCCACATACCAGTATATACTGGGGTCCACTCAGCTGGAAAATAGCTTTTCAGAAAAAGACCTGGGGGTGTTGGTGAATATGTTCAACATGAGACAGCAATGCGCCCTGGCAGCAGAGAGGGATGATGGTATCCTGGACTGCATTAGAAAAAATATTGCCAGCAGGTTGAGGGAGGTGATCCTTCTCCTTTATTCAGCACTGGAAAGCCACATCTGGAGTAATGTGTCCATTTCTGAGCTCCCCACTACAAGAGAAACACGGACATACTGGACAGAGTCCAGCAAAGGACGACTAAGGTGATGAAGGGATTAGAGCATCTCTCATATGAGGAAAGGCTGAAAGAGCTGGGATTGTTGAGCCCAGAGAAGAGAAGACTCAATGTATATAAATACCTGAAGGGAGCATGCAAAAAAGACAGAACCAGTCTCTTTGGTGAGATCGGTGACAAATGGTGTCCCTCAGTGGATGAGGGATAACAGTTTTAAACTTAAAGAAGGAAGATTTAGACTAGATATAAGGAAGAAATTTTTCACAATGAGGGTGTCGAAACACTGGAACAGGTTGCCCAGGCGGATGGTAGATGTCCCATCCCTGGAAACACTCAAGGTCAGGTTGGATGGGCCTCTGAGCAACCTGATCTAGTTGAAGATTTCCCTGCTCATTGCAGGGAGGAAAGGGCTTGGACTAGATGGCCTTTAAGGGTCCCTTCCAACCCAAATGATTCTATGATTCTGTGATCCTTTTCAGTGGTGCCCAGTGACAGGACCAGAGAAAATGGGCACAAACTGAAGCACTGGAGGTTCTCTCTGAACATCATGAAACACTGTTTTTCACTCTGAGGGTGACCGAGCATTGGCAGAGGTTGCCGGGGGAGGCTGTGGAGTCACCATCATTGGAGACATTCAAAAACTTTCTGGACATGGTCCTGGGCAAATGACTCTAGATGGACCTGCTTCAGCAGGCTGGTTTGACCAGCTGACCTCCAGAGGTACTTCACAAACTCAACTATTCTGTGATTCTGTGAACCTCGAAACAGAATTCATGTGTTGAACATATATGATTCTTAAAAGCGTCTAAGAGTTACAGTTCTACTATCTTCATTCTCAGAACAGGTAAAGCACTAGGAAAAAGTATTCCTGCAGAATCTCAAAAAATAGAACATAACTACCTGAAGGGCATGGATTAATAAACATCAGAATCTCTAAGTTGTCTAGAAAATTTGTCTATTAAAAAATTGTTTTATTAGTCTAGAACTAGCCTGCAACAGAATATACAAAATTGTTTTGTACACTTTTTGTGAAATCAATGATGAATCTGTAAAGATATATAATTTACACGTCAGGCGAAATGCTGTTAACATTCAAATTACTAATTACTTAAGTCTATTCCTATCCCATCAGTAGCATGCTATCTACATTTTGAGATGATTCTACATTTCATGATTTTGTGAAAACATAGAATCGCTAAATTCTTTACAAGAGATGGCACAATATTTTCCATGTTCAATTGAATCACAACTAAAATCTCTTTCTATATGTAAAGCTTTATATGTAAATAGTTGTATAAATATACAGCTTTTGGAAAACCATCTCAGAATATTTACTTAATTAGAATAAGAAATATTGATTTCAACATGCTCAGTACAGTAACTGCAGTTATAATTATTTATTTTCCATTCCTACTGATTTCATTAGTTTTAACAATGTAATGTTGTTTTCACTTCCAGGAACATTTAAAATATCTTAATGCTTTCTAAATTAGAAAAAAAAAAAAAAAAAGTTAAATAAAAAAAAAGTGTTCTCTAGTTTATCCACTCTTAAGGCTACCCTCAGGCAACTTGAGAGACTCCAACTGTACATTCTAGAAATTTTGTTCTTAGAGTTGAGAGTTGCTGCACTTTGACTAATTCTCCTAGTCTCCTTTGAAAAAGTTTAAAATTTTGGTATCATATAGTGGCATAACAAAACAATGGAATAAAAATTCACAATTTAGGTTCATAAATCAGTAAACATTTTAAAATGTTGTATCCCATAAAATTACACAAAGATCTCATGTCATTATTTGGGACAAACAACATAAGAAATTAGATCAATATTGTGGTTTTTAAATTTTTTAGCAACTTTAATATTTTTATAATTAAGGCCTATACAATCTAATGAAAACAAGAAGGAAAGTTAAAAATATGCAAAACAATATAGAAGCTGGGAAATCTCAACTCAATCATTTTGATAGAAATAATGTATTTTTCTCCAAACTGAGTAGCTGTGACATTTAACTCCTTGACAAAAGAAAAAAATCTGACTTCCTCCTGATTTTTTATATTTGATGGGACAAGACATGCTAGCTGTTTGGCCAAATAACCAGATGATAGCATTGCACCTAGTGGAGAAGTGTGTGATTGTTCAAATATTCTTTTTTAAATAGACATCTCAACTAGCTATTTTCAAACTGAGAAACACTTTAGCAGACGTAATTGTCGCTATAGGTGAGACAGTTGCCTTCAATCTAAGTTGGTAACTTATCCTGTAAGTAGACACACTGATCTATGTAGTTCAATCCTAAATTTTCCACTGGATTTAGTTTAAAGAGGTAGGTATCATGAAAAATCTGTGTACAGATGGAAGTGAACTAATAAATCAATACATTTACAACTCAGTAAATAAGACAAGTGTCAAGTAAAATAAATTCCAAATATTAATTCTTTCAGAACACAGCTGCAAACATCTTCAATTTAAACATGACACCTGAGTAAAGATTAATTTGGATGTTACCATAATGCCTCAATGAAGTTGGGCAGACTAGTCCTGCCAGCTGTTTTACCTCATTCTAATACAAAGTTTCTGGAATTCAATTTAAGGTGAAAAGGCCTTGTCAGTATACTGTAACTTGTGAGACTAGGGCATGATGAAAATGGCATGCTTATTCTTTGGTTTTGTTTATTCTTTATTTTTTTCCCCATACACAATAATGTCATTATCATTTTCTTTTTAAAGTTAAATACCAAACTGAAATACCAGCATTTGTTACTGCAAATCACATAAACTTTTCTTCTGAAAGATCTTTCTTTAGAAGTTTACTTTAATTGAATTTTTTTCAGCAGATACTGCTTCACCATATGGCAGCAGGTTTTTAACTAATAAGTTGGCACTTAGAGAAGAAAGGGAAGACTATTGTTTATGGTTAACTTTAAATCACAGGTGCACTTCCAGATAAAAGGATTGTGTTCAAGTGCCAGCAAAGCACAGCAGATTTAATTATATTACTTGCCATTTCAGTGAAACAAGCAAAGACTGATTATTCAGTTTTGACACATTTTAAGCTATGTTATTTTCCTTCATGTCCATGAAATTTCTTTAGTATCAAAGTGATGAAAGCTTATTAGACTTCACTAAAAGTCTCCAGGAAATGCTTTATTGTGATACATCAGGGTCTACGTGTCTCAGGGAAAGGTATTTTATCAAAGCATTTAGATGAAACTGTTTTTTAAAAGCTTGTTTGCATGAAAGTAACCTATTGTTTGCTTCAGCTGATAATTCTGCTTATGTCAGGGAATTAAAAGAGCTAGAATTACTTTGTGGATGTATTACTTTTAAATGCCACCTCAATTTGGGAAGGCCAGGCCGGTACAGAGGGTCAGGCTAAGGCTAAGAGACTAACAGCCAATTTAATTTTCAGAAGGGCTCACCTGAAGCTCTACATTAATCTTTAGTATTGGTCATATATCTAATTGTGCAAATGAAATGACAAATTAGACAAGTTAATTAGAACATCCTCTGGGGGTTACTTTGGATTCAAGTAAATTAATAATATAAAATACATCTGAATACACAAGGGTGAATAAGATTTGGAAAAAGCAGAGTAAAATTGCGAAAATCAAGGGTGGAATTCAACTCCAGATTGTATAACCCTAAATTAAAGTGTCTAGATGTGGTGTCTGTTGTTTATGAATTTCAGCTGCTAGAATACTCAAAGAAAAACAAAACCACAATTCTTTGGTCTCATCATAGGAATCTCATGCCACCTGAGGCTCATTAGGGTAAACCACCTGTCTGTAAGCTGTCAATCCAAAAAGACACGGCCTCCCTTAAGATCTATATCAGGCTCTTCAGCCTTAGGAGAGAGCTTCAGATACCTAGCCACTAGAAATATTTTTAAGCAGTTATATTTAACCTCTATTCAATATAGTTGATAGAATCTGGAGATCTAAATTGCCTTATGCAAAGTTTAATTGTTTACATTCTATTGCTTGTGATACTATGTTATTCCTTGATTTAAAAACAAACAAACAAACAAACATGTTTTTCCTCAGTAGAAATGTTGGTAGGCTGCTACAAAAGCCTCACTTTGGAAAACTTAGCAGGTTGGTGCTGGAAATACAAATTCAAGTCATAGCCAGTGTATAACTTTATCCCTAAATTTTGTCTTTTGTCCTCACATTGCAATATATTAATCATCTTCTGTTTGTGGAGATGATATCTAATGGAAATGTTCACAACCTCTAACTTCCACCCCACCCCCCCGAAAACATAACAATTATTTGTTGAGTAGTATCTTTTCTCTCCTACATATTATCAGGAGAAGACTTCAATTTTATATTTGAAATAGCAGTGTGTTTTATAGTTCTTGTTTCTTTCTATTGCTATAAAAACAAATGAAGTTTAACAGCTTTCCTGTTTCACAGAAACTGAAATAAAATATTTGTAAAGACAAGTGTAGGTAGATAAATAGTAGTATTGGCTCTGAGCTGTAACATCGGTGTTATGATGCTTACTGCCACAAGTTAGGTATTTCCAGATGGAACCAATGTTGTCATTCATGATTTTTTTAGGGAAAAGAGTTTGTATGCTCTTAAAAAGAAGATAGCCACTTCAGTGGCTGCATAAAGAAAACTCCACAGTTTGGTTAAATGAAACAAATTTGTTACCTGAAGGAAGCAAAATCAGCAGCTTATTTATTGTCTTTTGTAGCCTGAATAATGGAGCAACGAATGACTCATGCCTAAGGTACCACCCTGGTTTCAGAGAGATATATTGGTATAAAAGCTAGAGTAATACAAGTGAATCAAGATTATTTTAAAAAAATACATTGCAATAATCACTTTATTAGACCTTATTAACAAAGCTGAATGAATAAGCCCTTAACTCAACTTAAAGCTTGTTGTCTACCTAAGCTAGTGGGGTGTTGCTTTTTACCAGAACAAGCATGTCAGGGAGGGTAAATGGAAACTAATGAATATTGTTAATCTATGTTGATTTGGTTTTTTCACACTAACCAAAAAAGGTTTCACAGTGAGCATTTGGAAACATTTTTCCCTTCATCCTGGAGAGGAATTTGTCTCTTACTTCCTGTGTTTTATTTTTCCTTGAGAACAGGGATCTACCTGTTGCACAGATTCAGGAAGCACCCTACAGAAGTAAAAATGAAAATGGTACCACTTTAATTATTTCTGCAAGAAGAATTTTTTTTTTTTTTTTCCCTTTTGCAGCCCTTCCAATAGGTTTTCCACAGAAGATTTGCAGATACCCATCAGAGAGACAAAAAAATCGTACCTAATTTCAAAGAAATTAATATTCAGGAAATGAATCATTTTTTTCCAGATGTGTAGTTCCAAAAGTATTGTGTTTCTCCCTTCGTTTTCTCAGAAAGGTTTACGTACACTTGCAGAAACACAAATGGTCAGTAGTGATTCTAACTGGAAGACTATTGCACATCGAGGAGCCAGTGATCCATCCAACAGTTAACAGGAATACCTGCAGACCTGTGCTGGGCTGTACTGTGCCATGCTCTGAATAGCACTTCACCTTCAGGCCTGTGTTGTGCTCAACATATTCCTTGGTCTCTAGATAAATTTAGCCAGCTAATCATAACAGATGGATTTGTAGGCAGCTCTCACTTGGCAATGACATTACATTACCTGCATGTCCTTCTCTTTAATGTTAACCTAAAGCGACATGTTCTCGTGTGAATAGCCTTGTGCTTGACAGTAGAAATGATGAATAAGATTCCTTTCTTCTAAGAGCATGCTGTCAAAACTCTAAAAGACCAAAAAGCCAGGGAACATCTTCATGTGCAGGACCCGTGCCATGTGCTCTGCCTGAATTGGAGGTCCCTCCAACGCAGTACAACGTGTTAAGGTTATGTAAGGGATGTAAGGTTATCTATACTCCTTTTTGTTTTTCATGTTAGCTCTAATAAATGGTATTTCAATCAATACTTTATGGTGTTTGAATGCCTTTTTTATTGGGACTATCAGAGACACTTGCACAGGTGCATTACGTTATCCAATTTAGATATAGAGAAAAAATTTAGGAGAAAATAGACCTCTATTTAGCCTATTCTTATGAATAAATTTTTGAGGGATTTGCATTTGGTTCTAAATCCTTAAATATACTATACTTACTGTATATCATACTATTTGCTTAGGTGCTAGTGTTTAAATATACATCCAGTTCGAAGATTCAGTTTCTCAGAGATTATTCCTTTGACAAGTTTGGTGCACTAAGGTTATGGAATTCCCCTCATAATGAAATAAAGAAGAAAAAAAAAGACTTCAAATAGCAGACAAACAATCTTATTTTAATCTTTTGACTAATTATTAATGACTATGTAATTTAATTCTGTAAGTCAGGATGGGCCCTGTTCACTAGGTTAACTGAAAATTTCAATTGGATTTTATAATGCAGGATCTTAAACCCAATAGATGTAAATTTTTGAATCTCTGAACAAAAACTATAGCATCAGAACTAGTCATGTAGTACATTGCACATACTTCAGAACAAAATATATCTTTTTATTTTCAAATTCATAAAAATAGATACTTGGTTGCCTTGGGTGTAACAGGCTTTTAGCTGAATTTATTTACAAAATCTGAAGGAATAGGTAATGATTTCTTCAGGCTCTAAGTCAATATCTAAGATTTATTCTGGCTACTAAAACATACTGCCCTCTGTGAGTCATCTTCAGCATGTAAGAAGGCTCAGCTAATTGAGGAGACAGAACTAAAACAAGTATTTTTAAATCTAAGCATTACAAGGGTTTTCATTCAAAAAAGAAAGCTGAAAGAGAGTATGTGGATTTCCAGGCAGCATACAGAAGCTGACAAACTTTGAAAAAATTTCAATATCGGGAAAGCTCAGGTTTAAACACGATAACATTGGTAAAGGAAGAATAATAAATGCCTTAAAAATTTATGCTAATGGTTCAAAATATTCTGATTTCTCTCAGAAGTTTTATCTCCCTATTAGTCTTACTAGGAAATTGTAGAACTGATATTAAAATATTTTTAAATTTAAAAACTAAATAGAGAATTTTAAAAAAAAAGTTTAGTTTTCAATAATTTTGTTGTTTGGAAAAGGTAAAAACAAATCAAAACAAAACTGGGTTATCTATTATTTATTTTTTGACTAAGAAATTAGTCCTGTTATTACAACTTTTCCCCAGTTAGTTAAGTAAAGCTAGTAAGTTGTTACTGTTGAAATAGTAATATAGCTACTTATAAGTAGAATGAAAATTACAAAAAGAGAAAATACACTCTTTTATGTGTATGTCTTATGCCTCTATATTGTAAGGACCAAATGGTAACTCTGAAATCCAAATGGCCAAGGCCTACAAGTGAGTACAAAGGCATCCATTTTTGCCAGGTGGTATTGTGAAACAGAGGTAAAACTGTTATTTTTAGCATGAAAAAAAAGTCTTGAAATATATATGCAGACTTTTCCTTGGAAAACAGAATAAGACAGCATAAGCCATTTTTTTCTGCAAAGAATAAAAGTATAGACTTATGAACTCTAAATTAAGTGTGGAAAGGAGATTTTACATGTATGGCAACCTCTGATTTGAAAGTCAGTTTGAGTAACTGCACTGGCAGATGAACTTTTCCTGTGAGAAATTGCAATAATTAGGCTACAAAAATAACTTCTGAAGAGGCAGTACCTATATAAAGAGTATTCAAAAGGATGAGAGTTACAGGAATTATGACTTTGGGTCTATGCATGCATGCAGTGGGAACTATTAAACAATCATTGTCTGAGATCTGTTGTTGCTAGTTTCTTGAAGAAAACCTAGACTAATAAAAATAAGAATGTGAATAAATAAAAGGAAAAAAAAATCATAGAATCATAGGGTTGGAAGGGACCTCTGGAGATCATCTAGTCCAACCCCCCTGCCACAGCAGGGTCACCTAGAGCAGGTTACACAGGAACACGTCCAGGCGGGTTTTGAATGTCTCCAGAGTTGGAGACTCCACTACCTCTGTGGGCAGCCTGTTACAGTGCTCTGCCACCCTCAGGGTAAAGAAGTTCCTCCTCATGTTTAGGTGGAACTTCCTATGCTCAAGTTTGTGCCCATTACCTCTTGTCCTGTCCCCGGGCACCACTGAAAAGAGCCTGGCCCCATCCTCCTGACGTCCACCCTTTAAGTATTTATAAGTGTTGATAAGATCCCCCCTCAGCTGTCTTTTTTCCAGACTAAAAATATCCAAGTCCCTCAGCCTTTCGTCATAAGAGAGGTGTTCCAGTCCCCTAATCATCTTTGTAGCTCTCTGCTGCACCCTCTTCAGCAGTTCCCTGTCCCTCTGGAACCGGGGAGCCCAGAACTGGACACAGTACTCCAGGTGCAGCCTCACCAAGGCAGAGTAGAGGGGGAGGATGACCTCCCTCGACCTGCTGGCCACACTCTTTTTGATGCACCCCAGGATGCCATTGGCCTTCTTGGCCACAAGGGCACATTGCTGGCTCATGGTCATCCTGTTGTCCACCAGGACTCCCAGGTCTCTTTCCACAGAGCTGTTCTCCAGCAGGTCAGCACCCAACCTGTACTGGTGCATGGGGTTATTCCTCCCCATGTGCAGCACCCTACACTTGCCCTTATTGAATTTCATAAGGTTTCTCTCCACCCAACTCTCCAACCTGTCTAGGTCTCTCTGTATGGCAGCACAGCCTTCCGGTGTGTCAGCCACCCCCCTCCCCCCCAAGCTTTGTGTCATCAGCAAACTTGCTGAGGGTGCACTCTATCCCCTCATCCAGGTCATTGATTAATATATTGAAGAGGACTGGACACAATACTAACCCTTGGGAAACACCACTCGTCACTGACCTCCAACTAGACTCTGTGCCACTAATCATGACCCTCTGAGCTCTGTCTTTCAACCAGTTATCTATCCACCTTACTGTCCTTTCATCTAACCCACTCTTCCTAAGCTTCCCTATGAGGATGCTGTGGGAGACAGTGTCGAACGCCTTGTTGAAGTCAAGGTAGACCACATCTACCACCTTCCCCTCATCTATCCATCCAGTCATGCTATCATAGAAAGCTATCAGATTAGTCAGACATGATTTCCCCTTGGTGAATCCATGTTGAGTACTTCTGATAGCTTTCTTTTCCTCCACATGCCTTGAGATGACGCCCAGAACAAGCTGTTCCATCACCTTTCCAGGGATGGAGGTAAGGCTGACCAGCCTGTAGTTCCCTGGGTCCTCCTTCTTGCCCTTTTTAAAGACATTGGCTTTCCTCCAGTCCTCAGGCACCTCTCCTGTTCTCCAGGACCTTTCAAAGATGATGGAGAGTGGCCCAGCAATGACTTCTGCCAGCTCCCTCAGCACTCTCGGGTGCATCCCTTCTTGTTGTTTTGTGCATAGTACCCATGACCCTGAACTCTATCATTTCATGATCACTACAACCTAGGGTGCCCCCAACCTTAATGTCCTCCACCAGTCCCTCTGTGTTTGTCAGTACCAGGTCCAGAAGTTCTCCTCTCCTTGTTGGCTCCTGTACCACCTGTGTCAAAAAGTTGTCATCAATGCACTGGAGGAACCTCCTGGACTGTGCGTGCCTGGTTGTGTGGTCTTCCCAGCAGATATCGGGGTGACTGAAGTCCCTCATGAGAACCAAGGCCTGCGATTGCGAGGCTACCTTCAGCTGTCTGTAGAAAGCCTCATCAGCTTCCCCATCCTGATCAGGTGGCCTGTAATAAACACCCACAACAGTGTCCCTCAGATTTGCCTGTCCCTTAATCCTCACCCATAAGCTCTCAACCCTCTCTTCATCCAACCCTAGTGAGAGCTCAATGCATTCCAAATGCTCTCTCACATAGAGTGCAATTCCACCACCACGCCTCACTGGTCTGTCTTTCCTGAAAAGGACATAGCCATCCATGACAGCATTCCAGTCATGCAAGCTGTCCCACCATGTGTCAGTAATTGCAATGAGCTTGTGGCCCTGCAACCGCACACAGATCTCCAGCTCTTCCTGCTTATTCCCCATGCTGCGTGCATTGGTGTATAAGCATTTCAGAGAGGGAGTTATGTGTGTAGTTTTGACCCTTGAGATGTGGTGTGCCTTCTGGCTCTCAGAAATACTGGCACACTGGCCCACGAGCGCTGAGCAACTACACCCTGGTACCTCACCAGCAAGCCCAGTACCATCCCCACCCCCCTTCAAATCTAGTTTAAAGCCCTGTCAATGAGCCCTGATAACTCTTGTCCTAGAACTCTTTTACCCCTGGAAGTCAAGGTATTCCTGCCTGTTACCAGCAGGCCAGGCATTTTGTAGATCAGGCCATGATCAAAGAACCCAAAGTCCCGCTGGCAGCGCCGGGCTCGAAGCCAGGCATTGATCTGCTGGCTCCTCCTATTTATCTCCTCATCATTCCCTGCAACAGGGGAGATAGACGAGAACACAACTTGCACTCCTGATCCCTTGACCAGCTGTCCCAGGTCTTGAAATCTTTCTTCATTGCCCTTGGACTACTTCTTGCTACCTCGTTGCTACCTACCTGGAAGAGCAAAAGTGGATAGTAGTCTGAGGGCCGAACCAGGGAAGGAAACATCCTCTTCACGTCCTTGACCCGGGCCCCAGGGAGGCAGCAGACCTCCCTATGTGCTGGGTCCAGCCTGCATACTGGGCCTTCCGCTCCCTTCAGTAGTGAGTCACCTATGACAAGGACACATCTTTTCTTCTTTCCCGCAGAGGTTTTGATGCAGGGGGAAGTCTGACTAGACCTCGCTGATGCCTCCAAGGTAGGAGAAATATTGTGATTGTCATCATCCAGGTTCCTCTGCACAGCACTGTACCTGTTACATAATGGCACCCGGGAAGATGGAGTAGTCGCTGGGCAGTCTTGAGTGCGGCGCCTGTTGCACCATGCAGGAACTTCCTGCCATTGCCCCCTGTCCTCCAGGTCACCACCTTCAGTTGAGGCAACAGAGGATAGGGAGTTCTCTGTTGCAGGGGTTCTGTCTGCCTGCTGCCATGCTCATAAAGCATGATTCATATTTGCAGTCAACTTATTTAATATCATATTCTAAGTATAAAGGATTATGCTAAGCAGTAAAACATCTATGTAAAATGGCGTTCAGTGTTTTAATACACCTTATCTATTATTTTACATGAAATACAATTAAAAGGTATAAATACATATAAAAATGAGGAGTGTGTTAACAAAAAGAAGTTTGTTACTGCTTTACACATGAACATAGCATCGTTTAGAATATTTTTATAATATATTCTTGTCAGTCTTTAAGACAGGCTAGTACTTAAAAGCTTTCCATTGTTACTTTGTAATAGAATAGAATTTCAATAGAATTTCTTCCAATGGAATTTCAACTACAGTTTTTTGTCTTTGCAGCTCATTTATGCACACTCCTGGATTTCAGCTGTGCATAGTTAAACAGTCATACTCCTTTTCTGGTAGGTTTTGGTTTTTTTTTTCCCCAAATGATGTTGGGATTAAGACCATCTGTCAAATTTTGAAGTGAATGATACTTTAGTTGAGAATGATGTCTTTGATTATATATATATATATGATCTATTCAATAAAAGCAGAAAAAATAGATTGCATTTAAAAGTAACTATCTATAACTTAGAAGGTTCTATGACTTAATTTTATTTTCTGGGGATTTTTTTGTTGTTTTGTTTTGTTGTTGGGTTGGCTTTTTATCTATGTCTTGGAACATAAATTATCTGTAAAAGCAATAACTTTAATGTTACCTCCCTTCTGTATTTCACTAGCTAAATATTAATTACTGATGCTTCAGAGATGCTATACAATGAGAAAGATCTTTAGTTAAAGAAGATCAAAGCAACTGTGTCAGCTTGAGTAAAGCACATCAAAATGAACACTTTGAGGTCTAACTCATTATCTAGAAACTATAATTAGCTTTCCAGATAAATAAATAATTAAATCATAGCATTTGATTTTAATATTAGATATCTGTTCTTAATTTATATATCTACTAATAACTAAGCTTCTATAAAGCAAACTTGTAAAATTCCCTAAGCCCCAGAACATTTAGACTGTTGCATTACTGATGTCATATAGGAGCTGCAAGAAAGGCATTACGTCAAACAGATATTTAAAGAACTGAGAGAATTTGTAGCTGAAAGCAAGTGGTAAATAATACTATTAATGCAACTGTCTTCTTTATTGTGCTGTACGATCTGAACTAGTGACTTCCAGAGATGAAAGGATTTTTCTTTGAGAGACGAGTTCAGTAACACATCCATACTCTATTTTAGTGCATGCTGGCTCCATCTGACTGTGCTCTCAGGCTTCTTAAAAATGAAGAAAAACATTACAGGGAAGGCATAGAATGAGAAGGTGGCAAGCATGTACTTTTGGACCAGATTATTTGGAAACATACCCAGGTATAGTAAAATCTATAGTCATACCATAAGGAGTATATTACATGAAACAATGTTCAGTATGCTTTTTCTTATTGATACATAGAATATCAATCATAAGCAACAATTTCATTACAATATAAATAATTAAAAAAAAAAAAAAACCCAAACCAAACCATTTATTTCTCTCTATTAATAGTTAAATGAATGGATAAGTCCTGTTCGGTTTAGCTACTGTAGAAGTAGGGATATCTATTACAAGTGAAAAATGTAGGTTATAGACTGAAGGAATCCAACGGGTCAAGCAAGTCTAATGTCCACTTCACCATGCAGTAGCCATTCAGCTGGCTGCAATAAATGATTTCTCAACCTGAAGATCATGAAGAAAAACTGCAAATTCCCCACAGAACAAATATTTAGGATACCAAACATTCGGACAATTAAGATAGCTTGGATGCACAGAGCCACATCAAAACACACAATACAGAAATAAGTGGAGGAAAAATAGCCCTCAAAGTATCAAATGAGAAATTAATGATGTTCATGCTGAATTAGTTGAAAGATACTGATAAATAAGACATTTTTGTCAGCAAAACCCTTCCTGTTCATTTTTAAATGTACAGGTTGGCTGGAGGCATAAACTTGACAACCAGCACTTTACGCCTACACTGTAGGTGCTTATTCTGTGGAAATGAACAGAAGTGATAGTTCTGCAGATGTTGACATGAATATTACAGCTGAATGAACACATCTTCTTCTTGAAATTACTAGTAGTTACACAGTGTGTTTAGATGTATTTTTTTCCAAAGAAAATTAAGGCATTTTTGATAAACATGTATTCAACTATCCCTGAATAGACCAATGTAGTAATTCAAGCTATATCAAGATATTTTCCTGCTTGTGACTCCTCTTTTTATACGCCACTTACAGTGTTCCGTGTTGTTTTAAAATGTTTTGCAGCAAGACTACATTTACCAAATAACTATAGTATCCAGGGGTGTGAATTCAAATTCTCTCCCTTCTGTGATCCATCCTTAAGATTCTTAAATGCCAAGCAATTTGTTTTTCAGCTAAGGTGTGTAAAAAATTGTTATAAGGATGCTGCTGAATGTCCAATAAGTTATGTTAAGCATTTTAAATTATTTTAGCCTCTGTTGGTTAAATATTTTTGTACTGCTGCCTGACACTGCACTGTAATGTGCATTGATGTGACATTTTCCTGTTTCTGAGCATCACAGAATGAAATCCAAATGATCCTCAGAAAAAAAAAAAAAAGAAAAGAAAAAAAAAAAAAGGAATAAGACCCCACAATTCTAAAATACCGTATAATGCTAAAATATCATATTTACTGGCAGTACTATATCAAAGGAAGGGGAAAATGTGAAGAAATAAGGGCTTTATCTCAAGAGCCACATTTGCATATAGGTCACCATAAACTAACTCTCTACTATCTATCTAACCTCCATTTTTACCATGCCCTCCTGAGATCCTTCTGCTGCCTAGTATGGAATCAGAAATACCATGCACTGTGGCAATTTATTTCCCTTAGTGGTAAAGAATGAATCAGTAGACATGACATTAGCAAAAGCTGTAACTTTTTGCTATCATATCATTTTACTATCATATGTCATTGGTTCCTAATCCTGCAAAACCCCATAATGCCATTTTCCAGCCTCATACTGTAAAAACACTGTCTGGTTAATACATATGAAGGATGGTATCAGTCAATCTGATTTGTATGGCCCTTACATATCCGGGTCATTATCCAAATAAAATGTCTAGGATTTTTTTCCACTTAGATGAGAGCTGTGGTGTGGTCTGAACAGAAACCAATTTGAGTAATCGATGAGAACTCCAGAAGGCATCATTGTGTATATCACCTTGTAAGGGCTGTTGTAGTGCTAAATGCTTTTATACCCAGTAGAGGCCAAAAGTATTTTCAAGGTCTCCAGAAGAACGTTTATTCTGTTAGGAGCATTTCAGAGGCATCAAGCTTTGTTCACTGACTGTGAAAGGCATTTAGGAATTTATGAGGATTGTCTCACTGGACACCTGTAGTTCAGATGCCACAAAGCGGGAAGTCTGGGTCTCTTCCCAGGTGACTTAGTGTGACCAGTTCTGCACTGTGAAGACCCTTGCCACAGAGAAGCAGAATAAAATTGATACTTTCCAAAAAAATGCTACTGCAAGAAGAACATCTTCTACCTAGGAGATCTGCTATTGTCTACAAAATACAGTTGTTCTGATGTTGCCATTACATTATTAATCAATTTGGAAAAAAATATTATGGGTAGATATATTCAAAGAGAAGGATAAGAGTTCACATGCTTTCAACTGAAATTTTTGCTCTAGTTCAGAGCACAGAGAATTGTAATATCTTCTGCATACTTTATTTATATGCTAAACCAGAAATTTGCTGTATTACTTCTACAAAAGCTCCATGTATACTTAGGATGAATGGCAAATCTAGGAACACTTGCTGCTGTTTGAAAAGCAGCACTAAGGCAGATAGCTTTAATTTATCTTCAAGACCACATGCTTGATGTCTTACTGACAGTTATTGACCATTTGCTTTTTGGTAACACACAAGAAATTATCACAAAGAAGGTAATGTAACTGTTTTGTTCTACTGCATTAAACTTTGTATGAGGTTACTGTGACAGAACAGTAAATGGAAATAAAGATAATTTGACTTCCTTTATATCAGGTGTGTAAGTAAAGAATGATGCCTCTTAGATTTTATGTGTCATTGTTTTTCATCAGCCACTTTCTGGGAGTTCCTGGATCTCTGGTATTCCCCATGGTGAGATTCTGGTATTCTAGATCTGGCTTTATAACCCCAAATGTTCACCCCTCTCCTCGCTATATGGGAATGAAGGAGTAAGATGTCCTGCACTTCTTGAATGTTCCTCCCAGCTTGCAGAGAAAAATATCTATATGGAGAATACAGATAAGTATTTTTTAATTTGACTAGCAGGTGTGTAAGGGTTAAAATAAGAAGATTAAGTACTTCAGAATTTTCAAAATTTATTCTATTTGCACACTTTATTCAGTATGTACGTGTGCTGATGGAAATTTCTCTAAAACAGAGCCTATATATTTTACTCCAAATTTTAGTAGTTAGAAGAAAACAAAAAGTTCTACTTCTAGAGCCTTATGGTTACAATTCTGGTACCAGAATATTTTGAAAAAAAAAAAAATTTTAAGTTTCCCTTGCAGGTAAGCTGAAACTATTATGCAACACTAATATTAAAAAGGAAATATTCACAATTAACGGACCTGCTGTTTTATTATGTGTATACATGTTATTCTTTTTTAATATAATTTTCGTTGTTTTATAATTTATTAATGTGTTATGTTTATTTTTATAATTTATAATTATTTATATTATTATTTATTATTTTATTAGAGCTCTTGCACTCTAAGAAGAATGTCCTTAAAGAACTTCCAGCTCTGTTCAGCTCCTTTATCCCTGAAGGCAGTTTCCCAGAGGTTCTCATTACACCAATTCCTTAAACAATTGAAAGTTCACTCACCTAAAATTCAGGGTCTTGACTTTATTCTTCATCTGACCTGTATCACTCAAGGTTGTTAATTATACCAGGACATGATCACTGCAGCCCAGGCTGTCACCAATCTTGACTTCTCTAATTAGTCCATCTCTATTGGTGAGCAACAGGCCCAGAAATCCTTCTCTTCTGGTGGGGCTTTCTATCACCCGGATTAAGAAATTATACTTGATGCACTCCAAGAGTCTGCTGGGCTGCTTGCAGCTTGCAGTGCTGCTTTTCCAGCAGATGTCAGGGTGACTGAATTTATCTGGCAGGATCAGAGCCTGTGAGCGTGATGCTTCTTGTAGTTAAAGTAAGAAATCTTGGTCTATGAGCTCCTCTTGGTTGGGTGGCCTGAAGTAAACACCTTTCCTTTGTTGACTTGGGTCCTAATTTTCAGCCATGAGCTCTCAACCTGTTCATTGCTGTTTTCCAAAGACTGCTCTGTGCAGTCAGTCCATTTTTTCACAAAGATGGCAACCCCCACACCCCTCCTTCTTTGCCCGTCCCTTCTGAAGAGTTTATAGCTGTCAATTGCAGTGCTTCAGTGATGCTATTCATCCCACATTTCGGCAATAGCAACTAGATCATAGGTTTCTATCTGCACAGTGGCTTCCAGCTCCTCCTGTTTGTTACCCATCCTGCATGCATTAGTATAGAAGTACTTCAGCTGGGCTATGGACTGTCACCTTTTTAGAGTGAAAGTCTATTATTCCTTTGAGGCATTTCACAATTCTTTTTCCCTGTTGATTCCTAATACAACAGGAGCCCCTGGCTCTACTCTGTTACTCAAAACTCCATCCTCTCCCCCTGTTAGATCTAATTTAAAGCTCTCTTTATAGGTCTGGCCAGCTTGTACCCAATCCCCATTTTAAATTTACCTCTTAAGTCCTTTCTTCCAAAGGAAGCACTTTTCATTTTTCTCCACAAGTAAACTATACAAAGAAATAGTAATATTTATTTCTTTCATAAAATACCTCACAACTTAGAGAACTTATTAAAAAACAGAGGATATCTGCTAAATCTTTTCTCATCTTACAGCTCCCCCTTCTTAACACCGTACTTTAAATACTAGTCCACAGACCACTCTAGGTAAAATAAAGCAGGATAAAAAGCCTCAGTCTCTTCCGTTGAAGTAATTGTACTTCACACCTATGGCAAAGACGGAAAAAAAGTGAGACTGAGACTCTTCAGCCTTATGTTCAGGATATTCACTTAGACAAAACAGTCTGTCTTCCTGGACTACCCTTAAACAAACAATAGTTTGTTCTGTGCATTTTTTTTTCTGTTTGTTTATTTTTTATTCTTGACCGATATTGAATGAAATACTGTGGGCGCGGAAGCTCCGGACAATAACACACAGACCAATGTGATCAGGTTAATGCCACTTTATTGCCCCAATAGCTCAGTTAATATACTCTTCTTCACTACCTGGTTACATTAAATGTCATCAGCTAATTGGTTACACACTCAATCAACATTTTCTGATTGGTCCACCCTCCTTGTTCCTTGTCCTTCATCTGGCTCCTGGCTTAGTTCCTCTTTACGTGCCATCTGACTGAGATGTTGGTTCTGCTTTGTTGTTCTCCTACTTCCTCTTTCCTTATGCAATGTTCCCTTCGATATTCACGGTTAGATCAGGTGCTGATAACTCAGCACTCTACTTTCTTCACTTGTTAGTTCAGCAAATATCAGCTTCTCGCTGACCTTTAAACTCAGGCCAATTCTAAGGCCTCAGTGCTAACAGAACTCTTGTTCTCATACAAAGTGTCTGGAGTGTTCACAGGATGTCCATTCTCATACAAGAATTCTGCCACAAAATACACATAGTCACTCCAAAGATTTCCTTCCCCTGTACTGAGTGCCTTAAGCACCAGACAAGTAAGATAGAACAAGTGGAACATTAAAGGAAAAACCTTTTCCATTAATATCTTATACTCCCTGATGTTTGGCATATAACACATATGAACATACAGGTTTGTATTCCCTCAGGCAGAACTGCAACTCGTTACTATGGTAGTTTAAATAAATCTGATTTTATTTCAAATAGATTGAAGTACTGACATGGTCAATCACCAGTTTCAATAGAAAGCTATGACTAACTGCTAGAAGTGCAGATGAGCAACTTTGAGCTGACTCCTAGCCAGTATTTTCTGAAGAAGTGTTCTAAAGTATACACTTTATAGTCACAAATAACAATGAAACCATCAGTCTCATGGTCTGTTTGCACATGGGACCTCCTTAACTCCATGTCCTGAGTTTTGCCATGTTGCCCAGTGTGTTTTGTGCACACTCAGGGCGTTACACCTCACGTGTGGCATCAATATTGGATCAAGGTGACTACAAGTAGGTTCTTTTTCCTCTTGTATAAATAACATTATCTACATAATGTTTTATTTCTTTTGAAGAAGAATTGCCTAAATAATATGTATGTATTTTTGAAATATACCAGATTAGATTGGCTAGTGACCAAAATTTAATATTGTCTCACAATTTAATACTGCTGTTTTTCTTCAACATGCTTCATTTAAATTTATACATATCTGCAGACCTACAAAATATCTTTTGCCTTTTTGCTGCCTTTGGAAAGACTTCTTCCTTCTTCTTTTAACATTCCTTTTCTTTTCAAGAACAAGAAGCTCCCTTCAATGAGTAGATAAGGTTAAGTAATCGTGCTGTAAGTAATCTGCTGTAAGCAGAAGCAAACTTTTGGTTCCTAGAGGCATGGCACTAGATGGGATTTGTTTCATGTCCAGTTATTTTATAAACAGAGTAGAATAGAGTGTAAATTCAAATCTGATCCTCATCATGACTTATAACGTATCAGTGTCTAATTAATCAAATGCTAAAACAAATAGTGTTTTCTGTTCATGATCATAAAATGTACTCGACTAGGTCTAACATTTTGATCCCAGCTTTTTTTCTAACTCAATTTTTCTATTGACATCATTGCTTTCTCAAATGTGACTTGATAAAATAAAATACTGCTGATGCTGTAAGTCTGCAAAATGTGTCAGATAAAAGCTGCTGTTTGACATCTACCTCTAATGCAATTATGTTCCAGTGAACACACCAAGCCAGAACTACCAGACGTCCTTCACCAATCAGATCAATTTGTGTCAATCCACATATTTCCTATTAAGTTTTTCATCTCTATTTATTTGTTTAAGGTTATATTCATTTTACCATTTTAGAAATACAGGCTGAAGTCTTGAAATTGATTCCATGGAGGTTCTACTGCAGTTGTTTATCTTGGAAATTTGCTTTTCAGTTATCTTGTAGTGTTTCACAGGAGACCAAGGTTGTTTAAGCTCATATCTTTTTGAATTGCAAGACACCAAACCTTCCCCTCTTTCAACTGTGTGACTCTCATTGAAATAAACCTTTATATATATGTTTTTCCAAAGCTGCTCTCTACACTGGCTTTTCTTTTATTTGATACAATTTATTTCTCCCAGTCCTTGAGGCTTCTAACAAAGTTTGAGTCATGCTTCAGACTGTCAAAAGTGGTGGTATACTGTCTACTAATTACTGTCTCTGCTGACATTTACTTCAGTGCCCAAAAGGAATCATCAGAATAAATTCAGCTTCCGAATAATACCCCAAAATAATCGTTTGTATCCAGATCTGCTCAAAAGATAGAGATTTTGTGGAAGAATCTTTTCTCTTTTTTTTTTTTTTTTTATTTAAAGTGAAATCGAAAATTTATTTTTCTAGAAATATATTTGTTAGATTATATGATAAAAAAATCTTGTCTCCACAGTCACAAAGGAACACAGAGAGACCATGGTAGATGAGGAGCCCCAAAAAATTCTGCCCAGCTATTCCCAAGTCCATCACAGGGGCCATCAGCCTATAAAAAGCCCATCTTCACAAGCCCAGAGGAGCAAACAGGGAGGGACAATGGCAAGCAGGAACCCAAACTGAGGACTCAGAGGAAGGGACACTATGTCCAGACCCCTCCCAGGGCTGTCCCAGGAGACCCTCAGCCCCCTTGTCCAAGTGTGAAACCCACCTGGAAGATTCAAGTAGAGAGGTTATCCAGAACACTTTTTGGACTAATAGGGGTTGCTGTCTAGGGGTGTGGGATCCATTATAAGATTCAGGAGAAGAGCATTTGGAGATTGCACAGGACTCATTATGGGATGTTTAGGGGAGGAAACAGAGGCAGGAAAAGAGAGTGGTTTAGATGATTTGCAGAGAACAATTATGGGAAATGGCGGGATAAAAGAATGTGCAAGCAGGAACTGATAAGTGTGCTTGTCTGACTATGCCCTATGCCTGATCAGTGCCATCTGTCCTGTCTTCATGTTAAATTCCTTTCTAACTCTTCCCTGGGTGAGGGTTTTCTGTCCTGTGTATATGGGGTGGTGAGTTAGACCGTGGGCTGGAGGTGATTTAGCCTTTTTGAACTCCACCTTCAGCTATTTTCTGTTAAGGGGCGCTCATCCATGTGCACGTGTGTGCAGGGAGCCTGTGTTGCCTGCAACTGGAATGAGTGCAACTAAATGAGCAAGTGTGTGATCACAAGTGAAGATCAAGCCAAGCCAGCCAGCGAGCGAGTGAGGTGATCTGGGAGCATGTGTGTCCCTAGAGGCCAGGTCTGGGTGTGAGAGCACCTGTACATCTGTTGCGTGGAAAGAGGCAAAGCGGTTTTGGCAAAAGATAAACCCCCTTGCGTTCCAACATTCCTCACCGAGGTGGGAGGCTAGGTGCGGCTGGGTTTAAATTCTGAGTGATGCCCAATTCAGCACTATCAGTCCAATCGTGTTTAATATGTATTAAACGATTACGATTTGGATACACTAACAGTGGACCACACCTTCAGTCTCGTTGTGCTCATGAACTAACACGACCACCCTCGAGTCTTTGGTCACGTTCAATGAGGAACCGAAACAACTAGCTACTTAAACAGTGCAGTTTATTTAAACAACAGATATATAGGTTCTTAGGATTGCCGGTGATAAATACACTGTCTGCAAAGCACGTGCAAATGAAAGTATTGTTACATATATAAAAAGCACACGACAAAGTTATAAATGATACAGCCTGGCTATAAATGTAGGAAAGAGATTCTCTAGAGAAATTTCTAAGTTTCCCAAGAAAGCACTCGGTATAATCTAAGTCTTACCCAAAGGCATCCCTATTGGGGGGAAGAAAGGCTCAGCCCGTCGACTGATCCTGGAAGTCAGTGATGGAGTTCTTCGCGATGGTGTCTTCCCTGGGTATCCTCCCTTTCTTGGGCTATTTTTATACTATTTGTTATCTTCAAGGTGGAGTTTGAGTGACTTTAGTCATAAATACTTTAATTATGATTGGTGTAAAATTCTCTCGCTTCACAATTAAAGGTATAGTTTATGAAAAATTCAGGGTGCAAACTCAAGGAGGAGTGGTCACACCTTGGAGGCGGGCAGCCTTTGGAGTGGAGGTGTGTTTTGGTATTATAATGACATATAATGAGCAAAGTTGACACAAAGGACAGCATTTCATCAAAATTTGACAAAATGTTGGCTCAGGGTGGTAAATGGGCAGCTTATCGGTTCCATAGTACCATCTCGTTCCCATATCTGTTGGATCATCACAGGGCTTGGCTGTAGAATTTCCATCCCACTCTATTTCCCGTGTTGCTTCGCAAGCAATATTGCACAGGGAATCGCAGATGTTGACTTGTTTGCATGCCAGCTGCAGCTGCTCTCTACCTCAGAAGCCTCTTGATTTTATATTTTTTCTTAATGTCTGAACAATGCTGTACTTTTGTATTTTTAGCCAATTTAGTAATTATTCCATGACATCTCCAAGGGTGAGAGCATGGTGCTGCTGGCTATGGGACTGGGGGCATCCTGGTCAGATTGGGGCCGTGTGGGGAGAAGGAGTGCAAGTGAGTGAGGGGGTAGCTGGAGTAGGGCTGTGACTTTGGAGGCTTCTATGTTCAGGTGGCAGCAACTGGGCAGACTGAGTGTCTGAGCCCAGCTGCTGAAGCAGTCCACCTTGTACATATGAGCATACTTCATATGTACATACATATAAGCGTGTATTCTCACCAGTAGACCACCATCCTGCTCAGCCAAAAGGGAGCAAGATGAGGCCACTGGTGCTGTCTGTGTTCACGTGGGTGCTCTGATTTACTGCCTGTGATCTGAGGCTGCTGCCCATGTATCTATGCATATATGGTGTGTGTGTGTACTTTCCGTGCTTGTACCTGCTGGTATGGAGCTGCAACAGCCTCATCTCTCTCAGATTGTTGGATCCTGAATGATATATTTTCCTCTAACACTATTAAGCATTCAAATTTGGATTTCAAAGTATCATCTTAACTTTTTGTAATTTTCAATACAGTATTTTATTTTTCTGTATTTCATCATCTGTAAGAAATTTTTCATCTGTCCTACTACTGACATTTTATTTTATTATCTTATTCTAGACATTAGGGATTGCTGTAATTTAAACATTTCATCTTCCATTTTGGTAGAATCACTGACTGCTGGCTATTCAAAATGTTTTAATAGATAACCTAAAAGAAATACAATGTGAAAGCACTTTATTACACTTTGACAGTAACAAATTGCAAAAGTGCAGAATATAATAGCAATATTGCAGTTTTGTGAAATAATGTGTAATGACATTAAAATAAAAATAATTCAAAAAAAAATTTTAAAAATTAAGAGGTAGAAGATGAACAAACAAAAAATCTCTTAACTGTTTTTCATAAAACAGTATTAATTACACTTATCTTCTTAATTTTATTTCATTCCTTGCCACTCTTTCCATCTGTAAGGCTTATGTTACCTCTGGTTTCTAGTATTTTTTAAGTACATTTTAATGTAAACTAAAATATTTAGAAAATTAATATCAATGCAATTTTTTAGGTTTAATCCTGACTTTGTATGAAAAGTCTTATCATTCACAACGAGTCAATACATTTATGTTATGTAATATAAAAAGGAGGAACTTAAGCTGAATTCTTTTAGGTTTTCTGCTAAGAGAGTGGATAAGAAGGGCTAAATTTATATATATTTTTATATATATAAAATATACAAAATACTATGCTAAACTAATAATGGAGAAGTATATAGGCAGTTTTTAAAAGAAAACTATTCTAAGACAAGCGAATAGACAGCCAGTCTAAAGTCAAGAAACATAGAGAAATATACAGAATCTAAATCCTGTGTCTGCACAGTTTTTCAGAATATGATTTCAAACTATTCCTCAAAGCATGTAGGGAAAACATTAAAAAAAGAAAAGGGCGAAACTGCATGCTGAAATATCAGAAAGGCCTCTCTGTTCCAACAGAGTGCTGGTCAGAAACATGTTTTGTGTTCTTACCAATGTTAACTGACTACTTATGTTATATTTGCAAAATATATTTCCACTTGTTTCGACAGCTTGTAAAACATTTCCTTTACAGTTCTGATAAGTAGTTTTATTAGACATGTAACACAGGATAATACCGTAAATTTTTGAAAAGGAATAACTGCAGGTTGGTTTTGCTTGGTGCGGTAGTTCTTCACTCGCTTTAGTTTTGTTTTCACAGCTCTCTTCAAAGTGCTTTGAAGTGTCAGTATTATTTTTATAGAATTTTATTGCAACATTGATGTTACATCTTTCAACAAAAGATGGAGTCTTAATGTATCTTGAAAAGCACTAGAGAATCATAATTTAGCAACTAATTTACCTATAACAGTTTTCCACTTCCATGTCACATAAGCACTTTGTAGAACTATCATTTAAGACTTAAATATATTGTTATCTTGTCTTATATGGGGAGAGAAACACAAAAGAATTCTAAAAGAGAAGAGCAAAAGTGAACAATCTGTATGTTCTGAAATCTACTGTGAAATGTTCAGGATTCACAAAGATGTAGTTAAAAAACAAGACCTTTTCCATTATCTATCATTTCAACATGTATCTATATGTTTCAACAACGTATCAAAGATTATGTCACATTATTATGAGAAAAAAACATGGATCTACATTAAAATTATTTCAATTTATTTTTGTATGGAAGTACTATCATTCATTTGTTACATAAACTAAACAACAAAGCATTAGCACAATTATGTTGTTTCCTGTTCCTAAGTAAATATTTTCTATGTGTAATTTATTTGCAATTTAAATGATTCACATAGACATCTATCTTCATGACTATTATATTCCTGAAAACAAGGAAAACAAGCAGTTTTTCAATGGCAATGCCTAGAATACTGGAAAAAGAGAATTAATAAATAATTACTATCATGTCATAACCTTGAGCAATTAGCAGCTTAAAGGATAGCAACTGTACTTATGAAAGTTCCATTTCTTGAACTAGAGTCATTTAGAACATGTATTCCATTAAAAATAAATGTGTTTTACTTTCAGGTGTCATCCTTTAAGAAATGGAGAGCAATACCATGAATATTTATTTATTGTCAAATTCCAAAGATCCTAGTGGAGAGTACTTTCATGCATACATATTTATTAATGAATTCAAATTATTACAAAGGGATACAAGAGGGAAACCCCACATAATTATTATTTTTTATAAAAAGAAATTAAATACTAAGTGTAGAATTCAGCTCCAATTTTTTCCAATGTAAATGTCTAAATGTAAACTAGAGGTGAAATCCACGTGTTTAAATCTTTATGTCTTAGTACCATTTGAAACGCGTATGTGTTTCATGCTTGAACTCCACTTACTGCTACAGGACGGCATGATTATTTCATAGGTGTTCCATTAGTCATCCCAGACAGAGAATCCCTATACCCTAGGACATCTTAAGTGGCAGAATACCATGCAAATTAAGGCAAGTAATTCAGATGAATATGAAATGAAGAGCTAGTCTTGTAACTACATTGACTGTTATAGGAGATTAGGCACTCTCATCACAAATAACACCACATAAAGTAAAAGGGCAAATCTAAAACTGTCTAAGTGAGTTTAAATTAACATTAATATGACAGTGACTCAGGTGTACAATATTAGATGGAGGAGGGAATGGTAAGGGTAAAAGTGCGACAACTTGTGGCACTTTAATGTGACAGTTTAATAAGGAAAGCAAAAGCTCTGTGTGCAAGAAAAACAAAATAAGGAATTCATTCACTACTTCCCATCGACAGGCAGGTGTTCAGCCATCTCCAGGAAAGAAGGGCTCCATCATCCCTAACGGTTACGCGGGAAGACAAAAGCCATAACTCTGAAGGCCCCACCTTCCTACTTCTTCCTTCGGTTTTCATTGCTGAGCATGGCATCATATGGTATGGGATATCCCTTTGGTCAGTTGGGGTCAGCTATACCACCTGTGTCCCCTCCCAGCTGCTTGTGCACCCCCAACCTGGTGGAGCTACATGGAAAGCGAAGAAGGCGTTGACACTGTGTAAGCACTGCTCAGCAATAGCTAAAACAGAAGTGTGCTGACAACACTCTCTTGGTCACAAATCCAAACCATAGCACCATATGAGCTACCAAGAAGAAAAATAACTCTATCCCAGCCCAAACTAGTATATGTTGGGGTTTTCCCCCCCTACAGTTCAAAAGGAAATAGAATGTAAGCATATGAAAAAATCGCTTTACAAGGATGTGTGTCATTATAATTCAAAACCCTTAATGTTTTCCCTCGTTGCACAGTCTAACATGCTCTGTTTTATAAGAAGGAAGGTATTACCTCAAAAAATAAACAACCTCCCTCCCCCCACTATTATATAATATATAGTATTATTGAGGAAAAAAAAAACAAAAAAAACAAAAAAAACCCAAAAAATACTTTCTTCCTTTTCCTCCTAGTTGTTTTATTATTGTACGTCTTTTTAGGGAAGAAACTTTCATGAGATAAAATATAAGTACTGTTCTGGTTCGAAAACTTCTTGCACTGGAAAAAAAAAGTAAGTGTGTGAATGCAAATGTGAATCAAGTCCTGTCACACAGAAATGATTTAGTTATATGGGCAGTATCAATGATTTCCCTGTAGAAGATGATGTTTTCAAGAAAAAGCCTGCATAATGATGGATGGAAAAATATATTGGAAACATTTATGTCTTAACTTTTTTCCTAAGGGGATTTTGTTATTTTTTACATAAAAGTAACAACAGCCTCAGTTACTGAAAAACTGCATCAATCCTCATAAGATAGACGTTTTGAACTGTCTTAAATAATGAAAATAGCAAGAATCAATATTTTTTGATGTAAGATCTTGAATTTAAAAACAATTATCCAAATCATTGCATTTTTCAAGGTTAAATTGGTTCTTTTTTTTTTTTGTTTTCATTTTCATTTATGTTAAAAAAGAAAGCAAGAAGGTTGACATATTCCTCATCTTTTTTTAAGAGCTTTTGAATTACATAGAAAAATATGGAAAACATTAATTTGACCAAATATATATGTTATAGTTGACTAAATCATCCTAGGTTCCTTCTCGTCGCCAATAGAGAGAAATAAAACTACTGGTATGAGTTTCATCTCACTCTAAGACAGTGTGGTGGATTGACCATGACCTCAGCAGGACAGGGGAAGAAAATAAGATGAAAAACTATGTTGGGATAATGGCAGGTTAATGAAGAGAAGGAAATGCTGCACGTGCAAGCAAAGGGCCTCAATACACTTCGTGGTTGCTTCGGAAGACATTTGCCTTAATTACATACGTTCCCCTCCGCTCCTCTTTTCCTCCAGCTTTTATTGCTGAGTACAGTATCATTTGGTATGGGATATCCTTTTGGTCACTCTGGGTCAGCTGTCCCAGTTGTGTCCCCTCCTGACCTCTTGCCCACCCCCAAACTACTGGCCTTTGTGGGAAGGGAGGAGTTTGAAGAGAAAGCCTTGGTGCTGTGGGAGCACTGCTCAGCAGTAGCCAAAACATTAGTATGTTATCAACACCATTCTAGCTACAAATGCAAAGCACAGCACTATGAGGGCTGCTATGAAGAAGGTTAACCAGTCTTCTGAAAAGTTTTAACCAGTGTTCAAGAGGAGTTTTAAATTCTCTACAAGAAATTACAATCCTGTTTATGTGCAGATCTTCTCACCACCTCAATATTATACGAATCATAAGCACAACTTGCTTCCCTCTCTTGCTGTGTAAACCTTGTTAAGTTCTCTGTAAAATAAAATTTTAAAAACTATAGAATTACTTCTAGGCTTGTAACCCAAACCAGAAAGATTAAGTGCTTGAGAACAGTTATTTACATCTTGTCTTTTCCTTAGCACTGTCTAATTAATGTCTTCATGCAGCCATACACTAAATTTACTGAATGACCCCTCAGGGGTTCAGCATGTTGACTGCTCTGAACTGCCACTTGGGATTCCAAAATCCTACAATGTCATTTTAAATTCTTAGCACAAGTCTTTCTGTGTGTATTTTCAGCTAAACAGTGGAAGTAGCTTAATTACATTAAATTCCTTAATTTTTGTTTAACTAAATGTGTTCAGCCCCTATCATCTCAGGTTATACAATATTATCTGTTAAGATGTGCCCCATAGTGTTTCACATCAATTCCATTTGGACATAATACCATCTGGAAATATACCAGGACCAGAATTTGGTCCTGTTTGTGTATTCTACATAGTGACTTACGTTTTCCTTGGTACCATTTCAAAAGGAAATATATTCTATGTTTGATTCTCTTTGGTGTTTTTTTTTTTGTTTGGTTGGTTTTTTGTTTGTTTGTTTGTTTTTTTAATAAAATATGAACTTTAAAGTTTATTGATTTTTTCCCCTATAGAGAGCCTAGGATAATTTTGCATCTACTTATGTATGCTTTGTTGAAACCTCCCTGATGACTGTTTATGAGTAATGTCTTGCTGCACAGTGAAACAAAAAAGGCTTAGAAATCTAAATTAATAATCAAAATAAAAGAAGCCATCTTCCAGACTATTTTTTGCAGTATTGCAGTATTGTAGAAAATACTATTGCAGTATTTTCTACAAGAATAATTGGAATAATGTAAAAGATAATAGACTATTATTGGGGCATCCTTTATTGCAGTGAGGAGAAGCAATAAAATGGCTTCATTCAGGCTTCTATAATCTCTGTACATCTGTCCACATTATCAAGGGAAAAGGAGAGAAAACATCAGAATAAAATATAAGAATAGTAGATAATATGATACCTTCGCTCTTGTACATTTTCATCTCTAGGGACAAATGTAATGAATGTGTGTTTAAATACTGTCATTCAAAAACCACAGTTAAGCACTTTCATGCCTGGAAGGTTAAACCATATTTTCACTTCTGACCGTTTCTATGCCATCTAGCTAATATTGGGTAATATGTCAGGTGATAATCAGAGGGGAAAAAACAGCTGAGAAATATTCAGGAGTTTCATTTTAGCAAAGATGCCCTGGAGAATGAAAGGATAGAAAGAACGTATTCAAGTTTTGAATTTCTGGCAATGCAAAAACATGTTATTCTCTCTTTAGGAGCAGTGTTTCAAGGCAGAGAAATCTCATCTACTTTAAGTGTGTTCTTAAAAGCACCTGGTGCAGAGCCAACAAGCTTAAAATCTTTTGAAAGATAATACTCCATTATAATGGAACTTGTTAAAAGAAAAGAAAAGGGAGTGTTTGTTGTGCCTTTAGCAATTGCCAACCGAGTATATGTTGTCATGTTTTCACTTCCTCAAAGAGTTAGTTTGGATATAGAATGCAAAGAGTAAGCTCTAGTTAAAAATAGAACATTAGAGCAAGCCATAAAGTTGTACTACATTGTTATTTACAACTTACTTTATTAAATTCTTCAATATTAGTGAATGCTTCATACCATATCAAACAACACCCAATAAATTGCATATACCCTTTTTATGCTTTTTTCTTATGTAATTTTTGTGTTGATAGGTAAAATGTTTTATGGTTACATTTTGTGTGCTGTTGTTTCTGCCCTTCCTCCTATTGGAATATGAGTGAAAGTATAGTTAGACTAGATTTGAGAATACCTGACAAACCAAAAGATGGAAAAATACAAGGAAACATCTTGTATTTTAGCTTTTGCTAAAAACTGGGAAAGGTTTCAGTTAAACTCAATTAAATTCAATTCAGACATTCCTCTACTTCTGAGGAAATAGCAGGTTTTTTAGGGCTGAATATAGATAGTCATGGTATTTTGTGTCTACAGCCTCTCTTATGCTTAAATGAGCAAGTCCTGTATGCTTTCTTGTGATTTCTTTCCCTCCCATTGAAGCTTGTCTTCTATGTATTGGAGATTAAATTCAAATCTTCTTTTCTGTTGATGAAATACTGTAAACAATCAGAAGAAGTAAAGCAAAGGTGTGACTGATAGTGTAAGGACAGGCCCATGGAGAACATGGTCAGAAGTTAGAGCAAACCATTGTTCATTCCCTCATAAGATATGAAAATACATTGCACTAGATGTTAGTAATATTATAATATAGAAATAAACAAACAAGCAAAGCATAAGAATGCTGAAAGAACTGGAAAGCCATTAGAAAACTCATGGGATGTTGCCCTAGTCTAGGATTTTAAGCATGGCCAGTAAAATAAAAAATGAACCACTCACCTAGTCCAGTTTACATTTTCTTATTACTATATACTTCTTTGTTACTCCAGCAATAAGTTAAGATATTCCATCACACTTGAATAGTTTGATTTCTTCCAAGAAGAACAATGGACTATAGGCTAATACACTATAATTTGGTTTTCAAAACAGTCCAATAGTAAATGCCATTATGACACAGATAGTAACAAAATAAATTACTGTCTGAAGTAGTGAGATAAAATATCTTTTCAATACCCTGTGGAAAATTACCTGTGGATGAATGTTTGTGTAGATTTTTTCTAGAAAAGTAATTTTTTTTCTTCTAAATTTGTACTTAATTTCAACTATTCTGAAACCCTTTTTTTCTTTCATTTTCTGAACTTAACTATGTTAGCAGAACTTCTGCATGAATGCGTCAGAAAAATTTCAGAAATATATTCAGGAAAGATACTTTCTTTTGTTCTTGTATGTTTCTCTACTTTTGATCATTTTGTTGATCTGTACATGTTAAATTATTATTTTCAGCCTAATAATTTTATATGGGAGTTAGTTTGATGTTTATTGTTCAATAAATATTTTACAACAATTAATTTTGTTAAATTTGTTACCTAATTATTTATTTTTAATTGTGAAGATTTCACAGGAAATATTGATGAAATATTATTCATTATTAGTAACGGTATATATGGATTTAGCCTTGAGCTAAAGATATTTCTGGAAGGATCTATGTCGGTTGTAGTATTAGTCATTTTCTTAAATTCATTAGCTATTTAACTCTTACTGGAATACTGCTAGTAAGTCGTACAAATATTCTAAGCATATCTTATGGGGGATCAGTTTGATACTCTATCTAAAAAATGTCTAGTTTCAATCAGAAAGATATTTTGTAAACAAAAGAGAGGAATTCATTTTCCCATGAGGATTCTCACGAAACAAAAACAAAATATCTAGAAAATCTGATCAAAAGTACATACAAAAATGGAGGAAAGAAAACTCAGGAAACTCAGGAAACTCAGCCACCACTATACCACTTGAAATCTTCCAATTAAGGGTTTATACAAAAGATCAACAAGTTTGGGAAGTCATAGTTTCATTTTACATCTACTACCCTGCCGGCTGATGGATATCCAGTTTAAGACGTGTGCTTGAGTACATTTGTTCAACATGGGAATGTTGAACTACTCACCTATTGAGATATGGATGGAGCACTTTTTTTCTTTTCTAGGGGGGAAATACATGGCTAAGAATCCGAGAAAAAAAATACTTTTGACAGCTGTAGCATCAATATTTTGTCACACAGATATATGATTTTGCATTTGCAAAATTAAGTAAAAGTTGAAGATGTTCTTAATGGTTAAGAGATGAAGAGGAAATCTTTCAAGAAACAAATAGTTTAAAAAAAAAAATGTATCTCTTTGTCTTGATTTGTGAATATTACAAGGTGTTCAAGGCACGGGTCAAGATTTCAATTTGTATTCCAGACTTATAACTTTCTGTTCAAAGAGAGAACTGTGAGTCCTTAAATGGAACAGCAGCTAAATTGGTGTTCATTGACAAGACAAATCAGAGAAAATGCATAAGGAGACAAGCTGTTCATTTATAGACTAAAGCTCACCCCGCTCATGTTCTATTTCAGCTAGTGACCAACTGCAGGCACTTCTAGGTGCCTTGCCTTGCCTTCCCTTCCCGCCCTGCCTTGCCTCACCCTGCCCCACCTCACCTTGTTTGAAAATATGGAGGAGATATGCAGAAAAGGGCACTAAAATACAGATATTGTGGCAATTACAGAATCCAAATGAAATTTAAATATAGAAGCCGGAGGCCACCATTTTCAGAAAGGTAGAATAGGTGCTGCAGGGTATACCTAGAATGACAGAAGGATAAGAGACAGAGTAATAAATATAGAAAAAGTGTGTAAGTAATGGTGGAAAAGCAGAACAAGACAAGACCTTCCACAAGACGTGGAAGGTGAATAGCAAGGAAGACCCAGGTCTGTGTTATCAGAGTAAAGAAGTAAAGGGTTGTATGTGGAAGTGATAGGAGCTGAAAGGTGAGAAACGAAAGGTAACCCGGAAGGACAAATTAGGTGAGTGGAAAGAAAAGAGAGAATAAAACATAAGAGTAGAAATAGAAAGCAGACAGACTGTGGGAACATTAAATTATTATAAAAGTTTTCTCTCTAAACATATACAAATGTATATACAGACAGAGCCTGGGAGAATTCTACAAAAGAACTTCTTAATGTTTTCTGTTAGGCACAGTTTGTTTTCACCATCAATCTGGTGATGTAGCACACTAATGCATCATCACAGTGACAGCGCTATGATGATATACTACACTAATACATCATCAGAATAACTGTGATAAGAGTTGTCACTCTGGTGATACATTAATCTGGTCCATCGTAAAAGAAACACGTATTTCAAACAGATGTTATATAGATACCACTAAATTTTTGTTGCCATTGCTTATTTATTCATTCACTTTTGTAGAAGACAATGTCAAAAATCAGAATGTCTTTTAAATTACATTAAGCAAAAAACCAATAATGTTAAATAAAGCAAGGAATATTTGGTTATATAAAATAAATGAAGAAGTGGGAGGTCAAGCACTAACTATAAAGCTTCAAAGTAGCACATGGTGCCACAGCTCGTTAAAATGAATCTAAAACTATGACTAATTTATTCAAGTATTTCCAAGTGTTTCTCCATAAGCAATTCTTTGATATCCAGGCTCACACTTGTAATAACTTATTTCTACAAGTATTAATATGCATTAAAAAATACAATAATCCAAAGCACATATAACTGTCAATGTATTAAAATAGGGAAGGTCTCCTAGGTAAAGAATGTGCCTTCATATGTATTTGGAAAGTCTGTAATATTACAGTGATATATACTATTATCAGCACCAGTGTTTCTGAAAGGCTAAATAATCTGAAGTATGCCTGAATTTGACTTTATGAGCTCAAAGTGAAAATATGAATCAATACTTCTGACACTAAGTTGCCTCATCACAGTATCATTGGACCCTATGTGGAATGGTAAGAATGGATGATAGGGTTCATCATGCTCGGCAGCCTCTCAGTGATGTTGTGAATATGAGATCCTGGTAGGCAGCAAATTTGTCTAGAGAAATTATCTGGACAGCAAATGGGTGCTTCAGTGCCTCTCAATAAGGAATCTCCCGTTATTAATACATTATGCACTTTTCTGGTGGCACTTGTTCTAATGTGGGTGGGAGTTTGGATCAACTTTGGATGGTCACCTTCTGCTGGATCCAGTCCATTACTCCCATGCTGTTAATTCTTGACCCCCAGAGTGTCATATCTGTTATGCAGAGACACTTTAAAGGAAAGGGGAATGGTCTTCTTTTCTGAGCAGAATCGAGGGTCTGGTTTCCTTCATCTTGTGAGTTACTTGTGTCAGCCAGCTCAAGGTTGAATTCAGGCTTACCTTCCACTTGTACAGCCTTAAGGCTGGGCTATCCCTCAGCCTGAGACAGCATGCAATACCACGTATCTATCTCCCAATCACATTCCTGGATACTGTGCTGCCTGTTGAGCTCTTCTTGTAACATAGCTACTCCTTTGAAGAGTTCTAGCTGGGCACACTTGCAGCTGTGACATCCACTGCTGCTTTCAGGTGTTAGAGGGCTCCAAGCAGTCTGAGGTTGGGTTAGCTATTTCAGTGTTTGAGAGATCTGTTTGGGTGGAGATGTCAGCATAGCTAGACTGTAGAGCTTCTGTTTGGGTTTCAGCCTCAGCCTTGCAATTGCAGCAGGTGGACACCATTTTCTTTCAGCAGGTCACAGTCACGTTGTAGTTTTATGAAATGGGAATTGTTTTGAAAGATGTCTTTCTAATTCTAATTTCCTGGAGACTTCAAGCTTCCAGGTACACTTACATGCCCACCAGCTAGCTGAGGTGATTGCCAATGTTGCAGCCGAAGCCTGCAGGTGAGCAGAGCAGGCAGCAGCCTGACAATGGACAGAGTGCATCACCTGGCACATGCAAACTGCTGATGCTGCTCCCTGTCTGCACACCCTGGCCACTGACACTCCCTGTGGACTGGTTATATGCAGCCGCCCGCAGTTTGACCTGGCTGTGGGGACAGCCAGCACTACCCAACTCTTGCTTGCTTGCTTGCCCCTCTCATGAGACCCGCCGCCTGCCAGCTGGTCCCTCCACACACACAGCCCTTGCCTTTACCAGTCAAAGTTTTGTAGTGTTTAAGCCATACACTTGGTAGGCGTGTGAGAAAATACTTTATACAGTGTCCTATTAAATTGCATTGGAATAATCTTAGTTTAAGAAGATCAAGATCACATAGAAGTGTAGTTTTTATTCTGCTGACTAGTATTTCAATAGTTTTTAAAACTTTCGGACAAGCTTTTATGCTGACTTGGGTATTTCTACTTGGTATTTTTCCTACTCAGCATTCTCTGAGATCTTAAAGCATGAATTGAATATATTTTAGCAAGCATCAATCTGTCACTGTGCTGGCAATTAATTAATAACCAGACAGAAACCTTGGAGCACTACATATTTAGTTTATTGATTTTTGTGCAATATTGTATGTTATAGCTCACCATACAGACTTTCAGTTGTCACACATAGAAATTACATCAACTGCTGCCAAGTCTGCTTCTTATATTAAAGTGTCTAGAAAGAATGGAGCAAGGAAATTTAGGTGAAATTTGGATGATTAGAGATCAGCGCATAGAGGATTTGGGGAAAAAAAAAAAGTAAAAAAAAAAAAAAATCATTGTTAAAAGAATACAGTATCACATGCCACTTTAAAACACTTTAAATATCAACATCAACATGACTAGAAAAGCTTTCTCTTACATTTTACCAGTGCCTACTAATTTAAAATGAAGTCCTACAATATCAAGAAGATACTAACATTTATAGGCCCAGCAGAGATACTAATTCTATTACAGATAATTTTCTCTGTATCTTGCCCCAGGTAGCTACTTAGTATTCCACAGTTGCTATTCATCTGCTTTTCTGTTGCTCTGTGAAGGCTAACGGATTTATTACCTTTCCTGTTGTTGACATCCCTTTCTGCTACCCATTTGCCAACCACCCTTTTGCCAAATTATTTAACTGATTAACATAATTAAGTTAAACACCAATAAACTGTATACTTAACTTGATGTTTGCAGCTTTTGAAGAAGGACCTGTGTGTCCTTCTCCAACAAAGTGTGGGTTTCTTGCCAGCAGTCTCACAATTCTGGAGTTACTGAGACCATCATAACTGTAAGATACCAGTGCATGTAAAAGAAAAAATGAAGTGAAATATCAGTAAATTCACACAGAGGATAAGAAGAAAACAACAAAAAAAGAACAAACAAAAACTTCTTATATTTTAACAATATTCAAATCACACCCTTGAGGCAAATCAAAAGGGTTAAAGGGGGGAGGACGAGTTGTACTGAGTGTAGGTTGTGAGGTGTTGGCAGTGGAGAGCCATAGATGTGGCCTCTATGAGAAGAGGCCATGGGTTGCCGTGTGCAAACCCCTGGCAGGAACTGTGGTCCATGTATGGGAGCCCATACAGAAGCAGATTTTCTAGTTGGAGCTGTGCCCCATGGAGGACCTATGCTGGAGCAGTCTGTTCCTGAAGGATTGCAGCAGACAGAGAGGACCCACTCTGGAGGAGGGGAAAAGTGTGAAGGGCAAGGAACAGCAGAGAGGAACTGTTATTAAGAGATTCTGTGTGATCCAAAGCACATGGTGACCTCATGCCACATACCTCATAAAGAGCTCAGACTTCTGCACTGCCAGTGGAAAGGGCAGATACGTGGAGAGTTCAGAGAAGTTGAGCTAGAAGCTATTCAGAGACATCCAGAGAACTGAAAGCATCTGTCCTCCCTGGAAGTTTGAAGATGGAGAAGCCTGAGGAACCTGATGCAAATAGATATATATGACACACTTTCTTATGGAATGCCTTACAGATTTATGAACTGACTAAGAGAATCTCAGATCTGGGTGCGACAGCTTAAGCTGAAAGACATTGAATCTATTGTCTTCCCTTTGCAGTAAGTTGATGCACACTGTGACCTTCAGTCAAGTTTAGCTTCTTGTTCAGCAAGTTCTGTGCTTTCCTGGGTTGCAGCACATCCCATACCATTGCCTCTGGTCACTTTTGAGGCTTGATGTCAGAACTGCTCCTTACCAAAGGCAGGCCTGTGGTTCTGTAGGCATCTCCAAGAGTTTATGCACACAGACAGCTTCCTCCTTGCTACATCTCAGTCCTGACATTCCATGGACTTCTCCCTGATGAATAGATACAGTTGCTCAAAGGAAGAGGCAATCTCTTCCTTCTAAAAGTTTCCAGCAAATTAAATTTATCGCAGATAGGACATGGCAAACATCCTCCTAAGTGGTTCTTTTAAATGCAATATACTTTAGCTTCATGTAAATTGTGAATAAATTAAATTAAACAAATACATATACTCCTTACAGATGTATTGGATGAAAACAGACAAGCTTCTGACTTCATGACATACATTATATAACTGTAAGATAGTAAATTACAGAGATGTATTTCCCTTTTGTCCTGTTGCTCATACTGGTTCTGTTAGTAATTTTCACAATGCAAGCAAGATTTCGTGACAGGCTTAAACTGGTGTGAGAACCCAGTTTGAGAGTCCTTCATTTGCACTTTACAGACACTCTTAAATTCCCAAATATTTCTCTGTTCTTTTTATTCATTTACTATATCCTGGCTAGGCTTTGTTGACAGGGTTGTTATTTCTGGCCCAAAACTCCAGGGTTAATCAACATAGTTCCACCAACATCTGGAGAATTGCCATGCTTTACATTGGCTGTGAATATACAATTTCATTGCAGATGTGTAAAGTGGACACAAGTACTGCTCCTTAAAAAAAAAAAAAAAAAAAAAAAAGTGATGAATAATGCATGAGAGTTCTATGCCTTCACAGTTTCTATGGGTAGACAATCCTCCTAAGTATCAATGTGTCCCATACGGCAACAGAGATTACTTGTGATGCTGAGCTCCTTCAGAGTCTCAAGACACTTTTTTTGGGGAAGATACTCATCTGTCTCTCCTGTAAACTCTGCTACAGTCCCAGTGTGAGGAAACAATTGAGATCTCCAGTCTCATACAAAGATGACACAGACTTTGCACAGTATATATAGTGTCTTACCTGTTACAGCACCTTTGCAAAAGGAAAAGAGTTTTTTATCCTTTCCTGTGAAAGGGTATAAACCACAGTTTTCATTTGCAGTTCTAGTCACCTGACTAGAGATACACCCCAGTCCTCCATATAAGGCTTTCCCACTTTTGCATCCAGAAATGCAATGATGATGAGTCAAAAAAGGTACCTATCTAACCCATGTACCAGAATGGAAAGGAGGTTAAGATCCCTGGATAGTCTCTGGTTTTATTCAAAGTGTGACTTTCTGCTCAAGAACAAGTAGAACTTCACTGTTTCCTATATAGTTAATAAAGCAAGATCAACAATGCTTATTCTTTACCATAAATAATGAAAGCTTAAAGTGACCATTTTTAATGTCAAAGCCTAATCCTGTTTTTACGTATGTTGGATTAAACAGAAATTTGTAAATTATTGTTAATACTAAAGTGAGTGCTATTTGTGAATTGAGGAATTTCTTGACATATGCACACAGTAGAAGCATTTAACTTTAAATAGCATGGACTTACAAATACAGTGATACTAATGGATACTTACCTCATGATAGACAAAAGTTTCGGTAAATCAGATTATACTCCATATTTCTGAAATTAGTACATGCGTTATTTGGCACTTCCATATTGTCCCATCGGAGTCCATTAAAAACTGTATTCCCTTTTTCCAGTTGGAAAAATTCTGATATTTTAATGTTGTAAAATTGAGGAACTATTTTCAAATGCTGAAATATTTAGTAGTAAATGAAACTCCAGTATGTAACTATTTTGAAAATACCGAAATAGGTAAACTTTACTTTTAGACAATTTTGAGCAATTCAGTCTGTTTTGTACTTAGTTTTCATATTTCCTCATGAAGTTAACATCAGAGTATCTCTTTTGGTCTTTCATTTGTACAAAAAAAGGCTTTTTTTCTTTTTGTTAAAAAAACACGTTGCAAGAAAATGCCAATGGTCTTCACTAAAATTTCTAAAGAGATTTATTCTTAACCTAAGGGAAGTTACAATATAGTTATATTCCAATTCCGACAAACAAGCTGTAAAAACAGGTAGATTTTTCTTTTATCCTTGGTTCATCACCAAGGTTTCTTAGTGACTCCACTGTGGCATTTACGGTAATAAAAATTTCTCAAGCTTTACAAAATATTTATAAGGTGGCTCCTGCTGGGTTTTTACTGGTACTATAAAGTGCTATAATTTCTAGGTTAGGTAATATGACGAACAACTCGCCAGCAGTTTGCACTGCTGAAACAGCTCACAGAGGCAATTTATAAAACCAGAAAAAGAAAAGTAGAGAAACACTTATATAATACAATATTTTTTTTTTTCTTTTCTATTCAGCTGGTTATTCCTAAACATAACTTTTGACCTCCTCCCTTGTTTTAGAATATATTGCAGCATTTGTGTTATTACTAAGTACAGCACATTAATACACACAAAGCACAAATATATATGTATGAAAGTGTGTGTGTGTGTGCACAAATCAGAATTGTAGCAATGTGATAAATGATTGAAAGAGAATTCATGAAACTATATCACTGGATTTAAATTGCTAGATTTTCAAAAATAATATAAATTTTCCAAATTTCTTATAGAATCATAGAACTATTTAGGTTGGAAAAGACCTTTAAGATCATTGAGTTCAACCATTAACCTGACACTGCCAAGTCCACCCACTAAACCATGGTCCTAAACATCACCTCTACATGTCTTTTAAATACCTCCAGGGATGGTGACTCAACCACTTGCCTGGGCAGCCTGTTCCAATGCTTGATAACCCTTTTGGTGAAGAAAGTTTTCTTAATACCCAAGCCAAACCTCCCCTTGAGGTCATTTCCTATCGTCCTATGGCTTGTTACTTGGGAGAAGAGACTGACCCCCACCTCACTTCAACCTTCTTTCAGGTAGTTGTAGAAAGTGACAAGGTCTCCCCTCAGCCTCCTTTTCTCCAGGCTAAACAACCCCAGTTCCCTCAGCCACTCCTCATAGGACTTGTGCTCAAGACCCTTAACCAGCTTCATTGCTGTTCTTTGGATATGCTCCAGCACCTCGACGTCTTTCTTGCAGTGACGGGCCCAAAACTGAATACAGTATTTGAGGTGGGGCCTCACTCGTGCCAAGTACAGGGGGACAGTCATTTCACTACTCCTGCTGGTCACGCTAGTTCTACTAAAAGTCACGATGTCAAGAACGCCACCTGGACACACTGCTGGCTTATATTCAGATGACTGTTGACTAATAGCCCCAGGTTCTTTTATGTCGGGCATCTTTACAGCCACTCTTCCCCAAGCCTGTAGCGCTGCATGGGGTTGTTGTGACCCAAGTGCAGGAACCAGCACTTGGCCTTGCTGAATCTTATACAGTTGATTTTGGCCCATTGATCCAGCTTGTCCGGATCCCTCTGTAGAGCCTTCCTACCCTCAAGTAGCTCAACAAACCTGCCCAACTTGGTGTTGTCTGCAAAGTTACCGAGGGTGCACTCAATCCCCTTGTCAAGATGATTGACAAAGATATTAAAGAGAACCAGCCCCATACTGAGTCCTGGGGCATATCACCTGTGGCTGTCTGCCAACTGGAGTTAACTGCATTCACCACCATTTTTTGGGCCAGGCCATCCAGACGGTTTTTTACCTAGTGAACAGTACACCCATACATACAGCCAGTTTCTCCATGAGAATGCTGTGGGAAACGGTGTCAAAGGGTTTACTAAAATCGAGGTAGACAATATCCACAACCCTTCCCTCATCCACTAAGTGTGTCTCCTTGTCATGCTGACCGGGCCTGATTGCCTGGTTGTCCTGTACATGCTGCATGATGGCACTCAATATGATCTGCTCCATAACCTTCCCTGGCACCAAGGTCAGCCTGACAGGCCTGTAGTTCCCCAGGTCTTCCATCCCTTCTTGTAAATGTGTGTCACATTTGCTAACGTCCAGTCAATTGGGACCTCCCCAGTTATCCAGGACTGCTGATAAATGATTGAAAGTGGTTTGGTGAGCGCTTCCACCAGCTTCCTCAGTACCCTAGGGTGGATCCCATCTGGAGCCAAGGGACTTGTATGTGTCTAAGTGAAGACAATTGAATTATTGTCAAAGAAATCTGCTAGTGATAAACCAAACACCTTGTTTCTTGAATACTGAGAAGATTTATTTATCAGGGACTATTTCCAATATGCCTTACAGTTAGCCTTACAGTCCATTTTGCAGACATTTTTGGAACTCTGTAACCCACTAGATATTCACAGTGGGCATAGGACTTGAAATGCCTCCCAGAGAAAACTTTATAAGTTAGTTGAATAAGGATTTCTAAGACCAAAAGGTTTCTGCCGAGTTCAAACATAATTCCATTTTTTCCAGATCGGGTGTGTGTTTGTTTTTCTTTTTTTTTTTTTTTTTTTTTGGATGGTGGTTTATTGTGGGTTTTTTTTTTTTTTTCAGTAGCCTTAATACGTGGTCTCTTGACAGCATAGCTTAATGTTTTGATAGTACAACATAGACATACATCACAAATACATTACTGTCCGAAGGTTTATTGATAGTTCAGTCAAAAATTAATGGTCTGTTACATACATACCTGTGTATACATTCAAGTCGCTTCAACACCTTTTTATTAATGTCTATTAAATCATGGGAATATAGCTGTCACTTTTTTTCCTTTTTTTTTTTTTTTTTTTTTTTCCTGGTTAAAACACGAAGTTCTACATCTCTGAGGAAAAGCAGAACTTCAACGCTGTATTTGTGTTTCCTGGTGGCCACACTGTCTTGAGGCAATTTCAATCACTGTATCTGTAATTTGTCCTTAGAAAAACAGGAAGGTTGCTCAGGAATTCTCTGGAAACAAACCAGTCATTCTCAGATTGTCATTCTGTTTTCTGGAGTGTTTCATATATCTCAGATGTCCATTTACCAAGCACAAACAAGGCAACTCTAGGGCAGATCAATGGATCATTAGTCAGCTTTGGTGTTTATGATAACAATTACTTTTTTCATGAGGGGCCAATAGGCACAGGTTTAAAGCCTATAAAGCTTTGATAGACATGTAATTTGAAATTAATTACTATGATATGGAGAAACTAGATTGGTTCAAAGCCTTCTCTTCAGCATGACTTTCTGATCAGTGAATCATAAAGCAAATTAGAAACATGGAAGGATCTGACACCTGCCCATTTCAATTTAGAATTAATTATTTCAGTATAAGTCTCTGTTTCAAAAGTTTCAATGGTTTTCTTTTTCAGTCCAGAGTAAAAACATACTTCAAAACCTTGCTGGAAAACTTCTGTTGTTTAGCTTACAAGTTGTCCCAAACCAACAGAAATTACTATAAAGAGTGAAATGAATCAAGCATAAATTTTTAAATTAAGTATTTCTTTCTTTTCATACTTTCAAGGAATCTGATAACAGTAAATTATTTTTTACACCTTCTACAGAATGTTACTCACACATACTACACAGCATTAGTGTGGATCTATTTTGTTCCAAGTTCTGCAAATTAAAAGCTACAGATCTGGTAAACCAAAAATAAAATTAGAAATGCTTCTGGTTTTTATATAGCTTTGCTTTGTTCATTAACAGCTGCATGTACCATTGAAAATAAATAAATATTTCATCATATTTATTTCCAGAGTCTGAAATTATCTTCCACCTATGATATTGGTAAGTAACACATTGCACTGAATAGCAAATAGATGACTGTTTTAAAAGCATATTGTATCTAATAGCAATAGCAAATAATTTCAGCTTTTCACAAGCTGCAAAATTTGTCCAACATCTGATACATGTAAACTCTATTTCAGTTGTTGCTTTAGTATAAAACTAGTTATTTAATGTCCTTCCTGTCTTTTCTACCATGTGGGTATCAATGGCAAGCACTGCAAGACAGAGGCTACTACTATTCATGAATGACCAGATTTTTATATAATAATAATAATAATAATAATAATAATAATAATAATAATAATAATAATAATATATAGAACAAGTGGTAGGCAGTACATAAAATTCAATTTTAGTGGCCTGAATGAAGGATTTTCATAGAATTCTAATCATGCTCAGCTCCTCCTACTGAAAACAGAGAGAGTCACCACTGTAAGGTGAGTCCATTTTTAGGGAACCTTCTGGCATATCTTGTGGTTTCGCACTCTCTTTCCACTAACTATGGAGGATGACAAGTCAAAGTACCTCATCCAGTTTCTTACATAAGTTTCTTAAACCAGGGTTAGAATATTTTTCCTGGAACACAGCTGGAATCTACTATGACTCTTCATATTGCTACAAATATTTCAACTACCAATAACATTCTTATGCTCTGTGTGTGTGTATGCATTTACAATTCCTTTACACATATATATGTTACACAAATGTTACAAAAATGTAATTTTTTTTATTTTTTGTCATTAAATTTTCAATCATATATAAATATGTATTTCTTATATGTATATATTCTCCCATTATTTTCTTAAATTCATCCATTGCTACTGTTTACTTATGATTTCTGATAATACAGAACTTCTCTACTTTCTGGTGACTTTTGCAGTATGAATTCCAATACTATTTTTTTTACAAATCATTCTGATCTTCAACTTTACTAACATTTTGGTTTAGCTTTATTTTTTTGGGGGGAAAAAAAAAAAAAGATTCTTAGAAATAGATCTTCTCTAACTTTCTGAGAGAATCTGAATTGATATTTTTACCATAAGAGGTAACCAAATATCCTGTTATTATGTCTAGTTGAAAAACTTAATTGTATTAAGATACTATTAGCACATTAATTCATAGGATGATTTGGAAGTCTATTCTATATTAAAAAGTGCTGGTTTGTGGAGACTGGAAACAGAACCATAGGATAAAGAACAAAAGCTCTCTGGGTTAAACCTGATATCTCCTACAAAAACCTCTGCAGAAAAAACTGAGCTGATGGTGGAGCAAATGTGTTATTGGACAAGTAAATATGAATTGTCAACGCTATTTTTTCTTAAAATCTATTAGGTTATATTCTTTTGCTGTAAAATCTAAGATCTATTTTGCAATTTATTGTATGGTTTTAATCTCTGTTAATTTAAATAAGCTTTGAGTGTTTTCAGTTATTCAATTACACTGAGAAAATCCTTACTTAATAAAAGTTGAATACAATTTAAGCTTCCCAAGACCATTGAATCTCAACCTCGTAATGTTATCAAATGTACCTGTCACTGGAAGAGTTTCAGAATTTTATCTCTAGGCATTCTGCAATTATAATGAATGCAAATCTCTGTAGAAATAAAAGACAATTCAGAATCAGGTACAGTATATTCTAAGTGAGAATGACCAAACTTTATCTTCAGTTAGCACCTTCATGACTCCTAAAATATTACAAAAAACTAAATTAAAATTACATAACTTCGGGCACTTGTTTCTAATAGTTATTGTTAGTGAATGTTCGCAATTATACTACTATACGGATATGTTAGGTACGTTAAACACATTTTCTTGGAGTTAAGTCAGTGAACATTTGCTACCCTTAACACTGAGCATTCCATCTCTAGCTGAGTTAAATTTAAGCACTATTTTGTTGCATGTAATCTGGATCTAGACTGACTGCCACTAACCTCAGTAACTGACCAGATGTCTTTAATTAGCAAGTACTTATGCAGATTTAATAATTTAGAAAAAAATTTAACAACAATATAAAGCATTTGGTGTTTGATCATTAAAGGTTAAAACACTTTTTGATGCTGTACAAGTTGCATGAAGCTGATTTAATTTTTATCAGAAAGAATCACCTCTCCTATATCTTAAAGAATGTTGTTGGATGCAATAATCAAAACTCCAAGAATGCCATATAAAATACTTTTCACTGTACCAGCTCATCTCGGTGGAATTACACAAAGTTTGGGATTCCTGGGAAGATTTTCACATAAGCTTTAATTGGTAAAATGTATTGCCATGCCTTTCTTTTTTATCTATTAAATGCGTCTAATGACATCCTCATTGCATAGCATCAATTGACTGCTTCATTCTCTCTGATTAAAGTAGGAAGGAATGAAACAGTTATTTAATTTTGTTATTAATTTGTCCCTGATGCATAAATGTATATTCCTTATATAAATAAATTATGATCACCTAAATTCCAAGGCAATGAATTGTGTGACTTTAAAATGCCTTAAATTTTTATGTCTACATATGTACAGTAAGATCTCATTTGAAGCATTGAGAAATTAAATTATCAACTGTTAATTAAGCCTGATGAGGATTTTAAATCTCAACCAGTCCCCTGAGTAACTTGATCAGCTAGACTGAACACACATTGATGGGGTGAAACTCTGTCCCACAGAAATTGCTGCATCAGAGAAGGTTTGAGACTGTTTATTGAATGTGTAAACCTGAGTGAAATATTTTCCTTCAACCTCAGCATTTTCCCGTTGGTTTGCTTTAGACAGATCTTTGTTTAGCATTTGGTAGGATGCCATTTTGAAGTGCCTAACAGTGCTTAACTCTGTACATAGAGCTAAGGTATGTAATACAGAAATAAGGTTTACTTACGAGTAGAGCATGCCAAGCTTCAAAACACATAAGTGTTTTTCTTTTAATTTAGTCTTAAGCAACAGGATTATGAGCTTTTTATTATAGTAATATCATTATAGTATTCTATTATAATTATATTATGTAATAGTATAATTATAAGAGGCTTTACTAAGGTCTAGGTAGACAACATCCACAGCCTTTCCCTCATCCACTTAGTGAGTCACCTTGCCACAGAAGGAGATCAGGTTAGTCAAGCAGGACCTGCCTTTCAGTTGACCTCCAGTCAGCTGGGACCTCCCTGGTTTGCCAGGACTGCTGATAGATGATTGAAAGTGGTTTGGTGAGCACTTCTGCCAGCTCCCTCAGTGGATCCCATCCAGTCCCATAGACTTGTGCGTGTCTGAGTGGTGTAGCAGGTAACCAACCATTTCCCCACCCTTGTCTTCAGCTCGGGGAGCTGGGTACCCTGAGAACAATCAGTCTTAATGTTAAAGATGGAGTCAAAGAAGGTGTAAGTACCTCAGCCTCTTCCTCATCCTTTGTCACTGTTTCTCCCCACATCCAATCAAGTATGGAGATTCTCCTTAGCCCTCTTTTTGTTGCTAATGTATTTATAAAAACATTTTTTATTGTCTTTTGTGGCAGTAGCCAGATGTAGTTCTAGTTGGGCTTTGGTCCTTCTGATTTTCCACATTGCATAACCTCACAATATCCTTGTAGTCCTCCTGAGTGGCCTGTCCCTTATTCCACAGGTCATAAACTCTGTTTTTTCCTGAGTTCCAGCCAAACCTCTCTGTTCAGCCAGGCCAGTCTTCTTCCCCATCAGCTCATCTTTTAGCACATGGGGACAGCTTGCTCCTGCTCCTTTAGGATTTCCTTCTTGAAGAATGTCCAGCCTTCCTGTACTCCTTTTCCCTTCAGGACTGCCTCCCAAGGGAAAGGTATCAGTATCATTTTGTGATCGCTATGCCCTGCCCAGTACTCCCTCCAACCCACAAGTCCTTCTCTGTTCACAAACAACAGGTTCAGCAGTGTGCCCTCCCTCTTTGGCTCCCTCACCAGCTGTGTCAGGAAGTCATCAGCAGCATACTAATAAAGTAGTTTGGCTAACTGTGAGTAAATGTTTATATCTATATATGCATATAATGTGTATGCATATAATGTATGCAAATCTGTAAATATAAATATGTGTATCTATACATGTACAAACACACAAGTATATATTGCTAAAGAATATGAGAGTTCTTAGTTTTGTTTTGCTGTTTTCTTTCACTGGCTCAATTTAAATCAAAATATGGCCTTGAAATGTGGAAAAAATTATCTCTGTGGCAGATATGAAACTTCTAGAAACTGACAAAGGAAGATATTAACAGAAATTATTCACCATATTTATTACTATTCAAGGCTATTTCAATTTAAATAATCCTTCAATAAGCATAAAAAAATTTCTATCAATATCAAATATTGATAGCTTCATATGTCATCTTGTACTTTTACCCACAATTCCTGCTGAAAAGCATCAAAATTTTATGGTTGTTCCTCAGTGGAAAATGAAATATTATATTACAAATTACATTCTAATTTTAAGCTAGTTGGCCAGATCTTCGTCTTTGTTAATATGTTGTAATAATGATTTTCACTGATAGCAGACTACAGTGAATATATAGCCAAATTTTATTTACAGGGAATTTTAATTCAGTTCAGTCTATACTAAATTTATAGCTTAAAGATTCTGTTGGGTGTTTTTTTTTCTTTCAAACTGAGGAAGTGACCATCAGTGGAATAAGTCTCCATTTGTTTGTGTGGCAGTTTTCTCACTGACTTCATTGTAACCAAGATTATGCCTACCTTGCAACACTTTTGCACCTTGTAGTAGGTGGCAGAATTTGTCAGATGATAACGCAACTAAATATTTATTACTTCTTTTTTTTTTATCATCATGATTGATTCTTACTACAGATATTCACCAGTCTTTTAGGTTATTTTAAGGCTTTTTACACATGTGTAACA